>CM067374.1:16609165-17986665 GCA_034401795.1 Chaetoderma sp. LZ-2023a
CTTTTGAAAATCGAAACAGACGGCGCTGACTTTATTGCTGTTTCTAGATTGTTCCACAATTGGATGGTACTAGGAAGAAAAGATTTTTTAAACACTTCAAGGCGATGCCTTGGTGGCACAAAATTCTCTACATTTCGAAGATTATATCTTGAAGCATTACCCACCCGTTCAGGAATCAAATCACGTATATAGTCAGGGCACTCGTTGTGGATAATTTTATAGAACAAAATAAGTTTTTTGTGCTTTCGGCGCTACCGTAGAGGTATTATGCCCGTTTCACTATAAAGATTTGCCAAAGGTGTGTATTTTGGCAGACCAGTTATAATCCGCATGGCTTCATTCTGAATGATCTCAAGTTTATCAGCATCCTGGTCCGAACATCCGTCCCAAACTTCACACCCATATTCGAGTACTGGGCGGAGGTAAGCAACATAAATTTTGAATAATGTTTTTCTACTTAAAATATATTTCATCTGCCGCATGGTGGCCAATATTTTGGCAGTCTTTTGGGATATTTGGTCTATATGAGTTGTCCACTTTAAATCGTTCGAAATTGTTATGCCAAGATACTTACTAGACTGCACTGATGATATGTGTATGTTATTTAGAAAAATATTCAGAAATGAAAAGCTAGGTGTATCAAAATAGTTAGATTTACAGTTTTTGTGACATTAAACTTGACTAGCCATTGTTTCGACCAGTCAGAAATTTGGTTTAAATCTTTGTTTAGATTTCTTTCAATTTCAATTGATGTGGCACTAGAACAGCATAAAGCTGTGTCATCAGCATAAGAACGTAAGACACTATCGATGTTATGTGAAATGCCATTTATATAAATTAGGAATAAGAGTGGACCGAGCACTGAACCTTGTGGAACCCCAGCTTCTATTTGTTTCAAAGAAGATTTGTCTTGGTTGATTAAGACGCACTGCTGTCGTGAAGATAAATAGTTACTAAACCAGATAAGAAATCTTCCTCCTAGTCCAAGCTCTTGTAACTTAAACATCAATCCATTGTGCCATACTCTGTCAAATGCTTTCGAGATGTCACAAAGTACAACACATGTGGATTTGTGTTCATCGAGTGCATTTGAGAGAATATGACACAATTCAATTAACTGGAAGACAGTCGAATAGCCAAGCCAAAAACCGGACTGGTACTTGTAGAGGAGATTTTGGCTATGGAGGTGATTATATACGTGCTTGAATATTATTCTTTCCATAAATTTACCTACAGTACTTAAGAGTGAAATTGGTCGGTAGTTCTCAGGTAATTCATGGTCACCTTTTTTAAACAAAGCAAACACAGTAGCCGTTTTCCAAGCATTTGGAAATATTCCGCTCTCAAATGATTAGTTGACGAGCAATGCTAATGGAGATGCTATTGAATGTGATGTTGCCTTTAGCATTTTATGGCTTATTTCATCCTTTCCAGAGGCCTTATTTAGCGCAAGTACTTGTGTTACGTCTATTACTTCTGATTCCTGAATAATAATATCAGACAGAATAAAATTAGTTTTGATTTCAAGTGTGGGTAGGTGGATACCTGTATCATCGACATTGGAAATAGATGTAAAATAACTATTTAAGCATGTTGCCTTTTCTAAGTCAGTATTAGCATATTTTTCATATCCATTATCTTTAAATAGTAGTGGCGGGATAGTTGAGGTGGAGTTTCCGCTAATAAGCTGTTTCACTAATTTCCAGTATGGACAGGGATTATGAGTAGACAGCTCCTCTAACATTATATCTGCAGATCCTATAAAATCCTGTTTTGCCTTCTTTTTCATATTATTAACTTTGTTTCGTTGCCTTTTTAATTTGAGCCAGTCTGTTTGCAGCTGGCTCCTCCTGGCCCCTTTCCTAAGTCTATCTCTTACCCTAATTTCACGCCTTAGTGCCCCGTCGAACCATGGTTTATCATCAGTTCTAATTGTTACCACTCTATTAGGGATACACTCATTTACCATATCCATAAAAAGTGTGTTGAATGTTTCACACATCTCATTTACATCATCACAGGTTAAAAATAGAGCTATCCACGGTGTATTAAGAATTTCCCTGTTCAGCTTCACAAAATCCGCCTTCTATATATATATATATATATATCCACATTTTTTATTTTATATGTTTTCTTAATTTTTGTAGGTATCTTTATAGCAGCATATGTAGCTGAGTGATCACTATATTCAATGTATTCCTGTAGCACACCATACTCTACTACTTCTAGATTTCCATAAGTCAATATAGCAGCAAGTAGTTTAGTACTCGTGGGCGTTACGCGCGTTGGCTCGCTTATTATTGTGCTCATATTATAAAAAGTAATAATACCTTTAAGACTATGTAAATTCATATCTAGTAAATCATCGTTAAAGTCGCCTAAGACTATTAAGGGTATATGTGTATCTACAGCCCTCCCAACTGCATTTGATAGGTTTAACCAAGATTGTTGTGGAGCATTAGGTGGTCGATAAAAAAGACCGATGATATATGCTGTGTTTCCGTATTTAATTTCTATAAAAAAATATGTTCAATATCTTCAATTTCGAGATCATACCCCCTTTTATACTTTATCATATTTGAAACATATATTACAAGACCTCCACCAACGGCCTCGGGTGCTCGGTCCTTTCTAATTGGTTCATAACAGTTTTCAAGATTAAGGTCTTCGTTCGACACTGAGTTATTTAGTTTAGTTTCAGTAAAACAAATTACGTCATAATCGCAAATAAGGTCTTCAATTCGACAGAGTTTGTTTCTTAGACCATTTATATTTAAGTGAAATATACTTATGGCAGATTCTTTCGATTGAGTATTTTCCGGGCCAGGATTACTTTCAACATCTCCACATATTAACAGCCATATTTTACAGTAATTTGTATAAGCTAAGAAAATGTGTACTAAATATACAGCAATAACTAATACAGCTATATGCTTCAAATGTAGCTTAATCTTGTTGTTTTCGACATTAACTTCTATTTTGCAAATTACACAATACTGAGCGTAGGTTAATAATAAGAAGATTGTTGTACAGGTAAAGCGCAATATTGATTTTAGCATTTTTGCGTGAACAAAATTCTGAGCAAAATGCATATGTGGAAAATATGATTTCATATAATATAAGCCTATGGCGACCCGGTGTTGTTCAAGGTTATTACCCATCAAGTACCAAATCGAATTAGATAACAATTATAAGAGGTCGCCCAGGGTTGGCAAGTTTTGGACACTAGTGGTTTAAACCGCGGTTTAAACCATGGTTTAAACCGTCCGCCCAAAATAGGTTTTGGACACCTTAAATTGTCCAGTTTGTTTGTCTTAAATGTTTTAACTCTGTATATTTCGACCAGTTGTGTTAAACCCACAGAAACCCTATTTAATCAATAATGTAAACATATTAGACTACATATGTACAGCTAGATGTTTATATTATTGAGAACTGTCTCTGTGTCTAAATCTATTTCTTGCAAAATGTTCATGGCCTATGGAAGAATCTTAAACTCATAGAGAAAATATAGTCTGCTAAGATGTTGTTTCAACAATTAACTGATGACCCTTGCTCTCTAATACTATTTTAGAATGCACTACTCGGTACACACATTAGCTATGTTTACATAAGATCTTATGCAAATTTGGGATTAAGGCATTAAGCTGATAGAATATAAATTAGATTCTTCATGTTTTCATCTATCCTCAGTTAATGCTAGATATCAATTAGACAATTAGTAAAAAGATATCCTTGTGCTACATTACTCTTTGAATTCTTCTGTTGTCCTGAATATTTATGTGTTGATGGTATTTTAAATAGTTAATATGTATTTCAAAGGTGGTAGGCCTAAGGATCCAATTTGGAAGCACTTTTTGGAAGTTAAGATTAATGGCAAACAAATGGCTAAGTGTAGAGAGTGTGAGTACACAGTTGTCAACAAGGTAGCAAGGATGAAAATACACTATGAGAAGTCTACTGAAAGTCCTGTTGAACAGGCTGATACAGACAGTGCAGACACACATATCAGCAAAGACATCAAGATTTTGAAATGAAATGTATTGGTACTGAACGAAATTACACGTTTTGACCATATAGAGATCTACAATGTAACATATAACGTTGGCATAATATAACAGTTTAACTAGAATTTACAGAAACAAAAACATAATTCGAAGGAACATGAAATTACATAATATATACAGTCAGCCTTCTGCGACTAGCCACATTGTTCTGGAAGCAAGAGGATGGCGCTTCTCCAAGACAGGTGGTCCGAATACCACCTGTCTAAAATACGCACAGTTGCTAATGGAGGGATCCAATCTGTCACCCAAGTAATTGACGTCATATTAAATTACTTTATTAGAGGGCTAATGTCATAATCATTATTAGGTTTAACACAGTCGGGAAAAATTGAATAGTCCGCAATGAAGAGTGCCAATTGTATGTGTTTGATTGATTTATAGTTTAATAACTGTTCTGTTGAAAGGTTTGAATCTAACCTGACCTGGAGCCGTTGCTGCCATAGGCAGCCACTGTTCACAGGCAAATTAGCTTCAAGATATACAACATTTTAACTGTACAGTTACTCTGAAATTGAAGTTCTGGGTGTCGGGGTTCAAGTTATATAAATTCATCCCAACTTGCGCAGAACTTATGTGGAGCTTAGTTAGAAAACGGCATAGACAATTAGGTCATCAGGGAGCTGACGTCACGATCATTACAAGGTTTAACGTAGCAATTCCGCTATGAAGTGTACGAATTGTATGTCTTTGATCGATCTACAAGTTAATAAACGTTATGTTCAGTAGTTTGAAACTAACCTGGCCGGGGCCGTTGCTGCCGTAGACAGTCACTGCCCGGAGGCAAATTAGCCTCAATATATCCAACAGTTTAGCTGCCTGTATAGTTACTCTGAGACTGAGATTCTGGGAATTCCAGGTTCAAAGTATATAAATTGGTCCCAACACACACATAACTTGGACGGCGATAATCTAGAAATCGGCGGTGCATAAGTATAAATGGATCCCTATATTCTTGTGGTCCATAATGTGGTGGTCGCTTCAGACAATTAGCAGCCTTAGATTTGTACAGCTGCGTTCTTGAATTCAAACGCCCATGGGCCCCTCTATTCCTGTGGCCCGTAAGGTTGTTGTTACGATAATTATCAGCATCAGACATGTACAGTTGTGTTTCTGCGTTCAAACGCGTAGTATATATATTTAGCAAAATTCTGCAGTACATTTCTCTTTAATAACTCCCAATTTTTTAACGCGAGGCGTGTAATTAAGTACTTTACTCTGAGGTCTTGGTATTTAGGACATGTAAAAAGGAAATGGTGCTCATCTTCAACGCAGCCTAGATCGCAATAATAACATATTCTATCTTGCCTCTCTAATTTGAGGTGTCTACCCTTTTCGATCTGCAGTACATGTGCACTCATTCGGAACTTTGTGAGTGCTACTCTGTATTTTCGGTTATACCTATCATCTAGTAAATAGTTTTCCATAGCAAACGCACATTTAACGGTTTTATAAAAGTCATATCTGCTATGGCTGGTGTCGTTTAATGACGCCGACCAGTAAGAAATAAACCTGTTTTGCAAATATTGTTTGATATTTTTTAGTGTCATTAATATTCTTCGATCCATGATTATTCCAAAGCTCTGTGAAACCGAAGTTTTCCAACATTTTTCTAATGCTTGTGACCCAGTTAGTGCTTATTGCTGAATTGTCGTTCTTATACATTTCTAGATATGCTTTGTAAATAATCGATGTTTTCGGGATTTCGGAAACCATGTGTATCCAATATTTTATAGCGTGTACTATAGATTGGATATAGATTGGATAGTGGCCTACATCACCAAGGACACATAAGTTTGGTGTTTTAGAATGAACGCCTAGTATGTTTTTGCAAAATTTTAAATGAAGATGTTCACCTTCGAAGCTAGTTACAAATTTGTCTTCTATCACTTCGTTTCTCTCAAGGGACGGTAGTAGATTTAGCGGGCCCCATACTTCTACATTATAGGTAAGAATGGGTCGTATTAATGTATCAAACAATTTAAGTTGATTATCGACAGATAGATGATGGAATTGGTTTAAGCTTTTCAGGCTAAAGATGGCCCTCATTGACTTTTGTTTTAGATCATCTTGAGCGGATTTTAATTTCCCGTTACAATGTAGCTTTATGCCGAGATATTTACACGACCTCACAATCGATAAGCATTGCTTATTGTATAGGAATCTGTGTTTGGTTATTAATTTTCCACCTTTATTAAATACTATTACTGAAGTCTTGACTAGATTTACCGTAAGACCCAATCATTACAATATTTGCTTAACTGATCGAGTGCATTTTGTAGACTCTGAGCTGAAGTTGATAAAATAGTAATGTCATCTGCGTAATTTAGGCATGGGACAATTTGATCATATAATTTAGGCGGATCGCAGCTAGAATTAAATATTTGTACAATATCATTGATAAAAATGTTAAATAAAACAGGACTGAGAACATTACCTTGATGGATACCAACATGCACTGGGAATGTGGTAGTAAGGCCCGTGTCTGTCTTCACACACGATTCTGCGCATGCATACATATTTCTGATGGTTTTATACATATAGCCACTAATTCCATGACTCATTAATTTACAAAACAGCGCTTCATGCAGGACAGAATCGAATGCTTGTTTAAAGTCAACATAACAGGCGTATAAATAATTCCCTGTCTTACGCTTATGTTTACTAGACGTCTTTGTATAAGTTTCGATAAGCGCTTTTACAGTTAATACGTGACCAGCAGTTCTTGAGCCTGCTTTAAAGCCAATCTGGTTATTAGCAAGAATATCGTGATCGGCTAGAAATTTCACAATTCTGGCTTGCAGGACCAGACAAAATAACTTTCCAAGACAGCTTGTTATTGTGATGCCACGGTAGCAACTTGGGTCATCTTTTCTACCTTTTTTATGAATTCGTGTTATAATACCAGATGACCACGATTTCGGAAAATTTCCGGACGTAAATATTCGGTTAAACAGTTTACACAAAGCCATAGATGTAACCGGTAGGCTATGGATTATCATCTCATTGCTGATCCTATCACCGCCCGCCGATTTGTTATTTTTCAAGCATTTTGCTGCATTATTTATTTCGAGCTCGGTGATTTTAAAGTCCATTTCACAGAAAGATGGTACATTCTCCAACTTGCTTAATTTATCTTGCAATCTATCAATTAATGTCTTCCAGGACTTACATGGCTTGCTTCCATGGCGAAAATGATCGAACCATCTGTCTGCGGTAATGAAGCGTTCATCCGGTGGGCTGTTGGTGTTTCTAAATTCCTTTAGTAATTTCCAGTATGAAGAGCTATTGTTTTGGCTAGTGTTCATTTGGCTTATTATATTTTTAATATAAATATTCTTTTTATACTTTATGAGTTTTTTATAACACTTTAGCTTTAAGAAATACTGGGAGCGGTTCTGATTATTCGGATTTTTAGACAATACCTTTGCCAAATTTCGAATAGTTCGTTTCAGGTCAAGGCATGATTGGTCGAACCATTTCCTTTTACATGTTCTCTTCGGCCGCTTGGCGTTGGGTAAGATTTTACGAAGGGATCTATCAGCAATTGAGCAATATAGGTGATTTATGCTAGATAGCGCCACCCCCAGATCTGTACTGCTATTATCATCTATGAAGTTCATTGATTTAATTATGCTATCAACTTCTCTCTTTGTATCAATATTGTTGCATACATCGATGAATTTCTGTTTTGATACGTCTGACCAGATATATTTAGCAGGGAGGGGTCTGGGTGCGGTTACGTCTCTATTATGTGAGCTGCTACTTGGCAGTCCACTTGGCATGTCATTCACTGATAGCTGAAGAGATAATTTACAATGATCTGAAGCTAGTTCTAGAGACTCCACTTTAAAATAGACAATTGAAGATAGCATATCGACATCCATCAGAAAGTAATCGATTACGCTGCTACCATTATATTTGTGACATGTAAATTTTCCAAACAAATCACCAAGTGTCCTGCCATTAACAATTCGTAGTCCGGTCCCGATACATAGGTCTAATAGCATTTTCCCGTAATTATTCGGGGATTTAGTATCTTGTGTATTTCTATTTCTGACATGGGTTGATGGCGGGCCTACAATTTCACAGTCGGGTAGGTAAACCGATAAATCACACTCATCAGGGACAAAATCTGGAGATTTCCCACATCTAGCATTAAAGTCGCCGCAGATTAATACAGAACCCTCTTGAGAAAATGATGCTATGTCATGCTCGAGTGTCGGGAACAGATCGAGATTGTTTCTCATTGAATAGGTTGTGTTTTCAGGAGGTAGGTAAACAACAGCAATATATATATCTTTAGCCAGTCCAAATGTAAATCTGTCCATTTTAGCCCAAACAATTTCATTAGATGATTTAATCTCTTTAATACCATGCTTGAGGGATTCCTTTGCTAAAATACAAATGCCGCCACTGGCATGTCGCGCTTTGCTATGCTTTGGTCGGTCAATTTGCGAGATTAGTTCAAATCCATTCAAAGAAATATCACTTTTAGTATCAGTATGTGTTTCAGTTAGGCATATTAAATCGTATTTACATAGATTCTCTTTTACAGACCGCATATGAAGTTTGTTTACTGGGTAGCCAGCAAGAGTGTTCTGTATTAACCCCTGTACGTTCCACGAACATATGGACAACGTTGACTTTGGCGAGTGCATGATAGCGATAGTATTCAGGCGGCGCTATTAGTGATTAAAGGCGTACAGTTAAATCTGTCTATAGTGACCATCTGTTGTTGGGACCAGACGATGATAGTTTTTCAAGACGGGGAATTGCAAAATCACACGTCTTGAAAAAACACTCACCTTATATTTTGAATAGCCACTAATGGTGCGTGTAGTGGTCGCTTTAGTCAAGGTTACTGCATACGCATACTATAATGGGCGTATACATTCAGGATCCGAATGTATTGTGATAGTAATAATTATACTTGGCATGATATAACTAGTAAAACTGTACAATTATGTGCATGCCTATATACCAGTGCATAATTATGGTATTAGGCCTTTCTCTTTTATAATAATTTATAATAAAAACATCAGCAGCAAATAGACTACTAAAAGTCCTCGTATCTCAGCTTTTCAACGGACTTAATTTCGTCACTAACTGCTCTTATAATATTAGACGCGAATACTGCGGTGCCCTCTCTACCATTCAAGTGGATGTCATCTGAGAAGAACCGCCTACCAGGTTTACCGTTCCGTAACAGATTGCTGTGGTCTATAAAGATTAGATCACACTTATGCCCTATTTCACGTTCCAGTAGAGCGTTAAACAGATTTCTCTTACGGTCAAGTACTGGATCAGCGCATGGGATAAGTTTAGAGACAAACAATATGCAGTCAGGCGCGTTTTTCTTAATGGTATGTAAACAGTCTACGTATTCGCTGACGACATCCTCGATACAGGCGTTAGGGGCTCTTAGATTGTTGATACCCACTTGGAGGATGACAGCTTTAGTGCGTAGTGTAACCTTGTCTGTTTGAATGGCCTGGACTGTTGCCGCGTTCACCTTTTCTGTTTTCGCGCCGATTTTGGTAAACATCCTAGCGGGGTCAATATATTTGGTTATCGAATCGCCAAACAGCGCAATGTCGCACTCACGGTGTTGGTCTACAGATGTGGAATGGCGGCGATTCCCGCGCCGAGTTTCGCGTTGAGATGTATGGTGTCTACTGGTAGATGCATCACTATGATCGACCTCAATACACTGCTTAGTATTTCCATTATTTAGATCCTCATATGTATCACACCGTGAGTTATATGTATGGTATCTGTAAGCGTGACTCACTTTTGCAAATGCATTTTGATTTCTACTAATATACGGGCCTTTAACACTTTCACTCCTACTACCTTTAACACTTTCCCTAGCTACACCATACTTATGATGTCGCTTACTGTTAGGACTTCTTGTAATAGCTGGCTTTACACGCTGCATATCATTTTTAGCTCCGTTGGTTTTATCGTTGGGGATCGAATAATTTACACTATTGCTTATTCTATTATCACTGACGATAGAACACCCCGTAATTGCATCACTTTCAGAGTCTGAAATGTCCTCCAGCTCGAGTCCAGCATATCGGTTTTGCGTTAGAATTTCAGGTTGTTGCTGCGGAAATGTATGGTGTAATGGTGGGACTGCGTGGTCACCAGTACACGCTTTGCCAGGTATGTTAGTCGTGTCGAGAGGCGCTAAATCACCATAATTGCTTACTGGCTTGCTATTCGCATTTGCTAATTCTAATATTTGGAGACGCAATGCAGTGACGTCACTGCTAAGGTTAACATACATTTGTTGGGCGTTATTGGTTGATACCGCCATATCTGCTTTGAACTTCGCCATCTCATCTCTAAGACAATGATTTTCCTGTTGAAAATTGCGAATACAAGCGCGAAAAGAAGCGTCCATTTGCTCGTAGAGTTTAGTTGCATTCGCGTTGTCACACATACGCGTATTAAACTGAGCTAATTTGTCGGCTAAATCAGCGCGTACAGATTGGACAGCTGACACTAACGGGGCTGTAACCTTAGATACCGCTTTCTCTATATCGTGGTAAGGAACCGAAGATTTGTTGTTCATGTCAGATACGCGACTATTCAAGAGTTTTAGCCCCTCTGATATTGCAATGCACGCACGTGATGTCGTGGTGATTGGTGTTGCAAGTTCTGCCACCGCTTCTTCAACTCCGGACGTTACTATTGATAACGTATCTAGATCGGTCGACACTGCCTCGGTCTGGGTACATCTGTTTATAGACTGTTTCCTACCGTTACCCTCAGTGACAAGGTGAGTCATTGTCGCCTTGTTGTTAATAGTATCGTTTATCGATGCACTACTCTCGGTTACGTCGGGATTATATGATTGTATCGCTGGGCTCGTGTTGGATATACTGCTAGCCGTTGGTACGTTAGATGCCGAGTTGGTAGTACTATGTGGTATCTCTGGTGTGCTGACAGTTGTGTCACCACATACGTACTTTAAAGCTCCTTCATTCGCTAGTTTGTCTGCTGCGGAGTTTCCTGGGTCTCCCTTGTGACCACTGACATGCCTCCATTCTAGGGTGATACTGGGCGATATATTGTCTCGTATGCGCCATAAGTCAGAGTTTTTTCTCGTATTAAGTTCCCCTGATTTTGTCCATTCGTGATATAAACTGGTAGCACCTTGGATAACGTACTCACTGTCTGTTCTAATAATGAGACTGGATAATCCGTTTGCAGTAGCTCGTTTTATCGCAAAAATGGCTGCATATAGTTCTGCCCTATTGTTGGTGGGAACGTTCCCATCGTTCGGTATTGGATGTCCAGCGTTCCACTCGTGCTCCATTCCCCAGTAATTACCATATCCTGCCTGGGCCTCAGATCCACCGTTATTTATACAAGCACCGTCGACATTAACAACTAGTACATCCGTTGAGGTTAAACAAGGGTTATTTGATTGCGCCACTGGGGGAACTACTGCGCTAATGTCATCACAATAGTCATTAAGTGTTTTGCCAGAGTCAATCTCCTTTGTATAAATCCGTATTTCGTCGTGAACGAAATTGTTTGTGTTCATGTATTCGACAGCCTCGTCTAGTGATGAGTAAGATTTATGTTTGGCACAGGGAAATTTATTTACAGAATCTTTGCACATGTTCCAGTCCAGAAATATGCCACATTTTTGGCCACAAGATACAGCATAAAATTTGCCTTTATAAGGCTTAGTTCTGGTTTTTGATTGGTCTGACATTGTGAGGATATTTTCATTAAATTTTTTAATGTCAGGGAGGCACCAAAAGTATTCAACACGACATCAACTACCGACAACAACTACCGTAGATTAAGATTAACATCTGTCACTTTGAGCAATACAGTTAATCTTTAAACCGTTTGAATTAAGGATCACGTTTAAACTTTAGCACATGTTAAAACCCTAGCAACTTTAGAAACTTTAGAAACCTTAACAACTTTAACCACTTCACAAACTTTAAAGATATTGATAATATTAATAACTTTAACGACATCGCGATTTTCAAAGTTTTAATACTGATAAATCCAATTTAGTAACGTAAGTTAAGGCTGAGTGGAAAGCGTAGCGCGTAGAGCGGAGACAAAACACGTCCGCAGACTCCGACTCCGGTTGTTAAGTGTTTGAAGGTAAATAAAATTGATGCTTGCCCTCTAATGTCAATAATTAAAAATTCTATATTTTATTGTGACTATACCAAGGAAACTGGTTTTCATTTTTCAACAATTTTGTTGGGCGATGACAAATTTGTTGAAAATAAAAAAAAAATTTATCTTTTAATTTTATTTGAAAAATGTTTTTTGTTGACATTGGAGTGCTAGGAGTCCAATATATCTAATACATGCCTTAACCCTTTCACCGATGAATTCCTCAGCTATCATTTTCAAGGACACTATGCGGGAAAACTGCAGAATATTTTGAAACTAATTTGACTGGAAAACAAATTTACTCGTGAAATGACTGCCGCTTTTACTAAGCCAGTCATTTCAGTGAAAAATTTTCAAAAATTTGTGCTAAGTTGTGTTTAAAAGTCATAATGTACAATGTAGGTAAGGTTACTATTCACTGTAATTGTCTTGGCCGCATAGGGGTTATCAACAGGATGTCTCACCTTTAGTTCAGATACCTGAGTTAATTATTCTCTTTGCCATGCTAGTAATAGAGCCAGGTCTGATAATCTCTGATAACCACAATCACATGCTGAGCCTCTTTACAATTCAATGGTATAGGTGTGATAATTGGCCTGTGAGGGCGCTGGCTTAAGATTAGAAATAACACACAATGATCTGCTTAACCCTATACTTTCTGCAACCCAGGGTTTTCAGAAATACCTTCAGATAGACTGATGCAAACAGTCAAACTAATATTCAGCAAGTCCCAAAGTTTTGAAAATAAATAAAAACATGCATTTATTTGACAGAAGGGTGGTCTATCTTTAACTCTATCCATTCCAAATTTTAAATGTATTGAATTATGACATAAAATTAATTACTTTTGAAAATTCAACATAGGAATGACTGATTTTGTTGCAATGCCAGTCATTTCAATGTAAATTTTTAAAAAGATTATCATATCTTGTCCCCAAATGGCTTGGACCAGGTAGGGTGTATATCTACATT
Source organism: Chaetoderma sp. LZ-2023a (assembly GCA_034401795.1). Classification (NCBI taxonomy): domain Eukaryota; kingdom Metazoa; phylum Mollusca; class Caudofoveata; order Chaetodermatida; family Chaetodermatidae; genus Chaetoderma; species Chaetoderma sp. LZ-2023a. The sequence continues at coordinate 16,622,362 of CM067374.1, forward strand.
TGGCTTATATAGCACATGTAATATCCCTTTTCTTTGTTTCAGCTGGACAAACCATCAGCTGCACCATGCACAAAGCGACTAAGAGAAGAATTGCCATCACAATCAGCACCACCCTCACCAACCTGTCCAGTTCAATTCTCAATTCAACCCGATCTGAGCCGACATTGTATCACTACCACCTCAGCGATGAAGTCAGCAATAGATATAGAAGTCGCGAGGTTGTTTTATGCTTGTAACCTTCCATTTTCAATGGCTGAACATCCGCAGTTCATAAAAGTTGTTAATATGCTACGCCCAGGATATAAACCCCCTTCACGTAAACTGATTGGTGGAAAGCTTCTAGATGCTGTGCATGATCAGGTGACAGAGGATATGAAGGTGATTCTTGATGGCAAGACAGCAACATTAGTGGAGGATGGGTGGAGTAACATTCACAATGAACCTATCATAGCATCCTGCTTGCAAGTAGAAGGAAAGAGCTTCTTCCTAAACAGCTTTGACACTGGTTCTATGACTAAAAGTGCTGAAAACTGTAAGGTGAAGTGTCAAGAGACAATACAATATGCTAAGACAAAATACAACTGTACAGTTAAGAGCATTGTCACAGATAATGCAAAGAACATGAAAAAAATGCGTGATGGTTTGAAGGCTGATGACAATGATCTTATTGTCTATGGCTGTTCTGCACACTGGCTAAACTTACTAGGGCAAGACATAACACCGGATACACTAATTAAGCATGTAGTTGAGATTCAAAAATATTTCAGGAATCACCACAAGCCACTATCCTGGCTCTCGGAATGTATTGGTAGTGTTAAGCCACAGCTTCCTTGTGACACTAGATGGAAGAGTCAACTCGTGTGTATTGACTCCTTCATTCACAACCGTCCACATTTCATGAAAATTGTACATGACCATGAAGGAGAAATAGATAAATATTCTATTGTCAAGAAGATAATGGACTTTAACCTGTTTAGAAATGCAAGAGACTTAGCCGAACAACTTCGGCCAATTTCAATAGCAATTGACACATGTCAGAGTGACACATCAACACTAGCCGATGCATGCCATGTTTGGCTTGAATTACTAAACAACACTCTGCTAGAACCACACAAGAAAACTCTGTTAGCACGTTTCAGCAAGGCAATCCTGCCAGAGCATCTTGTCGCATACACATTACATCCAAAGTTTCAGGGCGAGATGCTGGTAGCAAAACAGTTTGAAGAAGTGAACAATTGGATAATAGCTAAGAACCCTAGCTTTATAGCAACATTTATTGCATACCAGGCTAAAAGCAGCCCATTTCCTGCATCATATTTCTGTGATGCTGCAGTTCAAGTGCCTTCAGTGACATGGTGGAAGGCCTTGAAAACAATAGGTGTGCCAGGTGATTTTATTGATATGGCTATTCAGCTGCTTGAAGCACCAGCATCATCAGCATCGATTGAGAGAATTTTTAGCAATTTTAGCTATATCCACACTAAAATCCGTAATAGGCTTGGAGTAGAGAAAGCGTCAAAGCTAGTGTTTTGCTACAGGATGTTGAGAGGGCTGTCTGATTTGGACTACTAATTAAACCTAATTAAGCCTTTTAAGTTTTAATTGTATGTATTTGATAAAAATGTAATAATAACTCATATAATAAATGGATTTGTTTAATATAGTCCTTTTGATGCAATCTCTGATTTCTTGTTATTTTTTAATAGGATTATGATGCATAAGAGTATGGTGATATGTCTAACATAGTTTTGGACAATTTTGGACAGTTTTGGACTGGTTTAAACCATTTAAGACAGGTTTTAGACAGGTTTTGGACAATGTCTGCTCAAAGTTAGTTTTGGACTGTCCAAAACCCAACCCTGAAGTCACCATGGCTTTATATATGATGAGCAGTAGCATTACACGTGTAAGTATTATACGAATAATGTCTCTCCAAGATCTTATAGTCATAATGGGTTGAAGAGTATCGTGGCAGAACCAGAATAGAAATAACGTAATTCCCGACTGCTGGTATACTGTTACCCTCATCTCGGTTCATGCTTGGCTGATGTTTGTAGATTTTGATGGCCTCTTTAACCTTCCGTTTAAACAAGTTGATCTCGATGATGAAGACCGAGGCAGTGCTGGCGTGGATGACATGGCCAGTGGATTATGTGTTCTGCCACAGCTGAGTTGGAGTTTATTTTAAGATGTTCTTTAACACTGGTGCTGAGAGGCCTTTTTGTTTCGCTTATATATGTACCCTCACATTGGTCACATTCGATCTTGTAGATGACTCCAGAGCATTCATCTGTGGTCGGTTTATCTTTGGGTCTTACTAATTGTGATCTTAAGGTGTTGACGGGCTGATGGTAAGTTTTGATGTGATGTTAAAGATTCACGATTTAAGATTATTTATTTCATACTTAATATATAATATACATACATCACAATTGGACAGTTCATCAAAGGCAGAGCCTATGAATCGATGGACACGCCCTCACCCACTCCACCACCCACACAAAACGAGACATGACAATATATAGGGTGATAGTTAATACAAACATCTGCAATGTAATAGCGAATTTGATAACATCTACCACTCTGATGGCAATATTCCATCTTTTATTGTCAAGAGCAGAGAAACTGGCGTACAATATTCAGCAATTTTGGTGGACGATGTTGCCGTCTACGACTGCAGCATCTTCCACAAAACCTGCCTAGAAAATGTAACATTTATTACATTTGTTTTCATTTATTTTATTTTGAAAATTTTTAATTTTGCCATCAGAAGCGAAATCATGAGACTTTGTCTATACACAATCTGTCCATTAGGAAGATGACATCTGGCCAGGACAAAGATTTTATGACAGACGTACAAATACACGTAGGCAAGCCAACAAACCGAAACAGACGCATCACATAATAACTTGATAATAGTAATAGTATTAATAACAACAGTAATTAATCAGCTAGTATTTGAACTGACCTTATGGTAATTGTAGATTGATAAAAGTGGTGAGTATTAGATCAAAATTTGAAATAAAAAGCAATGATGCAGAATTGGAATAGATAAGGTGGCCGGGATTGACTCATACTGGCAGTAATCGCCCACTGCAGGTACAGAGTAAATATGAGATCTGGCTGCTGGGTGAGAAAAAGGATTAGATTTCACACTTTCGACGCCTCTGTTCCGTGTTGTCTGAACTCTGCCTAGGTGTTTTGATAGGCCTTGGATGTACGGAACTCTCACTAGTGGGAGTTTTTTTGTCATCTGATTGATTATTACAAGGTGGGCGGGGGAAGTGGTTTTATCATTCATGAAGTGTAACCGTTGGCTAGGAGTGATTGTTGGATGTGATGTTCTTATTTTTGTCTGGGGAGGCATGTGAACGTGGCATCAGCATACAGGTACCAGAAATTGAAGATGGGGGGGGGGGGCGGCGTGTGTGTGTGTGTGCGCGCATGCGTGTGTGTGTGTGTGTGTGTGTGGCTGTGCTGAATGCGTGTTGCTCGAAGGGCCCATAACTACTCTATGAATTTACTGAACGAAGTAAGTGGTGTCTATATATAACCAATTTCGGCTTCAAAATACATCAAATAAAGAAACCCAATACGTCAAACATGCTACATTTTGATTGGCTCGGGGCGACCCTGTTTTTTTACCTATCAACTTCCCTTGAACACACTTTAATCGCCCATAGTCCATAATCATATCTTCCAAATTTCAACCTAATCCATTCAGAAGTTGTTTTCGCGAAAACGAGGTCATCCAAGATGGCCACATAACTATTTGGTCAATCAAGTTCCCTTGAACAAACTTGGTTCAGCTCTTGCCATAGATGATATTTCGGAGATTTTTAAACACGTTTCTAAATTTGTTCCGTTTGAACAAACTTGCATCTCCATGCCCTAAGGGATGCTTTCTGCCAAATATAATTGAAATCAAAGAAAAAGTTAACAGACAAACAACGGATGGACGGTCCCCACGGCATAGGCTCAGTGCCAGGTGAGCTAATAAAAAACAATTCCATTGCTCCAGAAGCAAGCGCGTGATACAGATGTGGATTATGGAAGGATGTAAGTCAGAATTCACAAACATATGCAGGTCACCACAAGTGATAACTCCACCTATTAACATGAGGGCAAGGGCCTTACCACTCACCTGGACCATAAGCATTTGAACCATTAGCATTTGAACAGACACAATACTTTAAATTCAGCAGCAACAAGACATAAAATACAAAATTCAGTACAATCAATAATTAGTGGGAAATTAATGATGAACGCTGACCACAGAATCAGATTGAACCTTAGGTTCCATCAAGTCAATAAAAAGCTCCAATATGGCCATCAAACACAAAATCTTGATTGGTGCATGACAACTGTTTTATCAAGGACCAAGCTCCCGTAAACAAACTTTAGTCACGCTTAGTTATCGAATTAAATTAAATCTAATGAGTTTCAGCCTGATCCATACAGCAGTTCCTGAGATGTCATTTTGGACAACAAGATGGCCACTGGAACAAGTCTGCTTGAAATTGCCCGAGCAGTTAATGAGGAGTTGCGTTAAAAATGATTTCCAGCCAAGGTTAAAGATGGCCACCAAAAAAATTGACCAATCAAAAATCTGTATGCAAACTCTGAAGTAGCGACTCTAGGGTCCATCCAGTCAAGTTTATGTGAAATCATTCAAGTAGTTAATGAGGAGCAACATTTGAATTGATTTCCCGAAATGTTCAGAAAATCCAAGATGGCTACCGAAAAAACTGACCAATCAAAATTCTGTAATACAAGTTCTGAAACCCTACCAGCCTAGTATCCTTCCAACGAAGTCTGTTTGAAATTGCCGAAGCAATTAATGAGTAGTAGTTTTAAAATAGACCAATCAAAATTCTGTATACATCTTCCGAAGCATACCACTCTAGGGTCCTTTTACTTGAAATCAGCCAAGGGGTTAATGAAGAGTAGGCTTTTAACTGATTTCCCGACATTGTTCAGAAAATTCAAGATGGCCGCAGAAAGAATAGACCAATCAAAATTCTTTATCCATGTTCTGAAACCTACCAGCCTAGTATCCTTCCAATCAAGTCTGGTTGAAATTGCCCAAGCAGCTAATTAGGAGTAGCATTATAAAAAGTTTTCCAGCATTTTCCGTAAAAATCAAGATGGCCAGCGAAAAAATAAAACAAACAAAATTCAATATAAAAATTCTGAAGCATATTCACGGGTCCTCTCAACCGAGGTTGGTTGAAATCGGTCAGGCGGTTAATGAGTACCGTAGGCGTTTAACTGATTCCAGACATTTTCAGAAAGTCCAAGATGGCCAGCGGAAATATTGACCAATCAGATTTCCCGTTAGAAGTGTTGTAGCCTACACGTATAGAATAAGTCCACCCAAGTTCCGCTGAAGTAGGGCCATCTATTTAGGAGTAGCGTTTTAAATGATTTCCAGCCATTTTTCAAAATTATGTATACAAGCTCTGAATCACAGCACTCTAGGGTCTTTCCAGCCAAGTTTGCTTAAAATCGTTTGAGCGGTTATTGTGTTACATTTAACTGATTTCTCAATATGTTCAGAAAATCCAAGATGGCCACCAGAAAAAATGACCAATCAAAATTGTGTACAAAATTCTAAAACCTACAGTCTAGTATCCTTCCAGCCAAGTCTGCTTGAAATTGCCCAAGCAGTTAATGAGGAGTAGCGGTTTAAACTATTTCACGCCATTTTGCAGAAAAATAGACGGCGTCCAAAAAAACTGATCAATCAAAATTCTGTATACAATTTCTGAAGTATACCACTCTAGGGTCTTTCTAACTGAGTTTCCTTGAAATCGGTCTGTGGTTACAGAGGATTAGGCTTTTAGCTGATTTTCAGAAATCTTCAGAAAATCCAAGATGGCCACCAGAAAAATTGGTTGAGCAAAATTTTGTACACATGTTGTGAAACTTAACAGCCTAGTATCCTTCCAGTCAAGTCGAAAAATTCAAGATGGCCGGCGAAAAAAATAGACCCATTAAAATTCTGTACAACTTCTGAAGCGTACCACTCTAGGGTCCTCCCAGACCAGTTTGCTTGAAATCATGCAAGCAGTTAATGAAGGATAGCATTTTAACTGATTTCCCGAAATGGTCAGAAAATCCAAGATGGCCACCGGAAAAATAGAATAATCAAAATTCTGTATACAGGTTCTGAAACCTACCAGCCTAGTATCCTTCCAGCCCAGTCTGGTTGAAATTGCCCAAGCAGTTAATGAGTAGCATTTCAGCCACTGAAAAAATAGGCCAATCAAAACTCTAGGGTCCACCCCAACTGAATTTGCTTGAAATCAGCCAAGTGGTTAATGAAGAGTAGGCTTTCAACTGATTTCCAGAAAATTCAAGATGGTCATCTGAAATATTGGAAGAATCAGAATTCGTATTTGAAGACTACAAGCATAGAATAAGTCCACCCACGGTTCGCTGAAGTCTTGAAGACTACCAGCATAGAATAAGTCCACCCACGGTTCACTGAAGTCTTGAAGACTACCAGCATAGAATAAGTCAACCCACAGTTCACTGAAGTCTTGAAGACTACCAGCATAGAATAAGTCCACCCACGGTTCACTGAAGTCTTGAAGAATCCCAGCATAGAATAAGTCCACCCACGGTTCACTGAAGTCTTGAAGACCACCAGCATAGAATAAGTCCACCCACGGTTCACTGAAGTCTTGAAGACTACCAGCATAGAATAAGTCCACCCACGGTTCACTGAAGTCTTGAAGACTACCAGCATAGAATAAGTCCACCCACGGTTCACTGAAGTCTTGAAGAATCCCAGCATAGAATAAGTCCACCCACGGTTCACTGAAGTCTTGAAGACCACCAGCATAGAATAAGTCCACCCACGGTTCACTGAAGTCTTGAAGACTACCAGCATAGAATAAGTCCACCCACGGTTCACTGAAGTCTTGAAGACTACCAGCATAGAATAAGTCCACCCACAGTTCACTGAAGTCTTGAAGATCACCAGCATAGAATAAGACCACCCATGGTTCACTGAAGTCTTGAAGACTACCAGCATAGAATAAGTCCACCCACAGTTCACTGAAGTCTTGAAGACCACCAGCATAGAATAAGTCCACCCACGGTTCACTGAAGTCTTGAAGACTACCAGCATAGAATAAGTCCACCCACGGTTCACTGAAGTCTTGAAGACCACCAGCATAGAATAAGACCACCCATGGTTCACTGAAGTCTTGAAGACCACCAGCATAGAATAAGTCCACCCATGGTTCACTGAAGTCTTGAAGACTACAAGCATAGAATAAGACCACCCATGGTTCACTGAAGTCTTGAAGACTACCAGCATAGAATAAGTCCACCCATGGTTCACTGAAGTCTTGAAGATCACCAGCATAGAATAAGACCACCCACAGTTCACTGAAGTCTTGAAGACCACCAGCATAGAATAAGTCCACCCACGGTTCACTGAAGTCTTGAAGACTACCAGCATAGAATAAGTCCACCCACGGTTCACTGAAGTCTTGAAGACCACCAGCATAGAATATGTCCACCCACGGTTCACTGAAGTCTTGAAGACCACCAGCATAGAATAAGTCCACCCATGGTTCACTGAAGTCTTGAAGACTACCAGCATAGAATAAGTCCACCCACGGTTCACTGAAGTCTTGAAGACCACCAGCATAGAATATGTCCACCCACGGTTCACTGAAGTCTTGAAGACCACCAGCATAGAATAAGTCCACCCATGGTTCACTGAAGTCTTGAAGACCACCAGCATAGAATAAGTCCACCCACGGTTCACTGAAGTCTTGAAGACCACCAGCATAGAATAAGACCACCCACGGTTCACTGAAGTCTTGAAGATTACCAGCATAGAATAAGTCCACCCACGGTTCACTGAAGTCTTGAAGACTACCAGCATAGAATAAGTCCACCCATGGTATAAAACCACCCACGGTATAAGTCCACCCACGGTATAAGTCCACCCACTGTATAAGTCCACCCACAGTATAAGTCCACCCACGGTATAAGTCCACCCACGGTATAAGTCCACCCACGGTTCACTGAAGTCTTGAAGACCACCAGCATAGAATAAGTCCACCCACGGTTCACTGAAGTCTTGAAGACTACCAGCATAGAATAAGTCCACCCACGGTTCACTGAAGTCTTGAAGACCACCAGCATAGAATAAGTCCACCCACGGTTCACTGAAGTCTTGAAGACTACCAGCATAGAATAAGTCCACCCACGGTTCACTGAAGTCTTGAAGACCACCAGCATAGAATAAGTCCACCCACGGTTCACTGAAGTCTTGAAGACCACCAGCATAGAATAATTCCACCCACGGTTCACTGAAGTCTTGAAGACTACCAGCATAGAATAAGACCACCCACGGTATTAAGTCCACCCACGGTATTAAGTCCACCCACGGTATTAAGTCCACCCACGGTATAAGTGCACCCACGGTATAAGTCCACCCACAGTATAAGTCCACCCACGGTATACGTCCACCCATGGTATAAGTCCACCCACGGTATAAGTCCACCCACGGTATAAGTCCACCCACGGTATAAGTCCACCCACGGTATAAGTCCACCCACGGTATAAGTCCAACCGCGGTATAAGTCCACCCACAGTATAAGTCCACCCGCGGTTCACTGAAGTCGGCCCACTTCTATTGGAGGAGTAACACTTTAACCCGTTAATGACTAAATTTGTTAACAAATATTTAGGTAGAGATTATTTTTGAAAATTTAGCACTGAAATGACTGGCTCGGTTATCGAGCCAGTCATTCGTGGTAAATTTTCAAAAATAGTCTTCTTTTCGCCTGCAAATGAACATTCCCCAGCAGAGGCTGGTCTTGGCTGACTTCGTCATGAAAGGGTTAAATGATTTTCGGAGTTTTCAGAAAATCCAAGATGGTCACCAGAAAAACTGACCAATCAAAACACACTCTCTCTCTCTCGCTCGCACGTACGCACACACACACACACTCCTGTGATTTTGATGCATGTCCATTTTCAGGTCATGAAGACTATTTTTGAAAATATACCGCTGGAATGACTGGCTAGATAACTGAACCAGTCATACCAGTGGTACATCTTATGAAAACGCCTTCATTAAACAAACATTTTGATTTTCATGCCCAAATTTTAAAGTTAAATAATTAAACAGAGACAGAAATAATGAAATCTCTCGTGAATCTTTTATTTGAGTACAAGTTTTAAATTAAGATAATAATTAAATCTCTCTTAATTACATTTCTAACACTTTGTACATGTTAATATGCCTCGTTAAATTCAATCTGGTTTGGTAAGTGTTGATGTTAACATGCATTAAAATGTCACAGTTCATTGTTGAAGTGTGACTGCTAGCCAATCCATACAGCATACACTGTCCTGCCACAGTTCATTGTTGAAGTGTGACTGCTAGCCAATCCATACAGCATACACTGTCATGTCACAGTTCATTGTTGAAGTGTGACTGCTTAGTCAATCCATACAGCATACACTGTCATGTCATGTAAAGAGCATGGCCTAATGCTTAAGGGACAGCGGCCGTATGCAAGAAGAGTCCCTAACTTATGCGCTCACCTAACTCCCCGTACACATTTAGAAGAGCACCCTACATTGTAAGCCTACATTGTAATCATGAGGGAGGGAACTAAATACTACTCTAATGTAGGTGAATACAGATGTGGGTGTTTTTGGACTTGATCTCGATCTAGGCATTTTTTCGCGCTTAGGTATCCTTCGTGAACAAGATTTGATGACAGTATGTTTAATCATTAATAACATTAGCACCTCTTATCTCAACATGCCCCTTTAATGGTCAAGATGGACCGTCAGATATATATATATATAAAGAAGTCATAAGAATTGATGTTAAATGATAGTATTGGCCGACAAGAAGCATTTTATGGACATTGTTCCATATATTTAACTTCTATATATCAGTGATAGCCTCTTTAACATTGGTATTTTAAGTGCACAGCAACAATCTACGTTCATATAGTTTGGCATTATATCATGTATCAGCCTGCACTGGGTGCAGTGCACCTATAGTCACATGTTTAAATGCACATTGTTTACATGCAGTGTCCACATTACAAAGCCTGAACAAGGAGTTTTGACTGTAGTAAATGTTAGAAGACATTGTCTAGTAGGCTTGCACGATTACGTGATTAAATCAAAAATCATAACTATCTTATCAGAAATGTGGTTGCAATTCAACCATGCTTGACAACTTTGCAATGAACTATGATGCTTGAATTCCCCGAATGAATTGTCTCATCCCCTTTCATTAGCAAGTGTCCCGGCCAAGAGAAGACTATTTTTGAAAATGTATCACTGGATGTCAATCCAGAGATACAAGTTCAAAAATAATCTCTTTGGCCTGGAAATGGACACTTCTCCACACTATTGTAGCTTAGATCATTAATTTATATAGTGTTGTTGCACATAGTCTGGGTAGTGTGTACGGAGGTTGATTAATCGAGTAATCACAATTATTTTAAAATAATTGATCATGATCACGCGAAACAATAATCATGCAAGCCCACTGTCTAGTGCAAGACATATATACTAGATAGTACATATGATCATATTGATAAATATCTGCATTATGTATCTGTCATTGACATCTAAGTAAGATGACAGTGATTCACAAAACAGACACGTCACATTTGAATACATTAACCCTTTAACCATCAAAATTTGTTTTAAAAATTGTTTTTATTTTCTCATAGAAAATGTCCATTTACAGACTAAGAGAGAATTTTTTTTAATTTACCACTTGAATGACTGGCTCAGTTATAGAGCCAAGCATTCCAATTATAGTCTGTTTTTGTCGGCAAATGGACATTATTCCAAGACCACTGTTAACCCGTACCACTCTGATGTCAATATTCTATCTTTTACTGTGTCAATAGCAAAGAAACTGGTGTAGATTTTCCAACAATTTTGGTGGACGATGTTGCTGTCTACAACAGCAACATCTTCCACCAAATTTGTTGAAAAATGTACACCGGTTCATCTTTTAGTTTAATTTGAAAATTTAAAATTCTGACATCAGTGTTAAGAGTTAAAGGGTTAAGACCAATTTTACGAGAGAATGTCACTCCGTCTTAAAGTTATCGTAAGCACATACGACCACCAAATGACGAAGAAAAATTACCAGAGTTCTGCTAATAAGAAACACTCGGAAATCTTTATCAAGATCAAATATGTCCACTACATACTCTGGTATATAAGGGGAATTTTAATGTCACAACTCATTAAACGATTGCAGAGCAGCAGAACTCTTAACTCTTACCACTCTGATGTCAAACCTTTAAATCTTCAAATTAAATTAAAAGATGAACTGGTGTTTATTTTTCAACAAATTTGGTGGAAGATGGTGCCGTCGTAGACAGCAACGTCGCCCACCAAAATTGTTTAAAAACATACACCAGATTCTTCGCTGTCAAACCAATAAAAAATAGAATTTTAACATCAGAGTGGTAACGGTTAAGATCTTTCTTTGCCTAACTTAGTTGTTTTATCAGCTTATGATAGCTTTAAGAATCAGGATAGAACGTATGGCAAAGTCATGTGTCTATAATCACACAGCCTTTTCTGCCAAGTAGGCCAAGGAAAAGTGTATCTTATGTACAAATATGTATGGTATTATATATCACACAATATATTTCACAACTTTGACACATAAGCAGTCACCACCATTACATGGGAATATTGGTTCTCTGCATATAGTATCGAGTTTTTCTGTATACATCGAATTGTTTCGATAGAATCTATTTTTGAGAAACTGGGTTTGAAAGCTTCCATAAATTCAGCGCATATCATCTAAAAAAAGCCCAGTATTATATGTGTGCGAGCGAGTGTGGACATGCGCGCACGTGCATGAGCGTGCACTTGCAAGTGTCCTTTGATCATTTAAACCCTACAGACCAAACAGGACAAATTGTTTTTCATGTAAGAAATGTTCTTGTTAATATTTTGAAACTAATTTGACTCAAGGTTGTTGCTGCTTCTGGCAGCAACCGGTTCCTGTCAAATTAGTTTCAACAGCTTACATCATATCACTTATAAACGAGTGTCACTGTGACATCACTCAACAGGAAAGGCGGCACTAAGCTCATCGCTTATATCAGGTATTTCTATACTAAGTTTATCATCAACATCAGCAGCAAAAGCAGTAGAACGGTCTGCGCTGAATTTATCAGCAAAATCATCCGCTAATTCTGTGTTAGCCTGGGCCTCAATGTTCGCTTCTATGACGTCCAAGCGCAGGTCGTATTGTTGGTCGAGACCGAGATACGTATCGCTCATCAAATACACTGTATAGATAACTCGGCCCACTGACTCTGGTGTGTAAAAAGCGAGTTGTACAGAGGTTCTATTTTGAATGTATCCGACACGTTTCAGCGCAATCAATTCACCGTTGTCTACTTGTCCGACAATGAGGAACCAGCCCTCGTCTTTTGGCTTTGGGAAGCGCGGTGCATATGCCTTGGCATCATACTTCTGAAATGTAAGATGAGTGACAGGAAATGTTTCAATTTAGACAAACATAAAACTTGTGAACACTTTATTGATCAGGAAACAGACAGTTAACTCTTTACTGGTCAAATTTGGTCAACAAAATCAAAATAGTGCCTTTTTGAACATCCATCTGCCGGTAAAGAGAAGAGTATTTTTGGAAATTTACCAATGGAATGACTGGCTCGATTATCGAGCCAGCCATTCCAGTGGTAAATTTTCAAAAACACTTCCCTTTACCCGCAATGGACATTCATCAAGACTACTGCAGATGCCGGTTTTGGCTGGTTTGCCCATACGAGAACAACTAGAAATGAAAAGACCCACAGTTGTAAAAATCTGTTGCTTCCTTACAACAGTTGTTCTACCTTCAGACTTTAGTAACAATGTTCTCAAAATGAATGCCAGCTTTCCTGATAAAGAGAAGAGACTAATGGAAGGCAATGGCTCATGTTAAAGCTGAACTGTTATTTTAGGCTCTGTTATTTAGCAAGTATTCTAGTGGTAAATGTTTAAGAATAGTCTTCTCTTGGCAAGCAAATGGACATTGAACAAGCAAATAATTTTATTTTCTTGACCAAATTTAGCCAATAAGCTGTTAAATATATGTCCAAAGCTATATGGTTCTATGGGACAAGCAGAGCCCTTATTCTATTTACCGTATTTCGCTCAATAATAGCCTAGGATTCTATTAGGACAAGAGGTGTTCAATTTCCAACCAAACATCTCTGAGAAAGGGGGTGGGCTTACATTACAGAGCTTTCCCCAAAAAGTTCTAAAATTGATACCACGGAAATTCAACGTATTTTCTCCTGTACAAATTCCCACGGCCTACGCTTAATGTATACCTCAAAACATCACCGGGGAAGTGAAATTATTTGATTTGAGTGCCTAAATATTGCGTATCCTTTAATAAAGCTCGTTTATTACATCAAAATTAATCCACAATTTGATATAAAATGGTGTCGCGAAAAAATACAAATCACGCGATTCGCCTCCAATTGAAAAGTTTATTTTAGAGCGAGTGCTCGGATATAAATATTCTGGAATCGAGGACTCGGAGCTCGGGAATATCTATATATTATCATTGCGTAATAGGAACTGAGTATTATCCTGATCTTAAAAAACGGGTACCCATTTGATAAACTCCCGTTAGCGTTTAATATCTCGCGAGAACATGATGCCTCCCATCACAAGAACCACTGGCGAGAAGAAGCCAGCTATATTGTCGTTCGAAATAATTCAATTTGGAGCATTTAATGTTGATCGGCGTTTTTTGATGCGCATTTTCTCCCGTGCTTGTTGTTTGGTACATAAATTTGGTCTTAAAATATATTTATAAGGAAGGTATTTAATCATGCCAAGACTGCTTTATGCGCATTTTGACAACAAAAGTGTGGAATAAACTTTATTATATCTTGAACATACGTGGCCTACTACTAGTATTAATCTAATAGGCGGTCGAGATGTACAAATCCGAGGCCTGTATTGACTTGTAGAGGGGCTGGGAATGTATCAGGGCAGAGATCGGTCTGAAGTAGACACACCCTGTGACACGATTGTTAATATTATACACGCTATTCTTACAAATTTGGTCTTAAAAAAAAAATTTCCTATACAGTCTGCTGAGTTAGGGGGTGGGCTTCTAATACAGTTTTTCCGCTTTGAAAACTGCTAAGAAATCATTGGAGCTCATATGTCAAAGTTAGGGGGTGGGCTTCTATTAGAGCATAGGCTACTATTAAGCGAAATACGGTATCTTATTCCAAGGCCCTTATTCTATCTACCTTATTCTTGTTAATCCGGAGAAGCTCAATGCGTAGTACATACTCCTGGTCAGCATGCACTGTCCACAGCTATATGGTTCTATGGGCCAAGGCCCTTATTCTATCTACCTTATTCTTGTTAATCCGGAGAAGCTCAATGCGTAGTACATACTCCTGGTCAGCATGCACTGTCCACAGCTATATGGTTCTATGGGCCAAGGCCCTTATTCTATCTACCTTATTCTTGTTAATCCGGAGAAGCTCAATGCGTAGCTCAAAACTCCTGGTCAGTATGCACTGTCCACAGCTATATGGTTCTATGGGCCAAGGCCCTTATTCTATCTACCTTATTCTTGTTAATCCGGAGAAGCTCAATGCGTAGTACATACTCCTGGTCAGCATGCACTGTCCACAGCTATATGGTTCTATGGGCCAAGGCCCTTATTCTATCTACCTTATTCTTGTTAATCCGGAGAAGCTCAATGCGTAGTACATACTCCTGGTCAGCATGCACTGTCCACAGCTATATGGTTCTATGGGCCAAGGCCCGTATTCTATCTACCTTATTCTTGTTAATCCGGAGAAGCTCAATGCGTAGTACATACTCCTGGTCAGCATGCACTGCAAGCCACGGCTTACTGGAATGAGGACCTTCTGCAATAATAATAATAATAATAATAATAATAATAATAATAATAATAATAATATTTATATGTGTTTAAAAGTGCACATTCATACCAGAATGCCTGAAAATAAAATTGTTAAAATTGTCTACTTTAAGAGGCTTAAATTGTGTGCCTAGATGTAATGAAATGGAATAAATCTTAACATCTGATGATATCGATGCATATAAATTAGCATAATTTTTTTAAGTTGTGAAATTGAATTAGGGACTTGTGTCTCAAACTCATTTTCACACCTTAAAAATTTATATTAATTTATATGGAAAGAAATCATCAGATGTTAATCTCTATTTCGTTTCATTACATATAAGCATATAATTGAAGCCTTTAAGAGTTTACAATATTAACAATTTTAGTTTCAAGTATTCTGGTGTGAATATGCAGCTTTAAATGTAGATATAGCTGCTTGGCACAAATGAGAAGTGACCTTGATTTATTATATTGGCAATATATACATATTTTCTGCTAGATTCGTGGCCTAATAGATATCTAACAAAATCTGTGATTTAATAGCAGTTTTTCTTTTACTTAATCAAGATTAATATTGGAATAAAGCACATGTTTAGTTTCTAAATGTAGCATAGATGCCATTAGTTATCTGCAGAAAATATCATGTGTTGGCCTGCTTAACCATTTAATGGTCACACCGGCCTCTGTTAAGGCCTTGTGGAATGTCCATTTATAAGCCAAGAGAATACAACCAAGCCAGTCATTCCAGGGATAAATATTCAAAAAATTGTATTCTCCTAGCCTATAAATGGACATTTAATAATATATTTAAATTTTCCTGACCAAATTTGACCATTAAAGGGTTAAATGCAAACGGTTAACATTGGCAAGATAATTTTGTAGCAAGGTCACAATACCATGACCTCTAAGATAATGAGCTTCATGACATCATATTCCCTCATTTCACGATAGGTAGCCAGATTAGTTCCAATAACATTGAGCAATCGTGAGTGAAATGTGGAACTAAGTGCAGAAAATCATGAGTTCTATACCAAGATCAGAACAGCCTTGACCTTTAACCTCAATGGCATCATGCCACTGTCTCTCTCTGTAGAGCTAAGCACATACCCAAGCTTAATTCCACTCGGCTTAACATATTTGAAAAATAGGATGTGATTTGGGGCTAAATGCAAAAACTTAATATTGACAAAACAGCTTTGTACTGAACAAGGGATTAATTTTGAAAACTTAACTGGAATACGGGCTTGGTTATCAAGCTAATTATTTATGGGTAAATTGTCAAAAACTGTTTCATTGTCTGCTAATGGCCATTTCCCCAGCCATTTTTTGCCTGGCTGGACAATTAAAGGTTTGAAACTCGAGTCCAATCAGGTGATGAGTTTCTGAGAAACAGCTGTAGCCAGACAAAGACAAACAAATTGAGAGATCTGAACTGTCATATATAATATCACCCAACAGACACCCCTTGTGGGTTGGTCTGTAGTTTTATTAACCACTATAAAGCATACTTACCGTTCAATTACTACTTGCTAAATCAACTACTCTGCATTTAGCCACCAGAATAAGATTTTTATGCTTGCTTACAAACCCCCATATGCCTATTCCATTTCTATGTATACCCTCAACCAGGATACTGGTAGGGTACACCCCAGCATATGACCTGATAGAGACAGCCACCAGTCTGTACTCACTCCTTGGTGACACCTGTCAGTAAGCACGCTCGCGCATGCGCATAGGAGCCCAAATAGGAAACCGATCCACTTTTCTAAATTTAAGTGCCAAATATTACAAACAGATTCTCAAATCATTCCCACACGGGGTGGTTGAGGCCGGGTCAGTGATTGAACGGTAAGTATGTATAGTGGTTAATAAAACTACAGACCAACCCACAAGGGGGGTCTGTTATTACACCGCAAAAACATCCATTACCGTTCAATCACTACTTGCTAAACCTGTAGATTTGGTGAATGACCCACTTAAAAACTTGGTGGGTGGAGATTTGAGAATCATTAAACAAGGATAAAAATTAACCAACTCATATCCAAATGTTAATAAAATAACATAATAGTGCATCCATAACAAATCACACAGTGATTATCAAACAAGTAAAATTGCCAACTCAATGAAATAAACAAAACAAGAGACTATTCTCACCATATCTGACAGACATGCAGACTAACGAAATTGGTGAGATGTGCTTGGTAAATGGTCCTTGTCATGTTTTGTTAAAAACGTTATATTTCTAAAAAAGGAGGCCGCTGGGCTATGATCCTTTAAATAGAGAGGTAAAAGTCGATTCAGATTTCCAACCTGCGACTTGCACGACGTCGTCCAATGATGAGCCAGCGAAAAGAGTGAAGGAGGAAGCCATACCATGAAGGTCGAGAGCCTTGATATGGACTAAATTGACCTCACCTGGGGAGGCAATCTCATAGCATAATTTTATGGTCTCACAGAACCATCTGACAACTGTGGCCTTAGAAATTGGTCTAGCCACCTCCTCCGCATATGGAACCCATAAGTGTGAAGAATCGGATCTTTTTAAAATTGGTACAACGTTTATAGACTTAAGCCCCTGACAGAACACCAGAATCTGTCCGATGGTGAAAAAGACGATAAAGATTTAAGAATAATAGGTTTGGCTGAGTAACGGTTAGACTGGGTCTTCCATAAAAAATCCCTTCGGGGATATAAAATTAGACCGTCCCCAGAATCGATAAATCTGTCTTTTTCTGTGGAAAGAGAATGAATTTCAGATCTTCTCCTAGCTGAAGAGGCAGCAACAAGGAAAAACAGCCGTAAGAGTCAATAGTTTGAGACTGATAGAACCAATTGGCTCAAAATGGTGACCTGCCAAAACTTGAAGAATCAAGGCCAAATTTCAGGAAGACAAAGGCTCAGCCACTGGAGGACGAATATTGCCCAATTTTCTAATAAAACCATTGAGAATCCTTGATATCAGCATTCAGAAGACAAGGAAGAGAAGAAGCCAAAGAAATCTATAACACCTAATGGTGATAGTTTATAAATGAAATGAATCGAATAGATACCATTAAAAATCTAACACCTAAGAAATAGAAATGGAATCAGGCAAGAAACCATGCTTTAAAGAACCATACTCCAAAGATTTAATAGTCGACCTTTGTACAAATTCGACAGGTCGACTCCCTCCTGGAAGAGACAATGATTTCCTGAGATCTTGAAGAAAAGTTGATCTCACAGAGACCGGACACTCAAAAATTTTTCAAACAAACAGGATGAAGAATTCTTGATTGGATGAAGATGTAAGCCCCTTACTTGAGCGAGATCTGATGAAACTGGGAGATGGCTAGCAAAATCTTACCAGAAGATCGAGAAAGGCTACCAATCAGATCCTCTTTGACCAAAACGGTGCTGCTAGAAGAAATTCTTTAAACTGGTCCATGACTATCTTCAGAAACACTAGAATCAGGAATAATGTAAGGAACATGAAATCAGACAATCCTGTCCAGAACTTAGGAAGTGCGATCATCACCCAAACCTGACTGTCCGAAAAGGGAGCCATGAAAGATAACATCTGGGCAATCAGACATGTCGCAAAAAGATCTACATGGGGAAGACCCAGAAGCTTGAAAATGCTTTCGGCAAACAACCTCTTAAACTGCCACTCACTGAGCGAGAACTTGCTAGGACTGAACTACTGATCCACAAGAAATATCCGTCTGGCTGGAACATGACTGGGAACTAGAATGGATCTAGTGACATCCCAAGAAAAGGATCTAAAATCCCCATATAGAGGAAAAAAACCCTCATTCCTCTGTCTGAAAATGAAAGAAAACCATGTGGCATTGACTGATCGAATCGAGATCTTGATACCTATCACTCAATCTGACCAAAAGTGGAGAGGCTTCAGAGGGAACTAGACTGTACTGACTGCTACCAGAAGATCATGAACATTAGTCTTCTCAACAACGTCACCTTGGGAATGACATTCTCGACGCCGATCATCCAGCCTAGAATCCGAAGAAAAAATCTTGCCATGACAGAAAGAGGATGTCAGGGTGATCACTGTCAACAAGAATGCCTCTACCCTTGTCTCTGAACGAAAAAACTTGACCCTGAAAACAGCTCGAGGGAGATGCCTAGATGGGAGAAACTTGAGAAGGAACTAGGCTTGACTTATTGAACAAGAGGCCCAAGGGCCTGTGTCGCTCACCTGGAGCACCATTAATTTTTGTCAAAATTGTTGGTGGGTGGTTTAGTAGTCTTTTAAATGAGTGTGTGGACATTTTTGCAAGTGCAATATGGCTGCCAAACACACTACATTTTGATTGGCCCACGGCGCCCATGTTTTTTCAATGGATCAACTTCCTTTGGACAAATTTCGGCCTGATGCCTTCAGCGGTTCTGGAGGAGTAATTTCCGTGAAAACCACGTCATCCAGGATGGTCGCCGAACCATTTGGTCAATCAAGTCCTCTTGAACAAAATTGGCTTACCTCTTGGCCTAGATGAAGATTTCCCAAGTGGTTTTGGAGAAGATTTTTAAAGACATTTCCTGATATTGGCCGAAATCCAAAATGGCCGCTGGGCAAATTGGCCGATCAGGTTCATTTGAACAAACTTGGATCCTTATGCCCTAAGGATGCTTCCTACTAAATATAATTGAAATCGGCCTGGTAGTTCTCAAGAAGACATTTTAAATTTTCCATTGCTTTAGCATGGGAGCTTTTGACGAGAAAATTATGCAAGATGGCCGCCAAAACCGTTTATCCGACAGCTACGAAAATTGCAAATTTGAGCTGAGAATACCCAAAAACCAATTTTGGCCTCAAAATCCATCAAATGAAAAAATCCAATATGTCCGCCAAACACGCTACATTTTGATTGGCCCACGGCGGCCATGTTTTTTGATGGAGCAACTTCCCTTGAAGAGGTTTTAATGGCCCTTAGTCCCTAATCATATCTCCCAAATTTTGGCCTGATCCATTCAGCGGGTCTGGAGAAGTCATTTTTGGGAAAACTAGGTCATCCAAGATGGCTGCCAAACCATTCGGTCAATCAAGTTGTCTTGAACAAACTCGGCTTACCTCTTTGCCTAGATGAGGTTTTGAATCGATTCCCCAAGCCGTTTCGGAGAACGAGATTTTTAAAGACATTTCTAAAAATCGGCCGAAATCCAAGATGGTCACCGGCCAAATTGGTCAATCGCTTTCGTTTGAAGAAAATGGAATCTCTATCCCATAAGGATGCTTCCTGCCAAATATAATTCAAATCGGGCCAGTAGTTCTCGAGTAGACATTTTAAATTTCCCATTGCTTGCATGGGAGCTTTTGGCGGGCAAATTATTCAATGGCTACCAAACCGTTTATTCGACAGTTTCGAAAATTGCAAATTTGGGATCAGAATACCCAAAAACCTATATAAAACGAATTTCAGCCTCAAAATCCATCAAATAAAAAAATCCAATATGGCTGCGAAACACACTATATTTTGATTGGTCCACCGCAGCCATGTTTTTTGGCGAATCAACTTTTCCTGAACAAACATTAATCGCCCTTAGTTGCTAATTATATATCACCAATTTCAGCCTGATCGCTTCAGCGGTTCTGGGGAAGAAGTCATTTTTGTGAAAACTAGGTCATCCAAGATGGCCCTTGAACCATTTGGTCAGTCAAGTTCCCTTCAACAAACTTGATTCAGCACTTATCCTAGATCATATTTCGTGAGTTTTGAATTGATCCCTCAAATGGTTTGGGAGGAGAAGATTTTTAGACATTTCTAAAAATCGGCCGAAATCCAAGATGGTCGCCGGCCAAATTGGCCGATCGGGTTCGTTTGAACAAACTAGAATCTCTATGCCGTAAGGATGCTTCATGCCATATATAATTGAAATCGAACCAGTAGTTCTCGAGAAGATATTTTTAATTTCCCATTGCTTTAGTACGGGAGGTTTTGGCGAGAAAATGATCCAAGATGGCCGCCAAACCGTTTATCCGACAGATTAGAAAATTGCAAATTTGAGATCAGAATAGCCAAAAACCTATATAAAACCAATTTCGGCCTCAAAATCCATCAAATAAAAAAATCCAATATGGCCGCCAAACATGCTATATTTTGATTGGACCACGGCGGCCATGTTTTTTGACGGATCTACTTCTCTTGAACAAACCTTACTGGCCCTTAGTCCCTAATCATATCTACCAAATTTCGGCCTGATCCCTTCAGCGGTTCTGGAGAAGTTATTTTCGCTAAAACTAGGTCAACCAAGATGGCCACCAAACTATTTGACCAATTAAGTTCGCTTGAACAAATTTAGTTGAGCTCTTGCCCTAGATCATATTTCATAAGGTTTTCTTCAATCCCTCAAGCGGTTTCGGAGAAGATTTTTAAAGATGTTTCTAAAAATCGGCCAAAATCAAAGATGGCCACTGGCCTAATTGGCCGATCGGCTTCATTTGAACAAACTTGGATCTCTATGTCCTAAGGATGCTTCCTGCCAAATATAATTGAAATTGGTCCAGCTGTTCTTGAGATGAAGTCGTTTAAAGGAAAAGTTGATGGACGGACAGACAGACGACGGACGGTCGCCACGACATAAGCTCACTTGACCATTCAGACCAGGTGAGCTAAAAATAAAATTCAACCTAGGCTGCAAGGCGAACTGCAAACCTTTAGAATAAATCTTAAAAGAAATGAGAAAGACCTAGCTTTTATTAACCGAACATCTATAAAGACTGAAGAATAAAACGACGGCGCAAGACACCTGCCATGGCTGAGACCAGACGTGTGAAAGAAAAGCACCAAGGTCAGATCGAAGGGCATGTCTCAAACTGCCATACCCTATCCTTGAAAGCAACTTATATACCTTCGGAAGTAAAGGTAAAAAAGGTACATGAAATAGGCATCCTAACGATCGACAGAAAAGGATCACATGCCTGAAAAATAAACTTGCGATAGGGGAGGACTCCATCCTGAATTTACGAGATAAAGAAAAAATATATAACTTCTTCAGGAAGATAAAAAGGACGCCAGCCTTATAAGAATTGAAAACTATGAAGATCATTGAACAGAAGCCTGGGTCTACTTTCTAAGGTAGAGTCTCTTCTATAGTCTCCTTGACAATCATAGAAAACCAAATAATAGCTTCTGATTGGAAGGAACAGAAGACCATTTGGGAGAAGAGACTGCAGAGAAGGGTTCTAGATCCAAGAACATCTGGCCCTTTTGATAAGGGCCGCCCTTAAAGATGGGGCAAACTTACTATATGCTAAAGAGGACTGCTCATAGAAACACATAGTTTACATATGCAATGAGGCCCAACCACAAAATCATGGGCTATATCCTTATGCTTAGTTCTCACGAAAAGTGGTAACTCGTGTTTATTTTTGTTATTTTTATTTTACCGCATACTTTGAATGGAGAAAAAAAGTATCATATAAGTATAGCCCTACTTATTAAATTGCTGAAGACCCTGAAAATATTATAGACAATTTCATTTATAGAAATTTGACCAGATATTGTGGCAAACCGAAAACCCATAGTAAGCCTATGGGAGGGGTTAGAATCAAGATATAGCCAAATCCTGTACCTGAGAATCTGCAATAATCCTGTCTGGAATTCGAAAACATCAAATCGTGACTGAATTTCAAGATAGCAAGATAGTAAGGAAAATGAAATTAGGGCTTCCCAAACCACCGCTCGAAATATTAAATTAGTCCCTCCAGAAATGGCGTCGCTCCAGGGAACTAAGGGAAATTTACTTGTGATTCTACGAATAGAATGCATGACATGGGCCTGTTAAGAGAACTATGGCAAACCTTTGACTGACTTGGAATCTGACATAACCAGGGTTCAAAATATAAACAACGCTTTGCCATTGAAAATATCTTCAATTTGAAAAGAATTTGACAAAACGCAGAAACTTTACAAAACTCAGGATAAGAGCACACACCTTACAAATTGAGGAAGATAGGCAGGCACAAAACACCACTAATACCTGCTCATCTACGATTCTGTAAGCTTTGCAACCAGAACCTAATCGAGGATGAAAAAACACTTTATAAAGGAATGTCCACAATACAATCCGGAGAGATAAATGCTCTTTAAAAAGCTTAATGAGTTTACTAATTTTGTCTCGCTTGATAGGTGTAGCCAAGTTAAATTTTTTATAAATCATATAAAAATGGAGGTGATCTAATAAAGTTTTTTTATTGATTACATCAACGTTTGCCGAGCTGCTCGGGCTTGTACTTTAAATCCTATGCAAAGACACAATACATCAGATCGTCATCCTGTACATGAGGCAGGTTCCTATAATGATTGCATAACTGTGTCCTATATTTAAATCAACGTCCATATCAATTTCATTGGGAAACTAGCCAGCTTCATTGAATCCTGGTATTTGATATATTGTTTAATTAGATATCCCAAACAATCCGATATTTATGCCGAGTGGCTGTAAACTTAAAACATAGCCCTACACATTAAACCAGTAAATTTTTTATTTATTTATTTATTTTTATATTTATAGTCTAAGAACCAATATTTTCGTCTTTGTAATGGCGTATGTCATTGTTTGATATGCCAATAAAATGATTGATTGATTGATTGATAATGAATCTCCAGGATCAGCTCGAATTTTAAATACACAAAACACTGATACCATAGGCACTTTTAGCGTGACGTCGTACCCGCTCCTATTTATATATAATATTAAAGGTTTGCATCAGTTGCGATTGACATTTTGATTCCTCTGCACTGACATAAAATCACGGGAGTTTATTTACTAAATAATATGTTGCACTTAAAGCCGATACATATATCTATCTGACGCTGTATAGCATTTGGACAAATCCGCACCAAGAATTTCATAATATACGAAAACATTTAGGCGTATACGACGACATTCCCCGTCAAACTAATATACGTAACAAAAATGTGACATTTATAAAGTATTCAATACTACCTTAATTTCATATTAAATGCACATCAATTTGTTTAAATAAGTTGTGAACTATTTCAACAAACCGACAATTCGCCACTTTTGGTTGAGATAAATGTTATTAAGCCTACCTTCGCGTCAATTCAACAGAAACCATCCATTTCGTTGCGCAATGTTTACAAATTTCAAAATGTTCAAGTTCGTTAGAGCAGTTATCCGGTTCCCCTTGGTGAAACCGAGTCCCTAGTTACAAATATCAATGTTAAAATATCCAGTCAATTTGTCCTATATACAACTCGTCCACATACCAAATTATCAGAGAAGCCTGAACGAGAAAGAAAATCCGGAAAGTGACAACCAAAATCCTCCCACAAATATAGCTAACATAAGGTCTGTTTTGAAAAACTCCTGTTGAAACCCAATGTTACTGGATATAGATTTGTAATCATTCATTTCTATTGCAAGCCGCAAACGATGGTGTTTGAACAGGTACCAAATATGCTAATGGTCAATTACCCGACTCCAAGGTTCGCTGTTGTTTATCAAAACCGTGGAGTCGGTAAAATGCATAAGTTCGACGTGAAATTGTATCGCATTTCTGCCAAGTATTTGATATATTGTGTAATTATAGGCGTGTTGTTGACCTAAATTTATGCAGCATTTGGAAGATGCATGTATCCACTTGAGAGTCAGTATATTATTTTGTGATAGGCTGATGATTACACCCTATACTAATCGTCAATTCGCACCTTTCTATATATATACATAGAGCGTAGCATACAAGCATGTCACGCTGAAGGTGCCTATGACTGATACTTGATTAAAAACAAAAGAAGACATCATAAATAAGCATTTAAGATGAAATAAAGTGAAATACACACTACTGGGTTGAATCAAACTACTCTAGAAAAAGAGAAAACAACAAAATTTGAAAAATAATAGGGAAAAATTACAAAAAACGCCGAAAAGACAAAAAGGCGATATGAAAGCTGGGCGAAATGACTCGCCAAAACCATGACGACACATAAGAAAACTCGGCTTTTATTCCTTCTTCCGTTTCCCTTTATGGGTTATTTCTCCTTTCTTAGCATCATTTTGTTCTTGTGGTCATTATTCTTGGTGCCATTCTCCTATGTATCCTCTACTGATTCTATTTCCTTTCAGTGACTGTCATATTTAGACTAAGAATTACGCTAGAATCAGGGCAACAAATTAACTCCCTTTGGTTAAAATAAATATGTTAACCTGCCGACATAAGAGGAAAAAAGCACGCAAAAAAAGGCTTAACGGTCCGAAGACAGCTGGCCATCTAAAGTTGGATGAAAGGGAAAATTACGTATCTAGAGATAATATGTAGAATACAGGCTGACTCGGCTGAGTGAGACCATTCGAAATTAAGTGATGATATGCGCATATAAAATAAGCTGCAACAAAAAACCCATATGGCAACCAGTCGAAAGAGTCTTTAATTAGGTTGAAAATTGTCACTGATAAAAGAATACATGCTGAATATCTACAATTTCAAGAGTCTTCAAGATTGGCAATGTCTCGGTATGAATATTTTCAGGCATTAATCATTGCGATTTTTTAAAAGCAATTACGGAAATAAGACTAACTCTTAGGCAAGATGATGACTAGATCCTAGGAAAGCGAACATGTAAACCGGACCTGAAGAACAAAGCTGGAACCCCAGGAAGTTCTCTATCACCGGAAATCCAAAACAGGAAGACAGAAGCGGAAGTTAATCCTGGAACACCAGAAAGATCCATGAAAACCAGAAATGAGCCTATCCCGGTAGGTACAAAATCCGGAAGTGGAAAAATAGGAAACGGAAATGCGCAAACCAGAAGTAGACAACCGGAAACTGAACAGGATCCCACAGACCTGGATGTACAGTAAAAAAACACCCCAAAAAACCCCCAGAAATAGCATAGGAACCGGAAATACGCAAACCGGAAGAAGAAAAGCGGAAGCGGAAGAGAAAGGACCGGAAACGGAAACCAAAAGTCGCCCTGGGTCTTGGAGACCCGAATCTACTAAGCACAAACAGGAACTTCTTGCTAAACCGGAAGTTACCGAACTTCCTGACTGCATTAAGCTAGACACAGGCGATCTATTAACGTTCCTGGCTTCTGGTATAACCGAAAAATTGAAGTTGGCATAGGCGTTGTGGTCGGGGACTTCAGTCACCGCCACCACTGCTTGAGGGTAATGCCCTTCCTCAAGACTCATGTGGATTTTACCCAGTGACATACTCGAGTTCACCTTCGAGAGTCTCTTCCTAGTCTCTAATTTTCTGTTTTGGTGACCGAATCTCCTGTCTGGACGTGAGGAAAGTAGGCTTCCCCCATTTGCAGCCATGCCCACTAACCTTCTGGTTATAGTCCGATTCGGCAGACGATATTCGCCCATCTAATGATTTCGTCAAGATGGTCACAAGACTTGAATCTAGCAAAAAGGGCTAACATGGCGTCGGAATGAGACGAAGTGCCCCCCCCCGTTGCTGGTGGTTTAGAAACAGAAGGATTAGCAAAAGACACAGCTTTAGCCTTTGAAGCAATGGGGGGAGGAGCGATCAGAGGGCAACTCGGACTTGGCTAGAAAATCCTTAAAATATGCTTTAGAGACAGTCAATGACCATCCTTTGCATACGTGCATTTCTTTCAAACTTTCTTAGGGATATAAAACGAAATGCACTAAAAGATTTGATTCTAGAAATAAGTGAATATAAAGGATCTTAGTTTAATTGAGGGTTAGAAATGATGATGATGACGTAGGCATTTTGTTTACCACAAGAACGGGATACCACCACGAAAACCGGTAACACATATATACAGCGTATACAATGCAGTAAAAACCACAAAATACTTGATAAACATAAATTAGGGAGGATAGGCTTCATATTAGGCATAATCATGAATTGAAGCACTCTCAAATAAGTAAGCTGAACTTAGCGCAAGGCTATAAAAACTTAGCTGGAATATTTGCAGACTGTACTGCTTGCAGAATATTTGAAAAGTGAATCTGTTTCCTATTTGGGCTCCTATGCGCATGCGCGCTTAGTGACAGGTGTCACTAAGGAGTGAGTACAGCCTGGTGCCAGTCTCTATCAGGTCATATGCTGGGGGTGTACCCTACCAGTAGCCTGGTTGAGGGTATACATAGAAATGGAATAGGCATATGGGGATTTGTAAGCAAGCATAAAAATCTTATTCTGGTGGCTAAATGCAGAGTAGTTGATTTAGCAAGTAGTGATTGAACGGTAATGGATGTTTTTGTGGTGTAATAACAGCCATTGTTTTCATAATATTCTGTGATTTTTAATTTAGCTCATTCAAAACTAGAATTCCTGCCATTCAGAATAAGAATGTGTTAATTCTGGTGTATGTCAATGTACTAACTCTGATAGTGTAGACTGATGGGTTTACTTTGCTGATTTGACTTTCCTTCCCACCACCCCTTCAAGGTCACCGAGACAACAATCTGTGGCAGCCTGCTCAATACTTGATAAATCTGTAATACAGAAAACACACGGCTGAGTATATGGCATCATCATTAATTGAAAATAAATCAATTTCAATGTCGATATTATGGATTTACAAATACAATAAACCATTATACATCTTCAAAGACATGACATGACTGACCACAGTGACATTTGTCCTTGAAATTAGGCCACATTTCATTCATTCATTCACATGTCTGAAATTATTTGCAACTTTGGCAAACAATGCCCAGTGTGATGTGCATGTGTGTGCGTGCATGCGTGCCTGTGTGTGTAGTTATGCATGCATGCCTGCGTTTGAGAAGGATGGTGTTACTTCTTTTGCTCGAGTTATTATTAATTCTTTAATGGTCAAGCCAGGTTTAGCCGGCCATAACCGGCCTCTACAGTGGTCTTGAAGAATGTCCATTTGTGAACCATGAGAAGACTATTTTTGAAAATTTACCACTGGAATGACTGGCTCCCATAACCGGCCTCTACAGTGGTCTTGAAGAATGTCCATTTGTGAACCATGAAGACTATTTTTGAAAATGTACCACTGGAATGACTGCCTTGATAACCGAGCCAGTCATTCCAGTGGTAAATTTTCAAAAATAGTCGTCTCTTGGCCTGCAAATGGACACTGAATAAGCAGATATTTAGATTTTCTTGACCAAATTTGACCATTAAAGGGTTAACATTTACAAGCAATTGTATCTAACATTAGATGTTGTCTTACCATATTAACCCTTTAACCCTCAAATTTGGTCAAGAAAATTTCAATTTTCTCATAGAAAATATCTATTTGCAGATCAAGAGAAGACTATTTTTGAAAATTTACCACTGGAATGACTGGCTCGGTTATCGAGCCAGTTATTCCAGTGGTAAATTTTTTTAAATAGTCTTCTCTTTGTCTGCAAATGGGCATTTCTAAAGACCACTGCAGTAGCCGTTTTTGGCTGATATGAGTGTTAAAATGTTTATACGTATAGCCATTATATAGTCTTGACAATCTTCACAGATATGACCTGTCTACTGTGACCTTTCAGTTCCACACATTTCATTCACTGACCAGACCTTCAAGAACACAACCTCTATCTATTCTACACATGAATAGATTTAGAGCTGAATTCATTACCATGTGAAGAAAATTCTATAAGCATGGGTCATTGTGATTTTGACCCTTCACCTTATAACTTAATTTTAATTCAGTAGACAAGTCTTGGTAAACTACCTGTTTTGAACACGCACCATCGCTGGCTCCAAAAGGTAGATTCATGCATGCATAACCGCAATTACATTATGACAGCTATTAATAGTGCTTATAACTAAAAACAGTAGTCATTTCTAGCTATGCCCCACCCATTTTTAACTAAGCTCCGCCCATTTTTATGCATGTTGGAATCTGAATTCCCAAAATCCAAATTTCAAGGTAACTATAGAGATAAGTTGTTGAATATTTTAACAGCAACAACTCCCAGTGAAATCAGTTTCAAAATATTCCACAGAATGGTTATTAAATTGTAAGTTCATCAAACACGTATAATTCATATACTTAAGTTCTTTGACTGTGACATCAGCTAAATAGTGACGTAATTGAGTATGATGTCAGAAACTTGAGTGACAGATCAGATCCCTCCATTGGTGGAACTTTAACCGTCTGAGTGTTTGCGGATGACATATTCTAAGGCTTATATCTGTGAACCGGCTAAATATTTTGGAAAAAATTTGAAAGTTTACATTAACCCTTGAATTTGTTCTAAAAACTTTAAATATTCTCATAAAAATGTCCATTTGCAGACCAAGAGAAGACTATTTTCGAAAATTGATCACAGGAATGACTGGCTCGGTTATCGAGCCAGTCATTCCAGTGATAAATTTAAAAAAATAGTCTTCTCTTGGTCTGCAAATGGACATTTTTCAAGACACTGCGCAAAGCCATTATTGGCTGATATGAGTGTTAACCCGTACCACTCTGATGTCTACATTTAAAATGTTCAAAGATTAATTGGTGTTAATTTTTCAACAAATTCGGTGGAAGATGTTGCTGTCATAGACCGCAACACCATCCATCGAAATGTTGAAAAATGAACACCAATTTCTTTGCTATTGACACAGTAAAAGATAGAATACTGACATCAGAGTGGTAAGAGTTAAAGGCGTAAACACCTGATTACTTTAAATGCATGATTACTTTATACACCTGATTACTTTAAATGCATGATTACTTTATACACCTGATTACTTTAAATGCATGATTACTTTATACACCTGATTACTTTAAATGCATGATTACTTTATACACCTGATTACTTTAAATGCATGGTTACTTTATACACCTGGTCAATTTATATACCTGGCTAATTAACTGAAATACCTGGTCAATTTATATACCTGGCTAATTAACTGGCATACCTGATTAACTTATATACATGGCTAATTAACTGGCATACCTGATCAACTTATATACATGGCTAATTAACTGGCATACCTGATTAACTTATATACATGGCTAATTAACTGGCATACCTGATTAACTTATATACATGGCTAATTAACTGGCATACCTGATTAACTTATATACATGGCTAATCAACTGACATACCTGATTAACTTATATACATGGCTATTTAACTGGCATACCTGATTTACTTATCTGGCTAATTAACTGCCATACCTGATCAATTGCTGTTTTGTCCATGTCCTCCTCAAGCATAGCAAGAAGTGCTGGAAACCTTCCATCTACCGTGGCGATCAATTCCGGCAGGCTCTCAATCGGAGCAGAAAGTGCCGGGAAGTTGCGTTTCTTAGCGTGCTCTGAGCGCGGACTGAAATGTATTTGATCCTGTGTCAGGCACACAATATGCTCCAGTACATGATAAAGGATAATTATTACACGCTAGCGTCAAAATCCAGCAGAGGTTATATTCAAGAAAGAAACTGTGGAAGCTACAACTTTCTCTCAAATTCTTTTCAAGAAATTCAATAGGAATTGAAACTGTTCTCTAAAGGCATTAATCCAGATGGACTAAAGGTGTTAATCAATCACTCATCAATCACTCATCAATCACTCATCAATCACTCATCACATATGATAACCGAGATACAGTATGCTAAGGAAATAAATATGTACAAGCATTGAAAATTGTAACTGCTCAGGAAATATCTTTCAAAATGTATTTTTCGATTCACATATATAGTCAAAACTTTTTAACCCTTTAACATTCAAGACGACGAAAAACAGCTTCTGCATTTGCAGACCAAGAGAAGACTATTTTTAGAAAATTGGCTCTGGAATGACTGGCTCGATAACCGAGCCAGTTATTCCAGTGAATAACTTTCTAAAATACTCTCTTGTCTGCAAATTCACATTTTCTATAACAAAATTGAAATTGTATTGAAATTGTATTGAACAAGTTTGAGGATAAAATGGTTAAGAGATGACTGTCTGGATAACCAGGAAGTAGTTATTATAGACAAGTGCTGTCCTAGGATATGATGATAGGGATGTTTTAACCTGGTTATTTATCAAGCTTTTGCAAAGTGAATGGCAATTTCCATGCCAAAAGAAGACTATTTTAGAAACATAACCACTGAAAAAATGGCTCAGTTGCTGGGCCGTGCTATTTATTTCATTGGTAAAATTCCAAAACCATCTGGGCTTGCAATTGGACATCTAAGTCAAGATCACTGCCTTACTGCTAAGGGCAGTCTGCACTGTTTTGATCATTAAAGGGAAGGCATTCATTCTTGACTGTATCTACACATCAGGGGAGTTATCTCCCTTTATATTTGGACCAGGAAATGATTAATCGATTATCTCAATCATTCTAACTGAACACAGGAAAGTAGTCTGATTATTTCTCTGCTTCATATCAATCACAGTGACACATGAGTATGAGGTGGGGGTGCTGAATGGGGAAATGTCCTCTCAAACATACATGAAAATGATTTGCCACTACACCTCACCTCCAACACCCCTCCCCAGTGGCCACCCCACCCCCCAACCCCCATGTGTTGTTGATAGAGAAGAGCCATCTAAGCCTCAAGAGTTGAAACTGATAATGCTTAGTTTATTTGACCTTGTTTGAGAAGTAATGTGAATGAGTGTGTATGTCTGTGCCAGATTTCATTTTGCGGCTTTCACTAGGACGTGTTATGAGTGGAGAACCATCTCTCTTTTCTTCCAAATTTCTATGTCAATCTTTAACACATCCTCCATAGATGTATGCAATGCTGGAACTATTCTCAAATTGACACAAACATAACCCTTTAACAATCAACTTTTCAAAAACGGCTTCCACAGTAGTCATGAGAAACATCCATTTGCAGACCAACAGAAGAATAGCTTCGAAAATTTATCACGAGAATAACTGCCTTGATAACCGACCCATTGATTCCAACGGTAAATGTTCAAAAATAATATTTTCTTAGTTTGCAAATGGAGTTAAATTTGATGGTGAAATGGCTAAGTGAAATCCATCCCAAGCACTGACGATTTGATAATGTATGGTGATTATGGTCACATACAGCGCAGGAATAACTTGTTCAGTACAAGTTAGTACAATTTTGAACGTGTGAATGTTTCGTTTGAATATTTTGACTTAGGCGACAATGTCTTTCAACCAAATTATGTACAGACTATTCAACAATATATGCTTTGCTGCCCCGTTTTATTTAATTTTAGAAATATCCTGAGTTATCTGTGAGCAGTACTGCATATTACCTGAAGCAGTAGCAGTAGTATGGAGTCATATGTGGCAGGCTGAGCAATGTTGATTCATCCACCCAGCGACCTTGAACAATCATCTGAATAAGCTGAATGATGCGCAATGAGGTCGCCACCCAGCCATTGTCTGCAGATACATCTAGCATAGCCTGATAGAGGAACAGACACATCAGACAATTATACAGGAACCACCCAGCCATTGTCTGCAGATACATCTAGCATAGCCTGATAGAGGAACAGACACATCAGACAATTATACAGGAACCACCCAGCCATTGTCTGCAGATACAGACATTTGTACAGGAACCACCCAGCCATTGTCTGCAGATACAGCTAGCATAGCCTGATAGAGCAACACACACAGACAATTATACAGGAACCACCCAGCCATTGTCTGCCGATACATCTAGCATAGCTTGATAGAGGAACAGACACATCAGACAATTATACAGGAACCACCCAGCCATTGTCTGCAGATACATCTAGCATAGCCTGATAGAGGAACAGACACATCAGACAATTACACAGGAACCACCCAGCTATTGTCTGCCGATACATCTAGCATAGCCTGATAGAGGAACAGACACATCAGACAATTATACAGGACCCACCCAGCCATTGTCTGCAGATACATCTAGCATAGCCTGATAGAGCAACACACACAGACAATTATACAGGAACCACCCAGCCATTGTCTGCCGATACATCTAGCATAGCCTGATAGAGGAACAGACACATCAGACAATTATACAGGACCCACCCAGCCATTGTCTGCAGATACATCTAGCATAGCGTGCTAGAGGAAAAGATACATCAGACAATTATACAGGAATCACCCAGCCAATGTCTACTGATACATCTAATATAGTCTGATAGAGGAACAGACACATCAGACAATTATACAGGAACCAACCAGCTATTGTCTGCATATACATCTAGCATAGCTTGATAGAGGAACAGACACATCAGACAATTATACAGGAACCACCCAGCCATTGTCTGCAGATACATCTAGCATAGCTTGATAGAGGAACAGACACATCAGACAATTATACAGGAACCACCCAGCCATTGTCTGCAGATACATCTAGCATAGCTTGATAGAGGAACAGACACATCAGACAATTATACAGGAACCACCCAGCCATTGTCTGCAGATACATCTAGCATAGCCTGATAGAGGAACAGACACATCAGACAATTATACAGGAACCACCCAGCTATTGTCTGCCGATACATCTAGCATAGCCTGATAGAGGAACAGGCACATCAGACAATTATACAGGAACCACCCAGCTATTGTCTGCAGATACATCTAGCATAGCCTGATAGAGGAACAGACACATCAGACAATTATACAGGAACCACCCAGCTATTGTCTGCCGATACATCTAGCATAGCCTGATAGAGGAACAGACACATCAGACAATTATACAGGAACCACCCAGCCATTGTCTGCCGATACATCTAGCATAGCTTGATAGAGGAACAGACACATCAGACAATTATACAGGAACCACCCAGCCATTGTCTGCAGATACATCTAGCATAGCCTGATAAAGGAACAGACACATCAGACAATTATACAGGAACCACCCAGCCATTGTCTGCAGAT
The DNA here is from genome assembly GCA_034401795.1 of Chaetoderma sp. LZ-2023a. Lineage (NCBI taxonomy): Eukaryota > Metazoa > Mollusca > Caudofoveata > Chaetodermatida > Chaetodermatidae > Chaetoderma > Chaetoderma sp. LZ-2023a. Next base: position 16,656,056 of record CM067374.1, read on the forward strand.
ACATCTAGCATAGCCTGATAGGGGAAGACACATCAGAAAATTACACAGGAACCACCCAGCCATTGTCTGCAGATACATCTAGCACAGACTGATAGAGAACAGACACATCAGACAATTATACAGGAACCACCCAGCCATTGTCTGCAGATACATCTAGCATAGCCTGATAGACAATTATACAGCAACATAGATGTCACTAAGACAAGATATATAAGAAATGTTCCACAGGCAATGATGCTCATCTGGACCTAGCTGAATGCAGGGATCTGATCTGTCACTCATGTATCTGATGTTATAATCAATTACGTCACAAGTTGGCCGATGTCACAATCATAATGACGTAATTAGCTCCATCATGAATTGTATATTTCTGAAGAAATTGGTTTCAAAATATTCAATGGCATACTTGTATTATTACCTTGAAATTGGCATTCTGGAAACTCCAATTCCAACACACTTACAAATTGGATGAAACATAGCTAGAAATGGGCAGGGAATAGCTAGAGCTGTGTGGGCCATAGATAGAACTGTGTGGGCCATAGCTAGAGCTACGTGGGCCATAGCTAGAGCTGTGTGGGCCATAGCTAGAACTGTCTGGGCCATAGCTAGAACTGTGTGGGTCATAGCTAGAACTGTGTGGGCCATAGCTAGAGCTGTGTGGGCCATAGCTAGACGTGTGTGGGACATAGGTAGAACTGTGTGGGGCATAGCTAGAACTGTGTGGGCCATAGCTAGACCTGTGTGGCCTATAGCTAGAAATGGGTGGGGCATAGCTAGAACTGTGTGGGCCATAGCTAGAAATGGGCAGGGAATATCTAGACCTGTGTGGGCCATAGCTAGAAATGGGAAGGGAATAGCTAGAGCTGTGAGGGTCATAGCTAGAAATGGGCAGGGAATAGCTAGAACTGTGTGGGCCAGAGCTAGAAATGGGAAGGGAATAGCTAGAACTGTGTGGGCCATAGCTAGAAATGGGAAGGGAATAGCTAGAACTGTGTGGGCCATAGCTAGAAATGGGAAGGGAATAGCTAGAACTGTGTGGGCCATAGCTAGAAATGGGAAGGGAATAGCTAGAGCTGTGAGGGTCATAGCTAGAAATGGGCAGGGAATAGCTAGAACTGTGTGGGCCATAGCTAGAAATGGGAAGGGAATAGCTAGAGCTGTGAGGGTCATAGCTAGAAATGGGCAGGGAATAGCTAGAACTGTGTGGGCCAGAGCTAGAAATGGGAAGGGAATAGCTAGAACTGTGTGGGCCAGAGCTAGAAATGGGAAGGGAATAGCTAGAACTGTGTGGGCCATAGCTAGAAATGGGCAGGGAATAGCTAGAACTGTGTGGGCCATAGCTAGAAATGGGAAGGGAATAGCTAGAGCTGTGAGGGTCATAGCTAGAAATGGGCAGGGAATAGCTAGAACTGTGTGGGCCAGAGCTAGAAATGGGAAGGGAATAGCTAGAACTGTGTGGGGCATAGCTAGACCTGTGTGGGCCATAGCTAGAAATGGATTCCTCCATTACAATAGTGCTGAATGTCTGTATATTATTGGCCTATGTGTCACTCTCGTCATGCTATGTTCAATTCATTTATAAAGACATTCATTAATTGTTACAAGCTATTGAGAGTAATGTACCAGGAACAATTACGATAGAGACCCTCTCCATGACAAAGTTAATTGGTTTTAATAGTACTCTGAAGTCAGCCAAAAATGGCTTCTGCATTGGTGTTGAGAAATAGGTTGATCTATTTCTAGCTATGCCAATTTCTGAAACCCAATTTCAATGTAAATATACAGGAAAGCTGCTGAAAAATATGAAAGTAATTTACCTGAGAACCGTTGCTGCCATAGGCAGTTTTAAAAAAATTCACCAGAATGTTTATTAAATTGTAAATTCCCCCAAACCCCATACATATTCATGATCGACCTTTCAACATTGTGACAGACATTTTGGTTGAGGCATCACATCATCCAGCAAGTGATGTCATTTGATTATGATGTCAGATACTTGAGTAACAGATTGGATTCCTCCATTGTTTCTATATTCTTAACTCTTAGCACTCTGATGTCAAAATTTTTAATTTTCAAATTAAATTAAAAGATGAACTGGTGTTCATTTTCAAACAAATTCGGTGGAAGATGGTGCTGTCGTAGACAGCAACATCGTCCACCAAAATTGTTTAAAAATGAACACCAGTTTCTTTACTACTGGCACCATAAAAAGATAGAATGGTCACATCAGAGTGGTAAGGGTTAAAGCTGAATCATAAATCTAGTATTGTCATCACCTAAAGATTTTCCATCACAACATAACAAAATGATCTATAGAGAAATTACACATAGAGCATAATCAATCCTATTAAAGGGCAACATAAATGAAGAATGGTCAATCGTACCAAATTATGCTTTTGTATGCCTTAAATAAAATAACACATATTATTTACATATTTTTTAATTCCATATTTTGTGAAAGTTTTGTAATATTCACATGCTGGAGAACGATACAAAATTGGTGTGTCACAAGTGTGGACAGGAAGAACAGTCTACTGCACATGTGCTACAGGACTGCATCAATCTAACCAAACTTAGAAAGCAGATATGGCCATACCAACAGCACTAGAAGAAAAGTTCTATGGGAGCCTTTGAGACCTGCAGAAAACACCCCTGTTTGTCTCAAAAGCTGAACTCCAGGTATAAGAGAGCGAACACTTTAGAAGAAGAAAGGTGTGTCACATTCCGGCTGTATTTCACGTTTTATTTTAACAAGAGGCCCTGCTCACCTGGACCAATAGCATTTGAACCATTTGCATTTAGACATAATGCAAATTTTCGGAAAATCCAAGATGGCCACTAAAAGAATCGACCAATCAAAATTATATATTTATATATATATATATATATATATATTCTGAAGCCTACCCACCTAGGGTCCTTCCAGCTGAGATTGATTGAAATCTGCCACGCGGTTAATGAGGTGTAGGCTTTTATCTGATTTACCAAAATTTTTGGAAAATCCAAGATGTCTAATAAAAAACTGACCAATCACAATATTCTGATAAAAGATTTGAAGCCTGCCACCATAGGGTCCTTCCATCCAAGTCTGGTTGAAATCGCCCACGCAGTTAATGAAGAGTAACATTTTAAGCGACATCCGGTAAATTTCCCTAAAATTCAAGATTTTCACAAAAAGATTGACCAATCCCTGTATACAAGTTCTGAAACCTACACCCATAGGGTCCCTCCAGTCAAGCTAGAATCTCATAGAGCCTACCATCATAGAATCCATCTAGTCAAATTTGGTTGAAATATGTCAAGCAGCTAAGGAGGAGTAGCGTTTTGTCAAGTGGCTATGGAGGAGTAGCATTTTGACCATTTCCGGGAGATTTTTCAAAAAATCTAAGATTTTCACACAAAAAATTGATCAATCAAAATTCTGAGTAGAAGGTCTAAAGCCTACAACCATAGAATCCATCTAGTTAAATTTCGTTGAAATATGTCAAGCGGCTAAGGAGGAGTAGCATTTTTACCATTTCCGGTATATTTTTCATAAAATCTAAGGTTTTCACCCAAAAAAGTTGACCAATCAAAATTAAGAAAAATTGTCTGGAGGGTACCAGCATAGGATCCTTCCAGCCACATTTGCGATTTGATGGATGGATGCCGGATAATGGACAACGGACGGCCGCCATGGCATAAGCTCACTTGGCCCTTCAAACCAGGTGAGCTAAAAAATATTACTCTCCGACCATATCTACGTTTAGGCACAAAGATATTAGAAAGAAATTCATGCCTTATAAAATTAGAGATTTTCCAGTTATATGTCATGTTTTACGCGTTTAGTAATATGGGTAATTATTACATTAGCAAAAAGGTAACAATATCAATAAAAATTTTAAAGTCCATAACACAAATCAAGTGAAAAAAGAAAAAGTTATCGATAAATTATGGAATTTTGTCATAGAATTTGACACCAATTCTTTACCAAACATGCATAGAAGGTTGTCTATATAGAAATAATTGATATATAGCAATAGGACAACAGAAAACTGATTGAATAATTCTGTCCAAAACACCTGCTGATCGACACTGTATCAAGGCATGACAATCATACCTGGCATATCCTGATAGCCTGATCAAGGACAGACTTAGTATCCGTGGTATAGTCCGTCGTGGGAAGCTGTGCTTGACAGAAGTGTGCTTGCAGTAACAGGTGTGTTTTGGTATGTGACGAGTCAAACGAATGTTGGTTGACCTGTATGGGCAGTTTCTGAGCCAGTTCACTGTTAATCAGGTCCTCGTTGTGACGGACGGGCAGCTCCGCGTATTCATACACGTTCTGTAAGCATCACACACAAAGCCCCTGCTGCTTTAAAACTTTAGTCACCAAATTTGTTTAAAAAATTTCAATTTTCTCATAGAAAATGTCCATTTGCAGACCATGAGAAGACTATTTTTGAAAATTTACCACTGGAATGACTGGCTCGGTTAACCGAGCCAGTCACTCCAGTGGTAAATTTTCAAAAATAGTCTTCTCTTGCCCTGCAAACGGACATTTCTCAAGACGACTGCAGAAGCCATTTTTGGCTGATATGAGCGTTAAAGTGTTAATTAATTTCTTATACAGTACAGCTCACATATATATGTTAGGTTGTTTCCAAAACAAAAACATGCTTGTTAAGACAATTTTGACAACGATGTAAGAAATGTTCTGTTGAATAGAACTGAACATAATTGTATTGGAAGGCATTGCTTCCTTAGGCATCAATTTCTTCCAATCCAATTCTGTTCAAATCAACGATATTTTCTATTTTGTTTTGGATATTATTGTACGTTATGTTTGAGCTGTACTGTAGGCCAATGTTAGAGTCTTAACTTAAATTCATTAATACAGTCAAATTTATTAAGTTATTTTTTGATGATTTAAAAACTAGGAGAATGGCTGGTGTTTACTGATATGTTTTAACCATTTAGCGATACATTAGAAAAGATGACGGTTCTGTAGCATACACACCGATACATACGCAACATCAGCACAAAGCTTAGGAAAAAGCTCAATAAGGAGAGCACCAAAAAGTTACTTTTGAAAATTTATCACTGTTCAGTGGTAAATTTTGAGAAATATTTTTCTCTTGGCCTGCAAATCGCCATTTCTCAAGACAGCCACAGACATACAGGTGATTTTGGCCAGCTGGAGTATTAAATGTTTAATTGTCATCCTGCTAAATTTCAGGAGACTACATTTTCCATGGAGTTTAACCCTGGACCTGCTGAATATTTTGAGAATAATTTGACTGAAAGTTGTTGGTGGCTAAGCCACCAACAACTTTCAGTCAAATTATTCTCAAAATATTCAGCAGGTCCAGAGTTACTGCCCATTCAAATTATTGTCTGCTGCCTTACAACAGTCCGCGAGTTCGTACCGACAATATCTCTATGAGATCTGGTGTCGTGGAATCCATGCGAAGCTGATCCTGGAACATGCGCACTGAAGTGTGGTGAAGATAATAGTATGAAGCGATACGGCCCAGAGTCTTTGTGGAGATGCTTCTATTGTCCTGAAACATGAAAATATACAATCATGTTTTAGAGAACAGCTGTCTGTCAATGATATCATAGGGGAGTGCATGTAACAACATCCCCTCCCTCCCTCCCCCCTACCCACCCACCCCTGCGCTTAGTACTGACAGGGGAGAGCACTGGTTTTCCTCATCCTCCCACATCTTACTATTACACCCTGACCTACCATGATTACTATTATTGGCCGATTTCCCAGGCCTGTACCTTAGATCCATTTGGTAGATAGCTATTACCCATGATCAACACTCAAAATCTGTTATACAATATTCATGAAAGGATATATAGCTAAAACTAGTGTGCATGCGTGCGTGCGTGCGTGCGTGCGTGCGTGCGTGCGTGCGTGCGTGCATGTGTGTGTGCGCGTGACTGTGCCTGTGCGCATGCCCTGTGGACACTCCTGCATACCTGTGGGCATGCACTCATGTGTGGGCATGCATGTATGTGTGCATGTGTGCGTGACACATATCTTATACTTACATCAGATATTTCCAGACAATATGATGCTTCCAGGGCTGACAGTGCCTTCTCCACCAGATCTGACAGATAGTGGTTAATGACTTCATGATTTGTGCCACCTAAATGGTAATAACTGTGGAGAGATAAAGCAGGTATAACAAACGAATCTAATGTTTAAATCCTAAAACATTCATATTTCAGATTACTAAATTCTTTTCCTTTTTATATGATAACTGGTGTTCATTTGGGCAGCAATTTTGGGCCAAGCTGTTGCTGTCTCAGAGAGCAACCGCTAGCCTTCAATAGCATGGTTTCCCAAATGCACACCAACTGTCCACTGTCTGAGACACGTAACATTCTGAAGCCAGTTTAACTGTTTGCCTGCTGTAAGCCATCAGACAGTAATTTCAATGGTCAACAATGACCATTGACCACAGGCCCTCTTGGGGTTGGTCTGTAGTTTTATTAACCCTTTCACCCTCAAATTTAGTCATGAAAATTTCAGTTCTCGCATAGAAAATGTACATTTGCAGACCAAGAGAAGACTATTTTTGGAAATTTACAACTCGAATGACTGGCTCAGTTATCTTCTTTTGGTCTGCAAATGGACATTTCTCAAGACCACTGCAGAAGCCATTTTTGGCTGATATGAGTGTTAAACAGTTAACAACATGAACCTACTCACCATTCCATCACTACTTGCTAAATCAATCCACCCACATTTAGATCCACAAAAAAATTGTAATTTTATCTTTTAAGCCTCCTAACACAAGAGCCTCGACTCCTTAAATTCTATTCTAGGCTTCTAGAATGGATTATCTCCATTACAGTCATGAACTCCTGTGACTAACCTGTGTCACTGAGTACGCGTTCACAGCTTACTTGTATAGTTTTCTGGAAACTGATAGTCATGGAATTCAGGGGTCGATAGATCCAAACATGGGGATGTGTGGGTGGAGTTTAGCTAATGATGGGCGGGGCATAGCTAAAACTGGATTCCTCCATTCTCTTGACCAATCTTGACCATGCACCGTTTAATCGTCAAGCTGACTTAACAACAGCCTCCGCACTAGTCTTGAGGAATGTCCACTTGCAGCACATGAGAATAGATTTGAAAATTTGCAATGGGAATGTCTGACTAGATAACCATTGGCCAGTCACTCCGGTGGAAAACTTTTAAAAAGTAGTTTTCTCATGGCCTGCAAATGGACATTATCAATACACAAATATTTAGATTTTCTTGACCATGCGAATTTGACCATTCAAGAGTTAAATGACTAAACTCATATTCTTTTGTATCTGTGTGCATTAATGCTTCAAAGGACTTTTGTATCAGTGTGCACTAACGCTTCAAAGGACTTTTGTATCAGTGTGCACTAATGCTTCAAAGGACTTTTGTATCAGTGTGCATTAACGCTTCAAAGGACTTTTGTATCAGTGTGCACTAACGCTTCAAAGGACTTTTGTATCAGTGTGCACTAATGCTTCAAAGGACTTTTGTATCAGTGTGCATTAACGCTTCAAAGGACTTTTGTATCAGTGTGCACTAACGCTTCAAAGGACTTTTGTATCAGTGTGCACTAATGCTTCAAAGGACTTTTGTATCAGTGTGCATTAACGCTTCAAAGGACTTTTGTATCAGTGTGCACTAACGCTTCAAAGGACTTTTGTATCAGTGTGCACTAATGCTTCAAAGGACTTTTGTATCAGTGTGCATTAACGCTTCAAAGGACTTTTGTATCAGTGTGCACTAACGCTTCAAAGGACTTTTGTATCAGTGTACATTAACGCTTCAAAGGACTGTTGTATCAGTGTGCATTAATGCTTCAAAGGACTTTTGTATCAGTGTGCACTAATGCTTCAAAGGACTTTTGTATCAGTGTACATTAACGCTTCAAAGGACTGTTGTATCAGTGTGCATTAATGCTTCAAAGGACTTTTGTATCAGTGTGCACTAACGCTTCAAAGGACTTTTGTATCAGTGTACATTAACGCTTCAAAGGACTGTTGTATCAGTGTGCATTAATGCTTCAAAGGACTTTTGTATCAGTGTGCACTAACGCTTCAAAGGACTTTTGTATCAGTGTGCACTAACGCTTCAAAGGACTGTTGTATCAGTGTGCATTAACGCTTCAAAGGACTGTTGTATCAGTGTGCATTAATGCTTCAAAGGACTTTTGTATCAGTGTGCACTAACGCTTCAAAGGACTGTTGTATCAGTGTGCATTAATGCTTCAAAGGACTTTTGTATCAGTGTGCACTAATGCTTCAAAGGACTTTTGTATCAGTGTGCACTAACGCTTCAAAGGACTTTTGTATCAGTGTGCACTAACGCTTCAAAGGACTGTTGTATCAGTGTGCATTAACGCTTCAAAGGACGGTTGTATCAGTGTGCACTAACGCTTCAAAGGACTGTTGTATCAGTGTGCATTAACGCTTCAAAGGACTTTTTTTATCAGTGTGCATTAATGCTTCAAAGGCCTTTTAACCATTACTACTCTGATGTCAAAATTTTTAATTTTTAAAGTAAATTAAAAGATTAACTGTTGTTCATTTTTGAACAAATTTGGTGGGAGATGGTGCTGTCATAGACAGCAACATCTTCCACCAAAATTGTTAAAAAATGAACACCAGTTTCTTTGATAATGACATATTAAAAGATAGAATACTGACATCAGAGTGGTAATGGTTAAGGCAGAATATATTAAGAACACTGACAATAAGGCCTACTTATGCCTCTATGGCTACAATAGAAGATGAAACTAGTATCACTAATAATACGTGTGACTCGGGGCCGGTACTGGGCCAATACCGGCCCCGCAGTAATATACATTATCAGGGATATTACTGGTTGTCTAGAGCTACCTCAATAGTTAACCATTTAATGGTCATAAATGTTTTAAAAAATTAAAATATGTACTCATTGAATGTAAATTTGCAGGGCAAAAGAAGACTATTTTCATAAATTTACTACTAGCCAGTCATTCCAGTGGTAAATTTTCAAAAATAGTCTTCACTTGTGCTGGAAATGTATATTTCTCGAGACCTGGGTAGAGGCTGGTTTTGGTGGGTTTGACCATCAAAGGGTTATGTTTAACACCCGGCCAGCATAAGAACATGAGTAATCATGCAAACACTACGCGTAAACAGAGTTATGACTTCACAACTTATGAAATGATATTTGCACATGAATACAATATTAACTGTTTAACCCTTTAATGGTCAAGCCGGCCAAAACCCGGCCTCTGCAGTGGTCTTGCGAAATGTATATTTGCACGCCAAGGGACTACTATTTTTGAAAATTTACCATTGAAATGATAACCGAGCCAGTCATTCCAGTGTTAAATTCTCAAAAGTCTTTTCTTGGCTACAAAGAGACATTTACTAAGCACAATTAAAGATTTTTTAACAACTCTTGACCATTAAATGGTTAATGGTTAATTCACACAAACCCGCCCTCTGCATTGGTCTTCAGGAATGTCTATTTTAGAAAATTTACAACTGGAATAACTGCAGGCTCACTATCGAGTAAATCATTGTTAAATTTTTGAAAAATATTTTTCTGTTGGCCTGTAAATGAGGATTTACTAATCAAAGGATATTCTGGAGGATCAAAGTGTTAAGGTGAAGAAATGATTATATAGATTCTCATCATCACTGATCTAACCTGTTAACCATCAAAATTTGTTCAAGAAAATTTCAATTTTCTCATTAAAAATGTCCACTTCCCAAGACCACTGCAGAAGGCATTTTTTGCTGATATGATGGTTAAAGGGTTACCTTCATCATACAAACACGGCTTTCAGCCCGTTTAATATTTCCCTACATGAACACATGTGTAATATTCAACAAAGGCTTTTCATTGGTTAGATTAACTCGTAATAATCCCACATGACCCGTGATGCCGCAAATGTTTGGTATCACCGCCGCCGTCGAGAATGTCAACACGGCAGGATATGTTATGTTGTTGATTTAGATTTTCACTATGCTCCATCCTTTTGAAACAAGAAAGCATGTGTCCCAATATGGTGAAGCCATGCCAAGATATTAGATGATATGTTGAGCTAAATGCAAAACTTAAACATAAAAACTTAAAAGTATTTTTATACCAAGGTTACCGTGACCGTGTACTTTGACCGTATGACCTCCATGATATCCTTTTGCTCCATCCCCTTGATATAAGGAAGAATGTCTAGTCACAATAGGGTAAAGCCATGCCAAGATATTAGCTCAATTGAGATTGGATGCCAACAAACAGGCAGGCAGATAGACAGACAGACAGACAGACGGCATAACGGAAGCCATCGATATAAAGACAGTATAACGGAATCTATCGATATATAAGGCCTCTTCTTAATAACCATTGAACATCTGACTACTCACTGCCGGTCTGGGCAAGTGGAGTTCATTTCTGCAGTGGGAAAAACTGGCAACTTTGACAACTAAGGGGAGACCTTGGCCTTGAGGTCGGATCACTTCGTGCACATGTGTGTGCGTGGGGGGGGGGGTGAAAACATTTTATTTCACTCAATCTAAGAATCTCAATCATATTGTATGGTTAAAGGGAGGTAATACATGTAAAAAATTGGTGATTTTGACCCCTAAGGTTTACCGTTGCCATTTGAACTTTCACCCCCAAATCATCATACCGCTCTGAGATCCCAAGAGTATCATCCTATCCAAATACAGTGGCAATCTGATCTAAACTCTAGGTGCAAAATGCAGTTTAAAGATCCATACCTGAAATTCCAATTGGATTCACATGGAAAGGCTGATTTCACAAACCTATTGGATGGATAAGCTTTACATTTGATACCAAATCAAGTTGATATAAGACAAAGGTGATCAAATTTCAAGTCAATCGGAGCAAAAAACCCTGAAAACTCATAATTTTATCCATTTAGGTGGGCAGACAATTCTTCCCTTGGATACACTTCTGTTTTTTGCCAATGGAAAATGGGTAGCTCAAAAACCATTGGGCAGATCCAAAATAAAAGCACATTTAGCAAGCGATTAGGACTACTAGATAGGCACTAGAGGTTTAGAGTTGATCGGATGAAAACTGTACAAACAGAGAACAAGATGAAAGAAAGAAAAAAAGAACTTATTAAAAAACACTAAGTGGCAACTTTTCAGTTTGACCAACAAATTAAGAATTTTGACCAGGAATTAATGAATTATTGAAGTTTTCAATGAACTTTGACACCATGATGCATAGTGATTATACTGTGTTTGCTGACCATAGTTAATAAACATGTTAGTCTTCAAATGGCAATGAATAACATTAGGAGAGATATAGAGGGAGGGAGGATGGGCGAGGGAGATAGAGAAGGGGAGGGAGGGGAGAGAGAGGGAGAGACGGGGGAGAAAGAGAGGGGAGCGAGGGAGAGGGTGAGGGAGGGGAGGAAGAGGGGGAGAGAGGTAAGAAGGGAGAGGGAGTGAGGGAGGGAGGGGAAGAAGAGTGGCAGAGGGAGGGAGTGGGAGTGAGGGGGAGGGGGGACAGAGGGAGAGTGGGAGCAATAGTGAGGGAGGGAGAGGGGGAGAGGGAGGTAGGTAAGGAGAGTGGGGAAGGGATGGGAGGGCGCGAGGTAGGGGGAGTGGAAGAGGGAGAGGCAGGTAGAGTGAAAGTGGAAGAGAGAGGGAGGGAGGGGAGAGGGGTGGGGGGAGACACACAAGATAAAGCTAACATACAAGTGCCCTGTGTAGCTGTTGAAGATGTACATCCATCTATCTGAAGTAATTAACTACATTACAGCCAGGTAACGTATTTGAAGAAAAGAGCAATCTTTTTTATTAATATACGATTTTGCTTATTTTAATGAGCCTAGGAATAGGCATGACATGAGCACAAGCAGAACAGGTTGTGATGGTTTAGATCTGAGCTCATTAGATTGGTTTTCAATGTTTTATTTGAGACTCGCAACTAAAGTCTGTCTGTCAGTCTATAACTTTGTTGACATTTCTGACAAAGCAGTGCACATCACACCTATAGCTTGTCATACCTGTTTAATCTGCACCTGCAGTCATTATGTGTGTTCTAAGATTAGTAGATCTGAGAAATCTACATTTTTACAACATGTTGCTGCATAAAACATCAATTTAATTTACAATAAAATTCTTTTAACCGTTTGACTGTTCAGTTTTTGCAGACGACATATTCCGGAGGTAATATCTCTGGACCTGTTAAATATTTTGAAAACAATTTAACTGAAAGTTGTTGGCGGCTTAGCCGCCAACAACTTTCAGTGAAATTGTTTTTAAAATATTCAGTAAGTCAAGAGGTTTTGCCCATTGGAATTCTTGTGTGGTGGCCAATGCAGCGGCGAGTTAACATAGTGCTCTGCAGTGAAAGCTGCATGGTTTCTGGAAATGTAGAATAAAAAGGGTTAGAGCATTTCTAAGCTCAGAAAATCCTAGTTTAAGCATATTTAAAAAAAAATCATTCAGAGAGCAAAGTATTTAAACCAAAGCAGTCTTTAAAAATTCCGGAACACTACACTCTATTGACAAATGAATAAAAAAATAAATAAAACCGTACAAAAATCTTTGAAACACATTTTTGCCTTGAGTTCGAGGGAATTTGAGTTTTCACACAGCAGACTGCAATAAACACGAATAAGGTATGACAAGCATAATTATATTCAGATACTAGTAGATGTATATTTGGGTCATTATATGAATAATGCATTTGAATAAAATTTTTGAACATCATCTATGCTATAGTAACTCGCTATAGTAACTCAGGAGTGCACAGACGAACAAGTGGCTTTATTAAAGAAAATTTATTAATTATCCGCTACTGGTCATCCTCTTTATAAATGAGGTGGATATCACAGTTTGAAGGACATCGTGGCCAGTTATTATTGACTGTTTATTTCTGCAGTACATCATAAATGGTATTTACTTATATATGTATATCATATAATTAAATAATTTTCAACAGAATATTTTGAAAATAACTGGACTGAAATCTGTTACTTACTATGACTACAAGTTTCAGTCAAATTGTTCTCAATATATTCAGAAAGTTTTATATATAAAATCACCTGAAAATTAATGACTAATACAATTAGTTCTCAATTGTGCTCAAGAATATTTTTAATTTTCTCATCGAATATGTAGTTTCCGACAAAGAGAAGATTATCTTTGAAAATTTATCGAGCCAGTCATTCCACTCGTAAATTTTCAAAAATTCTTGTTAATCTGTAAAATATGTACGTTTCTCAAGATGACTGCAGAAGCCATTTTTGGCCGTGTTAAGTGTTAAAAAAGGCTTAAGATGTAGAATTAGTGATCAAATATATTGCTTAGGTGTGCAGTGACTCAGAGACGCGCAGACACACACGCGCATGCACGCACGCACACACCCCACACGCGCACATACACACACCACACGCGCGCACGCACACATTCATATAGAGCTGAACGGAATTAGTGATCAAATATATTGCTTAGATGTGCAGTGACTCAGAGACGCGCAGACACACACACACACACACACACACACACACACACACACACACACACACACACGCATGCACGCACACACCACACCACACGCACGCACGCACGCACGCCACACACACACACCCACACACACACACCCACACACACACATTCATATAGAGCTGAACAGAATTAGTGATCAAATATATTGCTTAGGTGGGCAGTGACTCAGAGACGCGCAGACACACACACACACACACACACACACACACACACACACACACACACACACACACACACACACACACACACACACACACACACACATACACATACACACACACACACACACACACACACACACACATTCATAATTCATATAGAGCTGAACAACATTTATTTTTCATTAGATTCTTACTAACAACTATCGCTCTCTATATCAGCCGTCTTTAATTACAGGAGACGCTATAACATGATTGGCAGGTGTATTGCAGGTGTATTTATGTCGTGTAAGGCAGCCACCGGCTAATTATCATAACTGTATTTATTGAAGAAAGGACGTAATTTAGAGGAATTCTTAGAAACACTTGTCAGAGCAGTTCTTTCTATATATGTATTTACCGGAGAGCTCAGTATTTACAGATTATATGCTTCTTCACATAGTCACATAAAACTCATTGCAAGTCAACTAAATATCTGTGTTGATTTAAAAGACTGACCATAATTTGAATGTGAATGGTTGCTGTAAAGGTGATAATAATCAGATGACGATGGAGGTGGCAGTCGTGACGCTCATTGTGTTATATAAATGACTACATTGAAGATTTTATCCAGATGTAAGTTATTAAGATTTCATAGACATTTGAATAAAGCTAAAATAGATGATAATGTTTTTGTATATCTGTACAGACATACATACACACTGTGAATTTCGTTGAATCCAGTTCAACGGTTTCAGAGGAGTTGCATTACAATTAATTTTACATTTTGTATCCCCCCCCCTCCCACCCCCCACCCCCACACCCCCAACCCCATAGGGGCGTAGCCAAATGTAAACGTCCTCATGCAACTTTGCAATAATATGGGTGACTGACATAGCGCATTTGCTTGAATTCTCACCAATTGCTTTGGCGGAGTAGCACTACAATTACCTCACAGACAGGCAGGCAGACAGACAGACAGACACAGACAGATGGAGTCATGCACACAAGCTACGCACGCACACATACACGTGCATGCATGCACGCACGCACGCACGCACGCACGCACGCACGCACACAGTGATGGTATAACATTCACTTTTCTTCTAAGAATTGTTGATAATGCCTTACATAGGTTGCTATGAAGCTCCTCCATCATAGTTCATAGTCTATAAATCACACTCACAAATACAAGATGAAATCAGGCTGTCAGTTTGTAGCTCTATTATTGAAGATGACGCCAATCTGTTCCCACCACGCCTAGCACAACACCCTCACTCAGTCCTACTAGCCACCCTCACCTAGTCCTACTAGCCACCCTCACCCAGTCCTACTAGCCACCATCACCCAGTCCTACTAGCCTCCCTCACCCAGACCTACTAGCCACCCTCACGCAGTCCTACTAGCCACCCTCATCCTGTCCTACTAGCCTCCCTCACCCAGTCCTACTAGCCTCCCTCACCCAGTCCTACTAGCCACCCACCCTCATCCAGTCCTACTAGCCTCCTTCACCCAGTCCTACTAGCCATCCTCACCAAGTCCTACTAGCCACCCTCACCCAGTCCTACTAGCCTCCCTCACCCAGTCCTACTAGCCACCCACCCTCATCCAGTCCTACTAGGCTCCCTCACCCAGTCCTACTAGCCACCCACACTCATCCAGTCCTACTAGCCTCCCTCACCCAGTCCTACTAGCCACGCTCACCCAGTCCTACTAGCCTCCCTCACCCAGTCCTACTAGCCACCCACCCTCACCCTGTCCTACTAGCCACCTTCACCCAGTCCTACTAGCCACCCTCACCCAGTCCTACTAGCAACCCTCACCCAGTCCTACTAGCCACCCACCCTCATCCAGTCCTACTAGCCTCCCTTACCCAGTCCTACTAGCCACGCTTACACAGTCCTACTAGCCACCCTCACCCAGTCCGACTCGCCTCCGTCACCCAGTCCTACTAGCAACCCTCACCCAGTCCTACTAGCCTCCCTCATCCAGTCCTACTAGCCACCCACCCTCATCCAGTCCTACTAGCCTCCCTCACCCAGTCCTACTAGCCACCCTCACCCAGTCCGACTAGCCTCCATCACCCAGTCCTACAATCCACCATCACCCAGTCCTACTAGCCTGCCTCACCCAGTCCTACTAGCCACCCTCACCCAGCCCTACTAGCCACCCTCACCAAGTCCTACTAGCAACCCTCACCCAGTCCTACTAGCCTCCCTCACCCAGTCCTACTAGCCACCCTCACCCAGTCCTACTAGCCTCCGTCACCCAGTTCTACTAGCCACCATCACCCAGTCCTACCAGCCACCCTCGCGCAGTCCTACTAGCCACCCTCACCCTGTCCTACTAGCCTCCCTCACCCAGTCCTACTAGCCTCCCTCACTGAGTCCTACTAGCCACCCTCACCCAGTCCTACTAGCCTCCCTCACCCAGTCCTACTAACCTCCCTCACCCAGTCCTACTAGCCACCCTCACCTAGTGCTACTAGCCTCCCTCACCCAGTCCTACTAGCCTCCCTCACCCAGTCCTACTTAGCCACCCTTACCCTGTCCTATTAGCCTCCCTCACCCAGTCCTACTAGCCTCCCTCACCCAGTCCTACTAGCCTCCCTCACCTAGTGCTACTAGCCTCCCTCACCCAGTCCTACTAGCCTCCCTCACCCAGTCCTACTTAGCCACCCTTACCCTGTCCTATTAGCCTCCCTCACCCAGTCCTACTAGCCACCCTCACCCAGTCCTACTAGCCTCCCTCACCCAGTCCTACTAGCCTCCTTCACCCAGTCCTACTAGCCATCCTCACCAAGTCCTACTAGCCACCCTCACCCAGTCCTACTAGCCTCCCTCACCCAGTCCTACTAGCCACCCACCCTCATCCAGTCCTACTAGGCTCCCTCACCCAGTCCTACTAGCCACCCACACTCATCTAGTCCTACTAGCCTCCCTCACCCAGTCCTACTAGCCACGCTCACCCAGTCCTACTAGCCTCCCTCACCCAGTCCTACTAGCCACCCACCCTCACCCTGTCCTACTAGCCACCCTCACCCAGTCCTACTAGCAACCCTCACCCAGTCCTACTAGCCACCCACCCTCATCCAGTCCTACTAGCCTCCCTTACCCAGTCCTACTAGCCACGCTTACACAGTCCTACTAGCCACCCTCACCCAGTCCGACTCGCCTCCGTCACCCAGTCCTACTAGCAACCCTCACCCAGTCCTACTAGCCTCCCTCACCCAGTCCTACTAGCCACCCACCCTCATCCAGTCCTACTAGCCTCCCTCACCCAGTCCTACTAGCCACGCTCACCCAGTCCTACTAGCCAGCCACCCTCACCCAGTCCGACTAGCCTCCATCACCCAGTCCTACTATCCACCATCACCCAGTCCTACTAGCCTGCCTCACCCAGTCCTACTAGCCACCCTCACCCAGCCCTACTAGCCACCCTCACCAAGTCCTACTAGCAACCCTCACCCAGTCCTACTAGCCTCCCTCACCCAGTCCTACTAGCCACCCTCACCCAGTCCTACTAGCCTCTGTCACCCAGTCCTACTAGCCACCATCACCCAGTCCTACCAGCCACCCTCGCGCAGTCCTACTAGCCACCCTCACACTGTCCTACTAGCCTCCCTCACCCAGTCCTACTAGCCTCCCTCACTGAGTCCTACTAGCCACCCTCACCCAGTCCTACTAGCCTCCCTCACCCAGTCCTACTAACCTCCCTCACCCAGTCCTACTAGCCACCCTCACCTAGTGCTACTAGCCTCCCTCACCCAGTCCTACTAGCCTCCCTCACCCAGTCCTACTTAGCCACCCTTACCCTGTCCTATTAGCCTCCCTCACCCAGTCCTACTAGCCACCCTCACCCAGTCCTACTAGCCTCCCTCACCCAGTCCTACTAGCCACCCTCACCAAGTCCTACTAGCCCCCCTCATCCAGTCCTACTAGCCTCCCTCACCCAGTCCTACTAGCCACCCTCACCCAGTCCTACTTAGCCACCCTCACCCTGTCCTACTAGCCTCCCTCACCCAGTCCTACTAGCCACCCTCACCCAGCCCTACTAGCCACCCTCACCAAGTCCTACTAGCCCCCCTCATCCAGTCCTACTAGCCTCCCTCACCCAGTCCCACTAGCCACCTTCACCCAGTCCTACTAGCCTCCCTCACCCAGTCCTACTAGCCTCCCTCACCCAGTCCTACTTAGCCACCCTCACCCTGTCCTACTAACCTCCCTCACCCAGTCCTACTAGCCACCCTCACCCAGCCCTACTAGCCACCCTCACCAAGTCCTACTAGCCCCCCTCATCCAGTCCTACTAGCCTCCCTCACCCAGTCCCACTAGCCACCCTCACCCAGTCCTACTAGCCTCCCTCACCCAGTCCTACTAGCCACCCTCACGCAGTCCTACGAGCCACCCTCACCCTGTCCTACTAGTCTCCCTCACCCAGTCCTACTAGCCACCCTCAACCAGTTCTACCAGCCACCCTCACCCAGTCCTACTAGCCACCCTCACCCAGTCCTACTAGCCACCATCACCTAGTCCTACTAGCCTCCCTCACCCAGTTCTACTAGCCACCCACCCTCATCCAGCCCTCCTAGTGACCAACCCTCATCCGGTCCTACTAGCCAGCCACCATCACCCAGTCTTACTAACCACTCACCCTCACCCAGTCTTACTGTGACACCCACCATTACCAAGGCCTACTAGCCACCCACCCTCATCCAGTCCTACTAGCGACCCACCCTCAGCAGTCCTACTAGCTAGCCTCACCCTGTCCTACTAGCCAGCCAACCTCACCCTGTCCTACTGGTCAGCCTCACCCAGTCCTACTAGTCAGCCTCACCCTATCCTACTAGCCAGCCTCACCCAGTCCTACTAGCCAGCCACTTTCACCCTGTCCTACTAGCCAGCCTCACCCTGTCCTACTAGCCAGCCTCACCGTCCTACTAGCCACCCTCACCCACTCCTACTAGCCACCCTCACCCAGTCCTACTAGCCAGCCACCCTCAGCCTGTCCTACTAGTCAGCCTCACCCTGTCCTACTAGCCAGCCACCCTCACCCTGTCCTACTAGTCAGCCTCACCCAGTCCTACTAGTCAGCCTCACCAAGTCCTACTAGTCAGCCTCACCCTGGTCTACTAGCCAGCCACCCTCACCCAGTCCTACTAGTCAGCCTCACCCAGTCCTACTAGTCAGCCTCACCCTGTCCTACTAGCCAGCCACCCTCACCCGGTCCTACTAGCCAGCCACCCTCACCCTGTCCTACAAGCCACCCTCACCCTGTCCTACTAGTCAGCCTCACCCGGTCCTACCAGCGATCCACCCTCACCCCGTCCTACTAGCCAGCCACCCTTACCCTGTCCTACAAGCCACCCTCACCCTGTCCTACTAGTCAGCCTCACCCGGTCCTACTAGCGAGCCACCCTCACCCGGTCCTACTAGCCAGCCACCCTCACCCTGTCCTACAAGCCACCCTCACCCTGTCCTACTAGTCAGCCTCACCCGGTCCTACCAGCGAGCCACCCTCACCCCGTCCTACTAGCCAGCCACCCTCATCCCGTCCCACTAACCAGCTACCCTTGTCATGAATCACCATCACATCTCATTCTACATACAGTACAGCTCAGAAATAAGGTTTACAAAACAAGAATAATAACATCTTATTTACTGCGTACTTTTACGCATCAACTTTTCAATAAAAACCTGACATTTATAAAGAGATTGCCGCATTTTGTTACGCTCGCTATTAATGATATTTCAAGCTGATTATCATCATGTGTGTGGGAGATTTGAGCCATGCAAACTTAATGTAGGCACATATCACCATTCACTGCCCGCTGTTTTACCCGGTGTTGCTGTGGCTAATAGTTGATGCGTGACAGCTTTAGATACATTTAGATGCATAACACTTTACAGCCCAGCCGGCCAAAACTGGCCTAATGCGGTGGTAGTCTTGACAAGTGTTTATTTGCATTTTATAATTTCTAAGAGAAGCATATTTTTGTAGATTTGTCACTGGAGCCAGCCATCCATAAATTTTCAAAATAACCTACAAATGGACACTCATTCACTAAAGCAATAATTATATTTTCTTGACCAATCTAGGTCATTAAAGGTTTAAAATGCCTCTTATGTCCTCCAGATATGATGATGATGATTATGATCAAGTCCCACTAACTGTGCACCTTGAGAGAGTCTTGTATTATCCAGTCAACTGAGCCAAAGATTACTGGTTTAAATTTTGGACACCTTACTTAAAGTAAAGATGGATATAGCAGCCATTTTTAGCAACACTTATGTCTATAAAGAGCTTTCATGTTATGACACGAAAATAAATAAAATAATTTTAAAAAGTTACCTCTACAGTGGTTAACCCTTTAACCATCGAATTCGTTCAAGAAAATTTTAATTTTCTCATAGAAAATGCCCATTTTCAGACCAAGAGAAGACTATTTTTGAAAATTTACCACTGGTATGACTGGCTCGGTTATCGAGCCAGTCATTCTAGTGGTGAATTTTCAAAAACAGGCTTCTCTTTTATCTGCAAATGGGCATTTCTCAAGACGGCTGCAGATGCTGTTTTTGGCTGATATGAGTGTTCAAGGGTTAATAAAGATGGACAGATTAAAATAGCACTTGGCTATGGCTCTCTGCCTACAGGTGGTTTTAACCCTTTAAATGCTACAGTCAAAAACACCAAGTATTTTATGACGTAAGAAATACTCTGTTGAATATTTGGAACTCAATTGGACTGAAATCCGTTGTTGGATAAAATTCTCCAGTTTTCTTGCGTGGATGTTTGTGGATGTTTGAATACAACAATAGCTGTATATTGATTTGAGGGGGGTGACAGGGTTAAAGGGATGAAAAGATCCCTTTCACTGACAAATTCCCTGTATCTTAATCCCAGGGCAAACAAACAGGAAAGCTGCTGAATATTTTTTAATTAATATGATTGGAAGTCAGCCATCATGCTGCCCTAATTTCAAAATATTCAACAGAATAAGTTTTATATATTATAAAGAATATACTTTCTCCGGGATTTATCAGTGAATGGGTTAATGCAATCTCAATTATATATCTCCAGTGAAATTAAGTCTTTGCATCCTGCATGTTAGAGATGATGCTTAGAACAGAAATCTATACGATTATTTTTAAAATAATTTGACTGAAACTCACTACTACTCTGAACTGAAATTATTTTCAGCCAAATTATTTTTAAAATATTGAGCAAATTTTATATTTATTTACTTCGCTTGAAGCCATGCTTAGCATAGTTCTTCAGCTTGACAATGTACAACACTAAGAGAGCAATGATGGCTTTTTTTTAATTTTTCAAATGTGCAAGTATTTTGGCTAAATACCTACATGTTTGGAGGAGATTGATGATACAGACGAGTGTCAGCCAATGTAATGATAGAAATGCATTAACTCTATCATGACACATCAGAAACGCACCTTTGAAGTCATCTTCAGTACCGTCCATTTGCGGGCTAATAGAAGACTATTTTTGAAAATTTACCACTGGAATGACTGGCTCGATAATCGAGCCAGTCATTCAAGTGGTAAGTTTTCATAAATAGTTTTCTTTTAACCTGCAAATGGGCGTTCAATAAACAAATAATTTAATATTCTTAACCAAATTTAAGCATTAAGGAGTTAAAGTTTACGTGACACATTCATAAAATATGATATTATATTTATAGAGGCTGTCTTTATTTGTATACAGAAAGCTGAGAATCAGCCAGAGAGAGAGAGACAAAGATGACAGTTGTATGTGGGAGGATACTGCCAAGTGTCTTGTTGACATGATGATCACTATATAGATGGAAGCAGAACCTTCACAACCATCAAGTAAGGAGTTTTATATATATATATATATATATATATATATATTTATAGCTATTCACTCATATCATATCAAGTAAGGAACTATATATACACATCTATTCCCTCATATCATATCAAGTAAGGAACTATATATACACATCTATGCCCTCATATCATATCAAGTAAGGAACTATATATACACATCTATTCCCTCATATCATATCAAGTAAGGAACTATATATACACATCTATTCCCTCATATCATATCAAGTAAGGAACTATATATACACATCTATTCCCTCATATCATATCAAGTAAGGAACTATATATACACATCTATTCCCTCATATCATATCAAGTAAGGAACTATATATACACATCTATTCCCTCATATCATATCAAGTAAGGAACTATATATACACATCTATTCCCTCATATCATATCAAGTAAGGAACTATATATACACATCTATTCCCTCATATCATATCAAGTAAGGAACTATATATACACATCTATTCCCTCATATCCTATCAAGTAAGGAACTATATATACACATCTATTCCCTCATATCCTATCAAGTAAGGAACTATATATACACATCTACTCCCACATATCATATCAAGTAAGGAACTATATATACACATCTATTCCCTCATATCATATCAAGTAAGGAACTATATATACACATCTATTCCCTCATATCCTATCAAGTAAGGAACTATATATACACATCTATTCCCTCATATCATATCAAGTAAGGAACTATATATACACATCTATTCCCTCATATCCTATCAAGTAAGGAACTATATATACACATCTATTCCCTCATATCATATCAAGTAAGGAACTATATATACACATCTATTCCCTCATATCATATCAAGTAAGGAACTATATATACACATCTATTCCCTCATATCCTATCAAGTAAGGAACTATATATACACATCTACTCCCACATATCATATCAAGTAAGGAACTATATATACACATCTATTCCCTCATATCATATCAAGTAAGGAACTATATATACACATCTATTCCCTCATATCATATCAAGTAAGGAACTATATATACACATCTATTCCCTCATATCATATCAAGTAAGGAACTATATATACACATCTATTCCCTCATATCATATCAAGTAAGGAACTATATATACACATCTATTCCCTCATATCATATCAAGTAAGGAACTATATATACACATCTATTCCCTCATATCATATCAAGTAAGGAACTATATATACACATCTATGTCCTCATATCATATCAAGTAAGGAACTATATATACACATCCATTCCCTCATATCATATCAAGTAAGGAACTATATATACACATCTATGCCCTCATATCATATCAAGTAAGGAACTATATATACACATCTATTCCCTCATATCCTATCAAGTAAGGAACTATATATACACATCTATTCCCTCATATCATATCAAGTAAGGAACTATATATACACATCTATTCCCTCATATCATATCAAGTAAGGAACTATATATACACATCTATTCCCTCATATCATATCAAGTAAGGAACTATATATACACATCTATTCCCTCATATCCTATCAAGTAAGGAACTATATATACACATCTATTCCCTCATATCATATCAAGTAAGGAACTATATATACACATCTATGCCCTCATATCATATCAAGTAAGGAACTATATATACACATCTATTCCCTCATATCATATCAAGTAAGGAACTATATATACACATCTATTCCCTCATATCCTATCAAGTAAGGAACTATATATACACATCTATTCCCTCATATCCTATCAAGTAAGGAACTATATATACACATCTATTCCCTCAAATCAGTCTATCATGTAATAAAGGTGAATTGCTAACTATGTGTGCTATAGTCTTAAGCGCGCCATGAACAGCTTTAAGATGATATGAGTAGTCATTGCTAGCAAACATTGTCGCCACCGCCGCCGCCACCGACGATGATGATGATGAAAAAGCGATGATGATAGCGATAATGACAGCAACCGTGATGACGATGGCGATGATGATGACAATGGTGATGATGATAATGCTAATGATGGAGATGGTGGCTGTGGTGGTGGTGGTAATGATGATGGTTGTGATCATGATGATGATGGTGGCAGTAGTGGAAGTGGTGGTGGAAGTGATGACGATGACGACGACGATGACAATAATGGTCATGATGGTGGAGGTGTTGGTGGTGGTGATAAGGATGATGACGATGACGATGATTACAATATACCATCTGATGAGCAATCAGAGCGCGAGCAAACAGAGTAAAAACAAAAACAGTTATATTATTTTTGTTTTATTTGAGGTGAAGATCAGAGTTTACCTGAGCATTTGCTCTTATCTTAAAATGTGCACAAAATCGGAACAGTAGTTTCCAAAATAAACCTGTAGAGAAACAAACAGACAAACAAACAGACAAACAATTTGGACCAAGATGCAACACCATTATTCCTCTACTGGGGGGTGGGTGGGGGGGGGGGTGTGTGGTAAATGATGACGCCGATACATACAACAATGCTGTTAACTCTTTAACCCTCATATCTGGCAAAAATGCCTTCTGCAATTGTCCTGAGAAATGTCCATTTGCAGATCAAAAGAAGACTATTTTTGAAAGTTTACCATTGGAATAACTGGCTCGATAACTGAGCCAGTCATTTCAGTTAAATTTTCAAAAATAGTCTTCTCTTGATCTGCAATTGGACATTTTCTATGAGAAAATTGAAATTTTCTTGAACAAATTCAAGAGTTAAAAGTTTAAGACTGCTATGTTACCTGGTTTTTGTTGTTTCTATAGGCACTAAGGTCACTATGACGCTACCTGTAGCACCCATAATTGGAGGTGGGATTGGAGGCTTTCTGCTCATTGTTGGTCTTCTTGCCTTAGTAATATTTTGTAAAAGAAAGTAAGTATGGGCTAATAAACTTTAATAGTCTAGTGTGTGTGAGTGCTTGTGTGAATTGCGTGTGCATGCGTCC
This sequence comes from Chaetoderma sp. LZ-2023a, assembly GCA_034401795.1. Lineage (NCBI taxonomy): Eukaryota > Metazoa > Mollusca > Caudofoveata > Chaetodermatida > Chaetodermatidae > Chaetoderma > Chaetoderma sp. LZ-2023a. Next base: position 16,680,553 of record CM067374.1, read on the forward strand.
GCGTGCGTGCGTCTGAAGAACCCTCATGGTTTGATGTTAGGTCAAAGGTCAAGGTCATCAAGTATGATGCACCTGAAATAATAAGATATTTAGGCAGACCTCTCTGGCACGCATTTTGTGAGAAACATGCTGCCAAATTAAGAGAATATAAACAGACATGTGAGGAGATCTTCACCATTGTAACTCTAAATTTTCTTCAAGATAATTTCAATTTTCTCAAAGAAAATGTCGATTTACAGACCAAGCGATTGTTTTTGAAAATTTATCACTGGAATTACTGTCTCTGTTATCGACTGACCGTCTAGTGGTAAATTTTTAAACAAGAACGCTGAAGCGTGCAATGCCTCACATGTAAAGGCATGGATAGTGTGGATTGCCAGAGCAAACTAGGCATGGTTCATGATATATATATATTCAGTGAGGCACCAACAAACCATCAATATCTGGTGATACACTGTAAAAAAAAATGGTCCATCAAAAACACTAACAATAAGAACATGAAAAAATGTGAACAAAATATTAAAAATGCCCCAAAATGAAATCGATTGTCATGCAGCTCACATCCCTGTATAGCATAGATCATTCCTGTGACGTTCTTTGAGATTGGATGAGCCATTGTTCACAAATAAGTTGATTTAAAAACCTGGACGATGACGACGCCAATGACACCGCTACTGCCAGAATTAGCAATCCCTAAATCTCGCTTTCTGCTTTGCAGGTGAGACAAAAATAGCCTTTTTGATCTACAAGTTGACATTTCTCAAGACCTATCATTATCCACATGAATTGAGCTCTAAAATATTCATCTGAGCCCTGAAAATGTCATGCCTAAGATTTCAGGAATGATAGGGTTAACTCACACAACAGCCTACACAAGGTGGTAATTTTCATCAGTCAGAATTTGAGAGATGAATTAAGGAAAGGACAGGGTGTGATAGAGGGTAGATTTAAATTCATGAAACAACTTCACTGATTCACAACAAGGGAGGCAACCCCTTCAAGGAAAACCCCAATATATGCGACTAGGTAGAGATTTATCTCCCTTTACTTAAACTATTCCAAATAAGACACTTAACTGTCTCCCTGCTGAATTTCTGTACACTTCATTTTCTATGGGGTTTAACTCATGATATACCGAATATTTTGAAAACAATTTGACAGAAGGTTGTTGGTGGCTAAGAGACATGTTTGCTCTCTTGCACTATTCACATAGACACTGTAAAATTATGATCTCTAGCTAAATAGACTAGATACATGATCACAGATTGAGGAACAGACAGCTACCGGTTTATTCTCCTGCTCCCCATCAACAATGACACACGATAAAGTTTTGTTCGAGAACATTCCAATTTTCCAAGAAAATGTCAATTTGCAGATCAAGAAAACTATTTTTGAAAATTGAACACTGGAATGACTGACTCAGTTATGGAGCCAGTCATCCCAGTGGTAAATTTTCAAAAATAGTCTTCTCTTGGAATGCAGATGAACAATAATCTGAAGACCACTGCAGAAGACATTTTGGCCGGCTCGAGTGTTAACCCTTTAACACCTAAATGGTTTTTTTTAAATTCAATTATTTCATAGAAAATGTCCATATGCAGACCAAGAGAAGACTCTTTTAAAACTGACCACTGGAATGACTGGCTCTGTTAGTCTTTTATGGGTCTGAAAATGAACATTAATCTCAAGACCACTGCAGAAGCCATTCTGGCTGATATGAGTGTAAAAGGATTAACAGCTTTAACCCCTGTTGTTGCATCGATATTGAGATTCTGTGAGATCAGAGATGAAAGGGTTACCCCATAACTACCTCAATCTCTGATACTGATGATAGAGAAGCATTGGCTCTTTCATTCCTTTGTTGTCTGAAGACTAGTGTTTGTTTTCCCATCCTAAAATCAAAATTTCTGTTATTCTTTATTTTCCAGACAATTCCGGCCAAAATTATTAAAATTGAGTCTATCATCCAGTACAAAAGGTAGCAATGAGACAGAGGATACAACGCAATATGATGGTGATGATGATGACATGGTGTCAAAGTCAAAGCTCCACTACAGTCAATCAATGATTGTCCTTCCAACACGCAGCAGATATTCAGAGAATAACAGCGATTCCGAAACTCACTTGGGAACAGCGGGCAACAGAGTGCACAGTGATCGGGTGAGAGTATCTCCAAAACATCGCTATCATAGACACAATAGTGAAATCTCAGACAGTGATAGCTTACCAATAGTGACAGATTTACATAACAATGCAGCCAGGCATACTATCCAGGAAGTAGTGCCATGTGTCTCTTTTAAACTCCCACATGTTCCATCACAGCTTAACATGACACGAATTGTAGATGATTATTATTCGAATCAGCAGCAATCTAAAGCTCGTCAAAAAGTTGATGCATATCCGGATATTCTGCAAGAAAGTTTGCGGAATGACCTTCACCGTGTCGACAAATCAGAGGCGAAAACAAAGAACTCACCTCTCTCAAAGCTAAGGAAATCAAAGTCAATGAGGAGCAGTTACAAGTACCAAGGGATTGATGTGGAATCACAGCCACATCCACTTAGAGAAATTGAACAAATTATTGATAACAGACTCGGTGTAGGAGCTCGACGTGGTGAGACCGATCATCAACAGCCTGATGAATTAGATCACAGGAGAATTAGTCAAATATCTCCTATCCATCAGCACAAGAAATCAGAAAGACAATATGGTGGAACAGCCAATTTGCGACCTGGAGCAATAGATGATACAAGTTTCGGAGAGAGATTAGATACTGGTTATGGTAAACTGGTTGACACTAAATATGATGGAATCGTTAATAGTGCAATATCTTCTACAACTGCTGCGGATGAGGTGGTAGATTTGGTCCTTGGAGAAACATCTGAACTTAGGCTCCCCACCATGTTTTATCCATATCCTGAGAGCGGGGTGTTCCATAATCCACTTTATGAAACGATGAATCGAGACAATCTAAATGCAAATAGTTTCACATTTAATTCCATCGTTTATTCAAAACGGATCCGCCCAATGATAATTGCTCATAATGAGCCAGCCATCGATTATCGTGATACATTCACTTCTGAAGATGGACTGAGGTATGCACAGAATCAGGCGCGGACACATGGTGATACACACTTAGCATTTGGAGAACATCGACTCGGTGATCAAGATAGACTTGTCCGCATGCCTCTGTACTCCATTAATAGATCTGGTGAATGGGATTCCAGTCTCAGGCAGGAACCATCTCAATTGCCAAATTCCGATGATTATTACTACTTACATAATATTATCCCTAAAGTTTATACACAGAATCCACATTGGAGCCAAGATAGTGGTAGGGAATCGCGGACTCCGCCCACTCCACTACCAAAGCCACGCTCACGTACGACATCGTTATCCAGTACTAACCCTTCACTAACTTACTCTCTCCCTGAAAAAACATTCTCTAGCTCATTCGCACCACAGCAGATCTACTTCGCCCCGAGGTCACCGGTGATGCCAGACAAGCATTATCCCGCATCCATACTTCGCAAACAGGTGACGCCAACACGGACAGTGTCAGAAAATCGTGGCCAGTTTGATATGGAACATTTTGTGCACAAGAGAACTCAATCTGAGGAGCAGCATCGGCTAGATTCTTATGCCCACCATGACAACATGTATCCACCATTTAGCAGTGCTATATACTGGCCTTCCAACACCAGTACAGCATAATTAACCATTCAAACAGCAAATTTATTCACAAAAATAATAATTTTTTCATTGGAAATATTCATTCCCAGAACAAGAGATTAGCTTTGAAAATTTACCACTGGAATTACTGTCTCGGTTATCGAGTCAGTCATTCCAGTGGTAAATTCTCAAAAATAGTCTTTTGTTGGTCTGCAAATGTATATTTCACAAGACGACTACAGAAGCTATTTGTGGCTGAGTTGAGTGTTAAAGGTTTAGCACATCACAGGAGCATGTATTAGCTTTGTAGACAAATAGCATATAATAACCACATACAGTAAACTCTTCATACTGTCAATACTCATGGATACTACAGGTACGCTCACTTTAGAATTCAGGTGTACAATCAGTGCAGGTGTATGTGAGCGAAGGTGTTCACACAGGTGTATAATCAGTGCAGGTTTATGTGAGGGAAGGTGTTCGCACAGGTGTATAATCAATGCAGGTGTATGTGAGGGAAGGTGTTCACACAGGTGTATAATCAGTGGAGTATGTGAGTGGAGGTGTTCATGTAGAATTCAGGTGTACCATCAGCAAATCATTAATTTGAATGATTTAATAAATATTTGGAAATGAAGTTTCCAGTCAAATTAATTTCAAAATATTCAACCGTCTTCCTCGGGGAATTCATTGGTGAAAGGATCAAGTTGAAAACTTTACATCACACAATTTCAGGATTATATTTACTTAAAATTCTTCTTCCATTGCAATTCTCTGCAAATGTTCTTCCAAGAAAACTTTCTCGGTAAGATGACTTAACTTTAATATATATTTTTTTATCATTGATTGAGGTTGAAATGGATTAAAAGTATGTCAATATTATTTTCAAAGAAAAATAATACCTAACCATTAACAGCCGTGTATTTGTAATGTTTTCACATAATGACATAATGAGCTAATCAGCATAACAAGGTAGAATAACTACTCACATCTGACTTGGTTCATCAAACGCAGACAATAAGCATTTAATGGTCAAGTTAGCCAAAACAGGCTTTTGCAGTTGTCTAGGAATGTCCATTTGCAGGTCAAGAGAAGACTATTTTTCTAAATTTATCACTAGAATGGCTGGCTCGATAAGCGAGCCAGTCATTCCAGTGCTAAATTTGGAAAGATAGTCTTCTCTTGGCCTACAAATGGACATGCAATGAGTAAATATTTGAATATCTAAAACCAAATTTGACTATTAAAGGCTAAAGATGACAGCACAGACATTGTGCTTTCATCATTTAATGATCAAATGTGGTTGAAAAAAACAAAATTTTACTGGAGTAAATGTTCAATCCATCCATCCACCCATCCATCCACCCACACCTGTCTTTAGTCTTCTTAGATTACGTGTGTTAGACTTTAACACGTAACAAGTTGGTGTAAATGACAACCTCTGTGCGCCTGATATACAGGTTGATGTATTACTTTGTAAGCGGGTGTATTCTCTGACACTTCTCTGTGCACCTGATGCACAGGTTGACACCCTCTAGTGTAAGCGGGTGTATTCTCTGACGCTTCTCTGCGCACCTGATGCACAGGTTGATGTATTACTCTATAAGCGGGTGTATTCTCTGACACTTCTGTGCACCTGATGCACAGGTTGACACCCTCTAGTGTAAGCGGGTGTATTCTCTGACGCTTCTCTGCGCACCTGATGCACAGGTTGATGTATTACTCTATAAGTGTGTGTATTCTCTGACACTTATCTGTGCACCTGATGCACAGGTTTACACCCTCTAGTGTAAGCGGGTGTATTCTCTGATGCTTCTCTGCGCACCTGATGCACAGGTTGATGTATTACTCTATAAGTGTGTGTATTCTCTGACACTTCTCTGTGCACCTGATGCACAGGTTGACACCCTCTAGGGTAAGCGGGTGTATTCTCTGACACTTCTCTGTGCACCTGATGCACAGGTTGACACCCTCTAGTGTAAGCGGGTGTATTCTCTGACACTTCTCTATGCGCCTGATATACAGGTTGATGTATTACTCTGTAAGTGGGTGCATTCTCTGACACTTCTCTGTGCACCTGATGCAAAGTTTGATGTATTACTCTATAAGTGGGTGTATTCTCTGACACGTCTCTGTGCACCTGATGCACAGGTTGACACCCTCTAGTGTAAGCGGGTGTATTCTGACACTTCTCTGCGCACCTGATGCAAAGTTTGATGTATTACTCTATAAGTGGGTGTATTCTCTGACACTTCTCTGTGCACCTGATGCAGTTTGATGTATTACTCTATAAGTGGGTGTATTCTCTGACACGTCTCTGTGCACCTGATGCACAGGTTGACACCCTCTAGTGTAAGCAGGTTTATTCTCTGACACTTCTCTGCACACCTAATGCAAAGTTTGATGTATTACTCTATAAGTGGGTGTATTCTCTGACACTTCTCTGTGCACCTGATGCACAGGTTGACACCCTCTAGTGTATTACACTGTAAGCCGGTGTATTCTCTGACATTTCTCTGTGCGTCCGATACACAGGTTGACACACTCTAGTGTAAACGGGTATATTCTCTCACATTTCTCAGTGCACCCGATACACAGGTTGACAACCACTAGTGTATTACTCTGTAAGCGGGTGTATTCTCTGACACTTCTCTGTGCGCCCGATACACAGGTTGATCCGCTCTAGTGTAAATGGGTGTATTCTCTGACATTTCGCTGTGCGCCTGATACACGGGTTGACAACCACTAGTGTATTACTCTATAAGCGGGTGTATTCTCTGACATTTCGCTGTGCGCCTGATACACGGGTTGACAACCACTAGTGTATTACTCTATAAGCGGGTGTATTCTCTGACATTTCTCTGTGCACCTGATACACGGTTTGACACCCTCTAGTGTAAACGGGAGTATTCTCTGACATTTCTATGTGCGCCTGATACACAGGTTGACACCCTGTAGTGTAAACGGGTGTATTCTCTGACATTTCTCTGTGCGCCCGATACACAGGTTGACAACCACTAGTGTATTACTCTGTAAGCGTGTGTATTCTCTGACATTTCTCTGTGCGCCCGATACACAGGTTGACAACCACTAGTGTTTTACTCTGTAAGCGGGTGCATTCTGACATTTCTCTGTGCGCCCGATACACACGTTGACACCCTCTAGTGTTTTACTCTGTAAGCGGGTGTATTCTGACATTTCACTGTGCGCTTAAGACACTGGTTGACAACCTAAAGTGTATTACTCTGTAAACGGGTGTATTCTCTGACATTTCACTGTGCACCCGATACACAGGTTGACAACCACTAATGTATTACTATGTAAGCGGGTGTATTCTCTGACATTTCTGTGCATCCGATACACAGGTTGACACCCTCTAGTGTAAACGGGTATATTCTCTCACATTTCTCTGTGCACCCGATACACAGGTTGACAACCACTAGTGTATTACTTTGTAAGCTGGTGTATTCTCTAACACTTCTCTGTGCACCCTATACACAGGTTGACAACCACTAGTGTATTACTCTGTAAGCGGGTGTATTCTCTGACATTTCTCTGTGCGCCTGATACATGGGTTGACAACCACTAGTGTATTACTCTATAAGCGGGTGTATTCTGGCATTTCTCTGTGCACCCGATACACAGGTTGACAACCACTAGTGTTTTACTCTGTAAGCGGGTGTATTCTGACATTTCTCTGTGCGTCCGATACACAGGTTGACACCCCCTAGTGTTTTACTCTGTAAGCGGGTGTATTCTCTGACATTGTTCTGTGTGCCTGATACACAGGTTGACACCCTATAGTGTATTACTCTGTAAGCGGGTGTATTCTCTGACATTTCTCTGTGCACCCGATACACAGGTTGACAACCACTAGTGTATTACTCTGTAAGCGGGTGTATTCTCCGACATTTCTCTGTGCGCCTGATACTCAAGTTGACAACCACTAGTGTATTACTCTGTAAGTGGGTGCATTCTCTGACAATTCTCTGTGCGCCTGATACAGTTTGACAACCTCTAGTGTAAACGGGTGTATTCTCTGACATTTCTCTGTGCGCCTGATACACAGGTTGACACCCTCTAGTGTAAACAGGTGTATTCTCTGGCATTTTGCTGTGCACCTGATACACAGGTTGACATCCTCTAGTGTAAACGGGTGTATTCTCTGACATTTCTCTGTGCGCCTGATACACAGGTTGACGCTCTCTAGTGTAAACGGGTGTATTCTCTGACATTTCTCTGTGCGCCTGATACACAGGTTGACAACCACTAGTGTATTCCTCTGCAAGCGGGTGTATTCTCTGACATTTCTCTGTGTGCCTGATACACAGGTTGACAACCACTAATGTATTGCTGTGTAAACGGGTGTATTCTCTGACATTTCTCTGTATGCCTGATACACAGGTTAACAACCACTAGTGTATTACTCTGTAAAGGGGTGTATTCTCTGACATTTCTCTGTGCACCTGATACTCAAGTTGACAACCACTAGTGTATTACTCTGTAAGTGGGTGTATTCTCTGACAATTCTCTGTGCGCCTGATACACAGTTTGACAACCTCTAGTGTAAACTGGTGTATTCTCTGACATTTCTCTGTGCACCTGATACACAGGTTGACATCCTCTAGTGTAAACGGGTGTATTCTGACATTTCTCTGTGCGCCTGATACACAGGTTGACGCTCTCTAGTGTAAACGGGTGTATTCTCTGACATTTCTCTGTGCACCCGATACACAGGTTGACAACCACTAGTGTATTCCTCTGCAAGCGGGTGTATTCTCTGACATTTCTCTGTGTGCCTGATACACAGGTTGACAACCACTAGTGTATTGCTGTGTAAACGGGTGTATTCTCTGACATTTCTCTGTGCACCTGATACACAGGTTAACAACCACTAGTGTATTACTCTGTAAAGGGGTGTATTCTCTGACATTTCTCTGTATGCCTGATACACAGGTTGACAACCACTAGTGTATTCCTCTGCAAGCGGGTGTATTCTCTGACATTTCTCTGTGTGCCTGATACACAGGTTGACAACCACTAGTGTATTGCTGTGTAAACGGGTGTATTCTCTGTGCACCTGATACACAGGTTAACAACCACTAGTGTATTACTCTGTAAAGGGGTGTATTCTCTGACATTTCTCTGTGCGCCCGATACACAGGTTGACAACCACTAGTGTATTCCTCTGCAAGCGGGTGTATTCTCTGACATTTCTCTGTGTGCCTGATACACAGGTTGACAACCACTAGTGTATTGCTGTGTAAACGGGTGTATTCTCTGACATTTCTCTGTGCACCTGATACACAGGTTAACAACCACTAGTGTATTACTCTGTAAAGGGGTGTATTCTCTGACATTTCTCTGTATGCCTGATACACAGGTTAACAACCACTAGTGTATTACTCTGTAAACGGGTGTATTCTCTGACATTTCTCTGTATGCCTGATACACAGGTTGACAACCACTAGTGTATTCCTCTGCAAGCGGGTGTATTCTCTGACATTTCTCTGTGTGCCTGATACACAGGTTGACAACCACTAGTGTATTGCTGTGTAAACGGGTGTATTCTCTGTGCACCTGATACACAGGTTAACAACCACTAGTGTATTACTCTGTAAAGGGGTGTATTCTCTGACATTTCTCTGTATGCCTGATACACAGGTTAACAACCACTAGTGTATTACTCTGTAAACGGGTGTATTCTCTGACATTTCTCTGTATGCCTGATACACAGGTTAACAACCACTAGTGTATTCCTCTGCAAGCGGGTGTATTCTCTGACATTTCTCTGTATGCCTGATACACAGGTTAACAACCACTAGTGTATTACTCTGTAAAGGGGTGTATTCTCTGACATTTCTCTGTGCACCTGATACACAGGTTGACAATCACTAGTATATTACTCTGTAAAGGGGTGTATTCTCTGACATTTCATGAAAATAACCAAATATTCCCCATCCCTGTTACACTAGCTACCATCACACACTATAGCATCACACTAACATATGCCCACTCACATAGCTTCGCTGTTCGTGGCCGTGCTTGCAGTTCTTTGAACTCTTGCTATGTGGTGAGAAGTTTAATGTTCGCCAATCAGATTTCTACCTACTTCACTCTAGCTTTCAATCTAAAAATAGAGGCGTGGCTTCATGGCAATATTGATTGACAGTTCGCGGGACACGAATGTCAAGTGATGCGAGTGGGCATATATTAGTAGGATGATAATAACCGGGCAATTTTATTGGCCGGTAGTTGACTGACCCCATTTATGAAGTTTCGTGAACCTAGCGCAGACATCAAAAGTGTGCAAGCCTGGTACTCAATACGGGAGTGGAGTGGGAAGGCGAGGCCCGTGAAATAGGACGATGAGAGTATAGTGGAACCATGTTGCACAGCTTGCAAAGTGATGAGTTTCAAATTATGCTGTGTGGTCAGTGATGATTCATGATGCCTCGCAAGTGTTTGTGATGCCAGGCATCAAGTTTGTTCAAGAGGGTGTTTGGAGCTGCCCAGCTGTCACAATTGTATTACATTATTCACACATATTTGGCTGCCGCATCATAGCTACTGCTGCTGCTTTTGCTGGTGCTACTTACTGCTACCACAACTACTAATCATAATCCTCAACAATTCCTTGCTTGTGGACACCTGGAGTACCTGTGTAAATTGACAAGTATCTATACAGATAAGTTGCTCCCAGTCAAATTAGTTTCAAAATATTCAACATTAAATCGTAGATGTAAAATTTGTACACTTTATTGACAGACGTTTTGATTGTAACGTCAGATATCTACAGATGTAACTGATTATGACTTCCGATACTTGACTGACAGATCAGATTCTCGACCTTTGTCATACTCTTTCCTCGGATTAAAACCCTTATTCTTTATTTAACCCTCATATCAGCCAAAAACGTCTTCTGCAGGGGTCTTGAGAAATGTCTATTTGCAGATCAAGAGAGTATTTTTGAAAATTTATCACTGGAATGACTGGCTCGATAACCGAGCCAGTCATTCCAATGGTACATTTTCAAAAATAGTCTTCTCTTGGTCTGCAAATGGACATTTTCTATGGATTACTGAAATAGAAGACATTGAGAGCGCTGTAACAGAAGATCCTTGAACGATACCTTATCAGCCGTATAGTCAACATGGACCAGATATGAGAAATTGTTTATGTGCTAAATAATGATATGTTGAATATTTTAAAAGTAATCTGACTGGAAACTGCTACTGCCTGTGGTAGCAACAGCTTCCTGTCAAATTATTATAATAATATTTGATAGTTAACATAGATTGTAATTTTGTTTTAAAAATGTGACATTCATTGGGATTTCCATGTTGTATAAAGGGTTAATAGTCATGTTACCTGAGAATCCATAATTACACTCAATGCTGCTGTTTCCACTGCTGTTGCTGCTGCTGCTTCCATGGCTGCAGCTGCTTCCATTGCTGCTGCTCCTTCCACTCCTGCTACTTTCCCTGCTGCTACTTCCACTGCTGCTGTTGCTTCCACTGCTGCTGCTGAGTACTGCTGCTTCCACTGCTGCTGCTTCCATTGCTGCTGCTTCAATTGCTGCTGCCACTTCCATTGCTGTTGCTGCTTCCACTGCTGCTGCTGCTTCCACTGCTGGAGCTTCCACTGCTGTTGCTGAGTACTGCTTTTTCCACTGCTCTTGCTTCCACTGGTGCTGCTTCCACTACTGCTGCTGAGTACTGCTGCTTCCATTGCTCCTGCTTCCACTGCTGCTGCTTCCATTGCTGCTGCTTCAATTGCTGCTGCTGCTTCCACTGCTGCTGCTGCTGCTTCCATTGCTCCTGCTTCCAATGCTGCTGCTGCTGCTCCCACTGCTGCTGCTCCCACTGCTGCTGTTTCCACTGTTCCTGCTTCCACTGCTGCTGCTGAGTACTGCTGCTTCCATTGCTCCTCCTTCCACTACTGCTGCTGAGTACTGCTGTTTCCATTGCTGCTGCTTCCATTGCTCCTGCTGCTGCTTCCATTGCTCCTGCTGCTGCTTACATTGCTGTAGCTTCCACTGCTGCTTCCATTGTTGCTGCTTCCACTGCTGCTGCTGAGTACTGCTGTTGCTTACATTGCTGCTGCTTCCACCGCTGTTGCTGCTTCCACTGCTGCTGTTGCTGCTGCTGCTGCTGCTAGTTGCAGTTATTACACATGTAATGGGAGATAACTCTTCACACATTTCAGTATTCTTTATCACAAGGAAGATAATCAATACTAAAAGTAGTCCAAGGAGATAAATCTGTAATGTCCATGTTATAGGATAGATTTAACGCTTTTCCAGTGAACGTCCATATGGCTTTTCCAGTGAATGTCCACATGGCTAGACTGGTCAGTGGAGAAGGAAAAGACCCATTAAAGGTAAACAGGAAGTAATCAAGAAAATTGAGATTCTTGCATAATGACTGCACATAGATGCAGGCCAAGAAGACTATTTTTGAAAATATACCACTGGAATGTCTGGCTCGGTTACCTTTTGGCCTGAAATGGAAATTCCTTAAGACCACTTAAGAGGCTGGGTTAGATCGACTTCGCCCTGAAATGATTAAAATACACTCAGTACCCATTCCTTCAAAATGTGACGGGCAGCAGATTGTATTTTAAGTTTTGTACAGACAGCCAGAGACGGACGGATGGACGGACGGGACGGCAAGACAGATAGACAGACAGCTTGAGAACATAGAGGCTGAGTGGGATCAGTCAGATATGAACAGCGTGAATCAGGGTGAAGATACGCAGTACAAGTCAGAAATAACTTGTTTCAAAAAAAAAATAAAACTGTTGAATATTTTGAATATAATTGGATTGAAAGAGATTGCTGCTGAAGCTGCAGAAAGCGATAAGCTGTGCTCATAGCCTCAGAGATTTACCTACAGCATCAGAGATCAATTTTATTGACAAAGATGGGTGACACTCAATCAGTATTTGCGCTAAAACAATGTATGCTCACACTCGTTCATGCTCACTCACTTAGACTTACATGAGCGTGCGTGCAGCACACACGCACGCACACACACACACACGAACGCACGCATGCACACACGTATGTATGTAAACAAGCACACATGCACGAACACGTACACACACACATGCACGAGTGCACACTTGCACACGCACGCATGCACACACACATGTACGCACGCACGAACACACACACACACATGCACGCACGCACATACGCATGCAGACATGAACAAACTCATACACACACACACACACACACATACACACACACACACACACACACACACACACACACACACACACACACACACACACACACACACACACACACACACACGAGCGCACACTCGCATGCACGCACATACCATGGGTAGTATAAGTTATTCTGAAGCAGAAATTTATATCGATATAGAGCAAATCTAGCTGGTGTCTGTATTATGAGATTTAATGTTTCGATTAGGAGAATTTAAGCTTATTCTCTCAGTCCCACATCTACACATTTCATCACATTACGTGAAAAACAGCGGAATGAAGCAAACAACGAAATCAGTTCCACTTTGTGGATCAAACAAAATAAATGACTCTAATTATGTCACCCATACCTAGATTCAATACCATTAATTATGTCACCCATACCTAGATTCAATACCATTAATTATGTCACCCATACCTAGATTCAATACCATTAATTATGTCACCCATACCTAGATTCAATACCATTAATTATGTCAACCATACCTAGATTCAATACCATTAATTATGTCAACCATCCCTAGATTCAATACCATTAATTATGTCAGCCATCTCTAGATTCAATACCATTAATTATGTCAACCCTACCTAGATTCAATACCATTAATTATGTCACCCATACCTAGATTCAATACCATTAATTATGTCAACCATACCTAGATTCAATACCATTAATTATGTCAACCATCTCTAGATTCAATACCATTAATTATGTCAACCATACCTAGATTCAATACCATTAATTATGTCAACCATCTCTAGATTCAATACCATTAATTATGTCAACCCTACCTAGATTCAATACCATTAATTATGTCAACCATACCTAGATTCAATACCATTAATTATGTCAACCATACCTAGATTCAATACCATTAATTATGTCAACCCTACCTAGATTCAATACCATTAATTATGTCAACCATACCTAGATTCAATACCATTAATTATGTCAACCCTACCTAGATTCAATACCATTAATTATGTCAACCATACCTAGATTCAATACCATTAATTATGTCAACCATACATAGATTCAATACCATTAATTTTAGATGCCTGAGCACTGAATTTGAAAATGATAGAAAGGAGTTAAAGTTAATGCCAGAATTCAGTTTTAGCCATGTCCCACCCACCTCTCGCTAAGCTCCACCGATCTTTGAACGTGTTGGGATTGATCGAGCCCTGTACTCTCTGAATTTCAATTTCAAGGAAACTAATCAATCAGGCAAGCTGTTGCATATTTTGAAACCAATTTGTCTGGGTGCTGTTGCCGAGCACACAGTAAAATTAGTTTCAAAATATTCAGCAGCATGTTTATTAAATAGTGAAGATATAGAATTCGAACGACGCTTAGTCCGTCATCAATTAGGAGTTCTTGACAAACTGATCTATGTCATTCATGATGTCATTGATTATGATGTCAACCTACACATTACGTAGCAGATTATGACGTCATATGATAGAAGGATCTTCTCTGTCAGTCAAGCATCAAATTGCTCAGTATGTCACATGAAAGCTTACGTCACAATCAAAACACCCTTCAATTTTTGTCACATTGTACGAAACTTTGGGATTTTCCAGTTTAGCTAGATTATTTGGGCTGTCAGTCAAGCATCAAATACCAGTATGTACGGTCATCTTTGAACGATTATTTGATTGTCCTCTCCCGACCCTGGTGGTTGGAGTAGGGTAGGTAGGTAGGGAAATTTTTTTTTTTACCTGCTGAAATAACATTACAAAAATTGAATTTAAACAACAAAACTTCAAGGTTTTTATTTGAACTTGAAACAGAAACTATAAAGCCAACATTTTCTATATGAGCCCATTTTGATGAAAGAAGTCAATTCAATCTCCCAATGAACTTACATCAGAAAATAAACATAATTATTCACAGGAAATTACCAAAGGATTTTGGGTCAGCAGGATTTTGGGTCAGCAGGATTTTTTAGTCGGTCGGGAGAGGAGGAAGCTTTGGGATTATGCGGGTTTTATTTTATTTTCACAATTTTTTCAATTTTCAGGATTTGTTCAAGTTGTTAAAATCATCCCCGTAGTTTCCGAGATATCAGACGATCTCGAATTCGATCTGATCCAAATCTGGGTTCGTTTCTCCAGATCACAATGAAAGTCTGGAAACCCTCCTGCATGCCAAGTTCTCTCCTTCAGTTAAAGTGTGAGCCAAATCAGATTAGTAGTTTTAGAGATATTGAATTAGACAGACAGACAGACAGACACAAACACACACACACACACGCATGCACGCACGCACGCACGGAACTCACAATACCATCTTCTTCCTATGTGGCCAAGGTTATGATGTATGTCTGTCACAAAACCGGAAGTCTGTCATGAAAGTGTCAAAATTGTATGTCTATGGTAATTATATGATTTAATACACATTCTGTGGAATATTTTGAAACTAATTTGACTGGGATCCGTTGTTCAACTACTTACCATAGATAGTTATTTTTTAATTTAGATTTTGGCAATTCAGGTTCCAAATCTTGTAATAAATTGTAATAACTGGAAATGAACCCCCCCCCCCCCCCCCCCCGCTATTATTATGAGTAATGTGTCATAAAATATGATGATATCCATACATCATCTGTCAGCCATATATTGATTGATATTCCATAACAAGTGAAGTTAATAGGCAGCACTCTGACTAACTCCCAGGCTCAATGTCTTCCCATCATGCAATGAGCTCATTAGCCAACCATTAATCAGTGTACATGCAATTAACAGCAGAACAGATAATGCCAAGTAAAGAGCGAAAAAACACATCTAGTAATGCAGCTAATTACAAAATCTAGTAATTAGTCTCATCATGATGTGACTACTGCCTGCCTGCCTGTCCCAGCCTGCCTGCCTGCCTGTCTGTCATGCTGTCTGCCTGCCTGTCTGCATCTGCCTGCCTGTCTGTCTGTCTGTCTGTCTGTCTGTCTGTCTGTCTGTCTGCATCTGTCTGCCTGTCTTACTTCAACTTAATGGAACTTCACCAAACTGGGCTGATAGGGTGAGCTTGGGGTCACAAAGAAGTATATAAATTCTGGGGTCAAAGGGTTAAAGATCAGTCATAAAAAAACAGGGAAGTTAACGCTGCGGAATACCGACAGATTTTGATAAAACAAAATCATGATACTTACACAGCATCTCCCATTAAATATATTCACTGAACAAATAATTGCGAATGAGACTTCAAAACTTTCTGAGAGTTGGCCCAGCCAAAATATTGTGACAAATTTCAAGGGAGATAACTCGAGCAAATATGAGCAGATTCTGCCAAAACCAATTCATAGCACTTTGTCTCTAACTAATTTAGGGTCAAAACTGTCCAAGATCTAGTACAGCCAAGACAATTTCTGTTGTACAGAATCCTGATATCTTGTATACGCTATATCACTGAAAGAAAATTATGAATGTCGATTCAAAACTCGCCGAAACCAAGCCTGGACAAGAAAACTTGGAAAAATTTGAAGTTTTTCAAGGGAGGTAACTCTGGTGAACATGGGCAGAATTTGCTGTAACAGACCCGTTAAAAATTGTGAGCATTGGTCCAAAACATTCAGATTTGGATTTTAAGGTTTGCAGGGGAGATAACTTGTAGTATCTCAACTGATAAAAAATTGCAAGGGTAACCCCGAAAACGTCCCGAGATGGCTATCGGAAAAGATATCAACATGTTTATCAGGAAATGTTATTTTGTAGGTCAAGAGACGCGTATTTTTGAAGATTTGCCACTGGAATGACTGACTCATTTAATGCGGATTAAAAACTTAGTGGGTTCCTACTTGAGATGAGCGCAGTGATGGGGGGGGGGGGCAGGGGGGCAGGCGGTGCAACACCATAATGGCTGTCTTATAACATTTGGACACAAAGAAAGAACTTATTATTATATACATTAGATAACGCATATAACGTCAGTTATAGCATAGACAATGCTCATATAAAGCAAGAATCACGATCAGGACAAAGAATCAATATTATCTTGTGTTGTAAGCCGACTGATGGCTTCAGTTTCTGTAATATCTTCCCGAGCTCTAATATATTGATTCAAGCGTTCTCATCTCCGCAGATTCACACCAGCCTCGTTCATTAAAGAGAATACAATATTAAATCTGTCAAATACTTTGAGAACAATTTGACTGAAAATTATTGATATCATAGGCCTACACAACTTTCAGTGACATTGTCGTCAAACGTGTCAACACTCGCGTGCGTAGTGGGTACTACTGTCTATACACAGTAAGAAATAGGCTAATATAACATTCATTCAATATCCAGCTTGCCAAAGTCAGTTGGGCACAGAAAGAAAGATGGGAATAACCAGTAAAGCGGTGAGGTAGAGAAGAGGCGGACAGAAGGCGGTAGCGTGACACGATTCTTCAAACCGTCCCGCTGTTACCCCGTCAGACAAACAGACCATGAATACTTAGACGCTGTACAGACAAGTTCATGCAGGCATTTGCAGGACTAAGCATCATTGCAGTGGAAGACTCGGATATAAAGGACATCCCTCAGCAATGAAATAACAAATATGACATTGGTGAATATTTGATACTTTATATATTCAAGATGAAGCTGATTTTGAAGATGAATCTGGCATGTGTTCTATGACATTGCACACGATATACGGATATTAAAACAAGGTTTTATCACGCCTTACTGCGTAAGTTTACTAGACTGAGCGACGCAACACGGCACCTGATCAATAATTGATGCACCACCTGTGTCTTGGCTAATAAATAAAGAACAACATCAAAGCGCCTATAATTACAGACAGGTCTACAGCAGACAGGTAAGGTTTTATACGCCTCAATCAATAAGATTTTAAAGCAATCTGAATCCTGTGTGTACAGGATTATATCTACTGGATATATGAACCCATGCAGATTAACCCTCTCATGACAGAACCAACCTCTGAAGCGGTCTTCAGGAATGTCAATTTGCATGAGAAGACTATTTTTGAAAATTTAGCACTGGAATGACTGGCTCGATAGCTGAGCCGTTCACGTCAGTGGTAAATTTTCAAAAAATAGTCTTCTCCTGGTCTACAAATGGGCATTTTCTATGGAATTTTCTTGAACAAATTTGAGTGTTTACCCTTACGACTCTGATAGTTAATATTCTATATTTTACTGTGTCAATAGCAAAGAAACTGGTGTACATTGTAAAACAATTTTGGTGGATGATGTTGCTGTCCATGAACAGTAACAACTTCCAGAAAATTTGTTGAAAAATGAACAAAAGGTTCATCTTTTAATTTAGTTTATAATTTTAATATTCTGACATCAGAGTGGTATGGGTTAAAGGGCTAAGTCTAAATCCTGCTCATTATTTAAAAAAATCTATTTCAGTTGAATTGTTTCCAAAATAATCAGCTATATACCCTATGTTATTAAACATCAATCTTTATAGGAATCAGTTTTCAATAAAAGTTAACGCCTTAAACCCTCAAATGTTTCAGAAAATTGTAATTTTCTAATAGAAAATCTCCATTTGCAAACCAAGATTTTTTTTTTAATTTGCTACTGGAATAACTGGCGCGGTTATCGAGCCAGTTATGCTAGTGGGAAATTTTCAAAAATACACTTTTTTTGATCTACAAATGTAGATTTCTCAATCCCACTACAGAAGCCATTTTTGGCAGCCATGAGTGTTCGAGTGTTCAAGTGCTCAGGTGCCATTAGGACACTATGGAGTTTAACCCTTTACCCCTTGAATTTGTTCAAAGAAAATTTAAATTTTCTACTACAAAACGTCCATTTGCAGATCAAGAGAAGACTATTTTTGCAAATTTCCCACTGGAATGACTGGCTCGGTTATCGAGCCAGTTATTCCAGTGGGAAATTTCCAGAAATAGTCTTCTTTTGGTCTGCAAATAGACATTTCTCAAGACCACTGCGGAAGTTGTTTTTGGCTGATATGAGTGTTAAATGGTCAATATACATGTAAATACAGCCATGACACCTGCTTTACAGACATAGAAAAAGATGATGGTTCTTCAAACATGTGGTCAGTATTAATAGTACACTATTATGTCACAACCATCTTTTGACTCTAAATCAGTATATCATATAGTAAGTCACTTAATAGAGGGATCTATTTCTAGCTATGCCCTGTCCATTTCTAGCTAAACTCCACCCATTTCTAGCATTGTCCTGCCCATTTCTATGTATGCGCCGCCTATGCTTTGACCATGTCCAGGGATTGATTTATATAATTTAAGCCCTGAATTTTTACAATCCCATTTTCAAGGTACCTAAGCTGTTGAACATTTTTGAAACAAATTTGACTGTGTGCTGTTGCTGCCATACAGTCCAATTAGTTTCAGAATATTTCTAAATAGTAAATCTGTCAAAGACATACAATTCGCGCAAGTCAACAGACCTTTACAGCTTAATGAAGAAGTAATATCTGTCAATTAAAATTGATTGACGCAATTGATTATGATGTTATATACTTGAGTGACAGATCATATTCTTCCATTGTATTAATAGGTCACCAGTGTCTATAGCCATTGATGGTTTGTCCTCCATAAAAGTAATCCAATACCCCATTCTTCATGTCACTCAGACCATCCTTGTTTGTCTTATCTCTCTCCTGAACCTCAGGCTTTGAATGTGGGATGGTAGGTTTCTGCCCAACTCCCTGTCATTAAACTCTTAATGGTCAAATTTGGTTAGGAAAATTTTAATATCCGCCTATTGAATGCCCCTTTGCAGGCCAAGAGAATAAAATTTCTGAAGATTTATCACATGAATGACTTAGTCGGTTATCAAGCCAATCATTGCAGTGGTAAATTTTTTTAAATTGTATTCTCTGGGCCTGTAAATGAACATTCCACAAGACCATAACAGAGGCTGGTTTTGGCCAGCTTGACCATTAAAGGGTTAATTAATAAGATTAATCGTTTGTTGACAGCAAATATCAATAGATACATGTTCAAGCTACAACTGTTAGCGTTAACACATGAAACCTTTCAGCTAGGTTTAAGGTCAAAGTGGTCACTGCACTGCTCTTCCGAAATATCCATATGTTGCCGACGAAGAGAAGAGTATTTTTGAAAATTTACCAGTGGAATGACTGGTTCGATAGCCGACCCAGTCATCAAAGTCATACATTTTCAAAAATACTCTCATCTTTGTCTGCAAATGGACAAAAAAAAAATTTCTTGACAAGTTTAACAAGTAAGTGGTTAAATTCACCCACAAATATGACGTAAGAGATGGGGGCATTCAGATGAGTCAGAGATTCATAAATGAGGTTATAACAATTACACTAAACATGTTAAAATAATTTGACTGAAAACCTTTGCCATCTTTGCTTAAAAGAGCGGCATTCAAGTAATTATGGATATATTGAAATATCCAGCAATCAGTAGATGCAGATCAATAAGCAATAATATATATAATAACAACACTGGCGGGCTGACTGGCTGGCTGTCTGTCTGGCTGGCTACCTGGCTGACTGACTGGCTGTCTGTCTGGCCGACCGACCGACCGACTGACTGGCTGGCTGACTGTCTGGCTGGCTGACTGTCTGTCTGTCTGGCTGGCTGGCTGGCTGACTGACTGGCTGGCTGGCTGGCTGGCTGCCTGCCTGGCTGGCTGGCTGGCTGTCTGGCTGACTGGCTGACTGGCTGGCTACCTGGCTGACTGACTGGCTGGCTACCTGGCTGGCTGGCTACCTGGCTGACTGACTGACTGGCTGGCTGGCTGGCTGACTGACTGACTGACTGACTGACTGACTGACTGACTGACTGACCGATTGATTTGATTGATCGATGGAGCGATTGATCGATTGATTGATTGAGTGAGTGATTAATATCTGACCTACATTCATAAGTGTACTTTAACACTTCACCCCTCGCAAATCAGAAACAATAAATTCATAATGATGTTATGAGGGTTAAATGTTCTGTTGAATATTTTGAAACTAATTTAACTGGCATTATGGTTATAATTTATGATGTCAGATATATGAGTGACAGATCTAATCCCTCCATAAACATTATAAACAATGAAGATAATACTTAAGACAATGCGTCTTAAGTATTATCTTCATTGTTTATAATGTTTATGGAGGGATTAGATCTGTCACTCATATCTGACATCATAAATATGTCACTCAGGTTAGGTGATGTCACAATCAAAATGGTGCAGCTAATTCATTACAAAAATCAAAAGCTCTGTCACGAAAATCTATGAACAGTAGACCGACCGGACCGGACAGACCGACCCGACCGACCCAACCGACCGACCTGACCCGACCGACCGACCTTGGGTAAATTTACAATCTAATGAACATTCTTTTGAACATTTTGAAACTAAGGAAATGGATGGGGTATATCTAGAAATGGGCGGGGCATAGATAGAAATATGTGGGTTTAGCTAGAAATGGGCGAGGCTTTGCTAAAATGAATACAATAATTAACTGTCTTTCTCTATCCTGACCAGTGTTTCAACACTACCTCCTGGTTCCTTTCCCAACACTTATTCTCATAGATGCCTTCCTCACTTTAAATTACTCCACCTTTTCATACTCTTCCTCATTCTTGTTCACCTTCACATTCAACAACTTAATTTACATAATCATCATTCCTCACCACCACCACCAACACCACCACAACCACCACCGCCACCACCACCACCACTATTGCCATCGCCATCATCCTCATCACCGCCATTGTCATCACAGCAATCATCATCATCATTATCATTATGATGCATCATTGTAACATCCTCCACATAATCCCCGCCACCATCCTCATCACCATCATCATCATCCCTGATGAGTGATGTTAATAGTGACTGGATAATTGACACTATCTGTCATCTCATACTCATTATGTTCTTAAACTATATCACTAGGCATATAAGCAGAAACACTCATCAATGTCTGCTGTTGAGATTATGCCAACACCATCGTCATGACGGGACATCTTTTGGTAACATTGCCAAGAGAAATACCATGTGATCAAGCATTAGCCCTTACCACTCACAGCTTACAATTTTAAGCTTTAAAATTAAATTAAAAGATATAATAGGCCAAGAGGACTGCTATGTTTAACACTTATATCATCCGTAATCTCAAGAAAATTATTTTAGAGGAACAATTAGATAAAAACGTAAAGTACCTGATGAAATTATACTGTGTTATAAAACAACAATTTGGAAGAACCTTGACTTGAGCACAGGGTGAGATATAACTCTTATGCTATACATTGAAACAATCAATCTGACGCAAGTCTGAAGAGGGGGGGGGGTTATTGCTTCGAAGTAAAGGTTTTGCATTCATACTTAAATACATTTCTAATTCAAGAACATCTGGATAATAAAGGAAGCAGCCATGAAGGGGCACTGTGGTTCACTCAGGCCCTATGATTTTCTCCTGACAGAGCTAACACCAATCGACAATGAGGGATGGATGATGAAAGATTGTCTAGAGTATATATCATGGACAAATTAGGTTTTACTTGATGTCAAGTGAAATTTCATTTGAATTTAAATTTATCAACTACAATACTGTCACGAGATTGTGGCCTCGTGTAAAATTGAAGAAGTTCTAGTGAGTGAAGCATGTAGGGCTTCACGGTATTAGAAAAATTAATACTGGTATCGATAACAATTTCCACACCGGTATAGCTTTAATATTAGTATTATTGAGATGGGCAAAATAGTGTGAGGCTTGGGTGGTATGATAACATATTCAATGTATATCAGCGCTCCTGATATAGGTGTTGAACATTACAAATTTCTACAATAAAACCAAGAAATAACATGAATGCTGTTATTAAACACTAAATTATAACTGTCTTCAGTTAAATCATATCCCAAAATGGCTTAAATAATCCCAAAATTAGCCCTACAAATGATTAGGATTTGCCACGATATTACACCTATTTCCGCGACATCTGCAGAGACGTGATTTAACCAATGATCGACCATCTCATCCCAAACAAACTCGCCCAAACAGACTTTGTGAACGCCCAGGCCAAAAAAGGCTTGGATATTCCAAGTTCTGTGGAGCTTGAATATACCAGCTATTCCCAGATAATCCAAGATTTTTATAACTTGGAATAGCTTGGATTAGGTTGCTGGTATTGGCCACATAAAATTCAAGATAATTCAAGAAAATCCAAGAAAGGCCTAAATTCCAGATAGCTTGAACATTCAAGAAAATCCAAGCTAACTTGAACGTTCAAGAAAATCCCAGAACATTCAAGAAAATCCCAGCTTGCTTGAATGTTCAAGAAAATCCCACCTAGCTTGGATTTTATTCCAGAAAGTCCCAGCTATCTAGAACTTCAAGAAAATTCCAGCTAATCCTAGCTTTTAAAATAGGTTAGCCATGAACATAAAATGCATGCAAGTACACATAAATGCTGCCACAGAGAGATTATATATAAATATATACCGGTATTCTTGAAAACCAAAATGACCTTCATGGTAGTTGAGTTATATGTAATACTCATTACCAAATACAATTTCAGCCAGACATTAACAATGTATGAGGTTCTGACTGAGTTGTCTGTTATTCTTATAGACAGAGATTGTTAATGTACCATATTGTTTAGAAAGTCATGAACACTGCATTATTTCTATAGAACTGAAAAAGCTATACCAAAACTGGTAACTCTGAAAAAATCTCTGAAAATCAATAGAATACATACCTCAAAATACAGTTCTGTTTCCATTTACGGTTATTTATGCTAAGCATTCTATCTAACAGTACTGTCATGGTTTCCAAACTATCATATTCTATATATCCATAGCTGGTAATGATCAATGCAATGAATGTACTGTTTGCTTTTTACAAAGACTTTAAATTTCCCACCAATTTACCAGGTCACGGTCAGCTCTACATGACTACAGAACCTGTTCTTGCCTTAGTGCAAGCTATTTCAAGATAATCCAAGTTAGCGTTAAGTGAATCTACAAATTCAAGAATATCCAAGTAGCTTGAATTCTTTTATGTCTGACAAAACAAAGTTCTAGAAAATCCAAGCTAGCTTGCATTCTGTCAAATCAGAAAAGTCCAAGCAAATCCAAGAAGCTTGCACTTTTTCATGATGACATTCAAAAAGTCCTAGAAAATCCCAGCTAGCTTGAATTCCGAGAGGTGGAATTTTCAAGATGTTCAAGCCACTACATAAAGTCCAAGCTAATTCAAGGAAATCCAAGCTTGTATGGGTTGAATAATTTTCCAATAGCTTGGATATTCAAGAAAATCCAAGCTAATCCAAGTTAACTTGCATTTTATTTCACACGGGTGAGCTAAACCTCTTGATATTTGACTGACAAATATCAATTCTATGAGTAAAACATGTTGGAGAATGGATGTAAGCCTATGTTCTACTAATATTCCTGGCTATTTGTATTGATATACGCCCGAATAATAAACATTCCACGAAGACCTGTGTTACATATATATATAGAATGAATTTGCAATAGGACAAAACCACCAGGAATCATAGAAACCTCCGCGCAGGCGTAGAACTTAGCCATTATAGCACTTACTAAATACACCACAGTATATGCAGAGAATACATAGTCCTACGCTCCCTCCTGTTAGAGTAGCTTGTATCGATTGATATCTAGCAAGTCGCCAACATAAGAAGGGAATAAAGCTCGCAGGGAATAAGAAGTTTTTCTCATATCGTCGATTCCTCTTTGCTTGGACCATTTGGTGGTCACTACAAAGTTGTACAATTACGCAAAATCTCTAACTAACCAGACTGTAGTAATTGAGAACTGAGATCAAATATTATAACGCAAAATATTTATTTGAAATTGTCATTTTCTATTAAGATAAGTTTTATTCTATTTTTTGCCATAAGTGCATTCTTATAAGCAGCCGATTTTCGTGGCAGTAATCGTCAATTTATCAATTTCTCTAGCTTCCAAACAACAATTTGACAGATTCAGATAAATAAGAAAAATGTTACGTGTGGTCGCTAAATACAGGTAAACTATCATTTTCATATATGAAGAGCAGTCACTTATCTGATCATACAGATATACTATTGAATTTTGCTAATGGAAACCAGATTATTATCCCAGTTTTATGTTATATCTCGATATTTCGGCATCAGCAAAATCATATCGGTATGACTAACGATATAGCTATAATACCGGTATTCGATATAATATTGGTATATCGTGAAGCCCTAGAAGCATGAATAATAGGTCACAATTGCCCGGGACATACTGAGTACATGTATGTGAAAATGTGTTGTAACAACAATTAATTAGCCCAGACAAAATTTTCTAGGAGTAGCTTCGATGTAATGTCTTATGTTGGTAGTGCGCATGAAAGGTATTTATGTCTTATGTTGGTAGTGCACCATGAAAGGTATTTATGTCTTATGTTGGTAGTGCGCATGAAAGGTATTTATGTCTTATGTTGGTAGTGCGCATGAAAGGTATTTATGTCTTATGTTGGTAGTGCGCATGAAAGGTATTTATGTCTTATGTTGGTAGTGCGCATGAAAGGTATTTATGTCTTATGTTGGTAGTGCGCATGAAAGGTATTTATGTCTTATGTTGGTAGTGCGCATGAAAGGTATTTATGTCTTATGTTGGTAGTGCGCATGAAAGGTATTTATGTCTTATGTTGGTAGTGCGCATGAAAGGTATTTATGTCTTATTGACCTACCTCTATGTGCTGCATCTTTACACGCAATGAAACTTTCAATGGCATTCATCTACCAAGTTTGATGGCTGCATCTCAAAAAGTTTCAAAAATAACATCCAAGACACAATTCTGGATAAAGGGATCCAGCCATACACATACACTAAGACTGATGGATGGACGAACAAAGTGATTATTATTTATACATACGGTACTACAGACATATTTACACCCAGAACAACCCCCACTCCAAACCCCACCCACACCCTTTCACAGCCGGACAATAAAGGTAGTACAGTATTATTAACCATTTAATGGTCCGGCCTCTGTAGTAGTTTTGAGGAATGACCCTTTACAGGCCAAAAAAAGACTTTGAAAATTTACCACTGGAATGCGTGGGTCGGTAACCGAGCCAGTCATTCCAGTGGAAAATTTTGAAAGAACAATCTTCCCCTTGCCTGCAGATGGACATTCAATAAGCATATATTTTTATTTTTCTTAAGCAAATTTGAACATTAAAGTGCTAACTATGGATCATAACTAGAGACTTGGCCACCTGTTGAGATACATAAGCCAGCCATCAGGTTCACTGACGATGGAAAGCAGGTAGGTAGGTCAATGTTCCTACTGATGAATGGATGAGATAGAATTGCAGAACAGGGATGCTTATGGAAAAATCCAATTCCACACAGGAAGTGCACTGCCTGTGAATCCTGGGATAATAACGGAGTCTCAATAACGGAACACCGACTAGTGCCAACACCTTCTGGAACAGTCCCAAGGCACTTAACGCATTTCATTCTATCTACACACACTATTTATTTTAGTTAATATGGTTTTATGTTGATTATTTTGAGAGCAATTCGACTGTTTAATGTGACAATGAGTTTAAGATTTTTTCTATAAAATATCTGTGTTTCTAAAATGAGCCACTTGTCTGGGATCGGGTTAATTAGACAATTTTGCATAGGTTTAATAGGTAAACATGATCTAAGACATTCAGCCTATTAGCAAGCTTGTTTGCTCAGGAATCTAAACTCTGACATTATCCAAACATTCTTTCCTGTTAAAACAACACAAACAGATGATATACACATAAGATCATTACAGAATTAAATCTTGATGATTACATTTCATATTTTGTTAAAGTTACTGCCAAAATCATAACACTTGTCAAACAACAAACAAGATCAATTATGAGTAAGGAATGTGAGGTGGCCGAGGCACAGTGATTTATGGTGTCAAAATCTGGATATAAAAATAGATGAATTTGTTAATTCCAAGGAGATACTTCACCATTTAGATCATTAAAGTTAATGATTTGGATACAGTCTCACTCTCGCTTTCAACACACATGATCCAGCCTTAACCACTCAACAGTGCCTCAAAGCGCTTAAAATACTACATTATATGTCAATTAAACATCTTGATGGTCAATAGTTTTCAAGATATTTTAATTTTAGATTATTTTTGCAAATGTACCACTGAATTTATTTTCGCCGGTTTGACCATTAAAGGGGTAATGGTAAAGAAAATTTAAGCTTTTACTTAACCAGGGCACAATCTAAGTGATTGTGTTACAACCAAGGTACATCCGCACATGTACACACATGTAAGTTATTGTGTTACAACCAAGGTACATCTGCACATGTACACACATGTAAGTGATTGTTACAACCACGGTACATCCGCACATGTACACACATGTAAGTGATTGTTACAACCACGGTACATCCGCACATGTACACACATGTAAGTGATTGTTACAACCACGGTACATCCGCACATGTACACACATGTAAGTGATTGTGTTACAACCAAGGTACATCTGCACATGTACACACATGTAAGTGATTGTGTTACAACCAAGGTACATCTGCACATGTACACACATGTAAGTGATTGTTACAACCACGGTACATCCGCACATGTACACACATGTAAGTGATTGTGTTACAACCAAGGTACATCTGCACATGTACACACATGTAAGTGATTGTGTTACAACCAAGGTACATCTGCACATGTACACACATGTAAGTGATTGTGTTACAACCAAGGTACATCTGCACATGTACACACATGTAAGTGATTGTGTTACCACCAAGGTACATCTGCACATGTACACACATGTAAGTGATTGTTACAACCAAGGTACATCTGCACATGTACACACATGTAAGTGATTGTGTTACCACCAAGGTACATCTGCACATGTACACACATGTAAGTGATTGTGTTACAACCAAGGTACATCTGCACATGTACACACATGTAAGTGATTGTGTTACAACCAAGGTACATCTGCACATGTACACACATGTAAGTGATTGTGTTACCACCAAGGTACATCTGCACATGTACACACATGTAAGTGATTGTTACAACCAAGGTACATCTGCACATGTACACACATGTAAGTGATTGTGTTACCACCAAGGTACATCTGCACATGTACACACATGTAAGTGATTGTGTTACAACCAAGGTACATCTGCACATGTACACACATGTAAGTGATTGTGTTACAACCAAGGTACATCTGCACATGTACACACATGTAAGTGATTGTGTTACCACCAAGGTACATCCGCACATGTACACACATGTAAGTGATTGTGTTACAACCAAGGTACATCTGCACATGTACACACATGTAAGTGATTGTGTTACAACCAAGGTACATCTGCACATGTACACACATGTAAGTGATTGTGTTACAACCAAGGTACATCTGCACATGTACACACATGTAAGTGATTGTGTTACAACCAAGGTACATCTGCACATGTACACACATGTAAGTGATTGTGTTACCACCAAGGTACATCTGCACATGTACACACATGTAAGTGATTGTGTTACAACTAAGGTACATCTGCACATGTACACACATGTAAGTGATTGTGTTACAACCAAGGTACATCCGCACATGTACACACATGTAAGTGATTGTGTTACAACCAAGGTACATCCGCACATGTACACACATGTAAGTGATTGTGTTACAACCAAGGTACATCTGCACATGTACACACATGTAAGTGATTGTGTTACAACCAAGGTACATCTGCACATGTACACACATGTAAGTGATTGTGTTACAACCAAGGTACATCTGCACATGTACACACATGTAAGTGATTGTGTTACAACCAAGGTACATCTGCACATGTACACACATGTAATTGATTGTGTTACAACCAAGGTACATCTGCACATGTACACACATGTAAGTGATTGTGTTACAACCAAGGTACATCCGCACATGTACACACATGTAAGTGATTGTGTTACAACCAAGGTACATCTGCACATGTACACACATGTAAGTGATTGTGTTACAACCAAGGTACATCCGCACATGTACACACATGTAAGTGATTGTGTTACAACCAAGGTACATCTGCACATGTACACACATGTAAGAGATTGTGTTACAACCAAGGTACATCTGCACATGTACACACATGTAAGTGATTGTGTTACCACCAAGGTACATCCGCACATGTACACACATGTAAGTGATTGTGTTACAACCAAGGTACATCCGCACATGTACACACATGTAAGTGATTGTGTTACAACCAAGGTACATCCGCACATGTACACACATGTAAGTGATTGTGTTACAACCAAGGTACATCTGCACATGTACACACATGTAAGTGATTGTGTTACCACCAAGGTACATCTGCACATGTACACACATGTAAGTGATTGTGTTACAACCAAGGTACATCTGCACATGTACACACATGTAAGTGATTGTGTTACAACCAAGGTACATCTGCACATGTACACACATGTAAGTGATTGTGTTACAACCAAGGTACATCTGCACATGTACACACATGTAAGTGATTGTGTTACAACCAAGGTACATCTGCACATGTACACACATGTAAGTGATTGTGTTACCACCAAGGTACATCTGCACATGTACACACATGTAAGTGATTGTGTTACAACCAAGGTACATCTGCACATGTACACACATGTAAGTGATTGTGTTACAACCAAGGTACATCCGCACATGTACACACATGTAAGTGATTGTGTTACAACCAAGGTACATCCGCACATGTACACACATGTAAGTGATTGTGTTACAACCAAGGTACATCTGCACATGTACACACATGTAAGTGATTGTGTTACAACCAAGGTACATCTGCACATGTACACACATGTAAGTGATTGTGTTACAACCAAGGTACATCTGCACATGTACACACATGTAAGTGATTGTGTTACAACCAAGGTACATCTGCACATGTACACACATGTAAGTGATTGTGTTACAACCAAGGTACATCTGCACATGTACACACATGTAAGTGATTGTGTTACAACCAAGGTACATCCGCACATGTACACACATGTAAGTGATTGTGTTACAACCAAGGTACATCTGCACATGTACACACATGTAAGTGATTGTGTTACAACCAAGGTACATCCGCACATGTACACACATGTAAGTGATTGTGTTACAACCAAGGTACATCTGCACATGTACACACATGTAAGAGATTGTGTTACAACCAAGGTACATCTGCACATGTACACACATGTAAGTGATTGTGTTACCACCAAGGTACATCCGCACATGTACACACATGTAAGTGATTGTGTTACAACCAAGGTACATCCGCACATGTACACACATGTAAGTGATTGTGTTACAACCAAGGTACATCCGCACATGTACACACATGTAAGTGATTGTGTTACCACCAAGGTACATCCGCACATGTACACACATGTAAGTGATTGTGTTACAACCAAGGTACATCCGCACATGTACACACATGTAAGTGATTTTGTTACAACCAAGGTACATCCGCACATGTACACACATGAAAGTGATTGTTTTACAACCAAGGTACATCTGCACATGTACACACATCTAAGTGATTGTGTTACAACCAAGGTACATCTGCACATATACACACATGTAAGTGAGTGTGTTACAACCAAGGTACATCCGCACATGTACACACATGAAAGTGATTGTGTTACAAGCAAGGTTCTGCACATGTACACACATAAGTGATTGTGTTACAACCAAGGTACATCCGCCCATGTACACACATGTAAGTGATTGTGTTACAACCAAGGTACATCCGCACATGTACACACACGTAAGTGATTGTGTTACAACCAAGGTACATCTGCACATGTACACACATGTAAGTGATTGTGTTACAACCAAGGTACATCTGCACATGTACACACATGTAAGTGATTGTGTTACAACCAAGGTACATCTGCACATATACACACATGTAAGTGAGTGTGTTACAACCAAGGTATATCCGCACATGTACACACATGAAAGTGATTGTGTTACAACCAAGGTACATCCGCACATGTACACACATAAAAGTGATTGCGTTACAACCAAGGTACATCTGCACATGTACACACGTAAAAGTGATTGTGTTACAACCAAGGTACATCTGCACATGTACACACGTGAAAGTGATTGTGTTACAACCAAGGTACATCTGCACAGGTACACACATAAAACCTGAAAATATTAAACATAGTGTCAACTTTTTGCTAAATTGCTTATCAAACTATCCTGCATGAACATATAAATTTTGAGTCTAATCAAACTAGTAGTTAGAGAGAAACAGAACCAAATGCAGTCATACCTCATTTTTCTATTGCGCATGAGTAGTTAAGCATTGTTTACTTACATGAATATTATGTTTGTTTGTTTGTTTGTATGTCTGTCTGTCCGTCTCTTTATAGCTGCATCTTGGAAACTGGTAACACCATTCTGTTCAAATTCTAACACAAAAACAGGCGTTCTATGTGAACTTAAGGAATCCTCAACTGCAGTCTTTAGCAGACAAAGATTACAACAGAATTTGTAGAAAAAACAAGAATGACATTAGAGATTGCTCAATTATATTCCCCTCAACACCACCACCCGCCCAACCCACCCTCTCCCTCCCCCACATCAGCAGTAAGATCATTTCTGTAATTAGGTCATGATGACCTTTAAGCTTTGGACCCCAAAATAAACTGGGGTTTTCGGTTTGCTGAGTGCATTTCCCATAAAAGTCTGATAACAATTCCTTCAGTCAAACTTGAATTAACCCTTTCACCGATGAATTCCCTATATCTCATTTTCAGGGCAACCATACAGGAACTGTTGAATATTCTGAAATTAATTTGACTGGAAGACGTTGCTGCTGCCTTGGGCAGGAATGACTTCCAGTCAAATTAAGTTCAAAATATTCAACAGAATAAGCTTTATCCCGCAAAGAATTTACATTTTCGGGGATTTGATGATGAAAGGGTTAATAGTGTAGATAAACAGAATCTAATCTGTCATTGTGTCGCTATTAAACCCGTCATTTCATCATTCATATGCTTTTTTGCTGCTATAACTGGGTAATTTGTACTCAAGCTGATTAATCGAGTAATCGCGATTATTATTAAATAATCGATCGCGATTACTGAAAGCAATAATCGCGCAAGCCTAAGTGGAATTTGAGTTATCATCGGAAATGCATTACAATATCCGTAATTTGGACACCACGACCTTGACCTCTCAGCTCAGTCTGGTGACAACCACTTCAGTTAAAGCGGCGTTATCATGCATAAATACAAACCATGCCCGTGTAATTGGTCTACATCGGATCACATGACCTTGACCGTTGACATTTAGACACCAAAATCAATGGGCATTTTCATAACCCCCACATGTACGCTCCCACACAAACTTTAAGTGAACATCTCTTCAGTAAGATGTCATGTTTCTTTCCATAAAAGTGAAATATTGGGATTTTATATAAAAGCGCTATATATATATATCGCTTGTCCTTCCTCAGCATGCATGCTGAACCACACTAAAAATAGAGATGTATAATCTTTATACCTCACAGGTTATTTAACCCTTTAACCCATAAATCTTTTCAAGAAAATTTCAACTTTCTCATAGAAAATGTCCATTTGCAGACCATGAGAAGATTATTTTTGAAAATTTATCACTGATCAAGTACAGGTAATGACCCTGTAATGGTCACGCCCGCCAAAACCGGCCTCTGCAGTGGTCTTGAGGAATGTCCATTTGCAGACCAAGGGAAGACTATTTTTGAAAATTTAACACTAGAATGACTGGCTCGATAAACGAGCCAGTCATTACAGTGGTAAATTTCCAAAAATAGTCTTCTCTTGATTTGCAAATTGATATTTTATATGAGAAAATTTAGATTTTCTTGAACAAATTGAAGGGTTAAAGAGTTCAAGGGTATCTCTACCAGAGAAAAACAAAACATAGTGGATCCATCAAACTCCACATTATGGAACCTCTCGGCCCAGCCTTACTAGATGAGGGCTCCCATATTCCCCACTACCCACGTTTTACTTGCTATCTCTACATGAGCATTGTATTGCGCATTGACATTGTATTGCATAGAAACTCTTAGATAACAACATAACAATCAACATGAATTTAAAATTAATTAACATAATTATTGTCATGTTAACACGAAAGCCAGAGAAATACAGTATCTACAAAATATATAAAATCCTAGATAATTATAATTTTGAAAACAAATAATTCTCTGTATGACAGCATTAAGACATCGATAAATTCCCTCCCATGAAACCATAAATTCTGTGATTTCACGATGACTAAGGCTGATGCACACTGGGATATACAATTGACTTCAAATTAGACCCCGATGCTAACAATCGTTCATCCATGAAAAAAACGATCAGCTCATAACAATAACATAGATTTTTCGCAATTTAATAATATGAATACAGAAATATGAATATCATTGTTCATTAGACAATTAGGTACATAAGCAATTAGCAATGCATGCCTTCTGGTGGTAAAAAGGACCCGCTTGAAGTCGTTGGAATGCTCTCCTGGTGGCAACATGACAAGCTCTCCTGGTGGCAACATGACAACCACACAGGACTATTAAATAACCACGCCATGTTATACAATATTTATAATTACGATTGACTCTGTGATATAGACTGGCTTAATACTTGAACGCTCACATCGGACAAAAGTCGTTTCTGGAGTTGTCTTGGAAATGTCCATTTGCAGATGAAGAGAAGAATAGTTTTGAAAATTTACCACTTAAATGACTGGCTCCATAACCAAGCCAGTCATTTTTGTTGGTAAATTTTCGAAATTATTCTCCTCTTGGTCTGCAAATGGACATTTTCTATGAGAAAATTGAAATTTTCTTGGACAAACTTGATGATTAGTCACGTTTAATTCAGAGACCACCTTATGTGGATCCTAAAATACTGGTGGACTGGTCACTTAACCCTAGATTCAAGACGCCCCCCGGCCTCTGTAATGGTCTTGAGGATTGTTAATGTACATGCCTAGAGATCCTTTTTTTTTAAATTTATCACTGGAATGACTGGCTCGATGATTGAATTGTCTTCTCCTGGCCAGCAAATGGTCATTCAATAAGTAGATATGTTGATAATCTTGACCAATCTTGACCATTACAGGGTTAATAAGAGGCATGACTTACTATATGCATTTTTGGAACCACCAAAACCTTGTGGTTCTTTAAGGCAGATGCTATTTTAATCAACGGTCTTACTGAACCGCTTAACTTCTGGTGGCTTCAAAAATCAGCGTGTCTTTCACGCAGGTTTGACAGATAAAGAGCAAGGAAATTTAAATTAAATCAAAATTTGCTCACAGGAAGATCACTCGTTGAGGGGGATACTCAAACTGAAAATATAGTCGTGTCATGCCACGGTAAACTGTTGGCAGAATATCAGCAATCATAAGAACAATTTTACAACTGACATTCACAGATAGACCAACTCTGAGAGATAATCGAGATAATCTGTGACTCGGTGCAATCCGTCACGATCAGGTGAATCCCTCCTGAGCTGTACCTCCTCAGCAATCCCTCCATCCCTTCATATGTCACCTGTCAGCTTTAACCATTTTTCAATCACTTTTCCTCAAGATAAAGTCAGAATCAGGATTTCCCGTACACTGGATTTGGCACATGATCAATGTTTGGTTGAAGAGTTACATTGTACAGGAGGCTAGCAGGAACCGGTTCCCTTCAGAATGATCTGTTATTTAGCCATCATTTAGCCATCTGACTGCTGGGGTTTTGCAGATGATACATTCTGGGGTTATATCTCTGTAACGGCTAAATATTTTGAAAATAATTTGACTGAATGTTGTTGGTGGCTAAGCCACCAACAAGTTTCAGTCAAATTGTTTTCAAAATATTCAGCGAGTCATGGGTTTTTAGTCACTGAAATTGTTGTCCGCTGGCTTGCAGCAGTGGTGCAGTTAAAGATCTAAGTTCTGTGATAATGAGTAGAGTTGTGGCATTTTGGTGCTCTACAGGAATACAGGACACCAACACCAGCAACTCATTCCTCAGAAATACAAGATACAAGCTACAGCAACTCATTCCTCGCAATAGTACCGGAGTATCAGGATAACGTACCTATCTTCTATTATTGTTTTTTGTTTAATAAAGTCTAACCAGAATATGATGAGCTTTCTCCGCTATAGTAATACTAGCCTAATAACAGACTATTTATAGTAGGCATGGTGCTGTATGAAAGTTCCTCCCCCCAGAATCTGCAGTTACTTATGCATTGATGCACAATCCACTGCATTGTTCACAGATGAAAGCTGCTCTGCAACCGCAAACTGATCAGTTTGTTGTTATGGTTAGAAAGTCACTCCCTGAATGGCAGCTCAGAATTTGAGCTACAGC
Organism: Chaetoderma sp. LZ-2023a; assembly: GCA_034401795.1. Taxonomy (NCBI): domain Eukaryota; kingdom Metazoa; phylum Mollusca; class Caudofoveata; order Chaetodermatida; family Chaetodermatidae; genus Chaetoderma; species Chaetoderma sp. LZ-2023a. The sequence goes on from CM067374.1 coordinate 16,715,850, forward strand.
ATTCACGGAATGAAGAGAAAATACGCAAGACCAATTGCACATCAATGCGTTTTTTTGTAAAACGTAAAAATACCTGGAACATTTTGCGCATTTCTGCTGCGCGAGGCAGTATATGATACGGGAGAGATGGATGTAACGGCGCAATTCGCCAGGAGAAATGTTTTGTGTATAGTACTCGTACACGCACTCTCAAGACAGTGTAAGGTACAGGGGAATTAATTAGGCTACAGTCTCTGACCAAAACAGCACGATTCTGAGAAAGGTAAATAAATAATATAATTTAACTGAAAAATAATAACACTGTTTGATTTTTATTATAAAAGATTGCTTTGTTAAAGTTTTACTTTGTATTAAATATCCCAGTATTTTAGTCCCAGTATTAAATATCCCAGTATTAAATATCCCAGTATTTGTCCCAGTATTAAATATTTTAAAACTAATTTGACAGGAAGCTGTTGCTATCTAATTAGGCATCCTGTCAAAATAGTTTCAAAATATTGAAGAGAAACACTAATTACAATTAACCCTTTAATGGTCAAATTTGGTCAAGAAAAGCTAATTATTTGCTTATTGAATGTCTATCTTCAGGCCAAGAGAAGACTTTTTGAAAATTTATGACTGGAATAGCTGGCTCGATTATCGTGCCAGGCATTAGATAGAAATTTTCAAAAATAGTTTTCTATTGGCCTGCAACTGGCCATTCCACAGGACGACAGAGGCCAGTTTTGGCCGGCCTGACCAGTAAAGGGTTAAATGTGAAGGGCCCTGAATTAATCAGTTTGAAATAAGATTGATATTCAGCCACAAATAGTCTGACTTCTCTTTGCTCACAGAATCAGAAAATCTGAAAAACATTTACCTATATGCCTATCATTAATAGAAGGTTCTGATGTGTCACTTAAGTACCTGACGTTAAATACCTCAGTAGTTAGCTGATGTCACACTAATACAACGTATAGCTCCGTCAGGAAAATAGACGTCCCTCACTAAGTATACAAATTATATGTCTTTAGTGAATTTAAAATTTAATGAAAATTCTGTTGAATATTTTGAAACTAATTTGTATAAGCAGCAACAGTCGCCAGGCAGATTAGTTTCAAATTTATTCCAACATGTATCCATTATAGAATGGACGGGGGGGGCATGGCTGGAAATAGATTCCTCTGTTGACATGTACAAATAATGTGTTAACCCTTTAATGGTCAAATTTTGTCCAAAAAATTAAAATATTTTCTTATTGAATGTCCATTTATAGGCCAAGAGAATACAATTTTTTTTAATTTATCACTGGAATGACTGGCTCGGTTATCAAGCCAGTCATTCAAGTGGTAAATTAAAAAAAATGTGTGTTCTCCTTGCCTGTAAATGGACATTCTACAGGACCATAGCAGATGCCTGTTATGGCTGGCTTGATCATTAAACTGTTAAAAGCTAACACAATCTCACTGACAGAACGCTCACTTATGTTTCATGGAGTCAGATTGGGTGCATCATAAAGAACTTAGTCACTAGCTTAACCTCCTGTTCATTAGAATGACATATACCAGTGTTTGCCAGCAAACCTATCATGCCTTAACCATTGAACACTAAAATTTGGTGAAGAAAATCTAACTTTCCTCATTGAAAATCCCCATTTGCAAACCAAGAGAAGACTATTTTTTAAAGTTACCACTGGAATGACTGGATCGGTTATCGGCCCAGTAATTTCAGTGGTAAATTTTCAAAAATAGTCTTATCTTGGTCTGTAAATGGACATTTCTCATAATAACTGCAGAAGTCGTTTTTGGCCGGTTTGAGTATTAAAGGGTTTAGTAGGCCTTAAGGCGTTAACATTCCAGCCGGCCAAAACCGGCTTCTAAAGTACATGGTCCTAAGAAATGTCCATTTGCAGACCAAGAAGACTATTTTAGAATATTTATCACTGGAATGACTATCTGGATAGGCCAGTCATTCCAAAGATAAATTTTCAAAAATAATCCTCTCTTGGTCAGCAAATAGACATTTTGAATGAGAAAATTGAAATTTTTTCGAAAAAAGTTAAGGATTAAAGGGTTAATACTCAAAATTGGTAAAGAAAAAAATGCTTTGAGTTGAGATTATTTTTTTGAAAATTTACAACTTAAATGACTGGCGAATGAGTTATCAGGCCACTAATTCCAGTTGCAAATTAAAAAAAATTTAACTTTTAGTCTGAAAACAACATTTCATAAAACCACGGCTGAAGCCATTTAGAACCAAATTAACCATTGATATGGTGTTAGTGAATGGATAAGTTGTGGGCGTGTATGGACATACAAATTAACCATTGATATGTTGTTAGTGAATGGATAAGTTGTGGGCGTGTATGGACATTTTGGATGGTCGTGTTTACAATAACAGGTAAAGGTGAAGCCGAGTCCAGCACACAAACAATCACACATGTTAGTCGACACACCTGACAAGAACAACACTGATTATCAACTGATAACACACATCAAAAGAGGAGATTAGAGACAGGTATACTGTCAGGATTTTTAGCTTAAGACCTATAAACAGATATATTATCAATACAGTAGGAGTCAATAATCAAACAAGATTCATTTAAATCTGCTATAAACAATGAACAAACAGTCCTAAGTCGCAGACTTCTGTACATGTTCTCTCAAAAGCTAATGCGACTCATTTTACATTTACATACAGAATAAATCTAATATTTTGTTAAACCTGTATAATTACCTATATAACCATGGTGACACAAAATCCACAAAATCCAAGTATCCAGTGAATATCTTAATTTCAAACAGGAGCAAGCAAAGCTTGCCCGTAACCTTTTATTTTCTTCACGTCTTAAAACTAAATTTTTGGATTTTCTAGATTTTTTCTTTTACTGAATTTTTCCTGTTGATCATGACTGAAGTTATGGACTCCTAGTCGGACCAGTAGTCTCCAAGATATCCAACATGTATGCAAATGCTCACTCATACACACACATACATGCATGCACACACACACACACATGCACACGCACACACACACACGCACACGCACACACACACACACACACACACACACACACACATGCTCACACACACACACACGCACACGCGCACGCGCACACGCACACGCACACACACACGCACGCGCACACGCACACACACACACACATGCTCACTTCTGCTTAAAGGATGATTATAATAAAGCCAGTCAGTCATTCCAGTGAGTGGAATCTGAATGCGCTACCGATTGGAAGCGGTATGCAATAGCGATGGCAGGGGTTTCCACTTCCAATAAAATGGGTAGCACTTCCTCGTAAGCAGCCTGACAGCGGTCACCCAAGGAAGTTAAGAAACCATGATCAGGGTAAATTACTATGCCTAAGCAGCTGAGCAGTGGATACCACTTCCTTGGAAGCATGTGCCACTTCTTTACAGCTACTTTGGAGCTGCTAGAAGCAGTATATAAGACCGCTTCCCAGAGGTTGTAACACTCCCCAGAAGTGGGTACTGTGCTCTCTTGAATGCAGCATACAATATCGCTTCTCCCCAAGGAAGCCGTATCTCAGTGTATTTAATTGTCTAATTTTCACATGGAATCACTCCAGGACCCGGTCTTCTGTGAGAGGATAGATAGCCCCTCATAGATTTAACACAAACCACTCCTTGACATATCACATCGTGCTATAGGCCTGAATATATTGCCTATGGACTCAATTATCGAATAGGTAATGTATCTCTAGCTTGAAGCCTTCAGGGATGCAGTGGAGTGGTTTGATATATTACGTTTTACTACAGTAGCTATCTATCCTGGCTTTATGTATTTTGTGGAAACAATGTCATGGGATATATGCCAGGAAGAGTAGTGAGATGATGATGTTAGGTAAGATAACATTGGATGGATGACAAAATATGGTAGTACAATCAATCGTGGTATAAGACATTCAGATGCTTCACAATGTTGGCCATTGGCCGAGTGAGCCGACTGTAGGAGTAAATACACGCAGATGTTACACAGAATATGTACAGCGCCACTCAGAAATAACTTAACACGTTTCCGAAACAAAATAAAACATACTGTTGAATATTCTGAACATAATTGGATTGGAAAACATTGCTGCCGTAGGCAGCAATGTCTTCCAATCAAATTATGTTCAAAAACAGACAACAGCACATTTCGTACATTGTGTTCAAAATTGTACTACCTAACAATATTGTTTCTCGTTTTTTATTGTGGAAACATTTTAGTTAATTTATAAGCTGTACTGTATAGAGTTGTTCTGTAATTCCGTAGTCAAGTCTCTGTGAAGTTGACTGCGGAAAAATAAACATATTAATTCAATTGATAACGATTATGTAAGCATTATTACAGAGTGCTAGACAAAATACGTGGAATTTCTCTGGAAGCGGATGACCAGTGAAACAATGTCTGGTGTCCATTCTGATGTAAGCTGTTGCTATAAACCATTGCTTCCTAAGATACCGGATCACAGCAACAGCTTTGTCAAAAATGTACACAGCTTATACTAGATCAGACATGGGTGAATAAATCAACGAAGGCGTATAATATACAACGTTAATATTACATTAGCAATCTTGTCATTCCAGGAATAGTTGCCGACTTGGTTCAGTAAATAATGTCTGCTAGATAACAATGATGATACATGATTATTAATATATGTGATGAGAATTCATTATGTACCTGAGCTTGTCCAGTTACGGTCCACAGTAAACAATAACACAATATTTTATTATAAATTCTGTGCAATTCTAAGCATTCAGGATAGAAATATCCTTTGTACCAGAGATCATTGGGGGGGGGGGGGGGTGTGTGTGTGACAGGGTGGTTTCTTAAGATGTGTGGGTGGTGATAAGATAACGTGTCTTATTTTAGGAGCCTTGACTATCATCTGGTCAGATGGACTTTTTACCAATATAATATAAAATGAGTTGCATGACCACATGCCCTTACTGGACATGTTTCCATGGGCCCTACAGAGCCTGTTATAAAAATATCCTTCACTAAACATTTTTCCATGCATGAGGCATTGCTATTTTCTGTGTGAAAGAGTAATCTCCCTTGATGCCTGTGACCAGAAAGTACGTGTTATATATTATATGTATATGAAGACAATGAGCTATATAATAAAACTCGGAAATAATGCTTAGAGGCAATCTTACAGGCCCGCAATAAAAGCGCTGAAGAGTAATTAACAAACAGAACATTTTGAAAACAATTACATTAGCAGCCATTCCCAGGAGTTCCAAGACAAGGTGGTGAATTCCTGCAAATTATTGGCAAAAGTACTCATTCACCTCAACTTAGTTCATTATAAACCAGCAAGTAAATTATATTATATGCCTCGATAACAGGTAAATGTAGACACTTGCGCGCACATCATAGCATCCCGCAGCTTCAAAACTGGCCAATAGTCAGATCACCTTGAGCTTACTGTGCTCAGCTGATAAACACAGATACAAAGCCATCTGACTTTCTATTTCTGCTGCAACAAAGGTCATCAAAAACATATGTTGCTATAGATTGAGGGTAATGAAATGCACATTAAGGGAAGATAACCTTGCAAATACAGAGCTGCTGATTTTAGATTTTGCCCATTTAGATCAAATACCATCTGTGTGCATACTTACTATACAAGCATTGGTAGTAACTTAAGTCTGTGTACATACATATTATTTACATGTAACAATACATATTTCAGTAATGTTCACACTTCCTTTCAGCTGCTTAAAGTTCTCGAGTGTCATTCTACAGAAACATTTCCATGAGCTATGTGCCCAGCATGCAATGTCCCGACTCCATATCTGTGAGACACTATAATCGTTGAGTCTATTGTCATAGAGGCTGGCATTTGCCCTATAAAAAATCAGTCCTTTTTAAGTCCCTTTTCACTCCCCCTAGGAGCCCTAAAGTCCCTTTTTGATCCCAGAGGGACTCCTTAGAAGACCCCTTTTCAGTCCTCGATTTAGTATTGCAACCCCAATAGAGTCCCTATTCAGTCCTCATAATACATAATACATATAGACTAATGATCAATGCACTGCAGTTCTTCAGACTTAAATTTCCTGTAAATTTAGCAGGTCATGAGGTCAACTCAGCTCAGAGCTATTTCAACACTAGGACATGGGCAAATGAGTCACAGAAGTCCCTTTTCAGTCCCCTCAATATTATTAGAAATTTAACAGAGTCAGAGAAGTCCCTTTTCAGTAAACCAGTATTGGTAACCATTTCTTCAAGTCTCAGGAGTCCCCAGAAATCAATCCCTTTTCAGTCCTCCACCTGCATGAGTCCCTTTTCAGTTATTTTCCAGTAATTTTTGGGTTCGGGACTCTTTCTGTAAGAGTTCTCAAAGAAAATTTAGTGACTGTTTGTATGTGCAAATGATCATTTGTCGGCCAACTCTTGAGGAGGTATTCACGACAGCATGCTCGGCAGCACATATTGTATCGACCAATCAGAATTATTCTTCCCAATATGAGTGCGTTAGCATCTGCTAGCTCATGCATTGTTGGAATCTGCTGTAGCAACATGTTTTAATTAGATGCAGGAAAGTTTCAAAAGTTTACTTACTTTAAGTTGTTTAGATGGGAAAAATTGTGTTTTAAGTTCTTTTGAGTGGAGCTTAGTGAGATATTGGTGGCTATAAAACCTCTTCGTGAAAAGTTATAGGTTGAATTTTAAAGTTATTGACTTCGTTATGGCTGGCGAGGCTGATTGCGACGCCATTTTGGAAGGTCTAGACAAAGACTTGACAATATCGGGAAATGAGAAGGGCAAAAGTGATAAGACTGGGGCTGAAACTAAGAACAAGTCAACTAAGATGAGGACCTAGGGCAAGGACTCTGAGAAAGGGTCGACATGTGCTGGGATGACCACTACTGTGGCATCACCAGGTGATGATGTCGAAAATGTATCATGGAAAGAGTTTTCAGATTTGAAGTGCTCTGTTGACGCAATGGCGGAAAATTTAGAACGGTTAGTTTCCTCACTTACGAGGAATTTTCCCAATGATGGCGAGGAGGAAGAGTCTGAAGACACACTTCCCCAGGAGGTGGATGTTTCCACTGTTGCTGACCAGCCCTCGGGTTCTGGGAGGGGAGCAGATGAGGCAAGAAGTGACCCGGATGTCGTGTTGCAAATTATGGAAGAATTTACGACTGAGGAGAAGTTTACCGGGCCGCCGATTGATGACATGTTGGCGGGGATTATTGGAAAGATGAATGGATTGAAGATGAAAGATACGAAGTTTAAAGAGAAAACTGCACTATATTTGTGGCCGGAAAGTTGTGAGTCGCTTGTCGTTATGCTTGTAAATGAGGAAATCTGGCCAAAGCTTGATTCATCAGCTCGGAGCTGAGACTACTTTGCAGCGAATTCAAGGAGCTTGTTCACAGAATGAAGTCAGGCGAGTGGATTCGGCCAAATTGTTAAAGAAAGCGATGGATGCTATCGGCTTAATTTCACACGGAAATGTTGAACTAAATTTGCGGAGGAGAGAGTTAATTCAGCCAGAGTTAAATTTTGAGTTTAAATCTCTGTCAGCGATTAAAATTCCATTTACGTCATACTTATATGGAGAGAAACTTCCCGAAGACATTCGTAATATTGAGGAAGTCAATAAAGTTGGTGTAAAAATCGGGAAGCCACGATCCAGGGAGCAGTTTCATCCATATCAAGCATACAGGGATAAATTATGGGCTAAGAAGCAGTGAAACCAAAATTGGAACTGGGGAGGGCAGAGACACAGACAGCCACAGAGAAATGTTCTCCCCAACCAGCAGTTCAACGAAAGGAGAGCGCATGCGCAGTATGGACCGGGAAGCAACAGGCAACCTTTCCGGAAGTAAACAAATAGGTACATCGTAGCGATAAATTCTATGCCGGAAATGTCAAGAATTTTTTAACAGCCTGGGAAAAACTTACTACTGATAAGTTTATTCTCGACACTGTGGCTGGCTATGCAATTGAATTTGATAATATTCCTCAACAAACATGGCTTCCTAGACCATTGAGATTTAATGATGAGGAAGCTAAACTGGTAGGTGAAGAGGTTACTAAATTTATTGAGAATGGGATCGTGGAACCAACCAGCAGGTGTGAAGGAGAATTTATCTCTAATGTTTTTCTGAGACAAAAGAAAGAATTGATCATATTGACTTATCTTAAATCTCTCAGAATTGAATAAGTTTATTACTTATCGACATTTTAAAACGGAGACAATCCACTCGTTGGTGAATTTAATTAGTGAGAATTGCTACATGGGATCCTTAGATTTGGAAAATGCATACTATTCCGTTCCCAGTCATGATAATGACAAGAAATGCCAAAGATTTTACTGGCAAGGTGACCTTTTGCAGTTTACATGTGTCCCTAATGGGCTTGCTTCTGCGCCTCGGCTATTCACAAAGCTGCTAAAACTGGTTTATGGAACTCTGCGGGAGAAAGGGTTGGTATCTTATGGGTACATTGACGATTCCTTTCTGGTAGGGATGTCATATCGCGACTGTCTGGATAATTTTACGCAACCCTTCAACTTTTTCAATCATTAGGATTCATGATTAACTTTGAGAAGTCTGTAATACATCCCACTAAGTGCTTGGAACATTTGGGATTTTTGCTGGATTCAGGGAATATGATGATTAGGTTAACACCTGATAAAGTTAGGAAGCTCACAGACAAATGCTATGAAGTGACAAAATTGTTCATGCTTCCTATCAGAACATTAGCAGAGTTGATATGATTTTTTGTCTCATCTTTTCCGGCTATGAAATTTGGACCACTTCATTACAGGAATCTTGAACTTGATAAAAATGCAGCATTAAAATTGCCCCGAGGTGATTATGATGCTCATATGGTCCTGTCCAGAGTCAAAAACTGATATTCGATGGTGGATAGATAATTTACCTTCTGGATATAGTAACCTTTTTAATGCACCCCGACAATAGTGATTCAGACAGATGCTTCAAGAATAGGATGGGGAGCAGTAAGAGAGGATGTGAACACAGGAGGAAGGTGGAACAGTGTAGAATTAGATCTTCATATCAATGTTCTAGAAATGAAAGCAGTTTTATTTGGTTTGCAAGTCTTAATTCAAGACAAGAACATTCATGTTCAAATAAAAATTGACAATTCCACAGCGGTTGCGTCTATTAATCACATGGGCGGTACTAAATCACCAGAATGTAATCGGATGGCTCAAGAAATTTGGGAATGGTGTATTAAACATGAAATATGGGTCACAGCGTCACATTTACCCGGAGTTGAGAATACAGAGGCTGACCTTAAATCTAGACGCTTTAATGATAGAACCGAGTGGTCATTGTCTAGAAGTGTTTTTAATGACATTATCAATAAATTTGGCCCACGTGATATTGACCTGTTTGCATCCAGATTGAACCTTAAGATGAAGCCCTTTGTGTCTTGGTCACCAGATCCAGAGGCTATGGCAATAGATGCATTCTCCATTCACTGGGGAAAATGAAAATTTTATGCTTTTCCTACATTTAGCGTGACTTTGAAGATGCTCAGGAAAGTGGAGATGGACCAAGCAGCAGTGATTGTGGTGCTGCCAGACTGGAGGAACCAAATCTGGTACCCAATATTGAAAAGACTTATGGTAAGGCAACCTCTTCCCTTACGCTGGAGACCGGGGTTACTAACCCTGCCTCATGTCAGGGGACACCATCCGATAGGTTCAAGGTAATGGCTTATGGCTTGTTTTTTGTCAGCAAAGCCTTGAATAACAGAGGGATTGTGGGAAGAGCAGTGGGAACTGTTCTAAAGTCATGGGCACATACTACCAAGCGCCAATATTTAACGTATTTTTATAGGTGGAAAATGTTTTGTGAGAACAATAATTTGTCAGTGTTCAAACCATCAGTTAACAACGATATTGATTTTTTGCAATCTCTCTTAGAAGATGGATTAGGGTACAGTGCAATTAATACAGCTCGAAGTGCGCTGTCTTCAGTGTTAGTGTTAGAAAATGGAAAGATCATTGGTGATGACAATCTGGTTACCAGATTTGTGAAAGGTGAGTTTTGACTCCGACCTTCAATCCCTCGGTATAATGCTACATGGGATGTGAACATTGTTTCATTTCTTTTTAGGAAACGACCATTAGTTGAATCCCTCTCATTAAATGACCTGGCACTGCTCTTAGTTATGCCTATGGCACTTATTACGGGTCAAAGATGCCAGTCTTTGCCTCTTCTAGATTTAAAGGATATGGTTAAAGACTCGGAGAAATTTGTTTTCCGGATCATAGGAATTTTAAACAAGCATGACCTACTTTCCCAGAGCAGAGGCTTATTATTCCTGTATTTTTACAGGATCAAAGGTTGTGTGTTTATCATACCTTTAGTGTATATTTAAGCAGGACTGAATCTCTAAGGGAGTCGTCTAAATTATTTATAGTACTATCAAACCATATAAAGCAGTATCTAGAGAGACAATTTCTCGGTGGCTTAAGACGGTTATGGCTCTAGCCGGAATTGACATAAATATATTTAAGGCACATAGCTGCAGGTCTGCTTGAACGTCTGCCGCATTTCGTAAAGGAGTTGACATCAGGAAGGTTTTAGAAACTGCTGGCTGGGCTAGAGAAGAGCTTTGAAAAGTTTTATTTAAGGCCAAATGAGGTTGGGCCAGTCCCATCGTTTGCCGAAGGTGTGTTGAAGAAAGAATGGTGTGTTGTAGATTTGAACTGAGTGCCAGACATATACAATACACAGTGGATATTCTCTCTTGTCGGGGATGATCAGATGTACATAATCTTTATCAAGTTGTCCTGGAGCAGGGGTTTTCTCTATAGTGGAAGACATTGAAATCGTTTGATTTATTACTGCACACTGGTGTTACGTTTGACGAAACCAAATATATGGCTTCAAAATCTCATATTGGGCAGAGAAGCATTCTGATTGGTCGATATAATTGTAAGATTAACCAAATCTTACCTGGAAGATCCTCATTATATCGACCGAATCAGGATGCGAGGGCTAATGTTCCGCCCTTATTAAGCTTTAAACTTGAAACCCACCCTGAATGACGGGGAAAGACATATAATTGGTTTCACCTGCTTCGAATAATGAGCTAGCAGATGCTAACGCACTCTCACATTAGCCCTCGCATCCTGATTCGGTCGATATAATGAGGACCAATCCTCATCTTTCAGGTAAGATTCGGTTAATCTTACAATTTTCAATACTGAAATACTGAAAATGAGCACTGTCAGGCATTACTGTAACTTCTGTTAATATATGTACTACGTGCTTACACCTCATTTAAGAACTAACTGGCAAATTAATGACCAGTTAATCGTACATATGGGGACTTTTCTTTGAAGGATCCTAACATGACATTGAAAAGTCACAACTAATATGTAGGCTGATCATTGCATGCTAGGTAAATTGAACATTCTAATGATTAATTTGCAACTGTAAATTGACATCCTCAGGACCATTGTAGAGGCTGGGTTTGGCCGGCTTGACCATTAATGGGTTAAGCTGCATAAATAATGGCTTTCTGACTTTAGTTGAAACGGGCAACTAGTATTGAGTGAAGGATCTGAAGGTTGTATTGTGTAAAGGATTTGAAGGTTGTATTGAGTAAAGGATTTGAAGGTTGTATTGTGTAAAGGATTTGAAGGCCCTATTGAGTAAAGGATCTGAAGGTCGTATTGAGTGAAGGTTCTGAAGGTCAGATTGAATGAAGGTTCTGAAGATCATATTGAGTGAAGGATTTAAAGGTCATATTGAGTAACAGATTTGAAGGTTGTAATGAGTGAAGGATTTGAAGGTCGTATTGAGTGAAGGATTTGAAGGTCATATTGAGTAAATCATTTGAAGGTCGTATTGAGTGAAGAATTTGAAGGTTGTATTGCGTAAATGATTTGAAGGTCATATTGAGTAAAGGATTTGAAGGGCACATTGAGTAAAGGATTTGAAGGGCACATTGAGTAAAGGATTTGAAGGTCGTACTGAGAATAGGATTTGAAGGTTGTATTGAGTGAAGGATATGAAGAAGGTTGTATTGTGTAAAGGATTTGAAGGTTGTATTGAGTAAAGGATTTGAAGGTCGTATTGTGTAAAGGATTTGAAGGACCTATAGAATAAAGGATATGAAGGTTGTATTGAGTGAAGGTTCTGAAGGTCATATTGAATGAAGGTTCAGAAGGTCATATTGAGTGAAGGATTTAAAGGTCATATTGAGTAACATATTTTAAGGTTGTATTGAGTGAAGGATTTGAAGGTCGCATTGAGTGAATGATTTGAAGGTCATATTGAGTGATGGATTTGTAGGTCGTATTGCGTAAATGATTTGAAGGTCATATTGAGTAAAGGATTTGAAGGGCACATTGAGTAAAGGATTTGAAGGTCGTATTGAGAATAGGATTTGAAGGTTGTATTGAGTGAAGGATATGAAGGCTGTATTGAGTAAAGCATTATGAAGGTTGTATTGAGTAAAGGATTTGAAGGTTGTATTGAGCAAAGGATTTGAAGGTGATATTGAGTGAATGATTTGAAGGTCATATTGAGTGAAGGATGTGTAGGTCGTCTTCAGTGAATGATTTGAATGTCATATTGAGTAAATCATTTGAAGGTCATATTGAGTGAAGGATTTGAAGGTTGTATTGAGAAAAGGATATGAAGGCCGTATTGAGTAAAGGATTATGAAGGTTGTATTAAGTAAAGGATTTGAAGGTTGTATTGACTGAAGGATTTGAATGTTGTATTGAGTGAAGGATTTGAAGGTCATATTGAGTGAAGGATTTGAAGGTTGTATTGAGTGAAGGATTTGAAGGTTGTATTGAGTGAAGGGTTTGAAGGTCATATTGAGTGAAGGATTTGAAGGTCGTATTGAGCAAAGGATTTGAAGGTGATATTGAGTGAATGATTTGAAGGTCATATTGAGTGAAGGATGTGTAGGTCGTCTTCAGTGAATGATTTGAATGTTATATTGAGTAAATCATTTGAAGGTCATATTGAGTGAAGGATTTGAAGGTTGTATTGAGAAAAGGATATGAAGGCTGTATTGAGTAAAGGATTATGAAGGTTGTATTAAGTAAAGGATTTGAAGGTTGTATTGACTGAAGGATTTGAATGTTGTATTGAGTGAAGGATTTGAAGGTCATATTGAGTGAAGGATTTGAAGGTTGTATTGAGTGAAGGATTTGAAGGTTGTATTGAGTGAAGGGTTTGAAGGTCATATTGAGTGAAGGATTTGAAGGTTCTATTGAGAATAGGATTTGAAGGTTGTATTGAGTGAAGAATATGAAGGCCGTATTGAGTAGAGGATTATGAAGGTCGTATTGAGAACAGGATTTGAAGGTTGTATTAAGTAAAGGACTTGAAGGTTGTATTGACTGAAGGATTTGAGGTTGTATTGGGTGAAGGATTTGAAGGTCATATTGAGTGAAGGATTTGAAGGTTGTATTGAGTGAAGGATTTGAAGGTTGTATTGAGTGAAGGATTTGAAGGTCATACTGAGTGAAGGATTTGACGGTCATATTGAGTGACGGTTGTATTGAGTGAAGGATTTGACGGTCATATTGAGTGAAGGATTTGAAGGTTGTATTGAGTGAAGGATTTGACAGTCATATTGAGTGAAGGATTTGAAGGTTGTATTGAGTGAAGGATTTGAAGGTTGTATTGAGTGAAGGATTTGAAGGTTGTATTGAGTGAAGGATTTGAAGGTTGTATTGACTGAAGGATTTGAAGGTTGTATTGAGTGAAGGATTTGACGGTCATATTGAGTGAATGATTTGAAGGTCATATTGAGTGAAGGATTTGAAGGTTGTATTGAGTGAAGGATTTGACGATTATATTGAGTGAAGGATTTGAAGGTTGTATTGAGTGAAGGATTTGATGGTCATATTGAGTGAAGGATTTGAAGGTTGTATTGAGTGAAAGATTTGAAGGTTGTATTGAGTGAAGGATTTGAAGGTTGTATTGAGTGAAGGATTTGAAGGTTGTATTGAGTGAAGGATTTGAAGGTCATATTGAGTGAAGGATTTGAAGGTTGTATTGAGTGAAGGATTTGACGGTCATATTGAGTGAAGGATTTGACGGTCATATTGAGTGAAGGATTTGAAAGTTGTATTAAGTAAAAGATTTGAAGGTGGTAGGGTGCCCATTTGCAGACCAACAAGATTTTTTTTAATTTACGCCTGGAATGATTGGCTTGGTGTATTGGCCCAGTCATTCCAGTGGTAGATTTTCAAGTGTTTCCTTGGTCTGCAAATATCACAAGCCCACTAGAGAAGCCGTTTTGGTCAAGGTCAGTGATGGAGCATTAACTTTAAATATTTTCTTATTGTATGTCCATTTACAGGTCAAGAGAATACAGGTTTTGAAAATTTATCACTGGAGTTATCGAGCCAGTCATTCTAGTGGTAAAATTTTCAAAAATCCTATTGTCTTGACCTGTAAATGGACATTCCATAAGACCATAGCAGAAGCTGGTTTTGGCCGGAATGACCATTAAGGGAATTATTACGGAATCCTGATCAGTAGTCATATGGCAAGAAACTCATTCAGCCATAATTTTTCTCACTGACAGTCACGGAACTCACATGTCAAATTAACAAAAACATGTCACTTTGAGATATATGCCCGCCAAGAATATATGACCGCAATTTCAAGGGCCGAATTTATTCATTCTGTTTATGAGATTGACTAGAAATGATAAAAGATGAGAGCGGGGGCGACGAAAAATGCGAGCAATGCTGGCTGAATCCAAAATGTTAGACGGCAATCAATACGACCTTTACAATAACATTGAATTCAGATAAATTGTCAATCAATAATGGCGGAACCCTGAGCCATAATTTCTACGAGTTTCATTCTGAATATTTAGTGACATGGTATTCAGACAGACCGATACCATAACACATATTGGACATGTCTTTGAAAGTTGTTGATCGTCATGGCACCATCAACTTTTAGTTAAATTATTATAAAAATAATCAATACCGTTTTAACAGAAGGATGTACTATTTAAAATATACAGAATATCATCGATGTGTATACAGCATGGAATGTGTTAACAAAGTGGACTTAATGTTTGCGTAGAACAAATTGCAACTGATGAAGAAAGAGATGATAGACAAGAAATAGGAACGCTCTAAGCTTATAATCTTACACTGTGTATTAAGGGCAAGATTGTACTGGGCACCTGGATGAATGAGACTGTGTGAGATGGGTGAATGGAGGACGCGTGTGAGATGGGTGAATGGAGGACGGGTGTGAGATGGGTGAATGGAGGACAGGTGTGAGATGGGTGAATGAAGGACGGGTGTGAGATGGGTGAATGGAGGACTGGTGTGAGATGGGTGAATGGAGGACAGGTGTGAGATGGGTGAATGGAGGACGGGTGTGAGACGAGTGAATGGAGGATGGGTGTGAGATGGGTGAATGGAGGACGGGTGTGAGATGGGTGAATGGAGGATGGGTGTGAGACGAGTGAATGGAGGACGGGTGTGAGATGAGTGAATGGAGGACAGGTGTGAGATGGGTGAATGGAGGACGGGTGTGAGACGAGTGAATGGAGGACGGGTGTGAGATGGGTGAATGGAGGACGGGTGTGAGACGAGTGAATGGAGGACGGGTGTGAGATGGGTGAATGGAGGACGGGTGTGAGACGAGTGAATGGAGGACGGGTGTGAGATGGGTGAATGGAGGATGGGTGTGAGATGGGTGAATGGAGGACGGGTGTGAGATGGGTGAATGGAGGATGGGTGTGAGATGAGTGAATGGAGGATGGGTGTGAGATGAGTGAATGGAGGATGGGTGTGAGATGGGTGAATGAAAGCCTGTGTGAGATGAGTGAATGAAAGACTGTGTGAGATGAGTGAATGGAGGATGGGTGTGAGATGGGTGAATGAAAGACTGTGTGAGACGAGTGAATGGAAGACGGGTGTGAGATGGGTGAATGGAGGACGGGTGTGAGATGGGTGAATGGAGGACGGGTGTGAGATGAGTGAATGGAGGACAGGTGTGAGATGGGTGAATGGAGGACGGGTGTGAGATGGGTGAATGGAGGACAAGTGTGAGATGAGTGAATGGAGGACGGGTGTGAGATGGGTGAATGGAGGACGGGTGTGAGATGGGTGAATGGAGGACGGGTGTGAGATGGGTGAATGGAGGATGGGTGTGAGATGGGTGAATGGAAGACGGGTGTGAGATGGGTGAATGGAGGACGGGTGTGAGATGGGTGAATGGAGGACGGGTGTGAGATGGGTGAATGGAGGACGGGTGTGAGACGAGTGAATGGAGGACGGTTGTGTGTGAGATGAGTGAATGGAGGACGGGTGCGAGATGGGTGAATGGAGGACGGGTGCGAGATGGGTGAATGGAGGACGGGTGTGAGATGGGTGAATGGAGGACGGGTGCGAGATGGGTGAATGGAGGACGGGTGTGAGATGGGTGAATGGAGGACGGGTGTGAGATGGGTGAATGGAGGACGGGTGTGAGACGAGTGAATGGAGGACGGTTGTGTGTGAGATGAGTGAATGGAGGACGGGTGCGAGATGGGTGAATGGAGGATGGGTGTGAGATGGGTGAATGGAGGATGGGTGCGAGATGGGTGAATGGAGGATGGGTGTGAGATGGGTGAATGGAGGACGGGTGTGAGATGGGTGAATGGAGGACGGGTGTGAGATGGGTGAATGGAGGACGGGTGTGTGATGGGTGAATGGAGGACGGGTGCGAGATGGGTGAATGGAGGACGGGTGTGAGATGGGTGAATGGAGGATGGGTGTGAGACGAGTGAATGGAGGACGGTTGTGTGTGAGATGGGTGAATGGAGGACGGGTGTGAGATGGGTGAATGGAGGACGGGTGTGAGATGGGTGAATGCAGGACGGGTGTGAGACGAGTGAATGGAGGACGGTTGTGTGTGAGATGAGTGAATGGAGGACGGGTGCGAGATGGGTGAATGGAGGACGGGTGTGAGATGGGTGAATGGAGGACGGGTGTGAGATGGGTGAATGGAGGATGGGTGTGAGATGGGTGAATGGAGGACAAGTGTGAGATGAGTGAATGGAGGACGGGTGTGAGATGGGTGAATGGAGGACGGGTGTGAGATGGGTGAATGGAGGACTGGTGTGAGATGGGTGAATGGAAGACGGGTGTGAGATGGGTGAATGGAGGACGGGTGCGAGATGGGTGAATGGAGGACGGGTGCGAGATGGGTGAATGGAGGACGGGTGCGAGATGGGTGAATGGAGGACGGGTGTGTGATGGGTGAATGGAGGAGTGTGCGAGATGGGTGAATAGAGGACTGGTGCGAGATGGGTGAATGGAGGACTGGTGCGAGATGGATGAATGGAGGACGGGTGTGAGATGGGTGGATGGAGGAGCGTGCGGGATGGGTGAACGGAGGAGCGTGTGGGATGGGTGAACGGAGGAGTGTGCAGGATGGGTGAATGGAGGACTGGTGTGAGATGGGTGAATGGAAGACGGGTGTGAGATGGGTGAATGGAGGACGGGTGTGAGATGAGTGAATGGAGGACGGGTGTGAGATGGGTGAATGGAGGACGGGTGTGAGATGGGTGAATGGAGGACTGGTGTGAGATGAGTGAATGGAGGACGGGTGCGAGATGGGTGAATGGAGGACGGGTGTGAGATGGGTGAATGGAGGACGGGTGTGAGATGAGTGAATGGAGGATGGGTGTGAGATGGGTGAATGGAGGACTGGTGTGAGATGAGTGAATGGAGGACGGGTGCGAGATGGGTGAATGGACGACGGGTGTGAGATGGGTGAATGGAGGACGGGTGTGAGATGGGTGAATGGAGGACTGGTGTGAGATGAGTGAATGGAGGACGGGTGTGAGATGGGTGAATGGAGGACGGGTGTGAGATGGGTGAATGGAGGACGGGTGTGAGATGGGTGAATGGAGGACGGGTGTGAGATGGGTGAACGGAGGACGGGTGTGAGATGAGTGAATGGAGGATGGGTGTGAGATGGGTGAATGAAAGACTGTGTGAGATGAGTGAATGGAGGACAAGTGTGAGATGAGTGAATGGAGGACGGGTGTGAGATGAGTGAATGGAGGACGGGTGTGAGATGGGTGAATGGAGGACGGGTGTGAGATGGGTGAATGGAGGACGGGTGTGAGATGAGTGAATGGAGGATGGGTGTGAGATGGGTGAATGGAGGACTGGTGTGAGATGAGTGAATGGAGGACGGGTGCGAGATGGGTGAATGGACGACGGGTGTGAGATGGGTGAATGGAGGACGGGTGTGAGATGGGTGAATGGAGGACTGGTGTGAGATGAGTGAATGGAGGACGGGTGTGAGATGGGTGAATGGAGGACGGGTGTGAGATGGGTGAATGGAGGACGGGTGTGAGATGGGTGAATGGAGGACGGGTGTGAGATGGGTGAACGGAGGACGGGTGTGAGATGAGTGAATAGAGGATGGGTGTGAGATGGGTGAATGAAAGACTGTGTGAGATGAGTGAATGGAGGACGGGTGTGAGATGAGTGAATGGAGGACGGGTGTGAGATGAGTGAATGGAGGACGGGTGTGAGATGGGTGAATGGAGGACGGGTGTGAGATGGGTGAATGGAGGACTGGTGTGAGATGGGTGAATGGAGGACGGGTGTGAGATGGGTGAATGGAGGACGGGTGCGAGATGGGTGAATGGAGGACGGGTGCGAGATGGGTGAATGGAGGACGGGTGTGTGATGGGTGAATGGAGGACGGGTGCGAGATGGGTGAATGGAGGACGGGTGTGAGATGGGTGAATGGAGGACGGGTGTGAGATGGGTGAATGGAGGACTGGTGGAAGATGGGTGAATGGAGGACGGGTGTGAGATGGGTGAATGGAGGACTGGTGGAAGATGGTTGAATGGAGGACGGGTGTGAGATGAGTGAATGGAGGACGGGTGTGAGATGGGTGAATGGAGGACTGGTGTGAGATGAGTGAATGGAGGACGGGTGCGAGATGGGTGAATGGAGGACGGGTGTGAGATGGGTGAATGGAGGACGGGTGTGAGATGGGTGAATGGAGGACTGGTGTGAGATGAGTGAATGGAGGACGGGTGTGAGATGGGTGAATGGAGGACGGGTGTGAGATGGGTGAATGGAGGACGGGTGTGAGATGGGTGAATGGAGGACGGGTGTGAGATGGGTGAACGGAGGACGGGTGTGAGATGAGTGAATGGAGGATGGGTGTGAGATGGGTGAATGAAAGACTGTGTGAGATGAGTGAATGGAGGACAAGTGTGAGATGAGTGAATGGAGGACGGGTGTGAGATGAGTGAATGGAGGACGGGTGTGAGATGGGTGAATGGAGGACGGGTGTGAGATGGGTGAATGGAGGACGGGTGTGAGATGAGTGAATGGAGGATGGGTGTGAGATGGGTGAATGGAGGACTGGTGTGAGATGAGTGAATGGAGGACGGGTGCGAGATGGGTGAATGGACGACGGGTGTGAGATGGGTGAATGGAGGACGGGTGTGAGATGGGTGAATGGAGGACTGGTGTGAGATGAGTGAATGGAGGACGGGTGTGAGATGGGTGAATGGAGGACGGGTGTGAGATGGGTGAATGGAGGACGGGTGTGAGATGGGTGAATGGAGGACGGGTGTGAGATGGGTGAACGGAGGACGGGTGTGAGATGAGTGAATAGAGGATGGGTGTGAGATGGGTGAATGAAAGACTGTGTGAGATGAGTGAATGGAGGACAAGTGTGAGATGAGTGAATGGAGGACGGGTGTGAGATGAGTGAATGGAGGACGGGTGTGAGATGAGTGAATGGAGGACGGGTGTGAGATGGGTGAATGGAGGACGGGTGTGAGATGGGTGAATGGAGGACTGGTGTGAGATGGGTGAATGGAGGACGGGTGTGAGATGGGTGAATGGAGGACGGGTGCGAGATGGGTGAATGGAGGACGGGTGCGAGATGGGTGAATGGAGGACGGGTGTGTGATGGGTGAATGGAGGACGGGTGCGAGATGGGTGAATGGAGGATGGGTGTGAGATGGGTGAATGGAGGACGGGTGTGAGATGGGTGAATGGAGGACTGGTGGAAGATGGGTGAATGGAGGACGGGTGTGAGATGGGTGAATGGAGGACTGGTGGAAGATGGTTGAATGGAGGACTGGTGTGAGATGGGTGAATGGAGGACGGGTGTGAGCTGGGTGAATGGAGGAGTGTGCGGGATGGGTGAATGGAGGAGTGTGCGAGATGGGTGAATGGAGGAGTGTGCGAGATGGGTGAATGGAGGACTGGTGCAAGATGGGTGAATGGAGGACGGGTGTAAGATGGGTGAATGGAGGAGTGTGCGGGATGGGTGAATAGAGGACTGGTGCGAGATGGGTGAATGGAGGACTGGTGCGAGATGGATGAATGGAGGACGGATGTGAGATGGATGAATGGAGGACTGGTGCGGGATGGGTGGATGGAGGAGCGTGCGGGATGGGTGAACGGAGGAGCGTGTGGGATGGGTGAACGGAGGAGTGTGCAGGATGGGTGAATGGAGGACTGGTGCAAGATTGGTGAATGGAAGACTGGTGCAAGATGGGTGAATGGAGGACTAGTGCGAGATGGGTGAATGGAGGAGTGTGCGGGATGGGTGAATGGAGGAGTGAGCGAGACTGGTGAACGGAGGAGTGTGCGAGATGAGTGAATGGAGGACTGGTGCGAGATGGTTGAATGGAGGACTGAAGCGGGATGGGTGAATCGAGATGTGTGTGGGATGGGTGAATGGAGGACTGGTGCCAGATAGATGAATGAAGGACTGTGCGAGATGGGTGAATGAAGGACTGTGCAAGATGGGTGAATGGAGGACTGTGCCAGATATATGAATGAAGGACTGTGCCAGATAGATGAATGAAGGACTGTGCAAGATGGGTGAATGGAGGGGTGGTGCCAGATGGGTAAATAGAGGGGTGGTACCAGATGGGTGAATGGAGGGGTGGTGCCAGATGGGTAAATAGAAGGGTGGTGGCTGTATTCAGATAGATGAATGAAGGACTGTTCGAGATGGGTGAATGAAGGGGTGGTGCGAGATGGCTCTATGCAGGACTGTGCGAGATGGGTGGGTGGAGGGTTGGTGCCAGATTGGTGAATGGAGGGCTAGTGCCTTTTTTGAAAATGGGATTGCTGAGATCTATAGCTGTTTAATGACATGTTGAATACAATGAACAGATGCCCAGACATCAGACAAGACTTGTAACTTCGTTTAACCCATCACATTAATAGTATGCACGCACACACACACACACACACACACACACACACACACACACACACACACACACACACACACACACACACACACACACACACACACACACACACACACACACACACACACACACACACACACACACACACACACACACACACACACACACACACACACACACACACACACACACACACACACACACACACACACACACGAGCCAGACAGACAGACATACAGACACACATCAGCAGGGGGGAGAGTTCTTGTCTGCCTCTTACTGTCTTTAGTCAGCTAGACACAATCACCAAGAGGGATGGGAGAGTACTTCAATCTAACTCCCACAGTCCTTAGACACAAAATCCTATGCACACCAGCAGGGGACTGGGTTATTTATTTAATCCAAGACTACAGCCTTAAGGCAGACATTTGCATAGTGACCAATGACATAAGAGTAGATGTTTTCTGGATAACTCTTTACTGACCTTTCCTAATTAACTACAGGTTATCAAGACTCTGGCTAAGTGGCTTTCAATATCCTCAGTCCTCCTTCACATCTAAACTTTCATAGTCAGCATAGGAGTAATAAGCCTGTGTATTGAAATTCCCTGAAAACTCCAGAGAACCCAATGATAGTCTGGCTTGACCGATAAAAGGTTAAGATGGATTTTAGTGTAGCAATGTCTGCTGGATAAATGGGTTCCGGTCACTTTCAGAGGTCAGAGCTCTTTGTGTGTCAGAAGTTATCACTCTATACTGTATCCAGGATTCACTGCACGTTCTATAACACACGCAGAAAAGCGCTATGTGTGTAAAAGTTTACAGTTGTAGTTTCAGTGACATTATGGTGCATGGTTTTTGTTCGATCCATCATTCCATATCACATCCTTAAACATTCTGACACTCACGTAATCCGTCATCTTCACAAAGGATTTCTCACAGAATTTATCAGCACGCGAATACTCCAGTGAGCGTACATAACAGTATCAGAGAACAAAAAAATGACATTCAATTCAAATTATTGCTTAGCCCTTTAACACTTAAATTTGTTCAAGAAAATTTCAATTTTCAAAAAAAAATTATGTCATTTGCACACCAAGAATCCTATTTTTGGAAATTTACCCCTGGAATGACTGGCTCTGTTATTGAGCCAGTCATTCCAGTGGTAAATCTTCAAAAATAGGCTTCTCCTGATCCGCAAATGGACATTCTCAAGGATTACTGCAGACGCGGTTCTTGGCCAATGCGAGTGTTTAAGGGGTTAGCTATTGTTTCATTGATGCTATACAGTTGAACTTGTCTGTAATGGACACTGTACTGGTCATTAGAACCTGGTCAGTAAAGATGAATGGTCACTTAAGACAACTCATAGCCTATGGTAGACTAAGTCTGTGTGGTCAAGTGATAGTGGTTTATTAATCCTGGTGATCATGGTTGAATTGGTTAACCTTTTAACGGTCATACTGGCCAAAACCGGCCTCTGTTATCATCCTGTGGAATGTCCATTTACAGGCCAAGCGAATACAATTTTTGAAAATTTACCACTGGAATGACCGGCTCGATAACCGAGCCAGTCATTCCAGTGATAAATTTTCAAAAATTGTATTCTCTTGGCCTGTAAATGGCTATTCACTAGGCCGATATTAAAATTTTCTTGACTAGATTTGACCATTAAAGAGTTAAATCCCTTACACACCACAATGTAGAATTGAATACCAGTACATGAGCCGGCACAGAGCATTATGCACATGCATGCATGTACACACATTCTCAACGCAAGACTTTACCTACAAAATCATCCATCATGATCCAATGACATTCTCTAACCACATTGGAAAACAGTTATACTGCATAAATTCTTGTTGCTCCGTATGCTAATATTAAATTCTTGCATCGAGTGCTTGCTTGTTCAAGAGATATTTCCGCCTGCAAATGCTATAAATTCTTGCTAACCTGTGAATATTCAGTGATAATTAATGACCTCGCGTGACTGATATGTAAGCTTGCCAAATTGTAAAAGTAAAAATACACAGTTCCTATATATAATAACGTAATCTATTATATATATACTCCAATATTTTTCCACGATAAATATCTGCCAGTTTCAATAGATAAATGTAATCATCGTTATTGGATCAAAAAATAAGATGTGAACAGTTCATCCCTATAGAAGTAGTGTGCCAAAAATCTACTCTTTTACCCTCCACATCATCCTTTAGATAAAAACTCACTGAGTATTTTGAAAACAAATTGCTTGAAAATTGTTACTCATAGTTTAACACAGAAACACATTTCAGTTAACTTTCTTTCAATATAATAAGCTAGTTTCATACCCGGCTCCCTTGAAGCTCAAGGATTCTAAATACTCATGGGGTCAAGCGCATTAAAACTGTCTGACTGTTACAAGCCATTAGACATTAATTTCAATGGTCAAAAACTCTGGATCTGTTAAATATTTTGAAAACAATTTGACTGAAAGTTGTTTGTGGCTTAGCCACCAACAACTTTCAGTCAAATTGTTTTCAAAATATTCAGCATATCCAGAGATAAACTCCATGGAAAATGTGGCCCGTAGAAATTCAGCAGGCAGACAGTAGTTAACCCATTAACACTTATCAGCCAAAAACGGCTGAAGCAGTGGTCTTGAGATATGTACATTTGCACACCAAGAGAAGACTATTTTTGAAATTTTACCACTGGAATGACTGGCTCGATAACCGAGCCAGTCATTCCAGTGGTAAAATTTCAAAAATAGTCTTCTCTTGGTCTGCCAATGGACATTTTCTATGAGAAAATTGAAATTCTTTTGAACAAATTTGAGGGTTAAAGGGTTAATGATGCGTTTGAAGAATAATAAATTATGTGATGATGCACAAATCAGATTCATATCACACAGGATCAACGGAAAACTACCTGACTAATTAATCATATTCATATTCAATTCTCACATACCTCGTCATAACAGTGGTAAATATGAAATCTAACACATGAAATATTTTGAAAACGATGACTGGGAACTGGTTGTTATAGTACAGTAGCAATCTTTAGAACCAGTTATATAAATATTCAGCAATCCTCCATTGTTTAGTTGGCATTAAATATCGGTTTCCTAATTTATAGGTCCCAATTATGTCAGGATTGTCACACTGTATCAGAGCATTCGCTACTTGTATATAGGTAACTAGCCCAATTCTACACTGGCATACCCATTTTTACTCATGTATGGAGAGAGACAAGGACTGAAGGAGATTACCAATGTTTCCAACAACAATGGCATATTCCAGCCCTGAGGCAAAAATGGGGGGTTCACAGCTTAACCCTTTGAACCCTGGAATTTGTTCAAGAAAGTTTCAATTTTCTCAAAGAGAATGTCCATTTGCAGACAAAGAGAAGACTATTTTTATCACGCCAGTCATTCCATTGCTAAATTTTCAAAAATAGTCTGCTCTTGATCTGCAAATGGACATTTCTTAAGACCACTGCAGAAGGAGTTTTGGGTTGATATGAGTGTTAAAGAGTTAAGCGTTCCTGAGTGCTGACCACTACAAGAAGCTGAATTCAAACTTTTAATATCAAAGTGTACTATGCATATAGATAATACTTTCAACCCCTTGCAGCAGAAATGGTCAATTCTTCAACCCTTTCATGACAAAGCCGGCCAACACCGGCCTCTGTAGTGATCTCTGAGGAATGTCCATTTGCAGGCCAAGAAGCCTTTTTTTGAAAATTTACCACTGGAATGACTGGCTCAATAATCGAGCCAGTCATCCCAGTAGTAAATTTTCAAAAGTAGTCTTCTCTTGGCCTGTAAATTGACATTCAATAAGTAAATATTTTAATTTTTTGAATAAATTTAGTCATTAAAGGGGTAAGATATTACTTTGTTGATTATTTTCTTGCTGCTGTAGTGGAATTCAGGAGAAGGCTGCTAGTTTTAGCAATCAGCTGACATTGGCTATACCTTCGGATGAGGGATGCGACATAGACGGATGACTCCTGTCAGCACTGGTTGGGAGCATGGCTTTCTCTTGGCTATATTTTGTTTATATCACACGCAGTTTCACTGTACCTGTGAAGGTTCTCCAATACAAGATTGTATGTGGGCAGGATTTACTGGCCGGACAACCATACACTTGGAGCCAAAGGGTATGGTTGTACAGCAAGAAAGTCCTGCCCACCGAATCGGCACATTTACATGGACCTAGGAATTCCCAAATTCTCTGCCTCGGGTTATCAGTCAGTTGCCTGGCATAATGTCTATGAGGGTCTCGGGCATTATAATCTTGGTATGCAGTTTCTATCAATGTAATCTATAATCCATCGGTAGTCTCTCAGGATCCTCTTCTTATTCTGAGAAATAGTCATTTGGGCTGCTTATATCCCACAGCAAGGTATAATCCTAATTGGTCTGTTATGCTAACTACTTCTGGAATGGTATACTAAGGTAACAATGTGTATGGAGGTGAGATTCCATAAAGCAGAGGTAGGTCTCCCGCCCTACGTTTGATCCCAGACACTAACATAAGAGGTTACTAAGTAAGTTTCCTAAAAAAAGACAGTATCTGGAGGGTAGTGGTCATTCTTTCTGATAACTTTTCTCCTTAGTCTGACGGGTATCGTCTACCGGATGCAGATTTCATTGGGCTCTCATAGATTAAGTTTTTTCCTCTTGGTTTATAATGATCCAAGTGTTACATTAGTGCAGTTGGGAATTATAAATAACTGTGTGTGCAGGAAATAGTTCTGAAACAATACACTTGTACTGAGCATCATCGAAATATGCGCTGTGGAGAATACTGCTGTGAATACATTCTAAAGGCTTACACATCAAGTGCTGGCTGACATTATGTGCGGGAGTTACACATCCGGCCGTCTGTACAGAATGGCGTTATGACTGAGAGTTACACTGACATTATGACCGAGAGTTACACATCCGGGCCTGTCTGTAGAGACTGACATTATGACCGAGAGTTACACATCCGGGCCTGTCTGTAGAGACTGACATTGTGACCGAGAGTTACACATCCTGGCCTGTCTCTACAGACTGACATTGTGACCGAGAGTTACACATCAGACCTGTCTGTACAGAATGACATTATTCCCGAGAGTCACACATCAGACCTGTCTGTACAGACTGACATTATGCCCCAGAGTTACACATCAGACATGTCTGTACAGACTGACATTATGCCCGAGAGTTACACGTCCAGACCTCTCTGTACAGACTGACATTATGCCCGAGAGTTACACATCAGACCTGTCTGTACAGAATGCCATTATGCACGAGAGTTACACATCCAGACCTGTCTGTACAGACTGACATTATGCCCGAGAGTTAAACATCCATACCTGTCTGTACAGACTGACATTATGGCCTGGGTTACATATCCAGACCTGTCTGTACAGACTGACATTATGATGGTGAGTTACACATCCAGACCTGTCTCTACAGACTGACATTAAGACCTGGGTTACACATTCAGACCTGTCTGTACAGACCGACATTATGCCCGAGGGTTACACATCAGACCTGTCTGTACAGACTGACATTATGCCCGAGAGTTACACATCAAACCTGTCTGTACAGACTGACATTATGCCCGAGAGTCACACATCAGACGTGTCTGTACAGAATGACATTATGCCCGAGAGTCACACATCAGACCTGTCTGTACAGACTGACATTATGCCCGAGAGTTACACATCCAGGCCTGTCTGTACAGACTGACATTATGCCCGAGAGTTACACATCAGACCTGTCTGTACAGACTGACATTATGCCCGAGAGTCACACATCAAACCTGTCTGTACAGAATGCCATTATGCCCGAGAGTCACACATCAGACCTGTCTGTACAGACTGACATTATGACCTGGGCTACGCATCCAGACCTGTCTGTACAGACTGACATTATGACCTGGGTTACACATCCAGACCTGTCTGTACAGACTGACATTATGAGCAGGAGTTACACATACAGACCTGTCTGTACAGACTGACATGACCTGGGGTCCACATCCAGACTTACCTGTATAGGACTGACATTATGAGCAGGAGTTACACATCCAGACTTGTCTGTATAGGACTGACATTATGAGCAGGAGTTACATGTCCAGACCTGTCTGTATAGGACTGACATTATGAGCAGGAGTTACACATCCAGACCTGTCTGTATAGGACTGACATTATGAGCAGGAGTTAGACGTCCAGACCTGTCTGTACAGACTGACATTATGAGCAGGAGTTACACATCCAGACCTGTCTGTACAAACAACAGACTAAACTAATATGACATCCAATTGTTACAATGAATACATGTATGTAAGTCAGGACATTGCAAGCTGGGTAAATTTGACATACATCTCACATCAGGCGTAAATGTTTCTATATTTAATCATTTTAATGGAACATGAGAACTTTAATGGTATCATGGCGCATTGAAGCCTCTCTTGTGTGCTCATGCACCTATCCACATGCAAACACCCTGATGCAAGCTTAAGGACACACTGGTGGGCCCCACAAGAATAAAAACTACCAGGTAGATTACTCAGTCGATGATGCATCATCGCAAATTCCCATGTTCACTGCATTGACTTTTGACCCTACCTACAACGCGGCAAATGTAAATGTCCTCTTGCACTCCTCGCTCATATGGGTAATTCACATACCAAATTCGGTTGAGCACCAGCCAACGTTTTGGGAGGAGTTGCATCACAATCGATTTCCGCACCGACGCACATACATGTACATGCACGGCAAAATCCCCACTTTTCTTCGAAAAACGCGGAGATAAATATATAAGTAACTGATGTAAAATCTCCCATATGAGAAAGGTAAACATTATGACCTCGTCCACTGCTTTCAATAATACTCATGTACATTGACAATGTGCTTACTGAAGCGTGCCCAACCTGCTAGAGTACAAAGCTGTTTTCCCATGAGAACTATACACAACTTTCCCCACTATATATATGTTACCGGTAAGTGCCATAATACACCGCTGTCATAAAACTGATTATCTTCAGTAAAGTCAGCGATATTATAAATCATTTATTACGCCAATCACAATATGTATGTAATGATATTTTCCCACACCTTGCTGAATTGCCAGCTTCTATTATTTAACAGAGCTATTTTGAAAATAGTTTTACTGAATGCTGTTGCTGTATATTAATTAGACAGACACACCCTCGAGTAGATAGATCCATTTTGAACTGTCTGACTGCTGTATAATTAGCAATTATGTCCACAGGCTGCAATATCTCTGGACTGGAGGAATATTTCGAAAACAATTTGAATGAATGTTGTTGGTGACTTAATAATCTTCTCTTGGGTGACAAATGGATATATCTTTTATTAAAAAATTTAAATTTTCTTGAACAAATTTGAGGGTTAAAGGGCTAAGGAATGTCAAGTTGCAAACCAAGAATATTTTTGAAAATTCACCACTGGAATAACTAGTTTGATAACCGAGCCAGTCAGTCCAATGGTAAATTCTCAAAAAATAATCTCTTGGTCTACAAATGGACATTTTCTAATTAAAAGAAAATTAAGCATTTAAATGATCAAATTTAGTGATTAACGGGTAACTTAATCCCTTATTTAGATTTACATGACTTACGACTGACTTACAAGCAGCTTGCTTAGAATGAACATTTAGCTCTTTTGAATTCCAAGAGAATGTGAAATACTCTCTCAAACAAACAAAAACTATAGACATGCAAATCTACCCTATACACATGCATCCTCTATCATGCATTGTCACAGTACCAGGTTATATAGGTGCGAGCGTGCCTCAGTGTGGGTGTGGTTTGGTGTGGGTGGGTGCATGCATGGGTGGATGGGTGGGTGGGTGGGTGGGTGGGTGGGTGAGTGAGTGTTACTATAAATTATTGTATCAGACCATGATTCACTGTACTCTCGTAGTACACTAACTGTTTCATTGCATGCATAGAGCTATTTTCACAGCGTGTCAAAATCTTGGCATTCTTCCGTTTCGTTATCATAGACAGGAACTTCAGCCTTAAAGCCCAATAATCAGCATCATATTAAGCGTAGAAAAAGAGAGCATTCAGCATCATTGTTGGTCATGAGCATTCCACTATAATAACACAAGATCTTATCACACACTATCAAGCTACCAATTTTGAAGTGAATCCATGTAGGGGTTTTGAGAACTCCGATTCAAAACAGGTTTATGACAATTGTAACATTTTTCAGGGGAGATAACTGTGTTGAATTTTAGATAGTTTTCACTGAAAAACAATTGCAGCCGTGGTCTTATCGCAATGTATGGATGTACTAAATTTGAGATGAATCCATGCACTCTTTCTAGATTGACTTCTCCAGAAAGGAAATTCTGGCCATTCGTATTTCATGAATAACACGCATAGGCTAAGAAAGTCAACAAAGTCTTGTGTTATAATTGTAACATTTTGAATACTTACACAGGGCTTATATATGACTCTGTAATTGAATATTAAAGTTTTGAAAGAATATCAGTTTTGCTAAAATTACCTAAAGATGATCCTATTTCAATGCTTTCATCTGCAAAATACCAATATCTCACATTCAAACTCATATAAGATAGATGACGGTTAACCCTTTAACCCTCGAATTTGTTTTAAAAAGTATCAATTTCCTCATAGACAATGTCCATTTGCAGACCAAGAAGACTATTTTTCAAAATTTACCCCTGGAATGATTGGCTCTGTTATCGAGCCAGTCATTCGAGTGACAAATTTTCAAAAATAGTCTTCTCTTGGTCTGCAAATTGACATTTGTCAAGACCATGGCAGAAGCCATTATTTTGGCTGATATGAGTGTTAACGGGTTAATTTATATACCAACAGACTTCAGTTAAATGATGGTAGACTATCTCGCTAAATCTGGTTTCTCGTACTGAAAGTGTTAAGTTACCAAAGCTGTTTCTATTTTGCGCAACAGCCATTGAGCATGAGTTATCTGACCGTGCAGTTCATTCGTGCGTGCGTGCGTGCGTGTGAGCGCGCCTCTGTCTGTGGATACATCGCTCACCTATTGATCAGCTGACCAAAAAGATTAAACAAGCCTCGTTAAATACACATTAACCATGCAGGTAATCAATATACATTGTGACAGTAAGAAGCTATTAGATTATGTCTGGCCATCATTGATTAGAGACCATATAGACCTCACAGACCTCCAGTCAATAAGCCTACTGATCCAATCCCTGACCCCACTGGGCTCCAGTCAATAAACCTACTGATCCAATCCAATAGTCTAGGTTTATACATTCACAGTGCTTATAGTATAGATCCATCCATCCAATTAATCATCCATCCATACACCCACCCACCTGCCTGGGAAACCCACCCCTCCATATAGCCATCCATGAACCCGCCCAGCCATCAATTCCATCCATCCATCCATTCATCCACCCACCTTCCCACATGCTCTGGCAAACAACCCATTCATATATCCATCGATGAACCCACCCATACACCCACCCTGTGAGCCACCCACAACCATCCATCCAATTAATCATCCATCCATTCATGCACCCACCCCAACCTGCCCATCCATAAACCCACCACCCATACACCCAGCCACCAATTCCATCCATCTGTCCATCCACCCACACAGCCACTAACTCACCCACCAACCAACCAACCCACTTACCCACCCCACCCAACCACCAACCCACCCACCCACCAACTCACCCAACCAACCACCTGCCTGACAACCTACCCAATGCCGAATCCATCTATCCATCTATCCATCCATGAACCCACCATCCATCCACCAATTCCATTCATTCATTCATTCATTCATCATGCATCATGCATCATCGTTCCATACTTCATCCATCCTTCCTTCCTCCCGCCTGCCCGCCTGTTCACTCGTTCGGTCCACTCGTTCATATATTTGTTCTTTTTTACTCAGTTATTTATTTATTTAGAAGTAAATACAATTGTGCAGCATTATTCCTAATACATTCGTGTAACACACAATAACTTGATATGGACATCCTCCTATATACAGCAGCTGATAATATTTCATGAGCCATTTCCATAGAGTTGTGTCATTGACTCAGGTGTAAATGTTGTTCACAGATAACATTTTATAGCGTGAAATGATCATAGATGTGACTGGTCAGTAAATCTCTGGACAATAGGCCAGGAATTAGAGTGACCAGCATCACAAATGACTTGATCACTACATGGTAAGCACAATAAACTAGAGGCCTGTTTGCAGCTGGTTAGCTTAGCGGCACACTCCACAGAATGAGGGCTTCAAAAGAGCCGCTAATCTCCCCCTTATTATAAAGCTGTTTAAGGCTATTCAATGGAACTAGCATTATCCAAATAGCGGTAACTGGCCTGGTGTATTTATAACCAGCAAAGCGTGGGCAAGCCAGGTGTACGCATTTAAACTGCAAAAGATCAAAGATTGATTTACACATTACCCCACATAAATGTGTTAATTAACCGCAATTACAATTGTAGATTAATTACAGACATTGCTTTAAATAAGCTGGAATCCAAATTACAATTTTAAAGTCGAGTAATTTGTTATTTAATTAATAAGAGAGATAAATAATTCAGAGCATGTTATTTCATGGCAAAAACTGAAATGTGAAAAGTTCTAAATAAAGAATTTGCTTCAACAAACAAGATAATAGAGAATGAATTGTGTTCATGAATCTTTAACTGTCTCACTGCTACAAGCAACAGACAATAATTTCAATGGTTACTATTGTTGAATATGCTGAATATTTTGAAAACAATTTGACTGAAAGTTGTTGGTGGCGTTTGTTTTCAAAATATTCAGCATATCCATAGTTAAGCGCCATAGAAAATGTCGTCTGCAGAAATTCAGTAGGCAGACAGATTATATAGAACTGAATATTTAAAGTTAAATGAAATTCATTTCAATCAAACAAACAATGATATATTCTTAAAGCATAAATTAATTATACAGACCCAAATAACAAACTGTTTGAAAATAATTAAGTTGGATGGCAGCAACAACTTTTCAGTCAAATTAATCTCAAAATATTCACCAATTTATCACCGTGTAGAGATTGTGGAATTTCATGGATGAAGAGGTTTTCAGGCATTATGGTGTTCATATAGTCCATCTATAGGTAAAGCTTTACTGGCCATGGTTCATCAAGAAATTCATAATTTACATCTGCAGTGCAAGAGAAGAGCATTTTTTTAAAGTTACAACTGGACTATCTGGCTCTGTTGTGGTTTCTCAAGCGGCTGGCTGAGGTTGTCTTTGCCCGGCTTGACCGGTCAAGGATTACTGGCTGTTTAAGGCAATTGTTGTTGCAACCTTCATTGTTTCCACGATTAGGCAATATTTACTTTACTTTCTATCACTTCTCTAATAACAATAATAACAATAATAATAATAATAATAATAATAATAACAATAATAATAATAATAATAATAATAATAATAATAATAACAATAATAATAATAACAATAACAATAATAATAATAATAATAATAATAATAATAATAACAATAATAATAATAATAATAATAATAATAATAATAATAATAACAATAATAATAATAATAATAATAATTTGGATGAAAATTTTGTTCGTTCGCTCGTTCATTCATTCCTTCAATGTAAATAGGAATACAGGAATCAAAAGCATAATATCATGTTTATGTTAATGACTTATTTAATAAGTACATAATAATTGGTCCAATCATATATGCAGAAAATCTGTCTATAAAATACTGATACAGGAACAGATTTATTATATATTTCTCCCTGGGGGTGGGGACTGAGGGCTTTACATAAATCACATCTGCTACCATTAGAAAAACCACAGAGCTCAACACAGCTGACAACAAAGTTATCAGAAAATAAAATCCATTATGCCATCTGTTGTGAGATTACTGATTAACTGTCTGCCAGCTGAATTTCTGCACACTACATTTTCCAGCAGGTTTAACTCTGGATCTGCTCAATATTTTGAAAACAATTTGACTGAAAGTTGTTGGTGGCTTAGCCACCAACAACTTTCAGTCCAATTATTTTCAAAATATTGAGCATATCCAGTCATTGTGCATTGAAATTATTGTCTGGTGGCTTGCAGGAGTCAGACAGTTAACTAGTAATGGAATAGCTTTACAGCTGAGATTTTGGCCTGTTTGCAGCCTCCTAGTGAACACTGAACTGCCTTAAGCCTAGAGAGGTGTCTATAAACAAGGGCAATACTTCAGCCTACAGAGCTAAGATGTGTGTTTGACTATAGGGCTATATTGCCTGAGAGCATTAAACCAGGCAAGCGGAACCACGGCACGCGTCCAAGTGTTCCTTAATTAACCAGTCCCCTGTTATGGCTGTGTTAGATTGACAGCTGTGATCGCACTGATCTCCTGGTCTGTGTGCCCAGCAATAAATAAGCCGACTAGCCGCCTTGACTAGACCTGCGCCTCCTGGTATAAAATCACCCAGTGGGATGTTTTTGAAGGCAGTCAATCAGGGACAGTGGTGAGCCAGCAGTCTATCAGACAGGACAGTTTTAAATTGACTTAAGTTATAACACCAGTGTATTAGTACAAGAGTAGGTGGTGAATCTATGAGCCCTTATCAGCTGGAGGTTACACCAGAGGTAAATTTAGATTTTAAACAAATGTGCCAGACATGTGTGGGTCTCTGACCAGTCAGTGATAGAGAGTTAACTTTAACCCTTTAACCTACAAATGTATTTTAAAGAATTTAAATTTTTTTAATAGAAAATGGCCATTTGTATACTTTGAGAAAAACATCTTTTGAAAATTTATCACTGGAATGACTAGCTCGGTTACCGAGCCAGACATTCCAGTGGTAAATTTTCAATACCTGTGCTGTGTTAATAGGTCTGCAGATGGGCATTTTCCAAGACCAGTCCAGAAGCTGTTTGGTTGGGCAACGAATGTTACTGTGTTAAATGTGTAAACATGCGTGCATGATTCTTATAACAGCGCATGTTCAACAGCGCTAGAGACCAGACTACAGAATTATTCCCAAGTGAAACACACAAATATTTCTATAATCTGATTAAGTATTCTAATACTCATATCACAATTTGACCATTACAGGTTAGGAATTGCTACACATCTCTAAGAACAACATCGGCGCTGAAGAAGGCTGACCAATTGTTGAGTGGACATTGATGAGCATAGTTCATCATCTCAGGGAAATGGCAGTGTATAGGACCTTACTGCTGACACTACTCTGGGCTGTTCAAACAGGTAATGATGCTGTTATTACATGATCAAGAGATTATCACCAATGGTGAATAGATTTAGTTAATTAGTATTTAATATTAGTAATTCATTTCTATTTATTTGTTTAGATAAAATTGTGTGATCAAGTTTAATATTTGTAAAAACAGTTGGTTATGAAACCAACCAACCAACCAACCAACCAAACACCCAAACAACCAAACAACCAACCAACCAACCAACTAAGCAAACAACCAATCAAACTTTATTGGCTAATTGAACATATAGGCATGTGCCCAGATATATATATATATACACACGAGTATAAATGGAGAAACAATTTTCATTAAACTTAATTAAATTATACTGAAAAAATTATTTATTTGTTTTATTGTTAATTAATTAAATTATTTATTATTATTATTATTATTATTATTATTATTACTAATGTCTCTGTTGCCAGTATGCGCGCTGGAGCCTGTAGTACAAAGTGTTTGGAGTTGTGCGAATTCCACTAGAAGAACATTGGAGATGCGATGTAGCGCCGGTCATATGCTCAAAATAAACCGTGCTTTCTACGGGTATAGCGTGTCAGGACAATGTGCATTCCAAAGTGGAGACTGTACGTTAATGGACTATCAAAATTATGCATGTGTCGGAAAACAGTCCTGTACCATCAACTTACCGAGTGGTCCGACCGGGAGACGCATTGCGGCGTGCAACCGGACAAGCAACTACTTTCAAGTGGACTACGAATGCATACCTGGTAAGTCCACTGAACACCTGATAACACTTTCACTGATGAATTCCCCATACCCCCATTTTCAAGGCAACCATACAGCAAAACCGTTCAATATTTTGAAATTAATTTTACTTTAATGAAGCCCGTCAATTTAAATTAATTTCAAAATATTCAATATTTTATATCACAAAGAATAAAATTTTCTGGGATTTGTCGGTGAAAGGGTTAATGGTCAAGATTGGTCAAGAGAATGTACAATTTTGTTAAGTGAATGTCCATTTGCAGGCAGAGGATATTTTTGAAACTTTACTATTGGAATGACTGGCTCAGAGTTCATTTCATTGGTAAATATTTAAAAAAAATAGCCTTCACTTTGCCTGCAAATGGAAATTATACAAGACGACCACACAGGATGGTTTTGATGGGCATAAAGGGTTAACTAACATATTCGATGTCATAAAAGCTTCAGAAAAATAATTTTCAAAATATTCAGTCGATTATTACTCATTATATCTCTCTTAAACATGGGCCACTGAAATATTAAATTTCTAACCGACGCTTACTTGCCTTTCAAAATGTATTCATGTTAACAATACTGCTGTAAGTCGCCATCAGCTTTCAGCAACGTTGTTTCGAAAATGGTTACTAGTTTTTCCGCTACTTATTCTGCAATAATTAACCGTTTCAGATGAGTGTGACAACAGTTAAGTCCAAATATCCTGGCACACAGGAGTAAAAGGGTTAAAAAAAAACCTATCCAGGCTTGCAAATGGTACCTAGTATTACGCAGCCAATTACCATGTGTAATGTTTTTATGACAAATGTTAATTACTGTAAATTTGTAGCGTTCCCAAAATGGCTCTAAAACTCTGTGCTTAATTTAACCATGTTAATTGTCTAAAAATAAAGTGTATGAATGAATTTACATCAACTTATGAAGTAACGATCTATCCTGTTAAAAACAAACTTTTATATAACATGATTTAACTTCACTTGTATCTGTCGAATATATACAGGAACCAATTGCTCAGGGCTAATCCAGACTGAATACTGTAGGATATTTAGAAAACAATTTGACTTAAAGATGATGCTGTCGTAGACAGCAACATCTTCCACCAAAATTGTTGAAAAGTGTACACCAGTTTCTTTGCTATTGACCCAGTAAAAGATAGGATATTGACATCAGAGTGGTAAGGGTTAAGCTACCACTTTCAGTCAAATTGTTTTCAAAATATTCACCAGGTTCGATATGTTTAAGATTTGTTAGTGAAAAAGTTAAATCTTTGCTTGACGTGAACAATACATGTCATTTGCAGGTCTATGTTAGACTATAATTCTTGAAGAATTATCACTGGAATGAATCATGCAGGACTCTATTATCAATCCAGCCATTTTAGTAATACAATTTCAAACATATTTCTCTGACCTGCGGATGGACATTTCTCCAGACCACTGCAGTGGTAATTTTTGGCTGCTTTGACCGTTATCCCTTTAACCCTTTCACACCGGCCAAAAACAGCTTCTGCAGTGATCTTAGTAAATGTCCATTTGCAGACCAACAGACTATTTTTGAAAATTTACCACTGGAATGACTGGCTCGATAACCGAGCCAGTTATTCCAGTAGTAAATTTTCAAAGATAGTCTACTCTTGGGTCTGCAAATGGATATTTTCTGAGAAAATTTAAATTTTCTTTAACAGATTTGAGGGTTAAAGTGCTAATGATCAAGCTGTACATAACCAGCAACTGCAATTATAGCCTTGATTGAATATCCATTTATAAGCCAAGATAGGACTATTTTAGTTTATTTTGTAATTTATGACTGGAATGGCTGGCACAATAATAGAGTCAGTCATTCCAGTGGTAACATCTTTAAAGCAGGTTCTCTTAGCCTGCAAATAAACATTCAATCAGTAAAATACTTAGATTTCCGTGACAAAATTTGAGCATTTAAGAGTTAAACTGTTTAAAGAGAATTGTGATAATATTTCTGGCAAACAGACTGAGAAAACGAATGACATCATGTGAAGCCAGCAGATGTCATTCATAGATCTTACAGAATGCACATCCAGAACTAAATATCATTGTCAGATATGCATACCCTGAGGCCGCCAGATGGGAGTGACACAACACATGCCTGCCATGCTAAACCCTTACAGGAACTCTGACAAGATAAGCCTCACTATGATAATCTCATACAGCTGACTCAGCTATTAATGCTAAAAAAAAGAATCCATCAAGAAAATATAAATCTTCCCCGCCAAGCATTGCAGTGCTAAGGCTTAAAACAGATATTAATTCTTACCCTTTGTGTTTGTAGATGGACTTTTCTCAGTGGGACAGTTATTCATTTATGAATTTTCAAAATTAGTCTTCGCTTAGCTTACTTATGGCCATTTCTTAAGACCAATTGTCAGAAGCAGGTGTTGACCGTAAAATGGTTAAACAATATATCACTACTTTTTGAATGTTTATTTGCTGGCCAAGAGAACACTGTTTTAAAAATTACCATGCTGAACATACTAAATATATATTAACTTTATCAGT
Source organism: Chaetoderma sp. LZ-2023a (assembly GCA_034401795.1). Taxonomy (NCBI): domain Eukaryota; kingdom Metazoa; phylum Mollusca; class Caudofoveata; order Chaetodermatida; family Chaetodermatidae; genus Chaetoderma; species Chaetoderma sp. LZ-2023a. The sequence continues at coordinate 16,753,543 of CM067374.1, forward strand.
GTTAAAATGTGTTCAAGAAAAATTTCTCAGAAAACCGTCATTTGTAGCCCAAAGATTAATTTTGATAATTTACCAGTGGAATGACTGACTCAGTTATCGAGCCAGTCATTCCAGTAGTAAATTTTCAAAAATAATCTTATCTTTGGTCTGCAAATGGACATTCCTCAAGCCCATTGCAGAAGCGGGTTAAGCGGGTCATGCCAGGTTGAGTGTGACCGGGTTAACAAACGGATATGTTCATGTATGCATGTACAGCTTGCATCAATATGTCGCTATCCTCATATCCCATATACCAGTTAATAATCAGTTGAATTCCATTACAGACCAGCAGCAAAACAGCTGTAAATCAGCTGAACAAGCAGTGGAAAATAAGTACCTCTGCAACGAAACTGCTGTGGGCCAATTAATACCCTAAAATTCTACATTATTATCAGATAAAGATATGCTGATAGCAACGGAAATGGCAGACTACAAGGGGATGGGAGTATAAATGCAGCTTATTCCTTTCTTCCACCACACATTTGGGGCAGAGGGAGGGGTGTGTGAGTTGGTGTGCAATCCAGAGATATGTATCTTTCCTGATGTTGCAATACCTGAAGCATGCCAGACATGATGCTCTGGTTAAAGCGTGCCTGTTTTCAGATAGCGGCTATACGCTCTTGAAAACGTCTACTAGACATCTTACTTTTATTAATTAGCGGAGAGATAAGTTGTCTTTGAGGAGGGAGAAACAGGGGTGCATTCAATAATTCAGTCACTTTCAAAAACTTGAGCCATATCTACGATAATTTGTACCCATGTTTGATAGTTTGAAGAGGAGCCATGGCTGTTCCGTGGAGCAGATGCAAGAACATTGCTCATCAATAAGACAGATGCAGAGATTGAAATATGATTATGCAAGGAAAAGTTAATATACTGTACACAGGAAGAATTACATTTACCATAAATAAGGATAAATTACACATACTTCTCTCAAACACACGGTGTAATTATGTCAAATTTGACTCCAGAGTATCAGTGATATTGCAAGCCCTAGGTTAAAGCAACAGCATTGATGAAATGAACAAACACCACTAACTATGATGCAGACATGACTGGGCGGCAACTCACTAGTAAATACACCCACCACCCCACCACTTTCAACAATTAGTGTGGTGAGTAGTTACTCAAAAGGAAACGTGTAAAGACACCCACCACCCCCATCACCCCTCACCCCCTCCACCCGTGATATCACCCCCTCACCCATCACCGCCTCACCCATCACTTTCAACAATTAATGCACATGACTTATGCACAATAAATTCATTTAACCATTTAACCCTCATATCAGCCAAAAACGGCCTCTGCGGTGGGCTCGGGAAATGTCCATTTGCAGACCAAGAGAAGACTATTTTGGAAAATTTACCACTGGAATGACTGGCTCGGTTATCCAGTGGCAAACTTTAAAAAATAGTGAACCCCTGCAGAGGCCGGTTTTGGCCGGCTTCGTCATGAAAGGGTTAAAAAGCAAGATTAAATCATATTCTGGATATTTTCAAAATAACTGGAAAACAATCATGTACAACAGTAAATTTCAGTTAAATTAGTTCCCACTCTTTCAACAGATTGCCTGTAGGGCGGATTAGAAATAGACATATAGTGACTACAAGAATGAAAAGTTAACTTTATTTAGCATTCAAAGATTGACAAGAAAATCTAAATTTTTGCTTAGTCCATTTGCAGGCCAGGAGAAAATTATTTTTTTAATTTACCACCAGAATGCCTGGCTCAGTTATTGTCATGTCAATGGTAATAATTCAGGAAGTCTCGCAGCTCTTGCCTGCAAAGACATTTTTCAAGACCAGGGCAAAGACCACGAAATGGTAAAATATTGATAGAAAACTAATCAACTGAAAGTTGCCTTACTCGCATTGATTGGTTTCAGGATAAGACTTTTATAAGTCGTAAACGGTGAATCTAATTTATTGTAAGGCAGGTGAAGAGAATTTTTGCTTTCAAGATGTAACAACAGTCAGCCAATCAGAGATATTCAGCTTAAGTTTGAAGTGAAATTACTCAATCAGCAATCACAAGCTGAGAATGAGAGTGAATTGAGCGCAGAAGATAACAATCATGGTCTGTCTTCATTGTGGCCAGTCCACCTTCCCGCTGGAGGAAGACAAATCACCTTCAATAATAGAGCAGGTGTTGTGAGACTGATTTCTGATCTTATACATGAGTATCTCACAGACCAACTCTGAAAACTTCTCCCTCCTCCTAAGTTCTATTCATCCACAACAAAAATATCTGCAGCATTCAACAAGCAGGGAACAATAGTAACGGCCTCACATAACACCCTGTGTCTAAAACTCCCTCAACAAGGCTTAACAAATACCAATACAAAACAACCGAATAGCCTTTTCATTTTCGGCGGGATTTTAAACTCAAATTCTTCCATGCACACCAGCTGCTTTATCAAATTCAATTTGCTCAGAAGACAGCTGGCACGCTTTGGTCGTGTGCCGCCACCTATTTGTTATCCACACACCAGCCTGCAGTCTGTATTACTACTGTTACACCTGTCCTCACCCACCACCCACCCCCACCCTAACAACCCCTACCCCTGGCAAAGATAAACAGACCTGACTATGCATATACACTAGTTAGCAGAATAAGCAGCTTTAGCTGGAGGATAACAAGTGTTGTTTTGCACATTGCTATCTCAGCAACACCTCATCAACATTAAATCATTTCCTATGTACTGTAATTATACTACGTGTTGAGCAATACTTTGAAAACAATTTAACTGAAAGTTGCTGCTGCCAGCAACTTTCAGTTAAATTGATTTCAAAATATTCTTTTTTTTTCGACTTTACTTTGCGTTTGTATCCAGGATGAACTGAGTTAATTAGTGGCCTGATCTATTCCATATAGGCCACTAACAGAGAACATGAATAAATATATATCTGATACTAATTTAGTGAATTTACCCGCAGATTATAATTAAACGGGGAGAGGCTGCATAAATAAGCGTGTAAATATATACATATGTAGATAAAGCCTCAGGCTGAGGAAATACTGAATAAAATTTACATTTTCAACATATACCAAATTAACTATTAATGGCAATGTTTAGGAAGAATAATATAACACTAGAGCACTAAAAGTCACTTACTGGTTGAAAGGACAGAATTATATTTTATCTCAGATTTCCACCAGATCATCAAACTCTCATCATTTCAATATTTCTTTTTCTGTTTTTCTCTGGCTTAATTAACAGTTTGGATTATATTCAGTCTAATTATAAGCAAAGGGGTCAGAGTGCAACCAAACCCCGCCCCCCCCCCAAACCCTGCCATCCTCCCCCCCCCCCCCCAACACAGACACCGTAAAAATTTGCAGGGTAAATACTTGCCTACATTATTTATTATTACTTATTTAGAGATTATTTTTAAAATTTACCACTGGAAAGACTGAATCGGTTATCGAGCTAGTCATTCCAGTGGTAAATTCTCAAAAATATTATTCTCTTGGCCTACAAATGGACATGCATTTAATTCTCAACACTTATAGAGTAATTTTTGGCTTGCCCAGCCATTAAAGCGTTACCATGGTGATGATTGTGAAATTAGAATTTATTTGGCAGTAACAGTAAAATTATATTCCATATGACCAACAGCTCCTTTATCTGGAGCAAGAAACTGACATTTTAAGGTATAACCCTCTAACACTCAATATCAGCCAAAAACAGCTTCTGCAGTCGTCTTCAGAAATGCCCATTTGCAGACGAAAAAATGCTCTTTTGAGAAAATTTACCACTGGAATGACTGGCTCAGTTATCGAGCCAGTCATTCCAGTGATCAATTTTCAAAAAGAGTCGTCTTTTGGTCTCCAAATGGACATTTTCTGAGAAAATTTAAATTTTCTTGAATAAATTCAAGGGTTATAGGGTTGAAGGAATACATCATTTGTTCTCGGACAATAAATTTATTATTTTTAATTTTTTTAACAGTGATTGAAACAAAGGATATGTGTGATCACGCACTGTTAAGGAGTCAAAAAGGCTACATAGCATCGCCTCGATATCCAATGAACTACAAGGGAACTCTGGACTGTATCTCTACGATTATCGTAAACGAACGACAAACAATCCGCCTGAAGATTATCGAACTCGACCTTCGAGAATTATTAAATGAGACAGAAATAAACTGTGTAGACTGGTTGCATATCCACGACAAGACTCGCAGCACAACGATCTGTGGCCGGCGTGGATCAGAAGACCTGTTCTCATCATTGGTTAACAGTTTGACAATCCGCTTTCATGCAGGTCAAGGCGGCCGCAACAAGGGATTCTGGCTCTACTATGAAGGTGGGTACATGGGACACTACTTTTTAACACTCATATCAGCCAAAAATGGCTTCTGCAGTGGCCTTGAGAAATGTCCATTTGTAGACAATTTAAAAAAAATTTACCACTGGAATGACTGGCTCGGTTATCGAGCCAGTCATTCCAGTGGTAAGGTTTCAAAAATGTCTTCTCGGTCTGCAATTGTACGTTTCTCGAGACCACTGCGGAAGCGGAAAAACATCTTTTGAAAATTTATCACTGGAATGACTGGCTCGGTTATCGAGCCAGTCATTCCAGAGGTAAATTTAAAAAAATAGTCTTCTCTCGGTCTGCAAATGAACATTTTCTATGAAAAAAATTGAAATTTTCTTGAACAAATTCAAGAGTTAAAGGGTTAATCAGTTAATTGTCATTTGTTCAAGAAAATTGAATTTTTCTCATAGAAAATTTACAGACCTGTAATGGCTGGCTTGGTTATCAAGTCAGTCATTCTTGTGAGAAATTTTCAAAAATAGTCTTCTCTTGGCTTGCAAATGGCCATTTCTTAAGACCACTACAGAAGCTAAGTTTGCCCGTTGTACTTTATCTCTTACCATCAAGTTCCTGCGATTGCGATACCGATAAATGGTGATAATTTTCAGAATGATTTTACTGATGGTAACTGTGGTTTCAGACAGCAACAACTCTCAACACCACCATTTTGAGCATAGACACTACTTACACTAGTCTTTCCACAAGCCCGGAACATGGGGTAACCATTTAAATAATTAACAAATTTTCTATGATGTAATCACCTTTCAACCCTTACCACTCTTTTGTCAATATTCTATCTTTTACTGCATCAACAGCAAAGAATCTGGTGCTAATTTTTCAACAATTTTTGGTGAACGATGTTGCTGTCTTCGACAGCACAATCTCCCACCAAATTTGTTGAAAAAGGTACACCAGTTCATCTTTTAATTCAATTTGAGAACTTAAAAATCTGACATCAGTGTGGTACGGGTTAATGGCCAATTAGTCAAGCAAAACTGCATCTCCACTGGCCTTTTGAAATGTATAAGTGTAAAAGAATATTACTTTTGAAAATCCTTAACTGGAAGGACTTTCATGGTTATAAAATCAGTCATTCTAGTAGAAAGTTGTTGAAATTAAGACAGCCTGTCAAATTATGTTACATCATGGCCTTATTACATCATACTTGATTAGGGTCCATCATTGACACACATAGGGACAGATGTGAAGTCACCAAGGTGACAAAGAGATTTTAACCCACTTTACTTTAACTTCATTCAAATCAAAAACACTTCATTTCATAGCTGTTGCCTTAGCCTGTAACAAGCCTTATGTCACTCTACTTAAGAACCACTAGGAGGGATTAGGAGGGGCTGGTTCTAGTTGACCAGTGCTGTGACAGCTGGTCTCGGGGTTGTCTTTAGTAGCAACAGCTTTCAATCAACACCACAAGCTAAATGTCAGCAACAGTAATTGCTAGCAGGAATCATTGATAGCAGACATCTAGTGTGAGAAACCATTCTCATCATCATTCAGTTTACCGCTGGAATGACTGGCACAGTTATCGACCCAGCAATTCCAGTGGTAAATTTTCAAAATTAATCCTCCCTTAGTCTGCAAATGGACTTTTCTTAAGATCACTGCAGAAGCTGTTCTTGGCCGACTTGAGTGTTAACCCTTTGAACCTCGAGTTCTCAGAATCTCAATTTCAAAGTGACAGTACAGGAAAACTGTATTTTAAAAATAATTTGGCAGGAATCTTCCAGTTAACTTATTTTCAAAATATTCAACATACTAATTATTAAATTGCAAGCCATTTTTCGATTTTGACCTTTCGTGTTCAAAGGGTTAAAGTATTACGGATCTACCAATAACTATATGTACAGTATAATGTTAACCCTGTTACCCCATATCAGCCAAAAAACTGCTTCTGCAGTGGTCTCGAGAAACGTGCAATTGCAGACCGAGACAACATTTTTGAAAATTTACCACTGGAATGACTGGCTCGATAACCGAGCCAGTCATTACAGTGGTAAATTTTCAAAAAGTTGTCTTCTCTTGGTCTGCAATTGGACATTTTCTATGAGAAGAAATTCAAGGGTTAAAGGGTTAATGATGAAGGCCTCTGCAGAGGTCTCGAGCCAGTCATTTCAGTGATTCATTTTCAAAAATAGTCTTCTCTTGTGCTTTAAATGTATACTCCTCAAGGCCACTGCTGAGGCAGGTTTTAGCCACGGTTTATCTTATCTACAATTCCAATCATTTCTCTATTTCATCTTTCAGCATATCCTCCTCTTGAGCCTCTTCAAACAACTGTAGCTAACCTGGCTTCCGACATACCTAAACCAGAATCATCAAACCCGAAGCCCACGGAAACAGACTCGCATAATCAGCAAAAACATGGATCACTACTGATGAAAGTCACGGCTGGCACTCCAAGAGAAAAGTCCACAGCATCCATTCCATTTCTCGTAAACAGACACACGACCAAGGAGCTCCCATTTGGTGAGTGGACGCTGGATATACATGCATGATACACGAAATAGTGTGTGTTAGAATCTTTAAAACTATCTTCAACTTCTCAGAAGTCTGCAAATTATATGCTGAATATTTTGAGAACAATTTAACTGAAAATTAGAAATGAGTAAAAATATTCAGCAAAAATTGAGAAAAACTCAATCGAGCTTTGAACTGTTTACGTTCATAAATTCTTGTTGTTCCTGTTGTTGTTGTTGTTCCTGTTGTTGTTGGTGTTGTTATTATTATATTACTATTATTATTATTCGCAGGTGCCATTGTTGGTGGTGTGATTGGAAGTCTGTGCATAATACTCATAATGCTGTTGCTACTACTGCTATTACAAAAGTGAGTAATTCCTGACAACTTTCATGAGATAAGATGTGGGTGGGGAAACCGGTGATGTGCATGTATGCGCATGCATGCATGGTGCTGAATCAATTACATTGATGACCATGCGATAACAACAACAAAACCGATGAAGACAACGACAACTACAGCGACTGCACTAATACAGTTCATTAGTAATCACCATGTGTTGATGATATCCAGATTACACAATGCAGTTTAAATCATCCCTATTAGAGCATGAATGGTCAAGAAAACCAAAATCTCTGCTTATTGAATGAATATCCAACTACAGACCAAGAAAAAACTTTTTGTAAATTTCCCACTCGAATGACTGGCTCGACAACTGACACATTTCAGTGATATATTCCTCAAAACCACTGCAGAAAGCATTTCTGACCCGCTTGACCGTTAACCCTTTAATCATCAAATTTGATTAATGGTTATCGAGCCAGTCATTCACGTGGAAAGTTTTCACAAATTTGATTCCCTAGGCTTTAAACGGGCATTCCACAAGAACATAGCAGAGGCCGGTTTTGGCCGGCTTGATCATTAAAGGCTTAAAGGGTCAATTTGAAAACAATTTGACTGAAAGTCATTGGCATGCAGAGACAGTATTTTAATATTTGTCATGATTCCTATTTTTGAGAATTAATAACATAGCATCTTCATAACACCACATGTTTCATTTTATTTTCAGATTACGCGAGAGACGAGCATTACACCAGAAAAAAGTACCATTTCTAGAAATCAGGAATGAGGCTTTCCACTCTAACTCGGAGATATATTCAGCTGATGGTTCCTACAATGCGTGACCGAGTTACGCAACTGAAACAAGGGAGCTAAATCCGGTGAGAAATAAGAAGCGTGGTAATGGTCAAAGACATACTGTTTGTTAGAAATCAGAATGATTGGGATAATAACTGATAGCTATAATGATGGTAGTGATGAGATCGGGGACACGCCACACCCACAAGTGTCCGTTGAATGTCACATGATCTGATCGTCGGACATGCTTGGCTTGCCACAGAAGGATGTGTGTAACGAGGTTATTCGATGCAACATATCATTCAACCACCCAGTGAAACCATGACATTATAATCAGCAGTGAATCAGGAACAGGATCTGATTGGTTGATAACCATAACAATGATTTGAGTCAGAAAATGAGACAAATGCAGACGTTATCTTCACAACTACACCAAAACCACCAATACTATTACCACCACCACCACCACCACCACCACCACCACCACCACCACCACCACCACCACCACCACCACCACCACCACCACCACCACCACCACCACCATCGCAACAATGAGACCCAAATTTCTAAATGTGCCATAGTGATGTGAGGTCGACAATGCTGAGCACTTGTCCTGTAAGTGTTCATAAAGTGGACGAGACACTGCGGTCATTATAAACTGTCAATGACCACCAAATATAGAACTATGAGAATGTATATATATACGTGTGTTAGTTGATGCCATATTGATGAGTGTTATGCTATAAGTGTATCTACAAGGTCATACAGCTTTACGAGCGGCTGCAGTAGATATCTACTCCAAGTGATTAACCCTTTCACCGATGAATTCGTTTTCAATGCAACCATACAAGAAAACTGTCGAATATTTCGAAATTAATTCGACTGGAAGCCATTGCTGCCTTAAGCAGCAATGTCTATTGCTGCCTTAAGCAGCAATGTCTTCCAGTCAAATTGATTTCAAAATATTCAATAGAATAAGTTTTATATTGTAAAGAACTTACTTTTTCAAGGATATTGGTGGTGAAAGGGTTAACACTCACATCTGTTCAAGAAAATATCAATTTTCTGATCGAGAAAATATCCATTTGTGGATCAAGAGATTATTTTTTGAAAACTGAAGACTGGAAGCACTGACTCGGTTATTGAGACAGTTATTACAGTGGTAAATTTTCAAAACTAATCTTCTCTTGGTATGCAAATGGATGTTTCCCAAGACGACTACACAAGCGGTTTCAAGCCGACTTGAGAGTTAAATTGTTAATAACGCGCTGATGAGCTGGAAGTGAGGAGGAAGCGAGGAGGAAGTGAACTCTAGTCAGCTGATCAACAATTAACATTATACTTAAATCTGAATATAATCAAACTGGAATAAGAGACTACCTGACCTCTTTGGCCACCTGTCTTAAACAGCCAGCATCTTGTGGCCTCCAATCGCATGTGACTAAGCTGATTGATTCTGTTACAGATGTCTGACTGTACACACTGATAGTGTGCTTATATATGAGTGTGTGCATGTGGGCGTGCGTGCATGTGTCAGTGTGTGTGACTGATGTGTGCGTGCAAGCCTACATGCATGTGTGTGTGTGTGTGAATGTGGGCATGTGTGCATGTGTCAGTGTGTGCGTGTCCTTGAATCTATGGGACTGTGTGATAATGTAATCTAAGAGGTAAGGGGAGAGGGTGGGGTAGGGGGGAGTGGGGGTAATGAGGGAATGAAAGTTGAGCTATTAAGATCTGAGATTCTATAGTGCTGGGATAGGGGATTGTGTGAGTAATAGTCCGATGTGAAAACTAGTCTTTAAGATTACTTAATTCTGTACTATAAATTATATCAATTGAATTAGTCCCGGTTAAGCATTGCGTAGTGGAAATAATACAGTCACCTACCCTTTTTACTGGAATAAATAATTATGCACATCCGGTAAGGGGAAGAGAGTATTGTGTTCATGTGGGCATGCGTGCATATCTGGAGCTGTATCTAAAAACGTCTGATCTGAATTGGCTCAAATTTTAACACAACTAAGGAACCCATATCAGCATCAGATCAAATTCCGGATCGGAAACTATTGGTACGATTTTGCTCAAATTTAACATAAGAAATGATGTGACGGTACACTAGGAGTCCACAAATTTGAGCGCGCTCAGGAAAATATGAAGTCCTAAAAATTCAGACAATCCGAAAACTGTTTACAATGTGACATAAACTCAAGAGTAAAGATATGCAATCTCTGATTGATCCTGTTATTTATAGAACTATCGTTGTTTAGCTATACCATTCTACAAAGCAAATAATTTAACCTTGTAAAAAACTTCTACGTAGATGCTGCATAAAATTGGTAGAAGTACTACTAGTAGTAGTAATATAATTTATTACCTTTTCAAAGGTAGCATGGAATCTGTCTCTACAATAACTCTTGTATTATTTCCATTATGCAATGTTCAAAATTATAAATTATTATAATTCCTATTATTAATCTCTACTGTCTGTGATAATGTACATATAGAGTAGACATTCCATTGTAGGTTAGTCTCACCCAAGTCTCTATTTATCAGCTTTTGTATATAGTAATTATGTACTAGTTAGTAATAATTTATTCTATTTATCAATATCTCTAGAACTATGTCATATATAATACTCCTAACCATTGTCAATCAAGAATTCTGCAGAGCAGTTAACCGTTGGTCTGGTCTCAAATATTTAAAATTTAAAATTAAATTAAAAGATGAACTGGTGTTCATTTTTCAACAAATTTGGTGGGAGATGGTGCTGTCGTAGACAGCAACATCTTACAGCAAAATTGTTGAAAAATGTACACCAGTTTCTTTGATATTGACACAATAAAATATAGAATATTCACATCAAAGTGCTAAGGGTTAAACGTTAACTAAGCATAAAGCAGGATTGGTATTTTGAAAACAACTTGACTGAAAGCTGTTGAAAGAACAACTTTCAGTAAAATGGTTTGGAAGAGAATCAATTTTAACACTTTAATCATCATGATAGATCAAGAAAATAAATAATATTGCTTAGTTAATGTCAATTTGCAGGTTAAGAAAAGAATAATATTTTTAATTTACCACTGGAATAACAGGTTCGGTTATCGAGCCAGTCATTCTAGGGGCCAAATTTTCAAAAATTGTTTTTGCTTGTAATGCAAATGGACATGTATTCCTCAAGATGAGTGCAGATGTCATGTTTGGCCGGCATGACAATTAAAGGGTTAATCTATACGAGTTACTACATTGCGACATTAACCCTTTAATGGTCAAAACTTACCACTGCGGTGGTCACAATAAACGTCCATTTGCAGACCAAGATGAGAATTTTTGAAAATTTATTATTGCAATAACTGGCTCGATAATCCAGCCAGTCATTCCAGTGATAAATTTTCAAAACTTATCTTCACTTGGTCTGCAAATGGGAATTTTCGCTGAGAAAACTGAAATTTTCTTGAACAATTAAATTCACCGGTTAAATGGTTAACCATCCATTGAAAATTAGATTGATCAATATTTAGTGTCATGTTGTTAATTATATGCAAACATATTACACTGCTGTAAGATAGGATCAAGGTGCTGTGTTAAGCAAGAAAGAATAATTAAATTTGAAGGAAATTTGTCAAAAAACACAATAAAATTTGGATATTCAAATCAGGAGTTGAATGAAGCCTTCGGGAAATATACAATTGGCAAAATGCCTATTTGTAACGGTCAAAATAAGCAGTTATCTTGAACATGTTGACTAGCAGAATGCATAAATAATGAGCCAGAGTCTGGTGAACTGGACAGAACATTCAATGGTGGCCAGTTAACAAATTCTGTTCCAATTCAGATTTGCATAATTACGTTAGAAAATCTCATCTGTGCATAAGAACGCTCGCTTTATTTTTGTGGATGAAAACTAGAACACTTTTCATGAAGATTTTTTTAGAAGGAAAAATTGTTTCAATTAAGCTATAAATGATGTCCACAGACTATTTATTGTCAAGACATTCATATCTTGTCTGTGAGGGTTAAGGGCAGCAATGGAATACAGCAAAACTGTTTTCAAAATTATCATTGATGACTTAATTATAGTGGGTATTAGTAAATTTCATGAACGCTATCAACTAGAGGTAAATGGATCTCAGACTGGGATAATTCCAAAAAATTCTTGATAAATGTCTGATCAGAAACAAATGGTGTGTAACTTTACGCTTTGATACCCAAGACAATGATGGCTTCTGCGGTGGCCTTGACAAATGGCAAGGTGCACACCAAGAGACAACTATTTTTTTAATTTTACCACTAAAATGACTAGATCGATAAGCGAGTCAGTCATTCCAGTAGTAAATTTTCAAAGGTAATCTCTTCGTCATTTTCTAAGAGATTTAAATTTTCTCGGCCAAATTGGAGGATTACCATAATGGTTTAAATGTGACTGATGACCCCTACAAATGCTATTTTAAAATCCATCTCCGTTCTAAAGTTGAATGTCTATAAGGATTCCAGAAAAGAAAGGTAATATCTGCAACTAGAAGTGTCATAATTTCATATGCAAGATCTATGCTCTTACAGCTCACCAGGTATTTTCCAATATTAATGCCAATGATATTCTACACTTGTTAAACAAAGAACACATTTCTAACCACGTGTATAATGTTGAGACTACACAAACATTAATTATGAATTGTAAAACTATTTTCGAAAGCACTATAATTTTTGTTTGGTCAGTTTGTAATATCAAACATAGACTAGTGTCTACCTACAATGAATATTTTGTCTCACCTTTATTTGTCCACTACACCTGTCTATAATGGACACAGTATCGGTCATCTAAAGATGGTCCATTTGCATGCCAAAAGATTATTTTTCAAAATTTACCACTGGAACCCAGACATTTCGGTGACAAATTTTCAAAAATAGTCTTCTCTTGGCCTGCAAAGGGACATTCTTTTTTTATGCGCATTCCATCCCCCACCCCCCCCCCCCCCCCCCCCTTTAAAAGCGGCCGATTTCATTAAAAATAAATTTTCTTGCAGAAAATATACTTGCAACAAGAAAATTTAGAAATTTTACCAGTAATAAATTTTCAAAGATAGTCTTGTTGGTCTGCAAAGCAGTATTCTTCACGATCACTGCCTAGGTCGGTTTTGACCAGCTTGACATTAAAGGGCCGAGACATATGATCACGCATCCACCACCCCAAAAGCAGGTGTCCATTACAGACAAGTGGCCATGCATCATCCGCTTCTATACATGATTAATTTGAGAATAATTTGACTGAAAGTTATTGCTGCCTTAGAAATTCATGCCTCACGAGCAGCAGTGACAGTAAAAGTCTTCTCAAAATAACAGGATTCGTATTTCTCTTCCTTGAGGATATACTGGTATTACTGAGACGGAACTCAGACTGGATGTGTTTATTAATATAAACATATAGAAACATGATAATTATACAAAAAGCATAAAGCATAATGCATATATTACAATAAAGTTAATAATCCACACAATTTAGATATAATTTAGCTTTTCCCAAGATATGACCGCGGAAGCTTTAATTGATGTGATTAACCCTTTCGTGACGAAACCGGCCAAGACCAGCCTCTGTAGTGGTTTTGGGTAATGTCCATTTGCAGGCAAAGAGAAGACTTTGAAATTTTACCACTGAAATGACTGGCTCGGTAACCGAGCCAGTCATTACAGTGGTAAATTTTCAAAAATAGTCTTCTCTTGACCTGCAAATGGACATTCAATAATTAAAGGGTTAAAGATTCACCTGCACATACAGGTAATTAGTGTCAATGTTCACTTTTTAAGAGATTTATAATCATTTTTTCTCTATAATTTATAAGCTATGTATTTATTTTATCACAAAGTGCTACTATATAAGCCAGCAATCACCTTTATAGTATGAATACTCGGAGTCAAACAGCGAAAATTTAAATTTTCTCATAGAAAATGTCCATTTGCAGATCAAGAGAAGACTATTTTTTGAAAATTTACCATTGGAATGACTGGCTCGGTAACCGAACCAGTCATTCCAGTGGTAAATTTTCAAAAAGTCTTCCTATATTCTGCAAATTGACATTTCTCAAGACCACTGTAGAAACCGTTTTTGACGGATATGAATGTTAAAGGGCTAACTTGCTGTCAACCCCTAAACACACATGCATTTAACTGTCTTAAATATCACTTACCCACCATCAACCCACCGCAACCATTCAACACAGATGCCTTATAAGCTCCATTTTACACATATAAGTGCTTAAATAGCACTTAACCAACTCACCATAACGACCTCACATATACTCCCTCTAAGCCCCGCATGCACGCACGCACGCACGTATGTATGTACGCATGCACGCACATATGTACGCACGCATGCACTCACATATAGGTACTTAGCTTAATATGGTTTAGTCACCTACAGCTGCATGAGTACATCTTACCACTGACTACTCTTCTTATGTACTAAATTAATTAATTTATATATTAATTAAAATAATTTATTGTAATTTATTCAGTCATTATATTTATTTGTAAATATTGTGTTACTTTGTAAAGCAAAATGTCAAGCATAAAGTTGATTTAATAAATAAATAAATAAATGCAGAAATAAATAAATTATCAAATAATCATTTTTTCTTGTCATAATTTAATTCATAATTGAAATATATTTGAAAATAAAACTATTGGTAAGTTCGATAAGTGCTGACAATTTACATTTTCAGCCATGCATACTTGGATAAAACTAATTCTTTCAGTCAATATTTTGAACCTAATTTGACTGGAAACTGATGCTGCATTACCTTCATGATTACCTGTGCTATTACCTGTGTGATTACCTGTATGATTACCTGCATGATTACCTGTATGATTACCTGCATGATTACCTGTATAATTATCTGTATGATTACCTGTGATTGCCTGTATGATTACCTGTATGATTACCTGTATGATTACCTGCATGATTACCTGTATGGTTACCTGTATGATTATCTGTATGATTATCTGTATGATTACCTGTGATTACCTGTGTAATTACCTGTATGGTTAGCTGTATGATTACCTGTGTGATTACCTCCATGATTACCTGAGTGATTACCTGTGTGATTACCTCCATGATTACCTGTATGATTACCTGCGTGATTACCTGTGTGATTACCTGTAAGATTACCTGTATGATTGCCTGTATGATTACCTGTATGATTACCTGTGTGATTACCTGTATGGTTACCTGTATGATTACTGTGTGATTACCTGTGTGATTACCTATATGATTACCTCCGTGATTACCTGTATGATTACCTATTTGATTACCTGTATGATTGCCTGTATGATTACCTGTATGATTACCTGTGCTATTACCTGTGTGATTACCTGTATGATTACCTGTATGATTACCTGCATGATTACCTGTATGATTACCTGCATGATTACCTGTATAATTATCTGTATGATTACCTGTGATTGCCTGCATGATTACCTGTATGATTACCTGTATGATTACCTGCATGATTACCTGTATGATTACCTGCATGATTACCTGTATGGTTACCTGTATGATTATCTGTATGATTATCTGTATGATTACCTGTGATTACCTGTGTAATTACCTGTATGGTTAGCTGTATGATTACCTGTGTGATTACCTCCATGATTACCTGAGTGATTACCTGTGTGATTACCTCCATGATTACCTGTATGATTACCTGTATGATTACCTGCGTGATTACCTGTGATTACCTGTAAGATTACCTGTATGATTGCCTGTATGATTACCTGTATGATTACCTGTGTGATTACCTGTATGGTTACCTGTATGATTACTGTGTGATTACCTGTGTGATTACCTATATGATTACCTCCGTGATTACCTGTATGATTACCTATTTGATTACCTGTATGATTACCTGTATGATTATCTGTATGATTATCTGTGTGATTACCTGTGTGATTACCTGTATGATTACCTGTATGATTACCTATATGATTACCTGTATGATTACCTGTGTGATTATCTGTATGATTATCTGTGTGATTACCTACAGGATTACCTCTGTGATTACCTGTATGATTACCTGTATGATTACCTCTGTGATTACTTGAATGATTACCTGTGTGATTACCTGTGTGATTACCTGTATGATTACCTGTGTGATTACCTGTGTGATTACCTGTGTGATTACCTGTATGATTACCTGTATGATTACCTGTATGATTACCTGTATGATTACCTGTGTGATTACCTGTATGATTACCTGTATGATTACCTGTATGATTACCTGTATGATTACCTGTATGATTACCTGTGTGATTACCTGTATGATTACCTGTGTGATTACCTGCATGATTACCTGCATGATTACCTGTATGATTACCTGTGTGATTACCTGTATGATTACCTGTGTGATTACCTGCATGATTACCTGTATGATTACCTGTGTGATTAACTGTCTGATTACCTGTATGATTACCTGCATGTTTTGATGTTCTAAAAAATGAGTGGTAATTGCAAGGAATAAAGTTGGTTAACCATATAACACTCATTCCAGCCAAAAGCGGCTTCTGCAGTGGTCTAAAGAAATGGTCAATTGCAGAGGAAAAAGACTATTTTCTGAAAATTTACCACTGGAATGTTCTGTAACAGATCGAGTCATTCCAGTGGTAGATTTTCAAAAATAGTCTTCTCTTGGTCTATTGGAAAATTGAATTTTTAAAAAATAAATGTGAATATTAAAGGGTTTATGTTAGTATTCATGCTCACCAAAAACAGATTGCACAATGGTATTTGAAATGTCCATTTGCCGGTTACAGAAGGAGATTTAGGAAAATGTTCAAGTAGACTGCAAATGGCTATTCACTAAGCACAAATTTAGATTATCTTGACTAATCCTGACCATTATTGGGTGAATACATGTTTGACTGTAGATTGACATACAGCATGGCTTTCTACTAACTACATATTTGGCTGTAGATTTACATACAGCATGTCTTAGTACTAACTACATATTTGACTGTAGATTGACATACAGCATGTCTTAGCATTAACTACATATTTGACTGTAGATTCACATACAGCATGTCTTAGTACCAACTATATATTTGACTGTAGATTGGCATGCAGCATGTCTTAGCATTAACTACATGTTTGACTGTAGATTGGCATACAGCATGTCTTAGCATTAACTACATATTTGACTGTAGATTGGCATACAGCATGTTTTAGTGCTAACTACATATTTGACTGTAGATTGGCATACAGCATGTCTTAGCATTAACTACATGTTTGATTGTAGATTGGCATACAGCATGTCTTAACATTAACTACATATTTGACTGTAGATTGACATACAGTATGTCTTGGCATTAACTACATATTTGACTGTAGATTGACATACAGCATGTCTTAACAATAACTACATATTTGACTGTAGATTGACATACAGCATGTCTTAGGACTAACTACATGTTTGACTGTAGATTGACATACAGCATGTCTTAGCACTAACTACATGTTTGACTGTAGATTGACATACAGCATGTCTTAGCATTAACTACATGTTTGACTGTAGATTGACATACAGCATGTCTTAGCACTAACTACATGTTTGACTGTAGATTGACATACAGCATGTCTTAGCACTAACTACATGTTTGACTGTAGATTGACATACAGCATGTCTTAGGACTAACTACATGTTTGACTGTAGATTGACATACAGCATGTCTTAGCACTAACTACATGTTTGACTGTAGATTGAAATACAGCATGTCTTAGGACTAACTACATGTTTGACTGTAGATTGACATACATCATGTCTTAGGACTAACTACATGTTTGACTGTAGATTGACATACAGCATGTCTTAGCACTAACTACATGTTTGACTGTAGATTGACATACAGCATGTCTTAGCACTAACTACATGTTTGACTGTAGATTGACATACAGCATGTCTTAGCACTAACTACATGTTTGACTGTAGATTGACATACAGCATGTCTTAGGACTAACTACATATTTGACTGTAGATTGACATACAGCATGTCTTAGCACTAACTACATGTTTGACTGTAGATTGACACACACCATGTCTTAGCACTAACTACATGTTTGACTGTAGATTGACATACAGCATGTCTTAGCACTAACTACATGTTTGACTGTAGATTGACATACAGCATGTCTTAGGACTAACTACATGTTTGACTGTAGATTGACATACAGCATGTCTTAGGACTAACTACATGTTTGACTGTAGATTGACATACAGCATGTCTTAGCACTAACTACATGTTTGACTGTAGATTGACATACAGCATGTCTTAGGACTAACTACATGTTTGACTGTAGATTGACATACAGCATGTCTTAGGACTAACTACTCACACAACACAATCCTAACACTTTAACACTCAATTTTCACATAGGAAATGGCCATTTGTAAACAGAGATTGTCTTTTTTAATTTATCACTGGAATGACTGGTTCAATCACCGAGCCAGTAATTCCAGTGGTACATTTTCAAACATAATCTTCTGTTGGTCCACAAATGGACATCTATCGAGACCACTGCATAGGCCGTTTTTGGCAAGTATGAGTGCTAAAGAGTGAACATGGTCCTCAGACTTCATCAAAGCTGGTTATCTGCATCGCCACCCCCGCCATCCCACAATTTCTGTATATTTTCTCACCGACTCCCATTACCATCCATAACAAATTAGTCTGACAGACCTCGTGATTTCTAACTACAATCCATTCTAGGAAAGCTTAGGATTTTTTTAGTGAAAAACAAATTCCTTAAACAAATTTGATACATTTTCAAGCGGCACATTTCATTTAAATATGTACCATATAGTTACCAGCACCCCATAAGGGGAAAGAGGGTAAACTGTGGTAGTGCCAGCCTGCCTGCCTGCCTGTGTGCTTGTGCGTGGGCATATGTCTGTCTGTGTCCGGAGCTGTATCTAAAAACTATGTATCCAATTTGGCTCAAATTTAACACAACGAAGGAACTTGCAGTGCAAGACAATTTCCCGACCTTGTTCATGATCTGGATAAGAGAACCCGGATCCGGATAGGATCGGATCAAAGTCAGGATCTGTCGATATCTCAGAAACTACCGGTCAGATTTGGCTGAAATTTTAACACGTCACCCTACACTATGATTCCACAACTTTAAGCGTGATCCAGAGAAATCATAAAAAATCTGGACAATCCATACAAATCTGTAAAATTTGAAGTCTGATAACATTTTGTGAGAGAAATGCGATGGTGAGGGTCTGCACTCTCTGATTAGTCATGTTCTGTGTGCTTACAGGAAGTCGCAAGAAAATCTCAGAAATTCTCAATCAGTTTTCACCTTAAAAAAAACACCTAACTTGTACCTGTCCAACCTGCTACATCTCCTGAAACCTTTAACGTTTGAAATTCCAATGCCTCACTTACAAGAGAAAGCTCGTGAATATTTTGAAACCAATTTCACTGGAATCTGTTGCTACCATAGGCTTGCAGTCAAATTAATTTCAAAACATTAAAAAGTACAATCTTTGTACTATAAAGAACTTGTCATTTCTGGTTTGTATGGGTTAGAGGGTTAAAATATATCAAGCAGTTTTATATGATATGGCGTTAACACTTTAACCCTCGAATTTGTTCACGAAAATTTTAATTTTCTCATAGAAAATGTCCATTTTCTGACGAAGAGACTATTTTTGAAAACTTACCAGTGATAAATTTTCAAAAATAGTCTTCTCTTGGTCTGCAAATGGACATTTCTCAAGACCAGTGTAGAAGCCATTTTTGGCTGATAGGAGTGTTAAAAAGTTAATGATAAATCAGAGATGGACAGACAGACGAACAGACACAGGGATTACTGTAGTACATTCAGCTCAACAATACAGAGCCATAATTATAGCAGAAGGAATTAGATCACACAAAATATTTTTGTAAATGTCATACATTTGAATTATCTGCCATTTCTCAAATAGATCTAAAAATAGAAAATTAGATTGTTATGCATGGAAATGAAATGCGCTTAACAAACACCTCCCCCCCCCACCCTCTTATTTGGCAAATAAGCGTGAATAATGACAGATTCAGAGAATAATAGAACAGCTTCAACCTTCAACTGTTCATGAGCTGTATGCCACAGATGATTCTAATATTCACCAAATCTTGCAGATTATTTTGAAACTGATTAGACTTGAAGTTGCTGAGCTGCCGAAGACAGCACCAATTTATAGGCAAATTGTTTTTTCAATAATTAGCAGCGTCCATATTCAGCTCTATCGAAAGCACTATGCAATGTCAGAATGGAGATGGTTAAATACCCCAATGACTAATGCTGAGAAAGTGTTAAATAGGTTACTTACACCAGGTACAGGACACCTCAGAAATAACTTAACATGAGTTCAAAATAAAATAAAACACACTGTTCAATAATTTTGAACATAATCTCGTTGGAAGACATTGCTGCCCAATTACTTCCAATCAAAATTAAGTTCAAAATATCCAATAGAACATTACTTACAAAATTGAACTAAATATGCATGTTTCTATTTTGATTTTGGAAACATTTTAACTTATTTATGGGCTGTACTGTAGTAGTAATACATGCATCAATAGTATCCTCAAATTGGGGAAATTGATGTGACATTTATAAGAAATGTTACATAAACAATCCACACCCAACTAACAGAGCCAGCGTCCAATTAGACACCATCATGCTGCATTCACGGTGGAATGTTTCCATAACATTGCTGTATTAACACTGCATAACTCCACTGTATTAATTCAGTTATAACACACAATAGTATCTATATATCTACACATATAATTCACCTTTCCAGAGTACCCAGCCATCATATGATGTCATAATGAACTGCGTGGCGTGTACAATGACATCATAATGAATGACGTCGATAAGTACGTCACGAACGCATATTTGATGACGGTCTATGGGCTGTTGTACAAATTGTTTGCTTTTACCATTTAATAAATATTCTGTTGAATATTTTGAAACTAATTTGACTGGGCGCTGTTACTGCCTATGGCAGCAACAGCGCCCAGTCTAATTAGTTACAAAATATTCAACAGATTCCCTGTATAGTTTTCAGGAAATTGATAGCTAGGGCAATCGGGGATCGATCAATCCAAACACGGCAAGGTGTGGGTGGAGCTTAGCTAGTGATGGGCGGGGCATGGCTAAAAATGGAAAGGTCCATTGGTCTCAGATTTGGCAGCTACACTTTAATACAGACAAAACACATGTAATACACTTTGGTTCAAATAATTCTAGGACCCAGTATTATATGACGGACACTACATGCCAGTCACAAACCATTGAAATCATACCGTCCACAAGTGAAAAAGATCTTGGCGTACACATAGATGAAAATCTCCTTCGATACCCATATAAATGCAATTGCATCAAAGGCTAACAGCATAGTTGGTCTAATTACCAGAACCTTCAATTACATGGATGAAAACACGCTTACCCTGTTATTCAAATCATTAGTCCGAGCAATTTTGGAATATTGTTACTGCATATGGTCTCCTCGTTTTAAAAGACAATCTTATATAATCGAAAGGGTCCAGCGCAGAGCCACTAAACTGGTTCCCCATTTGAGAAACTACTGCTACCCAGACAGGTTAAAGGCTTTAAACCTCATGTCACTAAAATACAGAAGGCTTAGGGGAGACTTAATCGAAACATACAAATTTATCCATGATGATTACAACATTGACAAAACACATTCTTTGACCGATCAAGTAACACACGCACTAGAGGTCACACATTCAAGCTCAACTAGGTTTGCACAATATTGCCCTAGGAGGCATCGCAATATATCGTGGTGAGAAAATCGCGATATTTAGATATATCGTATAGCTTATTTTATGGCAGGAATTCAGATAACTCCATCACATCTGGACACGCGTCGCTGAAACGCAATCCCCACCAAGGCCTCGTCATAAGGAATCACTATACCAAATTTGAAATAAATCCATGCAGGCTAGCTAAAGGTATTGAACGGAAACCAAATTTTCATTGAATTCTATGTCATTCAAGGGGAATGACTCCATCACATCCGGATGCACGTTGCTAAAACGCAATCCACACCAAGGCCTCATCATAAGGAATCACTATGCCAAATTTGAAATAAATCCATGCAGGCTAACTAAAGTTATCGAGTGGAAACTTAGTGTGACGGACGGATGGACACACACACATGGACGCCGCTATTACTAGTGTCCCCGTCAACGGCCGTCGGGGGACAATAAACAATTGTAACTAAACAAAGTACAAGCACTAGTAATACAATACCAACACAGCTCCAGAGGCAATAACAAGCCAAGGGCTTATGCCTCGTAAAATGATGATGATGATGATGATGATGATGATACATGTAATGGCATGTTCCAATTCTAAAAAGTTGAATTTCTCCAGTCTTTCATTTTGTGAAATAAATCCTCTGAACCCTCAAATTTGTTCAACCAAATTTTAATTTTCTTCAACAGGATTGTCTTTATAACTGCGACAGTCATTTCAGAGTTAAAATTTCATAAATGCTTATCTCCTGACATGTAAATAGACATAGAGAAAGGACAAACTTACATTCTCTTTACCAATTTTGAATTAAAATGTATTGGGTTCTTTAGGCTATGAAGAATACACGGAAATCTGAACTAAACTTAAAGGATTTTAATCTGATAAATTTCAGATTCTGTGGAATATTTTGGAAATTCTTAAAACATGGAGCAATATATTATCAATACCTTATAGGAAATACCTTCTCCAATTAGCAAGAAATCAGTACAAGGGAGGTAACTCACTTCACAGAACTCAGTAAAGGGAGGAAACCCAGCATTACAAAGACTACACAAGAATTCTATGAAATTAAATATCTCGCCTGTCTCCGTTTTTGTCAGTGACCTTGACCTTTGACCTTGTGACATCATTATCATCAAGCCGCTTCCTAACAGTATAGTGAACCACGTAGCCAAGTTTAGTTCCAGTAGGATTCACTAATCCTGAAATATAAGTTAAGAAACTGCTGAAAATTTTGAAATTAGTTTGAGTGGAAGCCTATGGCAGCAACAGCTTCCAAAGTACTTTCAAAATATTCAACAGAAATGGTTTTATATCATAAAGAATATACGATTTCAGTGCTATGTCGATGGAGGGTTACCTATGTATAATTATCTTGTAAACAGAAACAAGATACTCGTAATAATTAAAGCTTACTCTAGATTATTCACACACAGTTCATCAACATATCAATCAGACAGGTTCTTCTTAGCACATACATACAAACAAATGTCTGCTACTGATTCATATTTATCATAGCAACCAAGGCTTGCAGCAGCCCACGTAACATTAACAATATTAAACAGGTTATTAGCACATTGAAGCATCTTCATGGATTCTCCAACAGAACGTAATTTTATATTAACCAATCAGAAAATGGTCGGTTATTCTCGCAGAATTGGATATCACTATGTGGAAGTAGTGTTAGTGAAGGCCATCCAGAGCAGTGATGACGTAATAATACCGCTTGTGACATCACATAGTACATAAGATATCTTGTCACTGTATAGTGTTAGCTTTCATTAGTGCAAGTTTTTCAGATAGTTCAAATTGCAAGCACTACATTTTTTGCATAAGACATTCAACGTGCTAGTTGTCATAGTGTGATTAGCCACCCTTGATGCTAGTTGTCACAGTGTGATTAGCTGCCATTGATGCTAGTTGTCACGGTGTGATTATCCACCCTTGATGCTAGTTGTCATGGTGTGATTATCCACCCTTT
Source organism: Chaetoderma sp. LZ-2023a (assembly GCA_034401795.1). Lineage (NCBI taxonomy): Eukaryota > Metazoa > Mollusca > Caudofoveata > Chaetodermatida > Chaetodermatidae > Chaetoderma > Chaetoderma sp. LZ-2023a. The sequence goes on from CM067374.1 coordinate 16,777,312, forward strand.
ATGCTAGTTGTCATGGTGTGATTATCTGCCCTTGATGCTAGTTGTCATGATGTGATTATCCACCCTTGATGCTAGTTGTCATGGTGTGATTATCCGCCCTTGATGCTAGTTGTCATGGTGTGATTATCCGTCCTTGATGCTAGTTGTCATGGTGTGATTATCTGCCCTTGATGCTAGTTGTCATGGTGTGATTAGCCGCCCTTGATGCTAATTGTAATGGTGTGATTAGCCACCCTTGATGCGAGTTGGCATGGTGTGATTAGCCGCCCTTGATGCTAGTTGTCATGGTGTGCTTAGCCGCCCTTGCTGCTAGTTGTCATGGTGTGATTAGCCGCCCTTGATGCTAGTTGTAATGATCTAGCCGGTCAAATCTGAGTGCTCTTGATAAATGTTTATTTGCATGTCAAGATAAGATTGCATATATTTATTTAAATGTATCACTTGAATGACTGGCTCAAAAATAGTCTTCACTTGGTGTGCAAACGGACATTGAATAAGGGGAGTTTAGATTTTCTTGATCAATCTTGACCATTTAAAGCACAATTTTCTCCGGGTCCAAAAGCCAGGTGGTGCTTCAGGCAGGTCATACTTTATCAATGAGTACAACACTTACCTGCTGTAGATCCTGTGCTTCATGTAGAGCGTGATGAACTTACCTGGGATTCATAACGAGGCGTCTGAAGAAGTATGTCCAGGTGATATAATCCATGGCATCCTGCTTTGTTGTCACTGTTCCAGCCACGACCTCAGCATTCATATGCTCAGCCAGGACCGCAAGCAGGCTGTGCAATGACAAATAATAAACGTAGCCTATTGGGATTCAAAGTTCTAAATGCTATGGGTACACTCATGAATATCTTTAGAGTTTTAACTAGAAGTCTGAATATCCAAGCATCTTATTAACTCTATTGAAGGCAGGGTCATTTGAGAACAGGCTACAGCATCAACATCAAAACCACCACTACCACCACCCACCACCACCACCACCAAGATCATCACCAAGACCACCCCCACCACTACTACCACCACTACCACAACCACTAGCACCATCACCACAACCAACACCAAGACACCACCACCACAACCAACACCAAGACCACCAACACCAAGACCACCACCACCACCACCAAGACCACCACCACCACCAAGACCACCACCACGACCACTACCATCACAAGCAACACCAAGACCACCACCACCACAACAACCAACACCAAGACCACCACCACCACCACCACAACCGACACCACCACCACAACCAACACCAAGACCACCACCACCACAACCAACACCAAGACCACCACCACCACTACAACCACCACCAAGACCACCAAGACAACCACATCCACCACCACCAACACCACCACAACAAACACCACCACAACCACCACCACCACAACCAACACCATGACCACCACCACCACAACCAACACCACAACCAACACCACCACAACCAACACCACCACAACCAACATCAAGCCCACCACCACCACCACCAACACATTTCAAATTCGCTGGCGAAATCCACCAACAAATCTGTGGATGCGCTATGGGTAAAAGTTTTAGTCCTAGTTTTGCCAACATCTATATAGCTGAGTGGGAAGAAGATGCGCTTAACAAATGTCCTAAGCAGCCCTGTTTTACCGCCGGTACCTCGATGATATTTTTATGATTTGGAATCATTCGAGGGAAGAGTTTGAACAATCACGATCCTAACATCAAACTTAAAGCCAACATCGACCAGTCGTCTGTAGACTTTTTAGACGTTACTCTCTACAAAGGTGTAAATTATAACACGAGTGGGCTTCTTGATTACAAAGTATTCTTTAAGCCTCCCGATTCCCATCAACTACTGCATAAGAAATCTTTCCATCAACCTCATACTTTTAAAGGTATTGTCAAATTACAGATTATCCGATTTCACCAAAATTCTAGTGATAGAAAGAATTTTGAATCTGCGTGTTTCACCTTATTTAAAGCCCTCAAACCGAGGGGATATTCAACACGATTTTTGCGCAAAATAAAGTCCGAAACTTTGCATGATTTGGAATCTATTACTGATAAGGCTGCCGATCAAAAGCCTACCAAGATTCGTCACAATCGTCCGATTATAGGCGTAGAACAATCTCAGAAATGTGGAAAGAAGAGGTGTAAATTAGACCTCTATCTACCTAATCAGAAAACATTTGTCAGTTATCAGAACAAAAGCAAATTCCAACTTCAGTCTAATTTAGATTGCGATTCTAAAAATGTTATCTATTTAATTTCTTGCAAATTATGCCAAAAGCAGTATGTCGGTGAAACAAAATGCCCTTTAAGATGGCGAGCAACTAGACACCTTTGCGATATTAGACACGACGAGGACACCAACGTAGCTCAACATTTCAATCTTCCTGGTCATTCTGTCGATAGACACTTTGAAATTATGCCTATTGAGCAACTGCCTCTTTCTGCTACGGCCGAAGAAACTGATAAACAAAGAAAACTTCGAGAATCATTTTGGATTAAGCAACTGAAAATAAAATGGCCGAGAGGCATAAACATGGGCCCTGGTCTTGCTGATCAACGTGAAATTATTCCATTCAGCTTAACATACAGTCGAAAAAATGTTGAAATTTCTGAAATTTTGAAAGATGAATATCGTAAATTGCAGGATAAAATGAAAGAACCTCTCAATTTGCGTCCAGTGATAGCCTTTAAGAAAAACTCCAATCTACGTGACATCTTGGTTAAATCAAAATTAACTCTTCAAAAACCTTCAGAATGAATGATATATATTATTCATATTTTATAGGCCATACCGCCTCTATCAAACAAACATAACAAATCTCAGACAATAAAATAAATAAAAAATATCTCCCAACCTTGGGAGATCCTGAGCCAGTGCGTTTAATCATATAACCACCACAACCAACAACACCACAACCAACACCAAGACCACAACCAACACCACCACTACCACCACCACCACAACCAACATCACCACAACCAACACCAAGACCACAACCACCACCACCATCATGACAAGCACCACCATCTTCCCCTCCACCACCACCACCACTACTACCATCATGACGAGCACCAAAACCACCACCACCACAACTACAATCATGATCAGCACCACCAGCACTGCTGCCGACGACGACAACAGCATTAACACCTCTAACACTTACAGACTAGAAATGCCAAATTATTTGTAATGTAAGATATATTCTGATTTCTGTTGAATATTTTGAAACTAATGTCGCAGAGAGCGGTTAGGTTCCAGTCAAATTGGGTTCAAAATATACAGGAGTGATCCTGACTATAGAGTTATATTGAAATTGAGACAGAATTCAATAGCAATCAGATATTTGCAGATACTCGCCAACCCATGTTTGTCACATTGTAAATTTTCGGATTTTTCACATCATTGCCGATTATCTAGATTTTTTTTGATTATTCAGACTTTTTTTTTTTATAGATTTTCTGGCTTTTTTGTGTCACACTCAAAGCCGTGGAATCCTAGTGTATAGTCATGCCCTTTCCTGTGTTAAAATTTTAACCAAATCGGACGAACAGTTCCCGAGATATCTACAGATCCAGAATTTGGGCCAATCTGGATCCAGGTTCTTTTCATCCCACTCACAGCCAAAGTCTGTGAATCTTCTTCCATGCCAAGTTCTTTGTTGTGTTAAGATTTAAGCCAGATCAGATAGGTAGTTTTTGAGATACATCTCCAGACAGACAGACAGACAGACAGAGACCTGATTGCAATACTTTCTTCCCCTTATGGGTGAGGTAATAATTACATCCAACATCAGGACTGGATTCTGGCTTTTTTAGTCTGTTAATAGTCAGATTTAGACAGGAAAATGTTTAATTCCCTGCACCACCACCCCCCCCCCCCCACTCCCCCAACTCCCCCACCAACCACCCATTTGTAGATTAAGAAATGATTTTGAAACTTTGAATAGATTGCCTTGGTTATCACGCCACACATGCATTCTACTTATAAACTTTCAAGAATAATCTCCTCTTTTGGCCTGCAAATGGAGATTCCTTAGAACTACTGCAGAGGCCAGTATTGACCGGATTCATAATGAAAGTGTTCTTTCTTCTTCTTTTCATTCGCTGATCATACCGCCAGTCATGTAAGTGACTATCGACATGATCATAAGCGTTAAGTGCGTGGATCCATGGTTTATTAGAGTGCGCCATGCGGCCTGGAACCTCCGTCTTCAGCACTCGAGGTTTCTGTCAGGGTTACCTCACCCTTACCTCCTTTAGTCGCCTCGTACGACACGCAGAGGATACGGAAGGTGTATTCTAAGCCCCACCTACATGAAAGTGTTAATGGGCTAAATAATATATAAAGTTTGATGTGAATGGATGCATGCCATGATACACAGATGGATGATTGGACTAAATAATATATAAAGTTTGATGTGAATGGATGCATGCCATGATACACAGATGGATGAATGGACTAAATAATATATAAAGTTTGATGTGATGGATGCATGCCATGATACACAGATGGATGAATGGACTAAATAATATATAAAGTTTGATGTGATGGATGCATGCCATGATACACAGATGGATGAATGGACTAAATAATATATAAAGTTTGATGTGATGGATGCATGCCATGATACACAGATGGATGATTGGACTAAATAATATATAAAGTTTGATGTGAATGGATGCATGCCATGATACACAGATGGATGATTGGACTAAATCGCTATGTCTCATTAATGATGAGTGCTGGAGTCTTACTTTGATTCAACAGGAAATGGTTCATAGAGAAACTTTTTGTAGAAGTGTTTCTTGATATCCTGAACCAGAATGACTGCTTTGCCTTGATCATCAAACTGTGGTCGTCCAGCACGACCCATCATCTGTAGAACATCTAAACAATAACAATGGTAAATTCAATGCACCTTTCCAGTTTATCCATTAAACAAATGATGTCACAATCAACTACGCGACGTGTAAACTGACGTCATAATCAATTACATCATACGTTCATCTCTAATGCTTAATTGATGATGGACTAAGCATTGTTGTATGAATTGTATGTCTTTCCTATTTAATAAAATGCTGTTGAATAGGCAGCGACAACACCCAGCCAAATTAGTTTCAAAATATTTGACACCTTTCTTGTATAGTTTTCTGGAAATTGATAGTCAGGGAATTCAGGGATCGATCGATCCAAACATTAGCGAGGTCTGGGTGGGGATTAGATAGAGATGGGTGGGGCATAGCTAAAACTGGATGCCTTCACTGTTAAAAAATCTCCGTAGTGACACCATACAAGGGTAGATAAAGACATAAAGGGATAAAATTGTATGAATTGATGTGAAAATTAGAAATAAGAATTAGATATGGCTTAACCTTTATTCACTCAAATTTCCTCAGGAAAATATAAATTTTCTCTTAGAAAATGAGTAGTTGCAGACAAAGAGATAATTTTGGAAAATGTATCACTGGAATTGTTTAATATAGTCTTCTGTTAGCCTGCCCATGAAGAATTAGCTTTACCTGTTATAGGGAAATCCACATATTTCCTTGTTTTCCCATCAAAGTACTCTGTTCCCTTGACAACCACTAAATGTGCTGGGAAGTTGACACCCCATGCTAATGTGCTGGTAGCTATTAGTACCTGAAATGACAGTCAATAATAATACTACAAGCAAAACACGTCTAGAATGGACACAGCCCTGGTCAGTAGCAGATATATTTTATAGAATGAACCATTAGATTAAAAGAGCAAATTTTATTTACTTTAACAATTATAATATTGACGGTGATGGTATTGATGAAAACAGGTAACTTTACGCTTTTTCTCTTATAATCAATCGCAATACATATTGTTTTTAATGCACAAAAGCATTTGGAACAAGATGCCCAAGGGGCCTGTATCGCTCACCTGGAACATAGGCATTTCAACTAGAAAGGTGATCAGCTATAAGTAGACCCCCTAAGGTGTCGAGCAGAATTGTAACATGGACACAGTAGTAATGTTTCTTTATGTATCAACTGCACTTGATTAAATTTTAATGGCCCTTAGTCCCTAATCATATCTCACAAATTTTAGCCCGATCTGTTTAGTGGTTCTGGAGAAGTCGTTTTTGCGAAAACTAGGTCATCCAATATGGCCAACATACCCCTTGGCCAATCAAGTTTCCTTGAACAAACTTTGTTACACTCTTGCCCTAGATGATATTTCATGAGTTTTGAATCAATCTCCCAAGTGGTTTCGGAGAACATTTTTAGATGTTTCTAAAAACTGACAAAGATCCAAGATGGCCATCGACCAAATTGGCCAATTGGCTTGCTTCGAAGAAATTCGCATCCATAGGCCATAAGGATGTATCCTGCCAAATATACTTGAAATCGGTCCCGTGGTTCTCGTGAAGACATTTTAAATTTCCCATTGCTTTAGTATAGGATTTTTTGGTGGGAAAAAGATCCTAGATGCCCATTTAGAGACAAGCCTCCACAGTGATATACACCACTGATAGCCCACAGGACCGGCCTCTCTATTCTGTGTAGGCTCAGACAAACACATAGTCTCTGCCAGAGTTGCATCGACATGATGGGACCACCCATAGGGGCTTCCATCTACCTTGACAATGCTCACCTGGGAGGAGGCTAAAGTGATTAGCATGTGAACCACAGCAGACTCTGGCATGTTCACATGTTACGTAGAGAATCTGGTGCTGAGCAGAGGTCTACAGCAGACAACCACGGCCTACCCTCTCCACCCCATAAAAGTGGCAGACAGACTCAACCTCTTCACGTTGGTGAAAGTGGTCATAAATGTTTCTCCGCAAGGGGTCGACCCAAGCATTGTACTGGGGGGCCATCCCGGAATTGGGCCCACTTGGCATCCAATATCATGGCAGCCTCAGCGCCCTGTGCCACTGCTGTAGACGCCAGCATGAGCAGTCTGATGAGAATCATGGCTATATATGAAGAGTTAAACTGAACAGAGTGAACCCCTCGAGAAATATCTGTGCCAGATCGAGCCCTGTTCCATCCGGATCGATAGTGATCTTCATCCCCTCAGGGGCAGGGGCGAGCTGCTTCACTCTGCCGCCGGCTAAGAAACGTAGCTCTAGGACTATATGAGTCGTTTGCGGGCTAGTGAGTCTGACTCGCTGAAGCAGTTTAACAGCACCCTTGACTTTGGAGACATGTGACACACCATCTACGCGTAGGATGCCCTCCGGGAGGTTAACAGCGTCTTTTGGTCCAGCAATTGGACGACGCAGCAGGAGCTTTCCACCTGTAACCCGGATCCGGTGACCCACCCTCATCAGGGAGACACCTTCACCTATGTAGGTGAGGAAGGATGATCCCCGATTGTAGAGCTTTCGAACTGTCCCATCCTTTTTCACAACAGTGGAGAGGGGAGTAACCTCTATGTCAATGACTGCGCGAGACCTATATAGGGGCAACCATGTTTGCCAGTCACCCCCAGGTCCAGCGCGGTACCACACTTCATTCTCCTCAAATATGAACTGCAGGTTTTTTACCAGGGTCAATAGCAGGCCATCATGGGCCATCCGCGGGGCACCGCTCGAATAGGGTTTGACCAGATGAAAGCCGAGGTCGTTATTTAGGGTGTTGATGTCTGCCACCTCTGTATCCGAGAGCTCAATCAACGGCTCGAGGATGTACTTCCTCTTCGGGAAATCGTACCGAAACACGATCTTGTGGCCATCTATTTTGCGACCCAGGCGCTCCTTCGTCACATCCTTGAGGTCTGTGAGCAGCTCCACCCCATCACCACCAATGGGGTGGAGGGAGAATTCCTTTGAGCTTGCTTCATACTGTAGGGTGAATGACTTGCCATCGCTCTCTTCTATCGTGGCAGCATCAACTGCATACACATCTGCCAGGTCAGCAAGACCAGACGAGTGAGCAAATATGGGTTCCATAGCACGCTATAGGAGGGGTTTAAATAAGACATATAACCATGCCGAGTACATACTTCAATGTTGCAGTACGTATCAGCTGCGGAGAGAAGAGATCTGGCCTTTGTCTGGCCTTTGTCAACCTCCTTTCTTGAAAAGCTGTATGGGCCTGTGGAAGAACTGCAGAAAACCACAGATTTCATCTTGAGAACGGCTCTCCAAGTGTGATACCAGCGATCGAAAAGAAGAAGAAAACCATGCCGATTGTCCGACTGCTGCTCTCCGGTGGTCAGAACGTAATCTCACCCTCTCTAGAGGGGAGATGGGTGGTACAGTACCGTGTAGAATGGGTCCTCTTCGAGGTGCCCCAGCGGGGCACAACATACATACACGCCGATGTGCTACATCAACCTCCGGGCAGTGCACACAGCAGCTCACTGGTAGAAGTCGGTCGGGACGTGACAGAGTATCTCCCAGGTGCCAACAGCAACCTATGGAACGCTATCAGTCCTAGCCTGTTCACACCTGTAAATCATCTGTTTGACAGCCCCTCCATTAACATATATGCCAGCACGGATGGGATATCGGATGCCCTTTTAGAGTTTACACTTTTATTACTCATTGACCTGACGACAACATATCATACCAGGAATATCTGACCTTTGCCGAGATGATGAAAGAGGGTTGTCCTTCATGACACCTGCACAAAACGAACAGATGCTCGCACTGCAACAAGGAGAGCGACTACAGCGGGAGAGCTGCTATCAACAGGCTGCCAGCATTGCAAGGAGGCAAAGGAACAGTGAAGGTTCCCGATACCGGCAGGCCCTCCTGGAGGAGAGTAAGCGGGATGCAGGAGTCTTGACAGAAGACGATGAGCCAAATGTCTTCACATACGATGCTGAGCCAGATGTCTACGATGATGTCTCAGACGAGGATGGACCAGATGTCATACAGTGGGAAGAGGAGATGTCGCCGAAGTATAAGACCAAGAAAGCCATCCAGCGGCGGACCTACTATCTTGGTCATAAGGTGACGTCCCAGATGTCACATCTCAGAAAGTTACTGGCACCTGACATAGCGCTGGATGCCCACTGTCTAAGAGACGTCTGTCTCGACACCAGCAAGCTGGTACAGTTCGCCAGGCTCTCCAAAATGAACCCTTCTATGACTCATGAGCAGATTCTGCAGGTGATGCAGGGGTGGGTGCCCTCGTTGCCATCCCGCTGGGTGGCGTGAGACTAGCCGCCACTGTCTTGGCCACGGGCTTGGGGTGGGGCAGCGGCAGATCACAAGAAGGCTGGAGAAGCATGCTAAGTACGTGACACTGGCACAGTGTATGGTACGGACTATCGACGAGTCTGTCAGCAAAGCTCTCGAGGATGGCCAGGTCACCCATGAAGCGTACCACCATATATTGAAGGTCCAAGCCCTGTACCGCACGGAGAAACCTAAAGTGCGACAGCAATACCTCAAAGGCTCCAGCGGGCGGGTTGATATGGAGGAGCTAAAAAACGAGATGTTACGGCGAGGTCACCTCTGGAGTCGAGACGACTACAAATAGTGTGCTGCCTGTACGGTAGCTTTAAGAACACCAGTATAGATGGCCTTCCCATTGAACCTCTCGACAGTCATCCGGAGCCAACCGCCCCTCCTAGGTACACCCTTAACTGGCCTGAGAGGTCTACTGGATGATATACCAGAGTTAACACCGTTCTCCATTACAGTGAATGGACTGTCCCGAACCAGCTTCTCTGTCAACCCACAACCGCTGACCAACCGCCCCATCACCATCAAGGATGCGAAGCAAGCTCATACTTGGATGCCTGCTCCAAGCCTCTCATACTGGAATCAGGAGCTGAACTTTGCCATGTGGTGTGCCATGGCAGGATGTGGAGTAAGTTCCACCCTGCTTCACTCCGATTCTGGTACTCCTGAAGCTGTGCTCATCACCAGCTGTCTCAGATTCCACGTGTACTTCACGGTGGGACGAATCCTCCATGAGCTGGATGCAAGCCTCCCTGATACAAACAACTTCGACCTACAGCTCAACAGTCATAGCGTCTCAGCGGCCAGCAGACTACAGAGAGAGTTCAGCGCTCACCCAGACTATCGGTGGCATGGTGGTAACAACAGCGGCCTAGGGGTTATGTACGGTGACCTGAGACATGACTACTCCGGATTCCCCTATCGAACACCCCGATGAGTAGTCCGCCAGATGACAGCGACATTCTCGTTCGATCCAGACTCTGGAGCGCTGGTGCAAAATATGCACAGCACTGGCTTGCGGCAGGACTACCCAGATGTGTGGAAGTACTTTGTCCCACACACCACCACAGGCCTCACCCCGCAGGGATCGTTCGGATCAACCAGTCCCTGGAAGGACTGTGCTACTGCCTCCTTACAGCACAGACAAAGATGTATAATTCCATAGATGGTGTCAGCGTAGCAGAGGTCCAGGCCATGTTCATCAGTCTCGTTGAAGATATGATCATCATGGCAGATCCCAGCATTCTTATTGCTAAGTTCCAGCAGGGGTTGCAGAAGGCCCGTCACAAACTTGACTTTGCTATTTCACCACACCTACGGTTGATTCCGAGCAACATGATCATGAACATCGAGGACCTCTAAGTCAGGGGCTATAACAACATGATAGTTGAGGGGAGTTCCCCTGGTGTCCACTTCGGCTTCAACACTGATATCAACGCACCTACGCGTAGTACGGGCCATACAGTCGTTCCGACCCTGACCCTGACACTGCACCTAGTCGACACGACGCTTCCCATGGCAGGTCCGACCCCGACACTGCAGCCAGTTGACACGACACTGCTTCCCGTGGTAGCTCTATGAGTGTTGTCAGGCCTAGCTATCATGGCGCTCGGGAAATCATCAATAAGACAATCCAGACTCTCTACAGTAGCAGTGGGGACCACAGTGAGACACTGAACCAGCTTGGCCTGCCCTACAGCCCCTATACACGCTGCCAACATGCACATCCAAGGGCTGGATGGTTCCACAGCGCATCCTTTTTCCAGATTGTAGTATCGCAGAGCCTTGTTCAGCTCTGAGTCAGGTGAGGCCATGGAGGTCTGAAACTGCTTGAACACATCTGACAGATACTCCCGATCCTTGTAGAAACCTTTAGCTCGCGGGAGCTGCTCGACGATACTCCCGCCAATGATTAGGTATTTGAGGAAGCAGATCTGTCCCTTGCCAAATCCTAGATAGAGCTTCACAGCTGTCAGCTCCTCTGTCAGCTCAGCACCGGACATCTGGTGTCTTCTTCTTGTAGTCCTTCAACTCCCTCCGGAAGACCTCATAGTACATCTTGCATAGCATGAGCCCGGACATGTTTAAGATGTCTCAATAGAGAGATGAATATTCCTGAGTACCAACCCGGCCACCTGGCAGATGCAGACTGGGAAGATCTTATTACCTCTCTCGACAGGGGACGCAGACGTTTAACCGCGTGCTTAAACAATGACGTCAACAGTACAGATCATGAAGCAACTGCCCGAGGGCCAGGCGAGTCTTCAGAAGGTGGAGAACCTGCTGCGACCCAAGACACAGAAGTTACTGACCAAAGCAAAACCCCTGGCAGTCCATGTCGCCAGTAATGTGGCGGCGAATGTGGCCGTGGTGAAGATGACAGGGGGAAATGAGGTTCTTCCTGCCGCCTGCTGTCCTCGCTACAGTGGTGAGTGGGGTGGCCGGGCACTGTCTCGGAATAACTCACCCCATCCCAAAGATCGCCTTCAGTGGTGCCTCCTACACTGTTGCCACCAAGATCATGGGTGAACGTGTTACACTAATGGAGGCCGCGGTTCTAGGGCTAGAAATGAGTGCAATGGCTGAGATCATTGTCGCCTACTTTTAACCCTTCGGAATAGTGAGAGATGGATCACGAGACCCCTGCAGCATATGAAGCATGGCGTGCCGGAGGGTGGTGTGTAGCCCATAGTCGAGCACGCGGACTGAGGATTGCCAATGCCCGGGAATGGTGGACAGCCCACAAGGCATGCCCCTGCAGAAAGGGCCAGTACCCTGAGCACTGCTACCTATTCCCTTGGCCGACTGCGTGGTTCTCCTATGCCCAACTATTTCACTGGGGGTATAACTAGTAGGTTTAAGCCATGTATATAGCACTATGACTTTGTCACTCACAGACCTAGAAAGCAAAGAGCTAGGCGATCTTGCCCACTTGGGTGAGGCATGCCTTGGTTCAGAGGACACTGTTGCCCCTATCTCCTTCCTAGACTTCGATGAGAAGGGAGACCCGCGGGCGATCCGAGGTACCATCCCAGCCCGAGGTCTCATCAGGAACACTGATCCGGTAGGACAATCGGTCATTAACAAGGCCAAGACTGTATACAAGGGGATAGGCATCAAAGACAGGGCAATGATGCGAGGTATGCTCGGAGTCGATGAGGCTGGTGCCATCAAGGTTATGGCCGAGTCCTATGCACAAGACCTGGTTAAGGATCTCCTGAAACCACAAAGCTCATTCAAACAGGATGGAGAGAATCTCAGGGTAGGCACCCTCGGCCTGAGCAATATCAGTCGATGGCAAAAAAGGTGCTACCGCCACCCTCCAGCTACCAGAGGTGAAGAAGTCAGGGTTCTTTAGTTTGCCGTTTAAGACCACAGGATAGTCATGGCTTCCTGTGCATGTACCCTACAGATACTGGATGTACTAGACACTGTGGTGCTGACACAGGCCCTCTACGCTATCTTCTCAGCTGCTCCTGGGATTTCATGCCTGACGCCTCCATCGCATCCTTCGTATCCGCCGGAGGTGCAGGATTCCCTGCTCTACAGGCGAAAGAGCTGGTGCAGGAAGTACTGCCGTTTAGTCTCCCAGATATAGACGAGGCTACCGCCGACCAAGTGCTACCCGTCCTCCGCACGCATGTCTGTACCATTCGACAGTAGGCCAGCCGATGCTGGCCAGGTGGTGCTGATCATTGCCCCGTCTTGCTGCAGGCTCTCCTGGACGAACATCTACACCTTCAATACATCCTTCTGGTGTCTGACTCCGCCGCTGAGGCGGTTGACAGTAATGATCAATGGTACAATGGCCCAATCACCAAGACGCAGAACCTGCAAGCACTGATGGAGAAGCTGCTGACAGCCCGACTGACAGAACCACCTGTTCTAGTTAACGATGACTCTGCAATGGACCAGAAGACAGTCACCTACGTCAGCAACATCACCAGGCGCATCCGGTACACAAAGATAACTGTCTTCATCATCTTTCAGAAGTACACCCGCGAGATCTCTCCAGACATCCGCCACAATGCCTGGTTGCTATACTTCAGCTCCAAGTGTGGACGTGCCCTGCTCGAGACCATATACGACAGCCTAACACTCAAGGAGACCAAAAGGGACTTTATCGCAGGTGTACAGAGGGCAGCTGAGCTGTACTTCAGCAACAAGGAGACAGGTGAGCTGTCACACTTCAAGCCATCTCTGGAAAAGGCGCAGACCTTCAACTACAAGCTGAATCCAGCCAGGAAACTAGCCTGCTCTACATGTCATGGCTGACAGACTGTCGCAGCGGCTGCAACTTTTTTCATTCATCAGAAGGCTGCGCTGTCTCCGCTACTTCGTCCGCGGTCTCTGCTACTTCGTCAGATGCTTGAGAACCTTCGTCAGAAGCTACTTCGGCAGGTCCGTACTGTCGCTTAAACTCTAACCACTGAGGGTCATCTTTTGGGATTCTCTTCATCTGGTTCTTCTCACGGTAGACCCACTTTAGCCATCGCGCATAGCATCTGACTTGTGAGGGGATTTGATGAGGTAGTCCTGGTAGTTATCTGGGAATTTCGTAAATGCTTCCAGATCACTGGTCAATCTCCTGCGCCCTTCTTCGTTGAAGATGTGATCAACAGCCTCCTTGCGGCCAACAGTGATACCCTCCTGAGTACCTTCTGCATGACCGGTGTCGTGGCTCTCTGCTACAGCGGCACTGATCTCCTCCCTGAAGTAGTTATTTGCTCCAGACTGGAGGCTATCCAGCATATCTCGCTCTTCCTGGCTATGGAGGCTAAATACGGTAGCCCACTTCCCGATCGTTAGATCTTTGGGGTCGACAATCGCCTTTTGGAGAGCTAGAATAACAGGACTGTTGGTTTGGGCCACAGGTAGGTCGAGTGTCCCGCCCTGGGTGCTGTCAAACTTCCGGTAGAGTATCCGAGTCAGGAGTACTTTTGTACTACGAGCTGGCGCTCCTTCCTCTATGGCGGCCAGTATCTCCGCATCAGACGGAGGTGTGAACTTGGCTCGCTCGTGGATATGTTGATGTCACGAAGCAGTCCTCGGACCCCGTCACAGTGGGACAGAGCACGCCGTGGCTGTCGTGCCGACTTGTCATACTGCCTATAGAACTTCTGCTGGAGAACTTTACAAAACATGGCAACCGTTTAACCCCTCTATATACCCAGACCTCAAACAGGCCGCAGTATGTGCAACATCCAGATGGCGCCATTGAACCTGCGACATCGCACCGCACTGATCCTTGGAAGGACTGCCTGATGGTCATTCGACCCAGTATACACGATGAGAACCCGTTGTCCGCTGCTGGGAAGTACATTGACTTTGCAATCTCGGCACAGATCCACGAGATCAAGAGCATGACACTCGAGTTCAAGCTTCAGAGCACAACAGATCAGATGGTAGAGCTCCCGCAGGTTCTGAACAGGTGGGAGATCGTGAAGAGCAACAGCACCATGGACACCACCTATGTGAACGATGAGTACCGAGTCCTAGGTCTGCTGGCTCGGGGCCCAAACTTGTATGCGAAGGGAATGGGGTACTACGCTGTGGGGTGCAATGAGGGGTTCACTGAATTCGAACTACGGGCAGGTGTCGAGAAGCCTGTGGCAGTTCCACTCTTAGCCCTCCTCGAGTACACACATGTGAATCCGGCTGCCATGCAGGATAGGCTGTTCCTCCGGATGTACACTGAGCAGCTCGCAGTTGCAATGATGAATGCTCCAAGACTTCATGTCTGGCATGATGAGAATGACCAGGGACTGAAGCAAACGGGTTCCAAACAGCGGATCGTGCATGTGGAGCGAGAACACCAGCAAGTCCAAGCCACAGCTAACCAACGGGTAGAGCTGACATTGCATCGTGGTGCATTGGACTGTGTCGCTGTTGCGGCCCTGGTTCAGAAGGGAGGAGTCATCCAGCAGGTGGATAAGCTAGACGACTTCAAGCTTGTGGTTGCTGGGACCAATGTTCTTGGTGAGATACGCGAGCTGGCTGATTGCCAACTCTACAGACAGAGGACTAAGTCATATGCGCTTCTGCGACTAACCAGTGGAAGCGAGGACCTCGAGTGGGCACTCGAGGGTCATAACCACCTCGGGGGCAAGGACATCCCACCTAATCAGGGCAACCGGCTTAGCTTTAAAATCGGAAACCTCATATCTGGGACTCGCTCATTAGGTGTGACGGTACTTTACTTTGGCTATGCTAAGGTATGCGTGTCGAACACATCAGATATTCAGCTTGAGCGTGCGTAGAGCACGACACCTGTCATCACCGCTGCAGCTGCCACCACTACTATAAGCTCTGCTGTCTTCTGACCAGTCGATGCTTCATAGTCCAGCATTGGCTCAGATACAGCCTCGTAGTACTCATCGAGACTCTCATCTGCCTCTTTGAGGCTCTGGTTGGCCTGCCTCCTTCTGGGGCATATGCTCGAGGGCTTTGCTGTACTCAAACTTCTCCTTAGACAGCTTCTCCATCGCCTGGTTATGATGCTCACGCTCGACCTCTGCCGCCTTCTTGTCCCCAGTTCGCTAAGGCAAACATGCCCGCATTCAAGATTGCGGATGCCATGCTATAGACTCCAGTTTACAGCTACTATATAGCTGTCCCCCAGCGACGGATATGTATGAACCAGAGGCTTATGAAGATCCAGTCGAGGATATAGATGACGAGGACTATGAGGAGGACTATGATGAGAAGGAGGATGCAGACGACTACGATGTAGCGGAGACCGCAGGTGAGTATGATGATGTAGAGCCTGAATCCCGCAAGCTAGTACACAGAGCGAAAGGAATCTATCGCACTTAGGTAAAAGCTTCTATCGGTCCGCTGGCAGCAGTTGGGGCTCTGATCACTCTGTTCACAACGAAGGCTGGTGAGACACTCCGCAAGATCGCCAACAATGCTCTACATGGGGTGGAGAAGAATTCTGAATCCATACCAGCCATCGCCTCAGGAGTAGGTACGTTCTTCGGAGTCGCAGGCCCTTGGCTACCGCATGTTGCCATAGCGCTCGCGGCCATATGGGGAGCCAAACATTTAAGCTGTACTATATAAGGATGGCATCTCTGTACGACCTGGTCAAGGCCCTTAACTTCCGAGGGTTGGTCGATAAACTACTGTTTAGTGAAGATCCAGCAGAGATTACCCGCCAGTGTATGGAGGTGTTTGAGGAGGTCCTCAGTGATGGTCGAATGAATGACGGCCGTCTCTTCGTCTGTTTAGAGTTCACCCAGGCCGTGCGTGACAGGACAGGAGTGGACATCAGTAATGAAATCCGGGAGTTTATCAACCGTCTTTCTTGAGGAACTCTACTATCAGCCTGGTGGATATTACTGAGCCCCCTCAACTACTCGAAGCTGCACGTCACAAGGGCCACAACATCACATTGGAGACAGTTAGCCAGTGGCTCAGCCACCAGACGATGTGGCAGATATACAGACCTCGTCCACGGCACTTCAAGCACGCCCATTTCGAGGAAACTGTCCCGAACAGAGTTCACCAGGCGGATGTTCTATTCCTTCCACACGACTCAGTTGGTCATAAGACCTACAAGTATGCCCTCACCATCATCGATGTCGCCAGCAGGTACAAGGCGACAGTACCGCTCACAGACAAGTCAGCTGGCCAGGTGGCCCAGGCATTCCAGGGTGTGCACGAGTCTTCGGAAAATCCCCTCCAGTGACCGGAATTGTTGCAGGTGGATGAGGGTAAGGAGTTCAGAGGGGAGACGGCAGCCCTCATGTGGAAACACGGTGTGGCAGTTAGACGAGGTGAGGTAGCGCATCACCGTGCCCAGGCTATCGTTGAGTGGTGGAATTGGACACTGGCAGAGAGACTATTCCCACACCAACACGCCCAGGAAATGGCTGCGCCGGGTGAACGTTCTAGAGTATGGGTGAGAGGGCTGCCTGCTATGGTGGAGAGATCCAATGCCGAGATTACCAGGCTAATTGGGAAGAAGCCGGTAGAGGCTATCAGACACTCTGCTGGTCACAGATCTAGAGGCGCGAACAAGGGAGAGGAGTGCCTACCACCTGATGCTCTGGTTCAAAACCTGTATGCGCCTGGTGAGCTGGAAGGTGGTCGACGGCGTGCAACAGATCCTAACTGGTTGATAGATGTTCACAGGCTTGACAGGTATGTGGAGGCAAAGGGGCAGCCTACACTGTACTACCTGGCACGCTAGCGCGGAGGGCCTAGGTGACCATTTGTCATAGAAGAGCTTCAGCTAGTCCCTGAAGACACACAGCTACTACCACCTAGGGTGCTAACATGATACTCGATGGGCTCGGTATGGACCCCATCTGGCAGCACATGGCGCTTATCATAGTAAGCGGAGTCGGAGTTTTTCCTGCGCATACGTCACCATAACCTGGTTGCGCATGCGTGGGCCTCAGTTTTTAGCTCTGTCCACCCCGCCATGTAAGGCACTGTAGAACCTCTGCCAAGAGAACTCATTCTGCCGCTTTGACATCCCCTTAGCCGAGCACTTACTTGCAGCTGCGCTCTCCACGTAGTAGCATTTGGAGCAGAAAGCGATGCCACGAGAACCTTCGAACTCGAGCTTGAACAGTCCCGGAGTCCGTCCAGACCATTTGTCCTAAGCTAGCCAGTCCCGCTTATGAGCCTGGTACTCTGCTCGCATCTCAGGGCAAATGACGTCGTCGAGGCTGGAGCCTACTATAGCGATATACACAGAGTCAGTGTCTATCTGCAGGTACTCAAAGCTGTCACGAGCGACGTAGTGATCGAGGAAGTCGTAGTAGAACTCCAGCATTCGCAGCTTCGCGAGTTCATAAACGGCTATCCCCACCTGGAAGGGCCTTCGAATAGTGATTCTCGGCTTGCGACTCTGGAGCTCATATGACTCACCATCTCCTCGAGATCTTCGAACCATGCACTATGTAGGGCCTTGTCTGCCACGCGTTCATCCTTCGTGAAGCTGGTGTTGCTATGACATTCTAGGGCCTCGATGAGCTTCCCATAGGCACTGTTGCAGAGGAGTTTGAAGAGATCTGCCAAGAGCGCTTTGCTCTTATCTACATCTCCCGAGCGGCGGGCCTCAGTAATATTCTCCAGAAACGACTCGAACAGGCGTTTGGCCTTATAGTCTATGGTGCGGTATACAGCAGTGATCTCCAGGACATGGGTATATAACACTTGAGTGTCAGTGTGTACAGCAGCCGCCTTTTGCCAGAGGGCGCCGACCAGCTTCTGGGTGGTGGGTCGCTTCCGCCCTGTACGCTCTAGATATGTCTGCATCTCAGAAGAGACGGCCTCTACCGGGATCTCGCGGTTATAGAAGAGCGGGGAGATTTCCACGAACTTTGCCCACAGATCCACCTCAGCAAACCCAAACCAGCGGTCTGCTAGGAGCTCCTCCTTAAAGCTGGCTACACCACTGGCACTGGACCAACAGCGCACTGTCTCCTTACCACAGGGCATCTCTATGGCCATCGTTGACAGGTACAGAGCATTTGCGTCATAGCCGAGTAGACGTTGGCAGACCCGCTCACTCTGGCGGATGCGTGTCACACCTGCCTCGTGGTATTTGGTGAACACGATGCTGGGCCCTCCAACAACCGCGTCCTACAGCATCTCGTAGGCCTCCTTGCCTGGAGAGTATAGGCTAACATCCGGCATGTGCTGAGCGGTTCTATGTAGGAGGTACTGCAGTGACACACCTGGGAGAGACACCGCGTCTTTGAGGATGTCAATTTCTCGTTCTGTATAGAACTCCTGCATCCGCTCTAGGGCTTCGATGAATGGACT
Organism: Chaetoderma sp. LZ-2023a; assembly: GCA_034401795.1. NCBI lineage: Eukaryota > Metazoa > Mollusca > Caudofoveata > Chaetodermatida > Chaetodermatidae > Chaetoderma > Chaetoderma sp. LZ-2023a. The sequence goes on from CM067374.1 coordinate 16,796,274, forward strand.
GACGTCCAGGTTGTTGTAGTATCGCAGCCAGTCGGCGAAACTCAGCATTCCGTGCTCGCTGAATGTCTGGTTACAGTGTTCCCAATCTGATTGCGTCAAGAGGTAGCCCCCTTGAGCTTAGATGTCCATGCTGAGTAGTCAGGAAGCCCTGGATAGTTGAGCTTCTCGTGTGTGTCAAACCATTCATACGGGAACCAGCTCTTCCGCTGTGTACACCCGTAAGCTTTGACCCATACCTCATACGAGACTCCTGGGTCGAGGTAGTTCAGCACATCGAGAAACCGTAGCTCAGGTGTTATGAAGAACATGGTCTGACTAGCCTTCTTGGTGACTTTCACTGTACCTATACTGTCAGTCAGCTCATCGACAAAGTACTTCTTGATGAGGTTCAGGTCATACTGCCCAGAGTTGAACCCCAGTACAGCGACTTGGTCACACCACTCATTGATCAGTCGCTGCTGTCGCTTTGGGAGCTTGTCCAGGTCTGTCGGTATGTACCGTGCCCAAAACCTTGTCCGGATTAGAGATGCTCGCCGTTGGATCTCCAGCATGAACTCTCTGATCAGTTCTTTGGGGTTAGGATTGCAGAGGTGAGTGGGCTCACTCGTGGCGCCCTCTAAGGAGCAGCCAACTGATACAGAGAATAAATGAAATCACGGATTTCTTTTTTCACGAGAGTTGATACTTACCTCCCTAATACTCTTTGATATCGGCTTTCACTCAATAAACACTCAGAATAAAAACAGTTAGGTACCCCTACTGGGCAGGTAGACAGAGGGTAGTCCGGTGGATGCCAGCCCCACCACCGCGCATGCGCAGACTATCACTTCCTCTGACTAATTTATTGGCTGACACACATGCAACTACTAAGAGCCTGAAGACCGAGCCTCTGTGGGGTGGAGAGGCCGGGTCCATATTAGGGAGGTAAGTATCAACTCTCTCGTGAAAAAAGATATCCGTGATTTCCTTTATTTCACTTCAAGAGTATACTTACCTCCCTAATACTCTTTGATATTGCCAGAATTCGACAGGGAATTCGGCGGGAGGGAGGCTCTTCCCTATGCGCTTTTCTGCGTTTAAGGCGCCTAAACTTCTGAAACTGTGTGAAAACAGTCAGGATTTGAAAAAACATCGGCTAACACAAACCGATGGATGAAAGATGACCGAATGTCATATGCGCGCCCACCCCCCCCCCCCCCCTTCCTGGGAGGAAGACTCGAATGACCTCAATGTCCCATACGCTCTCTACGTACAAGTGCCATGTACTATAGGACAGAGACGAAAAAGCTCCATTTTCGTATACTCTCAATGATGAACCACATAAAAACACATACCATCACCCTTTTAATAACAAAGGGTCACGTGACAATACAATTAACAATGAACAACACATAAACAAGATTGACCTTGTTGAACTTGGCTGCTGACATCATCTTCCCAGTGGTGAAGGCTGATGCAGTCCCAGTAAGTGGTTGTTCCCATTAATTAATTGTGATATATACAAGTAATGAGGAAGCCTCATCAAAAAAGTACACCTGATTATCCTTTCAAAATCGATAAGGCGAGAGGATTAGAGGTGTCACAGAGATAATGGTCTGTAAAACTTGACTCACAGTGCCACTGAGCAACTGACATAATGTCATCCACAGGGACCCCATTAAATAGGGCAGTGGAAGTCACCACACCCCGGACACTGTGAGCCTTGGCCATGTCAACTTGTTTACCGGTGGCGGATTTATGACAAAATTGAATACATTCTACGATCCACATGGAAATGGTGTCCTTAGATGCTCTGCCATGGGGTTCAATATATGACAACCATAACCCTGACTGGTCCGTCCGCCACTCCTGAGTACGTTGTTTGTACCGGATCAGTGCTCGGATGGGACACCATGCTTTAGAATTAGGATCATATCTAGTTAAAGCTGGCAAAAAAATAGGTTATTTCAAAGACTGATTCTTAGCCAAGAAATTAATCCTAGGTAGAAGCTTAAGGCTTTCCCCCTGTAACCACGAAACGGTCTTACTCGGCTGATAAGGCATGAATTTCACTCATACGCCTAGCCGAGGCCGCAGCAATTCAAAATACAGTTTTAAGAGTCAACATTTTCATAGAAATGGAACTAAGTGGTTCAAAAGGCTTATCACCTAGTACCTGAAGCACTAGAGATAAACTCCAAGATGCAATCACAGGGGGATTCCCTGGTCTTAGATTGCCCATGCCTTTAATTAATACATTTAATGTACTTACTTCATCACTTCCCCTATTAGCCAAGCAAGGGATAACTGTCATTAAAGCCGATTTATAACCAGCAATAGAGTTAGGCTTGAGGCTATAGGCATCATACAGGTGACAGATGAAATCAGCTACTACCTGAATAGATGAATCCATTGGATCAATACATCTTTTTGAGCACCATTCTGCAAATCTGTTGATTTTATAATTATATGCTCTGGAGGTTGACCCCCTCCTGGCTTTGGCTATAAACATGGCTGCTTGCTCAGAAAAGCCCTCCTTAATTCTAGATTCCTTGACAACATACACAGAGTCAATCTGAACATTGACGGATTGTTGTGAAGGGCCTTGCCCTGGAAGATAATGTCGTCCATCAGAGGCAGAGGAACCGGATTGCAGACCAGAAGGTCCAGCAGATCCGTATACCATGATCGGCGTGGCCAATTTGGGCGATCAGAAGCACTTGGCACTCCTCCTGTCTGATTTTCTGAAGAATTTTTGGAATCAGGATTGCTGGAGGGAATGCGTATGCATACATTCCTATCCAGCTGATAGCTAACGCATCTGTTGCGAAAGCGCTTGGATCTGGAATCGGAGAGACGTACGTCGTCATCTTCGCATTCTTCTTCGTTGCGAACAAATCGATGTTGGGTTTCCCCCAATGGTCGAACAGATGATCCGCCACACATTGATTGTTGCCATTCCGTTGGTAAAACACTCATCCTTCGGCTCAATGAGTCTGCTAGCAGATTTAACCTTCCCGGAATATGAACTGCTTTCAAGGTAATCCTGTGATCCAGGCACCAAAAAGCAGTCTCCATGTCATCATACAGAGATGGGGCGACTTCGTTCCTGATCGAATAAGAACAATCTTGCCCTGAACTTTCTGTAAGAAATGTTCCAGGCCCAGGACTACTGCTCTTAACTCCAGTAGATTGATATGTTCCTTTGACTGTTCCAGATTCCAAAGCCCTGATATCGTGGATTCTTCCAGGCAAGCTCCCCACCCCTGCATCGAGACATCTGTATACACAGTTACTTGAGGGTGAGGAGGGGTTAGCATAAACCCCGCCAAGAGATTCTCTGTCTTCAACCACCATTGCAGGTGGTGAATTAGAGGCTCCAACACTGACACGTTCGAGTCCAGTGAACCTGTACCCTGGGTCCATTGCGTCATGAGAAATAACTGGATCGGCCGCCTTCGTAAGGCCGCCTGAGGAATGACTGGTTCCAGAGAAACCATCAACCCCAGCATTCTCAAGTAAACCCGTGCCAGGACATAACGACTGTTGCACACTGACTGTATTACTGAGATGAGTATCTGAACCCTCTCCTGAGTAGGATAAACATATCCTGTCTCTAGATCGAAGAACATCCCCAGGTAAACAAACTTCTGGGATGGAGTCAGCTCTGATTTTTGGAAATTGATTATCCAGCCTAAGTCTGTGAGAGTTTTCAAAACTATCTCCAGATTGGCCGATAAACTTTCCTGGGTGTGTGCTTTTAACAGCCAGTCGTCTATGTACATGTGGACTGCTATGCTTCTCCTGTGGAGGTATGCTGTCATCGCAAGAACCTCTCTGGTGAAAACCTGAGGAGCCGTGGAAATTCCGAAAGGTAACACCCTGAATTCCCACTGTCTGCCCTGGAATGCAAATCTCAGGAAGCGACAGAAACTCCTCGCTATGGGGATGTGGAAATAAGCTTCCTTCAAATCTATTGAAGCTGTCCACATTCCCCTCTCCAACCCCGCCAACACAGACTTCACAGTCTCCATCTTGAAACTGGGTGTCTCTAAAAGGCTTGAGTTTGAGAATTGGCCTCCACCCTCCGGTGTTTTTTGTCACTAAGAACACGGTTGAATAGAAGCCCGGACACTTTTGTGCCGGCTGAATTGCTCCTTTTTCTATGAGGGAGTTTATTTCCTCCTCTATACACAACCTTTGATCTGGATCTCTCGGAATTTGAGTCCAGATTGGCACCAGAGACAGATGATACCCGACTGAAAGCCATCGCAAGACTAAACCGTCCTGAGTCAACTGTTCCCACTCTTGCTTGTGGCGGGCCAACCGGCCCCCCCACTGGACCACCTAGGGAGCGAGGTGGACATAAGGAGTGGTTCTCACCGTGGTAACCGGCCCATCAGGCACGATTACCACGACCAGATCCTTGCGCGTCACGACCAGCACCACGCACACCTCAGTGCGCGGGTGGCTGCGTGGCTGGCTGCGCCTGAGCCTGCGCCCCCCACCCCCTCACTGCTGGCCGAATCGCACGCGGCCGCGGCCGACGCTGCGCTGGTGGCTGGCCTCTGACATGGCCACCTCCACCTCGAGCCTGCAGGGGATGGTACGCAGGGGGTGCAGCAATAGACGCTCTCCCACTCTCCTCCGCATCACGCAACGCGGCATTGGCCGAACGCAGCGCGTTCGAACACAAGGCTCCCGTGTCAGAATGGGAGCCTGGCCGCGTATCCTCACCTAAAGCCGCGCGGTCATCAACGCTGGGCTTAGGTACCACACCGTACCTCTGGTAGTCCACGGGTACGATGCGGCAGCACCTTGCAACCATTCGCCTTGATGGACATCTCCGCCGCCGAGAACATATCAACGATATGCTCTGCTAGCGGCAGAGATGGCATGGCGATAATAGTCGACTTTCCAGCTAACCATGGCCGGTGGTCTCACTGGCTAGCCGACTGTTCCACGGGCAGGTCTGGCCTGACACGTATCAGCCATTGACAAGCATCAGACCAATCCTCATCCGTGGCTAACTGCGAAAGCTCTACTAGACGAGGGCCTTCGTCTTCCTCCCAAGCTAACGCAGTCGAGCTTGAAGTTGGATATGCTGACACTCCTGGCAAGCCAGAGAAAGTATGCGGGCCCGAAAGAGCAGGCATGTTAATCTGACTGGCTTGTCCAGGAGCAGGCGCCGTGGTAGAGCATGGGGCAGTTACCGCCACACCACGGCCCCGGCCAGTAGAGCTGGGCGGTATTGATATTTACATGACGGTATCGGTACCATGAAAAAATACCGCGGTACCACGGTATACCGTCATCTGAGCTTGAGGCATGCCACGAAATTAGAACAGTTTTTTCCATTTCCTTTTCACTGCCATCTCCAATCAACGGTAAATATAGGTAAAATAAATAAATCGGCTTCCTGATTTAGAGAAGAAAAACATGGCTATTTAGTTTCACGATTTTATTAGGTCACTATTTTTATTGACATAATATCATTCACGGGGATATCGGTCAAAGGGTGTGGTCGACTCGCTAACTATTACCCGCTATTTGAGACATTGGGGTGCACTATTTTCAATCTGGATTGTTCTTGCCTATTAATGCGCGCGACCAGCAAACGGTAAATTTTAGTTTGGCAGTCGAGTGCTTTGATAAACAGAGTCCAGACAAAATCCGCGAGTATTTAAACGGGGCGAGTGTTGTACTCTTTTATTTCTGTTGGAGTCGTATATTCTGTTACTCGCGAAAACAGGCCTATGCACATACATATAACATGACATTGAATATAGCCGATTCCAAAGCTTCTGATAATTACCGAGTACCCGATGTGCAGACTCGTTACTCGCCATGCTTCACGTGAACAATGCGTGTAAAAAGCTATTTCCGCGAACTTCCGATGTGTAGCCAGTTGAAAAATGAATTACAAAAACAAAAACACTATAATTTTTAGGTGTCGTTACTTAAACTGGATTTAATCCTTAAAGAAATTTCTTAAAACAAGGCAGAAAAATAAAAAATAACAATCCAACTCTTGCTCATTGTTAATAAATTAGCATGTGATCAAAACGGCGCGAGCAAATACTACGTTTTAGTAAATTTTCATTGATAAATTCAGCATAGTAATGTATTTTCCCACGGTCTAGTTCATGAACAACCAATCAGATACGTCTTTGCGAGATCGCTGTTGTGTTTGAATAGCACGCAGTTTGTATGTTATTTTGTTATTCTAGCGTGTTTGTTCGGTGACAAAATGCTGGGAGTAATAAATTACAAATAATAGAAACGGGAATAGGGAATATATTATAGTGTAATTACTACCGGCGGACGGCCAGAGAATGAGTTTAGATGTTTTAAATAAAGCAATTTTACTGTGAGACTCAAGACGTACGTTTGACATACAATTCTGCCTGTCATTATTTTGTAATTGACGTCTTGATGTTTGTTTTTACAACGACCCTTTCACCTCAACTCGGCTAATAGTTAGGGATGCCTGTATTTTTTACACTATTAGCACTTATTTACCCTCGGTCAAGTCAGATTTTATGAATATATTTCTCAAATATTGGTCAACCATTATGGACGGTATTCGGAAATGTCAACGGTCACGGTATCGGTTCACGGTATACCGTGGTCCTCACGGTACTACCGTCAGACCGCCCAGCTCTACCGGCCAGCACCAGCAATACTCTCGGCAAGCTGTCAGATCCAACCAGGGCCACCTTCTGAGCCGTGAATTCTACTCTTGCGTGAGTAGAACCGTGGATCATGTCGCATGTATTCCCCGCGAGGGGTGCACAGACGTAACAATCCATGGCCACAGCATCAGAAGGGGAACCCAGCAGATAATCCTCTTCTTCCTGGCCAGAAAGATTAGACTCCGGGTCAGCAAAGAGAGCTAACCCGGACTGGCCAGGAAAGGTGCCATAGGAGGTACTGGCACCTGCGGCGTGCGGATAACCCTGGGCTGATAAGCAGCCAACAGGTTCCAGCAACAACCGTCCACGGACCACCGGCGCGGCAAGCCTGCTGCCAATGTCGTGGAACGCCCCCTCTAATGGGGCCACCTCTGAATCATCGAAAGGTAACGGCCTAAGGAAACTCGATTCAGAGGCGGAGATTATCTGCTCCGAAGCAGATGAAGAGGACAACAAAGGATTTGATCCAGGAAGCATACCACGGAGCAACTCTGGTACCAAATCCTTTATTGTCCTCTTCATCTCTCCCAACATCTCACTACGGAAGGCCTCCATGTCCACTGAGGATGAGGCCTTCCTCTTACCCTTTTTACCTACAACCTCTCGTTTCATCTTCCTCTCCTCCTCCGCGACCTTGTCCTTCGCCTGTAAGCACCAAAACTCTTTCATTAGCTCGCCCCCCCCCCCCACTGCTTACACACATCACAATTAAGTAATGGCCCACAGGGGCTACATTGAAAACACAGGTGGGGAATAAACTTCTCCTTCAAGAAGCGACCACAGGACGGGCAACCAGGTCTCTGAAACAGGACAGAAGACGAGGACAATGAGTATTTTAGTTAAGGTTAGAAACTAAAAACCAAAAATAAAAGAGAGAAAAAATGATCATAATGATCACTATCCATATGAGAAACCAGCGTTGAGCAAAACTTTAATTGTTAATATAGAGCAAGGCTGATTATGACATCATAATTTCAAGAAAGAAATTAAATCGATCCGAAACAAACATCCAGGTGTAAGGACGAATTGTATTCATATCCAGAACATCTAACTATGAAGGATAGATATTCAGACTACACAAACATCAGATACACAATGATAATAGTGGCAAATTTTAGTTTACATAATTATTATCACCTCATATCATTAACTAGAATACCTGACTCTTTGTATAGACAAACCATCCAATCTGATGAACTGGAACACTCCACCAAGACTATGACCTCTTAACTCTCTCCACCTTAGGGGAAAGGAATTGGATCAAGAGGGCAAAATGAGAAGACCTTCTTACGAGGCCTCCGAGTCACTGGACATAGACTTTTTGGTTAGATAACCTAACAGTATTAGTAGGAAATGGAACCTCGGTGGAGAGAAACAAACCCTCTGTTGATGTGATGTCCCATACATATCCAGACAGATACCTGTGGACATAAACACAAAGAGAGATTAGCATTATATAGCGCCATGTTGACATAAAACAACTATACTAGGCGCTTATCACGATAAACGTGAGTCCCGGAAACACATTATACCGGGAAAAACTCGCTAAATTATAATAGAAGTCACCTGATGGATAGATCCTGGGCCCTCCTCTGGCGAAGTAATCCTGTCTGCCATCTTAATCAGGGGTTCTAAACTTCTATTAACACTCAAAAAGACTTGAAAACACTTGAGAAAAGCTCCAGCACAAAAAACATGTGTAGACCCTCTGCCAATAAATTAGCAAAGAGGAAGTACTAGTCTGCGCATGCGCGGTGGTGGGGCTGGCATCCGCCGGACTGCACTCTGACTCCCTGCCCAGTAGGGGCACCTAACTGATTTTATTCTGAGTGTTTATTGAGTGAAAGCCGATATTTAGCAATATCAATGCGTATTAGGGAGGTAAGTATACTCTTGAAGTGAAAAGGTATGTGAGTACTCTCGATCGTGAGAGTCTCCGTAGGATGGGTCTTGATACCATATAGGAGTGCTTCGAAGTCGTAAACTATGAAGTGTGGGTATGGGACAGTCTGAACTCATTTAGGGACGCTTGGACAGAGTTTTATACAGCACTCCCACTGTACCACAAGCGTACATCCAGACACTCTCAGCTTCTCCTCTCTCAGGACTGTCTTGCGGTATCTTTGTTCCGCATCCTCACCTCATTGGTGTTGTGGACACCCGTGCCAGACACAGCCATGGAAACGGTAAACGGTGTTGGTGGTCGTATCATAACCATCTACGGGAGCACCCTCGATCCAACGCTCGCCACCGTGCCCACACTCTACATGGTGTATGTGTTTCTCGACTCATACTCGATCCAATGAGTAGCCGCTGAACTGGATGGTTGGGGCGGATAGAAGGCTTTCTCATACGCAGACTGTGGCGCCTCAACATTCTCGCCAGGACACACGATTTTTATTTTGCCGCCTGTACAGTGATCAGCGTGGCGTTGAAGATGGCATGTCTTTGTAAACCTCTGCTGACAGTGACTGCAGACTAGTGTATGTGCCAGCTTGGAGATGTTCTTGATGTAGAAGGCGTGATGGTCCCACACTCCGATGGTCATGGTGTCACGCTACCTTGTCCAGCTGATCCAGCGAGGTCTTGCGGACATCAGGTACTGTCACTGTCTTGCCGTAGAACTGTGTGGCAAGCTCTCATGCAGAAGCTGTACTTCTATCAGCTCTCGCTCCTCGGTGGACTGCTAGACATCTCCAGAGACACATGTTGTCCCTGTAGGTGTCGATGGCAGTCATACTCTTCTTCTGTCATAGCCAGTCTGGGAGGGGGCCTGTCCCAAGCAGAGGTTGGCGGTCGATGACAACCCTGACCTCAACGTTGATTGATCGAATGAAAGCCTACTTGGTGTTGGGTCGATCGATATTGTCTGCGTCGAGGCGGGCTTGCTCTCTTGCTGCCACCCAGTCCTGAGCTGCTCCTATCGTGTACAGCCACGGGCTTCCTGGAGCATTCTTGTGGAAGCGCATCACCCTACCGTCTTCGATGACGGATGCGATAGGTATGGGTGTAGCGGAAGTAGAAGGCATTCTGGACAGTCTGCTGGATCTTTTACATGATCTGGCCTGTGAGGTCTCCTTGTAGACCTCTGAAGTGTCCAGCGTACTGACCGGCATCCTCTATCCTCTGTCTCCCTTTCGCCGAGACGCTGGTCGAGAATGTGTTCACCTTCTAGCCTTATGCTCCGCGCTAAGGGTTCAGACCTCGGCCCCTCATCACTTGCTTAGGGATCCTGCGTAGGAGAGGTAAGCACTCCAGTGGATGGTCCGCCATGCGCCTCGCTACAGTCTTGGCTCGCAAGCTAGCAGTCACCTTCTCATCCAACTGACGAAGCTTACGTATCTACTGCGCTTTCTTGTGGGGATTCCAAGGATCATCTTTGGTAAGCGCTCAAAACCTTCCCATCGTCATTGCTCAGGAGAGTCGCTTCTACCACTCCTCGGCATGGACCTGTCAGATCATCTGGAGCAGGTCGGCCTTCTTGGCCTTAGAGTAGCCTCTAAGGTCGAATAGCAACAGTAATCATGGTGTATATCCCTGTGGATGCCTGTCTCTAAATGGGTGTTCAGACCCTATTATGAGTGGCGATCAGTACCTATGGGTGGTGTATATCCCTGTGGATGCCTGTCTCTAAATGGGTGTTCAGACCCTAGTATGTGTGGCGATCAGTACCTGTGGGTGGTGTATATCCCTGTGGATGCCTGTTTGGGTGTTCAGACCCTATTATGTGTGGCGATCAGTACCTGTGGTTGGTGTATATCCCTGTGGATGCCTGTTTCTAAATGGGTGTTCAGACCCAATTATATTTGGCGATCAGTACCTGTAGGTGGTGTATATCCCTGTGGATGCCTGTCTTTAAATGGCGTTCAGACCCTATTATGTGTGGTGCTGGCGATCAGTACCTGTGGGGGTGTATATCCCTGTGGGTGCCTGTCTCTAAATGGGCGTTCAGATCCTATTATGTGTGCGGCGATCCGTGGTGGCCCCCCCCCCGTCTCAACAACCTATGCCCCAGGGATTGAGAGGGCGGTGGGGGCCACGGATCGCCGAATGGTGGCCAGTTGAGGGAGGTGGTATTATTTTGACCATGACCAGGATTAAATCACTTCATTCTCGTGGTACCGATCAGGACCGGAATGAAAGGCAAACACCAACCACATGTCTCAACAACCCTAAGTCCCCAGGGATTAAGAGGGTGGTGGGGGTCACGGATCAGTTGAGGGAGGTGGTATCATTTTAATTCCGACCCTGATTTCCATTTAGACAAATGAGCCCCCCAGCTGATTTCCATTTAGACAAAGGAGGTGGTATCATTTTGACCCCTATTACTACTGCTTTAAAATCTTTCAATTAGAAAAATCCAATATGGCTGCCAAACACGTCACATTTTGATTGGCCCACAGCGCCCATGTTCTTTCAGGTATCAACCTTCCTTAAACACATTTTAATGGTCTTTAGGCCCTAATGATATCTCCCAAATTTGGGCCTAATCCATTCAGCAGCTCTGGAGTTGTTTTCACGAAAAACTAGGTTATCCAAGATGGCCGCCGAATGATTTAGCCAATCAAGTTCCCTTGAACAAACTAGGTTCAGCCCTTGCCCTAGATCATATTTCATGAGTTTTGAATCGCTCGTTTAAATGGTTTCTGAGATTTTTTAGACATTTCTAAAAATCTGCCAAAATCCCAAGATGGCAACCAACCAAATTGGGCAATAGGCTTCATTTGAACAAACTTGCATTTCTATGGCCTAAGGATAATTCTTGCCAAATATACTTGAAATCGGCCTAGTGGTTCTCAAGAAGAATGCATTTTAAATTTCCCATTGCTTCCATTGTATGGGAGTTTCTGGCAGGAAAATGATCCAAATTGGCCGCCAAACCAATTATTCGAGTTTCGAAAGTGGCAAATTTGAAATCAGCATACCCAAAAACCTATATAAAACCAAAATCTATTAAATAAAAAAATCTAAAATGGCCGTCAAACACGCTAGATTATGATTGGTACACGGCAGCCATGTTTTTTGACGCATCAATTTCTCTTGAACAAACTTTAATGGCCCCGAGTCACTAATTATATTCGGCTCGATCGCTTCCGCGATTCTGGAGTAGTTTTCATGAAAACTAGGTCATCCAAGATGGCTGACGAACTATATGACTAATCTAGTTCCCTGAAACAAACTTGGTTTACCTCCTGTGCTAGATTATATTTCATGAGTTTTGAATCGATTCCCCAAGCAGTTTCGGAGATTTTTATAGACATTTCTAAAAATCTGCCAAATCCAAGATGTCCACCGGCCGAATTAGCCGATTGGTTCGTTTGAACAAACCTGAATCTCTATACCCGAAGGATGCTTCCTGCCAAAATATAATTGAAATCAGCCCAGTGATTCTTGACAAATCGCTAAAAGAACAAGTTTACGGACGACGGACAGTCGCCATGGCATAAGCTCACTGGCCATTCTGAACAGGTGCGCTAATAACCCTAGGCTTGTAACTAATACCATTCAGCCAAATCAATACATGTAGTACACAACTTGATTGAATGCACACACATATGCTGGTAAGCCTGGTGAGGTAAACAGACAGGAAGTCACACACATGCATGTAAATATGCATACACACACGCACGCATGCATACACACGCACGCACACATGCATACACACACGCACGCACGCACAACTGTCCTGATAAACTGATCGTGGTGAGTGGACTCCATCAATGTCCTAAACGACAGGTGAATTCTTACCATAATCTTCTGGTTGACAAACAGTTCCTCGACAGTCTTACGATCACGTTCAACGAGACCAGCATGATGGATTCCCAGACCAAATGCCAGTGTGAGCTTGAGATTAGTGTCCTTTATACCCGTAATGATGTTGTCCATCTGCACAAGAATACAGTACCGATCATGAACAAGTTATCATGTTTACAAAAACAATAACAAAAACATGCTAGTAAGTACAATTTTGAAGACACTTCCAAGCAAATTAAGTTCAAAATTATCAACAGTATGTTTTATTTTGCTTTGAAAATATTTAAAGTTAATTCTGAGTGGTACTGTATCAATACATTCAGAGATAAATACCTTAAAATCCAAAACAACGTTGTAAGATGGACACATCTTATTATGAGAGGACATGTCTGAATACAGTAAAACCTGTCTATAATGGTCACTCCATGGGCCATTAGAAGTTGTCACTATAGAGGTGGCCTTTTTAAAACAGGTCATTGACAATGGTGGCTTGTTTTGTGGGACAAATAATGGTGGTTCCTTAAAACGAGTGGCTTCATGACCACCAATCTTATGGAGCCACCAGCATTTGATCCAAAAAGATGGTATTATTCCACCTTATATAATCTTGTCACTCTCCAAAGTTAGAAATAATATGTGGAAAATTCCTTCTTTGATTATCAGAGTATATGGGCTTTGACCACAAGAAGACAACACAATGGATGCATTGAGCTTTTAGAAACAAGAGCCATCAGAAGACGGCATATCACGCCGAATCCAAACATTTCAGATAAACATACATCAAGGGTGGATTTAAATGTAACTTTAATTGTAAAGGACAATATTTTAGAAAAACTAATCAATGAAAAATGCAACTCCTCCTAAAATCTCAATTCCTTTGTCACTAAGTGTAATGCAGTTTATGTATCAGCTTTAAGATATTTAAAGGGTGATAATTCTGCACAGCTCCACATGATACTGATATTCTCGACAAAATTTTAAGTTAATCCATTGAGACCTCTAGGAGGAGTATGTTGATAAGAATTGATTGTCAGAGATGGACGGACAGACAGATGGGCATACATACATTTTGGACAGACGGATGGATGTACAGGTATATGGACATCACATGCACACCTTCATGTGGTAATGATAACACTTACTAAGTTTCAAAGGAATCGCAGCTAAACTGTAGGAGGAGTTGCGTTGACAATAAATGATTGGCAATGCAGTTTATGTATTAGCTTTATGATATTTAAAGGGGAATAACTCTGCAGTCAATAATTCTTTGGCCATCAAAAAAGCACATGCATATCTGCACATGATAGTGATAATGTGGACGAAATTTTAAGTTAATCCATTCAGACCTCTAGGAGTTGCGTTGACAAGAAATGATTGTCAGAGATGGATGGACCGACAGACGGACATACATACATTTTGGACAGACAGATGGATGTACAGATATATGGATAGCACATGCACACCTTCACCTAGTAATGATAACGCTTACCAAGTTTCAAAAGAATCGGAGCTAAACTGTAGGAGGAGTTGCGTTGACAAGAAATGATTGTCAGAGATGGATGGACCGACAGACGGACATACATACATTTTGGACAGACGGATGGACGTACAGATATACGGATAGCACATGCACACCTTCACCTAGTAATGATAACACTTACCAAGTTTCAAAAGAATCGGAGCTAAACTGTAGGAGGAGTTGCGTTGACAAGAAATGATTGTCAGAGATGGATGGACCGACAGACAGACATACATACATTTTGGACAGACGGATGGACGTACAGATATACGGATAGCACATGCACATCTTCACCTGGTAATGATAACACTTACCAAGTTTCAAAAGAATCGGAGCTAAACTGTAGGAGGAGTTGCGTTGACAAGAAATGATTGGCAATGCAGTTTATGTATCAGCTTTAAAGCGATGCTAATCTCATCTGAAATGTTGTACTGCACCGATAGAATATGGTTTATAGATACAATATCATTCATATCCTGTCACATTCCCTGATCTATCTCGCAATTATCTGTTTTCTAATATCGAGTAAATGTTGAACAGTGATCGACACCATTTTGTCTCCTCAAGCTATTGTGTGTGATGTCATGTAAGCTCCAACGAATCACATTCTTTATTATGTAATGCTCATCCCATTTAATATTTTGAAACTAATTTGACTGGAAGTTGCAACTTCCATAGGATTGCTTTTATACCACATTGCCAAACTATAGCTGGCGCCTCTATGACTGAGCGTATATACCGAGGCAGACACTCTAGGGTTTTTCTGATTGGTTGAAAAGTAACTCATGACAGCCATCATAGGGTGTAGAAATGTACCAACATTTAAATACTAAATCCTGAATATCTTTACTTAGCACCGTGATAAAAAGCTTAAAATTACCTGGATAGTTTATGACCGGCGTGTTAGATCACCTAAATAGCTATCAAGAGATGGGATTAGTTATCCTTTAAGCTTTTTAAAGGGGATAACTCTGTAATGAACAATTCTTGGCCGCGAAAAAAGCACATGCACATCTGCACATGATACTGATGATGTGGACCAAATTTAAAGTTAATCCATTGAGACCTCTAGGATCTAGACAATCTTATCTCAGATTAAGTTCTCAAATTATCGAAATGCTAATGCCACTGCTAATAATTTGAGAACATTTATGTGTTTCTGCGCATTGGTCTGATCCCATTCCCCTGACACTGACAGATCATCCAATATTGCTCCCCAACCCGTCGTCGATGCATCCGTGAAGATGGACATCTGGAGTTGAGGAGGTTGTAGAGGAACACCTCGCAGGAGATTCTGTTCTGATAACCACCAGTGAAGATGGAATATCAATGGTTCTTTTACTGGAATCCTCAGAGATAACGGATCCGTTCTCGGAGACCAGAATGACATCAAATACATCTGAATCGGTCTGCACCTGAGTGCCGCATAAAGCACCACCTTCTCCAGAGATACTAGCAAACACAGTATTCTGAGAAATTGATGTGCCGTCAGATAGGCTCCTACAGAAATTGACCCCAGAACTGCAAGCAAACTCTTGACTCTGCTCTCCGGCAGAAAAGCCACACCATCCCTGAGATTGAAAAGATTTCCCAGATACACAAATTCCTGGAATGGAGTCAATTCTGATTTCTCTAGATTCACAATCCATCCTAGATCTTTTAATAAGGCCAGGACTACCTGAGGATTGTTGCGCAGAGTGACTGGATTCCCTGCCTTTAGCAGCCAGTCATCTATGTAAGTATGAACAGCTATGTTTCTCCTGTGAAGATAAGAAGTTATGGTGAGAACCACTTTAGTGAAGACTCTCAGGGCTGTGGTCAGACAGAACAGTAATGCATTGAACTCCCAGACATTGTCTTGGAACACAAAGCGAAGGTATTTCTGAAAAGGAATTGACATTGAAATATGAAAATATGCGTCCTTCAGGTCTATCGATACTGCCCACATGCCTTTTCTCAGCCCTGCCATCACCACTGCCACAGTCCCCATCTGACATTTTGGTGAAAGAATGCATTTGTTCAGTAGCTTAAGGTTGAGAATCAGTCTCCAACCTCTGGTGCATTTCGGAATGAGGAAAATTAA
The DNA here is from genome assembly GCA_034401795.1 of Chaetoderma sp. LZ-2023a. Taxonomy (NCBI): domain Eukaryota; kingdom Metazoa; phylum Mollusca; class Caudofoveata; order Chaetodermatida; family Chaetodermatidae; genus Chaetoderma; species Chaetoderma sp. LZ-2023a. The sequence goes on from CM067374.1 coordinate 16,812,304, forward strand.
CAAATAGAAGCTCAGGGAGGACTGACTGCAGACTAAATGAATCGCATTCTTCCGCTGAAGATCTTTGACATCTAGACGATTGGATTCCCTTGGATCGGGAGTCCAAACAAGAGTCGACGTTAATGGAACTAGCGATTGACAGATGAGCCAGTCCGGATCGCAGCCGTTTCTTAGCCAATGACAGACTAAACAATCTTGCACGCCCTGTTCCCACTGGTTTGAGAACAGCTGAAGTCTGCCTCCGACGGTAGGAATCCGCACACAGCTCACGGTCGATGTTGCGCGACAAGACATTAATTCGTTTTGGTGAAGATTCTTGAGTCCCTGCATTCCTGGTGCCACTGGTACGGGTTTCGCTGGAAGCCCTTCAGGACTGTCCTCCCACCGCCAACTTGCGGCTTCTTGGAGTATGATGGCCCCGGAACCACCACCATGGCTATCCTTATGATAGCCACCACGTTCCGAGCCACCACCCTTCCTGTAATCCTCATACGGCCTCTTATTAGAGCTTGTATGATGATGAACGGCCAGGTCCCTGAGAACCGGATGCCCGATGGGCATCACGGCATCGGGCATCATGTCCAGATGGATGGAAGGACGATCTCTGGCACTGTCTCTGCTGTTTCTGTCGATGCTGCTTATAGGACTGTTGCGGCGGAGTCCTTTTAGTCGACTTCCATGATTTGCCGACAACCTCACGGTCGCAACCTTGGAGAGAGCTTGTCTTGCCGAGCCGCCAAACAACCCTGGATCAATGAAGGGTGCAGAAGATAATGCAGTCCTCATCTCTGGTCCTGGTTCTACGCAGTCGAGAATCATTCTCCTCCACTCCACCAATGATCTGGTGATCACCCTGGCCCGGCAATCCTGGGACAAGCGCCTCTGGCACTTCAACACATTCCGCCGCATAGATCCGGATGATACAACCATGTGAGAGAGCAGCCACAGCCACTCTCACCGCATCCTCAATAATCATTAGCTCATTGAAAGCAAGATTTCCCAGCCAACGGCCTGTTCAGCGTTTCACATTCCCCGACTGAAAGGCGAGGAACACCGGCATACTGATGGTAGGCCTGGTCCGGAGTATGGACCTACTCCTTATCCCCTTAGGGGCCTTCGGAAGCGTATACTCCAGCTGAATCAAACGGTATGCCGTGGCTTCCAACATGTCAGAAAACTGAGTATCCAATGGAAGGGAAGGCATGGCTGAAGAGCCACTTGACAGAGCGCTAGCAGCATGCTCTGACATCCGTTCCATCGCCGGATTGCACTGAGATCCCTGGCCAGATGTCAACCCGAGAGGGACAGACATCCAGCTACGGACCTGCACCCATTCAGCTGCGGTGCAGAACGACGACTCATCAATTAAAGGACTGCCATTTTCATACTCCTCACCCTTGGACGAGAAGGCCACCGACGATCCATGCTGAGCTACGGACCAATCCTCCAGTTCGAAGCGGGTCTGTAACTCGGCTACTCGCGGCTCCAGTGTCTAGTGAATGGCCAGACACGGAATCACCACAATCCATCAGCTCCAGTACAGGAGCCAGGATTACATCTGCTAATACCGCAGGGCATGTGACTCCGAGAGGAGCCGACATACCACATCCGCGATGCCGACGGGAACCGTACAGGATGGCTCAGACGGCACTCTGGATAGAGCGAAACCTGGGTGGAAGATGCCCGACAGAACATCGACATCCCCACCCAGCTGACAGACTCGTACACAACCTGGGGGTGACCCGTGGGAAAGCCCACAATCCGTCATCTGAGAAAGCTTTGGCATGCCAGAGTCTTCCATCAGAAAATCTTCCTCCTCCGCCGTCGGCTCTTGAACCGGCACGAGAGAAGTGCCAGGTGCTTGTCCCTCCGCAGAACTGGCTGGACCACCGATTGGTTGTCCTGCACCAGATTGCATCGACAGGACCGAAGACTAGAACGATTTGAACGTTGCCTTAAATTGGGCCGCCCAAACAGCCAAGGCCGAGTACATTCGCTCATTCAGATGCTCCTCCATCCCTTGACGGACGCCTGATCCACCTTGGCTGTCTTGTCCTTCGCGATCCTCTCAGCGTGTGCATGTCAGTCACGATCAAGCTTGGCCACTAATGCCGATGACCAGTTAACACATACGTCGCAATGACTCCGAACTTTACACTTAGCACAGGCGACACAGTGATGACCTGCAAACTTCCGCTTCATGAACCGGTTGCATGAACAAAGCGTGTCTGGCAGGGCCTTGCCCTGCCCCTTTACTTTCTGTGAACACAGAATAAAATTAAAACACTGCACATGGTAACATGAAGACGAGCAATGAGCACACTAACTTGATTGCAATCATTAAATTACTTTAAAACATTAACTTTCTCTTAAACTAATGGTAATCAAGTCCTAGGCAGGAAATTATTTGAAAATTTGTGAAAATTTTATAAACACAACTTGGAGATTAACTAATGTTAAAATAATCAAGAAATTAAGACCGATTGCTACAAACCACCTCGACAATGAAGCGAGAGATATTATTAAGTGCGTAGATACACCAAAACAAAACACTAATCATGGGCGCCACCATCTTGGCTACAGGCGCATCCATCTTGGAATGAATCGAGTCGCAAGAGAAATTAACCGAGTACCCGGATAAGACTAAAAGGTTAACGGGTAATGGAGCGACTCCAACAATGGCTACCATTTTAAAACAATGTGCCAATTTAAGGAAATTTCAAATAGTCATTATGGCACGAATGTATAATTCTAGATTGATACAACCTGCCCCTGTGATGATTTCCCTTTTCCTTCCATGAAACCAGCGATCAAGTTCCTCAAAGCACTCGTAACGCAAAAATGTACGCTAAATTGATGACGACAAAAACGTGACTATAAGTTCTAGCAAAATAGATGAATCTGACTGTTGTTGGGAATTGACTCGGTACCTGGAGGCTATGGTAATTCCCGGACACAGTATGGGCAGGACCAGGAGATTGCAGAGATTTAATTGTTTATCTTGAGCTAGACTAGATAATAGGCATTATCATAATAGTACATCTGGTAAGTATTATTCAAAGTAGAACAAGGATGCATCCTACCAAATTTGGTTAAATGTAGTCCTCAAGAAGACATTTCAAATTTACCATTGATTTACTATTGGAATTTTTGGTAGGAAAGAAATCCAAGAATTCAGCATACCCAAAAACCTAAATGAAACTAATTTTGGCTTCAAAAGCCATCAAAAAAAAATATTCAATATGGCTACCAAAATGCTGAAATCGAAGTGGTCAATGATGGTCATGTTTTTAATGTACTAACTTCCTTTGAACAAACTAAAATGACCCTTAGTCTCCGATCATATGTCACAAATTTTGGCTTGATACCTTCGGCAGTTCAGGTCATTTTCATGAAAAATAGGCCATTCAAAATAGCTGTTGAAGTAATCGGCCAATCAAGTTCCCTCGAGCAAACTTGGGTCAGCTGTTGTCCTTGATGATGTTTCTTGAGCTTTGAATCAATTGTCTGAGCGGTTTCAGGCCAGGTCAGCTAATAATGGTTTCTTTAGTACCGGCTTGACTCCTCTACATACAGAGTATTGAAACCTGGACTCAGCTAAGCCCTTCTTAATCAACATTTCTGTAACCACTATGGCAACCTTCCAGTTCTAACCAATCAGCAGTTGCTTCAGATATCTGATACGGTGATAAATCTTCTTAACACCGGAATGTTTTAGGAGATCCACGCCAGGTTTGACTCCTCTACATATTTAAACTGGGACTCAGCTAATCCAGTGTTAACAAGAACAGCAATCAGACGATTGCTAAAGTATGGCCCCATTCTGCCACGTACAACATCCCACGCAAGATTGGTCACCATGACCGTGACTGTTTGATTCCAAAATCAATAAGGTTCTTTGAAACACCAAGGGCAATCTCCCATCCAAGATTAGTAATGATCCCTTCAATTGAGCTCGAGTTATCATCCGGAAACGCAATATTACATCATTAATTAGGTCACCGTGACTTTGACCGTTGACTTCAAAATCCATAGGGTTCTTTGGACCACCAAGGAAAAAGCTCCCATGCCAGATTGGTAATGATCCCTTCGATAGAACTCCGGTTATCATCCAGAAATGAAAGCCCGACCGGACGGACGGACAGTAAACACTATATACACCCCATATATTTATATGGGGGGGCATAATTAACATTGTTGCAATTAAATCTGAACATAAATTACAGGCTTAATCAAGGACAACCATGGGCAAACTTATTCAAAACCGCAATTTGCGTAACAAAGAAAACAGTGTAAATTTGTATCTTGCTGCGCAGAATAGGCATTGGAATGAACACTGAAACAGGGCATACAAAATGGGAATCAAGATGTACAATCTACAGCACCATAGAGGGCTAAGATTATAAAGCCAACACCATAGAGGCCTGAAGATTATAAAGGCAGCACCAGAGAGGCATCTAAGATTACAAAGGCAGCACCATAGAGGGCTCAGATTATAACGGCAGCACCATAGAGGGCTAAGATTATAAAGGTAGCACGATAGTGGGCTAAGATTATAAAAGCAGCACCATAGAGGGAGAAGATTATAAAGGCACCACCATAGAGGGCTAAGATTATAAAGGCAACATCATAGAGGGCTCTAAGATTATAAAGGCACCACCATAGAGGGCTAAGAATATAAAGGCAACACCATAGAAGACTAAGATTATAAAGCTAGCACCATAGAGGCCTCTAAGATCATAAAGGCAGCCCCATAGAGGGCTAAGATTATAAAGTCACCACTATAAAGGCCTAAGATTATAAACGCAGCAACATAGAGGCCTAAGATTATAAAGGCAACACCACAGAGGACTAAGATTATAAAGTCACCACTATAGAGGGCTAAGATTATAAACGCAGCAACATAGAGGGCTAAGATTATAATGGCAACACCACAGAGGGCTAAGATTATAAAGGCAGCACCAGAGGGTTAGGATTATAAAGGCAATACCATGGACAGTTAAGATTATAAAGGCAACACCACAGGGGACTAAGATTATAAAGGCAACACCATAGAGGGCTTTAAGATTATAAAGGCAGCACAATATAGGGATAAAATTATAAAGGCAACACCATAGAGGCCTCTAAGATTATAAAGGCAACACCCACCATAGAGGCCTCTAAGATTATAAAGGCAACACCATAGGGGACTAAGATTATAAAGGCAACACCACAGAGGGATAAGATTATAAAGGCAACACCAGAGGCCTCTAAGATTATAAAGGCAGCACCATAGAGGGCTAAGATTATAAAGGCATCCCCATAGAGGGCTAAGATTATAAAGCCAGCACCACAGAGGGCTTAGATTATAGAGCCATCACCATAGAAGGCTAAGAGTATAAAGGCAGCACCATAGAGGGGTAAGATTATAAAGGCAGCACCATAGAGGGCTAAGATTATAAAGGCATCCCCATAGAGGGATAAGATTATAAAGGCAGCACCATAGAGGGCTAAGATTATATAAACGAAATCACGGATTTCTTTTTTCATGAGAGTTGATACTTACCACCCTGATACTTCATGATATTTCCTAAATATCGACCTCGCTCCAATAATACTCAGAATTAAAAAGACACCGCCCCCACTGGGCAGGTTACACAACTGACAGTCCAGCGGATGTGCAGCCCAAACTCGCACATGCGCCGGGGCTGACTCATTCTATTCCAAAATATTGGCTGACCTAATTGCAACACAAAACGCCAATAGACCGAGCCTCTGTGGCGCTGAGAGGCCGGGATCATATCAGGGTGGTAAGTATCAACTCTCTCGTGAAAAAAGAAATCCGTGATTTCGTTTATTTCACATCAAGAGTACTTACCACCCCGATACTTCCTGATATAGCCAGAATTTGTAAGAGAATTTGGCGGGAGGGAGGCGAAGGTCAGAAGACTGGCTCATCCCTGGAAGAGCAAGCTTTTGCTTTTAGAGCACAACAAACATCTGTAAACACAATCAGGAAATGATTTGGACATCGGATAACACGACCGATGTTGAGAGTAATGACCGTTTCACATCCGCTCCCCTCCTCTTTTAAAGAGGGAGCGATGACCTCAATGTCCTATACGCTCTCTATGTACTCGTGCTAAAGTACTATAAGACATCGGACGAAAGCTTCATTTCGTATACTCTCAGATGGAACCACAAAGAACACAAAACCATCACCATTTTAGTAAATAATATAAAAAGCGTGACAAAAAATAACCATCACCAAATATAGGACTAACCTATTTTGACGAGATTCCCCTTTGATCACCGCTGGCGATGATAGGTACAGTACAGAAAAGCGGGGATTCCCCCCACTAAATTGCACTGAGTGTGAGTCAATGGCCTTATGTACAATATTTATAAATTTATATACAGATTTAACGTTTATGTAAAATCGATAAGGCAAGTGGATTTGACATGTCACGTAGGTAATGATTTGTAAAACTAGACTCACAGTGCCATTGTGCTACTGACATAATGTCATCCACCGGCACTCCGTTAAACAGAGCCATGGATGTCACTACGCCACAGACACTGTGAGCCTTGGCCATGTCAACTTGTTTACCCGTGGCGGCTTTGTGGCAATGCTGGATGCATTCCACAATCCACCTAGAAATGGTATCTTTAGAAGCTCTCCCATGGGGTTCAATGTAAGATAACCATAAAGCACTAGGGTCCGTCCGCCATTCCTCTGTACGTTGTTTATAACACGTTAATGCACGGACTGGACACCAAGCCTTTGAATTAGGATAAAACCTAGACAAAGCGGGTAAAACTATAGGCTGACCAGGATATTTTAAAGACTGGTTCTTCACCATAAAGTGAACTCTAGGTAGAAGTCTAAACGAAATCTAGGATTTCTTTTTTCACGAGAGAGTTGATACTTACCTCCCTAATACTTTTGATATTGCTAAATATTGGCTTTCACTCAATAAACACTCAGATTTAAAACAGTTAGGTGCCCCTACTGGGCAGGGAGTCAGAGCGTAGTCTGGCGGATGCCAGCCCCACCACCGCGCATGCGCAGACTAGCACTTCCTCTGACTAGATTATTGGCTGACACACATGCAACTATTAAGAGCCTGAAGACCGAGCCTCTGTGGGGTGGAGAGGCCGGGTCCGTATCTAGGGAGGTAAGTATCAACTCTCTCGTGAAAAAAGAAATCCTAGATTTCGTTTATTTCACTTCAAGAGTATACTTACCTCCCTAATACTTTTGATATTGCCAGAATTCGAAAGTGAATCTGGCGGGAGGGAGGCGAGGTCAAAAGACCAGCTCATCCCAATACGCTTTTCTGCGTTTAAGGCACTTAAACTTCTGAAACTGTAAGAAAAAACAGTCAGGATTTGACTAACCATCGGATAACACGACCGATGTATGAGAGATGACCGAATGTCATATGCGCTCCCCCCCCTCCTTCCTGGGAGGAAGAGTCGACTGACCTCAATGTCCTATACGCTCTCTACGTACAAGTGCCATGTACTACAGGACAGAGACGAAAAAGCTCCATTTTCGTAACTCTCAACAATGAACCACACAAATACACAAACCATCACCATATTAATAACGGGTAATCGTGACAATACAATCAACAACGGACAACACATGAACAAGACTGACCTTGTTGAAAATGGCTGCTGACATCATCTTCCCATCGGTAAAGACTGATGCAGGCCCAAAAAAGTGGGTGTTTCCATAAATTAATTGTGATATATATAAGTAATGAGGAAATCACCTCAAAAAATATAAACCGATTTATTTTTTCAAAACCGACAAGGCGAGAGGATTAGAGGTGTCACGGAGATAATGGTCTGTAAAACTTGACTCACAGTGCCACTGAGCCACCGACATAATATCATCCACAGGGACCCCATTAAATAGGGCCGTGGATGTCACTACGCCGCGGACACTGTGAGCCTTGGCCACGTCAACCTGCTTCCCGGTGGCGGATTTATGGCAAAACTGAATGCATTCCACAATCCACCTGGAAATGGTGTCCTTAGAAGCCCTCCCATGGGGTTCAATATATGACAACCATAACGCTGACTGGTCGGTGCGCCATGCCGCCGTACGTTGTTTGTACCGGCGCAGCGCCCGGACGGGACACCATGCTTTAGAATTAGGATCATATCTAGTTAAAGCAGGCAAAATAATAGGTTGACCTGGATATTTCAACGACTGATTTTTAGCCAAGAAATTAATCCTAGGTAGCAGCTTAAGGCCTTCCCCTGAAACCACAAAACGGTCATCCTCGGCTGATAAGGCATGAATCTCACTCCTACGCCTAGCCGAGGCCGCAGCAATTAAAAACACAGTCTTCAGTGTTAATAGTTTCATAGAAATGGAACTAAGTGGTTCAAAAGGCTTATCACCTAGTACTTGAAGCACTAGCGATAAACTCCAAGACGGAATCACAGGAGGATTCCTTGGTCTTAGATTGCCCATGCCTTTAATTAATACATTCAATGTATTTACTTCATCACTTCCCCTCTTAGCCAAGCAAGGAATAACAGACATTAATGCTGACTTATAACCAGCAATAGAGTTAGGCTTGAGGCTATAGGCATCATAGAGGTGACAGAGGAAATCAGCTACTACTTGAATAGATGAATCCATTGGATCAATACATCTTTTTGAGCACCATTCTGCAAATCTGTTGATTTTATAATTATATGCTCTGGAGGTTGACCCCCTCCTGGCTTTGGCCATAAACATGGCTGCTTGCTCAGAAAAGCCCTCCTTAATTCTAGATTCCTTGACAACATCCATGCAGTCAATCTGAACATTGACGGATTGTTGTGAAGGGCCTTGCCCTGGAAGATAATATCGTCCATCAGAGGCAGAGGAACCGGATTGCAGACCAGAAGGTCCAGCAGATCCGTATACCATGATCGGCTTGGCCAATCCGGGGCGATCAGAAGCACTTGGCATTCCTCTTGTCTGATTTTCTGAAGAATTTTTGGAATCAGGATTGCTGGAGGGAATGCGTATGCATACATTCTCCCCCAGCTGATAGCTAACGCATCTGTTGCGAAAGCGCTTGGATCCGGAATCGGAGAGACGTACGTCGTCATCTTCGCATTCTTCTTCGTTGCGAACAAATCGATGTTGGGTTTCCCCCAATGGTCGAACAGACGATCCGCCACACATTGATTTAGTTGCCATTCCGTGGGTAAAACACTCATCCTTCGGCTCAATGAGTCTGCTAGCAGGTTTAACCTTCCCGGAATATGAACTGCTTTCAAGGTAATCTGGTGATCCAGACACCAACAAAGCAGTTTCCATGTCATCATACAGAGACTGGGCGACTTCGTTCCGCCCTGGCGGTTTATGTAAGTCACAACTGTTGAGTTGTCTGAACGAATAAGAACAATCTTGCCCTGAACTTTCCGTAAGAAATGTTCCAGGCCCAGGACTACTGCTCTTAGCTCCAGTAGATTTATATGTTCCTGTGACTGTTCCAGATTCCAAAGCCCTGATATCGTGGATTCTTCCAGGCAAGCTCCCCAGCCCTCCATCGATGCATCTGTATACACAGTCACCTGAGGGTGGGGAGGGGTTAGCAAAACCCCCGGTAAGAGATTCTCTGTATTCAACCACCATTGCAGGTGGTGAATCAGAGGCGCCAACACTGACACATTCGAGTCCAGCGAACCTGTACTCTGGGTCCATTGTGTCATGAGAAACAACTGGATCGGCCGCCTGCGTAAGGCGGCCTGAGGAATGACTGGTTCCAACGAAACCATCAACCCCAGCATTCTCAAGTAAACCCGTGCCAGGACATGACGACTGTCGCACACTGACTGAATCAACGAGATGAGTATTTGAACTCTCTCCTGAGTAGGATAAACATATCCTGTCTCCAGATCGAAGAACATCCCCAGGTAAACAAACTTCTGGGATGGAGTCAGCTCTGATTTTGGGAAATTGATCATCCAGCCCAAGTCTGTGAGAATTTTCAAAACAATCTCCAGATTGGCGGACAAACTTTCCCGGGTGTGCGCTTTCAACAGCCAGTCGTCTATGTACGTGTGGACTGCTATGCTTCTCCTGCGGAGGTATGCTGTGATCGCAAGAACCACACGGGTGAAAACCCGAGGAGCCGTGGAAATTCCGAAGGGCAACACCCTGAATTCCCACTGTCTGCCCTGGAATGCAAATCTCAGGAAGCGACAGAAACTCCTGTGGATGGGGATGTGGAAATAAGCGTCCTTCAAATCTATCGACGCCGTCCACATCCCCCTCTCCAACCCTGCCAACACCGAGCGCACCGTTTCCATCTTGAAACTGGGCGTCTCGATGAACTTGTTCAATGGCTTGAGGTTGAGAATCGGTCTCCACCCACCGGTGCGTTTTGTTACCAAGAACAGGGTTGAATAGAAGCCCGGACACCTTTGTGCCGGCTGAATAGCTCCTTTTTGTACGAGGGAATTTATCTCCTCCTCGATACACAACCTTTGATCTGGATCTCTCGGAATGGGAGTCCAGACTGGCACCAGAGACAGTCGCGACGGCGGGCCTGTCATCCACTCCGGATGATACCCCACGGAAAGCCATCGCAAGACTAAACGGTCCTGAGTTAACCGTTCCCACTCTTGCATGTGGTCGGCTAGCCGGCCTCCCACCGGTCCACCTAGGGACCGCGGTGGACACAAGGCATGCAAGAGCGGCACTGTCTCCGTCGCCATACACACCGGCGTGGTCCTTACCGCGGTAAGCGCCCTGTCAGGAACGATAACCACGCCCAGATCCTCGCGCGACCCGCCCCGCCCCGCGCGCACCTCGGTGCACGGGCGGCTGCCTGGCTGACGGCGGCTGAGGAGCCTGCGCCCCCCTCACTGCTGGCCGAATCGCACGCGGCCGAGGCCGGCGCTGCGACGGCGGCTGGCCTCTGACTTGGCCAGCACCACCTCGAGCCTGCAGGGGACGATACGCAGGGGCCGCGGCGCGAACGTTAGCACGACGCAGTACCTCAAACTGTTCGCGCAGCGCCCTCTGGTTATTCACCAGGGTGACCGTCTCCTGGAGGTGGCGACATCCCTCACCTCCAAAAAGACCAGGACCCGTCATAGGCGTACGGAGTAGCCTATTATACAGGTCCTGAGACGGGCACAGATTGTCCAGGGCAAATGTGCGTCTTGCCCTGACACTCCTGGTCACCGCCCGCGTCATACAGTCCAGCGCCAGGTTAATACCATCCTGGATGGTTCGCTGGACCGCGAGCGGGCCTGGCTGGCGCGACGCGGATGCCGTTACTACCCCCTGTAACAGCTGGGAGACGTGGGACAGAGCGGCAATCGAAGCCCTCCCACTCTCCTCCGCATCACGCAACGCGGTATTCGCCGAACGCAACGCGTTCGCGCACAAGACCCCCGCGTCAGAACGGGATCCTGGCCGCGTATCCTCACCCAAAGCCGCGCGGTCATCCACGCTGGGCTTGGGTACCACACCGTACCGCTGGTAGTCCAGGGGCACGATGCGACAACGCCTGGCCACCTCGCGAGGGGCCTTCGCGAGACGTCCACTCGTGTTAATGGACGCCTCCGCCGCCTTGAACATGTCAACGACATGCTCCGCCAGCGGCAGAGAAGGCATAGCGTTAGCAGTTGGTTTCCCAGCTAACCACGGCGTGTGACCACGGTGGCTAGCCGACTGCTCCACGGGCAGATCAGGCCTAACGCTCACCAACCACTGGCAAGCGTCATACCAATCCTCCTCCGTGGCTAACTGCGAGCGCTCTACAAGACGGGGTCCTTCGTCTTCCTCCTGAGCGCAAGCAGTAGAGCTTGACGGCGGGTACGCTGATACACCTGGCAAGCCAGGGAAAACATGCGGGCCTGACAGCACCGGCATGAGAATATCACTGGTTTGACCAGGAGCAGGCACCGCGGTAGAGCGCGGGGTATATATAGCCCTACCACGGGCCCGGCCAGCACCAGCTACACTCTCGGCAAGCCGAGGTATGCGGTACCGCTGGCCATCAGCAGCGCCCTGGGCCACCACCTGAACCGCGGACCTTACTCCAGGGTGAGTAATACCGTGGAAAAAAGCGCCTGTATTCCCCGCGAGGGGTGCACAAACGTCTTCATCCATGTCCGCGTCGTCAGACGGCGACCCTAGCAGGTAATCCTCATCACCCTGGTCAGAAAGATTAGACCCCGGGTCAGCAAAGAGAGCTAACCCGGGCTGACCAGGAACGGTGCCATAGGAGGTACTGGCCACCGCGGCGTGCGGATACCCCTGGACTGATAAGCAGCCAGCGGGTTCCAGCGACAACCGTCCACGGTCCCCTATCGGCGCGGCAATAAGCCTGCTGCCAGGGCCGTGGAACGCCCCCTCTAATGGGGCCACCTCTGAATCGTCGGACAACGGAAGCGGACTAAGGAAAATCGATCCAGAGGCGGGGATTACCTGCTCCGAAGCCGATGATGAGGACAATAAAGGATCTGGTCCAGGAAGCATGCCACGAAGCAACCCTGGAACCAAATCTTTTATTGTCCTCTTCATCTCTCCCAACATCTCGGTCCGGAAGGTCTCCATATCCACCGCGGACGAGACCTTCCCCTTACCCTTCTTACTTACAACCTCTCGTTTCCGCTTCTTCTTCTTCTCCTCCACTACCACCTTGTCCGTCGCCTGTAAGCAGCACAAGAATTCGGACATTAACTCGCCCCCCCAGTGCTTACATATGTCACAATTAATCAATGGACCACAAGGGCTACATCGATAACACAGATGCGGCCAGAACTTCACATGCATAAAACGTCCACAGGACGCGCAACCCGGTCCCTGAAACAGGGCAAAGGACAAGGAGTATGAGCAACTAGTTAAGCTTAGAAACTCAATCCAACTCAAGGAGAAGGAAAAACGATCATAAAGATCAATATACATCAAAAACCAGCCTAGCGCTTGAATTGCTAATAAATACATAGCCAGCTGATTATGACGTCATTAATCCCGTGACAGGAAAAATTCGATCCCAACAAAACATCCAAGTGCAAAGACGAATTGTATGCTGAATGGATAAGTTGACTACACAACCATCAGATACATATAGATAACTCTTTACTGGCAAAAATGTTAATTATCTCCCTTTGATTGTTTACAATAATTAACATCACCACATTATCAATAACTAGATACCTGACACTTTGTATAGACAAACCATCCAACGTAACGAACCGGAAACTCCACCATCAGCACGCCTCTTAACTCTCTCCACCTCATGGGGAAGGAATTGGAACAAGAGGGCAAAGTGAGAAGACCTTTATACCAGGCCTCCAACTCACTGGGCATAATTTTTCATTTGGTTAGATAACCTAACAGTGTTAGTAGGAAATGGAACCATGGTGGAGAGAATACTAATTCTCTGGCACTGTGACGTCACAACCTAGCGTCATACAGACCTGTGGACAGAAACAGAAAGAGAAATTAGTCCTAGGTAGCACCGAGTTGACCTAAACCAACTAACTAAGGCGCTTATCACGGTAAACGCGAGTCCCGGAAACACAATACACCGGGAAGAAAACTCGCTAATTTTACTAGAAGTCACCTGATTTAAAGGTCCAACGTCCTCCGGTGGCGAAGTGTATCCTCCCGCCATCCAAATCAGGTCTTATCACTTCCAAAATAACACCAATAAAAACGTTAATGAGCAAGAAAAGCTTATGACTGAAAAACATGTGTGTTCTCTTTGCCAATAATCTAGCAAAGAGGAAGTGCTAGTCTGCGCATGCGCGGTGGTGGGGCTGGCATCCGCCAGACTACGCTCTGACTCCCTGCCCAGTAGGGGCACCTAACTGTTTTAAATCTGAGTGTTTATTGAGTGAAAGCCAATATTTAGCAATATCAAAAGTATTAGGGAGGTAAGTATACTCTTGAAGTGAAATAAGGCCTTCCCCTGTCACCACAAAACGGTCTGGCTCTGCTGACAAAGCATGTATTTCACTTCTTCGTCTGGCTGAAGCTGCAGCAATCAGAAAAACTGTTTTAAGCATCAACATTTTCATGGAAATTGAGCTTAGTGGTTCAAAGGGTTTATCTGCTAATACTTGAAGTACTAATGATAAACTCCAAGACGGAATCACTGGAGGATAACTTGGTCTTAGATTACCCATGCCTTTGATTAAAGTATTTAGATTACATACTTCATCACTTCCCCTAATAGCCCAGCAAGGGATAACTGACATTAAAGCTGACTTGTAGCCAGCAATAGAGTTAGGCTTGAGGCTATAGGCATCAAAAAGGTGACAGAGGAAATCGGCTACTACCTGAATAGATGCTTCCATTGGATTAATACATCTTTTTGAGCACCATTCAGCAAATCTGTTGATTTTATAATTATATACTCTGGAGATTGACCCCCTCCTGGCTTTTGCCATAAACATGGCTGCTTGCTCAGAAAAACCCTCCTTAACTGCTGATTCCTTGACAACATCCACGCAGTCAATTGGAACATTGACGGGTTGTTGTGCAAGGCCTTGCCCTGGAAGATTATGTTGTCCATCAGAGGCAGAAGAACAGGATTGCAGACCAGAAGATCCATATACCATGATCGGCTTGGCCAATTTGGGGCGATCAGAAGCACTTGGCATTCCTGCTGCCTGATTTTCTGGAGAACCTTTGGAATTAGGATTGCTGGCGGGAATGCATATGCATACGTTCCCTCCCAACTGATAGCTAACGCATCTATTGCGATAGCGCTCGGATCTGGAATCAGAGAGACGTATGTCGTCATCTTCGCATTCTTGTTCGTTGCGAATAAATCTATGTTGGGCTTGCCCCAGTGGTTGAACAGGCGATCCGCCACACATTGATTTAGTTGCCATTCCGTGGGAAGAATGCTCATTCTTCGACTCAATGAGTCTGCCAATAGATTTAGCCTTCCCGGTATATGAACTGCTTTCAGGGAAATCCCATGATCTAGGCACCAGCAAAGCAGTTTCCACGTCATCATACAGAGACTGGGCGACTTCGTTCCGCCCTGGCGGTTTATGTAAGTCACTACTGTTGTATTGTCTAATCGAACCAGAACACTCTTGCCCTTGACCTTCTCTAGGAAGTGTTCCAAGGCTAAGACTACTGCTCGCATTTCAAGCAGATTGATATGTTCTCTTGACAGATCCAGATTCCAAAGCCCTGATACTTTGTTTTCTTCCAGGCAAGCTCCCCATCCCTCCATTGATGCATCTGTGTACATCGTTAACTGAGGGTGGGGAGGTGACAACGTCACCCCCGCCAGGAGATTTTCTCTCTTCATCCACCATTGAAGGTGGTGAATAAGAGGTTCCAACACTGACACTTTTGAATCCAGGAAACCCGTACTCTGGGTCCACTGTGTCATGAGAAATAATTGGATCGGCCGCCGGCGTAAGGCTGCCTGAGGAATGACCGGTTCCAAAGAAACCATCAAACCCAACATTCTCAAGTAGACCCATGCCAGGACATAACGACTGTTGCACACTGACTGTATGACTGAGATGAGTGTTTCTACCCTCTCTTGAGATGGATAAGCATATCCTATCTCTAGATCGAAGAACATGCCCAGGTAAACAAACTTCTGGGATGGAGTCAGCTCCGACTTTTGAAAGTTGATTATCCAGCCTAGATCTGTAAGAGTTTTCAAAACTATCTCCAGATTTGCTCATAGACTTTCTTGATTGTGTGCCTTTAACAGCCAGTCGTCTATGTACGTGTGGATTGCTGTGTCTCCTGCGGAGGTATGACGTCATAGCTTGGACCACTCGAGTGAAGACCCGAGGAGCCGTCGATATACCAAGTGGGAGAACCCTGAATTCCCATTGGCGGCCCTGAAATGCAAATCTCAGGAACCGACGAAAGCTCTTCGCAATGGGAATGTGAAAATAGGCATCATTTAGATCTATCGATGCGGTCCACATTCCCTTCCTCAATCCTGCTAACACCGTTCTCACAGTTTCCATTTTGAAACTTGGTGTGAGGATAAACCTGTTGAGAGGTTTGAGGTTGAGAATTGGTCTCCACCCTCCAGTGCTTTTTGTCACTAGGAACACGGTTGAATAATAACCCAGACATTTTTGTGCCGGTTGAATAGCGTGTTTTAGTATGAGGGATTGAATTTCTTCCTCTATACACAACGGTTGATCTGGATCTCTTGGATTTGAGTCCAGATCTGAACCAGACAGGCGCGATGGCTGATTTGAAATCCAGTCGGGATGATAACCGACTGAAAGCCATCGCAAGACTGAGCGGTCCTGAGTAACCCGCTCCCACTCTTGCATGTGGAAGGCCAGACGGCCTCTCACGGGTGCACCTAAGGACTGAGGTGGACCCGAGAAGTGCAAGAGAAGCCCTGTCTCTGGTGGCTGTCCTAGCAGCACTGGTGTGGTCTTCTTGAGAGGCGACCCATCAGGTTCGGCTCCCACGACCAGAACCCCGTGCTCCTCTACCAGCGCCACGCGCACCGAGACGCGCACCTCGGTACGCAGGCTGTCTGGCGAGTTGCCCTGGAGGAGCCGGCGCTTCCCCCCTAGCTGGCTTACTTGCTTGCCGTGGCCGACGCTGCGTAGGTGGTTGGCCTCTGACAAGGCCACCACCACCTCTAGCCTGCTGAGGGTGGAAGGCAGGGGGCGCTGCTTGAACACGCTCCCTGCGGAGCACTTCAAACTGCTCTCGCAGTGCCCTCTTGTTGTTCACCAGGTTTACGGTTTGTTGGAGGTGCAGACATCCTTCACCTCCAAACAACCCTGGACCTGCCATCGGCGTCCGAAGAAGCCGATTGTACAGGTCCTGCGAGGGCCACAAATTGTCACGGGCAAATGTGCGCCTCGCCCGTAAACTCCTGGTTACGGATCTCATCATGCAGTCCAGAGCCAGGTTAATGCCGTCCTGGATGGCTCTCTGGACTGCAAGAGAAGTTTGGCGGGCCATTGATGCTGCTACTACCCCCTGTAGCAGCTGGGAAACGTGCGAGAGACGAGATGGCTCCTCTCGTACTTTCCTCCGTGTCCCGCAGCGCGGAATTAGCATTGCGCAGAGCGCTAGCGCACAAGGGTCCCGTGTCAGACTGGGACCCAGGCCGTGTGTCTTCGCCCAAAGCCGCACGGTCATCCGTGCAAGGCTTTGGAACGACGCCATACTTCTGATATAGATCAGAACTTATACGGCAGCGCCGTGCCACCTCGCGAGGGGCCTTCGCAAGGCGTCCTTTCGGCAGAATGGACGTCTCTGCCGCAGCGAACATATCAACGATATGCTCCGCATACAGCAGAGATGGCATGGTGCTCGTCACCGGTTTTCCTCCCAACCATCGGCGCTGGTCCCGCTGGGAAGCCGGTGGATCCACCTGGAGTTCTGGCTTGATGTCAACCAGCCATTGGCAAGCATCCAGCCAGTCTTCCTCGGTGGCCACCTGTGAATGTTCGACGAGCCTAGGGCCTTCGTCATCCTCAACCACATTCACTGGTGGAGTAATGGCCGGAGCTGAAGATACTTCTGGAAAGCCAGGGAAGCCATACGGACCCGCAAGGGAGGGCATGGCTTGCGCCATGGCTATTCCAGGAGCCGGATCTACGGCGTCATGGGAGGCTAAAAACATGATGTCACAGTCCGGGCCTTCCTCACGGTAACTCTCGGCAAGCCGAGGGATACGGTATGGACAGCCATCGGCTCCTAGCCGGCCTAGTCGTTGCGCCGTGAAACCCACTCCCGAAGAAGTAGTTCCATGGAAAAGGTCACCCATGGGCCCCCATGGGAGGCCATGGCAATCCATTTCCATGGCCATCGACTCATCGGTAGGCCATAACAGTGTCCTCTTCTTCCTGCCCAGAAAGATTAGACGCCAAGCTTGAAAAGGGATCAAGCTCGGCCTGGGCGGGAGGGACATCGCGTGAGGCACTGATACCCTTAGCCTTAGGCTGCTCTAAAGCACTCGATAAGCGAGCGCCCGAGGCCTTGGCTTTCGCTCCCGGGTCCACGGGCGAGGCAAGCCTCAGCGCCGGACCAACGGAAGCCGTCTCTGGGTCTATAACGAAAACTGGTTTGCTAAGAGAACCAGACCCAGAGACGGGAACACTCTGTCCCGGAGCAAATGAGCAAGACAATGACGAACCTGACCCGGGAAGCAAGCTGCGAAGCAACTCCGGGACAAGATCCGTGATCGTCTTCTTCATTTCTCCCATCATCTCAAGAAGGAAGGCCTCCATGTTTGGCATGGACGCCTTCCTCTTCTTACCACACTCCTTTTCCAGACGCCTCTTCTCGTCTGCCGCCCGGTCCTTCACCTGCTGATTTAAAAAATCAGTTACAACCTCCACCGGCCATGACTCACACACATGGCAATTTAGAAGAGGCCCGCACGTACTGCACCTAGTGCAGTCATGAGGGAAAAAGCTGGCCTTCACAAAATGGTGGCAGGAAGGGCATTTGTTCTCAACAACCCTCTGAAAAGACACAAACGGAAACAATTAGTTTTTAGTTATGACGAACCAAAAAACCAATTGCAGAAGGCTAATAAGATCTGTAAGGAAAACTTTTGACCATCAAATGAAAGATAAGCCAGGCCCATAGAAAAAACTATAGGCCTGACAAAAAGTAAACAAATCCTAAAACCTTGTTATACTTCTATAAAAAGACAAGGGAGACATAAGAATTTGAACTTGACTACTTGAGAGGCGAACTTTTTTAGACTTCACAGCTCTAAACACAGACTCATTAGTAATTGAACTTTATAAACACAATGAACCTATGCAAACCATCAAGAGAGATAAATCACTCAACACTCAGTCAAAAAACTTCTAAAATATTTAGAAATAAAATGACTGAAATTTTTCTCTCTCCTAAATAACCTCATAAGATGACTTCTGAGGACGAGTGAAGTCTGATAAACAACACAGAAATACCTGATCCTGAGTCCAAAACCCCTGTGGTGGGGGGGGGGAGAATGTGGAGAAATTACTTCTTATGGTAATATCTCCCTCAGCAAACTTATAATAAAATAGAAGGACCCAGAAACCAAGTATAAATATTGTTTAAATAAAAGGATACCCTTCAAATATCAGCTCATGTGTCTCAAACATAAAGCACAACATGCGTTAGCTAATATATAGGCCTCCCCCATAAAAGAGCTAGCCTAATAAAGACGTATCCACGAGATAGCGCGAATCCCGGAAATACCATCCGAGTCAACACGCAGATTTTTTATCAATAAATTTACTAAAGTACACCTGATGGCTAGGCCCGGGAGCATCCTCCGGCGACTTGTCAGCGTCAGACATACTAATATAACAGTCAAACAAGTTGCAAAACAACTCAAAGCTTCAAAAAGACAGAAAGCAAAAGCAAGGCTAAAAAGCGTGTTGCAATGGCAGGTCAATATTTTAAGAAGAGAATGAGTCAGCCCCGCGCATGTGCGAGCTTGGGCTGCACATCCGCTGGCCTGTCAGTGGGGGCAGTTTCTTTAATTCTGAGTATTATTGAAGCTAGGTCGATATTTAGGAAATATCATGAAGTATCAGGGTGGTAAGTATACTCTTGATGTGAAAAAGCCAACACCATAGACGGCTAAGATTATAAAGGCAGCACCATAGAGGGCTAAGATTATAAAGCCAGCACCACAGAGGGCTAAGATTATAACGGCAACACCATAGAGGGCTAAGATTATAAAGGCAGCACCATAGAGGGCTAAGATTATATTGGCAGCACCATAGAGGGCTAAGATTATAAAGCCAGCACCATAGAGGGTTAAGATTATAATGGCAGCACCATAGAGGGCTAAGATTATAATGGCAGCACCATAGAGGGCTAAGATTATAATGGCAGCACCAGAGGGCTAAGATTATAATGGCAGCATCATACATGGCTAAGATTATAAAGGCAGTACCATAGAGGGCTAAGATTATAAAGGCACCACCATAGAGGGCTAAGATTATAAAGCCAGCACCATATAGAGCTAAGATTATAAAGGCAGTACCGTAGATGGCTAAGATTATAAAGCCAGCACCATAGAGGGCTAAGATTATAAAGGCAGTACAATAGAGGGCTAAGATTATAATGGCAGCACCATAGAGGGCTAAGATTATAAAGGCAGTACCATAGAGGGCTAAGATTATAATGGCAGCACCATAGAGGGATAAGATTATAAAGGCAGCACCATAGAGGGCTAAGATTATAAAGGCAGTACCATAGAGGGCTAAGATTATAATGGCAGCACCATAGAGGGATAAGATTATAAAGGCAGCACCATAGAGGGATAAGATTATAAAGGCAGCACCATAGAGGGCTAAGATTATAATGGCCGCACCATACATGGCTAAGATTATAAAGGCAGCACCATAGAGGGCTAAGATTAAAAAGGCAGTACCATAGAGGGCTAAGATTATAATGGCAGCACCATAGAGGGATAAGATTATAAAGGCAGCACCATAGAGGGCCAAGATTATAAAGGCAGTACCATAGAGGGCTAAGATTATAAAGGCAGCACCATAGAGGGCTCAGATTATAATGGCAGCACCATACATGGCTAAGATTATAAAGGCAGCACCATAGAGGGCTAAGATTATAAAGGCAGTACCATAGAGGGATAAGATTATAATGGCAGCACCATAGAGGGCTAAGATTATAATGGCCGCACCATACATGGCTAAGATTATAAAGGCAGCACCATAGAGGGCTAAGATTAAAAAGGCAGTACCATAGAGGGCTAAGATTATAATGGCAGCACCATAGAGGGATAAGATTATAAAGGCAGCACCATAGAGGGCCAAGATTATAAAGGCAGTACCATAGAGGGCTAAGATTATAAAGGCAGCACCATAGAGGGCTCAGATTATAATGGCAGCACCATACATGGCTAAGATTATAAAGGCAGCACCATAGAGGGCTAAGATTATAAAGGCAGTACCATAGAGGGATAAGATTATAATGGCAGCACCATAGAGGGATAAGATTATAAAGGCAGCACCATAGATGGCTTAAGATTATAAAGGCAGCACCATAGAGGGATAAGATTATAAAGGCAGCACCACAGAGGGCTATGATTATAAAGGCACCACTATAGAGGGTTAAGATTATAAAGCCAGCACCATAGAGAGCTAAGATTATAAAGGCAGTACCGTAGAGGGCTAAGATTATAAAGCCAGCACCATAGAGGGCTAAGATTATAATGGCAGCACCATAGAGGGCTAAGATTATAATGGCAGCACCAGAGGGCTAAGATCATAATGGCAGCATCATACATGGCTAAGATTATAAAGGCAGTACCATAGAGGGCTAAGATTATAAAGGCACCACCATAGAGGGCTAAGATTATAAAGCCAGCACCATATAGAGCTAAGATTATAAAGGCAGTACCGTAGACGGCTAAGATTATAAAGCCAGCACCATAGAGGGCTAAGATTATAAAGGCAGTACAATAGAGGGCTAAGATTATAATGGCAGCACCATAGAGGGCTAAGATTATAAAGGCAGTACCATAGAGGGCTAAGATTATAATGGCAGCACCATAGAGGGATAAGATTATAAAGGCAGCACCATAGAGGGCTAAGATTATAAAGGCAGTACCATAGAGGGCTAAGATTATAATGGCAGCACCATAGAGGGATAAGATTATAAAGGCAGCACCATAGAGGGATAAGATTATAAAGGCAGCACCATAGAGGGCTAAGATTATAATGGCCGCACCATACATGGCTAAGATTATAAAGGCAGCACCATAGAGGGCTAAGATTAAAAAGGCAGTACCATAGAGGGCTAAGATTATAATGGCAGAACCATAGAGGGATAAGATTATAAAGGCAGCACCATAGAGGGCCAAGATTATAAAGGCAGTACCATAGAGGGCTAAGATTATAAAGGCAGCACCATACATGGCTAAGATTATAAAGGCAGCACCATAGAGGGCTAAGATTAAAAAGGCAGTACCATAGAGGGCTAAGATTATAATGGCAGAACCATAGAGGGATAAGATTATAAAGGCAGCACCATAGAGGGCCAAGATTATAAAGGCAGTACCATAGAGGGCTAAGATTATAAAGGCAGCACCATACATGGCTAAGATTATAAAGGCAGCACCATAGAGGGCTAAGATTAAAAAGGCAGTACCATAGAGGGCTAAGATTATAATGGCAGCACCATAGAGGGATAAGATTATAAAGGCAGCACCATAGAGGGCCAAGATTATAAAGGCAGTACCATAGAGGGCTAAGATTATAAAGGCAGCACCATAGAGGGCTCAGATTATAATGGCAGCACCATACATGGCTAAGATTATAAAGGCAGCACCATAGAGGGCTAAGATTATAAAGGCAGTACCATAGAGGGCTAAGATTATAATGGCAGCACCATAGAGGGATAAGATTATAAAGGCAGCACCATAGATGGCTTAAGATTATAAAGGCAGCACCATAGAGGGATAAGATTATAAAGGCAGCACCACAGAGGGCTATGATTATAAAGGCACCACTATAGAGGGTTAAGATTATAAAGCCAGCACCATAGAGAGCTAAGATTATAAAGGCAGTACCGTAGAGGGCTAAGATTATAAAGCCAGCACCATAGAGGGCTAAGATTATAAAGGCAGTACCATAGAGGGCTAAGATTATAATGGCAGCACCATAGAGCGCTAAGATTATAATGGCAGCACCATAGAGCGCTAAGATTATAATGGCAGTACCATAGAGGGCTAAGATTATAATGGCAGCACCATAGAGGGATAAGATTATAAAGGCAGCACCATAGAGGGCTAAGATTATAATGGCAGCACCATAGAGGGATAAGATTATAAAGGCAGCACCATAGAGGGCTAAGATTATAAAGGCAGTACCATAGAGGGCTAAGATTATAATGGCAGCACCATAGAGGGCTAAGATTATAAAGGCAGCACCATAGAGGGCTAAGATTAAAAAGGCAGCACCATAGAGGGCTAAGATTATAATGGCAGCACCATACATGGCTAAGATTATAAAGGCAGCACCATAGAGGGCTAAGATTATAAAGGCAGTACCATAGACGGCTAAGATTATAATGGCAGCACCATAGAGGGATAAGATTATAAAGGCAGCACCAAAGAGGGATAAGATTATAAAGGCAGCACCATAGAGGGCTAAGATTATAATGGCCGCACCATACATGGCTAAGATTATAAAGGCAGCACCATAGAGGGCTAAGATTAAAAAGGCAGTACCATAGAGGGCTAAGATTATAATGGCAGAACCATAGAGGGATAAGATTATAAAGGCAGCACCATAGAGGGCTAAGATTAAAAAGGCAGTACCATAGAGGGCTAAGATTATAATGGCAGCACCATAGAGGGATAAGATTATAAAGGCAGCACCACAGAGGGCTATGATTATAAAGGCACCACTATAGAGGGTTAAGATTATAAAGCCAGCACCATAGAGGGCTAAGATTATAAAGGCAGTACCATAGAGGGCTAAGATTATAATGGCAGCACCATAGAGCGCTAAGATTATAATGGCAGCACCATAGAGCGCTAAGATTATAATGGCAGTACCGTAGAGGGCTAAGATTATAAAGCCAGCACCATAGAGGGCTAAGATTATAAAGGCAGTACCATAGAGGGCTAAGATTATAATGGCAGCACCATAGAGCGCTAAGATTATAATGGCAGCACCATAGAGCGCTAAGATTATAATGGCAGTACCATAGAGGGCTAAGATTATAATGGCAGCACCATAGAGGGATAAGATTATAAAGGCAGCACCATAGAGGGCTAAGATTATAATGGCAGCACCATAGAGGGATAAGATTATAAAGGCAGCACCATAGAGGGCTAAGATTATAAAGGCAGTACCATAGAGGGCTAAGATTATAATGGCAGCACCATAGAGGGCTAAGATTATAAAGGCAGCACCATAGAGGGCTAAGATTAAAAAGGCAGCACCATAGAGGGCTAAGATTATAATGGCAGCACCATACATGGCTAAGATTATAAAGGCAGCACCATAGAGGGCTAAGATTATAAAGGCAGTACCATAGACGGCTAAGATTATAATGGCAGCACCATAGAGGGATAAGATTATAAAGGCAGCACCAAAGAGGGATAAGATTATAAAGGCAGCACCATAGAGGGCTAAGATTATAATGGCCGCACCATACATGGCTAAGATTATAAAGGCAGCACCATAGAGGGCTAAGATTAAAAAGGCAGTACCATAGAGGGCTAAGATTATAATGGCAGAACCATAGAGGGATAAGATTATAAAGGCAGCACCATAGAGGGCTAAGATTAAAAAGGCAGTACCATAGAGGGCTAAGATTATAATGGCAGCACCATAGAGGGATAAGATTATAAAGGCAGCACCATAGAGGGCCAAGATTATAAAGGCAGTACCATAGAGGGCTAAGATTATAAAGGCAGCACCATAGAGGGCTAAGATTATAATGGCAGCACCATACATGGCTAAGATTATAAAGGCAGCACCATAGAGGGCTAAGATTATAAAGGCAGTACCATAGAGGGCTAAGATTATAATGGCAGCACCATAGAGGGATAAGATTATAAAGGCAGCACCATAGAGGGCTTAAGATTATAAAGGCAGCACCATAGAGGGATAAGATTATAAAGGCAGCACCACAGAGGGCTATGATTATAAAGGCACCACTATAGAGGGTTAAGATTATAAAGGCAGCACCATAGAGGGATAAGATTATAAAGGCAGCACCATAGAGGGATAAGATTATAAAGGCAGTACCATAGAGGGCTAAGATTATAAAGGCAGCACCATAGAGGGCTAAGATTATAAAGGCAGCACCATAGAGGCCTCTAAGATTATAAAGCCAGCACCATAGAGGGCTAAGATTATAAAGGCACCACCATAGAGGGCTAAGATTATAAAGGCAGCACCATAAAGGGATAAGATTATAAAGGCAGCACCATAGAGGGCTAAGATTATAAAGGCAGCACCATAGAGGCCTCTAACATTATAAAGGCAGCACCATAGAGTTCTAAGATTATAAAGGCAGCACCACAGACGGCTATGATTATAAAGCCAGCACCATAGAGGCCTCTAACATTATAAAGGCAGCACTATAGAGGCATTTAAGATTATAAAGGCAGCACGGTAGAGGCCTCTAAGATTATAAAGCCACCACTATAGAGGGCTAAGATTATAAAGCCAGCACCATAGAGGGCTAAGATTATAAAGGCAGTACCATAGAGGGCTAAGATTATAAAGGCAGCACCATAGAGGGCTAAGATTATAAAGGCAGCACCATAGAGGGCTAAGATTATAAAGGCAGTACCATAGAGGGCTAAGATTATAAAAGCATCCCCATAGAGGGCTAAGATTAAAAAGGCATCCCCATAGAGGGCTAAGATTATAAAGGCAGCACCATAGAGGGCTAAGATTATAAAGGCATCCCCATAGAGGGCTAAGATTATAAAGGCAGCACCATAGAGGGCTAAGATTATAAAGGCAGCACCATAGAGGGCTAAGATTATAAAGCCAACACCATAGAGGGCTAAGATTACAAAGGCAGCACCATAGAGGGCTAAGATTATAAAGGCACCACTAGAGAGGGCTAAGATTATAAAGGCAGAACCATAGAGGGCTAGGATTATAAAGCCACCCCTATAGAGGGCTAAGATTATAAAGGCAGTACCATAGAGGGATAAGATTATAAAGGCAGCACCATAGAGGGCTAAGATTATAAAGTCAGCACCATAGAGGGCT
The DNA here is from genome assembly GCA_034401795.1 of Chaetoderma sp. LZ-2023a. Taxonomy (NCBI): domain Eukaryota; kingdom Metazoa; phylum Mollusca; class Caudofoveata; order Chaetodermatida; family Chaetodermatidae; genus Chaetoderma; species Chaetoderma sp. LZ-2023a. The sequence goes on from CM067374.1 coordinate 16,837,999, forward strand.
AAGATTATAAAGGCAGTACCATAGAGGGATAAGATTATAAAGGCAGTACCATAGAGGGATAAGATTATAAAGGCAGCACCAGAGGGCTAAGATTATAAAGGCAGCACCTTAGATGGCTAAGATTATAAAGCCAGCACCATAGAGGGTTAAGATTATAAAGCCAGCACCATAGAGTTCTAAGATTATAAAGCCAACATACCTCCACTTCGGACATGAGTAACCATTGCTTGGGGTTATCATCAGCTGCCAGAAATGCTATTAGATCTAGTGCAGTCAAACGTGTCTGTCGTCTTGATGACACAAACACAAGCACTGGTTTCTCTGGTGAGTGCGTCCTGATAGCTGAAGACGGTGGAAAAACATATTCATGGTTAAATGATATTATCTGGAACATGACCAATGATATTTGTTAAATCAGGTTATCTATTCTCAAAACATGCCGTTTATTTTGAAAACATTATCTACATATTAATGCAAATGTTGACAACAATAGATTCTGTAATGATTCTGAGAAATGTCCATTTCAAAATTATTCTAGAAAATAGCAAGTGCTAATGCTCTATTGTTGCGACAGAACCGACAGAAAGACTGACAGACTGATAGAACTGACAGAAAGACAGAGACTGACTTATACTAGTTGTGTCGCACCTAAACATTTTCTCACAAAAAATGCCTCAATTTGTAGGTCAAGAGATAAATATTGTTGAAAACATGGAATGATTGGCTCAAGAACTGAGCCACTCACATGAGCAAATCATTCCCGTAGTTAAGTTTTCACAATTATTGATCTCTTGAGCTACAAAGATTACCAGAAAAGAAGGAAATGTAAGGCACTTGTAGAACTTTAATAATGTTCATATTCAAAGAATAAAATAAATGATGTTCCTGAGAATAGGGTTGCACAATTATTCACTTCTCATAAGTTTTTCAAAATGATCGTGATTTCGATTATATCGTACATGTCATTATGGGGGAACTTGAACAAAGTTTTATTCAACACAAATAACTATGTAACAGGGGACAATTCGACTAATTCAACCGCTAGTATTGATAATATCTAAAAAGGCCCTACAAACTTTACTCCGAACGAGAATTGCTAAAATAACACTAACGGAATGCAAATTAGTATCGCTAACCACTAAAACCACGTCCAGTCTAATTGCCAGATTGCAATAGACATTCAGAAATGCTATTATAAACAATTAGCGTACTAACTCCGAACACAATATCAATACAATCTGGCAGACAGCCCAATGTAAGCAACCAACATAAAATGATCCACAGTGGAATAAAACATGAGAAAATTTGCTAGAACACGCAAGAATTCAAATGCGGGAGATCGCTTATTTTGGCAACAAAATAACTCTTTTGTGATTGGGGGCGCATGACATGGTCTCGTGAGATTTTATATGCTAATGGGAGTTTCAGACGGCCCATGTCTAAAACTGAGATTTATAAAAATGGCTGTGCTTGTACGGGCACAAAAACTTTGAACAGCCTAGCCGTTAATGCACATGAAGCAACCTCACTAGGAACTTTCAAATTCGAGCTTCATGCACATGTAGCCAGATAATATATTATTTAATTTACTGTGTTGTAGTCCATCTTTTATCATAGAGTACTGTATAAACCTTTGGATTTGTTTTCTATAGTAACTCATTATTATCCTATTTTCAAAGCGGGATGGGGTGGGTGGGATGGATTATGCTTTTCGCATTTGGTTTATGCTCAATAACTTCACTTATAATTGATGGATTCATTTCAAATTTGTTATGTCAACTCCTGAGGACATGCCCTCAGTGGTGATTGCGTGTTTTTAGGTGTATATTAAAGTCATAAGGTGACAAAAATGCAGGAAATTGTTCAATTTTCGTGTTAGTATCTATCAGTTTTAACCATTTTAGAGAATTGATTTCAACTTCTTCTTGAAAATACCTAAAATAAGCCAACCCCCTTTCTCAGAGATGTTTGTTTGGAAATTGAACACATCTTGTCCTAAAAGAATCTTAGGCTACTAATAGATGGTGTACCGTAGTACGTTACTTTACATTTCAAACAACAGCAATCTTGGGGATTGAAAATCTTCAATTATTCGATTATTTTTAAAAGATCATATTTTAAAGAATAATCGCGATTAATCGAATAATTGTGCAAGCCTACCTGAGAATCCTGTATGAGAAGAGTTATTTCTGTAACAGGACAGTAGATAACATTATACAATTATGTTAAACTTGTATCATTCACCCGTCCAATCATCACAGATGATAGGTGTACTGAATCTGTCTAATAGGCATGGATGATAGGTGTATTGAATCTGTCTAATTGGCATGGATGATAGGTGCATTGAATCTATCTAATCAGCATGGATGATAGGTGTATTGAATCTGTCTAATCAGCACAGATGATACATGCATTAAATAATTAATGTCATTTCATTTGTAATCGGCATGGATGATAGGTGTATTGAATCTGTCTAATCAGCATCGATGATAGGTGTATTGAATCTGTCTAATTGGCATGGATGATAGAAGTATTGACTCTGACTAATCAGCACAGATCATACGTGTATTGAATCTGTCTAATTAGCATGGATGATAGGTGTATTGAATCTGTCTAATCAGCATGGATGATAGGTGTATTGAATCTGTCTAATTAGCATGGATGATAGGTGTATTGAATCAGCATGGATGATAGGTGTATTGAATCTGCCTAATCAGCATGGATGATAGGTGTATTGAAGCTGTCCAATCAGCATGAATGATAGGTGTATTGAATCTGTCTAATCAGCATGAATGATAGGTGTATTGAATCTGTCTAATAAGCACAGATGATAGGTGTATTGAATCTGTCTAATAAGCACAGATGATAGGTGTATTGAATCTGTCTAATTGGCACAGATGATGTGTATTGAACCTGTATAATCAGCATGGATGATAGGTGTATTGCCCGGTCTAATCAGCATGGATGATAGGTGTATTGAATCTGTCTAACAAGCACAGATGATATGTGTATTGAATCTGTCTAATCAGCATGGATGATAGGTGTATTGAATCTGTCTAATTAGCATGGATGATAGGTGTATTGAATCTGTCTAATCAGCATGAATGATAGGTGTATTGAATCTGTCTAATCAGCACAGATGATAGGTGTATTGAATCTGTCTAATAAGCACAGATGATATGTGTATTGAATGTCAAATTAGCATGGATGATAGGTGTATTGAACCTGTCTAATCAGCATGGATGATAGGTGTATTGAATCTGTCTAATTAGCATGGATGATAGCTGTATTGAATCTGTCTTATCAGCATGAATGATAGGTGTATTGAATCTGTCTAATAAGCACAGATGATAGGTGTATTGAATCTGTCTAATCGGCACAGATGACATGTGTATTGAATCCGTCTAATCAGCACAGATGACACATGTATTGAATAACTATGGTGCAATACCTTGATATGTGGGTTTGTTCATGGTCGCCATACGAGGGCAGTAATGCTTCCCAGCATAGCCTGCTATATGTACTTCCAATGGAACAGGACGGACAGAGGGACGAAAGTTAAACAGACCTGTCTGTAAATAAATAAATAAATAAATAAATAAATGGGCCACAATGCTCACCTGGACTAAATTTAACCGTTACCATTGTTAAAACTTTTAATTTTAAAATTAAATTAAAGGATGAACTGGTGCTCCTTTTTCAAAACAAATTTGCTGGAAGATGTTGCTGTCGCATGGTTAACTGCAACACCAACAGCAACATCATCAACCAAAACTATTTAACATTGTAGATTCATTCGTATTTACGCAGTACATGGTAGAATATTGACATCAGAGTGCTAAGGGTTAACTGCAAGAAAGTGAATGTCAATATAATACTATCCTAAGCAACCCTCTCGTTCAATTCCCATGTTTTAGAGATTTCAACTTTTTCTTCAAAATTATGCAATAGAAGTTGCAATCAATCCGTTCACAGAGATTTGTGTTTAGAGAACAGCTCTTATCCTATTACAGGAGGCTTGAATTCAGCTCTTTATGCTAGTCTAACATAATCTATTACCTACAAACAACTACATACATAATACATGTATACAAATGTTTACATCGCTATATCTTATCATCCTTCACTAGGAGGGGATAACCAGCTTTAGTAATAACGTACCTCTTTAATCGAAAGCCAGTCCGCGAGATCACGCGCATTAGCCAGAGCTGTGGACAGACCAACAACACGCACAGCCTTGGAAGTATGTGATGAGATAAAGTTTGTACGGGAAACAATGACCTCTAACACCGGGCCGCGGTCATTACCTGTGTGACATCAACGAAATGAAACATACATGTGGCTGCAATGTAGCTATGACACTCATCATGCTGATGTTCCAAGTATGGTTATTTATATAAGGCTTTACTGTTAAATACGCATACTGATGAAAGATTGTACAGAGTAGATGCGGTGTATGACATATAGATAAGAACAGATTGATGAGGACTAGAGTAATCTAAGTCACATTAATTAGTTCAGCTCAAGCCTTTAACACTCATATCCGCCAAAAATGGCTTCTACAGTAATCTTGAGAAATGTCCATTTCCAGACAAAGCAAAGACAATTTTGAAAATTTAACACTGGAATGAGTGGCTCGATAACCGAGCCAGTCATTCCAATGATAAATTTTGTTTAAATAATCTCTTGGTTTGCAAATAGGCATTTTCTACGAGAAAATTGAAATATTCTTAAATAAATTTTAGGATTAACTTAATAGTCCAGTCGGCTGAAACCGGCTTCTGCAGCGGTCTTGAGAAATGGTCATTTGCAGGCCAAGAGAAGATGGATCCAGTCAATCGAGTGGTAGAATTGTATAAACAGGCCTCTATTTGTCTGCAAATTGGCATTTTTTATAAGAAAACTCTTCAATAAATATGAGAATTCATGGGGGTAACTTTTGTTGTACCTAGTAGATGTATTTCATCAATAACAAGCAGAGCAACTGCCTTAACATAGCTCCTCGTCTGCCAGCTACGACTCACTCCATCCCACTTCTCAGGTGTGGTCACGATGAGATCCGCAGCGGCGATAGCGCGCATATCCGGAGTTACATCACCTGTCAATTCAACCACTCTGTAGAAAGACAATAACGTATTATCATTAACATGACTTGTGATACAAGATAATGGCTCATCGACACATCAACTGACCAGATTGTACTTGAACAAACTTTGTTCAGCTATTGCATTAGATATTGTCTTTTTAAGTTTCATGTCAATCCGCCACGTCATTTCGGAGATCTTTAAATGTATTCCTAAAACAAGAGGCCCAACGTGCCAGCATAATTTGCCTGAAACGTCAGTAGTTGAAGTAGGCAGGCACAGACACACACATGGACGGACGGACAGATGAATGGATGGATGCACAGACGGACAGAGGGACGGATGGATGGAGGGATGAACGGACAAATGCATGGATGGAGACAGAAAGAAAGGCAGGCAGGCAGACAGACACAGACAGACAGACCCTGTGCGGGAGTGACTAGTTCGGAGTACATTTTTTCCATTTTCTCTACAATTCTATGTTGAATGTTTCATCAGCAGCCGGTGGGTGGTAGGAATACCGTTACACTGAACATGGAGGGAGATTTTGCTGTTGACGAAGCTGCTAATAGTATTTCTATTTGTGCTTTGATGTGTACTGTTTTGCACACAGAATTCCTCAATGAGTGGTAGGTAGCCATCTGTTCTAGAGGAATGTTTAGTGGTGTGTACTGGTTTTCCCCCTAGCTATTGCTTGGTGGCATGGATAGCGTGTCGACTCACACAAGTTTTCTCTTAAGTGCCATTTGATTGTAGATATCCTGGTCTGGGATCACTACAACAGAGAAGACGCTGGGTGAGGGCTCAGCTGCTAGCATTGTGGGGGACACCTGTAGTCACGAAGACGTTGCTTGGTCCAGAGAAGCTACAGTATCCCATATCCATTGCCCCTACCTCCTAAACCCACCCAAACACCACCACCCCCACCTCGTTTGAGCAGAATCTTGGTGGTCATGTACTCCAGGGGCAGGGTTGAGATTGATGCTAGCCATCTCACTTCCAACTGTGTCTGGTCATTCATGGATATTGACAGCCAGCATGATCCAACAGAGAGGATATTAACCATGTATAGTTGTCCTCCTATTTATATGGGAGACATATGGTTACAGTATCTTACTTTTTGCCAAGTTTCTGCTCAATGCGGATTTTCCAGTCCTCCATTCTCTCACGAACCAAAGCTTTCAAAGGAGCGATGTAAACAGCCTGAAAAAAGTAGCTTAGTGGTTATAATTATATTCTGTTTATAAAATTATCTGTGTTAGAAGTGGTTATTCAATCACAATAATGTTGTCATGGTAAAATGCCAGTAATGGCTTCTGCAGTGGTATTGAAAAACAACCATTTGCAGGCTAAGACATAATCTTTGAGAATTTATCACTGCAATGGCTGGCTCGAAAGTCAAACCAGTCATTCCAATGGTAAATTTCCAAACAGTCATCTGTTGCCCATTCAGAGTTCAGAAGTTTCGTGATCATTTAACTATTAACCATATCATTATTGAGACAAGAGAGAGAGAGAGAGAGAGAGAGAGAGAGAGAGAGAGAGAGAGAGAGAGAGAGAGAGAGAGAGAGAGAGAGAGAGAGAGAGAGAGAGAGAGAGAGAGAGAGAGAGAGAGCGAGCGAGAGAGAGAGAGAGCGAGAGAGAGATTAATCATCAATTCCCAGTGCTGTCCCTGTGAGAGGATGCAAGAATAACCAGTATGTGTAGAAACATATAGTACACTAGTGATCAATCATCAGCCTTTGACTAGGCAATCTTTCAAACCCCTTAGTGGTAGAACCTGGTCAAGAAATTAAAACCAGAATTCTCCCAAATTAAATGTCTCATCTGTCTCCTGTTTGTTACAGGGGCATTGACCTTAACATTGAAACAAGACTGTACAATGTCTCATCTGTCTCCTGTTTGTTACAGGGGCATTGATCTTAACATTGAAACAAGACCGTACAATGTCTCGCCTGTCTCCTGTTTGTTACAGGGGCATTGACCTTAACCGTGAAACAAGACCGTACAATGTCTCGCCTGTCTCCTGTTTGTTACAGGGGCATTGATATTAACATTGAAACAAGACCGTACAATGTCTCATCTGTCTCCTGTTTGTTACAGGGGTATCGACCTTAACATTGAACCAAGACCGTACAATGTCACATCTGTCTCCTGTTTGTTACAGGGGCATTGACCTTAACATTGAAACAAGACCGTACAATGTCTCGCCTGTAAAAGCATGGATAGTATGGATTGCCAAAGCAAACTTGGATTGGTTCGGAATATGCATATTCAGTAAGGCACCAACAAACCAGTGTAACGAATCAAACATGTAAAATTTTCCCAAACTGTTGATAGTCTTATCTTGAAACTATTAATGATGGAGATAGTACCCCTGCATAGTATATAACTCTGCTGTAAAATTGTGCTGATATTTGGTGAGCCATTGTTGAAAATCAGTGGTCCATAAAAAACTATTTAAAAAAACATGAAAATGTTGGCTGCCACAGGACCCGGTCTGCCCAGGACTAAATATTCGATGAAAAAATAATGTCCAAGCCATGTACATATATAGAATTAGATTGCCCATTTGACCCCTAGCCGCTACCCTCAGATTGACATGAACACATTTGATAACATTTATCTTCTGCCCACCATTTTCCCCACCCCTGTCCCTGGGGGTGATATCAAAATTCCAATGTGTCATGCACATTCCTGGCCATATGTGTAATCATACCGAATGTTTCAAGTTTCTATGTGAAATGGTCGAGGAGTTGCGTTACAATCAATTGGTGCCCACTTTTTACCCTGCTCCCCTACCCTCAGTTTGAGCCAAGATCAAAATAATTCCTTGTACTGTAGTCTACTCATCATTGGCTTGAAAATGATATCACATGACCAAGTTTGGCTACATTTAATTTTTTACCCACAGTCCCCACCCCCGGGGGTCATAACAAAATTTCAAAAGTGCCATGCACATCCCTGGCCATATGACTGCAATCATACCAAAAGTTACAAGTTTCTATGTGAAATGGTCTAGAAGTTGCGTTACAATCAATTGGTGCCCAATTTTGATCCCACCCACGCCAACCCTCAGTTTGACCCAAGATCAAAATAATTCCTTGTACTGTAGTCTACTCATCATTGGCTTGAAAATGATATGCGACATGACAAGCTTTAGAAAAATTTCATTTTTTACCCGACATTTCCCACCCCAGGGCCGTACTCCTGGGGTCATACCAAAATTTCAAGTGCCATGCACATCCCTGGCCATATGTGCAATCATCCCCAAAGTTTCAAGTTTCTATCTGAAATGGTTTAGGAGTTGCATTACAATAGATTGATGCCCACATTTGACCTTCTGACCCGCCCCAAACTCTCAGTTTGTGACTCAAGAGCAAAATAATTCCTTGTACTTGGCTTGAAAATGATATCCGACATGACACCCTTGGAAAATCTTAATTTTGACACCACATTCTCCACCCCCGGCCCCTGTCCCTGGGGCCATGCCAAAATTTCAAGTGTCATGCACATCCCTGTCCATATATGCAATCATCCCTAAAGTTTCTATCTGAAATGGTCTAGGAGTTGCATTACAATCGATAATTACTGGCCAATTTTGACCTTTTGACCAACTGGGGGGGGGGGAGGGAGAGTGTCAGAACAAAATTCCAAAAGTGTCATGCACAACCTTGCCCATAGGTATAATCATCCCCAGGGTTTCAAGTTTCTATCTTGAACGATCTAGGAGATGCGTTACAATCGATAAGTGCACAGCCGGCCGTTTGCACGCACACACACATCAAAATGAAGTCTATTGTTACGCAGATCCCATCCCTGTATAGTGTAGATCACTTTTCTAGTTTCATTGAATTGGATGAGTCATTGTGGAGAAATAAGTTGATTTAAAAACCTTAACCAAAAGTGCACTGGCAAAATACATGAAAAATGTCCAAGTCCAAAAATGTGGAAAAAATAGTTAAAATGCCCCAAAATTAAATCTATTGTTATGTAGATCACATCTCTGTATAGCGTAGATTACTTCTGTAGTTTCATTGAGATTGGATGAACCAGTGCTGAAAAATAAGTTGATTAAAACCTCTTAACGAAAACTGCGCAAATGACGGACGACGCCGCCGCCACCGCCAACGCCGCCGGAATTAGTAATCCCTATGTCTCGCTTTCTGCTCCGCAGGCGAGACAAAAAACTTCATGGTCATGGTGATCTTGACCTTTGACCATGTGACCTCTGTATCATTATGCTGCTTTCGAACAGTAGAGGCAACCACATAGTCAAGTTTATTTGCAATAGGATTAATTGTTCTTGGAAAAAAAAATGAGAAGCTTTGCTAAACGCAAAAACTTAACATTGTCTTAACACATATGTCTCACTTCCTGATTCGAAGGCGAGACAAAAATTGCTTATTAACTGTCCATTTGCAGGCCAAGAAGACTATTTTTTAAAGTTTACCATTGGAATGTCTGGCTCAGTTATGGAGCCAGATTTCAGTGGAAAATTGTCAGAATAAAAAAAGCATCTGCTTTTGTTTCTACAAGAATTGATAATACAGATGTACTATTATGATAATGTCTATTATCTAGTCTAGCTCAAAATACACAATTAAAACGCCGCACTCTCCATGGTCCTGCGCATACTGTGTCCGGGAATTACCATTAGTCTCCAGGTACTGCAGTCAGATTCGCCTTATATTTGTCTTGACAAACAGTGAAAGCATCTCACCCTCACCTCAGCGGGGCGGCTGAGGCTGGCCATAGTACATCTGGTAAGTATTATCAATTGTCGTAGAAAAAAATGCGGATGCTTTTTTTATTCTACTTTGAATAATACTTAACAGATGTACTATTATGATAAACTCCGGATTTTGACAGCCAAGAAACTCCGGTGGTAGGAGGTGAGGCTCGAAACAGCTCTCATCTACCATCCGACAGAGAAGGTTGTGAAGAGACTGGGAACCCCAGCATACGCTTGGGTCCCGCCATCTGACTCATAGAGTGCTAAACTTCCATGTCTAGACCGCGCTCACCTCACACACCAAACACCCCACCCCCACCCTCATTTGTCCACACAAATCCTGAGGGCTGTCAAAAGGGAGGCAACACCCACCAGACCCGTGTCAGCCCCAAGTCTCGGCTAGGGCAGTCCAGGAGAGTGCAAAGAAGCTACTACAACTTCTAATTTTGAAAAAATCTCAGTATTTTGATTAGATTTTCAAATGAGTCTATTGTCTGTTGCAATGAATAAGATACTCTTGAACCAGACTTTTCACTTAATCAGACTGGGAATTCGACTGTAAGTAAAATAGTATTATTAGTTACTTAAACCAAGAAATACTCACCATTCTGAGTGCTTGGTCTTTCTTGATCATCGCAGGAACTTCGCCCAATCCACGGTCATTCACCCGTCTATATGCATCACCTGTGTCAATGCCTGTGGAAGAACCCTACAACGTATGTGTTAAGAGTGGTCGGACGTGGCTTTAACTGAGATCCGACAAATTGGCGACGGTTAATGGATTAAGAGCGCTGGAGATATCGTGAAGGTAGAAATCAGTAAATGACGACTCGGTATGCCATTGTGCTACAGACATCACCACCTCTAAAGAGACACCCTTATAAAGGGCCGATGCTGCTGCTAGTGCTCGGACTTGATGGGCATTCGCACAATCAATCTGCTTTCCTGTTGCGATTTTATTCGACATCTGAATAGCATCAACTATCCAACGAGAAATAGTGTCTTTCGAGGCGCAAAGATGAGGAGACAGAGATTTCAGGTCATCTCTCCACTCCTCAGTACGTTTCTTATACATCTTCAGACATCTGACAGGATACCAAGCAGAAGAGCTTGGGTCATGTCTAACTAAACGTAGCAAATTGATTGGCTGTCCTGGATATTGAAGTGACTGATTCTTTGCCAGGAAACAAAGACGTGGTAATAGTCTTAAAACTTCACCCGTAATGACAAAACGGTCTTGTTCGGCAGTAAGCGCATGAATTTCGCTTCTCCTTCTCGCCGATGCTGTTGCAACCAAGAAAACTGACTTAATAGTTAACAGTTTAATAGCTATAGATCTAACTAGTTCAAAGGGAGCATGCCTTAAAACCTGTAGAACAAGTGATAGATTCCATGCTGGGATAGGAATTGGCTATCTAGGTCACAGATTGCTCATTCCTTTAATAACTTCATTCAAGGTGTCATTCTCCACTCCTACTAAGGCCAGACTGGGACCAACTGAAGCTAATGCAGACTTATATGCTGCTAGTGTTGAAGGTACAAGTTTATCAACCTCGTATAAATGACAGATAAAGTCTGCTACATGTTGAACAGATGCAGAAAAGGGATTAATATCTCTTCTCTTGCTCCATTGTGCAAATTTATTGCTTCTATAATTATATGTTCTGGTGGTTGACCCTCTTCTGGCTGAAGCGACAAATTTTGCTGCTTGCTCACAAAAGCCACCTTCAATTGCTCGATGCTTGATAACATCCATGCAGTCAATTGGAACATCTCCGGTCCGTCGTGAAGATGCAGACCCTTGATCTGAAAAATCAGATCCCTTCTGTCTGGAAGAGGGATTGTGTTGCAGACCAGAAGGTCCAGCAGATCCATAAACCATGATCGAACTGGCCAATAAGGGCCAATCAGTAGTACTTGGCAAATGCCCTCTCTTATCTTTGCCAGAACTTTTGGGATGAGAATCGTTGGAGGATATGAGTACGCGTACATTCCTTTCCAACTTATCTCCAGTGCATCTACTGCTAGTGGGTCCTGGATCAGTGACACGCATGTGACCATCTTTGCGTTTCCTTTCATCGCAAATAGATCTACATTTGGCTTGACCCAATGTTTGAATAGAACCTCCGCTACTGACAGGTTGAGCTACCATACCATCGGCCGACAAACCGTCCTTCGACTGAGAGCATCCGCTAGGATGTTCAATCTTCCTGGAACGTGTGCTGCCCGAAGAATAACATTCTTCTCTTGGCACCACAGCAGAAGGTTCCATATCACCATGCACAATTCCGGTGACCTTGCCCCGCCTTGGCGGTTCAAACAAAACACCACTGTGGAGTTATCTGTCCTCATTAGGACAATCTTGTCTCGGATTAAGTTCTCAAATTTTCGAAGTGCTAATGCCACCGCTAATAATTTGAGAACATTTATATGTTTCTACGCATTGGTCCGATCCCATTCCCCTGCCAGATCACCCAATACTGCTCCCCAACCCGTCATGAATGCATCTGTGAAGATGGACATTTGTGGTTGAGGAGGTTGTAGAGGAACACCTCACAGGAGATTTTGTTCTGATAACCACCACTGAAGATGGAATATCAATGGTTCTTTTACTGGAATCCTCAGGGATAACGGATCTGTTCTCTTCGACCAGAATGACATTAAATACGTCTGAATCAGCCTGCGCCTGAGTGCCGCATAAGGTACTACTTTCTCCAGACATACTAGCAAACCCAGTATTCTGAGAAATTGACGCACCATCAGATAGGCTCCTAGAGAAATTGACCCCAGAACTGCAAGCAAACTGTTGATTCTGCTCTCTGCCGGAAAATCCCCACCATCCCCCGAGATTGAAAAGAATTCCCAGATATACAAACTCCTGGGATGGAGTCAATTCTGATTTCTCTAGATTCACAATCCATCCTAGGCCCTTTAATAAAGCCAGGACTACCTGAAGACTGAGTGAATGGATTCCCTGTCTTCAGCAGCCAGTCGTCTATGTAAGTATGAACAGATATGTTTCTCCTGCGAAGATAAGAAGTCATGGCAAGAAACACTTTGGTGAAGACCCTCGGGCTGTGGTCAGACCGAACGGTAATATATTGAACTCCCAGACATTGTCTTGGGACGCAAAGCGAAGGTATTTCTGAAAAGGAATTGACATTGAAATATGAAAATATGCATCCTTCAGATCTATCGATACTGCCCACATGCCTTTTCTCAGCCCTGTCATCACTGCTGCCACAGTCTCCATCTGAAATTTTGATGAAAGAATGAATTTGTTCAGCGGTTTGAGGTTGAGAATCGGTCTCCAACCTCCGGTGCATTTCGGAACGAGGAAAATTATCGAATAGAAGCTCAGGGAGGACTAATTGCTGACTAAATGTATGTAAATATTTTTTCTAGTATGTATGTAAATATTTCTAGAGCGCCGATTCCGAAATTAATCGCTCAAAGGCGCTTTACAAATTTTAAAGATGAAAAAGATACGTTTTTAGGCTAGATTTAAAAGGCTCAATTTTGTGACAGTTTCGGATATGGGCAGGTAGGTTATTCCAAAGTCTTGGACCGGAATTCGAAAATGCACGCTGTCCAACAACTAAATTAGTAGACGGGACCACACATAATGTCTGATCACTTGATCTTAGGGACCGAGGTGCAATTCTCTTTGTAATTAAAGTAGATAGATACTGTGGGGCTAGTCCATGTAAACATTTGTAAACGAGAAGCACGATTTTATACTGTATGCGCTCTCTCACAGGAAGCCAATGGAGTTGTTTGAGTACTGGTGTTATGTGGTCTGTTCGCTTGGTTCGTGTTATTATCCGTGCTGCCGTGTTCTGCACCCTCTGGAGACGTTGTATCTGCTCTGATGTAATTCCTGCTAGCAATGCATTTCCATAGTCTAATTTGGATGTTATAGAGGCGTGAATGAGGGTCTTAGTGGCATCTGCTGTCAGTAATTTTCTAATTTTGTTAATGTTTCTGAATGTGAAAAATAGCGATTGACAGAGGGACGTAACATGTTTGTTCATGGACATCGAATCATCGAATATGACACCAATGTTCCTTGCACTAGAGTTAAAAGAAATGTTTTCGTCACCAATTTGAAGATGCTCTATGTCAAGTTTTGGTCGGAGTTGCCGTGACGAGATAAGCAGTATTTCAGTTTTTTTATCGTTTAGCTGTAGAAAATTGTTAAGCATCCAGAGTTTTACATCGCGAATGCAAAGTTCTAAATTCTCACGAGCATCAAATTGACTATTTGGGCGGAAGGCTATATATAGCTGCGTGTCATCAGCGTAGAAATGATACTCAACTCCGTGCTTTTGCAGTAATCGACCAAGTGGTGATGTATATATTGTAAACAGCAGGGGCCCCAAAACGGATCCTTGAGGCACACCGGAAGTCAATGTACCATCGGATGATTTGGAGTTGTTTATGATGACAGTTTGACGGCGACATTTGAGATAGGACTCGAACCAAGAAAGGACAGTGCCGGCAAGGCCCAGTTCCTGTAGACGCGACAACATAATTGTATGATCGATGGTGTCGAAATGAATCACATTCTTTCTGAAGATCCTCGATTTCTGAGCAAATGACATCTAGACAATCGGATTCCCATGCAATGGGAGTCCATGCGGGAGTCGACGTTAACGGAACTAACGATTGACAGATGAGCCAGTCTGGTTCGTAGCTGTTTCTTAGCCAATGACAGACTAAACAATCTTGCCCGACCTGTTCCCACTGGTTTGAGAACAGCTGAAGTCTGCCTCCGACGGTAGGAATCTGCACACAGCTCGCGGTTGATGTTACGCAACAAGATGTTAGTTCATTTTGGTGAAGATTCTCGACTCCCTGCATTCCTGGCACCACAGATACGGGTCTCGCCGGAAGCACGTCAGAACCGTCCCCCATGGCCACCTCACGGCTTCTTGGAGTATGACGGCCCGGAACCGGCACCACGGCTATCTTTACGGTAGCCGCCGCGTCCCGAGCCGTCACCTTTCCTGTAATCTTCATACGGCCTCTTATTAGAGGACTTGTATGAAGATAGGCCCCTGAGAACCGGATGCCCGATGGGCATCACGGCCAGACAGATGGAAGGGTGGATCTCTGTCATTGCCTCTGCTGCTCCTGTCGGTGCTGCTTATAGTCAGTCGACTTCCACAACTTGCCGACGATGCAACCTTGGAGAGAGCTTATCTTGCCGAGCCGCCAAACAAGCCCGGACCAATGAAGGGTGCAGAAGACAATGCAGCCCTCATCTCTGGTCCTGGTTATACGCAATCGAGAACCATTCTCCTCCGCTCCGCCAATGATCTGGTGATCACCTCGGCTAGGCAATCCCGGGAGCAGCCTCTGGCACTTCCCCCACCTTCCACCGTGCAGGTCAGCATCCCCTGCAGGATGGTACAGACATGCGAGAGATCTTGTCTTGCCGCATCCTCAATAAGCATTAGCTCATTGAACGCATCTTTGTTAGTCTGCGAAACCAACGGTCGAGAATGACCCATTTTCTCAGCCAATGTGTGGCCTGTTCAGTGCTTTACATTCCCCACAGAAAGATGAGGAACACGGCATACTGATGGTAGGCCTGCTCCGGAAAATACTCGTTATCACCTTAGGCGCCTTCGGTAGCATGTACTCCGGCGCCGAGATCCTTGGTCAGACATCACCCTTGGATGAGAAGGCCACCGACGATCCATGCTTAAAGCTACAGACCAAATTTCAATTCGAAGTGGGTCTGTGGCTCGACTACTCGCGGCTCCAGTGTCTAGCGAATCACCAGACACGGAATCACCGCAATCCATCAGCTCCATCACGGGAGCCAGGACTACATCCGCTAATATGCCAGGGTATGTGACTCCGAGAGGAGCCGGCATACCCGCATCCGCGATGCCGACGGGAGCCATAAAAGATGGCCCAGACGGCACTTAGGATAGAGCGAAATCAGGGTGGAAGATGCCTGATGGGACGTCGATATCTCCACCCACCTAACAGATCCGAACAAAACCTGGGGGGGGGGTGACCTGCGGGAAAGTTCGGAATCCGTCATCTGAGCAAGGTCTTGCATGCCAGACTTTCCCATCAGAACAATATCTTCCTCCTCTGTCGTCGGCTCAAGCGAGAGAAGGGTCAGGTGCATGTCCCTCTGCAGAACTGGCCGGACCACCGATTAGTTATCCTGCACCAGATTGCATCGACAGGACCGAGGACTAGAATGACTTGAAGATTGCCTTAAATTGGGCCGCCCAAATATCCAAGGCTGAGTCCATCCGCTCATTCAGGCGCTCCTCCAATCCTTTAACGGACGCCTGATCCACCTTGGCCGCCTTGTCCTTCGTGATTCTCTCAGCACGCTCGTCGATCACGATCAAATTCAGCCACTAACTCCGATGACCACTTAACACACACGTTGCAAGGACTCCCAAATTTGCATTTAGAACAGGCGACACAGTGATGACCTGCAAACTTCCGCCTCATGAAGTGGTCACAGTGCGATCAAAGTGTGTCCGGCGGGGCCTTGCCATGCCCCCCCCTTCACTTTCTCCGAACACAGAATAAGAAGTAAAATGCTGCACATGGTCACATGAAGATGAGCAATACGCACAACAACTTGATTGCAATCATTAAATTACTTAAAAACATCTAACGTTAAAATAACCAAGAAATTAAGACCAATCGCTACAAACACCAGCAATGAAGCGAGAGCTAAAAAATTGGCTTAAACTGAGTGCATAGATATGCCAAGCCAAAACAAAATGTTAATCATATCTTGGCTATGGGCGCATTCATCTTGGAAGGAACCGAGTTGCAAGAGAAATTAACCGAGCACCCGGATAAGATTAAAAAGTTAACGGGTAACGGAGCGACTTCAACAATGGCCACCATTTTAAAACAATGTGCCAATTTACGGAAAATTCAAACAGTCATTATGGCATGAATGTATAAATTCTAGATTGATACAACCTGCCTCTGTGACGATTTCCATTTTCCTTCCATTAAGCCAGCGATCAAATCCGGCACAAGGTACTCAAACAGCAAAAATTCAAGGTAATTTAGACTATGAAAAAACGTGACTGTATAGTCAAGCAAAATAGACGAATCTGACTGTAGCTGGGAATTGATTAGGTACCTGGAGGCCAATGGTAATTCCTGGACACAGTATAGGCAGAACCATGGAGTGTGGAGTTTTAATTGTTTATTTTGAGTTAGACTAGACAACAGACCTTATCAAAATAGTACAACTGGTAAGTATTATTCGAACTAAAATATATTTTCTGTGTAGATTTGAGTGTTTACATCTGGCAGGATTATAGAATGTTAAACAGTAAATCACAATTTAATAAATCATTCTGTTGAATAGTTTAAAACCCATTTGACTGACAGCAACTTCTCGCAGTCAATTTTGTTTCAAAATATTCAACAGTTTCCATGTATAGTTACATTGAAATTTAGATTCTATGAATTCATGTTTCAAAGTTGCAAATCAAGCCCAACACATATATACTGAACCAAAAAAGTTTAGCAATACTGAGAATATTACTGTATAAATGTTATTTAACAAAAACAACAAATTGATTCACATATATTATTTAATTGATAGGTCATTTTCCAATTTGAACAACAGTCTCTTGTTACTGTAATGCTAGCATCGCGCCTTTAACACGGCATCATTCAACGGAAGGGTCCAATTTAAATAATGACACTGAGCTGTCAATACCGGTTGTGACCTCCGCGCGCATTAACCACCGCCATACATTGCTTTCTCATGCTTCGAATTAAGCACCTGATATCACGAAGAGGAATCGCATCCCATTCCTGGAGCAGTGCAGCTTCCAGCTCCCGCACGTTGTGAAGATGTGGATGGTTCTCACGCACCATACGGCCAAGAATGTCCCACACGTGTCCGATAGGAGACAGGTCCGGTGATCGCGCTGGCCAGTCCAACACCGGAATGTTGTTAGCCTCAAGGAAATCACTGGTGACCCTAGCTGAATGAGGACTGGCGTTGTCTTGCTGGAACATAAAGTCTGCATGATGCTGCATAAAAGGGATGACAACAGGGGCGACAACTTCTTCACAGTAACGTTGAGCCGTTAAATTTCCGCGAATCACAATATGATCTGTATTGCCATTTTCATGGATTCCAGCCCACACCATGACACTGCCGCCACTGAATATGTCGTGCTGAATGATGTTGGCTGCATCATACCATTGTCCTAAACGTTGCCAAACCCGTTGCCTACCATCCGCCACATCCACACAAAACCTTGACTCATCACTGAACAAAACGTGGCTCCATTGTTGAGCACGCCATCGCTGATGAGTTCTTGCCCATGCAAACCGATTCTCGATGTGACGCTCTGTAAGCGGTACAGCAACACGTGGACGACGGGCATGCAGTCCAGCATCATGAATTCCGTTTCGCACAGTTTGTGCATGCACTGTAGTGCCTGTAGCGGTGTGTTAATTACGGGACACCCGCGGCGCAGTCTCAAACCTGTTACATCGTGATGACGTCACTAAGTAGCGGTCTTCTCGTGGTGTTGTTGCTCTTGATCTGCCAGATCGTGGTCAGTCATTAACATGTCCAGTTTCCTGCTCACGTTGGCGGAGACGGGAAATGGTTGAGGCGTGAACATTAAAATGTCGAGCAACAGCATGAACACTGCCCAGCAATGAGTCTTCCCATTGCTTCATGGCGCTGATTTTCGGGTAGCCCTGGGCGGCGGCCCATGTCCGGTAGGGTAAACTTTTAAGCATTTTCTATTAACGTTCGTTATCTGCTTTTGCAATATGGTGAATTTTTGCCTTCGCTACCCGCCAATGTGGGCCAGTGCATGAAAAATGCATTTTCACATGCAGTAAGCGTGCGGCCGAGAAATGCAAGAAGTGATTTGCATTTCTTCATGATCAGCGAGACATTATATTGACGAAACAGGCCTGCAAATTTGGTCATAAATGGACGCAGAATTTTAATACAACAAACCAAACTTCACTGTTGCTAAATTATTTTTGGCTCAGTATATTAACTCTCGAATTTTGTCAACAAAATTTCAATTTTCTCATAGAAAATGTCAATTTGCAGACCAAGAGAAGACTATTTTTGAAAACTTACCACTGAAATGATTGGCTCTGTTATTGAGCCAGTCATTCCAGTGGTACATTTTCAAAAATAGTCTTCTCGTGTTCTAATAATAGACATTTTTCAAGACTACTGCAGAAGCTGTTTTTGGCTGATATGAGTGTTAAACGGTTAAGTGGACTGAACTCAGCTAGAAATGGGTGTGTAGCTAGAAATGGATGTGTTAAAGCTAGAAATGGGTGTGTCATAGATAGAAATAAACGAAATCACAGATTT
Organism: Chaetoderma sp. LZ-2023a; assembly: GCA_034401795.1. NCBI lineage: Eukaryota > Metazoa > Mollusca > Caudofoveata > Chaetodermatida > Chaetodermatidae > Chaetoderma > Chaetoderma sp. LZ-2023a. Next base: position 16,857,185 of record CM067374.1, read on the forward strand.
CTTTTTTCACGAGAGAGTTGATACTTACCTCCCTAATACTCTTTGATATTGCCAAATATCGACTTACACTCAATAAACACTCAGATTTAGAAAATAAGGTGCCCCTAGTGGGCAGGTAGTCAGATGTCAGTCCTGCAGATGTCAGCCCCAAACTCGCGCATGCGCAGACTAGTACTTCCTGACTAAACTTATTGGGTGACATTATGCAACTTTAAGAAAGCCTGAAGACTGAGCCTCTGTGGGGCGGAGAGGCCGGGTCTGTATTAGGGAGGTAAGTATCAACTCTCTCGTGAAAAAAAAAATCTGAGATTTCGTTTATTTCACTTCAAGAGTATACTTACCTCCCTAATACTCTTTGATATTGCCAGAATTTGTCAGAGAATTTGGCGGGAGGGAGGCGAGGTCAAAAGACCAGCTCTTCCCTTGCGCTTTTCTGCGTTTAAGGCACTTAAACTTCTGAAATTGTGTGAAAACACAACCAGGGATGGATATGAACATTGGCTAACACAACCGATGGCTGACAGAAGACCATATGTCTTATGCGCTCACCCCCCCCCCCCCCCCCCTCTTCTTGAGAGGAAGACTGAATGTCCTATATGCTCTCTATGTACAAGTGCCATGTACTATAGGACATTAAATGAAAAAGCTTCATTTTCGTATACTCTCAATAATGAACCACATAAAACACGTACCATCACCATATTAATAACGAAGGGTCACGTGACATTACAATTAACCATGGACAGCACATACACAAGATTGACCTGGTGGAAGTTGGCTGCTGTCATCATCTTCCCATTGGTGAAGACTGATGCAGTCCAAAAAAGTGGAAGTTCCCATTGATTAAATGTGAAATATATAAAAAAAATGAGGATACCTCATCAAAATATGTGCACATAGATTAGCTTTTCAAAATCGATAAGGCGAGAGGATTCGAGGTGTCACGGAGATAATGGTCGGTAAAACCTGACTCACAGCGCCACTGAGCTACTGACATAATGTCATCCACAGGTACTCCATTAAATAGGGCAGTGGAAGCCACTATGCCCTGGACACTGCGAGCCTTGGCCATGTCAACTTGTTTACCTGTAGCAGATTTATGGCAAAATTGAATACACTCTACAATCCACCTGGAAATGGTGTGCTTTGACGCCCTGCAATGGGGTTCAATATATGACAACCATAACGCTGTTGGGTCCGTCCGCCATTCCTGAAAACATTGTTTGTACCGGTTTAATGCTCAGACTAGACACCATGCTTTTGAATCAGGATCATATCTAGTCAAAGCTGGTAAAAATATAGATTGACCTTGATATTTCAAAGACTGGTTTTTAGCCATGAAATTTATCCTAGGTAGAAGCTTAAGGCCTTCCCCTGTAACCACAAAACAGTCTGCCTCAGCTGATAAGGCATGAATCTCACTTCTACGCCTAGCTGAGGCCGCAGCAATTAAAAATACAGTTTTAAGTGTCACCATTTTCATAGAAATGGAACCTAGTGATTCAAATGGCTTATCAGCTAGTACCTGAAGCACTAGTGATAAACCCCAAGACGGAATCACCGGGGGATTGCCCATGTCTTTGATTAAAGTATTTAATGTATTTACTTCTTCACTTCCCCTATTAGCCAAGCAAGGGATAACTGACATTAAAGCTGATTTATAACCAGTAATAGTTAGGCTTGAGGCTATAGGCATCATACAGGTGACAGAGGAAATCAGCTTCTACCTGAATAGATGAATCCATTGGATTAAGACATCTTTTTGAGCACCATTCTGCAAATCTGTTGATTTTATAATTATATGCTCTTGAGGTTGACCTCCTTCTGGCTTTTGCCATTAACAAGGCTACTTGCTCAGAAAAGCCCTCATTAATTCTAGATTCCTTAACAACATCCACGCAGTCAATCTGAACATTGATGGATTGTTGTGAAGGGTCTTGCCTTGGAAGATTATAATGTCTATCAGAGGCAGAGGAACCGGATTGCAGACGAGAAGGTCCATCAGATCCGTATACCATGATTGGCGTGGCCAATTTGGGGCGATCAGAAGCACTTGGCATTCCTCCTGTATGATTTTCTGAAGAATTTTTGGAATCAGGATTGCTGGAGGAAATGCATATGCATACATTCCCACCCAGCTGATAGTTAACGCATCTGTTGCGATAGCGCTCGGATCTAGAATCGGAGAGATGTATGTCGTCATCTTCGCATTCTTCGTTGCGAATAAATCCATTTTGGGTTTCCCCCAGTGGTTGAACAGACAATCCGCCACACATTGATTTAGTTGCCATTCCGTAGGTAAAACACTCATCCTTCGGCTCAATGAGTCTGCTAGCAGATTTAACCGTCCCGGAATATGAACTGCTTTCAAGGTAATCCTGTGATTCAGGCATCAGCAAAGCAGTTTCCATGTCATCATACAGAGACTGGTCGACTTCGTTCCGCCCTGGTGGTTTATGTAAGTCACTACTGTTGAGTTGTCTGATCGAATTAGAACACTCTTGCCCTGAACTTTCTGTAAGAAATGTTCCAGGCCCAGGACTACTGCTCGTAACTCCAGCAGATTTATATATCCCTGATATCGTGGATTCTTCCAGGCAACTTCCCCACCTCTCCATCGATGCATCTGTATACATTGTTAACTGAGGGTGAGGAGGGTTAGCATCACCCCCGCCAGGAGATTCTCTGTGTGTGAAGGTGGTGAATTAGAGGCTCCAGCACTGACACGCTGGGTCCATTGCATCATGAGAAATAACTGGATCGGCCGCCTGCGTAAGGCCGCCTGAGGAATGACTGGTTCCAGAGAAACCATCAACCACAGCATTCCCAGGTAAACCCGTGCCAGGATATGACGACTGTTGCACACTGACTGTATTACTGAGATGAGTATTTGTACCCTCTCCTGAGTAGAATAAACATATCCTATCTCCAGATCGAAGAACATTCCCAGGTAGACAAACTTCTAGGATGGAGTCAGATCTGATTTTTGAAAATTGATTATCGAGCCTAAGTCTGTGAGAGTTTTCAAAACTATCTCCAGATTTGCTGATAAACTTTCCTGGTTGTGTGCTTTTAACAACCAGTTGTCTATGTACGTATGGACTGCTACGCTTCTCCTGCAGAGGTATGCTGTTATCGCAAGAATCACCCTGGTGAAGACCCGAGGAGCCTTAGAAATTCTGAATACCCTGAATTCCCACTGTCTGCCCTGGAATGCGAAACTCAGGAACCGACGGAAACTCCTTGCTATTGGAATGTGGAAATAAGCATGCTTCAAATCTATTGAAGCTGTCCACATTCCCTTCTCCAACCCTGCCAACACCGATTTCACTGTCTCCATTTTGAAACTGGGTGTGTCTATGAACTTGTCCAATGGCTTGAGGTTGAGAATTGGTCTCCACCCTCCAGTGCTTTTTGTTACTAGGAACACGGTTGAATAGAAGCCCGGGAAATTGTGTGCCGGTTGAATTGCTCCTTTGAGTATGAGGGAATTTATTCCCTCCTCTATACACCCCTGCTGATCCGGATATCTTGGAATTTGAGTCCAGACTGGCACCAGAGACAGTCGCGATGGAGGGCATGTTATCCAGTCGGGATGATACCCGACTGAAAGCCATCGCAAGACTAAACGGTCCTGAGTCAACCATCACCACTCTTGCATGTAGTTGGCCAATCGGCCTCCCACTGGTCCACCCAGGAAGAGAGGTGGACATAAGGAGCGCAAGAGTGGCACTGTCTGTTGGTGCAGATGCACTGGAGTGGCTCTTACTGTGGTAATCGGCCCATCAGGTACGATTACCACGACCAGCTCCTCTCGCACCATGGCCCAGACCGCGCGCACCTAGGTGCGCGGGCGGCTGCCTGGCTGGCTGCGCCGGAGAAGCCTGCAGCCCCCTCGCTGCTGGCCGAAGCGCGAGCGGCCGTGGCCAGCGCCGCGCTGCTGGCTGGCTTCTGACCTGGCCACCTCGAGCGTGCAGGGGATGATACGCAGGGGGAGCTGCGCAAACGCGCTCTGTGCAGAGCACTTCAAATTTCTAACACAATGCCCTCTGGTTATTGACCAGGGTAACCGTCTCCTGGAGGTGCCTACATCCTTCACCTCCAAAGAGACCACGACTTGTCATAGGCGTACGCAGCAGCCTATTATACAAATTCAGGGACGGGCACAAGTTATCAAGAGCAAATGTGCGCCTCGCCCGGACACTCCTGGTTACAGACCGGGTTAAACAGTCCAAAGCCTAGTTAATTCCATCTTGGATGGCTCTCTGGACAGTCACCGGACTAGGCTGCCGCAATGCAGATGCCGTTACTAACCCGTGTAACAGCTGTGAGATGTGCGAAAGCGCTGAAATAGACACCCTCGAACTCTCCTCCGCATCGCGCAATGCGGTGTTAGCCGAACGCAAAGCGTTCGAGCACAGCGCTCCCATGTCAGACCGGGAGCCTGGCCGCGTATCTTCGCCTAGCGCAGCACGATCATCCACGCTTGGTTTAGGCACTACACCGTATAACTGATATTGATCAGCTACAATACGACATCGCTTTGCCACCTCGTGAGGGGCCTTCGCTAGATGTCCATGTGCCTTAATGGACGTTTCCGCCCCAGTGAACATATCAACAATATGATCAGCCAACGGCAGAGATGGTATAGCGGTAACAGTCAGTTTACCTTCCAACCACGGGCGCTGGTCCCGCTGACTGGCCGACTGATCCACAGCAAGACCTGGCCTGACATTGATTAGCCACCGACAAGCGTCAGACCAGTCTTCCTCTGTGGCCGACTGCAAACGCTCTACAAGATGAGGGCCTTCGTCATACTCCTGAACAATCGCAGGCATGCGAGTGGCTGGAAGAACTGATACTCCTGGCAAGCCAGAGAAAGCATGCAGGCCTGAAAGAACAGGCATGCTAAACTGACTAGCTTGGCCAGGAGCAGGCGCCGTGGTATTGCGTGGGGAAATTTTTGCCACACCACGGCCCTGGCCAGCACCAGCTACACCATCGGCAAGCCGAGGTATGCGGTCATACTGGCCATCAGATCCAGCCCGGGCTATCTGTCGCACCGTGAATGCTACTCCTGCGTGAGTAGTACCATGGACAATGTCACTCGTATTCCCAGCGGGGCGTGCACGTGCATCAATATCCATGGCCATGGCGCCAGAAGAACCCAGCAGATAATCCTTTTCTTCCTGGCCAGAAAGATTAGACTCCAGGTCAGCGAAGAATGCTAACCCGGTCTGGCCAGGAAAGGTACCATAGGAGGAATTGGTACCTATGGTGTGCGGATAATCCTGGCCTGATAAGCAGGCACCAGGCTCCAGCGACACCTGTCCACGAACAACCGGCGTGGCAAGCCTGCTACCAGTCTCCTCATAGTTGACATTACCCTCTATTAGGGTCACCTCTGAATCATGGACGAAAACTGGCAAGTCCCTAGGAAACACAGATTCAGAGGTGGGGATCATCTGCTCCGAAGCAGATGAAGAGGGCAATGAAGGATTTGACCCAGGAAGCATGCCACGAAGCAACTCTGGGACCAAATCCTTAATTGTCCTCTTCATCTCTCCCATCATCTCAATACGGAAGGCCTCCATATCCATAGAGGACGAGGCCTTCCTCTTACCCTTCTTACCAGAACCCTCCTTCTTAACTTTCCTCTCCTCCTCTAGAGCCTTCTCTTTGGTCTGCAAAGATAGAAATTCAAACATTAGCTCTCCACTCCCCCCCCACCCCGACTCCACTTTTTACAGATATCACACTTAAAGTAATGGCCCACATGGGCTGCAAAGGGAGCATAAGTGGGGGGGGGGGGGGAGGAGGAGGGGGCGCGAATCTATCCTTGATAATCCTTCCACATGAAGGACAACCAGGTCTCTGAATCAAGCCAGAGGATGAAGACAATGAGTATTTCAGTTATTGAATTAGAAACTCAAAACCAAAATAAACAAGGAGGCTGGGGGCCATAAAGACCCAAGCTAATAATAAACCAGTGTTGGACAAAACTTTTAAATGATAGTAAGATGAAAGGCTGATTATGACATCATAACTTCAAAATTTCGAAGTTAAATCGATCCGAAACAAACATCCAGGTGTAAGGACGAATTGTATTCATATCCAGAACATCCTAACTGGAAAGGATAGTGTATACAGACTATACAAACATCAGATAAACAATAATAAAATGGCAGCAGATTTCATAAATATTTTCAAATATAATAGAAGTGCCTCATATAATAACTAGAAGACCTGAGTCTTTAGCATAGACAAACCATCCGATCTGATGCACTGGAAATTCCACCAACACTATGACCTCTTAACCCTCTCCACCTATAAGGGGAAGGAAGTGGACCAAGAGGGCAAAGTGAGAAGACCTTCATCCGTGGCCTCCCACTCACTGGGCATAGAATTTTGGTTAGATAACCTAACAATGTTAGTAGGAAATGGAACCTTGGTGGAGAGAAAAACAAACTCTCTGATGATGTGCTGTCCTGATCAATCATAGATAGACACCTGTGGACATAAACCAAAAGAGAGATTAGTATTTCATAGCGCCATTTTGAAATAAACCAGTTTTCTAGGCGCTTATCACGTCTAATCGTGAGTCCCGGAAACACATTACATCGGAACTAAAACGCTAACTTAGACAAACATTTAATAGAAATCACCTGATAACTTGATCCTCAGAAGCTTTGGGATGATCAGACATGATTTCTAGATGGATTAAGTATGTAAATTGAGCGTAGAGAAATTTTCTTTGCAGAAAAAAGCTTAAAGCATGTGTCTCTTTGAGCCAATAAATTGGTAAAGAGGAATCACTAGTCTGTGCATGCGCGAGGCTGGGGATGGCATCCGCTGGACTGACATCTGACTACCTGCCCAGTAGGGGCACCTTACTTTTTTAAATCTGAGTGTTTATTGAGTGTAAGTCGATATTTGGCAATAGCAAAGAGTATTAGGGAGGTAAGTATACTCTTGAAGTGAAATGTGTGTGTCCCAGCTAGAAATGGATGTGTTACAGATAGAAATGGGTGTGTCATAGCTAGAAATGGATGTGTTATAGCTAGAAATGTGTGTCATAGCTAGAAATGTGTGTGTGATAGCTGGAGATGGATGTGTTATAGCTGGAAATGGGTGTGTCATAGCTAGAAATGGGTGTGTCATGGCTAGAAATGGGTGTGTTATAGCCAGAAATGGGTGTGTCATAGCTAGAAATGGGTGTTATAGGTAGAAATGGGTGTGTCATAGCTAGAAATGGGTGTGTCATAGCTGGAGATGGATGTGTTATAGCTGGAAATGGGTGTGTCATAGCTAGAAATGGGTGGGTCAGAGCTGGAGATGGATGTGTTATAGCTATAAATGGGTGTGTCATAGCTATAAATGGATGTGTAATAGCTAGAAATGGATGTGTCATAGCTAGAAATGGGTGTGTCATAGCTAGAAATGGAGGTGTCATAGCTAGAAATGGGTGTGTCATAGCTAGAAATGGGTGTGTCATAGCTAGAAATAAACGAAATCACGGATTTCTTTTTTCACGAGAGAGTTGATACTTACCTCCCTAATACGCTTTGGTATTGCTAAATATTGGCTTTCACTCAATAAAACACTCAGATTAAAAAAGTAAGGTGCCCCTACTGGGCAGGTAGTCAGAAGTCAGTCAGGCGGATGCCAGCCCCACCACCGCGCATGCGCCGACTAATACTTCCTCTGACTAATTTATTGGCTGACACCATGCAACATAGCAAGGGCCTGAAGACCGAGCCTCAGTGGGGCGGAGAGGCCGGGTCCGTATTAGGGAGGTAAGTATCAACTCTCTCGTGAAAAAAGAAATCCGTGATTTTGCTTATTTCACTTCAAGAGTATACTTACCTCCCTAATACTCTTTGATGTTGCCATAACTCTCAATAATGAACCAGGGTTCGTACAAGTTTGAGAAAATCAAATTCAATCACTATTTAAGCACTTTTCAAGGACAATATTTATCATTTTCAAGGACTATTTTCCCATTCCGAACGACAAAATTTGAAGCAAATGATCGATCTCCTTGAGTTTACCCTGAAATCTAAAGGCAGTAATGTTGTTTTTTATTTATTCTTAAACCCTTTATAGATCAAGACAGGTTAAGAAAATTAACATCACTGCTTAATGAATGCGCATTTGCAGGCCAGAAGAGCATTAAAAAAAATTACCACTGGAATTGCTGGTTCAATTATCGACCCAGTCGTTCTAGTGATAAATTTTCAAAAATAGTCTTCTCTTGGCTTGAAAATGGACATTGCTAAAGACAATTGCAGAGCCCAGTTTTGGCCAGCTTGACCACTAAAGGGTTAAACCTGAGTAGGGTTGCACGATTTTTCGATTATTCGATTAATCGCGATTATATAATTCAAAATGATCGTGGATGATTATAAAATGAAATAATCGTATAATCGCCATGTTGAAATTTTTGTCAAGACACTTTTACGCTTGTGAAACTCTGCTCGCGTTACCAATCATGGAAACAAACAGCTGTCTATCAGCCGAATGTGTGAATGATTAAATAAACTAAATAAATAACTGATTTGTTTGTATTGACTCATGATTAGTTTTAGATGAATAAAGAGTCATTGTTGTTGTAATCACACACGCTTTAAACGAAATCTAGGATTTCTTTTTTCACGAGAGAGTTGATACTTACCTCCCTAATACTTTTGATATTGCTAAATATCGGCTTTCACTCAATAAAACACTCAGATTAAAAACAGTTAGGTGCCCCTACTGGGCAGGGAGTCAGAGGTAGTCCGGCGGATGGTCGCCCCACCACCGCGCATGCGCCGACTACTACTTCCTCTGGCTCATTTATTGGCTAACACATGCAACTACCAAGAGCCTGAAGACCGAGCCTCTGTGGGGCGGAGAGGCCGGGTCAGTATCTAGGGAGGTAAGTATCAACTCTCTCGTGAAAAAAGAAATCCTAGATTTCGTTTATTTCACATCAAGAGTATACTTACCTCCCTAATACTTTTGATATTGCCAGAATTCGAAAGTGAATCTGGCGGGAGGGAGGCGAGGTCAAAAGACCAGCTCTTCCCTATACGCTTTCAAGCGTTTAAGGCACTTATGACGTCTGAAACTGTGTGAAAACACAGTCAGGATTTGATAAACCATCGGATAACACAACCGATGCCTGAGAGATGACCGATTTGTCATATGCGCTCCCCCCCCTCCCTTGGGAGGAAGATTAAATGACCTCAATGTCCTACACGCTCTCTTCGTACTAGTGCTAAGTACTATAGGACAGAGACGAAAAGGCTCCATTTTCGTATACTCTCTCTAAAGAACCACAACCCACATAAACCATCACCATATTAATAACACTGGGTAACGTGACAATACAAAACAATGAACAACACATGAACAAGACTGACCTTGTTGTACTAGGAAGCTGTCATCATGAATCCAGTAGAGAAGGATGATACAGTCCCGACAAGTGGTTGTCACCGTCGCTGAATGGCGAAGTATATAAGCAATGCGGAGGCACTCTTCACAAACATAAAGCGGTTATTGTTTCAAAATCGACAAGGCGAGAGGGTTAGAGGTGTCACGGAGGTAATGGTCTGTAAAACTTGACTCACAGTGCCACTGAGCCACTGACATAATATCATCCACAGGGACCCCATTAAAAAGGGCAGTGGATGTCACGACACCGCGGACACTGTGAGCCTTGGCCACGTCAACCTGTCGCCCGGTGGCGGATTTGTGACAAAATTGAATACATTCCACAATCCACCTAGAAATGGTGTCCTTAGACGCCCTACCATGGGGTTCAATATATGACAACCATAACGCTGACTGGTCGGTACGCCACTCCGAAGTACGCTGTTTGTACCGGAGCAGCGCCCGTACGGGGCACCATACTTTAGAATTAGGATCATATCTAGTTAAAGATGGCAAAAAAATAGGCTGACCTGGATATTTCAATGACTGATTTTTAGACAAGAAATTAATCCTAGGTAGAAGCTTAAGGCCTTCCCCTGTAACCACAAAACGGTCAACCTCGGCTGATAAGGCGTGAATTTCACTCCTACGCCTCGCCGAGGCCGCAGCAATTAAAAATACAGTTTTAAGAGTTAACATTTTCATAGAAATGGAACTAAGTGGTTCAAAAGGCTTATCACCTAGTACCTGGAGCACCAGTGATAAACTCCAAGACGGAATCAGTGGAGGATTCCTTGGTCTTAGATTGCCCATGCCTTTAATTAATACATTTAATGTACTTACTTCATCACTCCCCCTATTAGCCAAGCAAGGAATAACAGTCATTAAAGCTGACTTATAACCAGCAATAGAGTTAGGCTTGAGGCTATAGGCATCATATAGGTGACAGAGGAAATCAGCCACTACCTGAATAGATGATTCCATTGGATCAATACATCTTTTCGAGCACCATTCTGCAAATCTGTTGATTTTATAATTATATGCTCTGGAGGTTGACCCCCTCCTGGCTTTGGCCATAAACATGGCCGCTTGCTCAGAAAAGCCCTCCTTAATTCTAGATTCCTTGACAACATCCACGCAGTCAATCGGAACATTGACGGATTGTCGTGAAGGGCCTTGCCCTGGAAGATAAGGTTGTCCATCAGAGGCAGCGGAACCGGATTGCAGACCAGAAGGTCCAGCAGATCCGTATACCACGATCGGCTTGGCCAATCCGGGGCGATCAGAAGCACTTGGCACTCCTGCTGCCTGATTTTCTGAAGCACCTTTGGAATCAGGATTGCTGGGGGGAATGCGTATGCATACATTCCCTCCCAGCTGATAGCTAACGCATCTGTTGCGAAAGCGCTTGGGTCTGGAATCGGAGAGACGTACGTCGTCATCTTCGCATTCTTCTTCATTGCGAACAAATCTATGTTGGGTTTCCCCCAATGGTCGAACAGACGATCCGCCACACATTGATTTAGTTGCCATTCCGTGGGTAAAACACTCATCCTTCGGCTCAATGAGTCTGCTAGCAGATTTAACCTCCCCGGAATATGAACTGCTTTCAAGGTGATCCCATGATCCAGGCACCAACAAAGCAGTTTCCATGTCATCATACAGAGACTGGGCGACTTCGTTCCGCCCTGGCGGTTTATGTAAGTCACTACTGTCGAGTTGTCTGAACGAATGAGAACAATCTTGCCCTGAACATTCTTTAAGAAATGTTCCAGGCCCAGGACTACTGCTCTTAGCTCTAGTAGATTGATATGTTCCTTGGACTGATCCAGATCCCAAAGCCCTGATACTGTGGACTCTTCCAGACAAGCTCCCCATCCCTCCATCGATGCATCTGTATACACAGTCACCTGAGGGTGGGGAGGGGTTAGCAAAACCCCCGGCAAGAGATTCTCTGTATTCAACCACCATTGCAGGTGGTGAATCAGAGGCGCCAACACCGACACGTTCGAGTCCAGCGAACCTGAACTCTGGGTCCACTGTGTCATGAGAAACAACTGGATCGGGCGCCTGCGCAAGGCGGCCTGCGGAATGACTGGTTCCAAAGAAACCATCAAGCCCAGCATTCTCAAGTAAACCCGTGCCAGGACATGACGACTGTCGCACACCGACTGAATTACCGAGATGAGTATTTGAACCCTCTCCTGAGTGGGGTACACATACCCCGTCTCCAGATCGAAGAACATGCCCAGGTAAACAAACTTCTGGGATGGAGTTAGCTCTGATTTCGGGAAATTGATCACCCAGCCCAAGTCCGAGAGAGTTTTCAAAACAATCTCCAGATTGGCTGACAACGATTCCCGGGTGTGTGCTTTCAACAGCCAGTCGTCTATGTACGTGTGGACTGCTATGCTTCTCCTGCGGAGGTATGCAGTGATCGCGAGAACCACACGGGTGAAGACCCGAGGAGCCGTGGAAATTCCGAAGGGTAACACCCTGAATTCCCACCGCCGGCCCTGAAATGCAAATCTCAGGAAGCGACGGAAACTCCTCTCTATGGGAATGTGGAAATAAGCATCCTTCAAATCTATCGACGCTGTCCACATTCCTTGCTCTAACCCCGCCAACACCGAGCGCACAGTCTCCATCTTGAAACTGGGTGTCTCGATGAACTTGTTCAACGGCTTGAGGTTGAGAATCGGCCTCCACCCTCCGGTGTTTTTTGTTACCAAGAACAGGGTTGAATAGAAGCCCGGGCACCTCTGTGCCGGCTGAATGGCTTCTTTTAGTATGAGGGAATTTATTTCCTCCTCTATACACAACCTCTGATCCGGATCCCGTGGAATGGGAGTCCAGATCGGCGCGAGAGACAGTCGCGATGGCGGGCCTGTCACCCAGTCGGGACGATACCCGACCGAAAGCCATCGCAAGACTAAACGGTCCTGAGTCAACCGCTTCCACTCTGGCAAGCGGGCGGCCAAACGGCCGCCCACCGGTCCACCTAGGGATAGAGGTGGACATAAGGAGGGCCAGAGTGGCACTGTTCTCTCGGCCTGAAACACCGGAGTGGTTCCCACCGCGGTAACCAGGCCATCAGGCCCGATTACCGCGACCAGATCCCCGCGCGCCCCGCCCAGCGCCGCGCGCACCACGGTGCGCGGGCGGCTGTCTGGCTGGGTGCGGCTGGGGAGCCTGCGCCCCCCTCACTGCTGGCCGAATCGCCCGTGGCCTAGGCCTACGTTGCGACGGTGGCTGGCCTCTGACCTGGCCAGCACCACCTCGAGCCTGCAGAGGACGATACGCAGGGGGTGCCGCGCGAACACGCTCCCGCCGGAGCACCTCAAATTGTTCCCGCAGCGCCCTCTGGTTATTAACCAGAGTGACCGTCTCCTGGAGGTGCCTGCATCCCTCACCTCCAAAGAGACCAGGACCTGTCATAGGCGTCCGCAGCAGCCTATTATACAGGTCCTGGGACGGGCACAGATTGTCAAGCGCAAACGTGCGCCTCGCCCGGACACTTCTGGTTACCGCCCGCATCAAACAGTCCAAAGCCAGGTTGATACCATCCTGAATGGCTCTCTGGACTGTTACCGGGCTTGGTTGGCGTGATGCGGAAGCCGCTACCACCCCCTGTAGCAGCTGGGAGACGTGGGACAGAGCGGCAATCGACGCCCTCCCACTCTCCTCCGCATCCCGCAGCGCGGCATTCGCCGAACGCAACGCGTTCGAGCACAAGACTCCCGTGTCAGAACGGGAGCCCGGCCGCGCATCTTCGCCCAAAGCCGCGCGATCATCAACGCTTGGCTTCGGCACCACACCGTACCGCTGGTAATCCAGGGGCACGATGCGGCACCGCTTCGCCACCTCGCGAGGGGCCTTCGCGAGACGTCCATTCACCTTAATGGACGCCTCTGCCGCTTCGAACATGTCCACGACATGCTCAGCAAGCGGCAGAGATGGCATAGCGGTAGCCGCCGGCCTACCAGCTAACCACGGCCTATGGTCACGCTGGCTAGCCGGCAGCTCCACGGGTAGATCGGGCCGAACACTTACCAGCCACTGGCAAGCGTCCGACCAATCCTCCTCCGTGGCTAACTGCGAGCGCTCTACTAGACGAGGGCCTTCGTCTTCCTCCAGAGCACTCGCAGTTGATGTCGACGGCGGGTAAGCTGATACCCCTGGCAAGCCTGGAAAAGCATGCGGGCCCGAGAGAGCAGGCATGCTAAATTCCGCGGCTTGACCAGGAGCAGGCGCCGTGGCAGAACGTGGGGTAAACACCGCTCTACCACGGGTCTGACCAGCACCAGCAATACCATCGGCAAGCCGAGGTATGCGGTATCCGTGGTCAACAGCACCGCCCGGGGACACCCTCTGGACCGTGAAATCTACTCCTGCGTGAGTAGAACCACGGAACACGTCGCCTGCATTCCCCGCGAGGGGTGCACAGACGTCGTATTCCATGGCCACGTCCTCAGAAGGCGACCCCAGCAGGAGATCCTCTTCTTCCTGGCCAGAAAGATTAGACTCCGGGTCAGCAAAGAGAGCTAACCCGGACTGGCCAGGAAAGGTGCCATAGGAGGCTTTGACACCTTCGGCGCGCGGATACCCGGGGTCTGATGAGCAGACCGCGGGTCCCAGCAACAACCGCTGTCCACGGCCCCTCGGCGCGGCGCCATGCCTGCTGCCAGGGTCTTGGACTGCCCCCAACAAAGGGGCCACCTCTGAATCCACAACCGGACCGGACCTAAAGAGACCGGATTCAGAGGCGGGGATCACCTGCTCGTAAGCAGATGCCGAGGACAACAAAGGAGCTGGCCCAGGGAGCATGCCACGAAGCAACTCTGGGACCAGGTCCTTTATTGTCCTCTGCATCTCTTGCAACATTTCGGACCTGAAGGCCTCCATATCCACCGCGGATGAGGCCTTCTTCTTACCCTTCTTACAAACTTTCTCCTTCTTCTTCCTCTCTTCCTCCATCACCTTCTCCCTTGCCTGCAATGCGAGAAAATCAGACATTAATTCGCCCCCCCCACTGCTTACATACGTCGCACTTCAGCAACGGTCCACAGGGACTGCAGCTGAAGCACAAGTGCGGAACGAAGCGGCTTTTAAGAAACCTCCCGCAGGACGGGCAACCAGGTCTCTGAAACAGGACAAAGGACAGGGACAATGAGCAAGATAGTTAAGGTTAGCGAACTCAAAACCAACTAAAAAGAGAGGGACAGGATCATCAAGATCGGAAATCAAGAAGAACCAGCCATGGACAAAACGTTAATTGTTAATAAAAGGCCAAGGCCGATTATGACGTCATCACTCTCGTGACCAAATTAATCGATCCGCAACAAGCACCAAGTGCCAGAACGAATTGTATAAGTAACCGGAACATTTCCGTTGAATTGGCATTTCGAGTACACAACAATCAGATATACAGAGATAACTCCTTCCAATTCTAGCATTGGCAAAAAAGGAAATTATCTCCCCTTTTGTTTATCAATAATTAGATACCTGACCCTTGTATAGACAAACCATCCAACGTGATGAACCGGAGAACTCCACCATAGTACGCCTCTACATCCTCTCCACCTAAGGGGAAGGAATTGGAGCAAGAGGGCAAAGTGAGAAGACCTTTATAACAGGCCTCCAACTCACTGAACATAGACTTTTTGGTTAGATAACCTAACAGTATTAGTAGGAAATGGAACCGTGGTGGAGAGAAAACATATCCTCTTGTGCCGAGAAGTCCATCAAAGCGTCTATGCGATACCTGTGGACAAAACACAAAGAGAAATGAGACATATGAAGCACCATGTTGTAAAAAACCAACATAATCAGGCGCTAATCACGGTAAGCGCGAGTCCCGGAAATACATTAAACCGGGACAAAACACGCTAGCATATCAAAGAATTCACCTGATAAAGAGATCCCGCTCCTTCTAAAGGCGAATCCTCCCTTTCCGACATGCTTCCACCGTACAAGAATCGTCAAATGTGAGTAAAAAACAAGGTAACGCGCAGAAAAGTATAGAGAACACAAAACCGCATGTAACCCTTTGCCAATAAATGAGCAAAGAGGAAGTAGTAGTCGGCGCATGCGCGGTGGTGGGGCGACCATCCGCCGGACTACCTCTGACTCCCTGCCCAGTAGGGGCACCTAACTGTTTTTAATCTGAGTGTTTTATTGAGTGAAAGCCGATATTTAGCAATATCAAAAGTATTAGGGAGGTAAGTATACTCTTGATGTGAAAATCTCTGAATAGTTATGCGCTAACGGTGTTCCCAAAAAAGTTCTAAAACTGATACCACGGAAATTCAACACATTTTCTCCCGTAAAAATTCCCACCGTCTATGCCTATGTTTAATGTATACCTCAAAATATCATCGGGGAAGTGAAATTATTTGATTTGAGTGCCTAAATATTGCGTATCCATTAAATAAGGTCGTTTATTACATCAAAATTAATCCACAATTTGATACAAAATGGCATCGCGAAAGAAATACAAATCACGTGATTCGCCTCCAATTGAAAAGTTTATTTCAGAGCGAGTACTCGGATATAAATATTCTGGAACTGGGGACTTGGAACTCGGGAATTTATATATATTATCATTGCGCGATAGGAACTGAGTATTATACTGATCTGAATAATGGGTACCCATTTGATAAAATCCCGTTAGCGTATAATATCTCGTGAGAACACGCCGCCTCCCATCGCAAAAGAGCCGCTGGCTCGCCAACTTAAGAAGCCGGCTATATTGTCATTCGTAATAATTCAATTTGGATCATTTAATGTTGATCGGCTTTACAAAATTACAAAAATGTACTTGTTTGGTACATAAATTTGGTCTTAAAATATATTTATAAGGAAGGTATTTAATCACGCCAAGACTGTTTTAAGCGCAGTTTGACTACAAAAGTGTGGAATAAACTTTATTATATCTTGAACATACGTGACCTACTATTAGTATTAATCTAATAGGTGGTCGAGATTTACAAATCCGAGACCTGTATTGATTTCTAGACGGGCCGGAAATGTATAAGGGCAGAGATCGGCCCTGTGACACGATTGTTATCATTATACACGCTATTCTTACAAAATTTCCTATATAATCTGCTGAGTTAGGGGGTTGGCTTCTAATACAGTTTTGCCATTTTGAAACTGCTAAGAAATCATTGGAGCTCATATGTCAAAGTTAGGGGGTGGGCTTCTATTAGAGCATAGGCTACAATTAAGCGAAATACGGTACCTTCCGTTTTCCGTCTAGAAATGTCTTTTTTAGAAAAGTCAAGTCTCCTTTGTTTGCAATCAGCAATTGGCGTATTCTGTCCATGTATGTATACCCATGTGCCTAACCCATAATCTTACAATCTGCAGTAGCATAATAACGTCCCCTAAGCAGCATTGACGTAGTTAATATAGTTCATGATTAATCGTATGATCGCGATTATTTTTTCCAAATGATCGCGATTATGAAAAGTGAATAATCGTGCAACCCTAAATCTGAGTCCCAGAACTGGCCTCTGCAATTTAAAATAGTGGCCAAGGGGTCTTGTTGAGAAAATGTCAAATTGCAGACAAATGGAAGATTAGTTTTGAAAATGTATCAATGGAATGACTGGCATGATAAAACAGCCAGTCATTCCAGTGCTATAGTTTCAAAAATAGTCCTATCCTGGTTTACAAATGAACATTTGAGTAATTGACACCAAATTTGGACATTATATGCTTAAGTTATAATGGTCGGCATCACAATAGTTTTCCTTTGATCCGGTGGCGAGCTATTGCTACAACTCGTAGATGCAACCGGAGATTTTTTAATCCGAAATAAATCCAATTGGGAACTGTCAGTAGCTTTTTCAAGTTTGCGATGTTTCTCGCTTTTTGAGTGGGATTTGAGACCACTTTCTCCCATGGCACCAATTTCGATGTCTTTCCGACATATATTGCAACGTGCTTTATGTATATCGCTCGTGGCACTAACCCATGTATATGTCCTTACCCATACAGGGTTATAAACACATTTTCCAAACAGCATAATCATAATTCGCACGAAAAGTTTCACATTGATGGCCACTATTTCAAAACTTTTACTACAACGTAGTGTTTACCGCATGAATAGGTGACACGATGTTGGGAGAATTTATAACCGCTTTGCGGAAGGAAAATGGCTATCTATGGGCTATAGTGCTTCTTGCCATGAGACTGGTTCCCGATTCATTTCCGATCAGGACAAGTCACAGTACGTGTAACACTATGGCGATGTTGGGAGAATTTATAATTGCTTTGCGGAAAGTGGCACAGTGTGTCTTATTCGGTTGAAATTATACAATAAGAATCAACGAGATGATCTACCGTATTTCGCCTAATAGTAGCCTAGGCTTCTATTAGGACAAAAGGTGTTCAATTTCCAACCAAACATCTCTGAGAAAGGGGGTGGGCTTATATTAGTTTTCCCAAAAAAGTTTTCTAAAATTGATACCATGGAAATTCAACGTATTTTCTCCCGTAAAAATTCCCCACCGCCTATGCCTATGTTTAATGTATACCTCAAAACATCACCGGGGAAGTGAAATTATTTGATTTGAGCGCCTAAATATTGCGTATCCTTTAATAAAGTTCGTTTATTACATCAAAATTAATCCACAATTTGATATAAAATGGCGTCGCGAAAAAATACAAATCACGTGATTCGCCTCCATTGAAAAGTTTATTTTAGAGCGAATACTCGGATATAAATATTCTGGAATCGGGGACTCAGAACTCGGGAATATCCATATATTATCATAGCGCGATAGGAACTGAGTATTATACTGATCTTAAAAAACAGGTACCTGTTTGATAAACTCCCATTAGCATATAATATCTCGCGAGAATATGATGCCTCCCATCGCAAGAACCGCTGGCTCGCCAACGTAAGAAGCCGGCTATATTGTCGTTCGTAATAATTCTATTTGGATCATTTAAGCTTGATCAGCGTTACAAAATTGATGCACATTTTCTCCCGTCCTTGTTGTTTGGTACATAAATTTGGTCTTAAAATTTATTTATAAGGAAGGTATTTAATCATGCCAAGACTGGTTTTTTCGGTGATTCACGGTTAACCAGAGGGGGTGCATCATTTTTGTCAAATTCAAGCACTTTTCAAGGCAGCTCATGGGTTTTCAAGTACTTTTCAAGGTTGACACAAAATGCAAGCACTTTTCAAGGCAAGGGGCAATATTCAAGCACTATTCATTTTTGTGCGAACCCTGTGAACTATACATAAAACACGTACCATCACCACATTAATAACGAAGGGTCACATGACAGCACAATTAACAATGAACACCACAAAAACAAGACAGACCTTGTGAAGAATGGCGGCTGTCATCATTTCACTATTGGTGAAGACTGATGCAGTCCAATAAGTGGTTGATTCCATTGATTAAATACGAAATATATAAAAAATGAGGAAGCCTCATCAAATATGTACACCAAAATTATCTTTTCAAAATCGATAAGGTGAGAGGATTCGAGGTATCACGGAGGTAATGGTCTGTAAAACTTGGACTCACAGTGCCACTGAGCTATCGACATAATGTCATCCACAGGGACCGCATTAAATAGGGCAGTAGAAGCCACTATGCCCCTGACACTGTGAGCCTTGGCCATGCGGATTTATGACAAAATTGAATACATTCAACAATCCACCTGGAAATGGTGTCCTTAGACACCCTGCCATGGGGTTCAATATATGACAACCATAACGCTGACGGGTCTGTCCGCCATTCCTGAGTACGTTGTTTGTACCGGCTCAATGCTCGGACTGGACACCATGCTTTTGAATTAGGATCATATCTAGTTAAAGCTGGCAAAAAAAATGGGTTGACCTGGATATTTCAAAGACTGATTTTTAGCCATGAAATTAATCCTAGGTAGAAGCTTAAGGCCTTCCCCTGTAACCACAAAATGGTCTGCCTCGGCTGACAAGGCATGAATTTCACTTCTACACCTAGCCGAGGCCGCAGCAATTAAAAATACAGTTTTAAGTGTCAACATTTTCATAGAAATGGAACTAAGTGGTTCAAAAGGTTTATCACCTAGTACCTGAAGCACTAGCGATAAACTCCAAGACGGAATCACTGGGGGATTCCTTGGTCTTAGATTGCCCATACCTTTAATTAAAGTATTTAATGTACTTACTTCATCACTTCCCCTATTAGCCAAGCAAGGGATAACTGTCATTAAAGCTGATTTATAACCAGCAATAGAGTTAGGCTTGAGGCTATAGGCATCATACAGGTGACAGAGGAAATCAGCTTCTACCTGAATAGATGAATCCATTGGATTAATACATCTTTTTGAGCACCATTCTGCACATCTGTTGATTTTATAATTATATGCTCTTGAGGCTGACCCCCTCCTGGCTTTTGCCATAAACATGGCTGCTTGCTCAGAAAAGCCCTCCTTAATTCTAGATTCCTTGACAACATCCACGCAGTCAATCTGAACATTGACGGATTGTTGTGAAGGGCCTTTCCCTGCAAGATAATATTGTCCATCAGAGGCAGAGGAACTGGATTGCAGACCAGAAGGTCCAGCAGATCCGTATACCATGATCGGCTTGGCCAATTTGTGCCGATCAGAAGCACTTGGCACGCCTCCTGTCTGATTTTCTGAAGAATTTTTGGAATCAGGATAGCTGGAGGAAATGCGTATGCATACATCGCTGTACCTTGTGCTTTGGATACTCTCTGAACACACGGAATATCGCTAGTTCAGCCGCTACAGTCTTGCCCGAGCCAGTTGGTGCTCCTAGCAGTACATTCGTATCCGTGTGATAGAGAGTATGAAAGATCTGTGTCTGTATTGGGTTGAAATGTGAGAACTTATAGAGAACAGCCAGCTGCATATCATTCAGAGCTGTTACTGGAAGTGGTTGCAGATCAAGTAATTCTGAAGTAAACAAGACAATATCACATTAAGCAATGTGTAAATATCATTAACATATCTTTAACAGGTAAAAATCATTAACCCTTTCACTGACAAATCAAGGAAAAATTATATTCTTTACAATACAAAACTTATTATGTTGAATATTTTGAAATTAATTTGATGGGAAGCCGTTGCTACCTAACGCTGCTAACGCAGCGACATGTTCAAGTCAAATTAATTTCAAAATATTCAAGAGGTTTCCTGTATGGTTTCCTTGAAAATAAGATATGGGGAATTAAGTTCAGTGAAAGGGTTAAACAACTGGTAAAAATCACACCTCCCATATTAGCTTCACCATCACACCTCCCATATCGGCCTCACCATCACACCTCCCATATTAGCTTCACCATCACACCTCCCATATCAGCTCCACCATCACACCTCCCATATCAGCTTCACCATCACACCTCCCATATTAGCTTCACCATCACACCTCCCACATTAGCTTCTCCATCACACCTCCCATATTAGCTTCACCATCACACCTCCGATATCAGCTTCACCATCACACCTCCCATATTAGCTTGAAAATCTCACCTCCCATATTAGCTTAAAAATCACACCTCTCATATTAGCTTGAAAATCACCTCCCATATTAGCTTCACCATCACACCTCCCATATTAGCTCCACCATCACACCTCCCATATCAGCTTCACCATCACACCTCCCATATTAGCTCCACCATCACACCTCCCATATCAGCTTCACCATCACACCTCCCATATTAGCTCCACCATCACACCTCCCATATCAGCTTCACCATCACACCTCCCATATTAGCTCCACCATCACACCTCCCATATCAGCTCCACCACCACACCTCCCATATTAGCTTGAAAATCACACCTCCCATATTAGCTTGAAAATCACACCTCTCACATTAGCTTGAAAATCACACCTCCCATAACAGCTTAAAAATCACACCTCTCATATTAGCTTAAAATCACACCTCCCATATTAGCTTGAAAATCACACCTCTCACATTAGCTTGAAAATCACACCTCCCATAACAGCTTAAAAATCACACCTCTCATATTAGCTTAAAATCACACCTCCCATATTAGCTTCACCATCACATCTCCCATATTAGCTTAGAAATCACACCTCCCATATTAACCATCATAAGACAAGAGATAGACCTTATGAAATACATGGCATTCTAAATCAGCAGCAGCAGTGCTTGTAGTACACTTAGTGGTTGAGTGCGTGGTTGTGGTATTATTTGTTGTAGTGGTGGATGAGTGTGTGTTTGTGGTATTATTAGTTGTAGTGGTGGATGAGTGTGTGGTCGTGGTATTATTAGTTGTAGTGGTGACCGAGTGCGTGGTCATGGTATTATTAGTAGTAGTGGTGGCCGAGTGTGTGGTCGTGGTATTATTAGTAGTAGTGGTGGCCGAGTGTGTGGCCTTTGTATTATTAGTAGTAGTGGGGGCCGAGTGTGTGGTCATGGTATTATTAGTAGTAGTGGTGGATGAGTGTGTGGTCCTGGTATTATTAGTTGTAGTGGTGGATGAGTGTGTGGTCGTGGTATTATTAGTTGTAGTGGTGGATGAGCGTGTGGTCGTGGTATTATTAGTTGTAGTGGTGGATGAGTGTGTGATCATGGTATTATTAGTTGTAGTGGTGGATGAGTGTGTGGTCATGGTATTATTAGTTGTAGTGGTGGATGAGTGTGTGATCGTGGTATTATTAGGTGTAGTGGTGGATGAGTGTGGTCATGGTATTATTGGTTGTAGTGGTGAATGAGCGTGTGGTCGTGGTATTATTTGTTGTAGTGGTGGTCAAGTGCGTGGTTGTGGTATTCTTAGTTGTAGTGGTGGTCGAGTACGTGGTCGTGTGGTATTATTAGTTGTATTGGTGGATGAGTGTGTGGTCGTGGTATTATTAGTTGTAGTGGTGGATGAGTGTGTGGTCATGGTATTATTAGTTGTAGTGGTGGATGAGTGTGTGGTCGTGGTATTATTAGTTGTAGTGGTGGATGAGTGTGTGGTCGTGGTATTATTAGTTGTAGTGGTGAATGAGCGTGTGGTCGTGGTATTATTTGTTGTAGTGGTGGTCAAGTGCGTGGTTGTGGTATTCTTAGTTGTAGTGGTGGTCGAGTACGTGGTCGTGTGGTATTATTAGTTGTAGTGGTGGATGAGTGTGTGGTCGTGGTATTATTAGTTGTAGTGGTGGATGAGTGTGTGGTCGTGGTATTATTAGTTGTAGTGGTGGATGAGTGTGTGGTCGTGGTATTATTAGTTGTAGTGGTGGATGAGTGCGTGGTCGTGGTATTATTAGTGGTAGTCGTGATGGGCATGGTTGTGATAGTGTTCGTAGGTGTACTGGAGGTGGAGGCGTGGGTTGGTCGTAGTTGTGGGTGTACTAATTGTAGTGGGGGGGAGGGGGGGGGGTTTGTTGTTGTGGGT
This sequence comes from Chaetoderma sp. LZ-2023a, assembly GCA_034401795.1. Classification (NCBI taxonomy): domain Eukaryota; kingdom Metazoa; phylum Mollusca; class Caudofoveata; order Chaetodermatida; family Chaetodermatidae; genus Chaetoderma; species Chaetoderma sp. LZ-2023a. Next base: position 16,879,979 of record CM067374.1, read on the forward strand.
GTACTAGTTGCAGTTTTCTCCACAGACCCGTATGCGGAGGATGTCTCTCTGGCAGAATGAGATGTTGAAATGAGATAGCACACATTGTCTCAGCACCAATCCAGCGGTCAGACACGGCTTTCACATAGTATTGTGTTGGAAGCGGCTCAAATATTGGAATAGTGAACACCAAATGCTGAGGTTCTCCTGTTATCGCCTTTAAATAATGAAGAACATATTAATTATATAAATTTATTATTATTATTATTATTATTATTATTATTATTATTATTACTCGAGGTGATACAGGAAATGTTACTACAGATTTAAAAGTTATGGTAGCCATCTTAGTCTGTTGAAAATAATAACAGGATTCAAAACGTGATAACTATTAAGACTAACCTTTTGTCACGCTTTTGCACATAAATGCACTTCATTAGGTCAATGTGAGGACGTGCATTTATATAAGTGCATTTATGTTTGGTGGTGTGTCGAAAAAAATAATACAGTTAGTTTTAACCCTTCAACCCTCGAATTTATTCAAGAAAAGTTCAATTTTCCCATAGAAAATGTCAATTTGCAGACCAAGAGAAGACTATTTTTGAAAATTTACCATTGGAATGACTGGCTCGGTTATCGAGCCCATCATTCCAGTGGTAAATTTTCACAAAGTCTTCTTTAGGTCTGCAAATGGACATTTCTCAAGACAACTGCAGAAGTCATTTTTGGCCGATATGCGTATTAAGGGATTAAAAGGTATCATATTTTGAATCCTGTTATCAGTAAATGTTAGCTGCTTTATGTGAGGCTGTTATCACTAAATGTTAGCTGCTTTATGTGAGGCTGTTATCAGTAAATGTTAGCTGCTTTATGTGGCTGTTATCAGTAAATGTTAGCTGCTTTATGTGAGGCTGTTATCAGTAAATGTTAGCTGCATTATGTGAGGCTGTTATCAGTAAATGTTAGCTGCTTTATGTGAGGCTGTTATCAGTAAATGTTAGCTGCTTTATGTGAGGCTGTTATCAGTAAATGTTAGCTGCTTTATGTGAGGATGTTATCAGTAAATGTTAGCAGCATTATGTGAGGCTGTTATCAGTAAATGTTAGCTGCTTTATGTGAGGCTGTTATCAGTAAATGTTAGCTGCTTTATGTGAGGCTGTTATCAGTAAATCTTAGCTGCTTTATGTGGCTGTTATCAGTAAATGTTCTCTGCTTTATGTGAGGCTGTTATCAGTAAATGTTAGCTGCATTATGTGAGGCTGTTATCAGTAAATGTTAGCTGCTTTATGTGAGGCTTTTATCAGTAAATGTTAGCTGGATTATGTGAGGCTGTTATCACTAAATGTTAGCTGGATTATGTGAGGCTGTTATCAGTAAATATTAGTTGCATTATGTGAGGCTGTTATCAGTAAATGTTAGCTGCTTTATGCGAGGCTATTATCAGTAAATGTTAGCTGCTTTATGTGAGGCTGTTATCAGTAAATGTTAGCTGCTTTATGTGAGGCTGTTATCAGTAAATGTTAGCTGCATTATGTGAGGCTGTTATCAGTAAATGTTAGCTGCTTTATGTGAGGCTGTTATCAGTAAATGTTAGCTGCTTTATGTGAGGCTGTTATCAGTAAATGTTAGCTGCTTTATGTGAGGCTGTTATCAGTAAATGTTAGCTGCTTTATGTGAGGCTGTTATCAGTAAATGTTAGCTGCTTTATGTGAGGCTGTTATCAGTAAATGTTAGCTGCTTTATGTGAGGCTGTTATCAGTAAATGTTAGCTGCATTATGTGAGGCTGTTATCAGTAAATCTTAGCTGCATTATGTGAGGTTGTTATCAGTAAATGTTAGCTGGATTATGAGGCTGTTATCAGTAAATGTTAGCTGCTTTATGTGATGCTGTTATCATTAAATGTTAGCTGGATTATGTGAGGCTGTTATCAGTAAATGTTAGCTGCTTTATGTGAGGCTGTTATCAGTAAATGTTAGCTGCTTTATGTGAGGCTGTTATCAGTAAATGTTAGCTGGATTATGTGAGGCTGTTATCAGTAAATGTTAGCTGGATTATGTGATGCTGTTATCAGTAAATGTTAGCTGCTTTGTGTGAGGCTGTTATCAGTAAATGTTAGCTGCATTATGTGAAGCTGTTATCAGTAAATGTTTGCTCCATTATGTGAGGCTGTTATCAGTAAATGTTAGCTGCATTATGTGAGGCTGTTATCAGTAAATGTTTGCTCCATTATGTGAGGCTGTTATCAGTAAATGTTAGCTGCTTTATGTGAGGCTGTTATCAGTAAATGTTAGCTGCTTTATGTGAGGCTGTTATCAGTAAATGTTAGCTGCTTTATGTGAGGCTGTTATCAGTAAATGTTAGCTGCTTTATGTGAGGCTGTTATCAGTAAATGTTAGCTGCTTTATGTGAGGCTGTTATCAGTAAATGTTAGCTGCTTTATGTGAGGCTGTTATCAGTAAATGTTAGCTGCTTTATGTGAGGCTGTTATCAGTAAATGTTAGCTGCTTTATGTGAGGCTGTTATCAGTAAATGTTAGCTGCTTTATGTGAGGCTGTTATCAGTAAATGTTAGCTGCTTTATGTGAGGCTGTTATCAGTAAATGTTAGCTGCTTTATGTGAGGCTGTTATCAGTAAATGTTAGCTGCATTATGTGAGGCTGTTATCAGTAAATGTTAGCTGCTTTATGTGAGGCTGTCATCAGTAAATGTTAGCTGCTTTATGTGAGGCTGTTATCAGTAAATGTTAGCTGCTTTATGTGAGGCTGTTATCAGTAAATGTTAGCTGCTTTATGTGAGGCTGTTATCAGTAAATGTTAGCTGCTTTATGTGAGGCTGTTATCAGTAAATGTTAGCTGCATTATGTGAGGCTGTTATCAGTAAATGTTAGCTGCTTTATGTGAGGCTGTTATCAGTAAATGTTAGCTGCATTATGTGAGGCTGTTATCAGTAAATCTTAGATGCATTATGTGAGGTTGTTATCAGTAAATGTTAGCTGCATTATGTGAGGCTGTTATCAGTAAATGTTAGCCGCTTTATGTGATGCTGTTATCATTAAATGTTAGCTGGATTATGTGAGGCTGTTATCAGTAAATGTTAGCTGGATTATGTGAGGCTGTTATCAGTAAATGTTAGCTGCTTTGTGTGAGGCTGTTATCAGTAAATGTTAGCTGCATTATGTGAAGCTGTTATCAGTAAATGTTTGCTCCATTATGTGAGGCTGTTATCAGTAAATGCTAGCTGCATTATGTGAGGCTGTTATCAGTAAATGTTTGCTCCATTATGTGAGGCTGTTATCAGTAAATGTTAGCTGCATTATGTGAGGCTGTTATCAGTAAATGTTAGCTGCTTTATGTGAGGCTGTTATCAGTAAATGTTAGCTGCTTTATGTGAGGCTGTTATCAGTAAATGTTAGCTGCTTTATGTGAGGCTGTTATCAGTAAATGTTAGCTGCTTTATGTGAGGCTGTTATCAGTAAATGTTAGCTGCTTTATGTGAGGCTGTTATCAGTAAATGTTAGCTGCTTTATGTGAGGCTGTTATCAGTAAATGTTAGCTGCTTTATGTGAGGCTGTTATCAGTAAATGTTAGCTGCATTATGTGAGGCTGTTATCAGTAAATGTTAGCCGCTTTATGTGATGCTGTTATCATTAAATGTTAGCTGGATTATGTGAGGCTGTTATCAGTAAATGTTAGCTGGATTATGTGAGGCTGTTATCAGTAAATGTTAGCTGCTTTGTGTGAGGCTGTTATCAGTAAATGTTAGCTGCATTATGTGAAGCTGTTATCAGTAAATGTTTGCTCCATTATGTGAGGCTGTTATCAGTAAATGCTAGCTGCATTATGTGAGGCTGTTATCAGTAAATGTTTGCTCCATTATGTGAGGCTGTTATCAGTAAATGTTAGCTGCATTATGTGAGGCTGTTATCAGTAAATGTTAGTTGCATTATGTGAGGCTGTTATCAGTAAATGTTTGCTGCATTATGTGAGGCTGTTATCAGTAAATGTTAGCTGCTTTATGAGGCTGTTATCAGTAAATGTTAGCTGCATTATGTGTGGCTGTTATCAGTAAATGTTAGCTGCATTATGTGAGGCTGTTATCAGTAAATGTTAGCTGCATTATGTGAGGCTGTTATCAGTAAACATTAGCTGCATTATGTGTTCACATTGGAATGGTGTTGTTGTAATAGACAGCAACAGTTTTCAGCAAAATTATACTTAATATAAACACTAACTAGCATGTGCTAATATGAAGTCAATAAGTACAGGGGATAATTGTCCAAGCGCAAACATGCATGCAACATTGGCCACATGCATTGAGTTTGCAAGATTGCCAAATTATTATCAGCTTTCTGATGGCAAATTTTCATAATTCGTTCACAATGGCGTTGGCCTTTGACATTTTAATACTCAAAATTACTAGGCTTCTCTGGGTATACAGAGGTAACGTGCTGGCCATGGTTGATGAAGATTGATTCAAAAGTTTAAATTGTAACACTCTGAAACCGTTAATCTTTCTAGCAGCAACATTAACATTCACAATTTTGACTCAACAATCAATAGCGTTCATTGAACAGATAAGGCTGAAATGTAAATCTGAACAAAATCGTGTCGGTAGTTATTGATGTAGAAAATCTGGTATGAAAACACACTCCAGGAACTAAGAAGTTTGCAGAGATACATAGATTGAGGAAGAGGGCGTAAAGCGTTTATGTCCACAACTGACAATGTCGTGAAACGTTTATGTCCACAACTGACAATGTCGTGAAACGTTTATGTCCACAACTGACAATGTCGTGAAACATAACCAAGTTATGACATTAATACCAGACCTGTTTCTTGTGCAAGAGGAAATACTCGGAATGGTAGATATGGTCGTTATCCGGGTCTTCAACCCACACCCAGAACGGCTCAGACAGTCCGTGAATCTTATCATCCCACTTGAACTCTGGAACGATGGTCAGTCGGACTCGGAGGACAGTACGTGTAATGGGCTGAATGGTTGCTTCCAAATCCAAGCAAGGTATTTGATTGATACATTTCCTGACGACTGGACCCATCTTGGCATAACGGATCACCTGACCTGTAGAGATACATGAGCAAGCAGTAGAAGTAATGAGCTTTTATGAACATGCATATTATTGCTCCTACTATTTAAGTCTGTATTTGCCCCTTTAACCCTCAAACTTCATCAGGAAAATTTCAATTTTCACATTGAAAATACCCATTTGCAGACCAAGAGAAGACTATTCTGGAAAATTTACCACTGGAATAACCGTCTCGGTTATCGAGCCAGTAATTCCACTGTTAAATTTTCAACAATAGTCTTCTCTTGGTCTGCAAATGGACATTTCTCAAGACCACTGCAAACGTTGTTTTTGGCTGATATGATTGTTAACCATTTAACCCTCATATCAGCCAAAAACGCCTTCTGTAGTGGTCTTGAGAAATGTGTATTTGTAGACCAAAAGAAAACTATTTTTGAAAATGTTACCACTGAATGACTGGCTCGATAACAGATCCAGTCATTCCAGTGATAAATTTTCAAAAATAGTCTCCTCTTGGTCTGCAAATGGATACTTTCTATGAGAAAATTGAAATTTTCTTGAATTCAAGTGTTAAAGGGTTAATGTTGATGTTTATATTCAACAGGATATTTATTAATATTCATCAAAGGCATACAATGTGCACACTTCATGACAGACATTTTGATTTTCATGACAGAGCTATATGTCATTTATAATGATTGGGATGTCGGCTAACGTGTGACGCATTTGATTATGACCAGATAATTGAGCGACAAATCAGACACGTCCATTACTGCCAGCTCCTACGATGTAACTGTAATCATTCATCCCATAGTCTCACCTATCTCTTTGCTGTCCATCTCCTTCAGTCTGTCAATTGAAAGCTTCGTGTGCTCTATCTTCCATAGAATCTCTTGCGACAGGAATGGGAACTGACGAAGCGGTGTTTCAAATGGCCATATACGTTTATCGACAGTTTTACTAAGAGCCAAAAGACGAGAGGTCATGATTGGCCAGCCATTCTTCAAGGCCACCTCAAATAGGGCTCGAACAATCCTCGCCGCATTCTAGCATAACAATGAAACAAAAGATATGATCATTAGCAAAACACTTCTTGAAGAAATGTGGGGATTATGCCACCCCGCCCATGTGTGCGTGTGCATGTTCTGTTCAACAATTTGAATCTGATTTGAATGGAAGATGTTGCTGCACAGTTACCGTGCAAGCTACATTCTGAGAATTCAGGCCTTCAAAGTTTCAAATCAAGGGACCTTTCCATTTCTAGCTATGCCCCGCCCATCACAAGCTAAGCTCCACCCACACCACGCGTGTTGGGATTGATCGATCCCCGAATGCCATGGCTAGCAATTTCCGGAAAACTATACAGTAGTTTCAAAATCTTCAACAGAATATTTATTAAATAGTAAAAGCAAACAATTTGAACAACAACGCATAGACCGTCTTCAAATATGCGTTCGTGACGTACTTATCGACGTGCTTCATGATGTCATTCATTATGATGTCATTCTACACATCACGCAGTTCATTATGACATCATATGATGGGTGGGTACTCTGGAAAGGTGAATTCTAACACAATTATGATGTAGGCAGAGCATAGCTAAATGTGGATAGCACTATGGTTGGGTTAATTTAGCTTTAATTTATTTTGCTCAATTATCCAATACCTGTGCCACATAAGCCTGATCGGAAATCAATGAGAAACAATCCATGTTAGCTCGAGACACGTACGCTTGTAATAAGATATTCACTTTGCCATAGGTGTTCTCTGAGCCACCGGGTACCTGCATCACACATGAATCCTCCAAGTGGAAATCCAACTCTTCCATTTCCTCTTCACGGACCTGGTACAATAAACACACATACGGTCAAGCATGAGACAGCCTGATACACTAAGCGAACATACGATCACGCATCAGACATCCTGATACAATTAGCCAACATATGGTCAAGCATGAGACAGCCTGATAAATAAACAAATGTACAGTCACGCATGAGACAGCCTGATACAATAGGCCACCATACGGTCTCGCATGCATGAGACAGCCTGGTACAATTAGCCAACATACGGTCAAGCATGAGACAGCCTGATACAATAAGCCAACATATGGTCATGCATGAGACACCCTGGTACAATAAACCAACATATGGTCAAGCATGAGACAGCCTGATACAATAAGCCAACATAGTCAAGAATGAGACAGCCTGATACAATAAGCCAACATACAGTCAAGCATGAGACAGCCTGATACAATAAGCCAACATACAGTCAAGCATGAGACAGCCTGGTACAATAAGCCAACATATGGTCAAGCATGAGACAGCCTGATACAATAAGCCAACATATGGTCAAGCATGAGACAGCCTGGTACAATAAGCCAACATATGGTCAAGCATGAGACAGCCTGATACAATAAGCCAACATAGTCAAGAATGAGACACCCTGATACAATAAGCCAACATACAGTCAAGCATGAGACAGCCTGGTACAATAAGCCAACATACGGTCAAGCATGAGACACCCTGGCTTCTGTGACCAATATATGGCGTCTCTAGGAAATAAATGTTCCCCCGTATTCAATAAATATTTAATGGTCAAGCTGGTTCAAATCCCGGCTATGGTGTACAACACAGTCATTCACTAAATCATGAAAATGATGTTATCGTTAACAATGAAGTATTTAAATGAGTCCTTAACTGTCTGCATAACAAATTGCTGCAGACGATATTTTCCATCGGGTTTAACTCTAGATATTCTGAATAGTTTTAAAACAATTTGAATGAAAATTGTTGGTGGCTAAACTTTTTTCAAAATATTCAGCATATCCAGAGTTATTGCCCACTGAATTATTGTCTTGAGGCTCCCAACAGCCAAACACTTAATCACTAGCATAAGAGTGTAATTAAACGAGACTGACCTTGAAATACTATTTATCAGATAAATTGCACTTTCAAAACACTTTCTCACTAAAAGATCATAATTACAATATTCACAAAGTGCTTTATGTTCCGCACCCGCCTAACTGTCTGTACCAATATAGAAGACCTGACACCCCTGTATTCATGAAAAGTCAGCTAAGTATGCATCTAACGTAGGTGAATACAGATTTCGTTACTTTTTTACGGGGTTTTTAATCATCTACTTACCTATTTATGAATTGTTTCCTACTTAAGTACCCTTCATGAATACTGCCCTTGAACACTAGAAAACCAGATATATTCCAGGAAACAAATACAATTCTCATTTGTAATTTAATCTCTGGAATCTGAAATCTTTATTAACCCTTAGCACTCATGTCAAAAATTGTATTTTCAAATTAAAGTAAAAGATGAATTGGGGTTTATTTTTCAGCAGATTTGGTGGAAGATGGTGCTGTTGTAGACAGCAACATCTTCCACCAAAATTGTTGAAAAATGTACCCTATGGTTTTTTCCTATTGACACAGTAAAAGATAGAATATTGACATCAGTGTGCTACGGGCTAACTAACCAAATTCTAGCTAATTGAGAATTTAGTTTGTAAAGACACTGAATTTATACCAGCTGTATATGGCACTATCCGGTAAATGCGCATATAATCAGGCAACACTGCCATCGAGGCTTTACTTCAAAAAATTACAAACCTTTATTTGGTTAAATTCTGAGGACTTTGCTACAGTAGCCAGGACATCAGCCTCTGTCATGACAGGTGTCACATGCTCATTGATCACCTGTGGGCGCACAACAATTGTTAACTGTTAATCTTCAACAACATACAAAGGTTAACCTATTATACAGGTTTGGCATTACTTAACCCTTTAACACTCAAGATGCACGAAAACAGCTTCTGCCCAGATCTTTATAAATGTCTATTTTCAGATGAAGAAATTATTTTTGAAAATCTACCACTGGAATGACTGGCTCGATAATCGAGCCAGTCATTCCAGTGATAAATTTTTCAAAAATAATCTTCTCTTGGTCTGCAAATAAACAGTTTCTATGAGAGAATTGAAATTTTCTTGAACAAATTTGAAGGTTAAATGGAAGGGTTAACCCTTTAACACCCACAAACCAGAAGCAATAAGTTCTCTATGATATTGAATATTTTGAGAAAGTAATTCGACTAGCTGTTTCTAGGTTTGCAAAACAATGGAGAACGTTCTTAATATCAGTTATTGGTATCTAACAACAAATCTCATGCACACATACAGACTACAGACACATTGGCACACACGCACGCACGCACACACGCACCCTTAATGTTGACATTTGTCATGCATGCACGCACACACTCACCCTTAATGTTGACATTTGTCATGCACGCACACACACATGCACGCACGCATGCGTGCATGCACACTTAAATGGGGATTGTGGTTAAAATATATTAATATATAAAGAAAAGATGGATTGTGGTTAAAATATATATTATGATACTTCTGTGTTATATTCCTATTGCACAAACACATCAACCTACCCCAACTGTGTCATATTTGATGTAGTAGTGACTGGAAACTCGACCTAGATCCGTCGCTGCGAAATATCCTGTCCTTTCATCGAACCGTATCATACGATACTGATCCAGCTTTCGCGCCGCGCTAACGATCAGATCTTGACGATATTGTTGTAAGGTTGGATCTTCCTGTAAATTTATATATAATACAATATGTACATCAAAGCTGCTTGGGAAAAAACAAAATCACGGATTTCTTTTTCCACGAGAGAGTTGATAGTTACCTCCTTAATACTCTTTGATATTGCTAAATATCGGCTTTCACTCAATAAATACTCAGATTAAAAAAATTAGGTGCCCCTATTAGGCAGGTAGTCAGATGACAGTCCGCCGGATTCCAGCCCCAACCTGGCGCATGCACAGACTAGTACTTCCTCTGACTAATTTATTGGCTGACACTATGCAACTTTAAGAAGGCCTGAAGACCGAGCCTCTGTGGGGCGGAGAGGCCGGGTCCGTATTAGGGAGGTAAGTATCAACTCTCTCGTGAAAAAAGAAATCCGTGATTTTGTTTATTTCATATCAAGAGTATCCTTACCTCCCTAATACTCTTTGATATTGCCAGAATTTGTCAGAGAATTCAGCGGGAGGGAGGCGAGGTCAAAAGACCAGCTCTTCCCTATACGCTTTTCTGTGCTTAAGGCACTTAAACTTCTGAAATTGTGTGAAAACACACCCAGGGATAGATTTGATCATCGGCTAACACCACCGATGACTGAGAGAAGACCATGTCATATGTGCTCCCCCCCCTCTTCTTGGGAGGAAGACAGAATGACCTCAATGTCCCATACGTTCTCCCACACAAGTGCTATGTCCTACATTAAAAGAAGGCTTCATTTTCGTATACTCTTAATAATGGACCACATAAAACACGTACCATCACCATATTAATAATGAAGGGTCATGTGACAACACAATCAACAATGAACAACACAACAACAAGACTGACCTTGTGGAAGTTGGCTGCTGTCATCATCACCCCATTGGTGGAGTCTGATGCAGTCCAAATAAGTGGTTGTTACCATTGATTAATTGTGAAATATATAAAAAATGAGAAACCCTCATCAAATTATGTACACCTAGATTATCTTTTCAAAATCGATAAGGCGAGATGATTCGAGGTGTCATGGAGATAATGGTCAGTAAAACTTGACTCACAGTGCCATTTGGCTACTGATGTAATGTCATCTACAGGAACCCCATTAAGCAGGGCAGTAGAAGCCACTACGCCATGAACACTGTGAGCCTTAGCAAAGTCAACTTGTTTACCTGTGGCAGATTTATGACAAAATTTAATGTATTCTACAATCCACCTGGAAATGGTGTCCTTAGAACACCCTGCCATGGGGTTCAATATATGACAACCATAACGCTGTTGCGTCCGTCTGCCATTCCTGAATACATTATTTGTACCAGTTTAATGCTCGAACTGGACACCATGCTTTTGAATTAGGATCATATCTAGTCAAAGCAGGTAAAAATATGGGCTGACCTGGATATTTCAAAGACTGATTTTTAACCAAGAAATTTATCCTAGGTAGAAGATTAAGGCCTTCCCCTGTAACCACAAAACGGGCTGCTCGGCTGACAAGACATGAATTTCGCTCCTTCGCCTTGCTGAGGCTGCAGCAATTAAAAATACAGTTTTAAGTGTCAACATTTTCATAGAGATGGAACTTAATGGTTCAAAAGGCTTATCAGCTAGTACCTGAAGCACTAGAGATAAACTCCAAGACGGAATCACTGGGGGATTCCTTGGTCTTAGATTGCCCATGCCTTGATTAAAGTATTTAATGTACTTACTTCATCACTTCCCCTATTAGCCAAGCAAGGGATAACTGTCATTAAAGCTGACTTATAACCAGCAAGAGTTAGGCTTGAGGCTATAGGCATCATACAGGTGACAGAGGAAATCGGCTAATACCTGAATAGATGAATCCATTGGATTAATATATCTTTTTGAGCACCATTCTGCAAATCTGTTGATTTTATAGTTATATGCTCTGGAGGTTGACCCCCTTCTGGCTTTTGCCATGAACATGGCTGCTTGCTTAGAAAAGGCCTTCTTAATTCTAGATTCCTTGACAACATCCGCGCAGTCAATCTGAACGTTGACGGATTGCTGTGAAGGGCCTTGCCCTGGAAGATTAAATTGTTATCAGAGGAAAAGAGGAACCGGAGTGCAGACCAGAAGGGCCAGCAGATCCGTATACCATGATCGGCTTGGCCAATTTGGTGTGATTAGAAGCACTTGGCACTCCTCCTGTCTGATTTTCTGAAGAATTTTTTGAATCAGGATTGCTGGAGAGAATGCGTATGCATACAGTCTCACCCAGCTGATAGCTAACGCATCTGTTGCGATAGCGCTCGGTTCTGGAATCGGAGCGACGTACGTCGTCATCTTCGCATTGTTCTTCGTTGCGAATAAATCTATGTTGGGTTTCCCCCAGTGGTTGAACAGATGATCCGCCACACATTGATTTAGTTGCCATTCCGTAGGTAAAACACTCATCCTTTGGCTCAATGAGTCTGCTAGCAGATTTAACCTTCCGGAATATGAACTGCTTTCAGGGTAATCCTGTTATCCAGGCACCAGCAAAGCAGTTTCCATGTCATCATATAGAAACTGGGCGACTTCGTTCCACCCTGGCGGTTTATGTAAGTCACTACTATTGAGTTGTCTGATCGAACTAGAACAATCTTGCCCTGAACTTTCTCTATGAAATGTTCCAGGCCCAGGAGTAATGCTCGTAATTCCAGTAGATTGATATGTTCTTGTGACATAGCTCTCCACCCCTCCAGCGATGCATCTGAATACATCGTTAACTGAGGGTGGGGAGGGGTTAGAATCACCCCCACCAGGGGATTCTCTGTTTTCATCCACCACTGAAAGTGATGAATAAAAGGCTCCAACACTGACATGTTTGAGCCCAGTGATCCTGTACTCTGGGTCCATTGAGTCATGAGAAATAACTGGATAGGCCGCATGCGTAAGGCTGTCTGCGGAATGACTGGTTCCAGAGAAACCATCAACCCCAGCATTCTCAAGTAAACCCGTGCCAGGACATGATGACTGTTGCACACTGACTGTATCAATGAGATGAGTACTTGTATGCTCTCCTGAGTAGGATAAACATATCCTATCTCCAGATCGAAGAACATTCCCAGGTAAACAAACTTCTGGGATGGAGTCAGCTCTGATTTTTGAAAGTTGATTATCCAGCCTAACTCTGTGAGAATTTTCAAAACTATCTCCAGATTTGCTGATAGACTTTCCTGATTGTGTGCTTTTAACAGCCAGTTGTCTATGTATGTGTGGATTGCTATGCTTCTCCTGCGGAGGTATGCTGCTATAGCAAGAACCACTCTGGTGAAAACCCGAGGAGCCGTTGAAATTCCAAAGTGTAAAACCTTGAATTCCCACTGTCTGCCCTGGAATGCGAACCTCAGGAACTGACGAAAACTCCTCGCTATTGGAATGTGGAAATAAGCATCCTTTAACTCTATTGACGCCATCCACATTCCCTTCTCCAACCCTGCCAACACCATTTTCACTGTCTCCATTTTGAAACTGGGCGTGTCTATGAACTTGTTCAATGGCTTGAGGTTGAGAATTGGTCTCCACCCTCCAGTGCTCTTTGTTACTAGGAACATGGTTGAATACAAGCCCGGGAAACTTTGTGCCAGTTGAATTTTTTGTATGAGGGAATTTATTTCCTCCTATATACACAACCGTTGATCTGGATCTCTTGGTATTTGAGTCCAGACTGGCACCTGAGACAGCCGCGATGGTGGGCCTGTTCTCCAATCGGGATGATACCCGACTGAAAGCCATCGCAAGACTAAACAGCCCTGAGTCAACCGTTCCCACTCTTGCATGTGGTCGGCCAGCCGGGCTCCCACCGGTCCACCTAGGGAGAGGTGGACATAAGGAGTGCTAGAGTGGCACTGTCTCCTTCGCCAGAAACACCGGAGTGGTTCTCACCGCGGTAACCGGCCCATCAGGCACGATTACTACGACCAGATCCTCGCGTGCCACGACTAGCACCGCGCGCACCTCTGTGCGCATGTGGTTGCCTGGCTGGCTGCGCCTGAGGAGCCTGCGCCCCCCTCACTGCTGGCCGAATCGCACGCGGCCGAGGCCGACGCTGCGATGGTGGCTGACCTCTGACATGGCCACCTCCAGCCTGCAGGGGATGATACTCAGGGGGTGCAGCGCGGTTATTGACCAGAGTAACCGTCTCCTGGAGGTGCCTACATCCCTCAGCTCCAAAGAGACCAGGACCTGCCATAGGCGTACGCAGTAGCCTATTGTACAGGTCCTGGGACGGGCACAGGTTATCCAACGCAAACGTGCGCCTCGCCCGGACACTCCTGGTCACCGCCAGAGTCATAGTCCAGAGCCAGGTTGATACCATCCTGGATGGCTCTCTGGACCGTGATCGGGCTCGGCTGGCGTGATGCGGATGCTGTCACTACCCCTGCAACAGCTGGGAGACGTGAGAAAGCGCCGCAATAGACGCTCTCCCACTCTCCTCCGCATCACGCAACACGGTATTGGCCGAACGCAGCGCATTCGAACACAGGGCTCCCGTGTCAGAACGGGAGCCTGGCCGCGTATCTTCACCTAAAGCCGCGCGGTCATCAACGCTGGGCTTAGGTACCACACCGTACCTCTGATACTCCACGGGTACGATGCGGCAGCGCCTTGCAACCTCGTGAGGGTCCTTCGCGAGACGTCTATTCGCCTTGATGGACGTCTGCGCCACCAAGAACATATCAACGAATGCTCCGCTAGCGGCAGAGATGGCATGGTGCTAACAGTCGACTTACCAGCTTACCACGGCCGGTGGTCTCGCTGGCTAGCCGACTGTTCCACGGGCAGGTCTGGCCTGACGCTTATCAGCCATTGACAAGTGTTTGACCAATCCTCCTCCGTGGCTAACTGCGAAAGCTCTACTAGACGAGGGCCTTCGTCTTCCTCCTGAGCAAGTGCAGTTGAGCTTGAAGTTGGATAGCCCGACACTCCTGGCAAGCCAGAGAAAGCATGCGGGCCCGAAAGAGCAGGCATGTTAATCTGACTGGCTTGTCCAGGAGCAGGTGCCGTGGTGGAGCGTGGGGCAGTTACCACCACACCACGGCCCCGGCCAGATCCAGCAATACTCTCAGCAAGCCGAGGTATGCAGAACAACTGGCCGTCAGATCCAACCAGGGCCACCTTCTGAGCCGTGAATTCTACTCCTGCATGAGTAGAACTGTGGACAATGTCGCCTGTATTCCCCGCGAGGGGTGCACAGATGTCAAAATCCATGGGCACGGCATCGGAAGGGGAACCCAGCAGATAATCCTCTTCTTCCTGACCAGAAAGATTAGACTCCGGGTCAGCAGAGAGCTAACCCGGACTGGCCAGGAAAGGTGCCATAGGAGGGACTGGCACCTGCGGTGTGCGGATACCCCTGGGCTGATAAGCAGCCACCAGGTTCCAGCGACAACCGTCCACGGACCACCGGCGCGGTAAGCCTGCTGCCAATGTCGTGGAACGCCCCCTCTAATGGAGCCACCTCTGAATCGTCGAAAACTGGTAACGGCCTAAGGAAACTCGATTCAGAGGCGGGGATTATCTGCTCCGAAGCAGACGAAGAGGACAACAAAGGATTTGATCCAGGAAGCATGCTACGGAGCAACTCTGGAACCAAATCCTTGATTGTCCTCTTCATCTCTCCCAGCATCTTACTACGGAAGGCCTCCATGTCCAATGAGGATGAGGACTTCCTCTTACCCTTTTTACCTGCTACCTCTCGTTTCATCTTCCTCTCCTCCTCCCCGACCTTATCCTTCGCCTGTAAAGATAAGAACTCATTCATTAGTTCGCAACCCCCCCCCCCCCACTGCTTGCATACATCACACTTAAGTAATGGTCCACAAGGACTACATTGGAAGCACAGGTGAGGGATGAACCTCTCCTTTAAGAAGCGACCACAGGACGGACAACCAGGACTCTGAAACAGGGCAGAAGACGAAGACAATGAGTATTTTAGTTAAGGTTAGAAACTCAAAACCAAAATAAAAGAGAGGAAGAAATGATCATAAAGATAACTTATCAATATGAGAAACCAGCGTTGGACAAAACTTTAAATGTTAATAAAGAGCAAGGCTGATTATGACGCCATAATTTCAAGAAAGAAAGTAAATCGATCCGAAACAAACATCCAGGTGTAAGGACGAATTGTATTCATATCCAGAACACCTACTAGGAAGGATAGATATTCGGGCTACACAAACATCAGATACACAATGATAATAGTGGCAAAAGTTTACATAATTATTATCACCTCATATCATTAACTAGAATACCTGATTCTTTGTATAGACAAACCATCCAATCTGATGAACTGGAACACTCCACCAAGACTATGACCTCTTAACTCTCTCTACCTTAGGGGAAAGGGAATTGGATCAAGAGGGCAAAGTGAGAAGACCTTCTTACGAGGCCTCCGAGTCACTGGACATAGACTTTTTGGTTAGATAACCTAACAGTATTAGTAGGAAATGGAACCTCGGTGGAGAGAAACAAACCGTCTGTTGATGTGATGTCCCATACATATCCAGACAGATACCTGTGGACATAAACACGGAGAGATTAGCATTATATAGCGCCATGTTGAAATAGAACAACTATACTAGGCGCTTATCACGATAAACGCGAGTCCCGGAAACACATTACACCGGGAAAAAACTCGCTAATTATAATAGAAGTCACCTGATGGATAGATCCTGGGCCCTCCTCTGGCGAAGTAATCCTGTCTGCCATCTTAATCAGGGGTTATAAACTTCTATAAACACTCAAAAGACTTAGAAAAACACTTGAGAAAAGCTCTAGCACAAAAACATGTGTAGACCCTCTGCCAATAAATTAGCAAAGAGGAAGTGCTAGTCTGCGCATGCGCAGTGGTGGGGATGGCATCCGCCGGACTGCCCTCTGACTCCCTGCCCAGTAGGGGCACCTAACTGTTTTTTGTGTGTTTATTGAGTGAAAGCCGATATTTAGCAATATCAAAGAGTATTAGGGAGGTAAGTATACTCTTGAATTGAAAAGGGCCATAGTACATCTGGTAAGTATTAAGAATTCTCGTAGAAACAAAAGCAGATGCTTTTTTTATTCTACTTCGAATAATACTTACTAGATGTACTATTATGATAAACTCTGGATTTCGACAGCCAAGAAATACCGGTGGGAGGAGGTGAGGCTCGAACCAGCGCTCATCTACCATCCAACAGAGAAGGTTGTGAAGAGACTAGAACCCTGGCATACGCTTGGGTTCTGCCATCTGACTCATAGAGTGCTAAACTTCCATGGTCTACCGTGCTCCCACCCTCATTTGTCCGCAAAAATTCCAGAGGGCTGTCAAAAAGGGAAGCAACACCCACCAGACCCGTGTCAGCCCCAAGTCTCATCTAGGGCAGTCCAGTAGAGTGCAAAGAAACTACTACAACTTCTAATTTTGAAAAAAATATCAGTATATCGATTAGATTTTCAAATTGGAATGAGTATAATGTCTGTTGTAAAGAATAAGATACTCTTGAACCAGACTTTTTACTTAGTCATCACAGGAGCTCAGTCCAATCCACAGTCATTCTCGGATCATGTGCATAGCCATTGTTCAGTGCATGTGGAAGAACCTTGCGATGTGTGCAAAATAGTGGTCGGATGTGGCTTTAGTTAAGATTCGATAAATTGGCGACAGCTACCAGATTAAGTGCGCTGGAGATGTCGTGAAGGTAGAAATCAGTGAATGCCGACTCGGCATGCCATTGTGCTACAGACATCACCGTCTCTAATGAGACACCCGTATAAAGGGCCGATGCTGCTGCTAGTGCTCAGACCTGATAGGCATTCGCACGATCAATATGCTTTCCTGTAGCGATTTTGTACGACATCTGAATAGCATCGACTATCCAACGAGAAATGGTGTCTTTCGAGGCGCGCAAATGAGGAGCATTGAGACATAACCACAGAGATTTTGGGTCATCTCTCCACTCCTCAGTATGTTTCTTATACATTTTCAGACATCTGACAGGACACCAAGCAGAAGAGTTTGGTCATATCTAACTAAACTTGGCAAATTGATCGGTTGTCATGGATATTTAAGTGACCGATGCTTTGCCAGGAAACAAAGACGTGGAAGTAGTCTTAAACCTTCACCTGTGACGACAAAGCGGTCTTGTTCAGCAGAAAGTGCATGTATTTTTCTTCTCCTCGCCGATGCTGCTGCAACCAAGCAAACTCATTTAATAGTGAATGGTTTAATACCTATAGATCTAATTGGTTCAAAGGGAGCATGCCCTAAAACCTGTAGAACAAGAGATAGATTCCATGCTGGGATAGGAATTGGCTGTCTAGGTCGCAAATTGCTCATTCATTTAATAACTTCATTTAAAGTGTCATTCTCTACTCCTTCAATGGCCAGACTGGGAACGACTGAAGCTAATGCAGACTTATATGCTGCTAGGGTTGAAGGTACAAGTTTGTCAACTTTGTATAAATGACAGATAAAAACTGCTACGTGTTGAACAGATGCAGAAAAGGGATCGATATCTCTTCCCTTACACCATCCTGCAAATTTTTTGATTCTATAATTATATGTTCTTGTGGTTGACCCTCTTCTGGCTGAAGCGACAAACTTCGCTGCTTGCTCAGAAAAGCCACCCTTAATTGCACGCTGCTTGATAACATCCATGCAGTCAATTTGGACATTTCCGGTCCATCGTGAAGATACAGACCCATGCTCTGGGCGATCAGATCCCTTCTGTCTGGAAGAGGGATTGGATTGGAGACCAGAAGGTCCAGCAGATCCGTAAACCATGATCGGCCTAGCCAATGAGGAGCGATCAGTAGCACTTGGCACATACCCTCTCTTATCTTTGCCAGAACTTTCAGGATGAGAATCGTTGGAGGATACACATATGCGTACATTCTCTTCCAACTCATCGCCAGTGCGTCCACTGCTAAGGCTAGCGGGTCCGGGATTGGCGACACGTATGTGACCACCTTTGCATTTTGTTTCATCGCAAATAGGTCCACATTTGGCTTGCCCCAATGTTTGAATAGAACCTCCGCTACCGATTGGTTGAGCTGCATTCCGTCGGACGACAAACCGTCCTTCGATTGAGAGCATCTGCTAAGATGTTCAATCTTCCTGGAATGTGTGCTGCCCGAAGAATAATATTCCTCTCTTGGCACCACAGCCGAAGGTTCCAAATCATCATGCACAACTCTGGTGATCTTGTCCTGCCCTGGCGGTTCAAATAAGACACCACTGTTGAGTTGTCTGTCCTTACTAGGACAATCTTGTCTCGTATTAAACTCTCAAATTTTCGAAGTGCTAACGCCACCGCTAATAATTCGAGAACATTGATGTGTTTCTGCGCATTGGTCCGATCCCATTCACCTGACACTGACTGATCGTCCAATACTACTCCCCAACCCGTCATCGACGCATCTGTGAAGATAGACATCTGCGGTTGAGGAGGCTGTAGAGGAACACCTCGCAGGAGATTCTGTTCTGATAACCACCACCGAAGATGAAATATCAATGGTTCTTTTACTGGAATTTTCAGAGATAACGGATCTGTTCTCTGAGACCAGAATGACATTAGATACATCTGAATCGGCCTGCACCCGAGTGCCGCATAATGAACCACTTTCTCCAGAAACACTAGTAAACCCAGTATTCTGAGAAATTGCCGCACCGTCAGAAAAGCTCCTAGAGAAACTAACTTCAGTACTGCAATCAAACTCTTGACTCTGCTCTCCGCCGGAAAAGCTACACTATCACTGAGATTTCTCTAAATTCACAATCCATCCTAGGTCCTTTAGTAAGGCTAGGACTACCTGAAGATTGTTGTGCAGAGTGACTGGATTCCCCGCCTTCAGCAGCCAGTCGTCTATGTAAGTGTGAACAGCTATGTTTCTCCTGCGAAGATAAGGAGTCATGGCAAGAACCACTTTGGTGAAGACCCTCGAGGCTGCGGTCAGACCGAACGGAAGTGCATTGAATTTCCAAACATTGTCTTGGAATGCAAAGCGAAGGTATTTCTGAAAAGGAATTGACATTGGAATACGAAAATATGCATCCTTCAGATCCATCGATACTGCCCACATGCCTTTTCTCAGCCCCGTCATCACCGCTTCTACAGTCTCCATCTGAAACTTTGGAGAATAAATAAATTTGTTCAACGGTTTGAGATTGAGAATTGGTCTCCAACCTCCGGTACGTTTTGGAATGCGGAACATCATCAAATAGAAGCCTAGGGAGGACTGATTGCGGACTAGATGAATCGCGTTCTTTCGCTGAAGATCTTCGATTTCTGAGCAAATGGCATCTAGATGATCGGATTCCCTTGGAACAAGCGTCCAAACTGGAGTCGATGTTAATGGAACTAACGATTGACGGATGAGCCAGTCCGGTTCGTAGCCGTTTCTTAACCACTGACAGACTAAACAATCTTGCACGACCTGTTCCCACTGGTTTGAAAGCAGTTGAAGTCTGCCTCCGACAGTAGGAATCTGCACACACCTCGCGGTCGATATTGCATGATAAGACGCTAATTCGCTTGGGTGAAGATTCTCGACTCCCTTCGTTCCTGATGTCACCAGAACGGATCACGCAGGAAACCCCTCAGTACCGTCCTCCACAGCCGTCCTCCACAGCCGCCCCACGGTTTCTTGAAATAGGACGGTCCGGAACCACCGCCACAGCCTTCCTTATGACAACCGCCACGACCTGAACCGCCACCTTTCCTGTTCTCCTCATACAGCCTCTTATTAGAGGGCTTGTATGAGGACGAACGGCCAGGTCCCTGTGATCCAGATGCCCGATGGGCATCACAGCCAGAAGGACGGAAGGGCGATCTCTGGTGCTGCCTCTGTTGCTCCTGCCAATGCTGCTTATAGGACTGTTGCGGCTGAGTCCTCTTCGTCAACTTCCACGACTTTCAAACTACTTCCTGCTCTGCGACCATTGACACAACCTTGGATAAGGCTTGCCGTGCCGCGCCGCGCCGCCGAACAAGCCTGTACCAATGAAGGGCGCAGAAGATAACGCAGCCCTCAACGCAGGTCCTGGTTCTACACAATCGAGCACGATTCTCCTCCATTCCATCAATGATCTAGTGATCACCCTGGCCAGGCAATCCTGGGATAAGCGCATGGTGTCCCGGACAACTCCGGGAGCAGCCTCTGGCACTTCCCCACCTTCCGCCATGCAGGTCAGCATACCCTGCAGGACGGTACAACCGTGCGAGGGTGCAGCCATGGCCGCCCTCGCCGCATCCTCAATGAGCGTTAACTCATTAAAAGGATCCTGGTAAACTAAGGGACGAGAACGACCCTTCGATCTACTAGCCAACGGCCTATTCAATGCCTCTCTCTCCCCGATGGAAAGCCATGGAACCCAGGCATATTGATGATAGGCCTGCTCTGGAAAGCGGACCCTACTCCTTATCCCCTTTGGGCCCTTGGGCAATGAATAATCTGGCTGAACCAGATGATACGCCGCAACTTCCAACATGTCGGAAGTCTGCGTGTCCAAGGGGAGCATCGGCATGGCTGAAGAGCCACTTGACAGAGCGCTAGCCGCTCGCTCTGACATCTGCTCCATCGCCAGATCGCGTTGAGATCCTTGATCCGACGCCAACACGACATGGTCGGACATCCATCCAAGGACCTGTACCCATTCAGCTTCGGTGCAGAATGAGGATTCATCCATCAATGGTCTACCATTCTCATCCTACTCACCCTTGGATGAGTAGGCCACCGACGATCCATGCTGAGAACGCGGGACTACATTCCTTCCAACATGAAGTGAATCCAAAGACCGACTACTCGCGGCTCCGGTATCCAGCGAATCGCCGGACACAGATTCACCGCAGTCCATCGGCTCCAACACGGGAGCCGGGACCACGGGTGGTGATGTCAATGTTCCGTCGGGCATCTTCCACCCGGACTTCGCTCAACCCGCGTTGTCGGTGGAGCCGTGTTTTGCGGTTCCTGTCGGCATCTCGGCGGCGGTAGGCATGGCTCCTCTCGGAGTTCCATCACATACCGTAGTAAAGGCGGCTGTGGTCCCGGCTCCCGTGTTGGAGCCGATGGACTGCGGTGAATCCGCTGGTAGACCCTTACAAAACCCGAGGGAGACCCTGTCACCATCGAAAGATCCCGCATGCCGGAATCTTCCATAAGATCTTCCTCCTCCGCCATCGGCTCTTGAGCAAAAAGCCGGAGGAAGGACAGGTGCTTGTCCCTCCACAGAACTGGCTGGACCACCGATAGGTTGCCCTGCACCAGCCTGCATCGTCGGGACCGTGGATTGGAAACACTCGAACATCGCCTTGAATTAGGCCGCCCATACGCCCAATCCATGCGCTCATTCAGACCAGTTCTTCCAGACCTTTAACTGACGTCTGATCCACTTTGGCCGCCTTGTCCCTCGTGATCCTCTCAAAACGTGCTCGCCGATCACGATCGAACTCCGCCACCAACTCTGATGACCACTTAGCACACACATCGCAAGGACTCCCAACCTTGCACTTCGCGCAAGCCACACAGTGATGACCAGAGAACTTGCGTTTCATGAACCGGTTACATCTTTGGCACAGCGTGTCCTGGCCATACGTCTTCTGCGAACACAGAGTAAGAATTAAAACGCTGCACATGACATACGATGACGAGCAACATGCACAATTTACTTGATTGTAACTTAAAATTACTTAGAAACATTAACTTTCTCTTAAATTAATGATAGTCAAGTCTTTAGGCAGGAAATATTTGAAGCTTTTTTTAGAGTGAAGATTTTATAAACATGACTTGGAAATTAACTAACGTTAATACAGCCAAGAAATAAATACAGATCGCTACAAACACCCTCGACAATGAAGCGAGAGGTAAAAATAGACATAAAACAGTGCATAGACACGCCAAGCCAAAACAAAACGTTAATCATGGGCACCGCCATCTTGGCTACAGGCGCATCCATCTTTGAAGGAACCGAGTCGCAAGAGAAATTAACCGAGTACCCGGATAAGATTAAACAGTTAACGGGTACAGGAGCGACTCCAAAAATGGCTACCATTTTAAAATAATGTGCCAATTTAAGGAAATTTTAATCAGTCGTTATGTCACGATTGTATAAATTCTAGATTGATACATGCCCCTGCGATGACTTTCCCTTTCCTTCCATGAAGCCAGCGATGAATAACGTTAAACACGCTTAAATCCGCTAAAATTGCACAATTTTAAAGCTAAAAAACATGCGACTTTCAAAGTCAGCAAAATAGACGAATCTGACTGTGATTGGGAATTGACTCGGTACCTGTGGCTATGGTAATTCCCGGACACCGTATGGGCAGGGCCAGGAGAGTGCGGAGTTTTTAATTGTTTATTTTGAGCTAGACTAGATAATCGACATTATCATAATAGTACATCTGGTAAGTATTATTCGAAGTAGAACTGGTTTGCGTATGCGCTAGGTTGGGGCTGGCATCCGCCGGACTGTCATATGACTACCTGCCTAATAGGGGCACCTAACTTTTTTTAATCTGAGTGTTTATTGAGTGAAAGCCGATATTTAGCAATATCAAAGAGTATTAGGGAGGAAATCACAGGCCCACTCGGGCTAAATGATGGTGGCTGTTTATAACAGGTGGTAAAAAACAACACGTAAATTATAGAAGCACAATCATGTGGGTACATCAGTCATTTCTGATTGAAATTTACCTGTCTTATTAGATGACCTTTCATTAAAAACCCGTTTTCACATTACTTAACCATATAATACATAAGCCGGCCAAAAAATTAATTCTGCACCCGTCTTGAGAAATCTCTATTTGCTGTCTCAGTGAAGACTATTTTAGAAAGTTTACCACTGGCATGACTGGCACGGTTATTGAGCCAATAACACTGAGATAGAACGTTTTTAGTGGTAGACTTAAATCTGTAGATACATGTATAGTATCCGATGCAATGTTAGAGGATATAGTGAAATAATTACTTAAAATGCTTTAAAACATTAGATTTTGCGCTTTTAAATTCATCGCGATATGTCATTTCGAGTTCTTGCACAATCTGTCATATATTAGATTCCTAGACAATTAGCAATTCGTATACCCCTCCCCTACGATAACGCATAGAGAGATACATTGCCAAATTTACTGTGGCTTTTAGTGGCCAAATCAAGCGGTTCATGGAGTAGAACATTTTTTTTGGATGACTAAACTAGTTAGAAAATTTGTAGAGCATTCGCTAAAGATACTACTTGATAGTTAGTCATTTGAGGTCTTGGAAACACCGAGCCGGTGATAAATTCTGAAAGATGGCAGACCTAATTAGACTGTTACACAGCCTCCATTTTGGAGACCAGTGAGATTCATGAGAAGCATTATGCATATATAATATAAAGACTAGATCCCGATAGCCTATGCTTACACATGCTTATGTCAAATTTAGTTACAGACGTCGTAATACTGCCACGTGGTACAAATCTGCATATCGTATATGCCTGAACATGCGTAGTAAATCAAATTTATTGATCTAATTAATCGGATACGTATAATCAAACTCGGCCGTATTATACTATTTACTAGCATACAGTTTCCGCGAAAAAGGAATTCATACATATTTTAATATAGATCATAAGTGCGATTTGGAAGGACTTGGTTTAAAACTCCATCAGTTGTAAGCTGTAAAAGTTGTTTTCCAGCACTAATAATGTATATCGACCTGCGTCGAGTGTTAATTATATCGTCCAACATACGTCGAGCCAGCTCCTGAACATTCACGAGAAATTACTCTTGATCGCCTGAGCGATTAGACAAATTCAATCTCAACTTACTTTGGCAGGTTATATCACGTCCCGGGTTTAGAGTCCCGGATGCGTGTTCAGAATTCATAATAGACATAGATATCAGAAACACTAGATCGCTTATGATATGCTTTCAAGCGTGTATTATAGAATTTAATAAAACGCTAGCAGATTATATAATTTCTGAACGTATGTAGCAATACGATCTAGCAACATTCTCCTGTTATGATACTGCGTAGGTATGGTTTTATTTCAGATTTTATTTCGCAAATAGATAAAATTAAAGCAAATTTATACAATCAATGTTATATATTATGATATATCCATAAAAAAATAATTATAAAACCGGATTTTTAAACATACACGGTTGTACGGACGGTTCAAAATCCGGATAACTGCACAGCCCTAGTACATATGTATGATTAGTGTATTCTGCAGTTCTAGTCAGCTGTCAAAATGTGCATGTTATATGGACAACTGGTCACTTAATACAACTCATTTCACCATGGTAAGCCGATTTAGAGGTCAAATGATGGTGGTTGTATATGACAGGTCGTTGTATGACCACCAATCCTGCAGAACCACTAACACTGATGTTGAGTACAGGACAGGTTGAGTGTAGTTACATTTTGTTAATGATTCATTTTGAGAATTCCAATAGCACACATCAAACAGACAGTATGCAACTCAATCACACTTATTTAGAATGGCGCAATATTCCAGGAAAATTCAGAGAAATAACTATAACAAGGATTAACCATTTAATGGTAAAATTTGGTCTAGAAAATTACAATATCTGCCTACTGAATGTCCATTTACAAGCCAAGAGAATACAATTTGGAAAATTTATCACTGGAATGACCGAGCCAGTCATTCCAGTTGTAAATTTTCAAAAATTGTATTCTCTTGGACTGTAAATGGACATCCATAAGACCATAACAGAGGCTGGTGCTAGCAGGTTTGACCAGTAAAGGGTTAAATTCTTATTTTTATGATGTCACAATGTAGAAACAATATTCATCAAAAATATGTATTAAAATGTCATAAAGAATGGTTCATTGTGCTAATGGATGATTACAGGCAATGCATATCTGTAGAGCATCATAATCAATGTCATAGACGAGTGTAATGCTTACCTGTAGAGCATCATAATCAATGCCACAGACGAGTGTAATGCTTACCTGTAGAGTATTATAATCAATGCCATAGACGAGTGTAATGCTTACCTGTAGAGTATCATAATCAATGCCACAGACTAAACGAAATCAAGGATTTCTTTTTTCACGAGAGAGTTGATACTTACCTCCCTAATACTTTTGATATTGCTAAATATTGGCTTTCACTCAATAAACACTCAGATTAAAACAGTTAGGTGCCCCTACTGGGCAGGGAGTCAGAGCGTAGTCTGGCGGATGCCAGCCCCACCATCGCGCATGCGCAGACTAGCACTTGCTCTGACTAATTTATTGGCTGATACACATGCAACTATAAAGAGCCTGAAGACCGAGCCTCTGTGGGGTGGAGAGGCCGGGTCCGTATCTAGGGAGGTAAGTATCAACTCTCTCGTGAAAAAAGAAATCCTTGATTTCGTTTATTTCACATCAAGAGTATACTTACCTCCCTAATACTTTTGATATTGCCAGAATTTGACAGTGAATTCGGCGGGAGGGAGGCGAGGTCAAAAGACCAGCTCATCCCTATACGCTTTTCTGCGTTTAAGGCACTTAAACTTCTGAAACTGTATGAAAAACAGTCAGGATTTGACTAACCATCGGATAACACCCCCGATGTATGAGAGATGACCGAATGTCATATGCGCTCCCCCCCCCCTCCTTCCTGGGAGGAAGAGTCGAATGACCTCAATGTCCTATACGCTCTCTACGTACAAGTGCCATGTACTACAGGACAGAGACGAAAAAACTCCATTTTCGTGTACTCTCAACAATGAACCACATAAATACACAAAACCATCATCATATAAATAACGGGTAACGTGACAAGACAATCAACAATGGACAACACATACACAAGACTGACCTTGTTGAAATGGCTGCTGACATCCTCTTCCCATTGGTGAAGATCAATGCAGTCCCAAATTAGTGGTTGTTTCCATAAATTAATTGTGAAATATATAAGCAATGAGGAAACCCCATCAAAAATATATATGCCTAGTTATTTTTTCAAAATCGACAAGGCGAGAGGATTAGAGGTGTCACGGAGATAATGGTCTGTGAAACTTGACTCACAGTGCCACTGAGCCACCGACATAATATCATCCACAGGGACCCCATTAAATAGGGCAGTGGATGTCACTACGCCGCGGACACTGTGAGCCTTGGCCACGTCAACCTGCTTCCCGGTGGCGGATTTATGGCAAAACTGAATGCATTCTACAATCCACCTGGAAATGGTGTCCTTAGAAGCCCTGCCATGGGGTTCAATATATGACAACCATAACGCTGACTGGTCGGTGCGCCACTCCGCCGTACGTTGTTTGTACCGGCGAAGCGCCCGGACAGGACACCATGCTTTAGAATTAGGATCATATCTAGTTAAAGCAGGCAAAATAATAGGTTGACCTGGATATTTCAACGACTGATTTTTAGCCAAGAAATTAATCCTAGGTAGCAGCTTAAGGCCTTCCCCTGAAACCACAAAACGGTCATCCTCGACTGATAAGGCATGAATCTCACTCCTACGCCTAGCCGAGGCCGCAGCAATTAAAAACACAGTCTTCAGTGTTAATAGTTTCATAGAAATGGAACTAAGTGGTTCAAACGGCTTATCACCTAGTACTTGAAGCACTAGCGATAAACTCCAAGACGGAATCACAGGTGGATTCCTTGGTCTTAGATTGCCCATGCCTTTAATTAATACATTTAATGTATTCACTTCATCACTTCCCCTCTTAGCCAAGCAAGGAATAACAGACATTAAAGCTGACTTATAACCAGCAATAGAGTTAGGCTTGAGGCTATAGGCATCATAGAGGTGACAGAGGAAATCAGCTACTACCTGAATAGATGCATCCATTGGATCAATACATCTTTTTGAGCACCATTCTGCAAATCTGTTGATTTTATAATTATATGCTCTGGAGGTTGACCCCCTCCTGGCTTTGGCCATAAACATGGCTGCTTGCTCAGAAAAGCCCTCCTTAATTCTAGATTCCTTGACAACATCCACGCAGTCAATCTGAACATTGACGGATTGTTGTGAAGGGCCTTGCCCTGGAAGATAATATCGTCCATCAGAGGCAGAGGAACCGGATTGCAGACCAGAAGGTCCAGCAGATCCGTATACCATGATCGGCTTGGCCAATCCGGGGCGATCAGAAGCACTTGGCATTCCTCTTGTCTGATTTTCTGAAGAATTTTTGGAATCAGGATTGCTGGAGGGAATGCGTATGCATACATTCTCCCCCAGCTGATAGCTAACGCATCTGTTGCGAAAGCGCTTGGATCCGGAATCGGAGAGACGTACGTCGTCATCTTCGCATTCTTCTTCGTTGCGAACAAATCGATGTTGGGTTTCCCCCAATGGTCGAACAGACGATCCGCCACACATTGATTTAGTTGCCATTCCGTGGGTAAAACACTCATCCTTCGGCTCAATGAGTCTGCTAGCAGGTTTAACCTTCCTGGAATATGAACTGCTTTCAAGGTAATCTGGTGATCCAGACACCAACAAAGCAGTCTCCATGTCATCATACAGAGACTGGGCGACTTCGTTCCGCCCTGGCGGTTTATGTAAGTCACAACTGTTGAGTTGTCTGAACGAATAAGAACAATCTTGCCCTGAACTTTCTGTAAGAAATGTTCCAGGCCCAGGACTACTGCTCTTAGCTCCAGTAGATTTATATGTTCCTTTGACTGTTCCAGATTCCAAAGCCCTGATATCGTGGACTCTTCCAGGCAAGCTCCCCAGCCCTCCATCGATGCATCTGTATACACAGTCACCTGAGGGTGGGGAGGGGTTAGCATAACCCCCACCAAGAGATTCTCTGTGTCCAACCACCATTGCAGGTGATGAATCAGAGGCGCCAACACTGACACATTCGAGTCCAGCGAACCTGTACTCTGGGTCCATTGTGTCATGAGAAATAACTGGATCGGCCGCCTGCGTAAGGCGGCCTGAGGAATGACTGGTTCCAATGAAACCATCAACCCCAGCATTCTCAAGTAAACCCGTGCCAGGACATGACGACTGTCGCACACTGACTGAATTAATGAGATGAGTTTCTGAACTCTCTCCTGAGTAGGATAAACATATCCTGTCTCTAGATCGAAGAACATCCCCAGGTAAACAAACTTCTGGGATGGAGTCAGCTCTGATTTTGGGAAATTGATCATCCAGCCTAAGTCTGTGAGAGTTTTCAAAACAATCTCCAAACTGGCCGACAAACTTTCCCGGGTGTGCGCTTTCAACAGCCAGTCGTCTATGTACGTGTGGACTGCTATGCTTCTCCAGCGGAGGTATGCGGTGATCGCAAGAACCACACGGGTGAAAACCCGAGGAGCCGTGGAAATTCCGAAGGGTAGCACCCTGAATTCCCACTGTCTGCCCTGGAATGCAAATCTCAGGAAGCGACGGAAACTCCTGTGTATGGGGATGTGGAAATAAGCGTCCTTCAAATCTATCGACGCTGTCCACATTCCCCTCTCTAACCCCGCCAACACCGAGCGCACAGTCTCCATCTTGAAACTGGGCGTCTCTATGAACTTGTTCAATGGCTTGAGGTTGAGAATTGGTCTCCACCCTCCGGTGTTCTTTGTTACTAAGAACAGGGTTGAATAGAAGCCCGGACACCTCTGTGCCGGCTGAATAGCTCCTTTTTGTATGAGGGAATTTATTTCCTCCTCGATACACAACCTTTGATCTGGGTCTCTCGGATTTGGAGTCCAGATCGGCACTAGAGACAGTCGCGATGGCGGGCCTGTCATCCAATCGGGATGATACCCGACTGAAAGCCATCGCAAGACTAAACGGTCCTGAGTTAACCGTTCCCACTCTTGCATGTGGTCGGCTAGTCGGCCTCCCATCGGTCCACCTAGGGATAGAGGTGGACATAAGGAGTGCAAGAGCGGCACTGTCTCCTTTGCCAGAAACACCGGCGCGGTTCTCACCGCGGTAACCGTCCCATCAGGAACGATTACCCCGCCCAGATCCTCGCGCGCCACGACCAGCACCGCGCGCACCTCGGTGCGCGGGCGGCTGCCTGGCTGACTGCGCCTGAGGAGCCTGCGCCCCTCTCGCTGCTGGCCGAATCGCACGCGGCCGAGGCCGGCGCTGCGATGGTGGTTGGCCTCTGACCTGGCCACTACCACCTCGAGCCTGCAGGGGACGATACGCAGGGGGTGCGGCGCGAACGTTGGCACGACGAAGCACCTCAAACGGTTCGCGCAGCGCCCTCTGGTTATTGACCAGAGTAACCGTCTCCTGGAGGTGTCTACATCCCTCACCTCCAAAGAGACCAGGACCTGTCATAGGCGTACGTAGTAGCCTATTGTAGAGGTCCTGGGACGGGCACAGATTATCCAAGGCAAAAGTGCGCCTTGCCCGGACACTCCTGGTCACCGCCCGCGTCATACAGTCCAGAGCCAGGTTGATACCATCCTGGATGGCTCGCTGGACTGTGACCGGACTTGGCTGGCGCGATGCGGATGCTGTTACTACCCCTTGTAACAGCTGGGAGACGTGGGACAGAGCGGCAATCGAAGCCCTCCCACTCTCCTCCGCATCACGCAACGCGGCATTTGCCGAACGCAACGCGTTCGAACACAAGACTCCCGTGTCAGAACGGGAGCCTGGCCGCGCATCCTCACCCAAAGCCGCGCGGTCATCCACGCTCGGCTTCGGTACCACACCGTACCGCTGGTAGTCCAGGGGCACGATGCGGCAACGCCTGGCCACCTCGCGCGGGGCCTTAGCGAGACGTCCACTCGACTTAATGGACGTCTCCGCCGCCTCGAACATGTCAACGACATGCTCTGCCAGCGGCAGAGAAGGCATAGCGTTAGCAGTAGGCTTACCAGCTAACCACGGCCTGTGTTCACGCTGGCTAGCCGACTGCTCCACGGGCAGATCTGGTCTAACACTCACCAACCACTGGCAAGCGTCAGACCAATCCTCCTCCGTGGCTAGTTGCGAGCGCTCTACAAGACGGGGGCCTTCGTCTTCCTCCTGAGCGCAAGCAACAGAGCTTGACGGCGTATACGCTGATATCCCTGGCAAGCCAGGGAGAGCATGCGGGCCTGATAATACCGGCATGCTAATCTCACTGGCTTGACCAGGAGCAGGCGCCGTGGTAGAGCGCGGGGCATATACCGCCCCACCACGGCCCCGGCCAGCACCAGCTACACTCTCGGCAAGCCGAGGTATGCGGTACCGCTGGCCTTCAGCGCCCAGGGCCACAGTCTGAACCGTGGATTCTACCCCTGGGAGAGTAGAACCGTGGAAAAAGGCGCCTGTATTCCCCGCGAGGGGCGCACAAACGTCATATTCCATGGCCACGTCTTCAGACGGCGACCCCAACAGGTAATCCTCATCCTCCTGGCCAGAAAGATTAGACTCCGGGTCAGCAAAGAGAGCTAACCCGGACTGGCCAGGGAAGGTGCCATACGAGGTACTGGCAGCCGCGGTGTGCGGATACCCCTGGACTGATGAGCAGCCCGCGGGTTCCAGCGACGACGGTCCACGGTCCCTATTGGGCGCGGCAATAAGCCTGCTGCCAGGGCCGTGGAACACCCCCTCTAATGGGGCCACCTCTGAATCTTCAAACAACGGAAGCGTATTAAGGAACGTTGATTCAGAGGTGGGGATTACCTGCTCCGAAGCAGATGATGAGGCCAATAAAGGATTTGGTCCAGGAAGCATGCCACGAAGCAACTCTGGAACCAAATCCTTTATTGTCCTCCTCATCTCTCCCAACATCTCGGTCCGGAAGGCCTCCATGTCCACCGCGGACGAGGCCTTCCTATTACCCTTCTTACTTACGACCTCTTTTTTCAGCTTCTTCTTCTCCTCCTCCACCTTGTCCTTCGCCTGCAAGCACAAGAATTCGGACATTAGCTCGCCCCCCCCAGTGCTTACATATCTCGCAATTAAGCAAGGGACCACAGGGGCTACACTGAAAACAGAGATGAGGGCCAAACTTGTCCCTCAAAAATCGTCCACAGGACGCACAACCAGGTCTCTGAAAAAGGCCAAAGGACGAGGAGTATGAGCAAACTAGTTAAGCTTAGAAAACTCACCAACTCAAGAGAAGGAAAATGATCATAAAGATCATAATTTTTATCAGAAACCAGCTTCGGACAACTTTAATTGTAAATAAAGAGCAAGGCTGATTATGACGTCATTAGTCCTATGACAGGACAAAATCGATCCCCAACAAACATCCCAGTGCAAGGACGAATTGTATCTCTAACCAGAACATGTGCAGAATGGACATTTCGACTACACAAGCATCAGATAAATACTGATAACAATGGCAAATAGTGTTAATTATCTCCCTTTCTCATATCAATAATTAATACCTGACACCTTGTCTAGACAAACCATCCAACCTGATGAACTGGAGCACTCCACCACTGAACGCCTCTTAACTCTCTCCACCTCAAGGAGAAGGAATTGGATCAAGAGGGCAAAGTGAGAAGACCTTTATAATAGGCCTCCAACTCACTGGGCATAGAATTTTTGGTTAGATAACCTAACAGTATTAGTAGGAAATGGAACCATGGTGGAGAGACACAAACCCTCTGCTGATGTCATGTCCATTATTTCTCCTTCACACAGACCTGTGGACATAAACACAAAGAGAAATTAGTCTTATATAGCACCTAGTTGAAATAAACCAACTAATTAAGGCGCTTATCACGTTTAGCGCGAGTCCCGGAAACACATTACAACGGGACAAAACTCGCTAATTTTACTAGAAGTCACCTGATTTAAAGGTCCAAGGCCCTCCTGTGGCGAAGTCACTCTCTCAGCCATCTTTGTCAGGGATAAACTTCTATCTAATAGTCTTAAAAAGCTTTGAAAAGAGTATGGAAAGATTCTAACATAAAAGCATGTGTTGTCTCTCAGCCAATAAATTAGCAAAGAGGCAGTGCTAGTCTGCGCATGCGCGGTGGTGGGGCTGGCATCCGCCAGACTACGCTCTGACTCCCTGCCCAGTAGGGGCACCTAACTGTTTTAATCTGAGTGTTTATTGAGTGAAAGCCAATATTTAGCAATATCAAAAGTATTAGGGAGGTAAGTATACTCTTGATGTGAAAGAGTGTAATGCATATCTGTAGAGCATCATAATCAATGCCACAGACGAGTGTAATGCTTACCTGTAGTGCATCATAATCAATGCCACAGACGAGTTTAATGCTTACCTGTATAGTATAATAATCAATGCCACAGACGAGTGTAATGCTTACCTGTATAGTATCATAATCAATGCCACAGACGAGTGTAATGCTTACCTGTAGAGCATCATAATCAATGCCATAGGCGAGTGTAATGCTTACCTGTAGAGCATCATAATCAATGCCACAGACGAGTGTAATGCTTACCTGTAGAGCATCATAATCAATGCCACAGACGAGTGTAATGCTTACCTGTATAGTATCATAATCAATGCCACAGATGAGTGTAATGCTTACCTGTAGAGCATCATAATCAATGCCACAGACGAGTGTAATGCTTACCTGTAGAGCATCATAATCAATGCCACAGACGAGTGTAATGCTTACCTGTAGAGCATCATAATCAATGCCATAGACGAGTGTAATGCTTACCTGTAGAGCATCATAATCAATGCCACAGACGAGTGTAATGCTTACCTGTAGAGCATCATAATCAATGCCGTAGACCAGTGTAATGCTTACCTATAGAGCATCATAATCAATGCCATAGACCAGTGTAATGCTTACCTGTAGAGCATCATAATCAATGCCGCAGACCAGTGTAATGCTTACCTGTAGAGCATCATAATCAATGCCATAGACGAGTGTAATGCTTACCTGTAGAGCATCATAATCAATGCCACAGATGAGTGTAATGCTTACCTGTAGAGCATCATAATCAATGCCGTAGACCAGTGTAATGCTTACCTGTAGAGCATCATAATCAATGCCATAGACCAGTGTAATGCATATCTGTAGAGCATCATAATCAATGCCACAGACGAGTGTAATGCTTACCTGTAGAGCATCATAATCAATGCCATAGACCAGTGTAATGCATATCTGTAGAGCATCATAATCAATGCCACAGACGAGTGTAATGCTTACCTGTAGAGTATTATAATCAATGCCACAGACGAGTGTAATGCTTACCTGTATAGTATCATAATCAATGCCATAGACCAGTGTAATGCATATCTGTAGAGCATCATAATCAATGCCATAGACAAGTGTAATGCATATCTGTAGAGCAACATAATCAATGCCACAGACGAGTGTAATGCATATCTGTAGAGCATCATAATTAATGCCATAGACGAATCTAATGCTTACCTGTAGAGCATCATAATCAATGCCACAGACAAGTGTAATGCTTACCTGTAGAGCATCATAATCAATGCCATAGACCAGTGTAATGCATATCTGTAGAGCATCATAATCAATGCCATAGCCGAATCTAATGCTTACCTGTAGAGCATCATAATCAATGCCATAGACGAGCGTAATGCTTACCTGTAGAGCATCATAATCAATGCCGTAGACGAGCATAATGCTTACTTGTAGAGTATCATAATCAATGACATAGACGAGTGTAATGCTTACCTGTAGAGTATCATAATCAATGACATAGACGAGTGTAATGCTTACCTGTAGAGTATCATAATCAATGCCATAGACGAGTGTAATGCTGATCGGTAGAGCACAATAATCAATGCCCTAGACAAATGCAATGCTGATCGGTAGAGCACAATAATCAATGCCATTGACGAGTGTAATGCTTACCTGTATAGTATCATAATCAATGCCATAGACGAGTGTAATGCTTACCTGTAGAGTATTATAATCAATGCCATAGACGAGTGTAATGCTTACCTCTAGAGCATCATAATCAATGCCCTAGACAAATGCAATGCTGATCGGTAGAGCACAATAATCAATGCCATTGATGAGTGTAATGCTTACCTGTATAGTATCATAATCAATGCCATAGACGAGTGTAATGCTTACCCGTAGAGCATCATAATCAATGCCATAGACGAGTATAATGCTTACCCGTAGAGCATCATAATCAATGACAAAGACGAGCGTAATGCTTACCTATAGAGAATCATAATCAATGACATAGACGAGTGTAATGCTTACCTGTAGAGCATTATAATCAATGCCATAGACGAGTGTAATGCTTACATGTAGAGCATCATAATCAATGACATAGACCAGTGTAATGCTTACCAGTAGAGTATTATAATCAATGCCATAGACGAGTGTAATGCTTACCTGTAGAGCATCATAATCAATGCCGTAGACGAGCATAATGCTTACTTGTAGAGTATCATAATCAATGACATAGACGAGTGTAATGCTTACCTGTAGAGTATCATAATCAATGACATAGACGAGTGTAATGCTTACCTGTAGAGTATCATAATCAATGCCATAGACGAGTGTAATGCTGATCGGTAGAGCACAATAATCAATGCCCTAGACAAATGCAATGCTGATCGGTAGAGCACAATAATCAATGCCATTGACGAGTGTAATGCTTACCTGTATAGTATCATAATCAATGCCATAGACGAGTGTAATGCTTACCTGTAGAGTATTATAATCAATGCCATAGACGAGTGTAATGCTTACCTCTAGAGCATCATAATCAATGCCCTAGACAAATGCAATGCTGATCGGTAGAGCACAATAATCAATGCCATTGATGAGTGTAATGCTTACCTGTATAGTATCATAATCAATGCCATAGACGAGTGTAATGCTTACCCGTAGAGCATCATAATCAATGCCATAGACGAGTATAATGCTTACCCGTAGAGCATCATAATCAATGACAAAGACGAGCGTAATGCTTACCTATAGAGAATCATAATCAATGACATAGACGAGTGTAATGCTTACCTGTAGAGCATTATAATCAATGCCATAGACGAGTGTAATGCTTACATGTAGAGCATCATAATCAATGCCATAGACCAGTGTAATGCTTATCTGTAGAGCATCATAATCAATGACATAGACCAGTGTAATGCTTACCAGTAGAGTATTATAATCAATGCCATAGACGAGTGTAATGCTTACCTGTAGAGCATCATAATCAATGCCATAGACGAGTATAATGCTTACCCGTAGAGCATCATAATCAATGACATAGACGAGCGTAATGCT
This sequence comes from Chaetoderma sp. LZ-2023a, assembly GCA_034401795.1. Taxonomy (NCBI): domain Eukaryota; kingdom Metazoa; phylum Mollusca; class Caudofoveata; order Chaetodermatida; family Chaetodermatidae; genus Chaetoderma; species Chaetoderma sp. LZ-2023a. Next base: position 16,915,699 of record CM067374.1, read on the forward strand.
TACCTATAGAGCATCATAATCAATGACATAGACGAGTGTGATGCTTACCTGTAGAGCATCATAATCAATGCCATAGATGAGTGTAATGCTTATCTGTAGAGCATCATAATCAATGCCATTGACGAGTGTAATGCTTACCTGTAGAACATCATAATCAATGCCATAGACCAGTGTAATGCTTATCTGTAGAGCATCATAATCAATGCCATAGACGAGTTTAATGCTTACCTGTAGAGTATTATAATCAATGCCATAGACGAGTGTAATGCTTACGTGTAGAGCATCATAATCAATGCCATAGACGAGTATAATGCTTACCCGTAGAGCATCATAATCAATGACAAAGACAAGCGTAATGCTTACCTATAGAGAATCATAATCAATGACATAGACGAGTGTAATGCTTACCTGTAGAGCATTATAATCAATGCCATAGACGAGTGTAATGCTTACATGTAGAGTAGAGCATCATAATCAATGCCATATACCAGTGTAATGCTTATCTGTAGAGCATCATAATCAATGACATAGACCAGTGTAATGCTTACCTGTAGAGCATCATAATCAATGCCATAAGACGAGTGTAATGCTTACCCGTAGAGCATCATAATCAATGTCATAGACGAGTTTAATGCTTACCAGTAGAGTATTATAATCAATGCCATAGACGAGTGTAATGCTTACCTGTAGAGCATCATAATCAATGCCATAGACGAGTATAATGCTTACCCGTAGAGCATCATAATCAATGACATAGATGAGCGTAATGCTTACCTATAGAGCATCATAATCAATGACATAGACGAGTGTAATGCTTACCTGTAGAGTATTATAATCAATGCCATAGACGAGTGTAATGCTTACCTGTAGAGCATCATAATCAATGTCATAGACGAGTGTAATGCTTATCTATAGAGCATCATAATCAATGTCATAGACGAGTGTAATGCTTACCTGTAGAGCATCATAATCAATGTCATAGACGAGTGTAATGCTTATCTGTAGAGCATCATAATCAATGTCATAGATGAGTGTAATGCTTACCTGTAGAGCATCATAATCAATGTCATAGATGAGTGTAATGCTTATCTGTAGAGCATCATAATCAATGACAAGGACGAGTGTAATGCTTATCTGTAGAGCATCAAAACCAATGCCACAGATGAGTGTAATGCTTACTTGTAGAGCACCATAATCAATGCCATAGACGAGTGGATTGCACCTCATCCGCACATACAGGTATGTGTAGCTCAGCCATTGCACAGCCTCATCCACATTCGTCACTGTACCGAGGGTTATCTGTAGACATGTACATAACCAATAGAGGTATCTGACCTGTCACTCAGGTCTTTGACGTCCTAAACAAATACCTCATATATTAGCTGATATTACAATCAATATGACATTGCTCAGCATAACTCTCCCACAGTAGATGTCTGTCTTTAACCTTTTAACACTTATATCAGACAAAAACGGCTTCTGCAGTGGTCTTGGGAAATATCCATTTCCAGACCAAGAGGAGAGCATTATTGAAACATTATCACTGGAATGACAGGCTCGAAGACCGACCAAGTCATTCCAGTGGTAAATTTTCAAAAACACTCTTCTCTTGGTCGGAAAATCTACTTTTCTGAGAAAATTTAAATTTTTTGAACAAATTCACGTTCATTCAAACACACCTACAAAATGGGCAGAGTTTAACTACAAATTGGCGTGGCAAAGTTAGAAACAGGTGCCTCTATTATATTAGTAGCAAATAATCATTTCAGTGATGAATAGTAAATAACATGAAAGTTCAAACCTTATCTGTTTATCTTATGTTTAACATTTACTCAGAACTCACCTCAGCATTTAGGTTATCCGTCAAGCTGGTGATAAACTGGCTCTCTATCGGGGTCTGACGCGTCAACAATGACAGGTAGTGAGACAACTTATTATGTGACGTAAGAATTGTCCCGTGACCATGTGTATCAAACTGTGGCCGACCTGCACGGCCAAAGATCTGAAGGACATCTAGAATGCCGAGATCAACAAATGCACCGTGTTTAGCGTCGTAGATTTGTGTGCCCTGTAAAATACAACTATGAAAAATTAATATCTTAAAATAACTTAATGGACAAAACTAGTCAAGAGAATTAAAACTTTGGCTTCGTGATTGGCCATTAGGAGGCCAAGTCAACGGTAAATTCTCAAATTTAGCACAGGAATAGCTAGCTCTGTTTCTCAAGACCACAGCAGAGAGGTCATTTGCCTCTGGCTTGACCATTAAATTCTTCATTTCGAGAACATATTTACTACTCACTTGTGGCATGGTAAAATCATGTTGATTATTTGCAAAAGATTTTACCTGAGAGTTGAAACAATATTTGAGCTTAATTCTCTTCAAAATAGACAGTAGATTTCAGATTTTACTACTTATTAAACCTACCTTGAGAATGGAATGTGGCCGATGTACATAGCAAATATATGCTTCAGTCTTTGTCGAACTAAACTGCTAGAATGGTCCTTACACAATGAAAGGATTCGATCAGTTACTCAACTTACTAGTAAGCTGAGGTCACACTCATAATGATGCATCCCTCCCTAATTAAGATCAGAGTCTGTCACTTGACAATTAGTTTTGCTTATCTTGATCTTCATTGACCACAGGCACACAGTTATGACATTATTGTGTAATTTCACTGCTTGAATTGAATGGTTAATGCTCTTACATGTTTTATGATAAAAAACTTAAAACATTTCATTGATATTAATAACACTTTATTGCTTCAATTATAATCATGACTAAACACGTTCACAATACTACTTTGCATATAAGTAAACGCCCCAGTCCTCTAGTGTACCGTTATGGCGTTAAATAGGCGTAAAGAAATGTCCGTCATTATAACATGTCTAAGACATGGGCTAACGATGGACGTTGCTTTATGCCTATTTAATGCCAGAATGGTGCAGTAGGGCCCTGGAGTCCATAGAACCTATTAGATAGGTTATAATATGTACACTTTGTCAAGGATGACGTACTTGATGTAAAGCTACACTCTGCAAAATGTATCGTGATACATATTATAATTTTTCAATATTGTTACACACCTATAGATTACAATGATCATCTAATCAACATATATCTGAGAGAAGGGGTGTACAGTATTACCTTAATGATAACAGCATGAGCCGGCAGGTTGACTCCCCAAGCCAGAGTGGATGTACACACTAGCACCTTGATCAAACCCTTGCTGAAATAGTGTTCCACCAAGTTACGATCACTGCGCAGCATACCAGCGTGATGTATCGCAAAGCCATCCGGGAACAACTCTCCTAGCTGCTTGTTTCTTGATCGCCCAAACTAATATATAGATATGAAGATATAGCAATAAGATGGTCCAATATAAGGATGTGTAAGTACTAATTATTTATGCCTGGATGATGGGGAATCACAGCTAAGAACAGATAGGTGTGTTCAAGGTGTTAATTATTTATGCATGGATGATGGAGAATGACTGCTAAGAACAGATAGGTATGATAGAGGTACTAATTATTTATGCATGGATGATGGAGAATGACAGCTAAGAACAGATAGGTATGATAGAGGTACTAATTATTTATGCACGGATGATGGAGAATGACAGCTAAGAACAGATAGGTATGATAGAGGTACTAATTATTTATGCATGGATGATGGAGAATGACAGCTAAGAACAGATAGGTATGACCGAACAAGAGAATAATCAACATTAACATGCACTAACTGAAGTTTTGACCTTTGACCTTTGAACACCAACATAATACTAATGGACCTTTCCAGTTTTAGCTATGCCCTGCCCATCTCTAGCTAAGCTCCACCCACCACACTCATGTTGGGATCGATCGATCCTTGAACCCCAACTTCCAAAAAAATATACAGGTAATCTATAGAATATTTTGAAGCGCCCAGGCAAATTAGTTTCAAAACATTCAACAGCATGTTTATTATTAAATAGTAGTCGTATAATTCATACACCGTGTCAGACTATTAAGCATTTAAGAAACACCAAATCAAGTCATTCGTGATTATGATGTCATCCTACACATCTTGTACTTGATTATGGCATGATATGATGGATGCATAACCTGGAAAGGTCGCCTAGACTAATGATCAATGTAGCAATAATGTTTCATTAACATTGGTATCTTCCTAGACAAATGATCAATGTAGCAATAACGCTTCATTAACATTGGTATCTTCCTAGACAAATGATCAATGTAGCAATAATGTTTCATTAATATTGGTATCTTCCTAGACAAATGATCAATGTAGCAATAACGCTTCATTAACATTCGTATCTTCCAAGACAAATGATCAATGCAGCAATAATGTTTCATTAATATTGGTATCTTCCTAGACAAATGATCAATGTAGCAATAATGTTTCATTAACATTGGTATCTTCCAAGACAAATGATCAATGCAGCAATAACGTTTCATTAACATTGGTATCTTCCTAGACAAATGATCAATGTAGCAATAACGTCTCATTAACATTGGTATCTTCCCAGACAAATGATCAATGTAGCAATAACGTTTCATTAACATTGGTATCTTCCTAGACAAATGATCAATGTAGCAATAACGTTTCATTAACATTGGTATCTTCCTAGACAAATGATCAATGTAGCAATAATGTTTCATTAACATTGGTATCTTCCTAGACAAATGATCAATGTAGCAATAATGTTTCATTAACATTGGTATCTTCCTAGACAAATGATCAATGTAGCAATAATGTTTCATTAACATTGGTATCTTCCTAGACAAATGATCAATGTAGCAATAATGTTTCATTAACATTGGTATCTTCCTAGACAAATGATCAATGTAGCAATAACGTCTCATTAACATTGGTATCTTCCTAGACAAATGATCAATGTAGCAATAATGTTTCATTAATATTGGTATCTTCCTAGACAAATGATCAATGTAGCAATAACGCTATGCAGCAATAATGTTTCATTAATATTGGTATCTTCCTAGACAAATGATCAATGTAGCAATAATGTTTCATTAACATTGGTATCTTCCAAGACAAATAATCAATGCAGCAATAATGTTTCATTAACATTGGTATCTTCCTAGACAAATGATCAATGCAGCAATAATGTTTCATTAACATTGGTATCTTCCTAGACAAATGATCAATGTAGCAATAATGTTTCATTAACATTGGTATCTTCCAAGACAAATGATCAATGTAGCAATAACATTTCATTAACATTGATATCTTCCTAGACAAATGATCAATGCAGGAATAATGTTTCATTTAACCTATTCCAAGCAGATCATAGAATATTGAGTGAAGTAAAGTTTGCACATACATACACAAAGATGGAGGACATAACCAAATGCTAAAACCTATGCACCATATCTCCCATCACGAGTGAACAGGGTGACAACACAAAGAAACCTGCTCAAAAGACCACATACCTTAAAGAACCACCACGTTTTGGCTTCAAAATGGATATCAAATGTTAAAGCATGTCATTAATATTAATAGATCATGCCTATCGTAAGTAGAAAATGTCCTTTTATGTATCAAGATTATATTTTTTAAATTTTACCACTGGAATGGCTGGCTCAGGTTTTCTAGCCAGTTATTCCAATGGTAAGTTTTATTGTTTTGGCCTGCAAATGTTCATTTCCTAAAACCACCGCACAAGTTGATTTTGGCCATTGTGAGTGTTAACAGGTTAACCCTTCATCCCACGAATTTGTTCAAGAAAATTTCAATTTTCTCATAGAAAATGTCCATTTGTAGACCAAGAAAAGCCTATTTTTTATAATTTACCACTGGAATGACTGGCTCAATAACTCGAGCCAGTCATTCATGTGGTAAATTTTTAAAACTTGGCTTTGCTTGGTCTGTAAATGGACATTTTTCAAGACCAGTGGTGAAGCCGTTTTTGGCCGATATGATGGTTAAATGGTTACAGTAGGTTTTTAGCTCTATTAGCCTGTGTATGTAATGTAGAATGGCATGATCTATGGCATAAGCCCTGGCATGGTGTACCACTTACAGCTTTAAGAGCGTCCCCAAGATCGCGTCCATTTGGTGGCTGAAACATAAGGGTATCACCCCTGTTTTTCGATTTCTCCCTGAGCACCATCGCTGTCCGGACTGTTTCATTACGAGCGTGTACAAACACCATCACCTATAAAGTCACGGTAAACTTGCAAATAGCTTCTGTCCTAGATTAGTGCATATTAAGCTAAAATAGTAATAGTACTATGGCTACGAAATTAAAATACCAAAATCACTGGTGTAGTTTTCTTGCAAATTTGCATCATGTAGATAACCATAAATCTGGTTGCAATGCAACCATGAAGCTGGACTTTACGACTTGAACTATGAAGCTTGACTTCAAACATAAAATAAATATAGAAGGCGTTATCAACAAGAGGCCCAAGGGCATGTAACGCTAACCCGGACCATTAGGATTTGAACCATTTGCATTTAAATACCGGTAGACATGATGGATAATCTTTAAAAAAAATCCAAGATGTCCACCAAAGAAATTTACCAATCAAAATTCTCATTCGATATGTTGAAGTCTACCGCCATAGGAGCATTCCACCCAAATTTCCTTGAAATTGGCCCACTAACTAAGGGGTAGCATTTTAAATGCAAACCTCAGGTACTGGCGAAAACTCCTCACCATTGGAATGTGGAAGTATGCATCTTTCAAGTCTATTGATGCAGCCCACATTCCCTTCTCCAACCCTGCCAACACCGTTTTCACTGTTTCCATTTTGAAACTCGGTGTGTCTATGAACTTGTTCAGTGGCTTGAGGTTGAGAATTGGTCTCCACCCTCAGTGCTTTTTGTCACTAGGAACACTGGTGAATAGAAGCCACTAGTATATCTGCTCTAAATTCAATAATATTCAGAATTATAAAAAGTTAGGTGCCCCTAATGGGCAGGTGGATGTACAGTCATGCAAATGACAGACCCCACCCACTGCACATGCGCATACTGGTACTTCCGTTACTAAATATTGGCTGACATAGAAGCAACTATTCAAATAACCAAAGGACCAGGCCTCCGTGGCGTGGGGTGGAGAGGCTGGGATCCTGTTAGGGAGGTAAGTATGTCATCTCACTCGTGAAAGAGAAATTTGGTAAATTTTCTTATTTCACATCATGAGAACATACTTACCTCCCTAACACTCTTGATAAAAGCCAGGATTTGAAAGTCAATTTGGCGGGAGGGAGGCAAGGTCCTGAAAACCAGCACACCCTCGAAGAGACTAGCTCTTTGAATTTTCAAGAGATTTAAAACATCTGAAATTGTATCTGAAACACAAACAAGAATAGAATTTTGCATCGGATAATCGACCGATGAAGAGAGATTGATCAAAAAGCAAATGCGCTCCTCCCCCCTCCCCCCCCCCCTCTTTCTGAGGAAGGTTAGGAAAAAATGCTGCTCTAAATGACTAGCACATTCTCTAATACTTGATGAAAAGTATTACTAGACATTGGAAAAATAAGAATTGCTTCATTTTCAAAAAACTCTCTGAAAGAACCACAATTAAGAGACATTAACCATCACCATATTAAAAATAAAAAATATGACACCATCACCAAGACACAACAAAAAAAATTGTCACATATACTGACCTCTGATGTCTTGGGCGCGGCACTCATCTCTTCCCCCACCGGATGAAGAGAATTGTACCAGCTAATAGTAGGGATACCCTACCCACAAATGTGATATTTGTAAATAGCAGAGGAGGAAAACTAATTACAAATATACACCTCTACATTATTTATTTTCTGAGGTTTGAGACGGCGAGCGGGTTAGAAGTGTCACGAAGGTAATGGTCGGTGAAACTTGATTCACAGTGCCACTGGGCTACTGACATAATGTCTTCAATAGAAACACCATTAAATAATGCCATGGAAGTTACCACACCACGGAGACTCAGGGCCCGTCCTACCCATTTGCCAATTCGTTTTTGAGAATAATTCTCACTGCTGGCGAATAAAACACAAATCTAGGCGAGTTTCATGGCGAACGCAAAATAATACTAACACAATTCATCAAATGGAGCTGGCGAACAGCTTTTCTGCAAACGTGAACGTATTTATGTAGTTTCCAGTAAACCTGAATCTAGCGATCGCGCCTAACCGAAGTCATAGACTAATTATATAAAGATGCGACAGACTGTACTATGGCGTAATATCAAATTTATAAGCAGCGCCACCTTAGTATGGAAACGATGTTTATGACTGTACGTTACTCGAAACGTAGTTATCCCACTTGAATACCGCTTTTTCACCGATAGTCTACCGCGACTATTGCCAGGGGGCGAATTGTGCAAGTGACGTCAACTTGGCACGTCTTTATATAGTTAGTCTATGGTTATACTCGGCTACATTACATTGCAATATAGTGAATCCGAAAGATACCGAATGTGACAAAAAGAGAATCATTAAATCACTATGGGCGTTTTATTTCCGCGAAAAGCCAATGAGATACAACATTAGGGGCGCATAGTGTTTTATAACTAGCCCTGAACTAGTCTTTCTTACTAGAGCGCCGATGGGGGTATTGTGGTAGCGGGCACAAATCTGCTAAGTTGTGCGCCATATCATCAATCAAAGCCACACCATCTGGATGTTTTACTAAAAAAGTGTTTACATTAGTCGAGCATCGATACACCTATGGTATATTTTGACAGATTTAATCCATAATTTACGTTTATTCGCTGTCTGTTCATCGCGAACACAGGTGATACGTAGAAGTGATAATGAAGTTGCTTACGGCCGATGTCAGTTATATAATCTGCAAATAAATATGACATTCGGTTGTTTTTTAATTCACTACTTTCCACTCTGGTTAACTGAAAATTCCAGATTCTACAGCGTGTGAAACGCTTCTGTTTTGGAACAGTCTCCCGTGGTTGGTTAAAAGTTTTGACAGAAAGAAGATGGCATCGCAGAGTAAAATACACATTTTTCGTTCGAAAAAAGCGACCTATCGAAGTAAATAACGATGATGCGGATACACATGCACCCAACTTAAATGTCTAGATTCAGGTTTTATTTGACAATGACGGTCAAGCCATGATTAAATGTTTCTGATAATCTTTATTACTTATTGATCAGAGACCCACTCACCTGATAAAGCATCTAATTCTAACTCTTACATTGTACATGCTGACCATCACCTTTGATTTGATTATTCATTATCAATAGCATCTGCATTGAACAAGGCAGATGGAGTCAGTGACCAGATCAAGATGATCCATGACATGGTCTCCTGTGTCACAGTATGCATCAATTTATTTATTTCATTTGAATAAGGATGAGAAGTGAACACCTTGTCAGTGGTAAGTAATAGGGGAAAATAACAAACACAGCAGTCAGTTGCTAGTAGACAATTCTTTTAATTATATATTATTATTATTATTATTATTATTATTATTATTATTATTATTATTATACAATTGATCTTGATTTTGACAGATTTGTAATGTACAGAGTATGCTTTGGCTAAGAAAACACAGAAATAGGCTAATTAAGAAAAAAGCTTGTCTGGCTAAGACACCCGATATCTGGCTAATAGAATTCCAAAATAGGCTAATATGCTGGCTAATAAATTCTGAACTGGCTAACAAAATTCGAAAATAGGCTAATCTACTGGCTAATAAGTTCTGACTGATAGGTCTGGCCCTGGACACTATGAGCCTTGGCTCTATCTACTTGAATTCCAGTGGCTGTCCTATGACAGAATTGAATACATAATTCTACTATCCATCTGGAAATAGTGTCTCTTGATGCCCTACCATGGGGTTCAATATATGACAACCATAGGGAACATGGGTCCGTCCGCCAAACCTGAGTTCTTCTCTTGTACTTATTTAAAGCACGGACAGGACACCATACTTTAGCATAAGGATCATTTCTGGTTACGGAGGTAAAATAATAAGTTGACCAGGATATTTTAAAGATTGATTCTTAGCCAAGAAATTCAATCTCGGTAGAAGCTTAAGGCCTTCACCTGTAACTATATAACGGTCAGGCTCAGCAGACAAGGCATGAATTTCACTCCTGCATCTGGCTGATGCACCCGCAACTAAAAATACAGTCTTAAGTGTCAATAATTTTACAGATATAGCACTAAGTGGTTCAAAAGGTTTATCACTCAAAACTTGCAGAACCAGAGAAAGACTCCATGATGGTGTCAGTGGAGGATTTCTTGGTCTGAGATTGCCCATACCTTTAATAAGAGTATTTAAAACACTTACTTCATCACTTCCCCTCTTTGCCAAGCAAGGGATAAGTCATTAATGCTGATTTGTATCCAGCAATAGAATTAGGCTTAAGACTATAGGCATCGTACAGGTGACAGAGAAAATCAGCTACTACCTGAATAGATGCTTCCATCAGAGTGATACATCTCTTTGAGCACCATTCTGCAAATCTGTTGATTTTATAATTATATGCTCTGGAGGTTGACCCCCCTTCTGGATCTGGCCATGAAATTCGCTGCTTGCTCAGAAAAGCCCTCCTTAATCGCGGATTTTTTGACAACATCCATGCAGTCAATTGAAACAGTGATGGATTGTTGTGAAGGGTCTTGCCCTGGAAGATAATATTGTCGATCAGAGGCAGAGGAACCGGATTGCAAACCAGAAGGTCCAGCAGATCCGTAAACCATGATCGGCTTGGCCATTTCGGGGCGATCAGAAGCACTTGGCATTCCTCCTGCTTGATATTCTGAAGAATCCTTGGAATCAGGATTGTTGGAGGGTATGCGTATGCATACATTCCCTTCCAACTGATAGCTAGTGCATCTATTGCAATAGCGCTTGGATCTGGAATCGGAGAAACGTACGTCGTCATCTTCGCATTCTTCTTCATTGCAAACAAATCTATGTTGGGCTGGTGATCCGCCACACATTTATTTAGTTGCCATTCCGTAGGCAGAATGCTCATCCTTCGGCTCAATGAGTGATAATGAGCCTTCCCGGAATATGAACTGCTTTCAAAGCAGCTTCCATCTCATCATACAGAGACTGGGTGACTTCGTTCCGCCCTGGCGGTTTATGTAACTCATTACTGTAGAGTTGTCTGAACGTATCATCACAAATTTTCCCTCCACTTCTTTTAAGAAGTGTTCCAGGCCTAGAATTACAGCCCACAATTCTAGCATGTTGATATGTTCCTTTGACTGTTCCAGATTCCAAAGCCCTGATATAGTGGCTTCTTCCAGGCAAGCTCCCCATCCCTCCATCGATGCATCCATAAACATCGTTACTTGAGGGTGGGGAGGGGTCAGCATGACACCCGCCAGGTTTCCTCTCTCCATCCACCAATGAAGGTGATGAATGAGAGTGTCCAACACTTGAATGCGCGAGTCCAGTGATCCTGAACTCTGCGTCCACTGAGCCATGAGAAACAATTGAATCAGCCACCTGCGTAAGGCCGCGTGAGGAATGACTGGTTCCATTGAAACCATCAGACCTAACATTCTCAGATAGACTCCGTGCTAGAATATAACGACTGTTGCAAACCAACTGAATGCACGAGAGATTTTCCACTCTCTCCTGGGATGGATAAACATATCCTATCTCCAGATCGAAGAAGATACCCAGGTAAACAAACTTCTGGGATGGAGTCAACTCTGATTTCTGAAAGTTGATTATCCAGCCTAAATCTGTGAGAGTTTTCAAAACTATCTCCAGATTTGCTGTCAAACTTTCTGGGTTTTCCGATTTTACTGTTTCCATTTTGAAATATGGTGTATCTATAAACTTGTTTAGAGGTTGAGAATTGGTCTTCACCCCACACACCCCCAAACCCCATCCCCACCCCACCACCCCGGAGTTCGTTGTCACAAGAAACACGGTTGAATAGAAGTCCGGACAATCTTGCACCGGTTGAATTGCTTCTTTTAGAATTAGAGATTCTATCTCCTGTTCTATGCACAACCATTTGTCTGGCTCTCTTGGAATTTGAGTCCAAACCAGAACCAGAGACAGATGCAACGGCGGTCCCCTTATCCAATCTGGACGGTATCCGTGCGAAAGCCATTGCAAGACTAAGCGGTCCTGAATTAACCGCGCCCACTTCTGAATGTGACAAGTCAAACGACCTCCCACTGGTGCACCTAGGGTTGACGGGGTGCCCATAAATTTTAGAAGTGGGTGTGTCTCTGATACGAGTGGCAACACCCGAGTGGTACTTGTGATAACCGGAACAAATTTTCTTGCATCAGGCCCGGTTACCACGCGCCACTCCCCGCGCGCCGCGACCAGCGCCACGCGCACCACGGTGCACGGGCTGCTGTCTGGCAGGCTGCGCTTGAGGCGGCGGCTATCGCACAACCGCACGCTGCTGCTGGCATAGCCGACGCGGTCTCTGAAACCGGCCGGCCGGCCGGCTGGCCTCTGACACTGCCAGCCCCGCCACGAGCGTATGGCTGTCGAGCAGCCGAGGGCTGAACACGCACGTGTTCCCTGCGCAGTACTTCAAACTGTGCCCGCAGCACCCTCTGGTTGTTCACCAAAGTCACCGTCTCCTGGAGGTGCCGACAACCTTCACCTCCAAAGAGTCCAGGGCCTGCCATCGACGCTTGCATCAAGCGCGACTTGAGCTCCTGAGACGGGCACAAATTGTCCAGTGCAAAAGTGCGCCTCGTCCTCAGCGACTTCGTGACCGACCTAGTCACAGTCCACCGCCAGGTTGATGCCATCCTGGATGGCTCGTTGGACTGTCACGGGACTAGGCTGTTGCTGCACCGACGCCGCTACCACCCCCGATAGCAGCTGAGAGACATGCGACAGCGCACTGATCGCTGCTCGCGAGCTCTCCTCGGTGTCACGCAAGGCGGCATTCGCCGAGCGCATAGCGCCCGTGCACAACGCTCCCATGTCAGCCCGGGAACCCGGCCGCCTATCTTCACCCAGAGCGGCGCGGTCGTCCGCGCTCGGTCTGGGTGCCAGGCCATAACGAGCATACTGACTGGCAGTAACCCGACAGTGCCTAGCTACCTCGCCGGGGGCCTTCGCGAGGCGACCTCTCGGTCGGATCGACTCCTCTGCCGCCGCGAACATATCTAAGACATGATCAGCATATGGCAGAGACAGAGCCGTGCTGGCCAACGGCTTCGCCTGTAACCATGCCCGAGGGTTACCGGCGACCGTCTCGTCCACGGCGAGCTCTGGTCTCACAGCGAGGAGCCACGCACACGCCTCCGACCAGTCTTCGTCCGTGGCTACCTGCGAACTGCCGACGAGCAGCGGGCACTCGTCATCCTCAATGGCATTCGCAGGCACGGCTGAGTCGGAGGCTATAGACGAACCTGGCTGCCCAGGGAACGTATACGGGCCCGCGAGGGCTGGCATAGCATTCTCCATAGGCAAACCAGGCTCCAAGGCCGCGCTTGTGTGAGGGGGATTATACACACCAGCGTGGCCCGGAACGTCCGTATGAGACTCCACGTCCAACCATGGAATCTTATACGGCTGGCCGTCTGCTCCAATGCGGGCCACAGGCTGAACCATGAAACCTGCTCCCGAGGGAACAGTGCCATAGGTGCGAGCGTTCACGCTCCCCAAGAGAGGAGTGTAGGCGCTCACATCCATGTCTTCATGATCCACCTGTGGACCGAGCAGGTAGTCCTCATCATCTTCCTGGTCAGGAAAGTTAGACTCTGGATTAGTAAAGAAAACTAATCCAGACTGACCAGGAGACTGCCCAAAGGCAGATGAAGAGTTTACTCCGCGAGTGATCGTGGTCAGGCCCGCTGGTCGGGTCCGCCTGATGCTTCTCACGCCGCTGGCACCCCAGGCGATGCGAACATCAAGCCTGGGTCCAAGACGGCCGCCCCTGGATCACTCAACGCTTTGTCCGAGCTAATAGGTCATGATCCAGGGACGGGGGCTACCTGCACTGAGGTCGATGCGCAGGAAGTTGAAACACCTGTGCCAGGCAACATGCCGCGAAGCATGTCAGGCATCAGGTCTTTCAAAGTCCTGCGCATCTCACTCACCAACTCACTCTTGAAGGCCTCGAGCCACCCTTCTCAGAGGCCTTCTTCTTACCTCCTTCTTCGGTTTCTTCCCCTCCCCCGCCATCATCTTCGCCTGCAAAGAGAAGAACTCAGAGGCTAGATCCCCCCCCCCCCACTTTTCACAAATAACACATTTGTTGGACAGCCTACACGCTGAACACAGATGGCAAGGGTGGGGGAAGAATCTAGCTTTCATGGTCTTCAGACAGGACGGGCACTTCTGAAATAAACGAAATCTAGGATTTCTTTTTTCACGAGAGTTGATACTTACCTCCCTAATACTTTTGATATTGCTAAATATCGGCTTTCACTCAATAAAACACTCAGATTAAAAACAGTTAGGTGCCCCTACTGGGCAGGGAGTCAGAGGTAGTCCGGCGGATGCTCGCCCCACCACCGCGCATGCGCCGACTACTACTTCCTCTGGCTCATTTATTGGCTAACACATGCAACTACCAAGAGCCTGAAGACCGAGCCTCTGTGGGGCGGAGAGGCCGGGTCCGTATCTAGGGAGGTAAGTATCAACTCTCTCGTGAAAAAAGAAATCCTAGATTTCGTTTATTTCACATCAAGAGTATACTTACCTCCCTAATACTTTTGATATTGCCAGAATTCGAAAGTGAATCTGGCGGGAGGGAGGCGAGGTCAAAAGACCAGCTCTTCCCTATACGCTTTCAAGCGTTTAAGGCACTTATGACGTCTGAAACTGTGTGAAAACACAGTCAGGATTTGATAAACCATCGGATAACACAACCGATGTCTGAGAGATGACCGATTTGTCATATGCGCTCCCCCCCCCCCCCCTTGGGAGGAAGATTAAATGACCTCAATGTCCTACACGCTCTCTTCGTACTAGTGCCAAGTACTATAGGACAGAGACGAAAAGGCTCCATTTTCGTATACTCTCTCTAAAGAACCACAACCCACATAAACCATCACCATATTAATAACACTGGGTAACGTGACAATACAACACAATGAACAACACATGAACAAGACTGACCTTGTTGTACTAGGAAACTGTCATCACGATTCCAGTAGAGAAGGATGATACAGTCCCGACAAGTGGTTGTCACCGTCGCTGAATGGCGAAGTATATAAGCAATGCGCAAGCACTCTTCACAACATAAAGCGGTTATTGTTTCAAAATCGACAAGGCGAGAGGGTTAGAGGTGTCACGGAGGTAATGGTCTGTAAAACTTGACTCACAGTGCCACTGAGCCACTGACATAATATCATCCACAGGGACCCCATTAAACAGGGCAGTGGATGTCACGACACCGCGGACACTGTGAGCCTTGGCCACGTCAACCTGTCGCCCGGTGGCGGATTTGTGACAAAATTGAATACATTCCACAATCCACCTAGAAATGGTGTCCTTAGACGCCCTACCATGGGGTTCAATATATGACAACCATAACGCTGACTGGTCGGTACGCCACTCCGAAGTACGCTGTTTGTACCGGAGCAGCGCCCGTACAGGGCACCATACTTTAGAATTAGGATCATATCTAGTTAAAGATGGCAAAAAAATAGGCTGACCTGGATATTTCAATGACTGATTCTTAGACAAGAAATTAATCCTAGGTAGAAGCTTAAGGCCTTCCCCTGTAACCACAAAACGGTCAACCTCGGCTGATAAGGCGTGAATTTCACTCCTACGCCTCGCCGAGGCCGCAGCAATTAAAAATACAGTTTTAAGAGTTAACATTTTCATAGAAATGGAACTAAGTGGTTCAAAAGGCTTATCACCTAGCACCTGGAGCACCAGTGATAAACTCCAAGACGGAATCAGTGGAGGATTCCTTGGTCTTAGATTGCCCATGCCTTTAATTAATACATTTAATGTACTTACTTCATCACTCCCCCTATTAGCCAAGCAAGGAATAACAGTCATTAAAGCTGATTTATAACCAGCAATAGAGTTAGGCTTGAGGCTATAGGCATCATATAGGTGACAGAGGAAATCAGCCACTACCTGAATAGATGATTCCATTGGATCAATACATCTTTTTGAGCACCACTCTGCAAATCTGTTGATTTTATAATTATATGCTCTGGAGGTTGACCCCCTCCTGGCTTTGGCCATAAACATGGCCGCTTGCTCAGAAAAGCCCTCCTTAATTCTAGATTCCTTGACAACATCCACGCAGTCAATCGGAACATTGACGGATTGTCGTGAAGGGCCTTGCCCTGGAAGATAAGGTCGTCCATCAGAGGCAGCGGAACCGGATTGCAGACCAGAAGGTCCAGCAGATCCGTATACCACGATCGGCTTGGCCAATCTGGGGCGATCAGAAGCACTTGGCACTCCTGCTGCCTGATTTTCTGAAGCACCTTTGGAATCAGGATTGCTGGGGGGAATGCGTATGCATACATTCCCTCCCAGCTGATAGCTAACGCATCTGTTGCGAAAGCGCTTGGGTCTGGAATCGGAGAGACGTACGTCGTCATCTTCGCATTCTTCTTCGTTGCGAACAAATCTATGTTGGGTTTCCCCCAATGGTCGAACAGACGATCCGCCACACATTGATTTAGTTGCCATTCCGTGGGTAAAACACTCATCCTTCGGCTCAATGAGTCTGCTAGCAGATTTAACCTCCCCGGAATATGAACTGCCTTCAAGGTGATCCCATGATCCAGGCACCAACAAAGCAGTTTCCATGTCATCATACAGAGACTGGGCGACTTCGTTCCGCCCTGGCGGTTTATGTAAGTCACTACTGTTGAGTTGTCTGAACGAATTAGAACAATCTTGCACTGAACTTTCTGTAAGAAATGTTCCAGGCCCAGGACTACTGCTCTTAGCTCTAGTAGATTTATATGTTCCTTGGACTGATCCAGATCCCAAAGCCCTGATACTGTGGACTCTTCCAGACAAGCTCCCCACCCCTCCATCGATGCATCTGTATACACAGTCACCTGAGGGTGGGGAGGGGTTAGCAAAACCCCCGGCAAGAGATTCTCTGTATTCAACCACCATTGCAGGTGGTGAATCAGAGGCGCCAACACTGACACGTTCGAGTCCAGCGAACCTGAACTCTGGGTCCACTGTGTCATGAGAAACAACTGGATCGGGCGCCTGCGCAAGGCGGCCTGCGGAATGACTGGTTCCAAAGAAACCATCAAGCCCAGCATTCTCAAGTAAACCCGCGCCAGGACATGACGACTGTCGCACACCGACTGTATTACCGAGATGAGTATTTGAACCCTCTCCTGAGTGGGGTAGACATACCCCGTCTCCAGATCGAAGAACATGCCCAGGTAAACAAACTTCTGGGATGGAGTTAGCTCTGATTTCGGGAAATTGATCATCCAGCCCAAGTCCGAGAGAGTTTTCAAAACAATCTCCAGATTGGCTGACAACGATTCCCGGGTGTGTGCTTTCAACAGCCAGTCGTCTATGTACGTGTGGACTGCTATGCTTCTCCTGCGGAGGTATGCAGTGATCGCGAGAACCACACGGGTGAAGACCCGAGGAGCCGTGGAAATCCCGAAGGGTAACACCCTGAATTCCCACCGCCGGCCCTGAAATGCGAATCTCAGGAAGCGACGGAAACTCCTCTCTATGGGAATGTGGAAATACGCATCCTTCAAATCTATGGAAGCGGTCCACATTCCTCGCTCCAACCCCGCCAATACCGAGCGCACAGTCTCCATCTTGAAACTGGGCGTCTCTAAGAACTTGTTCAAAGGCTTAAGGTCGAGAATCGGCCTCCACCCTCCGGTGTTTTTCTTCACTAAGAAGAGGGTTGAATAGAAGCCTGGGCACCTCTGTGCCGGCTGAATGGCTTCTTTTAGTATGAGGGAATTTATTTCCTCCTCTATACACAACCTCTGATCCGGATCCCGTGGAATAGGAGTCCAGATCGGCGCGAGAGACAGTCGCGATGGCGGGCCTGTCACCCAGTCGGGACGATACCCGACGGAAAGCCATCGCAAGACTAAACGGTCCTGAGTCAACCGCTTCCACTCTGGCAAGTGGCCGGCCAAACGGCCGCCCACCGGTCCACCTAGGGATAGAGGTGGACATAAGGAGTGCCAGAGTGGCACTGTCCTCTCGGCGTGAAACACCGGAGTGGTTCCCACCGCGGTAACCAGGCCATCAGGCCCGATTGCCGCGACCAGATCCCCGCGCGCCCCGTCCAGCGCCGCGCGCACCACGGTGCGCGGGCGGCTGTCTGGCTGGGTGCGGCTGGGGAGCCTGCGCCCCCCTCGCTGCTGGCCGAATCGCACGTGGCCTAGGCCTACGTTGCGACGGTGGCTGGCCTCTGACCTGGCCAGCACCACCTCGAGCCTGCAGAGGACGATACGCAGGGGGTGCCGCGCGAACACGCTCCCGCCGGAGCACCTCAAATTGTTCACGCAGCGCCCTCTGGTTGTTAACCAGAGTGACCGTCTCCTGGAGGTGCCTGCATCCCTCACCTCCAAAGAGACCAGGACCTGTCATAGGCGTCCGCAGCAGCCTATTATACAGGTCCTGGGACGGGCACAGATTGTCAAGCGCAAACGTGCGCCTCGCCCGGACACTTCTGGTCACCGCCCGCGTCAAACAGTCCAAAGCCAGGTTGATACCATCCTGGATGGCTCTCTGGACTGTTACCGGGCTTGGCTGGCGTGATGCGGAGGCCGCTACCACCCCCTGTAGCAGCTGGGAGACGTGGGACAGAGCGGCAATCGACGCCCTCCCACTCTCCTCCGCATCACGCAGCGCGGCATTCGCAGAACGCAACGCGTTCGAGCACAAGACTCCCGTGTCAGAACGGGAGCCCGGCCGCGCATCTTCGCCTAAAGCCGCGCGATCATCCACGCTTGGCTTTGGCACCACACCGTACCGCTGGTATTCCAAGGGCACGATGCGGCAACGCTTCGCCACCTCGCGAGGGGCCTTCGCGAGACGTCCATTAACCTTAATGGACGCCTCCGCCGCTTCGAACATGTCCACGACATGCTCAGCCAGCGGCAGAGATGGCATAGCGGTAGCCGCCGGCCTACCAGCTAACCACGGCCTATGGTCACGCTGGCTAGCCGGCAGCTCCACGGGTAGATCGGGCCGAACACTTACCAGCCACTGGCAAGCGTCCGACCAATCCTCCTCCGTGGCTAACTGCGAGCGCTCTACTAGACGAGGGCCTTCGTCTTCCTCCAGAGCACTCGCAGTTGACGTCGACGGCGGATAAGCTGATACCCCTGGCAAGCCCGGAAAAGCATGCGGGCCCGAGAGAGCAGGCATGCTAAACTCCGCGGCTTGACCAGGAGCAGGCGCTGTGGCAGAGCGTGGGGTAAACACCGCCCTACCGCGGCCCTGACCAGCACCAGCGACACCATCGGCAAGCCGAGGTATGCGGTATCCGTGGTCAACAGCACCGCCCGGGGACACCTTCTGGACCGTGAAATCTACTCCTGCGAGAGTAGAACCACGGAACACGTCGTCTGTATTCCCCGCGAGGGGTGCACAGACGTCGTATTCCATGGCCACGTCCTCAGAAGGCGACCCTAGCAGGAGATCCTCTTCCTCCTGGCCAGAAAGATTAGACTCCGGGTCAGCAAAGAGAGCTAACCCGGACTGGCCAGGAAAGGTGCCATAGGAGGCTTTGACACCCGCGGCGCGCGGATACCCAGGGTCTGATGAGCAGACCGCGGGTCCCAGCAACAACCGTTGTCCACGGTCCCTCGGCGCGGCGCCATGCCTGCTGCCAGGGTCTTGGACTGCCCCCAACAAAGGGGCCACCTCTGAATCCACAAACGGACCGGACCTAAAGAGACCGGATTCAGAGGCGGGGATCACCTGCTCGTAAGCAGATGCCGAGGACAACAAAGGAGCTGGCCCAGGGAGCATGCTGCGAAGCAACTCTGGGACCAAATCCTTTATTGTCCTCTGCATCTCTTGCAACATTTCGGACCTGAAGGCCTCCATATCCACCGCGGATGAGGCCTTCTTCTTACCCTTCTTACTACCCTCCTTCTTCTTCTTCCTCTCTTCCTCCATCACCTTCTCCCTTGCCTGCAATGAGAGAAAATCAGACATTAGATCTCCCCCCCCTGCTTACATACATCGCACTTCAGCAACGGTCCACAGGGACTGCAGCTGAAGCACAAGTGCGGTACGAATCTATTCTTCAGAAACCTCCCGCAGGACGGGCAACCAGGTCTCTGAAACAGGACAAGGACAAGGACAATGAGCAAGATAGTTAAGGTTAGCGAACTCAAAACCAACTAAAAAGAGAGGGACAGGATCCTCAAGATCGCAAGACAAGAAGAACCAGCCGTGGACAAAACGTTAAATGTTAATAAAGGCCAAGGCCGATTATGATGTCATCAATCCCGTGACCAAAATAATCGATCCGCAACAAGCACCAAGTGCAAGAACGAATTGTATAAGTAACCGGAACATTTCCGTTGAATTGGCATTTCGAGTACACAACAATCAGATATACAGAGATAACTCCTTCCAATTCTAGCATTGGCAAAAAAGGAAATTATCTCCCCTTTTGTTTATCAATAATTAGATACCTGACACTTGTACAGACAAACCATCCAACGTGATGAACCGGAGAACTCCACCATAGTACGCCTCTACATTCTCTCCACCGAAGGGGAAGGAATTGGATCAAGAGGGCAAAGTGAGAAGACCTTTATAATAGGCCTCCAACTCACTGAACATAGATTTTTTGGTTAGATAACCTAACAGTATTAGTAGGAAATGGAACCGTGGTGGAGAGAAACATATCCTCTTGTGCCGAGAAGTCCATCAAAGCTTCTACGTGATACCTGTGGACAAAAACACAAAGAGAAATGAGACTTATGAAGCACCATGTTGTAAAAAACAAACATAAACAGGCGCTAATCACGGTAAGCGCGAGTCCCGGAAACACATTAAACCGGGACAAAACACGCTAGCATATCAAAGAAGTCACCTGATAAAGAGATCCAGCTCCTTCCAAAGGTGAGTCCTCTCTTTCCGACATGCCACGAACGTACAACAATCGTCAAATCAGTGAAAAACAAGGTAAACGCGCAGAAAATGTAGAGTAGCACAAAACCGCATGTAACCCTTAGCCAATAAATGAGCAAAGAGGAAGTAGTAGTCGGCGCATGCGCGGTGGTGGGGCGAGCATCCGCCGGACTACCTCTGACTCCCTGCCCAGTAGGGGCACCTAACTGTTTTTAATCTGAGTGTTTTATTGAGTGAAAGCCGATATTTAGCAATATCAAAAGTATTAGGGAGGTAAGTATACTCTTGATGTGAAAAGGGAGGGATACGAAGACAATGAGTATGACAGTCTCAAAGCCGTGATAACGGATTTTTAAGTAGAAACCAAAAACCAACTCCAGAGAAGACATCCACTATTACGACCACCCTGACGGGACAGGATACTTCTCAAGTTAATACACACCAAATACAACCAGAACCCCAAATTAAGAGAGAGAAAGATTATGACTATCTAGCTATCTCTCAACACTCTTAATAACAGGGAGATGAACACATCACATACTACTCTAACCTAGGATCATGACATCAAGGAAAGAGCAAACCCTGGTTGATTATGACATCAAACCTCACTATGCAAAAGCTCCTACCAGGAGAGGGGATGTCAGATTTATGCAAGAAATATCTAGATCTCCAGACATTCTCAGCTCTCGACTAATATAATATTAAATTATATATACTCCAGAACCCATGCACACGCAAGAGAGAAAATAGTGCAATAGCAAACGGCAGCAGAAAATTTAATTATTTTCAAATAATCATGCGCCATAATTAACAAACTCCCTTAGCCTGAGCACAGGCACCCATCCTCTTGTGCAGGAAAACACGTCCATCCATCCGCCGAGACTCCTCTTCCAGAAGAACTGATGAGGGGGATAGGACAAAAGGAAGGAGATATTTTATTTATTAATATATTATATCCCCAAGCCTTAGACATATCACGATGATAAGTCATCCTGGGACGTGAACAACCTTCCAGAGAAGACCAGGCAACCTTGTATAGACACAAGACCCACCTGTAAGCATAAAAGACAAGAGTTTATTAGCCCTAGGCGCTGGGAAAAAATTTACAAGGATTCCCAGCGCCTGAAAACGCGGTACCGCCGAAAATGGCCGCTACGAAAACCAGTAACACACAAAAGTTACAAGCCTAAAATAAAAGCCTGGAACAATGTCACCTTGGACGATGACGAGGAGGACTCCTCCAACATTCTTGCATCAGCCATGATGGATTGGGATGTAATTAGTTCTCGTAAAATTCAGAAAGAGCCTGTGAAGAATTTCACAAGTTGCTTCTTCAGCCAATATATTAGAAAACGGAAGTACCGGTGTGCGCATGCGCAGAGGGTGGTGTTTGTCATGTGCATGACTGTGTACTTCCACCTGCCCATTAGGGGCACCTAACTTTTTATAATTCTGAATATTATTGAATTTAGAGCCGATATACTAGTATATCAAGAGTGTTAGGGAGGTAAGTATGTTCTCATGATGTGAAATGTTAATGTTGTAAATGTTACGGTTTTTACCAAGGTCAGTGACCTCAACCTTTGACCTTTTGACCCCAAGGTCATCCTGAGTTACTGTATCACTATAAGGAAGCATGTGCCAGTTTGGGTCCAGGATGATATAAACAGAAAAATTGAGCTAAACACAAATTGGATGATGCCTCTACCGCAGCCGCCGGATGATGTGCAGGGTATCGCAATAGCTCGTATTACTTTGTAGTCGAGCTAAAAAGTGAATATTAGAAAACAATTGTTTCACAAAAGTAAATCTCTGCAAGGTTTTGGGTTTTAACCCTTTTACACTCATATCAGCCAAGAGAAGACTATTTTTTGAAAATTACCACTGGAATGACTGGCTTCTTCTCTTGGTCTGCATATGGACATCTATGAGAAAAATTTCAATTTAAAAAAAAAAATTGAGGGTTAAAGGGTTAACTAACATGACTAAAGAAAGACAAGCTACAAATTATGTTAATTGTGTTCATGTAACTAGATTGTACATCTGTGTGTGTGTACGGCGTGAATAAAACCTAGCGACATGCCAGAAGCCTGAAGGTCTTATCCCGAAATCATTATGCCCGAAGCCGGAAGGAAGTATTCTAAATACATCTGATATCACCGGGATGATAAAAGCTGTATCCCAAGATCCTTGATAGTGATATTGATTGACCATTATGTGAACAGATACAGCATTTTTATAAAGTACTATGACCAGTTCTGACTGACTATTGAATATTTACCTGGAATTCTGCTTTCACCTGATAGCGCACTTTTTGGTAACATATCTCATTCATGTCCTCTAACTGTCTTACTCGATTCACCTGCTTCACACCTGAACAGAGATGATGCAATAATACAGGCACATATACTCATATGTAGTTTTCTGATAACTGAGATTCAGGGAGTGCAGAGATAGATCCATACAAACACGGGCAAAGCATGGCTTGAGCTTAACTACAAATGGATGGGACATAGCTGGGTGGGTGGATTCATCCATTCTCTGTAGACCATAAGATGACCGGTTAACAATTTAATGACCACACATGGATTCTGTAGTGCTCTTGAGATATCCATTTGCCAACTAAACGAAGTCTATTTAACCCTCTGGGCCCTACTAAGAATTTACAAAAAAGTGCTAGAAACCCTACAGCCAAAAGCTAGAAACTTGCTTAGAAACCTAGCCTGTTAGCGGTAGTGGAGTGATAGGGGCGTAGTGCTACCATGCCAACTATATTAACTATTTTTGGCAAAGTAACAGATCACTATATATAAAACTATATATCATTAGAAAGGGCAATAAAATACCTTTAAGTACATATAAAATTTGTATGAATAAAATATATTTTAGTTAGTCAACGTGCCTCTCAAAATGGCCACACCTTATAGGATAAATACATTGGTCTATTTTTGCAAAGTTCATCGAAGTTTTTTTTAATTTTACAAATGCCATTGATAAATTTAATCACAATGGTATTAAAACTAACCGATACCAAAGTTTCGTGAAGGTTTTCATCCGATAAGATGTGAAAATGACAATTATATTATGTCATGGTACCGTACAATTTCGGGAAATTCCGGTCATGATTTTGGGGGGAGGCCTCATTCAATGTTGAATAATTCCTTTATACATAATCGAACACATACCAGGGTTTCTCAGCGTTGACAGCGAATAAATGCCAAATTTTATGCTATGTAGCATTGCTGGGTGCACTCAGCCGTTTAAAAAGCGAACGCAAATGTTTTACGCTAAGATTCTATAGCATCGGACATCTTTTGGTAGCGGCGTCCCAAATAGGAATCGTTTATCGTGAAAGATCGCGAGAGAACGACAGGAATTTGTAGAATTGTACCCGTATCTAATATACGAGTACCACGCTCATTACCCGTTATTGGCAACACCGTATCACGTACTATAAGATTGATGCATCTGATTGGTCGGGAACACATGAATATTAATTTTTCCGGCAAGATGGCGACACGATCAGCAGTTTTTCAAAATAGTTGTGTGTTCAAATATGACAATCTATGCATATTTCTTGTACGCCACAAACTAAAAAGTAGACAGATGACTAGATTAACGATATTGCCAATCGGGAAGTGGGATGCCGATATATTTGACAACTTTCGCATCTCAACTCGGCCTAATTAATGCTTGTAATTTGAAGAGTAAGTTATCTCGGAAATTGTAAACAAAGACACGCATCGATGATATAACCTTATTGTGATTTCGCGACCAGAGGTAAACGAAATTGATTTATATATTATTGGTTCAGCTGCTCTCTTAACACAATCTATAACTTTCTCAGTTAAATTAGTCATTGAGTAAACGAAAACTTACAAGTAACAGCACATTTACTAATAATCATTGATGACTAAATTACTAATAATTCCTTAGAAAACAAATATTTCACTATTGCCCTGGTTACAAATCTATCACCATTTACTGTGTGGCCAGTATCCTCTGATCAAAGATATAGAGAACCGGGGCCCTGAAATAAACTTGTGTGCCAAAAATCAAAAACAATTGTCACATTTGAACCTGAAATTCCAGAACTCCACATTTACAGTCATTATAAATGTAAGATGTTGAATATTTTGAATCCAATGTGAAGCTGGTGCTGCCTTAGCCAGTTTAATTAGTTTCAAAATATTCAACAGAATTTTGAAACATGCGTAGCAAATTTATTATTCGCTCTTGTCGATTGAAAAGGTTAGTCCAGTAACTAGTAGTCATACTCCCTCCTTGAACGATATATGCCCACCATTTATTATATTATTCATTTCATTTATGCGCTAAAAATTGAGGGTGGTGTATGACTATAACACCCATTGTCGGGTCATAATGTTTACCAGAATATCCTTTAGTCTGAGTCTGCTCTGACTCAACCTGCCCCTGTGACAGATATTTGGACAGACTGTCAGTCTGTGACAGTCTGTCCAAATATCTGTCACTGGGACGCGTTGAGTCAGAGCAGACTCGGACTATATATCCCTATGACCTTGCGCCGTACATGTATATTGTTAACCATTTAACATTTGAGTCAGACCAAAACTGCTGCAGTTGTCGAGGAAAATGTAAATTTTCCGACCAAAGATTATTTTTGAAAATGTATCACTGGAATGACTTGCTCTTGGTCTGCATATGGGCATTGTCTATGAGAAAATTTAAATTTTCATGAAAAAATTTGATTGTTAAAGTCTTACTATAACACTTCTAGAATTTGGATATTTCTGATTTATCCTTCCTATTTTTTGCAGGTGACTGATGGGCGATTGCTTCTAAACTCTAAACGGACTCAGTTTTTCCTGCTATGCCTAATGGATTTACTAACATGGATTTTATATAAAAAATAATAATTTGATGACCTGTGTTACCCTATAATCTAATTTTTGTATGGAAACAGTATATTTGAACTAAAACATGATGATGTACATTCGAAACATCATCAGCTACTACACACATCAATGGCTGACAGCTATGCCGGCGGCTGTTCTGGATCGACTGCCGACTGTTATCAACCGTATTCCTGAGGGCTCAGCTAATGTGCATCTCACATAAGCTCTATGTATCATTTGAGATTGGGTGGGATTTGAATCAAATATCAATAAATTAAATTTAATCTCTTAATTATACCCACACGTTTTGAAAAAACTGCAGGGATATTACAATCGCCTCCACCTGTCTGTCTGTCCATCCATCTCCTCAGAAAGCTTTTGGTAGAATTCAATCAAAATTATTGTGTAAATTACCGATATGCTTGTGGATTGGGAGACACCATTTACACTAGGCTCCATTCCCATGTCCCTATGGGTGTAGAATGTGAGGTAACCTAATACATTAGGCTGTGACACTTCTCGGGTCGGAAGAGGCTGATGGGGGAGGGGCAAAACGTCAACTGAATTTGTTATGTGAGTAGCAGCGACAGCAGAGTGAAATCTACACAATGTAATGTGCACAAGATCAAGGTAAGAGATGAATTGCCCATATCTCATTTTAATGGGGAAAAATTAAAATTTATAAAGGAAAGCTGGTGAATATTTTAGAATTAGTTTGCCTTTGCTGACCTGGTGAGTTGGGCAGCAACAGCTTTCAGTCAAATCAAAGTACTTGAAATTGGTTTCAAAATATTCACCAAGTTAGCAGTATCTATGGTTACCATGAAATTTGGAATTCAGGATTCAAAGTATATAAACTGATCCCAACACGCGCAAATCATCGATGGAGCTTATGTAGAGATGGGCGGGGCATAGCTAAAAAATTATCCATTAGAAAATCTAAATTTCTGCTCTGCCCTTCCTTTTGTCAATTCCAGTTTTTACTATGTTTAACCCTTTCGTGACAAGTCCTGAAAACAATGTGGCATGGCAACTGATGGTTGTAGCCTAATTTCTCAATCCGAAAGAAAATTACATTTTAGTATGATGACTGAATTAATTATACCTACCAACCTTGTCTCTTTGAGTCCATTCATTATCCCCATACCTACCCTTGTCTCCTCGAGTCCATTCATTATCTCCATGTTTTGAAAAAATGGGGATATAATTGCCTCCATCCACTTATCTGTATGTCCATCATGCTATCTCCTCCCAAACAGTTGGGTCGATATCAACAAATTTGGTATGGCGGTTACCCATATGATTGCGCTTTGCAAGACAACATTTAGATTTGGCCCTACCCACTGAAGGTCAGGGGGTGGGGTCCAAAGTTCAAATATCCAAAAAAAATGTCTGTCATATTTTACTCCCAAACTGTTGTGTGGAATTCAAAGAAATTTGGTGTGTGGGTTGCCCATATAATTGTGGATTGCCTGACATTTATTTCTTTGGGTTGGAGAAGGGGTTAAAAGGTCAAGAAATTTATTGTAAGCAGAGATTGGAGTCTTCCAGATTTATCTAGATTTCTGGATTTTTCATAGACCACTCTCGCACACCAGTTGACACCCTCTCCATGAATTGAAATTAAGCCAAATGAGCCACTCCAGTCTCTGTGTAATGAAACTAATTCAAACAAATTTGGTATGTGATTATGGAGTGCAGAGGATACGCCCCCAGGGATGGGATGGGTAGAGAGGTCAAAGTGGTGAGCATGGGGATTTGCTATAATGCGTCATCGACCAAGCAATCTAGTTATCACTAACTTACCATCATTGTCGAAGACTTGATGCTTGATAAATAACATTATGAACAGGAGTAATCAGAGATTGTAAACCACCGCCGAGACCACCCTACCGTTTTTGTCATATCCAAATTTGTTAAATCTTTATGTATGATCACACAGATCCCAGCCAAAGTCTGGAAACCCTTGTTTAGGTTATATTGGTTTGTTGTGTTAAAATTTTAAATGAATCGGATCAATAGTTTTTTAGATGCAATACTGGACGCATGCACACACAATACCCTCTTTCCCCTTAGGGCAAGGGTAATAATCCAGGAATGAATAGCAATAAAGATCAAAAGTACCTGCAATCTAAAGAAACAATCGGTTGAGTATATTTTGACAAATTTAATTGGAATCTATTGTTGTCCAAAACAACACCAGTTTCCAATCAAATTGGACTCGATATATTCAACAAATCTACTATACATAGTCCAGTCTGATTACCTAAGATGAGATTCTCTCTCTCCCTCTCACTTTGAGTAAACTTTATTTGATATTTACACTGATAGCTTACAAATAATACAGTATTCAACCCTTTAATACGCAAGCTTTACCACTCGAACATGTTGTCACCTAATGCAGCAACATCTTCCAGTCCAATCGATCTCAAAATATTCAACAATTTAATCACCAGTCCTACTAAGTAATATGACACTCTTACATAGAAGAAACTGTATTTGACATACATGTAGTTTACAATGGCAGCTTATACAATAAGTGATTCGAAATAAAATGGTACAGTAGATTTACATCAAGCGCATCAGATTGAACCCTTACCACTCTTATGTCAATATTCTATCTTTTAATGTGCCAATAGCCTGGAAAACTGGTACTGTTCTACTTCTGCTAATAGAAACTGGTGTACATTTTTTAACAACTTTGGTTCAGTAGATGATGTTGCTATCTACGACAGCAACATCTTCCACCAAATCTGTTGAGACAAGAACACCAGTTCTTTCAATTTAATTTGAAAATTTAAAATTTTGACAGAATGGTAGGGGTTAATAAAATAGTGCAGAAGATAGAATTACAGAATCATCATTTTCATGAAATCTCAACCAGATAACTGTCCTATTCGCCGTATGATCCTGAAGAAAAAAAAGAGGAGAAACATTTACAAGATGAAAGAACAATAGAAAACTTAAATAAAACTGGAACAGTCAACAAAGGTGATTTCAAATGGCAATAGCAAGCTAATATGTCTCATGACTCGCATTACTTTAATAATGCATGTTACGGGCCCGTATTGACCCAGTAGCGGCCCCGTAACATGCGGTATCATGATAGATGATTGAGGAACAGAAATTAGACCGTAGACGCACGACAATATCTCCCTAGAAGCTAAATGACGGGTGTGATATAATGGTATTAATGGGCAAGCTATGTAAGGATGCACCTTAAATCTTGTAGGCATCAGTGTAGCTATTCAGCTGTATGTAATATTTTACCGACGCAATTATAAATTAGGTTAGACATTCTCACTAAGCGATTCCGGCCATCAAGGAATCGAGTACTCGGTTAAATAAAGGAATCGACACGCTATCGTTGACGATTTTACGCTAGGAATTTCATTCACAGAAAACTTTATATTTTCCCATAGAAATTTGTAAACAAACTGAATTGACCAATCAACAGTGGATTTATAAAATTCAGTCATCTGACGTAATGTAACCCTACGTTTGATTGGATAAAACGCCCGTAATGCTCGTGTATTTAGCGATCGAAAACTGGTGCCCTTAAAGCCGTCCAGACGGCGCGTAGTTCTCTACGTCAACTTGTTGAAAACCGTCCAGACGGCTCGTAGGTTTATTTGTACGTTTTTTGTGCACCGTCTAGACGGCTCGTAGGTTCCTTAGGGTTAAGAAAATTTACCCTAACTGAATGATGGCTATCTCGATTACAGAGACAGTCATTTTAGTGGAAAATTGTCAAAAGTACTCTTGTCCCTGGCCTGCAAATGGAGATCCACTAAGTCAAAAAAGTAACCATTGTCAACAGATGAAGACATATTTGAATGTATATGATAATTTTAACCATTTAATCATAACTTTGCTATTACATCAAATCAATGTCAGCTGAAATATAGTAGTAAAATTGAACTTAGGCAACTAAACTAAAACACACACTGGTTATATATGCTGTTAAAGATAACAAGTATTAAAAGTTGCCTTAAGACGTCCCTTTCTTCAATTCCCAACTCCAACCAAACTTATATTCTGAGACTATTTACCTTACAAGACCACCTGCCTCAAGAGACTATCTTTGGATTGTCCCTGGGTGGTTTCATAGTACAGATTTGATTGAATATTGTATATACAGTCAAACTGTGATGCATTAACTATTAAAAGCGACCACGCAAGAGACAAAAGTTGTTCCGATTGTCTCTTTATCCCGGTAGTAACAAAAAAGATTTCACAGACCAATCAATCAAATAGTACCAGTTGCGAGTCGCAACTAAAGACAGAGTCCAGAGTCAGAAAGTTTAATATTTAAGAGCATAGGTTGTATAATGTGGACAACTGTATGATCATTAATGATTTCTAATATGCCAGAACTATACATGTCATCGTCATTTGTAATGTGGACAACTGTACGATCATTAATGATTTCTAACATGCTAGAACTATACATGTCATCGCCATTAGTAATGTGGACAACTGTACGATCATTAATGATTTCTAACATGCTAGAACAATACATGTCATCGTCATTTGTAATGTGGACAACTGTACGATCATTAATGATTTCTAACATCCTAGAACTATACATGTCATCATCATTTGTAATGTGGACAACTGTACGATCATTAATGATGTCTAACATGCTAGAACGGATTTCTTTTTTCGCAAGAGAGTTGATACTTACCTCCCTAACACTCTTTGATATTGCCAAATATCGACTTACACTCAATAAACACTCAGATTAAAAAAGTAAGGTGCCCCTACTGGGCAGGTAGTCAGATGTCAGTCCGCTGGATGCCAGCCCAAACCTTGCACATGCACAGACTAGTACTTCCTCTGACTAAATTTATTGGCTGACACTATGCAACTTTAAGAAAGCCTGAAGACCGAGCCTCTGTGGGGCGGAGAGGTCGGGTCCGTATTAGGGAGGTAAGTATCAACTCTCTCGTGAAAAAAGAAATCTGTGATTTCGTTTATGTCACCTCAAGAGTATACTTACCTCCCTAATACTCTTCGATATTGCCAGAATTCGTCTGACAATTCAGCGGGAGGGAGGCGAGGTCAAAAGACCAGCTCTTCCCTATGCGCTTTTCTGCGTTTAAGGCACTTAAACTTCTGAAATTGTGTGAAAACACAACCAAGGATAGATTTGAACATCGGGTAACACAACCGATGGCTGAGAGATGACCATATGTCATATGCGCTCCCCTCCCCCCTCTTCTTGGGAGGAAGACTGAATGACCTCAATGTCCCATACGCTCTCTACGTACAAGTGACATGTACTATAGGACATTAAACGAAAAGGCTTCATTTTCGCATACTCTCAATAATGAACCGCATAAAACACGTACCATCCCCATATTAATAACGAAGGGTCACGTGACAATACAATTAACAATGAACAACACATAAACAACTGACCTTGTGGAAGTTGGCTGCTGTCATCATCTCCCCATAGTTGAAGACTGATGCAGTCCAAATAAGTCGTTGTTTCCATTGATTAATTGTGAAAATACATACAAAAATGAGGATATCTCATCAAAATATGTACACGTAGATTAGCTTTTCAAAATCGATACGGCGAGAGGATTCGAGGTGTTACGGCGATAATGGTCGGTAAAACTTGACTCACAGTGCCACTGAGCTACTGACATGATGTCATCCACAGGGACACCATTAAACAGGGCAGTGGAAGCCACTACGCCACGGACATTGTGAGCCTTGGCCATGTCAACTTGTTTACCTGTGGTGGATTTATGACAAAATTGAATACACTATAATCCACCTGGAAATGATGTCCTTAGACGCCCTGCCTTGGGGTTCAATGTACAACAACCATAACACTGTTGGGTCTGTCCATCATTCCTGAGTACGTTGTTTGTACCGGTTTAATGCTCGGACTGGACACCATGCATTTGAATCATGATCATATCTGGTCAAAGCTGGTAAAAATATGGGTTGACCTGGATATTTCAGACTGATTTTTAGCCATGAAATTTATCCTAGGTAGAAGCTTAAGGCCTTCCCCTGTAACCACAAAACGGTCTGTCTCGGCTGATAAGGCATGAATTTCGCTTCTACGCCTAACCGAGGCTGCAGCAATTAAAAATACAGTTTCAAGTGTCAACATTTTCATAGAAATGGAACTAAGTGGTTCAAAATGCTTATCACCTAGTACTTGAAGCACCAGAGAAAAACTCCAAGATGGAATCACTGGGGGATTCCTTGGTCTTAGATTGCCCATGCCTTTAATTAAAGTGTTTAATGTACTTACTTCATCACTTCCTCTATTAGCCAAGCAACGGATAACTGTCATTAAAGCTGCCTTATAGCCAGCAATAGAGTTAGGCTTGAGGCTATAGGCATCATACAGGTGACAGAGGAAATCGGCTACTACCTGAATAGATGAATCCATTGGATTAATACATCTTTTTGAGCACCATTCTGCAAATCTATTGATTTTATAATTATATGCTCTGGAGGTTGACCACCTTCTGGCTTTTGCCATGAACATGGCTGCTTGCTCAGAAAAGCCCTCCTTAATTCTAGATTCCCTGACAACATCCACGCAGTCAATCGGAACATTGATGGATTGTTGTGAAGGACCTTGCCCTGGAAGATAATATTGTCCATCAGAGGCAGAGGAACCGGATTGCAGACCAGACGGCCCAGCAGATCCATATACCATGATCGGCTTGGCCAATTTGGGGCGATCAGAAGCACTTGGCACTCCTCCTGTTTGATTTTCTGAAGAATTTTTGGAATCAGGATCAGCTGATAGCTAACGCATCTGTTGCGATAGCGCTCGGATATCGAATCGGAGAGACGTACGTCGTCATTTTCGCATTCTTCTTCGTTGCGAATAAATCTATGTTGGGTTTTCCCCCAGTGGTTGAACAGACGATCCCCCACACATTGATTTAGTTGCCATTCCATAGGTAAAACACTCATCCTTCGGCTCAATGAGTCTGCTAGCAGATTTAACCTTCCCGGAATATGAACTGCTTTCAAGGTAATCCTGCGATTCAGGCACCAGCAAAGCAGTTTCCAGGTCATCATACAGAGACTGGGCGACTTCGTTCCGCCCTGGCGGTTTATGTAAGTCACAACTGTTGAGTTGTCTGATCGAACTAGAACACTCTTGCCCTGAACTTTCTCTAAGAAATGTTCCAGGCCCTGGACTACTGCTCGTAATTCCAGTAGATTTATATGTTCTTGTGACTGATCCAGATTCCAAAGCCCTGATATTGTGGATTCTTCCAGGCAAGCTCCCCACCCCTCCATCGATGCATCTGTACACATTGTTAACTGAGGGTGAGGGGGGGTTAGCATCAACCCCGGCAGGAGATTCTCTGTCTTCAACCACCATTGAAGGTGGTGAATTAGAGGCTCCAGCACTGACACATTTGAGTCCAGTGAACCTGTACTCTGGGTCCATTGAGTCATGAGAAATAACTGGATAGGCCGCCTACGTAAGGCCGCCTGACGAATGACTGGTTCCAGAGAAACCATCAAACCTGTGCCAGGACAAGACGACTGTTGCACACTGACTGTATTAATGAGATGAGTACTTGTACCCTCTCCTGAGTAGGATAAACATATCCTATCTCTAGATCGAAGAACATTCCCAGGTAAACAAACTTCTGGGATGATTTTTGAAAATTGATTATCAAGCCCAAGTCTGTGAGAGTTTTCAAAACTATCTCCACATTTACTGATAAACTTTCCTGATTGTGTGCTTTTAACAGCCAGTCATCTATGTACGTATGGACAGCTATGCTTCTGCGGAGGTATGCTGTTATCGCAAGAACCACTCTGGTGCAGACCTGAGGAGCTGTAGAAATTCTAAAGGGTAAAACCCTGAATTCCCGCTGTCTGCCCTGGAATGCGAACCTCAGGAAGCGATGAAAACTCCACGCTATTGGAATGTGGAAATAAGCATCCTTCAAATCTATTGAAGCCATCCACATTCCCTTCTCCAACCCTGCCGATTTCACTATCTCCATTTTGAAACTGGGTGTGTCTATGAACTTGTTCACTGGCTTGAGGTTGAGAATTGGTCTCCACCGTCCAGCGCTCTTTGTTACTAGGAACACGGTTGAATAGAAGCCCGGGCACTTTTGTGCCGGTTGAATTGCTCCTTTTAGCATGAGGGAATTAATTTTCTCATTTGAGTCCAGACTGGCACCAGAGACAGCCGCGATGGTGGGCCTGATATCCTGTCGGGATGATATCCGACTGCAAGCCATCGCAAGACTAAATGGCCCCGAGTCAACCGTCCCCACTCTTGCATGTGGTTGGCCAATTGACCTACTACTGGTCCATCTAGGGAGAGAGATTGACATAAGAAGCGCAAGAGTGGCACTGTCTCTTGGTGCAGATGCACTGGAGTGGCTCTTATTGTGGTAATCACCCCTTCAGGTACAATTACCATGACCAGATCCTGGCGTGCCACGGAGCGCACCGCACGGCCCCCTCGCTGCTGGCCGAAGCGTGCGCGGCCATGGTCGGCGCTGCGCTGGTGGCTGGCCTCTGACCTGGCCACCGCCACCTCGAGCCTGCAGGGGATGATACGCAGGGGGAGCTGCGCAAACACGTTCTCTGCATAGCACATCAAATTGCTCGCGCAACGCGCTCTGGTTATTGACCAGGGTAACCGTCTCTTGGAGGTGCTTACATCCCTCACCTCCAAAGAGAGCAGGACCTATCATAGGTGTATGCAGCTGCCTATTGTACAGGTCCTGGGATGGGCACAAGTTGTCAAGAGCAAACGTGTGCCTCACCTGGACTTTCCTGGTCACCGACCGGGTTAAACAGTCCAGCGCCAAGCTAATTTCATCTTGGATGGCTCTCTGGACAGTCAGCAGACAAGGCTGGCGCGACGCGGAGGCTGTTACTACCCCCTGTAACAGCTGAGAGATGTTGCGAGAGCGCTGAGATAGACGCCCTCGAACTCTCCTCTGCATCGTGCAACGCGGTGTTTGCTGAACACAAAGCGTTCGAGCACAGCGCTCCCGTGTCAGACCGGGAGCCTGGCCGCGTATCCTCGCCTAGCGCAGCGCGATCATCCGCGGTTGGCTTAGGCACCACACTGTACAGCTGATATTGATCAGGTACGATGCGGCATCGCTTTGCCACCTCGCGAGGGGTCTTCGCAAGACATCCATGCGCCTTGAATATATCAACAATATGTTCAGCCAGCGCCAGAGATGGCATAGCGGTAACAGTCGGCTTACCTTCCAACCACGGGCGCTGGTCCCATTGACTGGCCGACTGATCCACAGCAAGATCTGGCCTGACATTGATTAGCCACTGACAAGCATCAGACCAGTCTTCCTCTGTGGCTACCTGCGAATGCTCTACAAGACGAGGGCCTTCGTCGTCCTCCTGAGCAATCGCAGGCGTGTGTGTGGCTGGAGGAACTGATACGCCTGGC
Source organism: Chaetoderma sp. LZ-2023a (assembly GCA_034401795.1). Classification (NCBI taxonomy): domain Eukaryota; kingdom Metazoa; phylum Mollusca; class Caudofoveata; order Chaetodermatida; family Chaetodermatidae; genus Chaetoderma; species Chaetoderma sp. LZ-2023a. The sequence goes on from CM067374.1 coordinate 16,951,020, forward strand.
AAGCCAGAGAAAGCATGCAGGCCTGAAAGAACAGGCATGCTAAACTGACTGGCTTGACCAGGAGCAGGCGCCGTGGTATTGCGTGGGGAAATTTTTGCCACACCACGGACCTGGCCAGCACCAGCTACAGCATCAGCAAGCCGAGGTATGCGGTAATACTGGCCATCAGATAAAGCCTGGGCTACCTTTGGCGCCGTGAACGCTACTCCTGCGTGAGTAGTTCCATGGACAATGACGCCCGTATTCCCCGGGAGGGGTGCACGAACATCAATGTCCATGGCCACGGCGCCAGAAGGAGAACCCAGCAGATAATCCTCTTCTTCCTGGCCAGAAAGATTAGACTAGAGGAAGTGGTATCTACAGCCAGAAGACTAAGACAATGAGTATTCTAGTTAATTGAATTAGTAACTCAAAACCAAAATAAAAAGGAGGGGGGGGGGGGGGCCATAAAGACCCAAGCTAATAATCAACCAGCGTTGGACAAAACTTTATAAATGTTAGTAAAGTGCAAGGCTGATTATGATGTCTTTAGCATAGACAAACCATCCGATTTGATGCACTGGAAGCTTCACCAACACTATGACCTCTTATCTATAAACGGAAGGAAGTGGACCAAGAGGGCAAAGTGAGAAGACCTTACGAGGCCTCCAACTCCCTGGGCATAGAATTTTGGTTAGATAACCCAACAATGTCAGTAGGAAATGGAATCTTGGTAGAGAGAAAAACAAACCCTCTGACGATGCGCTGTCCTGTTTAATCATAGATAGATACCTGTGGACATAAACCAAGAGAGATTAGTATTTCATAGCGCCATTTTGAAATAAACCAGTTTTCTAGGCGCTTATCACGTCCAATCGCGAGTCCCGGAAACACATTACATTGGAACTAAAACGCTAACTTAGACAAACATTTAATAGAAATCACCTGATAACTTGATCCTGGTCCTTCCTCAGAGGCTTTGGGACGGTCAGACATGATTTCATGATGGATAAAGTATGTAAAATGAGCGAAAAGAAATTAAAAGCTTAAAGCATATGACTCTTTGAGCCAATAAATTGGTAAAGAGGAAGTACTAGTCTGCACATGCGCGAGGTTGGGCTGGCATCCGCCGGACTGACATCTGACTAACTGCCCAGTAGGGGCACCTTACTTTTTTAATGTGAGTGTTTATTGAATGTAAGTCGATATTTGGCAATATCAAAGAGTATTAGGGAGGTAAGTATACTCTTGAAGTGAAAATACATGTCATCGTCATTTGTCATTCACACAGTGCTCATGCACTGATCAGACTAAGCTAACCGCACTTCCATTCAGTCTTACCAGGTTATAAATACTGGACCTTCCATATTAATTATAATATGCATATTTTACCTATAAATGTTTGTGCTAGAGGAACTGGTCTGAATCGTCCGTCAAAGAAAAAGAGTCCCTGGAATGGATTGACATTGAGGAAGTGAGCCACATCAAGGTAGTTAGGCAAGGTGGCTGATAAGCCCACGATACGTATCATACTCTGAGAAGACTCCACCTACAAAAGGACAAAGAAAATGTATAACGATGTACTCAATATTCAAAGCTGTTAATTTGATTTCAATAATAAAGATTAACACATGTAAATTTTTTCAACACATGTACATTTTTTCATAACAGCAAGGTTACAGCACAGATTATAAATAAGTTGGTCTGTTTCCAAAACAAAAAGATAAACATGTTAGTTAGTGCAATTTTGAACATGATGTAAGAAAAGTTCTGTTGAATGTGTTGAACATAAATGGATTGGAAGACATTGCTGCCTTAAGCAATCAAATTATGTCCAAAATTTGCACCAGTACATTATATTTTGTTTTGGAAATGATCAAAGGTATTTCTGTGCTGTACTGTATCAGTTTGCTGAGGCATCCACAACTTCATGAACATCAGTGAAACACTAGTCATTAACCCCCTAAACTTCACAGCCAAGAAATGATGTCATTTTGCAACCCTCAAATTTATTCAAGAAAATTTTGATTTTCTCATATCAAATGTCCACTTGCAGACCAAGAAGACTATTTTTTAAGATTTACCACTGGATTGACTGCCTCGGTTATCGAGCCAGTCATTTCAGTGGTAAATTTTCAGAAATAGCGTTCTCTTGGTCTGCAAATGGACAGTTCGCAAGACCATTGCATAAGCCATTTTTGTCCAGCTTGAGTGTTAACGGATTAATACTGCTAGATACCTGTCTAAGTGTTCTAGCAACAAGACTCTCCAGGACTGCCCCACGGTCATCATGCAACAGATGAACTTCATCAATGATTAACAGCTTGACCAGCTGTGTTAAAGCCACATCGCCTGTACTCTTACGCGTCACCACGTCCCACTTCTCTGGTGTGGTCACCAGCATCTGTCATTAAGAAACAGTAATAGTCCATCAGATAACATACATTATAATGACCATTAGAATCGTCGTTATTGTTGCAGGAAATACAAATTCACAACAATGCCTAGGTATCTTTCTATATCAATTCAATCCAGTCATGGTTAATTCTTACTGATCATTTGGTCACAAGTATTACTGACTTAATTCTTCAAATGTTTTGAGAATTTTTTTCTCAGGATCAATATGCTAATGTCCATGATGATCATCGATAGTGCAACTAAAAAGTAGCAGATTAGTAGATTTAACCATTGTAAAATGAAAACAGAACAGCTTACATCTCTCTCTGTAAAACACATCAGAACCGACACAGTGGCGACCAGTTAAGTGGTCACTAACAAAGAGACGGTCAACTATTTATTTTACCACTGAAATGTGACTGGCCAGTCATTCCACTGGTAATATTTTTTAAACATTCTTCTCTTGGTTTGCGAATGAGCGCTTCTAAAGATGACTGCAGACATTTTTGGCCGACAAGTGTTGCAAGGTTACTATAAGTCGATTGCTTTTTCTGACCATATGTCTTAAAGAACCACCATCTTGTGGCCCCCAAAAACAAATGTCCATAATAGACAGGTTTGACCGTACCTGTGTTTTCATGATCTCGGCTTTAGTGAGTTGCATGTCACCTGTCAGTTCCTTCACAGCGATACCAAGCGCCCCTAAACGACCACCAAAATTCCTAACCATCTCAGCGGCCAGCGCTTTCATCGGTGCCACATATATAATCTAAAAATATAACCTTTTAAAACTGTTATATAAGCCTCATGAAATATACCTGAAAGGCAATACAGGAAGAAATTGTTGCAATAAACAGTAATAGCTTTCAGAAATAGAATTCATAAAATAAACACCAATGAATAAACATTATGGAACACTATGATGGTTAAATGAACTTCTTCCAATATTAACTGTCAAACTGCTGTAAGCCACCCGCCAATAACTTCATTAGGCCATAACTTTGGACCTGCTGAGTATTTTGAAAATGATTTGACTGAAAGTTGTTGGTGGCTTAGCCACCAACAACTTTCAGTCAAATTGTTTTCAAAACAATGAACATGTATAGAGTTGAACCCCATGGAAACTAGTCTGCAGAAATTCAGCAGGCAGACAGTTAACATACCGGCGATAATATGTTACAAGATCAAGATCTAGAACAGGAAGGTATGGTATATAAACAGCAATGTCTAACCCCTGTAACGGTCAAGCTGACACAAAATGGTTTATGCAGTGACCATGAATAATACCCATTTGTAAGGCAAGAGCCTATTTTTGAAAATGTATCACTAGGATGACTGGCTCGGTTAAAGAGAGGACATTAAGAAAGCAGAGATTCTCATTACTATTAAATGGTGAAGGTGTTGATACAAAAAACAGTTGCTGTCCGATAACATTTTCAAAATATGTAGAGATGAAAGCTTGCATGGTGAGCTGTAAATTGGGGAATGGCCAGTGAAGGATTAATTAAAGCTGGGATATCATCATTATCATTATCACCAGGGATCAGATGCCAAGTAAGATAGATAAACACACTCACTCTTTATTTCATTGTCAAAAATCTAATACTACTTCTGGGTTCCCATAATGATCATGCTTACAACATGGGCCACAAAATAAATGAAATCACAGATTTCTTTTTTTCATTTGAGAGTTGATACTTACCTCCCTAACACTCTTTGATATTGCTAAATATCAGCTGTCACTCAATAAATACTCAGATTAAAGTTAGGTGCCCCTACTAGGCAGGTAGTCAGATGACAGTCCGCCGGATGCCAGCCCCAACCTGGCGCATGCGCAGACTAGTACTTCCTCTGACTAATTTATTGGCGGACACTATGCAACTTTCAGAAGGCCTGAAGACCGAGCCTCTGTGATTTCGTTTATTTCACATCAAGAGTACACTTACCTACCTAAAGTCTTTGATATTGCCAGAATTCGTCAGAGAATTTGGTGGGAGGGAGGCAAGGTCAAAGGACCAGCTCTTCCCTATTTAAAGCACTAAAAACTCTGAATTTGTGTGAAACACAACCAGGAATAGATTTGAACATTGGATAACACAACTGGTGGCTGAGAGAAGACCATATGTCATATGTGCCCCACACTCACCCACCTCCCCACCTCTTTTTGGGAGGAAACAGAATGACCTCAATGTCCCATACGCTCTCCCGTACAAGTGCCATGTACTATAGGACATTACATGAAAAGGCTTCATTTTCGTATACTCTCAATAATGGACCACATAAAACATGAACCATTACCATATTAATAACGAAGGGTCACATGACAAACACAATCACCAATGAACAATACAACAACAAGACTGACCTTGTGGAAGTTGGCTGCTCTTATCATCTCCCCATTCGTGGATGCTGATGCAGTCCAATTAAGTGATTGTTACCATTGATTAAATGTGAAACATATAAAAAATTTAGAAAACCTCATCAAATTATGTACACCTAGATTATATTTTCATAATCGATAAGGCGAGAGGATTTGAGGTGTCACGAAGATAATTGTCGGTAAAACTTGACTCACAGTGCCACTGGGCTACTGACATAATGTCATCCACAGGAACCCCATTAAACAAGGCAGTAGAATCCACTACGCCACGGACACTGTGAGCCTTAGATAAGTCAACTTGTTTACCTGTGGCAGATTTATGACAAAATTGAATGCATTCAACAATCAACCTGGAAATGGTGTCCTTAGACGCCCTGCCATGAGGTTCAATATCTGACAACCATAACGCTGTTGGGTCTGTCCGCCAGTACGTTGTTTGTACCGGTTTAATGCTCGGACTGGACACCATGCTTTTGAATCAGGATCATATCTAGTCAAAGCTGGTAAAAATATGGGTTGACCTGGATATTTCAAAGACTGATTTTTAGCCATGAAATTTATCCTAGGTAGAAGCTTAAGGCCTTCCCCTGTAACCACAAAACGGTCTGCCTCAGCTGATAAGGCACAAATTTTGCTTGTCCACCTTGCCGAGGCCGCAGCAATTAAAAATACAGTTTCAAGTGTCAAGATTTTCATAGAAATGGAACTAAGTAGTTCAAAATGCTTATCACCTAGTACTTGAAGCACTAGAGAAAAACTCCAAGATGGAATCACTGGGGGATTCCGTGGTCTTAGATTGCCCATGCCTTTAATTAAAGTGTTTAATGTACTTACTTCATCACTTCCTCTATTAGCCAAGCAACGGATAACTGTCATTAACGCTGACTTATAGCCAGCAATAGAGTTAGGCTTGAGGCTATAGGCATCATACAGGTGACAGAGGAAATCGGCTACTACCTGAATAGATGAATCCATTGGATTAATACATCTTTTTGAGCACCATTCTGCAAATCTATTGATTTATAATTATATGCTCTGGAGGTTGACCCCCTTCTGGCTTTTGCCATGAACATGGCTGCTTGCTCAGAAAAGCCCTCCTTAATTCTAGATTCCTTGACAACATCCACGCAGTCAATCTGAACATTGACGGATTGTTGTGAAGGGCCTTGCCCTGGAAGATAATATGAAGGTCCAGCAGATCCGTATACCATGATCAGCTTGGCCTATCAGAAGCACCTGGCACTCCTCCTGTCTGATTTTCTGAAGAATTTTTGGAATCAGGATTGCTTGAGGGATTGCATACATTCCCACCCAGCTGATTGCTAACACATCTGTTGCGATAGCGCTTGGATCTGGAATCGGAGAGACGTACGTCGTCATCTTCGCATTCTTATTCGTTGCGAATAAATCCATGTTTTGTTTCTCCCAGTGGTTGAACAGACGATCCATCACACATTGATTTAGTTGCCATTCCATAGGTAAAACACTCATCCTTCGGCTCAATGAGTCTGCTAGCAGATTTAACCTTCCCGGAATATGAACTGCTTTCAGGGTAATCTTGTAATCCAGGCACCAGCAAAGCAGTTTCCATGTCATCATACAGAGACTGGGCGACTTCGTTCCGCCCTGGCGGTTTATGTAAGTCACTACTGTTGCATTGTCTGATCTAACTAGAACACTCTTGCCCTGAACTTTCTCTATGAAATGTTCCAGGCCTAGGACTACTGCTCGTAATTCCAGTAGATTGATATGTTCTTGTGACTGATTCAGATTCCAAAGCCCTGATACTGTGGATTCTTCCAGGCAAGCTCCCCACCTCTCTATCGATGCATCTGTATACATCGTTAACTGAGGGTGAGGAGGGGTTAGCATCACCCCCGCCAGGAGATTTTCTGTCTTCATCCACCATTGAAGGTGGTGAATTAGAGGCTCCAACACGGACACATTCGAGTCCAGTGATCCTGTACACTGGGTCCATTGTCATGAGAAATAGCTGGATAGGCCGCCTATGTAAGGCCGCCTGAGGAATGACTGGTTCCAGAGAAACCATCAAACCCAGCATTCTCAAGTAAAACGACTGTTGCACACTGACTGTATTAATGAGATGAGTACTTGTACCTTCTCCTGAGTAGGATAAACATATCCTATCTCTAGATCGAAGAACATTCCCAGGTAAACAAACCTCTGGGATGGAGTCAGCTCTGATTTTTTAAAGTTGATTATCCAGCCCAAGACTGTTTTTCAAAACTATCTCCACATTTGCTGAAAGACTTTCCTGACTGTGTGCCTTTAACAGCCAGTCTTCTATGTATGTGTGGACTGCTATGTTTCTCCTGCGGAGGTATGCTGTTATAGCAAGAACCATCCTGGTGAAGACCCGAGGAGTCGTTGAGATTCCAAAGGGTAAAACCCTGAATTCCTACTGTCTGCCTTGGAATGCGAACCTTAGGAACAGACGGAAACCCCTCGCTATTGGAATGTGGAAATAAGCATCCTTCAGGTTTATTGATGCTGTCCACATTCCCTTATCCAACCCTGCCAACACCGATTTCACTGTCTCCATTTTGAAACTGGGTGTGTCTATGAACTTGCTCAATGGCTTGAGGTTGAGAATTGGTCTCCACCCACCAGTGCTCTTTGTTACTAGAAACATGGTTGAATAGAAGCCTGGGCACTTTTGTGCCAGTTGAATTGCTCCTTTTAGTATGAGCGAAATTATTTCTTCCTCTATACACAACCGTTGATCCGGATCTCTTGGTATTTGAGTCCAGACTGGCACCAGAGACAGCCCGACTGAACGCCATTGCAAAGCTAAATGGTCAACCGTTCCCACTCTTGCATGTGGTGGGCCAATCGGCTTCCCACTGGACCACCTAGGGAGAGAGGTGGACATGAAACGCGCAAGAGTGGCACTTTCTCCTGGTGCAGAAGCACTGGAGTGGTTCTTACTGTGGTAACCGACCCTTCAGGTACGATTACCACGACCAGATCCTTACGCGCCACGGCCCGCACCATGCGCACCATGGTGCGTGGCCGGTTGCCTGGCTGGCTGGGCCTGAGAAGCCTGTGCCCCCCCCTCACAGCTGTCCGAAGCACGCGCGGCCGTGGCCAGCACTGCGCTGGTGGCTGGCCTCTGCCCTGGCCACTGCCACCTCGACCCTGCAGCGGATGGTGCACAGGGGGAGCTGCGCGAACACTCTCTCTGCGGAGCACTTCAAATTGCTCGTGCAATGCCCTCTGGTTGTTGACCAGGGTGACCGTCTCCTGGAAGTGCTTACATTCCTTATCCCCAGAGACCAGGACCTGTCATAGGCGTACGCAGCAGCCTATTATACAGGTCCTAGGACAGGTACAAGTTGTCTAAGGCAAACGTGCGCCGCGCCAGGACACTCCTGGTCACAGACCGGGTTAAACAATCCAGAGCCAGGTTAATTCCATCCCGGATGGCTCTCTGGACTGTCACCGGACTAGGCTGCGCGATGCGGATGCTGTCACTATCCCCTGTAACAGCTGGGAGATGTGCAAAAGCACTGCAATAGACACTCTCCAACTCTCTTCCGCATCGCGCAACGCGGTATTTGCTGAACACAAAGCGCTCGAGCACAGCACTCCCATGTCAGACCGGGAGCCTGGCCGCATGTCTTCACCTAGCACCGCGCGATCATCCACGCTTGGCTTAGGCACCACACTGTACCTTTGATACTGCTCAGGTACGATGCGGCATTGTTTTGCTACGTCGCGAGATGTCCATGCGCCTTGATGGACGTCCCTGCCACCGTAAACATATCTACAATATGCTCCGCCAGCGGCAGAGATGGCATAACGGTAGCAGTCAGCTTACCTGCCAGCCACGGGTGCTGGTCCCGCTGGCCAGCCGACTGATCCACAGCTAGACCTGGCCCGACGTTGATTAGCCACTGACAAGCGAAAGACCAGTCCTCCTCTGTGGCTACCTGTGAATGCTCTACATGACGAGGGCCTTCGTCATCCTCCTGAGAAATCGTAGGCGTGTATGTGGCTGGAGGAACTGATATGCCTGGTAAGCCAGAGAAAGCATGCGGGCCTGAAAGAACAGGCATGCCAAACTGACTGGCTTGAACAGGAGCAGGCGCTGTGGTATTGCGTGGGGAAAATTTTGCCACACCACGGCCCTGGCCAGCACCTGCTACACCATCAGCAAGCCAAGGTATGCAGTAAAACTGGCCATTAGATCCAGCCCGGGCTACCTTCTGCGTCGTGGCCATCAGATCCAGCCCGGGCTACCTTCTGCGCTGTGAACGCTACACCTGCGTGAGTAGTCCCATGGACAATGTCGCCCGTATTTCCTGCGAGGGGTGCATGTAGGTCAATGTCCATGGCCACGGCGCTAGAAGGAGAACCCAGCAGATAATCCTCTTCTTCCTGGCCAGAAAGATTAGACTCCGGGTCAGCGAAGAATGCTATCCCGGACTGGCCAGGAAAGGTACCATAAGAGGAACTGGCACCTGCAGGGTGCGGATAATCCTGGCCTGATAAGCAGCCACCAAACTCCAGTGAAACCTGTCCATGAACAACCGGCACGGCAAGCCTGCTGCCAGTGTTCTCCTAGTGGACTTCGCCTTCTAACAGGGTCAGCTCTGCATCATGAATGAAAACTGGTAGGTCCCTACATAGCACTGATTCCGAGGCGGGGATTATCTGCTCCGAAGCAGACGAAGTGGACAACAATGGATTTGAACCAGGAAGCATGCCACGAATCAACTCTGGCACCAAATGCTTAATTGTCCTCTTCATCTCTCCCAAAGTCTCTACACAGTGGACGAGGCCTTCCTCTTACCCTTCTTACCCGGAACCTCTCTCTTGGTTCTTCTCTCCTCCTCACACGCCCTCTCTCTAGCCTGCAATGAGAAAATTCAGTCATTAGCTCACCCACTGTTTACATACGTCACAATTAAGCAGTGGTCAACAAGGACTGCATTGAAAACACAAGTGCAAACCGCTCTTTAAGAAACCGTCCACAAGAAGGACAACCAGGTTTCTGAAACAGGCCAGGTGAAGACAATGAGTAATTTTTGTTAATGAATTAGTAACTCAAAACCAAAATAAGAGAGAGAGAGAGAGAGAGAGAGAGAGAGAGAGAGAGAGAGAGAGAGAGAGAGAGAGAGAGAGAGAGAGAGAGAGAGAGGTGGCCATAAAGACCACTAACTAATAAGAAAAACAGCGTTGGACAAAACTTTATACATGTTAATAATGTGCAAGCCTGATTATGACGTCATAACGTAAAAAAATATGAAGTTAATCTGATCCGAAAACTATATCAAGGTGTAAGGACGAATTGTATTCATATCCAGAACATCTTACTGGAAACGGACAGTTAGACAGACTATGCAAACATCAGATAAACAATGATACAATGGCAGCAGATTTCAGAAATATTTTCAAATAAATTGAAGTGCCTCATATCATAACTAGAATACCTGCGTCTTTAGCATAGACAAACCATCCGATCTGATACACTAGAAACTTTGCCAATACTATGACCTCTTAACTCTCTCCACCATAAAGGGAAGGAAGTGGACCAAGAGGGCAAAGTGAGAAGACCTTCTTACGAGGCCTCCAACTCACTGGGCATAGTTTTGTATTACTTCATTCTAACATTGTTAGTAGGAAATGGAACCTTGGTGGAGAAAAAAACAAACCCTCTGATGATGTGTTGTCCTTATCAATGATAGGTAGATATCTGTGGACAGAAACACAAAGAGAGATTAGTATTTCATAGCGCCATATAGAAACAAGAGGCTCAAGGGGCCTGTGTCGCTCACCTGAAGCACCATCAAAATTGTTGGTGGGCGGTTTAGCAGTCTTTTAAATGAGTTTGTGGACATTTTTGCAAGTGCAGTATGGCCGCCAAACACACTACATTTTGATTGGCCCACGGCACCCATGTTTTTTTGATGGATCAACTTCCCTTGGACAAATTTCGGCCCGATGCCTTCAGCGGATCTGGAGGAGTAATTTCCGTGAAAACCAGGTCATCCAAGATGGTCGCCAAACCATTTGGTCAATCAAGTCCTCTGGAACAAAATTGGCCTAGATGAAGATTTCCCAAGTGATTTAGGAGAAGATTTTTAAAGACATTTCCTGAAATTGGCCGAAATCCAAAATAGCCACTGGGCAAATTGGCCGATCGGGTTCATTTGAACAAACTTGGACCCTTATGCCCTAAGGATGCTTCCTGCCAAATATAATTGAAATCGGCCTGGTAGTTCTCGAGACGACATTTTAAATTTCCCATTGCTTTAGCATGGGCGCTTTTGACGAGTAATTTATGCAAGATGGCTGCCAAACCGTTTATCCAACAGTTTCGAAAATTGCAAATTTGAGCTCAGAATACCCAAAACCATATATAGAACCAATTTTGGCCTCAAAATCCATCAAATAAAAAAATCTAATATGTCCGCCAAACATGCTACATTTTGATTGGCCCACGGTGGCCATGTTTTTTGATGGAGCAACTTCCCTTGAAGAGACTTTAATGGCCCTTAGTCCCTAATCATATCTCCCAAACTTTGGCCTGATCCATTCAGCGGTTCTGGAGGTCGTTTTCAGGAAAACTAGGTCATCCAAGATGGCTGCCGAACCATTCGGTCAATCAAGATGTCTTGAAAAAACTTGGCTTACCTCTTTGTCTAGATGAGGTTTCATAAGTTTTGAATTGATTCCCCAAGCCGTTTCGGAGAACAAGATTTCTAGACGTTTCTAAAAATTGGCCAAAATCCAAGATGGCTACCGCCCAAATTGTCCGATCGGCTTCGTTTGAACAAAATGAAATCTTTATCCCATAAGGATGCTTCCTGCCACATATAATTCAAATCGGGCCAGTAGTTCTCGAGAAGACATTTTAGATTTTGCATTGCTTTAGTATGGGAGCTTTTGGCGAGAAAATGCTCCAAGATGGCTGCCAAACCGTTTATCCGACAGATTCGAAAATTGCAAATTTGGGATCAGAATAGCCAAAAACCTATATAAAACCAATTTCGGCCTCAAAATCCATCAAATAAAAAAATCCAATATGGCCACCAAACATGCTATATTTTGATTGGCCCACGGCGGCCATGTTTTTTGATGGATCAACTTCCCTTGAACAAACTTTAATGGCCCTTAGTCCCTAACCACATATTGCAAATTTCGGCCAGATCAACTTCTCTTGAACAAACTTTAGGGCGCTTAGTCCCTAATCATATCTGCCAAATTTCCACCTGATCCCTTCAGTGGTTCTGGAGAAGTTATTTTCGCTAAAACTAGGTCAACCAAGATGGCCGCCAAACTATTTGACCAATTAAGTTCGCTTGAACAAATTTGGTTGAGCTCTTGCCCTAGATCATATTTCATGAGGTTTCCGTCAATCCCTCAAGCGGTTTCGGAGAAGATTTTTAAAGACGTTTCTAAAAATCGGCCAAAATCCAAGGTAGCCACCGGCGTAATTGGCCGATCGCTTCAGTTGAACAAACTAAACGAAATCAAGGATTTCTTTTTTCACGAGAGAGTTGATACTTACCTCCCTAATACTTTTGATATTGCTAAATATCGGCGTTCACTCAATAAACACTCAGAATAAAAGCAGTTAGGTGCCCCTACTGGGCAGGTAGACAGAGGGTAGTCCGGCGGATGCCAGCCCCACCACCGCGCATGCGCCGACTACTACTTCCTCTGACTAATTTATTGGCTGACACACATGCAACTATTAAGAGCCTGAAGACCGAGCCTCTGTGGGGTGGAGAGGCCGGGTCCGTATCTAGGGAGGTAAGTATCAACTCTCGTGAAAAAAAAATCCTTGATTTTGTTTATTTCACTTCAAGAGTATACTTACCTCCCTAATACTTTTGATATTGCCAGAATTCGACAGGGAATTCGGCAGGAGGGAGGCGAGGTCAAAAGACCAGCTCTTCCCTATATGCTTTTCCGCGTTTAAGGCACTTAAACATCTGAAACTGTGTGAAACACAGTCAGGATTAGAAGAACATCGGCTAACACCAACAGATGGATGAGAGATGACCGAGTGTCATATGCGCTCTCCTCCCCCCCCCCCTTTCCGGGAGGAAGACTTGAATGACCGCAATGTCCCATACGCTCTCTACGTACCAGTGCCATGTACTATAGGACAGAGACGAAAAGGCTCCATTTTCGTATACTCTCACTGATGAACCACATCAATACACAAACCATCACCATATTAATAACAAAATGTAATGTGACAATACAATCAACAATGAACAACACATGAACAAGACTGACCTTGTTGAACTTGGATGCTGTCATCATCTTCCCATTGGTGAAGGCTGATGCAGTCCCAAAAAGTGGTTGTTTCCATCAATTAATTGTGATGTATATAAGCAATGAGGAAACCCTCATCAAAAATCATACAAGTGATTATTTTTTCAAAATCGACAAGGCGAGAGGATTCGAGGTGTCACGGAGATAATGGTCTGTAAAACTTGACTCAGAGTGCCACTGAGCAATGGACATAATGTCATCCACAGGGACCCCATTAAATAGGGCAGTGGAAGTCACCACGCCGCGGACACTGTGAGCCTTGGCTATGTCAACCTGCTTACCAGTGGCGGATTTATGACAAAATTGGATACACTCTACAATCCACCTGGAAATGGTGTCCTTAGACACCCTGCCATGGGGTTCAATATATGACAACCATAACGCTGACTGGTCGGTCTGCCACTCCGAAGTACGCTGTTTGTACCGAAGCAGCGCCCGAACAGGACACCATGCTTTAGAATTAGGATCATATCTAGTTAAAGCAGGCAAAAAAATAGGTTGACCTGGATATTTCAAAGACTGATTCTTAGCTAAGAAATTAACCCTAGGTAGCAACTTAAGGCCTTCCCCTGTAACCACAAAACGGTCCTCCTCGCCTGATAAGGCATGAATTTCACTCCTACGCCTAGCCGAGGCCGCAGCAATTAAAAATACAGTTTTAAGAGTTAACAGTTTCATAGAAATGGAACTAAGTGGTTCAAAAGGCTTATCACCTAGTACCTGAAGCACTAGTGATAAACTCCAAGACGGAATCACCGGGGGATTCCTTGGTCTTAGATTGCCCATGCCTTTAATTAATACATTTAATGTACTTACTTCATCACTTCCCCTCTTAGCCAAGCAAGGGATAACAGTCATTAAAGCTGACTTATAGCCAGCAATAGAGTTAGGCTTGAGGCTATAGGCATCATACAGGTGAGAGGAAATCAGCTACTACCTGAATAGATGAATCCATTGGATCAATACATCTTTTTGAGCACCACTCTGCAAATCTGTTGATTTTATAATTATATGCTCTGGAGGTTGACCCCCTCCTGGCTTTGGCCATAAACATGGCTGCTTGCTCAGATAAGCCCTCCTGAATTCTAGATTCCTTGACAACATCCACGCAGTCAATCTGAACATTGACGGATTGTTGTGAAGGGCCTTGCCCTGGAAGATAATGTCGTCCATCAGAGGCAGAGGAACCGGATTGCAGACCAGAAGGTCCAGCAGATCCGTATACCATGATCAGCTTGGCCAATCTGGGGCGATCAGAAGCCCTTGGCACTCCTCCTGTCTGATTCTCTGAAGAATTTTTGGAATCAGGATTGCCGGAGGGAATGCGTATGCATACATTCCCGCCCAGCTGATAGCTAACGCATCTGTTGCGAAAGCGCTTGGATCTGGAATCGGAGAGACGTACGTCGTCATCTTCGCATTCCTCTTCGTTGCGAACAAATCGATGTTGGGCTTCCCCCCATGGTCGAACAGACGATCCGCCACACATTGATTTAGTTGCCATTCCGTCGGTAAAACACTCATCCTTCGGCTCAATGAGTCTGCTAGCAGATTCAACCTTCCCGGAATATGAACTGCTTTCAAGGTAATCCTGTGATCCAGGCACCAGCAAAGCAGTTTCCATGTCATCATACAGAGACTGGGCGACTTCGTTCGGCTCTGGCGGTTTATGTAAGTCACTACTGTTGAGTTGTCTGAACGAATAAGAACAATCTTGCCCTGAACTTTCTGTAAGAAATGTTCCAGGCCCAGGACTACTGCTCGTAATTCCAGTAGATTTATATGTTCCTTCGACTGTTCCAGATCCCACAGCCCTGATATCGTGGATTCTTCCAGGCAAGCTCCCCACCACTCCATCGAGGCATCTGTGTACACAGTTACCTGAGGGTGAGGAGGCGTCAGCACCACCCCCACCAGGAGATTCTCTGTCTCCAACCACCATTGCAGGTGGTGAATTAGAGGCGCCAACACCAACACATTCGAGTCCAGTGAACCTGTACTCGGGGTCCATTGAGTCATGAGAAATAACTGGATCGGCCGCTTGCGTAAGGCCGCCTGAGGAATGACTGGTTCCACCGAAACCATCAACCCCAGCATTCTCAAGTAAACCCGTGCCAGGACATGACGACTGTCGCACACTGACTGAATTACTGAGATGAGTCTCTGAACTCTCTCCTGAGTAGGATAAACATATCCTGTCTCTAGATTGAAGAACATCCCCAGGTAAACAAACTTCTGGGATGGAGTGAGCTCTGATTTTTGAAAATTTATCATCCAGCCTAAATCTGTGAGAGTTTTCAAAACAATCTCCAGATTGGTCGATAAACTTTCCTGGGTGTGTGCTTTCAACAGCCAGTCGTCTATGTACGTGTGGACTGCTATGCCTCTCCTGCGGAGAACAACTAAAACAACTAAAACACGCGCTTATCAAGGTAAACGCGAGTCCCGGAAACACATTACACCGGGGAATAAACGAAATCTAGGATTTCTTTTTTCACGAGAGAGTTGATACTTACCTCCCTAATACTTTTGATATTGCTAAATATTGGCTTCCACTCAATAAACACTCAGATTTAAAACAGTTAGGTGCCCCTACTGGGCAGGGAGTCAGAGCGTAGTCCGGCGGATGCCAGCCCCACCACCGCGCATGCGCAGACTAGCACTTCCTCTGACTAGATTATTGGCTGACACACATGCAACTATTAAGAGCCTGAAGACCGAGCCTCTGTGGGGTGGAGAGGCCGGGTCCGTATCTAGGGAGGTAAGTATCAACTCTCTCGTGAAAAAAGAAATCCTAGATTTCGTTTATTTCACTTCAAGAGTATACTTACCTCCCTAATACTTTTGATATTGCCAGAATTCGAAAGTGAATCTGGCGGGAGGGAGGCGAGGTCAAAAGACCAGCTCATCCCTATACGCTTTTCTGCGTTTAAGGCACTTAAACTTCTGAAACTGTAAGAAAAAACAGTCAGGATTTGACTAACCATCGGATAACACCACCGATGTATGAGAGATGACCGAATGTCATATGCGCTCCCCCCCCCCTTCCTGGGAGGAAGAGTCGACTGACCTCAATGTCCTATACGCTCTCTACGTACAAGTGCCATGTACTACAGGACAGAGACGAAAAAGCTCCATTTTCGTAACTCTCAACAATGAACCACACAAATACACAAACCATCACCATATTAATAACGGGTAATCGTGACAATACAATCAACAACGGACAACACATGAACAAGACTGACCTTGTTGAAAATGGCTGCTGACATCATCTTCCCATTGGTAAAGACTGATGCAGGCCCAAAAAAGTGGGTGTTTCCATAAATTAATTGTGAAATATATAAGTAATGAGGAAAAACCTCCTCAAAAAATATAAACCGAGTTATTTTTTCAAAACCGACAAGGCGAGAGGATTAGAGGTGTCACGGAGATAATGGTCTGTAAAACTTGACTCACAGTGCCACTGAGCCACCGACATAATATCATCCACAGGGACCCCATTAAATAGGGCCGTGGATGTCACTACGCCGCGGACACTGTGAGCCATGGCCACGTCAACCTGCTTCCCGGTGGCGGATTTATGGCAAAACAATGCATTCCACAATCCACCTGGAAATGGTGTCCTTAGAAGCCCTGCCATGGGGCTCAATATATGACAACCATAACGCTGACTGGTCGGTGCGCCACTCCGCCGTACGTTGTTTGTACCGGCGCAGCGCCCGGACGGGACACCATGCTTTAGAATTAGGATCATATCTAGTTAAAGCAGGCAAAATAATAGGTTGACCTGGATATTTCAACGACTGATTTTTAGCCAAGAAATTAATCCTAGGTAGCAGCTTAAGGCCTTCCCCTGAAACCACAAAACGGTCATCCTCGGCTGATAAGGCATGAATTTCACTCCTACGCCTAGCCGAGGCCGCAGCAATTAAAAACACAGTCTTCAGTGTTAATAGTTTCACAGAAATGGAACTAAGTGGTTCAAAAGGCTTATCACCTAGTACTTGAAGCACTAGCGATAAACTCCAAGACGGAATCACAGGTGGATTCCTTGGTCTTAGATTGCCCATGCCCTTAATTAATACATTTAATGTATTTACTTCATCACTTCCCGTCTTAGCCAAGCAAGGAATAACAGACATTAATGCTGACTTATAACCAGCAATAGAGTTAGGCTTGAGGCTATAGGCATCATAGAGGTGACAGAGGAAATCAGCTACTACTTGAATAGATGAATCCATTGGATCAATACATCTTTTTGAGCACCACTCTGCAAATCTGTTGATTTTATAATTATATGCTCTGGAGGTTGACCCCCTCCTGGCTTTGGCCATAAACATGGCTGCTTGCTCAGAAAAGCCCTCCTTAATTCTAGATTCCTTGACAACATCCACGCAGTCAATCTGAACATTGACGGATTGTTGTGAAGGGCCTTGCCCTGGAAGATAATATCGTCCATCAGAGGCAGAGGAACCGGATTGCAGACCAGAAGGTCCAGCAGATCCGTATACCATGATCGGCTTGGCCAATCCGGGGCGATCAGAAGCACTTGGCATTCCTCTTGTCTGATTTTCTGAAGAATCTTTGGAATCAGGATTGCTGGAGGGAATGCGTATGCATACATTCTCCCCCAGCTGATAGCTAACGCATCTGTTGCGAAAGCGCTTGGATCCGGAATCGGAGAGACGTACGTCGTCATCTTCGCATTCTTCTTCGTTGCGAACAAATCGATGTTGGGTTTCCCCCAATGGTCGAGCAGACGATCCGCCACACATTGATTTAGTTGCCATTCCGTGGGTAAAACACTCATCCTTCGGCTCAATGAGTCTGCTAGCAGGTTTAACCTTCCCGGAATATGAACTGCTTTCAAGGTAATCTGGTGATCCAGACACCAACAAAGCAGTTTCCATGTCATCATACAGAGACTGGGCGACTTCGTTCCGCCCTGGCGGTTTATGTAAGTCACAACTGTTGAGTTGTCTGAACGAATAAGAACAATCTTGCCCTGAACTTTCTGTAAGAAATGTTCCAGGCCCAGGACTACTGCTTTTAGCTCCAGTAGATTTATATGTTCCTTTGACTGTTCCAGATTCCAAAGCCCTGATATCGTGTACTCTTCCAGGCAAGCTCCCCAGCCCTCCATCGATGCATCTGTATACACAGTCACCTGAGGGTGGGGAGGGGTTAGCAAAACCCCCGGCAAGAGATTCTCTGTATTCAACCACCATTGCAGGTGGTGAATGAGAGGCGCCAACACTGACACATTCGAGTCCAGCGAACCTGTACTCTGGGTCCATTGTGTCATGAGAAATAACTGGATCGGCCGCCTGCGTAAGGCGGCCTGAGGAATGACTGGTTCCAATGAAACCATCAACCCCAGCATTCTCAAGTAAACCCGTGCCAGGACATGACGACTGTCGCACACTGACTGAATTAACGAGATGAGTTTCTGAACTCTCTCCTGAGTAGGATAAACATATCCTGTCTCTAGATCGAAGAACATCCCCAGGTAAACAAACTTCTGGGATGGAGTCAGCTCTGATTTTGGGAAATTGATCATCCAGCCTAAGTCTGTGAGAGTTTTCAAAACAATCTCCAGATTGGCCGACAAACTTTCCCGGGTGTGCGCTTTCAACAGCCAGTCGTCTATGTACGTGTGGACTGCTATGCTTCTCCTGCGGAGGTATGCTGTGATCGCAAGAACCACACGGGTGAAAACCCGAGGAGCCGTGGAAATTCCGAAGGGCAACACCCTGAATTCCCACTGTCTGCCCTGGAACGCAAATCTCAGGAAGCGACAGAAACTCCTGTGGATGGGGATGTGGAAATAAGCGTCCTTCAAATCTATCGACGCCGTCCACATCCCCCTCTCCAACCCCGCCAACACCGAGCGCACCGTTTCCATCTTGAAACTGGGCGTCTCGATGAACTTGTTCAATGGCTTGAGGTTGAGAATCGGTCTCCACCCTCCGGTGCGTTTTGTTACTAAGAACAGGGTTGAATAGAAGCCCGGACACCTTTGTGCCGGCTGAATAGCTCCTTTTTGTACGAGGGAATTTATCTCCTCCTCGATACACAACCTTTGCTCTGGCTCTCTCGGAATGGGAGTCCAGACTGGCACTAGAGACAGTCGCGACGGCGGGCCTGTCATCCACTCTGGATGATACCCGACGGAAAGCCATCGCAAGACTAAACGGTCCTGAGTTAACCGTTCCCACTCTTGCATGTGGTCGGCTAGCCGGCCTCCCACCGGTCCACCTAGGGACCGCGGTGGACACAAGGCATGCAAGAGCGGCACTGTCTCCGTTGCCATACACACCGGAGTGGTTCTTACCGCGGTAAGCGTCCTGTCAGGACCGATAACCACGCCCAGATCCTCGCTCGCCCCGCCCCGCCCCGCCCCGCGCGCACCTTGGTGCGCGGGCGGCTGCCTGGCTGACGGCGCCTGAGGAACCTGCGCCCCCCTCGCTGCTGGCCGAATCGCACGCGGCCGAGGCCGACGCTGCGACGGTGGCTGGCCTCTGACTTGGCCAGCACCACCTCGAGCCTGCAGGGGACGATACGCAGGGGCCGCGGCGCGAACGTTAGCACGACGCAGCACCTCAAACTGTTCGCGCAGCGCCCTCTGGTTATTCACCAGGGTGACCGTCTCCTGGAGGTGGCGACATCCCTCACCTCCAAAAAGACCAGGACCCGTCATAGGCGTACGGAGTAGCCTATTGTACAGGTCCTGAGACGGGCACAGATTGTCCAGGGCAAACGTGCGTCTTGCCCGGACACTCCTGGTCACCGCCCGAGTCATACAGTCCAGCGCCAGGTTAATACCATCCTGGATGGCTCGCTGGACCGTGACCGGGCTTGGCTGGCGCGATGCGGATGCCGTTACTACCCCCTGTAACAGCTGGGAGACGTGGGACAGAGCGGCAATCGAAGCCCTCCCACTCTCCTCCGCATCACGCAACGCGGTATTCGCCGAACGCAACGCGTTCGAGCACAAGACCCCCGTGTCAGAACGGGAGCCTGGCCGCGTATCCTCACCCAAAGCCGCGCGGTCATCCACGCTGGGCTTGGGTACCACACCGTACCGCTGGTAATCCAGGGGCACGACGCGACAACGCCTGGCCACCTCGCGAGGGGCCTTCGCGAGACGTCCCCTCGAGTTAATGGACGACTCCGCCGCCTTGAACATGTCAACGACATGCTCCGCCAGCGGCAGAGAAGGCATAGCGTTAGCAGTCGGTTTCCCAGCTAACCACGGCCTGTGGTCACGCTGGCTAGGCGACTGCTCCACGGGCAGATCAGGCCTAACGCTCACCAACCACTGGCAAGCGTCAGACCAATCCTCCTCCGTGGCTAACTGCGAGCGCTCTACAAGACGGGGTCCTTCGTCTTCCTCCTGAGCGCAAGCAGTAGAGCTTGACGGCGGGTATGCTGATACACCTGGCAAGCCAGGGAAATAAACGAAATCTAGGATTTCTTTTTTCACGAGAGAGTTGATACTTACCTCCCTAATACTTTTGATATTGCTAAATATTGGCTTTCACTCAATAAACACTCAGATTAAAACAGTTAGGTGCCCCTACTGGGCAGGGAGTCAGAGCGCAGTCCGGCGGATGCCAGCCCCACCACCGCGCATGCGCAGACCAGCACTTCCTCTGACTAGATTATTGGCTGACACACATGCAACTATTAAGAGCCTGAAGACCGAGCCTCTGTGGGGTGGAGAGGCCGGGTCCGTATCTAGGGAGGTAAGTATCAACTCTCTCGTGAAAAAAGAAATCCTAGATTTCGTTTATTTCACTTCAAGAGTATACTTACCTCCCTAATACTTTTGATATTGCCAGAATTCGAAAGTGAATCTGGCGGGAGGGAGGCGAGGTCAAAAGACCAGCTCATCCCTATACGCTTTTCTGCGTTTAAGGCACTTAAACTTCTGAAACTGTAAGAAAAAACAGTCAGGATTTGACTAACCATCGGATAACACCACCGATGTATGAGAGATGACCGAATGTCATATGCGCTCCCCCCCCCCCTTCCTGGGAGGAAGAGTCGACTGACCTCAATGTCCTATACGCTCTCTACGTACAAGTGCCATGTACTACAGGACAGAGACGAAAAAGCTCCATTTTCGTAACTCTCAACAATGAACCACACAAATACACAAACCATCACCATATTAATAACGGGTAATCGTGACAATACAATCAACAACGGACAACACATGAACAAGACTGACCTTGTTGAAAATGGCTGCTGACATCATCTTCCCATTGGTAAAGACTGATGCAGGCCCAAAAAAGTGGGTGTTTCCATAAATTAATTGTGAAATATATAAGTAATGAGGAAAAACCTCCTCAAAAAATATAAACCGAGTTATTTTTTCAAAACCGACAAGGCGAGAGGATTAGAGGTGTCACGGAGATAATGGTCTGTAAAACTTGACTCACAGTGCCACTGAGCCACCGACATAATATCATCCACAGGGACCCCATTAAATAGGGCCGTGGATGTCACTACGCCGCGGACACTGTGAGCCATGGCCACGTCAACCTGCTTCCCGGTGGCGGATTTATGGCAAAACTGAATGCATTCCACAATCCACCTGGAAATGGTGTCCTTAGAAGCCCTGCCATGGGGCTCAATATATGACAACCATAACGCTGACTGGTCGGTGCGCCACTCCGCCGTACGTTGTTTGTAGCGGCGCAGCGCCCGGACGGGACACCATGCTTTAGAATTAGGATCATATCTAGTTAAAGCAGGCAAAATAATAGGTTGACCTGGATATTTCAACGACTGATTTTTAGCCAAGAAATTAATCCTAGGTAGCAGCTTAAGGCCTTCCCCTGAAACCACAAAACGGTCATCCTCGGCTGATAAGGCATGAATTTCACTCCTACGCCTAGCCGAGGCCGCAGCAATTAAAAACACAGTCTTCAGTGTTAATAGTTTCATCGAAATGGAACTAAGTGGTTCAAAAGGCTTATCACCTAGTACTTGAAGCACTAGCGATAAACTCCAAGACGGAATCACAGGTGGATTCCTTGGTCTTAGATTGCCCATGCCCTTAATTAATACATTTAATGTATTTACTTCATCACTTCCCCTCTTAGCCAAGCAAGGAATAACAGACATTAATGCTGACTTATAACCAGCAATAGAGTTAGGCTTGAGGCTATAGGCATCATAGAGGTGACAGAGGAAATCAGCTACTACTTGAATAGATGAATCGATTGGATCAATACATCTTTTTGAGCACCATTCTGCAAATCTGTTGATTTTATAATTATATGCTCTGGAGGTTGACCCCCTCCTGGCTTTGGCCATAAACATGGCTGCTTGCTCAGAAAAGCCCTCCTTAATTCTAGATTCCTTGACAACATCCACGCAGTCAATCTGAACATTGACGGATTGTTGTGAAGGGCCTTGCCCTGGAAGATAATATCGTCCATCAGAGGCAGAGGAACCGGATTGCAGACCAGAAGGTCCAGCAGATCCGTATACCATGATCGGCTTGGCCAATCCGGGGCGATCAGAAGCACTTGGCATTCCTCTTGTCTGATTTTCTGAAGAATTTTTGGAATCAGGATTGCTGGAGGGAATGCGTATGCATACATTCTCCCCCAGCTGATAGCTAACGCATCTGTTGCGAAAGCGCTTGGATCCGGAATCGGAGAGACGTACGTCGTCATCTTCGCATTCTTCTTCGTTGCGAACAAATCGATGTTGGGTTTCCCCCAATGGTCGAACAGACGATCCGCCACACATTGATTTAGTTGCCATTCCGTGGGTAAAACACTCATCCTTCGGCTCAATGAGTCTGCTAGCAGGTTTAACCTTCCCGGAATATGAACTGCTTTCAAGGTAATCTGGTGATCCAGACACCAACAAAGCAGTTTCCATGTCATCATACAGAGACTGGGCGACTTCGTTCCGCCCTGGCGGTTTATGTAAGTCACAACTGTTGAGTTGTCTGAACGAATAAGAACAATCTTGCCCTGAACTTTCTGTAAGAAATGTTCCAGGCCCAGGACTACTGCTTTTAGCTCCAGTAGATTTATATGTTCCTTTGACTGTTCCAGATTCCAAAGCCCTGATATCGTGTACTCTTCCAGGCAAGCTCCCCAGCCCTCCATCGATGCATCTGTATACACAGTCACCTGAGGGTGGGGAGGGGTTAGCAAAACCCCCGGCAAGAGATTCTCTGTATTCAACCACCATTGCAGGTGGTGAATGAGAGGCGCCAACACTGACACATTCGAGTCCAGCGAACCTGTACTCTGGGTCCATTGTGTCATGAGAAATAACTGGATCGGCCGCCTGCGTAAGGCGGCCTGAGGAATGACTGGTTCCAATGAAACCATCAACCCCAGCATTCTCAAGTAAACCCGTGCCAGGACATGACGACTGTCGCACACTGACTGAATTAACGAGATGAGTTTCTGAACTCTCTCCTGAGTAGGATAAACATATCCTGTCTCTAGATCGAAGAACATCCCCAGGTAAACAAACTTCTGGGATGGAGTCAGCTCTGATTTTGGGAAATTGATCATCCAGCCTAAGTCTGTGAGAGTTTTCAAAACAATCTCCAGATTGGCCGACAAACTTTCCCGGGTGTGCGCTTTCAACAGCCAGTCGTCTATGTACGTGTGGACTGCTATGCTTCTCCTGCGGAGGTATGCTGTGATCGCAAGAACCACACGGGTGAAAACCCGAGGAGCCGTGGAAATTCCGAAGGGCAACACCCTGAATTCCCACTGTCTGCCCTGGAACGCAAATCTCAGGAAGCGACAGAAACTCCTGTGGATGGGGATGTGGAAATAAGCGTCCTTCAAATCTATCGACGCCGTCCACATCCCCCTCTCCAACCCCGCCAACACCGAGCGCACCGTTTCCATCTTGAAACTGGGCGTCTCGATGAACTTGTTCAATGGCTTGAGGTTGAGAATCGGTCTCCACCCTCCGGTGCGTTTTGTTACTAAGAACAGGGTTGAATAGAAGCCCGGACACCTTTGTGCCGGCTGAATAGCTCCTTTTTGTACGAGGGAATTTATCTCCTCCTCGATACACAACCTTTGCTCTGGCTCTCTCGGAATGGGAGTCCAGACTGGCACTAGAGACAGTCGCGACGGCGGGCCTGTCATCCACTCTGGATGATACCCGACGGAAAGCCATCGCAAGACTAAACGGTCCTGAGTTAACCGTTCCCACTCTTGCATGTGGTCGGCTAGCCGGCCTCCCACCGGTCCACCTAGGGACCGCGGTGGACACAAGGCATGCAAGAGCGGCACTGTCTCCGTTGCCATACACACCGGAGTGGTTCTTACCGCGGTAAGCGTCCTGTCAGGACCGATAACCACGCCCAGATCCTCGCTCGCCCCGCCCCGCCCCGCCCCGCGCGCACCTTGGTGCGCGGGCGGCTGCCTGGCTGACGGCGCCTGAGGAACCTGCGCCCCCCTCGCTGCTGGCCGAATCGCACGCGGCCGAGGCCGACGCTGCGACGGTGGCTGGCCTCTGACTTGGCCAGCACCACCTCGAGCCTGCAGGGGACGATACGCAGGGGCCGCGGCGCGAACGTTAGCACGACGCAGCACCTCAAACTGTTCGCGCAGCGCCCTCTGGTTATTCACCAGGGTGACCGTCTCCTGGAGGTGGCGACATCCCTCACCTCCAAAAAGACCAGGACCCGTCATAGGCGTACGGAGTAGCCTATTGTACAGGTCCTGAGACGGGCACAGATTGTCCAGGGCAAACGTGCGTCTTGCCCGGACACTCCTGGTCACCGCCCGAGTCATACAGTCCAGCGCCAGGTTAATACCATCCTGGATGGCTCGCTGGACCGTGACCGGGCTTGGCTGGCGCGATGCGGATGCCGTTACTACCCCCTGTAACAGCTGGGAGACGTGGGACAGAGCGGCAATCGAAGCCCTCCCACTCTCCTCCGCATCACGCAACGCGGTATTCGCCGAACGCAACGCGTTCGAGCACAAGACCCCCGTGTCAGAACGGGAGCCTGGCCGCGTATCCTCACCCAAAGCCGCGCGGTCATCCACGCTGGGCTTGGGTACCACACCGTACCGCTGGTAATCCAGGGGCACGACGCGACAACGCCTGGCCACCTCGCGAGGGGCCTTCGCGAGACGTCCCCTCGAGTTAATGGACGACTCCGCCGCCTTGAACATGTCAACGACATGCTCCGCCAGCGGCAGAGAAGGCATAGCGTTAGCAGTCGGTTTCCCAGCTAACCACGGCCTGTGGTCACGCTGGCTAGGCGACTGCTCCACGGGCAGATCAGGCCTAACGCTCACCAACCACTGGCAAGCGTCAGACCAATCCTCCTCCGTGGCTAACTGCGAGCGCTCTACAAGACGGGGTCCTTCGTCTTCCTCCTGAGCGCAAGCAGTAGAGCTTGACGGCGGGTATGCTGATACACCTGGCAAGCCAGGGAAATAAACGAAATCTAGGATTTCTTTTTTCACGAGAGAGTTGATACTTACCTCCCTAATACTTTTGATATTGCTAAATATTGGCTTTCACTCAATAAACACTCAGATTAAAACAGTTAGGTGCCCCTACTGGGCAGGGAGTCAGAGCGCAGTCCGGCGGATGCCAGCCCCACCACCGCGCATGCGCAGACCAGCACTTCCTCTGACTAGATTATTGGCTGACACACATGCAACTATTAAGAGCCTGAAGACCGAGCCTCTGTGGGGTGGAGAGGCCGGGTCCGTATCTAGGGAGGTAAGTATCAACTCTCTCGTGAAAAAAGAAATCCTAGATTTCGTTTATTTCACTTCAAGAGTATACTTACCTCCCTAATACTTTTGATATTGCCAGAATTCGAAAGTGAATCTGGCGGGAGGGAGGCGAGGTCAAAAGACCAGCTCATCCCTATACGCTTTTCTGCGTTTAAGGCACTTAAACTTCTGAAACTGTAAGAAAAAACAGTCAGGATTTGACTAACCATCGGATAACACCACCGATGTATGAGAGATGACCGAATGTCATATGCGCTCCCCCCCCCCCTTCCTGGGAGGAAGAGTCGACTGACCTCAATGTCCTATACGCTCTCTACGTACAAGTGCCATGTACTACAGGACAGAGACGAAAAAGCTCCATTTTCGTAACTCTCAACAATGAACCACACAAATACACAAACCATCACCATATTAATAACGGGTAATCGTGACAATACAATCAACAACGGACAACACATGAACAAGACTGACCTTGTTGAAAATGGCTGCTGACATCATCTTCCCATTGGTAAAGACTGATGCAGGCCCAAAAAAGTGGGTGTTTCCATAAATTAATTGTGAAATATATAAGTAATGAGGAAAAACCTCCTCAAAAAATATAAACCGAGTTATTTTTTCAAAACCGACAAGGCGAGAGGATTAGAGGTGTCACGGAGATAATGGTCTGTAAAACTTGACTCACAGTGCCACTGAGCCACCGACATAATATCATCCACAGGGACCCCATTAAATAGGGCCGTGGATGTCACTACGCCGCGGACACTGTGAGCCATGGCCACGTCAACCTGCTTCCCGGTGGCGGATTTATGGCAAAACTGAATGCATTCCACAATCCACCTGGAAATGGTGTCCTTAGAAGCCCTGCCATGGGGCTCAATATATGACAACCATAACGCTGACTGGTCGGTGCGCCACTCCGCCGTACGTTGTTTGTAGCGGCGCAGCGCCCGGACGGGACACCATGCTTTAGAATTAGGATCATATCTAGTTAAAGCAGGCAAAATAATAGGTTGACCTGGATATTTCAACGACTGATTTTTAGCCAAGAAATTAATCCTAGGTAGCAGCTTAAGGCCTTCCCCTGAAACCACAAAACGGTCATCCTCGGCTGATAAGGCATGAATTTCACTCCTACGCCTAGCCGAGGCCGCAGCAATTAAAAACACAGTCTTCAGTGTTAATAGTTTCATCGAAATGGAACTAAGTGGTTCAAAAGGCTTATCACCTAGTACTTGAAGCACTAGCGATAAACTCCAAGACGGAATCACAGGTGGATTCCTTGGTCTTAGATTGCCCATGCCCTTAATTAATACATTTAATGTATTTACTTCATCACTTCCCCTCTTAGCCAAGCAAGGAATAACAGACATTAATGCTGACTTATAACCAGCAATAGAGTTAGGCTTGAGGCTATAGGCATCATAGAGGTGACAGAGGAAATCAGCTACTACTTGAATAGATGAATCGATTGGATCAATACATCTTTTTGAGCACCATTCTGCAAATCTGTTGATTTTATAATTATATGCTCTGGAGGTTGACCCCCTCCTGGCTTTGGCCATAAACATGGCTGCTTGCTCAGAAAAGCCCTCCTTAATTCTAGATTCCTTGACAACATCCACGCAGTCAATCTGAACATTGACGGATTGTTGTGAAGGGCCTTGCCCTGGAAGATAATATCGTCCATCAGAGGCAGAGGAACCGGATTGCAGACCAGAAGGTCCAGCAGATCCGTATACCATGATCGGCTTGGCCAATCCGGGGCGATCAGAAGCACTTGGCATTCCTCTTGTCTGATTTTCTGAAGAATTTTTGGAATCAGGATTGCTGGAGGGAATGCGTATGCATACATTCTCCCCCAGCTGATAGCTAACGCATCTGTTGCGAAAGCGCTTGGATCCGGAATCGGAGAGACGTACGTCGTCATCTTCGCATTCTTCTTCGTTGCGAACAAATCGATGTTGGGTTTCCCCCAATGGTCGAACAGACGATCCGCCACACATTGATTTAGTTGCCATTCCGTGGGTAAAACACTCATCCTTCGGCTCAATGAGTCTGCTAGCAGGTTTAACCTTCCCGGAATATGAACTGCTTTCAAGGTAATCTGGTGATCCAGACACCAACAAAGCAGTTTCCATGTCATCATACAGAGACTGGGCGACTTCGTTCCGCCCTGGCGGTTTATGTAAGTCACAACTGTTGAGTTGTCTGAACGAATAAGAACAATCTTGCCCTGAACTTTCTGTAAGAAATGTTCCAGGCCCAGGACTACTGCTTTTAGCTCCAGTAGATTTATATGTTCCTTTGACTGTTCCAGATTCCAAAGCCCTGATATCGTGTACTCTTCCAGGCAAGCTCCCCAGCCCTCCATCGATGCATCTGTATACACAGTCACCTGAGGGTGGGGAGGGGTTAGCAAAACCCCCGGCAAGAGATTCTCTGTATTCAACCACCATTGCAGGTGGTGAATGAGAGGCGCCAACACTGACACATTCGAGTCCAGCGAACCTGTACTCTGGGTCCATTGTGTCATGAGAAATAACTGGATCGGCCGCCTGCGTAAGGCGGCCTGAGGAATGACTGGTTCCAATGAAACCATCAACCCCAGCATTCTCAAGTAAACCCGTGCCAGGACATGACGACTGTCGCACACTGACTGAATTAACGAGATGAGTTTCTGAACTCTCTCCTGAGTAGGATAAACATATCCTGTCTCTAGATCGAAGAACATCCCCAGGTAAACAAACTTCTGGGATGGAGTCAGCTCTGATTTTGGGAAATTGATCATCCAGCCTAAGTCTGTGAGAGTTTTCAAAACAATCTCCAGATTGGCCGACAAACTTTCCCGGGTGTGCGCTTTCAACAGCCAGTCGTCTATGTACGTGTGGACTGCTATGCTTCTCCTGCGGAGGTATGCTGTGATCGCAAGAACCACACGGGTGAAAACCCGAGGAGCCGTGGAAATTCCGAAGGGCAACACCCTGAATTCCCACTGTCTGCCCTGGAACGCAAATCTCAGGAAGCGACAGAAACTCCTGTGGATGGGGATGTGGAAATAAGCGTCCTTCAAATCTATCGACGCCGTCCACATCCCCCTCTCCAACCCCGCCAACACCGAGCGCACCGTTTCCATCTTGAAACTGGGCGTCTCGATGAACTTGTTCAATGGCTTGAGGTTGAGAATCGGTCTCCACCCTCCGGTGCGTTTTGTTACTAAGAACAGGGTTGAATAGAAGCCCGGACACCTTTGTGCCGGCTGAATAGCTCCTTTTTGTACGAGGGAATTTATCTCCTCCTCGATACACAACCTTTGCTCTGGCTCTCTCGGAATGGGAGTCCAGACTGGCACTAGAGACAGTCGCGACGGCGGGCCTGTCATCCACTCTGGATGATACCCGACGGAAAGCCATCGCAAGACTAAACGGTCCTGAGTTAACCGTTCCCACTCTTGCATGTGGTCGGCTAGCCGGCCTCCCACCGGTCCACCTAGGGACCGCGGTGGACACAAGGCATGCAAGAGCGGCACTGTCTCCGTTGCCATACACACCGGAGTGGTTCTTACCGCGGTAAGCGTCCTGTCAGGACCGATAACCACGCCCAGATCCTCGCTCGCCCCGCCCCGCCCCGCCCCGCGCGCACCTTGGTGCGCGGGCGGCTGCCTGGCTGACGGCGCCTGAGGAACCTGCGCCCCCCTCGCTGCTGGCCGAATCGCACGCGGCCGAGGCCGACGCTGCGACGGTGGCTGGCCTCTGACTTGGCCAGCACCACCTCGAGCCTGCAGGGGACGATACGCAGGGGCCGCGGCGCGAACGTTAGCACGACGCAGCACCTCAAACTGTTCGCGCAGCGCCCTCTGGTTATTCACCAGGGTGACCGTCTCCTGGAGGTGGCGACATCCCTCACCTCCAAAAAGACCAGGACCCGTCATAGGCGTACGGAGTAGCCTATTGTACAGGTCCTGAGACGGGCACAGATTGTCCAGGGCAAACGTGCGTCTTGCCCTGACACTCCTGGTCACCGCCCGAGTCATACAGTCCAGCGCCAGGTTAATACCATCCTGGATGGCTCGCTGGACCGTGACCGGGCTTGGCTGGCGCGATGCGGATGCCGTTACTACCCCCTGTAACAGCTGGGAGACGTGGGACAGAGCGGCAATCGAAGCCCTCCCACTCTCCTCCGCATCACGCAACGCGGTATTCGCCGAACGCAACGCGTTCGAGCACAAGACCCCCGTGTCAGAACGGGAGCCTGGCCGCGTATCCTCACCCAAAGCCGCGCGGTCATCCACGCTGGGCTTGGGTACCACACCGTACCGCTGGTAATCCAGGGGCACGACGCGACAACGCCTGGCCACCTCGCGAGGGGCCTTCGCGAGACGTCCCCTCGAGTTAATGGACGACTCCGCCGCCTTGAACATGTCAACGACATGCTCCGCCAGCGGCAGAGAAGGCATAGCGTTAGCAGTCGGTTTCCCAGCTAACCACGGCCTGTGGTCACGCTGGCTAGGCGACTGCTCCACGGGCAGATCAGGCCTAACGCTCAC
The DNA here is from genome assembly GCA_034401795.1 of Chaetoderma sp. LZ-2023a. Taxonomy (NCBI): domain Eukaryota; kingdom Metazoa; phylum Mollusca; class Caudofoveata; order Chaetodermatida; family Chaetodermatidae; genus Chaetoderma; species Chaetoderma sp. LZ-2023a. The sequence goes on from CM067374.1 coordinate 16,981,393, forward strand.
CAACCACTGGCAAGCGTCAGACCAATCCTCCTCCGTGGCTAACTGCGAGCGCTCTACAAGACGGGGTCCTTCGTCTTCCTCCTGAGCGCAAGCAGTAGAGCTTGACGGCGGGTATGCTGATACACCTGGCAAGCCAGGGAAATAAACGAAATCTAGGATTTCTTTTTTCACGAGAGAGTTGATACTTACCTCCCTAATACTTTTGATATTGCTAAATATTGGCTTTCACTCAATAAACACTCAGATTAAAACAGTTAGGTGCCCCTACTGGGCAGGGAGTCAGAGCGCAGTCCGGCGGATGCCAGCCCCACCACCGCGCATGCGCAGACCAGCACTTCCTCTGACTAGATTATTGGCTGACACACATGCAACTATTAAGAGCCTGAAGACCGAGCCTCTGTGGGGTGGAGAGGCCGGGTCCGTATCTAGGGAGGTAAGTATCAACTCTCTCGTGAAAAAAGAAATCCTAGATTTCGTTTATTTCACTTCAAGAGTATACTTACCTCCCTAATACTTTTGATATTGCCAGAATTCGAAAGTGAATCTGGCGGGAGGGAGGCGAGGTCAAAAGACCAGCTCATCCCTATACGCTTTTCTGCGTTTAAGGCACTTAAACTTCTGAAACTGTAAGAAAAAACAGTCAGGATTTGACTAACCATCGGATAACACCACCGATGTATGAGAGATGACCGAATGTCATATGCGCTCCCCCCCCCCCTTCCTGGGAGGAAGAGTCGACTGACCTCAATGTCCTATACGCTCTCTACGTACAAGTGCCATGTACTACAGGACAGAGACGAAAAAGCTCCATTTTCGTAACTCTCAACAATGAACCACACAAATACACAAACCATCACCATATTAATAACGGGTAATCGTGACAATACAATCAACAACGGACAACACATGAACAAGACTGACCTTGTTGAAAATGGCTGCTGACATCATCTTCCCATTGGTAAAGACTGATGCAGGCCCAAAAAAGTGGGTGTTTCCATAAATTAATTGTGAAATATATAAGTAATGAGGAAAAACCTCCTCAAAAAATATAAACCGAGTTATTTTTTCAAAACCGACAAGGCGAGAGGATTAGAGGTGTCACGGAGATAATGGTCTGTAAAACTTGACTCACAGTGCCACTGAGCCACCGACATAATATCATCCACAGGGACCCCATTAAATAGGGCCGTGGATGTCACTACGCCGCGGACACTGTGAGCCATGGCCACGTCAACCTGCTTCCCGGTGGCGGATTTATGGCAAAACTGAATGCATTCCACAATCCACCTGGAAATGGTGTCCTTAGAAGCCCTGCCATGGGGCTCAATATATGACAACCATAACGCTGACTGGTCGGTGCGCCACTCCGCCGTACGTTGTTTGTAGCGGCGCAGCGCCCGGACGGGACACCATGCTTTAGAATTAGGATCATATCTAGTTAAAGCAGGCAAAATAATAGGTTGACCTGGATATTTCAACGACTGATTTTTAGCCAAGAAATTAATCCTAGGTAGCAGCTTAAGGCCTTCCCCTGAAACCACAAAACGGTCATCCTCGGCTGATAAGGCATGAATTTCACTCCTACGCCTAGCCGAGGCCGCAGCAATTAAAAACACAGTCTTCAGTGTTAATAGTTTCATCGAAATGGAACTAAGTGGTTCAAAAGGCTTATCACCTAGTACTTGAAGCACTAGCGATAAACTCCAAGACGGAATCACAGGTGGATTCCTTGGTCTTAGATTGCCCATGCCCTTAATTAATACATTTAATGTATTTACTTCATCACTTCCCCTCTTAGCCAAGCAAGGAATAACAGACATTAATGCTGACTTATAACCAGCAATAGAGTTAGGCTTGAGGCTATAGGCATCATAGAGGTGACAGAGGAAATCAGCTACTACTTGAATAGATGAATCGATTGGATCAATACATCTTTTTGAGCACCATTCTGCAAATCTGTTGATTTTATAATTATATGCTCTGGAGGTTGACCCCCTCCTGGCTTTGGCCATAAACATGGCTGCTTGCTCAGAAAAGCCCTCCTTAATTCTAGATTCCTTGACAACATCCACGCAGTCAATCTGAACATTGACGGATTGTTGTGAAGGGCCTTGCCCTGGAAGATAATATCGTCCATCAGAGGCAGAGGAACCGGATTGCAGACCAGAAGGTCCAGCAGATCCGTATACCATGATCGGCTTGGCCAATCCGGGGCGATCAGAAGCACTTGGCATTCCTCTTGTCTGATTTTCTGAAGAATTTTTGGAATCAGGATTGCTGGAGGGAATGCGTATGCATACATTCTCCCCCAGCTGATAGCTAACGCATCTGTTGCGAAAGCGCTTGGATCCGGAATCGGAGAGACGTACGTCGTCATCTTCGCATTCTTCTTCGTTGCGAACAAATCGATGTTGGGTTTCCCCCAATGGTCGAACAGACGATCCGCCACACATTGATTTAGTTGCCATTCCGTGGGTAAAACACTCATCCTTCGGCTCAATGAGTCTGCTAGCAGGTTTAACCTTCCCGGAATATGAACTGCTTTCAAGGTAATCTGGTGATCCAGACACCAACAAAGCAGTTTCCATGTCATCATACAGAGACTGGGCGACTTCGTTCCGCCCTGGCGGTTTATGTAAGTCACAACTGTTGAGTTGTCTGAACGAATAAGAACAATCTTGCCCTGAACTTTCTGTAAGAAATGTTCCAGGCCCAGGACTACTGCTCTTAGCTCCAGTAGATTTATATGTTCCTTTGACTGTTCCGGATTCCAAAGCCCTGATATCGTGGACTCTTCCAGGCAAGCTCCCCAGCCCTCCATCGATGCATCTGTATACACAGTCACCTGAGGGTGGGGAGGGGTTAGCAAAACCCCCGGCAAGAGATTCTCTGTATTCAACCACCATTGCAGGTGGTGAATGAGAGGCGCCAACACTGACACATTCGAGTCCAGCGAACCTGTACTCTGGGTCCATTGTGTCATGAGAAATAACTGGATCGGCCGCCTGCGTAAGGCGGCCTGAGGAATGACTGGTTCCAATGAAACTATCAACCCCAGCATTCTCAAGTAAACCCGTGCCAGGACATGACGACTGTCGCACACTGACTGAATTAACGAGATGAGTTTCTGAACTCTCTCCTGAGTAGGATACACATATCCTGTCTCTAGATCGAAGAACATCCCCAGGTAAACAAACTTCTGGGATGGAGTCAGCTCTGATTTTGGGAAATTGATCATCCAGCCTAAGTCTGTGAGAGTTTTCAAAACAATCTCCAGATTGGCCGACAAACTTTCCCGGGTGTGCGCTTTCAACAGCCAGTCGTCTATGTACGTGTGGACTGCTATGCTTCTCCTGCGGAGGTATGCTGTGATCGCAAGAACCACACGGGTGAAAACCCGAGGAGCCGTGGAAATTCCGAAGGGTAACACCCTGAATTCCCACTGTCTGCCCTGGAATGCAAATCTCAGGAAGCGACAGAAACTCCCGTGGATGGGGATGTGGAAATAAGCGTCCTTCAAATCTATCGACGCCGTCCACATCCCCCTCTCCAACCCCGCCAACACCGAGCGCACCGTTTCCATCTTGAAACTGGGCGTCTCGATGAACTTGTTCAATGGCTTGAGGTTGAGAATCGGTCTCCACCCTCCGGTGCGTTTTGTTACTAAGAACAGGGTTGAATAGAAGCCCGGACACCTTTGTGCCGGCTGAATAGCTCCTTTTTGTACGAGGGAATTTATCTCCTCCTCGATACACAACCTTTGCTCTGGCTCCCTCGGAATGGGAGTCCAGACTGGCACTAGAGACAGTCGCGACGGCGGGCCTGTCATCCACTCTGGATGATACCCGACGGAAAGCCATCGCAAGACTAAACGGTCCTGAGTCAACCGTTCCCACTCTTGCATGTGGTCGGCTAGCCGGCCTCCCACCGGTCCACCTCGGGACCGCGGTGGACACAAGGCATGCAAGAGCGGCACTGTCTCCGTTGCCATACACACCGGAGTGGTTCTTACCGCGGTAAGCGTCCTGTCAGGACCGATAACCACGCCCAGATCCTCGCGCGCCCCGCCCCGCCCCGCGCGCACCTTGGTGCGCGGGCGGCTGCCTGGCTGACGGCGCCTGAGGAACCTGCGCCCCCCTCACTGCTGGCCGAATCGCACGCGGCCGAGGCCGACGCTGCGACGGTGGCTGGCCTCTGACCTGGCCAGCACCACCTCGAGCCTGCAGGGGACGATACGCAGGGGCCGCGGCGCGAACGTTAGCACGACGCAGCACTTCAAACTGCTCGCGCAGCGCCCTCTGGTTATTCACCAGGGTCACCGTCTCCTGGAGGTGGCGACATCCCTCACCTCCAAAAAGACCAGGACCCGTCATAGGCGTACGGAGTAGCCTATTGTACAGGTCCTGAGACGGGCACAGATTGTCCAGGGCAAACGTGCGTCTTGCCCGGACACTCCTGGTCACCGCCCGAGTCATACAGTCCAGCGCCAGGTTAATACCATCCTGGATGGCTCGCTGGACCGTGACCGGGCTTGGCTGGCGCGATGCGGATGCCGTTACTACCCCCTGTAACAGCTGGGAGACGTGGGACAGAGCGGCAATCGAAGCCCTCCCACTCTCCTCCGCATCACGCAACGCGGTATTCGCCGAACGCAACGCGTTCGAGCACAAGACCCCCGTGTCAGAACGGGAGCCTGGCCGCGCATCCTCACCCAAAGCCGCGCGGTCATCCACGCTGGGCTTGGGTACCACACCGTACCGCTGGTAATCCAGGGGCACGATGCGACAACGCCGGGCCACCTCGCGAGGGGCCTTCGCGAGACGTCCACTCGAGTTAATGGACGTCTCCGCCGCCTTGAACATGTCAACGACATGCTCCGCCAGCGGCAGAGAAGGCATAGCGTTAGCAGTCGGTTTCCCAGCTAACCACGGCGTGTGAACACGCTGGCTAGCCGACTACTCCACGGGCAGATCAGGCCTAACGCTCACCAACCACTGGCAAGCGTCATACCAATCCTCCTCCGTGGCTAACTGCGTCTTCCTCCTGAGCGCAAGCAGTAGAGCTTGACGGCGGGTACGCTGATACACCTGGCAAGCCAGGGAAAACATGCGGGCCTGACAGCACCGGCATGAGAATATCACTGGTTTGACCAGGAGCAGGCACCGTGGCAGAGCGCGGGGTATATATAGCCCCACCACGGGCCCGGCCAGCACCAGCAATACCCTCGGCAAGCCGAGGTACGCGGTACCGCTGGCCATCAGCAACGCCCTGGGCCACCACCTGAGCCGCGGACTTTTCTACTCCAGGGAGAGTAAAACCGTGGAATAAGCCGCCTGTATTCCCCGCGAGGGGTGCACAAACGTCTTCATCCATGTCCACGTCGTCAGACGGCGACCCTAGCAGGTAATCCTCATCACCCTGGTCAGAAAGATTAGACCCCGGGTCAGCAAAGAGAGCTAACCCGGGCTGACCAGGAACGGTGCCATAGGAGGTACTGGCCACCGCGGCGTGCGGATACCCCTGGACTGATAAGCAGCCCGCGGGTTCCAGCGACAACCGTCCACGGTCCCCTATCGGCGCGGCAATAAGCCTGCTGCCAGGGCCGTGGAACGCCCCCTCTAATGGGGCCACCTCTGAATCGTCGAACAACGGAAGCGGTCTAAGGAAAATCGATCCAGAGGCGGGGATTACCTGCTCCGAAGCCGATGATGAGGACAGTAAAGGATTTGGTCCAGGAAGCATGCCACGAAGCAACCCTGGAACCAAATCCTTTATTGTCCTCTTCATCTCTCCCAACATCTCGGTCCGGAAGGCCTCCACATCCACCGCGGACGAGACCTTCGCCTTACCCTTCCTACTTACAACCTCTCGTTTCCGCTTCTTCTTCTTCTCCTCCTCTACCACCTTGTCCGTCGCCTGTAAGCAGCACAAGAATTCGGACATTAACTCGCCCCCCCAGTGCTTACATATGTCACAATTAACCAAGGGACCACAAGGGCTACATTGAAAACACAGATGCGGCCAGAACTTTTCATGAAGAAAACGTCCAGAGGACGCGCAACCCGGTCCCTGAAACAGGGCAAAGGACAAGGAGTATGAGCAACTAGTTAAGCTTAGAAACTCAATCCAACTCAAAGAGAAGGAAAACGATCATAAAGATCAAAATACATCAGAAACCAGCATAGCGCTTGAATTGCTGATAAATACATAGCCAGGCTGATTATGACGTCATTAATCCCGTGACAGGAAAAATTCGATCCCAACAAAACATCCAAGTGCAAGGACGAATTGTATGCTGAATGGATAAGTCGACTACACAACCATCAGATACATATAGATAACTCTTTTCTGGCAAAAATGTTAATTATCTCCCTTTGATTGTTTACAATAATTAACATCACCACATTATCAATAACTAGATACCTGACACTTTGTATAGACAAACCATCCAACGTGACGAACCGGAGAACTCCACCATCTGCACGCCTCTTAACTCTCTCCACCTCATGGGGAAGGAATTGGATCAAGAGGGCAAAGTGAGAAGACCTTTATATTAGGCCTCCAACTCACTGGACATAATTTTTCATTTGGTTAGATAACCTAACAGTGTTAGTAGGAAATGGAACCATGGTGGAGAGAAAACTAACTCTCTGCTACTGTGATGTCACCACCCAGCGTCATACAGACCTGTGGACATAAACAGAAAGAGAAATTAGCCCTAGGTAGCACCGAGTTGACATAAACCAACTAACCAAGGCGCTTATCACGGTAAACGCGAGTCCCGGAAACACAATACACCGGGAAGAAAACTCGCTAATTTTACTAGAAGTCACCTGATTTAAAGGTCCTAAGTCCTCCTGTGGCGAAGTGTATCCTCCAGCCATCCAAATCAGATACTATCACTCCAAAATATACACCAATTAACAGTTTAAGAGTAAGAAAAGCTTATGACTCAAAAAGACATGTGTGTTCTCTTTGCCAATAATCTAGCAAAGAGGAAGTGCTGGTCTGCGCATGCGCGGTGGTGGGGCTGGCATCCGCCGGACTGCGCTCTGACTCCCTGCCCAGTAGGGGCACCTAACTGTTTTAATCTGAGTGTTTATTGAGTGAAAGCCAATATTTAGCAATATCAAAAGTATTAGGGAGGTAAGTATACTCTTGAAGTGAAAACATGCGGGCCTGATAGCACCGGCATGACAATATCACTGGTTTGACCAGGAGCAGGCACCGTGGCAGAGCGCGGGGTATATATCGCCCCACCACGGGCCCGGCCAGCACCAGCAACACCCTCGGCAAGCCGAGGTATGCGGTACCGCTGGCCATCAGCAGCACCCTGGGCCACCACCTGAGCCGCGGACTTTACTCCAGGGTGAGTAAAACCGTGGAAGAAGCCGCCTGTATTCCCCGCGAGGGGTGCACAAACTTCTTCATCCATGTCCACGTCGTCAGACGGCGACCCTAGCAGGTAATCCTCATCACCCTGGTCAGAAAGATTAGACCCCGGGTCAGCAAAGAGAGCTAACCCGGGCTGACTAGGAACGGTGCCATAGGAGGTACTGGCCACCGCGGCGTGCGGATACCCCTGGACTGATAAGCAGCCCGCGGGTTCCAGCGACAACCGTCCACGGTCCCCTCTCGGCGCGGCAATAAGCCTGCTGCCAGGGTCGTGGAACGCCCCCTCTAATGGGGCCACCTCTGGATCGTCGAACAACGGAAGCGGTCTAAGGAAAACCGATCCAGAGGCGGGGATTACCTGCTCCGAAGCCGATGATGAGGACAGTAAAGGATTTGGTCCAGGAAGCATGCCACGAAGCAACCCTGGAACCAAATCCTTCATTGTCCTCTTCATCTCTCCCAACATCTCGGTCCGGAAGGCCTCCATATCCACCGCGGACGAGACCTTCCCCTTACCCTTCCTACTTACAACCTCTCGTTTCCGCTTCTTCTTCTTCTCCTCCTCTACCACCTTGTCCGTCGCCTGTAAGCAGCACAAGAATTCGGACATTAACTCGCCCCCCCAGTGCTTACATATGTCACAATTAACCAAGGGACCACAAGGGCTACATTGATAGCACAGATGAGGCCAGAACTTTTCATGTAGAAAACGTCCACAGGACGCGCAACCCGGTCCCTGAAACAGGGCAAAGGACAAGGAGTATGAGCAAACTAGTTAAGCTTAGAGACTCAAACCAACTCAAAGAGAAGGAAAACGATCATAAAGATCAATATACATCAGAAACCAGCATAGCGCTTGAATTGCTGATAAATACATAGCCAGGCTGATTATGACGTCATTAATCCCGTGACAGGAAAAATTCGATCCCAACAAAACATCCAAGTGCAAGGACGAATTGTATGCTGAATGGATAAGTCGACTACACAACCATCAGATACATATAGATAACTCTTTTCTGGCAAAAATGTTAATTATCTCCCTTTGTTTGTTTACTATAATTAACATCACCACATTATCAATAACTAGATACCAGACACTTTGTATAGACAAACCATCCAACGTGACGAACCGGAGAACTCCACCATCTGCACGCCTCTTAACTCTCTCCACCTCATGGGGAAGGAATTGGATCAAGAGGGCAAAGTGAGAAGACCTTTATACTAGGCCTCCAACTCACTGGACATAATCTTTCATTTGGTTAGATAACCTAACAGTGTTAGTAGGAAATGGAACCATGGTGGAGAGAAAACTAACTCTCTGCTGCTGTGATGTCACCACCTAGCGTCAGACAGACCTGTGGACATAAACAGAAAGAGAAATTAGCCTTAGGTAGCACCGAGTTGACATAAACCAACTAACCAAGGCGCTTATCACGGTAAACGCGAGTCCCGGAAACACAATACACCGGGAAGAAAACTCGCTAATTTTACTAGAAGTCACCTGATTTAAAGGTCCTAAGTCCTCCTGTGGCGAAGTGTTCCCTCCTGCCATCCAAATCAGATACTATCACTCCAAAATAACACCACTTAAACAGTTTAAGAGTAAGAAAAAGCTTATGCACAAAAAGACATGTGTGTTCTCTCTGCCAATAATCTAGCAAAGAGGAAGTGCTAGTCTGCGCATGCGCGGTGGTGGGGCTGGCATCCGCCGGACTACGCTCTGACTCCCTGCCCAGTAGGGGCACCTAACTGTTTTAAATCTGAGTGTTTATTGAGTGAAAGCCAATATTTAGCAATATCAAAAGTATTAGGGAGGTAAGTATACTCTTGAAGTGAAAAACTGCTGATATAAGGATCCTGTGCCGTCCTCCGGTGAAGCCACTCTGTCCGACATGATCTAGGCGATAATCCTTCCAACATATAGACTTAAAAAGCGCTTTAAGAATTCTTTTTTAAGTGAAAGTGAAAAAACAACAAAAACATGTGTTCTCTATGCCAATAAATTAGCAAAGAGGAAGTAGTAGTCGGCGCATGCGCGGTGGTGGGGCTGGCATCCGCCGGACTACCCTCTGTCTACCTGCCCAGTAGGGGAACCTAACTGTTTTTATTCTGAGTGTTTATTGAGTGAATGCCGATATTTAGCAATATCAAAAGTATTAGGGAGATAAGTATACTCTTGAAGTGAAATTGGATCCCTATGCCCTAATGATGCTTCCTGCCAAATATAATTGAAATTGGCCCAGCTGTTCTTGAGAAGTCGTTTAAAGGAAAATTTGACGGACGGACGACGGTCACACGACGGACGGTCACCACGACATAATTTCAGGCCAGGTGAGCTAATAAACCAGTTTATTTAGGCGCTTATCCCGTCTAATCGCGAGTCCGGAGAAACACATTACATTGGAACTAAAACGCTATATTAGACAACACTTAATAGAAATCACCAGATGACTTGGTCCTGGGCCCTCCTCTGGAGTTCTAACACATTCAGACATTATCTTCAGGTGAAAATTGAGTCAAAAACTTTGGATAAACACTGCAGAAACTCAAGGCAAAAAGTTTGCATGTGCACTCCCAGCCAATAAATTAGCAAAGAGGAAGTACTAGTCTGCGCATGCGCCAGGTTGAGGCTGGCATCCGCCGGACTGTCATCTGCCTACCTGCCTAATAGGGGCACCTAACTTTTTTAATCTGAGTATTTATTGAGTGAAAGCCGATATTTAGCAATATCAAAGAGTATTAGGGAGGTAAGTATACTCTTGATGTGAAAAAAGGAAGTCTTACGTCCTTCTTCATCAGGGCCCCATAATTTTGGTCCAAGAGTCTTCTGATGGCTGTATATTTGATCTTATATTATGAAAAAAAGATGGCAGACTTGTAAGGCAACTTGCAGGCGAGCTGAAGATTGGGTTTCTTTCTTGCATGGGCAACGGGGGATCATTCCTAGCTTCGCCCCATCCATTTCTAGCTTTGCCCCGTCCATTCCTCGCTTTGCCCCATCCATTTCTAGCTTTGACCCATCCATTCCTAGCTTTACCCCATCCATTTCTAGCTTTGACCCATCCATTCCTAGCTTTACCCCATCCATTTCTAGCTTTGCCCCATCCATTACTAGCTTTGACCCATCCATTACTAGCTTTGACCCATCCATTACTAGCTTTGCCCCATCCATTACTAGCTTTGAACCATCCATTACAAGCTTTGACCCGTCCATTCCTAGCTTTGACCCATCCATTCCTAGCTTTGCCCCATCCATTACTAGCTCCCTCCATTTCTAGCTTTGCCCCGTCCATTTCTAGCTTTGCCCCATTCATTCCTAGCTTTACCCCATCCATTTCTAGCTTTGACCCATCCATTACTAGCTTTGCCCCATCCATTACTAGCTTTGCCCCATCCATTTCCAGCTTTGCCCCATCTATCACTAGCTTTGCCCCCTCCATTTCTAGCTTTGCCCCCTTCCATTTCTAGCTTTGCCCCATCCATTACTAGCTTTGCCCCATCCATTTCTAACTTTGCTCCGCCCATTCCTAGCTTTGCCCCTTCCATTCCTAGCCTTGCCCCGTCCAATTCCAGCTTTGCCCCATCTATCACTAGCTTTGCCCCTTCATTTCTATCTTTTGCCCCGTCCATTTATAGCTTTGCCCTGTCCATTACTAGCTTTTGCTCCATCCATTACCAGCTTTGTCCCATCCATTCCTAGCTTTGCCCTGCCCATTACTAGCTTTGCCATGCCCATTTCTAGCTAAGCTCCACCCACTTTTTCTGCGCAGTGACATCAATACTTTGAATCATGAATGCATAGAATAACAATTTCAAGGAAACTATACAGGCCAGCTGTTGAATATTTTGAAAACAACTTGACTGGGTGTTGCTGCTGCATATAGCACAGCACCCCATCAAATTAGTATCAAAATAGTCAACAAAATTTACTAAATAGCAGACATCCAATTCATACACTTGACAGACATTTCAATGTTCATGACAGAGTTAGATATGTCACTATGTATTGTGACATCAGACTACATATGACGTATTTGAGTATGGCATCATATGCTTGAGTGCCAGATTGGGTGTGCCCCATGAGTGCCAGATTGAGTGTGGCCATTGGTCTCTGATAGACAGGTGTTGTTTCAGGCTGCAGTGCCCAGTTCTTAGACTCACTATAATGATATGTTCTGCTCTACTGGATATCATAATTTTGGTGAATGTATCCATAATATAATACAGAACGTTTAAATCTTACCTTAAATTCATCCTTTTTAATGACACCCTCATCTGTGATATGTTGTTTGATTTCATTCAGAATCGTCAGCATAGCGATGTTTGTTTTTCCAGCACCAGTTGGAGCACAGATAAGCAGATTCTCATTTGTTTTGTAAGCAACATCAAACACCACAGATTGGATCCTGTTCAGGGCTTTTGTGCCTTTGAATGCCAGCTGGCCGATCTGGGAAATTCCAAAAAATATATACATATTTCTTACACCCGTACTGCCAAACCTTTATCAAAATATGAAGTTTCTAAACTCCATAGCAACGACGAAAAGTAGGAGTGCACCGCACAAGACACATTTCCGATGAAATGACAGATTCGATACCAGCTCTCAATACCGCCGGCCAAGAGAAGACTAAGTTACCAGTGAAATGCCTGGCTTGTTTTATCGAGCCCTGTCATTCCAGTGCAAAATTTTGAAAAATAGTTTTCTCTCAGTCTGCAAATGGACATTTTTAAGACCACGGCTTACACCATTTTTTTTCTCAACTTGATGGATAAAAATAGTGACCCGCAATAATAATCCTGGTGGATCCCATTCTTTGAATTAAGATAACAGAAGCTTACCTCATCCAGATCGGCTATCAGAATACGGTTCTTGCCAACTTGTATTGCCCCTTCTGCACTGGCCGGAATATGAACTTCCTCCGAGATTTCATTTGTGACTCGCTCAAATCCCTCAGGTAACAACATCTGAAAGGAAGAATACAATCACTAGAACAGAACAACAATAGAGGGGTTCATTTCTAGCGATGCCCCGCACATTTCTAATTAAGCACCACCCACCTTGTACATGTATTTCAATCGAATTTATCACTTTGAACCTTGAATTCCCAGAATCATAATTTCAAAGTAACTATATGTCTAGTAAGCTGCTGAATATTTTGGCAGGAACAGCTCCCAGTCAAATTAGTTTCAAAGTATGTTTATTAAAGGTGCATATTCACACTAAAATGCTTGAAAATAAAACTGTTAAAATTTTAATACTTTTTGAGGCTTAAATTTTGTACATTAATGTACTGAAATGAAATAAATCTTAACAGATTATGATTTTATTCCATATAAATTATTATAATTTTTTTAGTTGTGAATTTGAATAAATGACTTGTACATCTAAGTCAATTTCAAAACTTAACATTCTATTAATTTATGCGTAATGAAATCGCTATATGATAAGATTTATTTCGTTTCATTAAATTTAGATACAAAATTTAAGGTTCTAAAACTAATTAATTTTAACAATATTATTTTCAAGTAATTTGGTGTGAATATGCACCTTTAAATTGGACATTCATCAAAGGCAGACAGATCAGACACTTTCGTGACACACAGTTATCCCTTTCTACCCCTCTGAACCTCAGCAGCTAGGTAGCTATGGTCATCACGACATACCAGGAATTCAGGTACAAAGGATTAAACGATCCTAACTCTAACATTAAGTACTGTATATTGAGCAGTATGCACTCAAGGTCAGCTAACAAAACAAGAGGCCCAAGGAACCCTGTGTCACTCACCTGGAGAACTATGCATTTTTGTCAAAATTGTTGGTGGGTGGTTTAGAAGTAATATTTTAAATAAGTTTGTGGACATTTTTGCAAGTCCAATATGGCCGCCAAACACACTACATTTTGATTGGTCTACTGCGGCCATGTTTCTGATGTAGCTCCTTCCCTTGAACAAACTTTAATGGCACTCGGTGCCTAAATATATCTCCCAAATTTCGGCCCAATCCACTCAATGGTTCTGGAGTTGTTTTGGCAAAAAATAGGTTAACCAAGTTAGCCGCCAAACCATTTGGCCAATCAAATTCCCATGAACAAACTTGGTGCACCTCTTGCCCTAGATTTCTAGGTTTTTTGACGGATCAACTTCTCTTGAACAAAGTTTTATGGCCCTTAGTGCCTCATCATATCACAAATTTCGGCCTGATCGCTTCAAAGTAGTTTTTGCAAAAACGAGGTCATCCAAGATGGCCACTGAACCATTTCGTCAATCAAGTTCCCGTGAACAAACTTAGGTCAGCTCTTGCCCGAGATCATATTTCATGTCTGAATTGATCCCTCAAATGGTTTCAGAGAAGATTTTTAAAGACATTTCTACAAATCGGCCAAAATCCAAGATGGCCACCGGCCAAATTGACAAATTGGCTTCATTTGAACAAAATGGAATCTCTATGCCCTAAGGATGCTTGCTGCCAAATATAATTGAAATCGGTCCAGAAGTTCTCGAGAAGGTATTTGCTTTAGTATGGGAGCTTTGGCGGGAAAATGATCCACGATGGCCGGCAAACCATTTATCCGACAGTTTCGAAAATTGCAAATTTGAGATCAGAATACCCAAAAACTTATAAAAAAAACAATTTCGACCTCAAAATCCATCAAGTAAAAAAATTCAATATGGTCGCCAAACACGATACATTTTGATTGGCACACCGCGGCCATGTGTTTTGATGGATCAACTTCTCTTGAACAAACTTTAATGGCCCTTAGTCCGTAATCATATGCTGCAAATTTCGGCCTGATCGCTTCAGCGGTTCTGGGGAAGCAGTTGCGAAGACTAGGTCATCCAAGATGGCCGCTGAACCATTTGGTCAATCAAGTTCCCTTGAACAAACTTGGTTCAGCTTTTAAACTAGATCATATTTCGTGAGTTCCGAATCGATACCTCAAACGGTTTCGGAGAAGATTTTTAGACATTTCTAAAAATCAGCCGAAATCCAAGATGGCCACCAGCCAAATTGGCTGATCGGCTTCGTTTGAACAAGCTTCAATCTCTATGCCTTAAGACGCTTCCTGCCAAATATAATTGAAATCAGCCCATAGTTCTCAAGAAGCCATTTTAAATTTCCCATTGCTTTAGTATGACAGTTTTTGGCGGGAAAATGATCCAAGATGGCCACAAAACCGTTTATCCGACACTTGCGAAAATTGCAAATTTGAGACTGGAATACCCAAAAACCTATATAAAACCAATTTCGGCCTCAAAATCCATCAAATAAAAAATCCAATATGGCCGCCAAACATGCTATATTTCGATTGGCCCACGGTGGCCATGTTTTTTGATGGAGCCACATCTCTTGAACAAACTTTCATGGCCCCTAGTCCCTAATCATATCTGCCAAATTTCGGCCTGATCCCTTCAGAGGTTCTGGAGAAGTTACTTTTGCTAAAACTAGGTCAACCAAGATGGCCGCCGAACCATTTGACCAATCAAGTTCCCTTGAACAAACTTGGTTCAGCTCTTGCCCTAGCTCATATTTCATGAGGTTTGCTTCAATCCCTCAAGCGGTTTCGGAGAACATTTTCTAGTAAGACGTTTCTAGTAATCGGCCAAAATCCAGGATGGTCACCGGCCAAATTGGCCGATCGGCATCGTTTGAACAAACTTGGATCCCTATGTCCCAAGGATGCTTCCTGCCAAATATAATTGAAATGGGCCCAGCGGTTCTTGAGAAGAAGTTGTTTAAAGGAAAAGTTGATGGATGATGGACGACGGACAACGGACGGACGGACGGCCGCCACAGCATAAGCTCACTTGACCTTTCAGGCCAGGTGAGCTAATTATGGCTGTGAAGCATTAGCCATTCTCTCTACAAATATCAAGGCATACCTTCTGACCTCCAACGTAAGCAGACGACTGCTGAGCCTCTCTCAGAGCGTCAAACACGTGTGGATACTGTTCTCTCTCGGGAACACGACCTCGACTGAGGAGTAATGGCGACACAGCAGCATCTCGAAGTGACGCCTCCCTAATACAATACAATCAAAACTCTGTAACAAATACAACCTTAACTGTCTGACTGCTGCAAGACACCGGACAACAATTCCAATGAACAATAACCCTACACCTGCTGAATATTTTGAAAACAATTTGGCTGAAAGTTGCCACTAACCACTTTCAGTCAAATTGTTTTCAAAATATTCAGCATATCCAGAGTTAAACCCCATGGAAAATGTAGTTCGCAGAAACTCAGTAGGTGGATGGTTAAAATGTATTGAGAGGTTACCTAGTTTCAATGGGCAATAACTCTAGATTTGTTGAATATTTTGAAAACAATTTGACTGAATGTTGCTGGTGGCTTAGCAGGCAGACAGTTAAAATCCATTGAGAAGTCAGCTAATGGCCTTGATATGGCCAGTTGTCAGAATTAATCATCTGCTATATGGCAAGATATATGCACTTTATAGGTTATTAGCTTGTATTTAGGGAGAAGTTTATCTCCTATATGTATTTGCCGGATACAAGTCCACACTGAACTAGATTGTATTTGCCTTGTTGTTATCCATGGCCATCTCTAAAGAAATATATCTATTTCTTAAATGAGGATCTAGATTAGAAGTATATCATTTTAAATTAGTGTGGGGGGGGGGGAAGGGGACTAGCACACCTCTGACACAGCCGCCATCGCCATTATCAAAACCCACTCTCGTAGAAAATGTGGCCTTTTGACTTGTAAAATATTATACTTCATTCTCTGCCCACGTGGGAGATACCTATTTCACATATTATAAGAATATTGAGATGTCAAGGAAAGATGTTATTTTAGTAATAATCAGTGACATTGACGCTGACTTATTAACACTTTAACACTCAAATTTATTTTAAAAATTTTAATTTTCTTATAGAAAATGTCCATTTGCAGAACACAAGACTATTTTTGAAAATTTACCACTGGAATGACTGGCTCATCTATCGAGCCAGTGATTCCAGTGCTAAATTTGAAAAAATAGTCTTCTCTTGGTCTGTAATTTGACATTTCTCAAGACTACTGCAGAGGCCTGTTTTGGTTGTTACGAGTGTTATAGGGCTAATCTCAAATGTTGCACACAATAAAGACTTGTGCAATTACTATGTCATAATAACACTGATGACAGGCTGTACCATACATCAATGTGCATAGTAAACAACCATTACACTAGCCTATTTACATACCATTACACCGGACTATTTACATACCATTACACTAGACTCATTACACTGGCCTATTTACATACCATTACACTAGACTATTTACATACCATTACACTAGACTATTTACATACCATTACATTGGACTATTTACATACCATTACACTACACTATTTACATACCATTACACTAGACTATTTACATACCATTACACTAGACTATTTACATACCATTACACTAGACTATTTACATACAATTACATTAGACTATTTACATACCATTACACTGGACTATTTACATAGCATTACACTAGACTATTTACATACCATTACACTAGACTATTTACATAGCATTACACTAGCCTATTTACATACCATCACACTAGACTACTTACATACCATTACACTGGACTATTTACATACCATTACACTAGACTATTTACATACCATTACACTAGAATATTTACATACCATTACACTGGAATATTTACATACCATTACACTAGACTATTTACATACCATTACACTAGACTATTTACATAGCATTACACTAGTCTATTTACATACCATTACACTAGACTACTTACATACCATTACACTGGACTATTTACATACCATTACACTAGACTATTTACATACCATTACACTAGACTATTTACATACCATTACACTGGGCTATTTACATACCATTACACTAGACTATTTACATACCATTACACTGGACTATTTACATAGCATTACACTAGCCTATTTACATACCATTACACTAGACTATTTACATACCATTACACTGGACTATTTACATACCATTACACTAGACTATTTACATACCATTACACTGGACTATTTACATACCATTACACTAGACTATTTACATACCATTACACTAGACTATTTACATACCATTACACTGGACTATTTACATAGCATTACACTAGACTACTTACATACCATTACACTAGACGATTTACATACCATTACATTGGACTATTTACATACCATTACACTAGACTACTTACATACCATTACACTAGACTATTTACATACCATTACACTAGACTACTTACATACCATTACACTAGACTATTTACATAACATTACACTAGACTATTTACATACCGCTACACTGGACTATTTACATAGCATTACACTAGACTACTTACATACCATTACACTAGACTATTTACATACCATTACACTAGACTATTTACATACCATTACACTGGGCTATTTACATACCATTACACTAGACTATTTACATACCATTACACTGGACTATTTACATAGCATTACACTAGCCTATTTACATACCATTACACTAGACTATTTACATACCATTACACTGGACTATTTACATACCATTACACTAGACTATTTACATACCATTACACTGGACTATTTACATACCATTACACTACACTATTTACATACCATTACACTAGACTATTTACATACCATTACACTGGACTATTTACATACCGTTACACTAGACTATTTACATACCATTACACTGGACTACTTACATACCGTTACACTGGACTATTTACATACCATTACACTACACTATTTACATACCATTACACTAGACTATTTACATACCATTACACTAGTCTATTTACATACCATTACACTAGACTATTTACATACCATTACACTAGACTATTTACATACCATTACACTAGACTATTTACATACCATTACACTAGACTACTTACAAACCATTACACTAGACTATTTACATACCATTACACTGGACTATTTACATACCATTACACTAGACTATTTACATACCATTACACTAGACTATTTACATACCATTACACTGGACTATTTACATACCATTACACTAGACTATTTACATACCATTACACTAGACTATTTACATACAATTACACTAACCTATTTACATACCATTACACTAGACTATTTACATACCATTACACTAGACTATTTACATACCATTACACTAGACTATTTACATACCATTACACTACACTATTTACATATCATTACACTAGACTATTTACATACCATTACACTAGACTATTTACATACCATTACACTAGACTATTTACATACAATTACACTAACCTATTTACATACCATTACACTACACTATTTACATACCATTACACTAGACTATTTACATACCATTACACTAGACTATTTACATACCATTACACTACACTATTTACATACCATTACACTACACTATTTACATACCATTACACTATTCATATTAATTGACCTTTCCAGTTTTACCCATGCCCCGCCCATCTCTAGCTAAGCTCCACCCACACCTGTCGTGTTGGGATTGATCGATTCTGAACTCCATGACTATTAATTTTCCGAACACCATAAAGTTAACCTATTGAATATTTTGAAACTAATTTGACTGGATGGGTGCTGTTGCTGCCTATGGCAGCACATTAAACAGCATGTTTATTAAATAGTAAAGACAATTTGTACAACAACGCAGTCTGTCACCAATTATGCGCTTGTGACTTACTTATCTACATCATTCACATAATGTCATTGATTCTGACATCATCCTACACATAACGTACTTGATTATGACGTCATATGATGGATGAATAAACTGGAAAGATCCATTCAGTATGCCTTTCAGTGAAATTACTGATATTTTAACATTTATGTATGTATGTATGATTACTGTATTCTGCCGCTGTAGTAGTAGAAACATCCTACAGCTGCAATCAGTCCTTCTTTGCTTTTTCCCACTGTGTCTTGTCCTCAGCCAAAATCCTTAGCTTCCTCAGGTCCATTCTTGATTTGAGTGTACCTAATCCTGCTCTTTTGAGGTCACCTCGTAGCACGCTTAGCAGATTTATGCAATGACATCCTCTCCTGGCTCTGTATTTGCCTAGAGCTGCCTTTGGCGCTGCCCAGCTGTTACAGTTATACATCATCAAGGATATGCAGGTTGCATTGTATAAACGTAGTTTTTTACCAAGGGCATCTTTGATCTACGAATCCATAGCTTCCAGAAGGACTGGAAAACTATGTTCTCCATGATGCAGCGTGCAGAAATGTCAGCAGTACTGCAAAGCAGTGAGCCCAGGAATTTACTTTTCCTCCATGGTTCGCCGCCATGGAGTGGATCGTTATTTTGTTTAGTTTCTTGCTTTGTAGATAGGTATATGTGGGTGAACTCTGTTTTGGATTCATTCATAGAGATTCTCAATTTTTAGTTTGCTTGCAGCTATTGGGAGAAGTTCGTCAAGGGGTCTTTTTTCCTCATCTATAAAGTTCACATCGTCGGCATATTCCATCTCTAGCAGCATGCCCAGTATTGACACCAGGGGGTTTGGTCTTGTGGAATTTTCCCGCACGGATTTCAATGCAGCAGCCAGGTAACAGGTGAAGAGTACAAGGGATAGACCATCTCCCTGTGGGGAGCCGATTGAGGTCTTAAACTCTACAGACTTCACTGACTTGACTCATACTCTCAGCTTGGTGTCTGCAAGCAGTAGTCTCACTAGTCATAGCTCATTTTCATTGCAACTGGCCTGGCGTAGTACATCTAGGATCTTTGAACGCTTAATTCAAAGGCTTGTGACATGTCAATGCCCATTTTGTGGAAATCTCAGTGTTTGGACATGACTACTGACACAAGAATGCGCTTCAGGGTTTGTACACCTTTCAGTATTTGAAATTCCATGACTTTTCCATGACTAAAATTAAAAAATTCCATGACCTCCAAGAATCAATAGCTAGGTCCGACAGTAAAATTTGTTTCAAAATGTTCAACAGCATATAGTGAATCATATGGAATTCACTTTAGCTAGGGCAAAGGGTCAACATGTGAGAAATTCAGGTACATTTTTTAATAAAATCTGAGTTTTTCACATAAAAAATTGACGAATCGCTTATAGGCTAAATATCTGGTTATTTTTATTAATATTAACAAGTTTATTTCATACTTTAACCATAGTAGAACGCATAAAATCATCTTTGAGTGAGAAATACATTCAATATACAGGGGAATTGACATACGCTAGCGAGAGCGAGATATTATCACCATCTAATTATTATAATGTAACCAATTCAGCCGGGATGATATCGCCCAAAACAAACAAAAATCTTGCCAATAAATATACTGCTGAATGCATATGCTGAGTAGGAAACAATGAATTTATTGCTCAAATTGTTTTAAAAACATATTCTGTACATATTTATTATTAATTTGGGATATTGGCATTTGTGATGTTACAAAACCTGTTTTTATTTGGGAGGTCTCCGTCCAGTCCAGATATAGTTCAGTGGAATGCCTCCAATCACAAAAGAGTTTAATTTGGCCTTCCAACATAAGAAGCGATCTAACCTCATTTTAATTCTTATGTTGTTTTGGGTCATTTTATGTTGGTCGGACATATGACTTTGATAATGAATGAAATCATGTGATCGTCGTGATAAAGAAATGAAAAGTGAATTGCCAAGTTTTATTTCCTCATTTTACATTTGTATGCCATCAGATTTTATTTTGAGATATTATCATTTTCCATGACCTTTCCATGGCTTTTATCAAAATGAGAAATTTCCATGACTTTTCCAGGCCTGGAACTTAGATTTTCAAATTCCATGACTTTCCAGGATTTCCATGACCCGTATTGACCCTGGCTTTTAGCCCATACAATGTCTGCACAGCTGTCGTCGATCTTGTCTCGGATGCGGCATAGAGTAACATTGGATGGGATTTTCCGTATGCTGTTAAGAAGCACAATGGGCCGCAGATTGGCTGGGGGTGGGTGGGGGGCATCTTGGGCTTGGGTAGCGCGATAAGGATGCCTTGGCCTACAGCATTGATGGGAAGGTGGTGCATAAAAGCTGAATTGATTATGTGCGTGATCGGTTTTGAGATAATGTCACTTGCATATTTGAATAGTTCAGATGCACATCCATTTTTCAGGGCTTTAAGTGCCTTCTCAACCTCTGCTGTATTAATTGGTGTTAGTAATGGCCTGGGGTCTCCTGAGAATGGGTGCAAGGGCTCATCATCATGGTCAGTGAACTGTTCCTTGAACCATTCTCGAATTGCCTCGGCTTTGTCCTGGTAACATGTGCAATCATTATAGAAGTTTTGTTCACAAATGAGTTTCTGATTTTAAAATGCGCAATCATTATAAAAGGTTTATTCACAAATGGATTTCTTAAATAGAGGTCATATAATCATGCTATTTATGACATCTTAGATGATCATATCAGATCTCCTACCTCTTTGTGCGCAGCATCTGAGGGTCAAAGGGAGCTGACTCGTTATCCTGGTCATTGGTGAATTTTGCTTCCAGTTTTGAAAAGCGCTTTTCTTCTTTGCGATACAGCTTAGTCAACTTCTTCTCTTGCTCGGTCTATAATAGAGAAAATTAATTAATTCTTTAATGGTCAAATTTGGCCAAGAAAAATTTTAATATCTGCCTATTGAATGTCCATTTACATGACCAGAGAATGCAATTTTAGAAAATTTATCACTGGAATTACTGGCTCGGTTAACGAGCCAGTCATTCACATAGCAAATTTTCAAAATTTTTATTCTCTTGGCTTGTAAATTGACATTCCACAAGACCATCACATGGGCTAGTTTTGCCCGTCTTGACCATTAAAGGGTTAATAAAGATTTTTTAACCCTTCGCACATTGATGTCAATAGTCTATCGTTCATTGGGTCAATAGCAAAGAAACTGGTACATTTTTCAACAATTTTGGCGGAAGATGTTGCTGTCTATGACAGCACCTCTATGACAGCACCTCTATGGCAGCACCTTTACGACAGCACCTCTATGGCAGCACCGCTATGGCAGCACCTCTATGGCAGCACCTCTATGGCAGCACCTCTATGGCAGCACCTCTATGACAGCACCTCTATGACAGCACCTCTATGGCAGCACCTCTATGACAGCACCTCTAAGACAGCAACATCTCCAACCAAATTTGTTGAAAAATGAACACCAGTTAATCTTTTAATTTAATTTTAAAATTCAAAATTTTGACATCAGAGTGCTCAGAGTCAACGGTGTTTTGCTAAAACTGATTGAGATAATTAAATATGAATGAAATATTATTACTTAATCAAACAGTGTTACACCATTAATGGTCAAGCTCCCAAACCACGATATGATTTCAGTCAACTACAGAATTATTGAAGTGTTCCAGCCATGAAGAGTGTCTGCAGTGGTCTTGAGGAATGTCCAATTGCAGACCAACAGAAGACTATCATTGAAAACATACCAGCTGAATGACTGGTTTGATAACCAGACCAGTCATTCCAGTGGTAAATTCTCAAGAATAACTGTATCTGGGCCTGCAAATGGATTTTCACTAATCAGAAATTTTAACTCTTATTGACAAATTTTGACCATTGCATGAATAATTAATACACAGTGCTCTCCAGACCTGCATTGTCAAATATCTCATTACCTCTCCATTATCTCTGCCCATTTTTATTACATATTGCAAGTAAATAATAAGTAGTTACTTATTTCTAAGTACAGACACATGGGCTTATCCTTCATAACTCCATGAAATCCTAGTATCTCAATCGCAAAACATCCATACATTGATTGTTATCTCCACTTGAACACATTTGAAGAGATATTGCAATCGCCTCCATCCATGTGACCGTTCATTCAGCTATCTCCTCCGAAACCATATGGTGGAAATCAATGAAATCGGGGGAAAAAACAGGAAGGTAAAATTTGGAGAAAGTGTGCGGATTTGCGATAGTACCATCGACTGCACATTCTACTTTTTGAAATCAGCTTTACAAGAGTCCTGTGCTGAATCGTACAGGATCAAACTATTCAACAACTGAGCTTCAACGTATTCAACAGCAGACATGTAGGATTGTGTTGAAACTGAGATAGAAATAGTTACTGTTAAAAATAACACACAAATTTTTAGAAGAAACATTAAATAGGTCTTGTTTGAGTGCGGGAAATGTGTAAATGGATAATCAAAGTAAAACTAGCTCAAAAATAATTTAACATGTTTCTAAAACAAAAACAGAAACAGGGTAGTTAGTATAAGAAATACTCTGTTAAATATTTTGAATATAATTGAATTAGGCAGCAATGTCGTCAAATCCAATTATTTTAAAAATAATCAACAGTACATTCGAATTCTGTTTCGGAACAATGTAACGTTATTTCTGAGATTACCTGTACAGTAATTTGGCAGCCATAATTTGGTCTATGCGGGCCAGATTGTGAAGAAACTGAAAAATAAGAACATGTAAACAGATAACATCCAAATTATGTTATTTGTTATGTAATTTAACATTAGACAGCAATAGAACATTAAAACAATAATGAAATATGACCACAGTCCATTTGCAGGACAACAGACCACTAAACCAAGAACTCTGAATTTCTTGGACAATCTTAACGATTAAATGAGTAGGAGAATGAGGTAATTAATATATCATAGATTGAAAAAAAGGATGGGATATTGCAATCGCCTCTGTCTATTCATCTGTCTATCTCCTCCGAAGCCATTCAAACAGTGAAATTCAAGACGATTCGTTATGCGAGTTGCCCCTATGATTGTGGACTGCAAGACATTTACATTAGGCTCCAACCATAAGGTGGATGTGGCCAAGTGATGTGTGGAACGTGGGGTGGGGAAGGGGTGGACAGAAATTCAGGTTAGTTACCCATATGATCGCGGGTTTAAAGACACTGTTTACATTAGGCTCCTCCCCCAGGTTGCGGATGGAGGCAGAATGTCACCCGTGGCGAAAATGTAGGGATTTGTGATGGCATGCCATCAACTTCGCTTTCTTTTCGTTTAAGTTGCTGCTGCCTCAGGTATCTTAGGCAGATATGGCATTTAGTCAATTTGTTTTCAAAATAATCACCATGATGAATGTACAGTTGGCGAATGCGTGGGGATTTGTAATTGCATGCCATCGACAGCACATTCTAATTAAGTTGGTATCTTGGGCAGAAATGTCATTTAGTCAATTTGTTTTCAAAATAATCACCATTGTGATAACCCTTGTAATCTTGTGATACAAAGATCAATTATACGAAACTTTAGTGTTGCTTTTGAGAATGCAAAAATAGTCTTCTCTTTGGTCTGAAAATGGACATTTTCGATGAGAAAATTTCAGATTGTAGCTGTATTCACAGGGTGAAGCATGAGTAGTAGTGTCGGAATTAAAATGATATCACCTCCCTCAACTGGCTGCCGTTCGGCGATCCGTGGCTCCCACTGCCCTCTCAATCCCTGGGGCATAGGTTGTTGAGACATGTGGTTGGTGTATGTCTCTAGATGGAGGCCTCCAGGGTTGTTGAGACAGGTGGTTGGTGTATGCCTCTAGATGGAGGCCCCCAGGATTGAAAGGGTGGTGGGGGGCCACCACGGATCGCCGAACGGCTGCCAGTTGAGGGAGGTAGTATCATTTTAATTCCGACACTACTACTACCACACATAATAGGGTCTGAACGCCCATTTAGAGACAAGCCTCCACAGTGATATACACCACTGATCGCCTTGTGATCAACCACACCAGAAGGGCCGGCCTCTCTCTCTATTCTGTGTAGGCTCAGACAAACACGTAGTCTCTGCCAGAGTCGCATCGGCATGATGGGAGCACCCATAGTGTCTTCCATCTACCTTGACAATGCTCCCCTGGTAGGATGCTAAAGTGATTAGCATTTGCACCACGGCAGACTCTGGCATGTTCACATGTTACGCAGAGAATCTGGTGCTGAGCAGGGGTCTCCAGCAGACAACCACGTCCTACCCTCTCCACCCCATAGAAGTGGCAGACAGACTCAATCTCTTCACGTGGGTGAAAGCAGTCATAAATGTTTCTCCGCAAGGGGTTGACCCAAGGATTGTAATGGGGGTCATCCCGGAAGTGGGCCCACTTGGTATCCAATATCATGGCAGTCTCAGCACCCTGTGCCACTGCTGTAGATACAGCACGAGCAGTATGATGAGAATCATGGCTATATATGAAGAGTTAAACTGAACAGAGTGAACCCTTCGAGAAATATCTGTGCCAGATCGAGCCCTGTTCCATCCGGATCGATAGTGATCTTCATCCCCTCAGGGGCAGGGGATAGCTGCTTCACTCTGCCGCCGGCTAAGAAATGTATCTCTAGGACTATATGAGTCGTTTGCGGGCTAGTGAGTCCGACTCTCTGAAGCAGTTTAACAGCACCATTGGCTTTGGAGACATGTGACACAACATCTACCCGTAGGATGCCCTCCTGGAGGTTAACAGCTTCTTCTGGTCCATCGAATGGACGACACAGCAGGAGCTTTCCACCTGTAACCCCGATCCGGTGACCCACCCTCATCAGGGAGACACCTTCACCTATGTAGGTGAGGAAGGATGATCCCCGATTGTAGAGCTTTCGAACTGTCCCATCCTTTTTCACAACAGTGGAGAGGGGAGTAACTTTTATGTCAATGACTGTGGGAGGCCTATATAGGGGCAACCATGTTTGCCAGTCACCCCAGGTCCAGCGCGGTACCACACTTCATTCTTCAAATATCAACTGCAGGTTTTTTGCCAGGGTCAATAACAGACCATCATGGGTCATCGGTGGGGCATCGCTCGAATAGGGTTTGACCAGATGAAAGCTGAGGTTGTTATTTAGGGTGTCGATGTCTGCCACCTCTGTATCCGAGAGCTCAATCAACGGCTCGAGGATGTACTTCCTCTTCGGGAAATCGTACCGAAACACGATCTTGTTGCCATCTATGTTGCGACCCAGGCGCTCCTTCGACACATCCTTGAGGTCTGTGAGCAGCTCCACCCCATCACCACCAATGGGGTGGAGGGAGAATGCCTTTGAGTTTGCTTCGTACTGTAGGGCGAATGACTTGCCATCGCTCTCTTCTACCTTGGCAGCATCAACTGCGTACACATCTGCCAGGTCAGCAAGACCAGTCGAGTGAGCAAATATGGGTTCCATAGCACACTATATGAGGGGTTTAAACAGGAGATATAACCATGCCGATTGTCCGACTGCTGCTCTCTGGTGGTGAGAACGTAATCTCACCCTCTCTAGAGGGGAGACGGGTGGTACAGTACCGTGTAGAATGGGTCCTCTTCGAGGTGCCCTAGCGGGGCACAACATACATACACACCGATGTGCTAAATGAACATACAGGCAGTGCACACAGCAGCTCACTGGTAGAAGTCGGCCGGGACGTGATAGAGTATCTCCCAGGTGCCAACAGCAACCTATGGAAAGCTGTCAGTCCTAGCCTGTTCACACCTGTAAATCACCTGTTTGACAGCCCCTCCATTAACATATATGCCAGCACCGATGGGATATCGGACGCCCATTTAGAGTTCACACTCTTATTACTCATTGACCTGACGACAACATGATATCACACCAGGAAAATCTGACCTTTGCCGAGATGATGAACCCAATAGAGGGTTGCCCAAAGGCCGCAGAGGCTCGCACAGCAACAGATCTGTTAACAAGAAGGAGAGCGACTACAGCGGGAGAGCTGGTAACAACAGGCTGCCAGCATCGCAAGGAGGCGAAGGAACAGTGAAGGTTCCCGATACCGGCAGGCCCTCCTGGAGGAGAGTAAGGAGTCTTGACAGACGACGATGAGCCAGATGTCTTCATATACTATCTTGGTCATAAGGTGACGTTCCAGATGTTACGTCTCAGAAAGCTACTGGCACCTGACATAGCGCTGGATGCCCACTGTCTAAGAGACGTCTGTCTCGACACCGGCAAGCTGGTATGGTTCGCCAGGCTCTCCAAAATGAACCCTTCTATGACTCATGAGCAGAATGAGGTCTCTTGGCAGAGGTTCTACAACGCCCTACATGGCGGGGTGGACAGAGCTAAAAACTGAGGCATACGCATGCGCAGCCAGGGTATGGTGACGTATGAGCAGGAAAAATCTTGGACTCTCCGCTTACTATGATAAACACCATGTGCTGCCAGATGGTGTTCATATCGAGCCAATCGAGTATCATGTTAGCACCCTAGGTGGTGGTAGCTGTGTGTTTGCAGGGACTAGCTGAAGCTCTTCTATGACAAATGGTCGCCTAGGCACTCCGTGCTGACGTGCCAGGTAGTACAGTGTAGGCCGGACCTCCGCCTCGACATACCTGTCAAGCCTGTGAACATCTATCGACCAGTTAGGATCTGTTGCACGCCGTCGACCACCTTCCAGCTCACCAGGCTCATACAGGTACCGAACCAGAGCATCAGGTGGTAGGCACTCCTCTCCATTGTTCGCTCCTCTAGAGCTGTGACCAGCAGCGTGTCTGATAGCCTCTACTGGCTTCTTCCCGATTAGCCTAGTAACCTCGGCATTGGATCTCTCCATCACAGCACGCAGCCCTCTTACCTATACTCTAGAACGTTCACTCGGCGCGGCATTTCCTGAGCGTGTTGGTGTGGGAACAGTCTCTCTGCCAGTGTCCGATTCCACCGCTCAACGATAGCATGGGCACAGTGATGCCCTACATCGCCTCGTCTAACTACCACATCATGTTTCCGCATGAGGGCTGCAGTCTCACCTCTGAACTCCTTACCCTCATCCACCTGCAACAATTCTGGCCACTGGAGGGGATTTTCCAAAGCCTCGTAGACACCCTGGAAAGCCTGGGCCACCTGGCCAGCTGACTTGTCTGTGAGCGGTACTGCCGCCTTGTACCGGCTGGCGACATCGACGATGGTCAGGGCATACTTGTAGGTCTTACGACCAACCGAGTCGTGTGAAAGGAATAGAACATCTGCCTGGTGAACTCGGTTTGGGACAGTTTCCTCAAAATGGGCATGCCAGATGTGCCGTGGACGAGGTCTGTATACCTGCCACATCGCCTTGCAGCTGAGCCACTGGCTAACTGTCACCAATGTGAAGTTGTGGCCCTTGCAACGTGCAGCCTCAAGTAGTTGAGGGGGCTCACGGTAATATCCACCAGGTTGATAGTAGAATTCCTCAAGAAAGACGGTTGATAAACTCCCGGATTTCATCACTGATGCCCATTCCCATCCTGTCATGCACGGCCTGGGTGAACTCTAAACAGACGAACATATGGTCGTCATTCATTCGACCATCACTGAAGACCTCCTCAAACACCTCCGTCCACTGGTGTCTGATCTCTGCTGGATCCTCACTGAACAGTAGTTTATCGACCAACCCTCAGAAGTTAAGGGCCTTGACCAGGTCGTACAGAGACGCCATCCTTATATAGTACAGCTTAAATGTTCAGCGGTCCGGATGGCCGCAAGCGCTATGGCAACATACGGTAGCCAAGGGCCTGCGACTCCGAAGAACGTACCTACTCCTGAGGCGATGGCTGGTATGGCTTCAGAAATCTTCTCCACACCATGGAGAGCAATGTTGGCGATCTTGCAGACCGTCTCGCCAGCCTTCGTTGTTAACAGAGCGATCAGAGCCCCAACTGCTGCCAGCGGACCGATAGAACCTTTTACGTAAGTGCGATAGATTCCTTTCGCCCTGTGTACTAGCAGGATTCAGGCTCTACATCATCATACTCAACACCGACATCGTAGTCTGCATCATAATCCTCCTCATCATAGTCCTCGTCATCTATATCCTTGACTGGATCAGCCTCTGTTTCATACATCGCTCTGGGGATCCGTCGCTGGGGCAGCTATATAGTAGCTTTAAACTGTAGTCTATAGCATGGCATCCGCAATCTTGAATGCGGGCGTGTTTGCCTTAGCGAACTTGGGACTCAGCTTCGCCGATAAGAAGGCAGCAGAGGTCAAGCATTAGCGCCATAACCAGGCGATGGAGAAGCTGTCTACGGAGAAGTTTGAGTACAGCAAAGCACTCGAGCATATGCGCCCGAGGGAGGCATCCCGACGACAACTCCGAGCTCAGGCCAACCAGAGCATCAGAGGCAGATGAGAGTCTCGATGAGTACTACGAGGCTGTAAAGATATCGGAGCCAACGCTGGACGATGAAGCATTGACAGGTTAGAAGACAGCAGAGCTTATAGTAGTGGTGGCAGCTGCAGCTGTGACGACAGGAGTCATGCTCTACGCACGCTCAAGCTGAATACATGATGTGTTCGACACGCATACCTTAGTATAGCCAAAGTAAAGTACCGTCACATCTAATGAGCGAGTCCCAGCTATGAGGTTTCTAATGTTGAAGCTGAGCCGGTTGCCCTGATTAGGTGGGATGTCCCTGCCCCCGAGGTGGTGACGGCCCTCGAGTGCCGACTCAAGGTCGTCGCTTCCACCAGTTAGTCGCAGAAGTGCATATGAATTAGTTTTCTGTCTGTAGAGTTGACAATCAGCCAGCTCGCGTACCTCACCAAGAACATTGGTCCCAGCAACCACAAGCTTGACGTCGTCTAGCTTATCCACCTGCTGGATGGCTCCTCCCTTCTGAACCAGGACCACAACAGCGACACAGTCCGATTCACCACGATGCAATGTCAGCTCTACTCGTTGGTTAGCCGTGGCTTGGACCTGCTGGTGTTCTCGCTCCACATGCATGATCCGCTGTTTGGAACCTGTTTGCTTCAGCTCCTGGTCATTCTCGTCATGCCAGACATGAAGTCTTGGAGCATTCATCGTCACATCTGCGAGCTGCTC
Organism: Chaetoderma sp. LZ-2023a; assembly: GCA_034401795.1. Lineage (NCBI taxonomy): Eukaryota > Metazoa > Mollusca > Caudofoveata > Chaetodermatida > Chaetodermatidae > Chaetoderma > Chaetoderma sp. LZ-2023a. Next base: position 17,011,550 of record CM067374.1, read on the forward strand.
AGTGTACACCCGGAGGAACAGCCTATCCTGCATGGCAGCCGGATTCACGTCTGTGTTCTCGAGGAGGGTTAAGAGTGGAACTGCCACGGGCTTCTCGACACCTGCCCGTAGTTCGAATTCAGTGAACCCATCATTGCACCCCACAGCATAGTACCCCTTTCCCTTCGCATAGATGGTTGGTCCACGAGCCAGCGGACCTAGGACTCGGTACTCATCGTTCACATAGGTGGTGTCCGCGGTGCTGTTGCTCTGCATGATCTCCCACCTGTTCAGAACCTGCAGGAGCTCTACCGTCTGATCGATTGTGCTCTGAAGCTTGAACGCGAGTGTCATGCTCTTGATCTCGTGGATCTGTGCCGAGATTGCAAAGTCAATGTACTTCCCAGCAGCGGACAACGGGTTCTCATCGTGTATACTGGGTCGAATGACCGTCAGGCAGTCCTTCCGAGGATCAGTGCGGTGCGATGTCGCGGGTTCAATGGCCCCATCTGGATGTTGCACATACTGCAGCATGTTTAAGGTCTGGGTATATAGAGGTTTTAAACGGCTGCCATGTTTGGTAAAGTTCTCCAGCAGATTGTCTATAGGGAGCCGGACAAGTCGGCATGATAGTCACAGCCACAGCGTGCACTGTCCCACTGTGACAGGGTCCGAGGACTGCTTCGTGACATGAACATTATCCACGAGCGAGCCAAGGTCACACCTCCATCTGATGTGAAGATACTCGCCGCCATAGAGGAAGGAGCGCCAGCTTGTAGTACAAAGGAACTCCTGACTCGGATACTCTACCGGAAGTTTGACAGCACCCATGGCAGGGCACTACCCAACCTACTTGAGGGCCAAACCAACAGTCCTGTTATTCTAGCTCTCCAAAGGGCGAGGGTCGAACCCAAAGATCTACTAACAGTCGGGAAGTGGGCTGCTGTATTTAGCCTCCATAGCCAGGAAGAGCGAGAGATGCTGGATAGACTCCAGTCTGAAGCAAATAACTACCTCAGGAAGGAGGGCAGTGCCGCTGTAGCGAAGAGCCACGCCACCGGCCATGAAGAAGGTACTCAGGAGGGGGTCACTGTTGGCCGCAAGGAGGCTGTTGAGCACATCTTCAACGAAAGAGGACGCAGGAGATTGGCCAGTAATCTGCCAGCATTTCTGAAATTCCCAGATAACTACCAGAACTACCTCATCAAATCCGCTCGCAAGTCAGATGCTCGTCGCGCATGGAAAAAGTGGATCTTCCGTGAGACGTTCCAGATGAACCGAGTCCCAGATGACCCTCAGTGGTTAGAGTTTAAGCGACAGTACGGACCTGAAGTAGCTTCTGACGAAGGTCCTCAAGCCTCTGACGAAGTAGAGGAGACTGCGGATGAAGTTCCTCAGCCTTCTGATGAATGAAAAACCAGTTGCGGTAGCTGCGACAGGCTGTCAGCAATGACACGTAGAGCAGGCTAGTTTCCTGGCTGGATTCAGCTTGTAGGTGAAGGTCTGCGTCTTTTCCAGAGATGGCTTGAAGTGTGACAGCTCACCTGTCTCCTTGTTGCTGAAGATGAAGCGGTACAGATCAGCTGCCCTCTGTACACCTGCGATAAAGTCCCCTTTGGTCTCCTTGAGGGTTAGGCTGTCATATATGGTCTCGAGCAGGACACATCCACACTTGGAGCTGAAGTATAGCAACCAGGCATTGTGGCGAGATCTTGCGGGTGTACTTCTGAAAGAGGATAAGACAGATATCTTTGTGTGCCGGATGCGCCTGGTGATGTTGCTGAGGTAGGTGACTGTCTTCTGGTCCATTGCAGGGTCATCGATAACTAGAACGTGTGTTTCTGTCAGTCGGGCTGCCAGCAGCTTCTCCATCAGTGCTTGCAGTTTCTGCGTCTTGGTGATTGGGCCATTGTACCATTGCTCATTACTGTCAACTGCCTCAGCGGCGGAGTCAGACACCAGAAGGATGTATTGAGTGTAGATGTTCAGCCAGGAAAGCCTGCAGCAAGATGTTTTTCCCGTGTCCTGACGGGGCAATAATCAGCACCACCTGGCCAGCATCGGCCATCATACTGTCGAATGGTACAGACATGTGTGCGGAGGATGGTTAGCACTTGGTCGGCGGTAGCCTCGTCTATATCTGGGAGACTAAACGGCAGTACTTCCTGCACCAGCTCTTTCGCCTGTAGAGCAGGGAATCCTGCACCTCCGGCGGATACAAAGGATGCGATGGAGGCGTCAAGCATGAAATCCCAGCAGCAGCTGAGAAGATAGCATAGAGGGCCTGTGTCAGCACCCACAGTGTCTAGTACATCCAGTATCTGTATGATACATGCACGGGAAGCCATGACTATCCTGTGGTCTTAAACGGCAAACCAAAGAACCCTGACTTCTTCACCTCTGGTAGCTGGAGGCTGGTGGTAGCACCTTTTTTGCCATCGACAGTGATATTGCTCAGGCCGAGGGTGCCTATCTTGAGATTCTCTCCATCCTGTCGGAATGAAGTCCATGGCTTCAGGAGATCCGTAACCAGGTCCTGTGCAAAGGACTCAGCCATAACCTTGATGGCTTCAGCCCCATCGACTCCAAGCATACCTCGCATCGTCGCCCTCTCCTTGATGCCCCTCCCCTTGTATACAGTCTTGGCCTTGTTAATGGCCAATTGTCCTACCGTATCAGTGTTCCCGATGAGATCTCAGGCTGGGATGGTACCTCGGATCTCCTGCAGGTCTCCCTTCTCATCAAAGTCTAGGAAGGAGATAGGGGCAACAGTGTCCTCTGAACCGAGGCGTGCCTCGTCCAAGTGAGCAAGATCGCCTAGCTCTTTGCTTTCTAGGTCTGTGAGTGACAGAGTCATAGTGTTATATACAGACGGCTTAAACCTACTAGTCATACCCCCAGTGAAATAGTTGGGCATAGGAGGACCATGCAGTCGTCCAAGGGAATTAAACGAAATCAAGGATTTCTTTTTTCACGAGAGAGTTGATACTTACCTCCCTAATACTTTTGATATTGCTAAATATTGGCTTTCACTCAATAAACACTCAGATTAAAACAGTTAGGTGCCCCTACTGGGCAGGGAGTCAGAGCGTAGTCTGGCGGATGCCAGCCCCACCACCGCGCATGCGCAGACTAGCACTTCCTCTGACTAATTTATTGGCTGATACACATGCAACTACAAAGAGCCTGAAGACCGAGCCTCTGTGGGGTGGAGAAGCCGGGTCCGTATCTAGGGAGGTAAGTATCAACTCTCTCGTGAAAAAAGAAATCCTTGATTTCGTTTATTTCACATCAAGAGTATACTTACCTCCCTAATACTTTTGATATTGCCAGAATTCGACAGTGAATTCGGTGGGAGGGAGGCGAGGTCAAAAGACCAGCTCATCCCTATACGCTTTTCTGCGTTTAAGGCACTTAAACTTCTGAAACTGTATGAAAAAACAGTCAGGATTTGACTAACCATCGGATAACACCCCCGATGTATGAGAGATGACCGAATGTCATATGCGCTCCCCCCCCCCCCCCCCCTCCTTCCTGGGAGGAAGAGTCGAATGACCTCAATGTCCTATACGCTCTCTACGTACAAGTGCCATGTACTACAGGACAGAGACGAAAAAACTCCATTTTCGTATACTCTCAACAATGAACCACATAAATACACAAAACCATCATCATATTAATAACGGGTAACGTGACAAGACAATCAACAATGGACAACACATACACAAGACTGACCTTGTTGAAATGGCTGCTGACATCCTCTTCCCATTGGTGAAGAACGATGCAGTCCCAAATTAGTGGTTGTTTCCATAAATTAATTGTGAAATATATAAGCAATGAGGAAACCCCATCAAAAATATATGCCTAGTTATTTTTTCAAAATTGACAAGGCGAGAGGATTAGAGGTGTCACGGAGATAATGGTCTGTAAAACTTGACTCACAGTGCCACTGAGCCACCGACATAATATCATCCACAGGGACCCCATTAAATAGGGCAGTGGATGTCACTACGCCGCGGACACTGTGAGCCTTGGCCACGTCAACCTGCTTCCCGGTGGCGGATTTATGGCAAAACTGAATGCATTCTACAATCCACCTGGAAATGGTGTCCTTAGAAGCCCTGCCATGGGGTTCAATATATGACAACCATAACGCCGACTGGTCGGTGCGCCATCCGCCGTACGTTGTTTGTACCGGCGAAGCGCCCGGACAGGACACCATGCTTTAGAATTAGGATCATATCTAGTTAAAGCAGGTAAAACAATAGGTTGACCTGGATATTTCAACGACTGATTTTTAGCCAAGAAATTAATCCTAGGTAGCAGCTTAAGGCCTTCCCCTGAAACCACAAAACGGTCATCCTCGGCTGATAAGGCATGAATTTCACTCCTACGCCTAGCCGAGGCCGCAGCAATTAAAAACACAGTCTTCAGTGTTAATAGTTTCATAGAAATGGAACTAAGTGGTTCAAACGGCTTATCACCTAGTACTTGAAGCACTAGCGATAAACTCCAAGACGGAATCACAGGTGGATTCCTTGGTCTTAGATTGCCCATGCCTTTAATTAATACATTTAATGTATTTACTTCATCACTTCCCCTCTTAGCCAAGCAAGGAATAACAGACATTAAAGCTGACTTATAACCAGCAATAGAGTTAGGCTTGAGGCTATAGGCATCATAGAGGTGACAGAGGAAATCAGCTACTACCTGAATAGATGAATCCATTGGATCAATACATCTTTTTGAGCACCATTCTGCAAATCTGTTGATTTTATAATTATATGCTCTGGAGGTTGACCCCCTCCTGGCTTTGGCCATAAACATGGCTGCTTGCTCAGAAAAGCCCTCCTTAATTCTAGATTCCTTGACAACATCCACGCAGTCAATCTGAACATTGACGGATTGTTGTGAAGGGCCTTGCCCTGGAAGATAATATCGTCCATCAGAGGCAGAGGAACCGGATTGCAGACCAGAAGGTCCAGCAGATCCGTATACCATGATCGGCTTGGCCAATCCGGGGCGATCAGAAGCACTTGGCATTCCTCTTGTCTGATTTTCTGAAGAATTTTTGGAATCAGGATTGCTGGAGGGAATGCGTATGCATACATTCTCCCCCAGCTGATAGCTAACGCATCTGTTGCGAAAGCGCTTGGATCCGGAATCGGAGAGACGTACATCGTCATCTTCGCATTCTTCTTCGTTGCGAACAAATCGATGTTGGGTTTCCCCCAATGGTCGAACAGACGATCCGCCACACATTGATTTAGTTGCCATTCCGTGGGTAAAACACTCATCCTTCGGCTCAATGAGTCTGCTAGCAGATTTAACCTTCCCGGAATATGAACTGCTTTCAAGGTAATCTGGTGATCCAGGCACCAACAAAGCAGTCTCCATGTCATCATACAGAGACTGGGCGACTTCGTTCCGCCCTGGCGGTTTATGTAAGTCACAACTGTTGAGTTGTCTGAACGAATAAGAACAATCTTGCCCTGAACTTTCTGTAAGAAATGTTCCAGGCCCAGGACTACTGCTCTTAGCTCCAGTAGATTTATATGTTCCTTTGACTGTTCCAGATTCCAAAGCCCTGATATCGTGGATTCTTCCAGGCAAGCTCCCCAGCCCTCCATCGATGCATCTGTATACACAGTCACCTGAGGGTGGGGAGGGGTTAGCATAACCCCCACCAAGAGATTCTCTGTGTCCAACCACCATTGCAGGTGATGAATCAGAGGCGCCAACACTGACACATTCGAGTCCAGCGAACCTGTACTCTGGGTCCATTGTGTCATGAGAAATAACTGGATCGGCCGCCTGCGTAAGGCGGCCTGAGGAATGACTGGTTCCAATGAAACCATCAACCCCAGCATTCTCAAGTAAACCCGTGCCAGGACATGACGACTGTCGCACACTGACTGAATTAATGAGATGAGTTTCTGAACTCTCTCCTGAGTAGGATAAACATATCCTGTTTCTAGATCGAAGAACATCCCCGGGTAAACAAACTTCTGGGATGGAGTCAGCTCTGATTTTGGGAAATTGATCATCCAGCCTAAGTCTGTGAGAGTTTTCAAAACAATCTCCAGACTGGCCGATAAACTTTCCCTGGTGTGTGCTTTCAGCAGCCAGTCGTCTATGTACGTGTGGACTGCTATGCTTCTCCTGCGGAGGTATGCGGTGATCGCAAGAACCACACGGGTGAAAACCCGAGGAGCCGTGGAAATTCCGAAGGGTAGCACCCTGAATTCCCACTGTCTGCCCTGGAATGCAAATCTCAGGAAGCGACGGAAACTCCTGTGTATGGGGATGTGGAAATAAGCGTCCTTCAAATCTATCGACGCTGTCCACATTCCCCTCTCTAACACCGCCAACACCGAGCGCACAGTCTCCATCTTGAAACTGGGCGTCTCTATGAACTTGTTCAATGGCTTGAGGTTGAGAATTGGTCTCCACCCTCCGGTATTCTTTGTTACTAAGAACAGGGTTGAGGTAGTAGTGCTCAGGGTACTGGCCCTCTCAGCAGGGGCACGCCTGGGTCCCGGGGATTGGCAATCCTCAGTCTGCGTGCTCGACTATGGGCTACACGCTGCCCTTCGGCACGCCATGCCTTATATGCTGCAGGGGTCTCGTGATCCATCTCCCACTATTCAGAGGCTTTAAATGTAGGCGACGATGATCTCACCCATTGCACTCGTTGCTAGCCCTAGAACCGCGGCCTCCATTAGTGTAACACGTTCACCCATGATCTTGGTGGAAACAGGGAGGCCCCACTGAGTGCCCGGCCACCCCACTCACCACTGTAGCGAGGACAGCTGCAGTGACGGCAGGAAGAACCTCATTTCCCCCTGTCATCTTCACCACGGCCACATTCGCCGCCACGTTACTGGCGACATGGACTGCCAGAGGTTTTGCTTTGGTCAGTAACTTCTGTGTCTTGGTTCGCAGCAGGTTCTCCACCTTCTGAAGACTCGCCTGGCTCTCGGGCAGTTGCTTCACCATCTGTACCATTGACGTCATTGTTTAAGCAATGAGGTTAAACATCTGCATACCCTGTCGAGAGAGCTAATAAGATCTTCCCAGTCTGCGTCTGCCAGGTGTCCGGGTTGGTACTCAGGGATATTCATCTCTCTATTGAGATATCTTAAACATGTCAGGGCTCACGCTATGCGAGAAGTACTATGATGTCTTCCGGAGGGAGTTGAAGGACTACAAGAAGACACCAGATGAGCTCGCTCAGCTCTCCGGTACTGAGCTGACAGCTGTGAAGCTCTATCTAGGATTTGGTAAAGGACAGATCTGCTTCCTCGAATACCTTATCATGGGCGGGAGTATCGTCGAGCAGCTCCTGCGAGCTAAAGGTTTCTACAAGGATCGGGGGTATCTGTCAGATGTGTTCCAGTAGTTGCAGACCGCCATGGCTTCACCGGACTCAGAGCTGAACAAGGCTCTGCGATACTACAAGCTGGAAAAAGGATGCGCTGCAGAACCCTCCAGCCCTTGGATGCGCATGTTGGCAGCGTGTATAGGGGCTGTAGGGCATGCCAAGCTGGTTCAGTGTCTCACCGTGGTCCCCACTGCTACTGTAGAGTCAGGATAGTCTTATAGCTGATTTGTTAGCGGTGGAGTAGGCTGATCCCGAGCGCCACGATAGCTAGGCCTGACAACACTCGTAGAGCTGCCACGGGAAGCAGTGTTGTGTCGACTGGCTGCAGTGTCGGGGTCGGAACGCCTGGAGATGCCGTATCGACTAGCGGCAGTGTCAGGGTCGGAACGACTGTATGGCCCGTACTACGCGTAGGTGCGTTGATGTCAGTGTTGCAGCCGAAGTGGACACCGCGGGAACTCCCTCGACTATCATGTTGTTATAGCCCATGACTTGGAGGTCCTCGATGTTCACGATCATGTTGGTCGGAATCAACCGTAGGTGTGGTGAAATAGCAACGTCAAGTTTGCGACGGGCCTTCTGCAACCCCTGCTGGAACTTAGCAATAAGACTACTGGGGTCTGCCACGATGATCATATCCTCAACGAGACTGATGACCATGGCCTGGACCTCTGCTCCGCTGACACCATCTATGGAATGCTTAATCTCCAGGTATACTATGGCAAAATCAGTGGCGGAAGCAACCAGAACTATACCCCTCACTGAGGGCTGACGAGGGCGGTAGCATCCACGGCTGACAACTCCAGCAGATAGATATCATCAGGCAGAATCTCGTCCATGAGGCAGAAAAGTACAGCAGAACGCGCAGGCGATATAAGACAGCCTACAACGTCCTCGCGCGTACAACCACTGCTGCGGGTGTGATTGGAGCCAGTGCTGGTGTGGCAGCTGTGGCCACTATCGCTACATGGGTGGGTGCAATCGTCGCCATCCCGCTGGGTGGCGTGACACTAGCCACCACTGTCTTGGCCACAGGCTTGGGGGTGGGGCAGTGGCAGATCACAAGGAGGCTGGAGAAGCATGCTAAGTACGTGACACTGGCACAGAGTATGCTACAGACTATCGACGAGTCTGTCAGCAAAGCTCTCGAGGATGGCCAGGTCACTGATGAAGAGTACCACCATATATTGAAGGTCCAAGCCCTGTACCGCACGGAGAAACCTAAAGTGCGACAGCAATACCTCAAAGGCTCCAGTGGGCGGCTTGATATGGAGGAGCTAAAAAACGAGATGTTATGGCGAGGTCGCCTCGCTGGTCTCTGGAGTCGAGACGACTACAAATAGTGTGCTGCCTGTACGGTAGCTTTAAGAACACCAGTATAGATGGCCTTCCCACTGAACCTCACGACAGTCATCCGGAGCCAACCGCCCCTCCTGGGTACACCCTTGACTGGCCTGAGAGGCCTACTGGATGATATACCAGAGCTAACACCGTTCTCCATCACAGTGGATGGACGGTCCCGAACCAACTTCTCCGTCAACCCACGACCGCTGACCAACTGCCCCATCACCATCAAGGATACGAAGCAAGCTCATACTTGGATGGCTGCTCCAAGCCTCTCATACTGGAATCAGCAGCTGAACTTTGCCGTGTGGTGTGTCACGGCAGGATGTGGAGTAAGTTCCACCCTGCTTCACTCCTATTCTGGTACTCCTGAAGCTGTGCTCATCGCCAGCTGTCTCAGATTCCACGTGTACTTCACGGTGCGACGAATCCTCCATGAGCTGGGTGCAAGCCTCCCTGATGCAAACGACTTCGACCCACAGCTCAACAGTCATAGCGTCTCAGTGGCCAGCAGACTAGAGAGAGAGAGTTCAGCGCTCAACCAGACTATCGGTGGCATGGTGGTGACAACAGCTGCCTAGGGGTTATGTACGGTGGCCCGAGACGTGACTACTCAGGATTCCCCTATCGAACACCCCGACGAGTAGGCCGTCGGAAGACAAAGACATTCTTGTTCGATCCAGACTCCGACCTGGAGCGTTGGTGCAAAATATGCACATCACTGGCTTGCGGCAGGACTATCCAGATGTGTGGAAGTACTTTGTCCCACACACCACCTCAGGCCTCACACCAGCAGGGATCGTTCGGATCAACCAGTCGCTGGAATCACTGTGCTACTGCCTCCTTACAGCACAGACCCAGCAGCATCTCTTCTGCCGTGTACACCCGTAAGCTTTGACCCATACCTCATACGAGACTCCTGGGCCGAGGTAATTCAGCACATTGAGAAACCGTAGCTCAGGTGTTATGAGGAACATGGTCTGACTAGCCTTCTTGGCGACTTTAACTATACCTGTACTGTCAGTCAGCTCATCGACAAAGTACTTCTTGATGAAGTTTAGGTCATACAGCACAGAGTTGAACCCCAGTACAGGCACTTGGTCACACCACTCGTTGATCAGTCGCTGCCATCGCTTTGGGAGCTTGTCCAGGTCTGTCGGTATCTACTGTGCCCTAACCCTTGTCCGGATTAGATATGCTCACCGTTGGATCACCAGCATGAACTCTCTGATCAGTTCTTTGGGGTCAGGATCGCAGAGGTGAGTGGGCTCACTCGTGGCGCCATCTAAGGAGCAGCCAACTGACACAGAGATAGGTATGTGAGTACTCTCGATCGTGAGAGTCTCCGTAGGATGAGTCTTGATACCATCTAGGAGTGTTTCGAAGTCGTAAATTATGAAGTGTGGGTATGAGACAATCCGAACTCGCTTAGGGACACTTGGACAGCGTTTTATACAGCACTCCCACTGTACCACAATCGTGCATCCAGATGCTCTCAGCTTCTCCTCTCTCAGGACTGTCTTGCGGTATCTTTGTTCGGCATCCTCACCTCGCTGGTGTTGTGGGCACCCGTGCCAGTAACAGCCATGGAATATAACCGGATCATAACCATCTACGGTAGCACACTCGATCCAACGCTCGCCACCGTGCCTACATTCTACATGGTGTATGTGTACGCCTCTGTTTCTAGACTCATACTCGATCCAGCGAGTAGCCGCTGAACTGGATGGTTGGGGCGGATAGAAGGCTTTCTCATACGCAGACTGTGGTACCTCAACTTTCTTGCCAAGACAGACGATTGTTGTTTTGCCGCCTGTACAGTGGTCAGCGTGGCGTTGAAGATTGCATGCCTGTGTAAACCTCTGCTGACAGTGACTGCAGACTAGTGTATGTGCCAGCTTGGAAATGATGTAGAATGCGTGGTGGTCCCACACTCCGATGGTCATGGTGTCACGGTAGTGAGCCACTTGCCTGATCAAGTGCCAGGTGCCCTCTTCGGTTGGTTCATACACGCGAATCCCGCTCTTGGCGAAGAACTCTACATTGTCCAGCTGATCCAGCGAGGTCTTGCGGACATTAGGTACTGTCACTGTCTTGATGTAGAACTGTGTGGCAAGCTCTCGTGCAGGAGCTGTACTTCTATCAGCTCTCGCTCCTCGGTGGACTGCTAGACATCTCCAGAGACACATGTTGTCCCTGTAGGTGTCGAGGACAGTCATACTCTTCTTCTGTCGTAGCCAGTCTGGGAGGGGGGCCTGTCACAAGCAGAGGTTGGCGGTCGATGACAGCCCTGACCGCAACATTCATTGATCGAACGAAAGCCCATTTGGTGTTGGGTCGATCGATATTGTCTGTGTCGAGGCGGGCTTGCTCTCTTGCTGCCACCCAGTCCTGAGCTGCTCCTATCATGTTCAGCCACGGGCTGCCTGGAACATTCTTGTGGAAGAGCATCACCCTACCGTCTTCGATGTGGCGGATGCGTCAGGTATGGGTGTAGCGGAGGTAGAAGGCGTTCTGGACAGTCTGCTGGATCTTTTGCATGATCTGGCCTGTGAGGTCTCCTTCTAGACCTCTGAAGAATGTCCAGCATACTGACCGGCGTCCTCTATTCTCTGTCTCCCTTTCGCTGAGACGCTGGTCGAGAATGTGTTCGCCTTCTCGCCTCATGCTCCGGGCTAAGGGTTCAGACCTCGGCCCCCTCATCACTCGCTTAGTGATCCTGCGTAGGGGAGGTAAGCGCTTCAGTGGATGGTTCGCCATCCGCCTTGCTACAGTCTTGGCTAGCAAGCTAGCAGTCACCTCCTCGTCCAACTGACGAAGCTCACGTATCCGCTGCGCTTTATTGTGGGGATTCCAAGGATCATCTTTGGTAAGCGCTGGAAACCTTCCCATCTTCATTGCTTGGGAGTCGCTTCTGCAACTCCTTGTCACGGGCCTGTCCAATCATCTGGAGCAGGTCAGCTTTCTTGACCTTAGAGTAGCCTCTAAAGCCAAATTGCTTTGCAATAGTGCAAAGCTGTGCAACAGTAATCATGGTGTATATCACTTTCGATGCCTGTCTTTAAATGGGCGTTCAGACCCTATTATGTGTGGTGCTCACAAGGCGATCAGTACCTGGAACCTGTGGGGGGGTCCATCGTGTCAATGTGATATAAACGAAATCAAGGATTTCTTTTTTCACGAGAGAGTTGATACTTACCTCCCTAATACTTTTGATATTGCTAAATATTGGCTTTCACTCAATAAACACTCAGATTAAAACAGTTAGGTGCCCCTACTGGGCAGGGAGTCAGAGCGTAGTCTGGCGGATGCCAGCCCCACCACTGCGCATGCGCAGACTAGCACTTCCTCTGACTAATTTATTGGCTGATACACATGCAACTATAAAGAGCCTGAAGACCGAGCCTCTGTGGGGTGGAGAGGCCGGGTCCGTATCTAGGGAAGTAAGTATCAACTCTCTCGTGAAAAAAGAAATCCTTGATTTCGTTTATTTCACATCAAGAGTATACTTACCTCCCTAATACTTTTGATATTGCCAGAATTCGACAGTGAATTCGGCGGGAGGAAGGCGAGGTCAAAAGACCAGCTCATCCCTATACGCTTTTCTGCGTTTAAGGCACTTAAACTTCTGAAACTGTATGAAAAAACAGTCAGGATTTGACTAACCATCGGATAACACCCCCGATGTATGAGAGATGACCGAATGTCATATGCGCTCCCCCCCCCTCCTTCCTGGGAGGAAGAGTCGAATGACCTCAATGTCCTATACGCTCTCTACGTACAAGTGCCATGTACTACAGGACAGAGACGAAAAAACCCCATTTTCGTATACTCTCAACAATGAACCACATAAATACACAAAACCATCATCATATTAATAACGGGTAACGTGACAAGACAATCAACAATGGACAACACATACACAAGACTGACCTTGTTGAAAATGGCTGCTGACATCCTCTTCCCATTGGTGAAGGACGATGCAGTCCCAAATTAGTGGTTGTTTCCATAAATTAATTGTGAAATATATAAGCAATGAGGAAACCCCATCAAAAATATATGCCAAGTTATTTTTTCAAAATCGACAAGGCGAGAGGATTAGAGGTGTCACGGAGATAATGGTCTGTAAAACTTGACTCACAGTGCCACTGAGCCACCGACATAATATCATCCACCGGGACCCCATTAAATAGGGCAGTGGATGTCACTACGCCGCGGACACTGTGAGCCTTGGCCACGTCAACCTGCTTCCCGGTGGCGGATTTATGGCAAAACTGAATGCATTCTACAATCCACCTGGAAATGGTGTCCTTAGAAGCCCTGCCATGGGGTTCAATATAAGACAACCATAACGCCGACTGGTCGGTGCACCACTCCGCCGTACGTTGTTTGTACCGGCAAAGCGCCCGGACGGGACACCATGCTTTAGAATTAGGATCATATCTAGTTAAAGCAGGCAAAACAATAGGTTGACCTGGATATTTCAACGACTGATTTTTAGCCAAGAAATAAATCCTAGGTAGCAGCTTAAGGCCTTCCCCTGAAACCACAAAACGGTCATCCTCGGCTGATAAGGCATGATTTTCACTCCTACGCCTAGCCGAGGCCGCAGCAATTAAAAACACAGTCTTCAGTGTTAATGGTTTCATAGAAATGGAACTAAGTGGTTCAAACGGCTTATCACCTAGTACTTGAAGCACTAGCGATAAACTCCAAGACGGAATCACAGGTGGATTCCTTGGTCTTAGATTGCCCATGCCTTTAATTAATACATTTAATGTATTTACTTCATCACTTCCCCTCTTAGCCAAGCAAGGAATAACAGACATTAACGCTGACTTATAACCAGCAATAGAGTTAGGCTTGAGGCTATAGGCATCATAGAGGTGACAGAGGAAATCAGCTACTACCTGAATAGATGAATCCATTGGATCAATACATCTTTTTGAGCACCATTCTGCAAATCTGTTGATTTTATAATTATATGCTCTGGAGGTTGACCCCCTCCTGGCTTTGGCCATAAACATGGCTGCTTGCTCAGAAAAGCCCTCCTTAATTCTAGATTCCTTGACAACATCCACGCAGTCAATCTGAACATTGACGGATTGTTGTGAAGGGCCTTGCCCTGGAAGATAATATCGTCCATCAGAGGCAGAGGAACCGGATTGCAGACCAGAAGGTCCAGCAGATCCGTATACCATGATCGGCTTGGCCAATCCGGGGCGATCAGAAGCACTTGGCATTCCTCTTGTCTGATTTTCTGAAGAATTTTTGGAATCAGGATTGCTGGAGGGAATGCGTATGCATACATTCTCCCCCAGCTGATAGCTAACGCATCTGTTGCGAAAGCGCTTGGATCCGGAATCGGAGAGACGTACGGAATATGAACTGCTTTCAAGGTAATCTGGTGACCCAGACACCAACAAAGCAGTCTCCATGTCATCATACAGAGACTGGGCGACTTCGTTCCGCCCTGGCGGTTTATGTAAGTCACAACTGTTGAGTTGTCTGAACGAATAAGAACAATCTTGCCCTGAACTTTCTGTAAGAAATGTTCCAGGCCCAGGACTACTGCTCTTAGCTCCAGTAGATTTATATGTTCCTTTGACTGTTCCAGATTCCAAAGCCCTGATATCGTAGACTCTTCCAGGCAAGCTCCCCAGCCCTCCATCGATGCATCTGTATACACAGTCACCTGAGGGTGGGGAGGGGTTAGCATAACCCCCACCAAGAGATTCTCTGTGTCCAACCACCATTGCAGGTGATGAATCAGAGGCGCCAACACTGACACATTCGAGTCCAGCGAACCTGTAATCTGGGTCCATTGTGTCATGAGAAATAACTGGATCGGCCGCCTGCGTAAGGCGGCCTGAGGAATGACTGGTTCCAATGAAACCATCAACCCCAGCATTCTCAAGTAAACCCGTGCCAGGACATGACGACTGTCGCACACTGACTGAATTAATGAGATGAGTTTCTGAACTCTCTCCTGAGTAGGATAAACATATCCTGTCTCTAGATCGAAGAACATCCCCAGGTAAACAAACTTCTGGGATGGAATCAGCTCTGATTTTGGGAAATTGATCATCCAGCCTAAGTCTGTGAGAGTTTTCAAAACAATCTCCAGACTGGCCGATAAACTTTCCCGGGTGTGCGCTTTCAACAGCCAGTCGTCTATGTACGTGTGGACTGCTATGCTTCTCCTGCGGAGGTATGCGGTGATCGCAAGAACCACACGGGTGAAAACCCGAGGAGCCGTGGAAATTCCGAAGGGTAGCACCCTGAATTCCCACTGTCTGCCCTGGAATGCAAATCTCAGGAAGCGACGGAAACTCCTGTGTATGGGGATGTGGAAATAAGCGTCCTTCAAATCTATCGACGCTGTCCACATTCCCCTCTCTAACCCCGCCAACACCGAGCGCACAGTCTCCATCTTGAAACTGGGCGTCTCTATGAACTTGTTCAATGGCTTGAGGTTGAGAATTGGTCTCCACCCTCCGGTGTTCTTTGTTACTAAGAACAGGGTTGAATAGAAGCCCAGACACCTCTGTGCCGGCTGAATAGCTCCTTTTTGTATGAGGGAATTTATTTCTTCCTCGATACACAACCTTTGATCTGGATCTCTCGGATTTGGAGTGCAGATCGGCACTAGAGACAGTCGCGATGGCGGGCCTGTCATCCAATCGGGATGATACCCGACTGAAAGCCATCGCAAGACTAAACGGTCCTGAGTTAACCGTTCCCACTCTTGCATGTGGTCGGCTAACCGGCCTCCCACCGGTCCACCTAGGGATAGAGGTGGACATAAGGAGTGCAAGAGCGGCACTGTCTCCTTTGCCAGAAACACCGGCGCGGTTCTCACCGCGGTAACCGTCCCATCAGGAACGATTACCCCGCCCAGATCCTCGCGCGCCACGACCAGCACCGCGCGCACCTCGGTGCGCGGGCGGCTGCCTGGCTGACTGCGCCTGAGGAGCCTGCGCCCCCCTCGCTGCTGGCCGAATCGCACGCGGCCGAGGCCGGCGCTGCGATGGTGGTTGGCCTCTGACCTGGCCACTACCACCTCGAGCCTGCAGGGGACGATACGCAGGGGGTGCGGCGCGAACGTTGGCACGACGAAGCACCTCAAACTGCTCGCGCAGCGCCCTCTGGTTATTGACCAGCGTAACCGTCTCCTGGAGGTGCCTACATCCCTCACCTCCAAAGAGACCAGGACCTGTCATAGGCGTACGTAGTAGCCTATTGTAGAGGTCCTGGGACGGGCACAGATTATCCAAGGCAAAAGTGCGCCTTGCCCGGACACTCCTGGTCACCGCCCGCGTCATACAGTCCAGAGCCAGGTTGATGCCATCCTGGATGGCTCGCTGGACTGTGACCGGACTTGGCTGGCGCGATGCGGATGCTGTTACTACCCCTTGTAACAGCTGGGAGACGTGGGACAGAGCGGCAATCGAAGCCCTCCCACTCTCCTCCGCATCACGCAACGCGGCATTTGCTGAACGCAACGCGTTCGAACACAAGACTCCCGTGTCAGAACGGGAGCCTGGCCGCGCATCCTCACCCAAAGCCGCGCGGTCATCCACGCTCGGCTTCGGTACCACACCGTACCGCTGGTAGTCCAGGGGCACGATGCGGCAACGCCTGGCCACCTCGCGCGGGGCCTTAGCGAGACGTCCACTCGACTTAATGGACGTCTCCGCCGCCTCGAACATGTCAACGACATGCTCTGCCAGCGGCAGAGAAGGCATAGCGTTAGCAGTAGGCTTACCAGCTAACCATGGCCTGTGCTCCACGCTGGCTAGCCGACTGCTCCACGGGCAGATCTGGTCTAACACTCACCAACCACTGGCAAGCGTCAGACCAATCCTCCTCCGTGGCTAGCTGCGAGCGCTCTACAAGACGGGGGCCTTCGTCTTCCTCCTGAGCGCAAGCAACAGAGCTTGACGGCGGGTACGCTGATATCCCTGGCAAGCCAGGGAGAACATGCGGGCCTGACAATACCGGCATGCTAATATGACTGCTTTGACCAGGAGCAGGCGCCGTGGTAGAGCGCGGGGCATATACCGCCCCACCACGGCCCCGGCCAGCACCAGCGACACTCTCGGCAAGCCGAGGTATGCGGTACCGCTGGCCTTCAGCGCCCAGGGCCACAGTCTGAACCGTGGATTCTACCCCTGGGAGAGTAGAACCGTGGAAAAAGGCGCCTGTATTCCCCGCGAGGGGTGGACAGACGTCATAATCCATGGCCACGTCTTCAGACGGCGACCCCAACAGGTAATCCTCATCCTCCTGGCCAGACAGATTAGACTCCTGGTCAGCAAAGAGAGCTAACCCGGAATGGCCAGGGAAGGTGCCATACGAGGTACTGGCACCCGCGGTGTGCGGATACCCCTGGACTGATAAGCATCCCGCAGGTTCCAGCGACGACCGTCCACGGTCCCTATTGGGCGCGGCAATAAGCCTGCTGCCAGGGCCGTGGAACGCCCCCTCTAATGGGGCCACCTCTGAATCTTCAAACAACGGAAGCGTACTAAGGAACGTTGATTCAGAGGTGGGGATTACCTGCTCCGAAGCAGATGATGAGGTCAATAAAGGATTTGGTCCAGGAAGCATGCCACGAAGCAACTCTGGAACCAAATCCTTTATTGTCCTCATCTCTCCCAACATCTCGGTCCGGAAGGCCTCCATGTCCACCGCGGACGAGGCCTTCCTCTTACCCTTCTTACTTACACCCTCTTTTTTCAGCTTCTTCTTCTCCTCCTCCACCTTGTCCTTCGCCTGCAAGCACAAGAATTCGGACATTAGCTCGCCCCCCCCCCAGTGCTTACATATCTCGCAATTAAGCAAGGGACCACAGGGGCCACACTGAAAACAGAGATGAGGGCCAAACTTGTCCCTCAAAAATCGTCCACAGGACGCACAACCAGGTCTCTGAAAAAGGCCAAAGGACGAGGAGTATGAGCAAACTAGTTAAGCTTAGAAAACTCACAAACTCAAGAGAAGGAAAATGATCATAAAGATCATAATTTATCAGAAACCAGCTTCGGACAACTTTAATTGTTAATAAAGAGCAAGGCTGATTATGACGTCATTAATCCTATGACAGGAAAAAATCGATCCCCAACAAACATCCCAGTGCAAGGACGAATTGTATCTCTAACCAGAACATGTGCAGAATGGACATTTCGACTACACAAGCATCAGATATATACTGATAACAATGGCAAATAGAGTTAATTATCTCCCTTTCCTCTAAATAATTAACATCACCTCATATCAATAATTAGATACCTGACACCTTGTCTAGACAAACCATCCAACCTGATGAACTGGAGCACTCCACCACTGAACGCCTCTTAACTCTCTCCACCTCTAGGGGAAGGAATTGGATCAAGAGGGCAAAGTGAGAAGACCTTTATAATAGGCCTCCAACTCACTGGACATAGAATTTTTGGTTAGATAACCTAACAGTATTAGTAGGAAATGGAACCATGGTGGAGAGACACAAACCCTCTGCTGATGTCATGTCCATTATATTTCTTCACACAGACCTGTGGACATAAACACAAAGAGAGATTAGTCTTATATAGCACCTAGTTGAAATAAACCAACTAATCAAGGCGCTTATCACGTTTAGCGCGAGTCCCGGAAACACATTACAACGGGACAAAACTCGCTAATTTTACTAGAAGTCACCTGATTTAAAGGTCCAAGGCCCTCCTGTGGCGAAGTTACTCTCTCTGCCATCTTTCTCAGGGATAAACTTCTAACAAACAGTCTCAAAAAACTTCGAAAAGAGTATAGAAAGTTCTTAACACAAAAGCATGTGTACACTCTCAGCCAATAAATTAGCAAAGAGGAAGTGATAGTCTGCGCATGCGCGGTGGTGGGGCTGGCATCCGCCAGACTACGCTCTGACTCCCTGCCCAGTAGGGGCACCTAACTGTTTTAATCTGAGTGTTTATTGAGTGAAAGCCAATATTTAGCAATATCAAAAGTATTAGGGAGGTAAGTATACTCTTGATGTGAAATTGGATGCTTGTCTCTAAATGGGCATTCAGATGTGTGTGGGGTTGATCACAAGGCGCTCAGGCCCATTGTGTGTAATATTGTTTGTAGATGAGTGTTTACACGTAGTTGAGTGTTTTGACTGTTTACACGTAATGTGTGGTTGTGCGTTCACACGTGGAATAACATTATCGATGCTGTGTCTAATTTGGTGTTAACGCATAGCAGGTGGGCTAAATAAACTACTATTCTTGTCTTTGGCTCAGTCGAGGGGCTGTGGTCTGCAATCATGTGTTTTATGTGACTGTGCGGGTAAAGAGTAATTGTAGACAAGGAATCACGTGATCATGTAGCGCCGATCAGCCGGACGGGTACGGGCCGTCCCAGCTAGGCCGGGTATGGGACGACCTCTCCGGGTGCATTCCAAGCATGCCCCCTGGATAGGATAGTATGCGTGTATAAAGCCCTATGAGAGAGGTATGGCTAAGTCTGTAAGAACGCATAGCACGCATGCGAAACGCGTCAGATCTTCCCTGGCAACATGTGTCAGTATTGTGAGAGAGTGTATGCTTATATTGTACCGAGTTGATACTGGGGATTTCTTTAGATCACTTCATTCTCGTCGTTCTTGGCTGAGTTATCCACAAATGCTAATAGTGAGATTTGAACCTGTGATTTTAGGTTTGCTAATAACACAAAACGAGGATTTGAACCAACGCATTAACTATCTCGACCATGTATGCATTAATAATTATAGCTGATAAGTTATGTGTTCCCATTGCTGTATTGCTGCGCTTATCAGTCCATCTAGATCTTGACGTCACTTCGAGATAACGTATATATTATAGACTGTAATTTTGTAGTTACCAGTGTGTTATCAGTCCAATTGATCTGTTTGCTATTATTGCACAACAAATAAGTATCATTATTTGTAATCTAATTATCGGTTCCCCGTTGGCTCAGTTGATAATAGCGCTGAATTCTAATTAAAAAAAACCATGGTTCAAATCTCTCAAAAAACTAGAAACGGTACGAAAAATAGGAGCAACGGGAAACCACCTAAAAACCTGCGCAGAGATAGAACGAGAGAGAGAGAGGCCGGCCAGAGGGACGGCGTTAATACAAGGGGTTTTCCCGAAGAGGTGGGGCGCGGGAGCTTTATAGTATTTTAGAATTTAGTTTTTTTTGTTTCATGACAGTATTAGACTTTACCCGTTACCAAAGATGCATGACATCACATCAAGACCTTGTCTCTAAATGGCCGTTCAGACCCTATTATGTGTGGTAGTAGTAGTTGGAATTAAAATGACACAATCTCCCTCAACTGGCAGCCGTTCCGCGATCCGTGGTGGCCCCCACCGCCCTCTCAATCCCTGGGGGCCTCCATCCAGAGGCATACACCAACCACCTTTCTCAACAACCATGGGGGGCCTCCAACTAGAGGCATACACCAACCACATGTCTCAACAACCTATGCCCCAGGGATTGAGAGGGCGGTGGGGGCCACGGATCACCGAACGGCGGCCAGTTGAGGGAGGTGGTATCATTTTAATTCCGACACTACTACTGGGATGGATAGACAGATACTTAAACTACTGCATGACTAACAACAACAACAACAACAGACACACCTGCAGCTTTTAGTTCATTAAGATCTGGTGCTGACTCAAATGTCACCGCAATAATCTCCATGCGCTTCTCGAGCAGTGCTTGTATGAACTCAAAACGATCAAAGCCCAGAAGATCAAACAACTGAAATTAAATATTACAACTTACTTCAAGGGGCAACAGGCTAAGACATGATAGATGCAGAAATTTTAACAAATTTGAGTAAAAGTACTTTTCAAGTTCGAACAATGATATTTTTTATCTTTATTTCTGAGGCACATTGCTCTTAGCAAATGATGCGTCACAGCGACGAAAATGAACAGAAAAAAATGGTGCATTTAAATGAGTTTCATGGATCGATCTTATCGGAATATGTGTCAAAGTAGCAATTTATATGATAAAAAGAATCTCAACTCAGTCCCATTTCATATTACTATTATATTATATTATTATAAGGCTTGTACAATGTGATAATTTTTTACTTGGTTGATAATGCTGATATGAAATGAGACTTTGTTTCAGATCCTCTATATCTTATATATTTTATCACTACTGAAAGCTATTACTCATATTTTTAGACTAACTGGGCTGAAAGTTGCTGCTGCCTTATATTACAAGGCATAACTGTCCCGGGAAACATTAGCTTGAAGCTATTACTGCATAAGGCAGCGACAACTTTGAGCGCAGTTGGGCCACGGGATAATCATCTGTGATTGCTGGAAATTAATTGTTCTCAGATTCTTAATGGCTTATGCTATGCATAATTAGGCCCATTCTTAATACCATCATGACCATGATGCAAGCAATGAATAGGAAAAGCCTCACCCTCAAACACCACCCCAACCTCCCATCCCATCCCCCCTCCCCCACCTCAACACACCCCCCCCCCCCCACCTCAACCCGCCATCCTATCCCCCCTCCCCCACCTCAACCCCCCATCCCATCCCCCCACATCAACCCCCCATCCCATCCCCCCTTCCCCACATCAACCCCCCATCCCCCATCTCAACCCCCCATCCCATCCCCCCCTCCCCACCTCAACCCCCCATCCCGCACATCAACCCCCCATCCCATCCCCCCTCCCCCACATCAACCCCCCCATTCCATCCCCCGCCCCCATCCCACCCCCCTCCCCCACATCAACACCGCCCCACCCACCCCACACCCCCCACCTCATCCCCCCCCCCCCCCCCCTCTCAACCCCCCCCCCTCCATCCCCCTTCCCCCACCTCAACCCCCATCCCATTCCCCCTCCCCCACATCCCATCCCCCCTCCCCCACATCAACCCCCCCCCCCCATCCCATCCCATTCCCCCCCCCATATCAACCCCCATCCCATCCCCCTCCCCCCCCCCCATCCCATCCCCCCACCCTCAACCCCCCATCCCATCCCCCCCCCCATCCTCACATCAACACCCCCATCCCATCCCCCACCTCAAACCCCCCAGCTGGAGCAGGTCAGCTTTCTTGACCTTAGAGTAACCTCTACGGCCGAATTGCTTTGCAATAGTACGAAGCTGTGCAACAGTAATCATGGTGTATATCACTTTCGATGCCTGTCTTTAAATGGGTGTTCAGACCCTATTATGTGTGGTGCTCACAAGGCGATCAGTACCTGGAACCTGTGGGGGGGGGGGGGTCCATCGTGTCGATGTGATAGTGGATGCTTGTCTCTAAATGGGCGTTCAGATGTGTGTGGGGTTGATCACAAGGCGCTCAGGCCCATTGTGTGCAACCCCCCCCCCCCCCATCCCATCCCCCCCCCCCCCACATCAACCCCCCCCCCCCCCATCCCCCCTCCCCCACATCAACACCCCATCCCACCCCCCCTCCCCCACATCAACCACCCATCCAATCCCCCCCATCAAACCCCCATCCAATTCCCCCTCCCCCACATCAACCCCCCCCTCCCCCCATCCCATCCCCCCTCCCCCACATCAACCCCCCATCCCATCCCCCCTCCCCCACCTCATCCCCCTCCCCCACATCAACCCACCATCCCACCCCCACCCCCCACACACCCCTCAACCGCCCCCCCCCCCCATCCATCAACACACATCCCCCATCAACCCTCCCATCTCCCCCCCCCATCAACCCCCCATCCCCCACCTCAACCCCCCCCTCTGGAGCAGGTCAGCTTTCTTGACCTTAGAGTAGCCTCTACGGCCGAATTGCTTTGCAATAGTGCGAAGCTGTGCAACAGTAATCATGGTGTATATCACTTTCGATGCCTGTCTTTAAATGGGCGTTCAGACCCTATTATGTGTGGTGCTCACAAGGCAATCAGTACCTGGAACCTGTGGGGGGGTCCATCGTGTCGATGTGATAGTGGATGCTTGTCTCTAAATGGGCATTCAGATGTGTGTGGGGTTGATCACAAGGCGCTCAGGCCCATTGTGTGTAACCCCCCATCCCATCCCCCCTCCCCCACATCAACCCCCCTCCCATCCCATCCCCCATCCCCCACATCCCCCCTCCCCCACATCAACCCCTCATCCCATTCCCCCTCCCCCACATCAACCCCCCATCCCATCCCCCACATCAACACCCCCATCCCATCCCCCCCCCCTCCCCCACCTCATCCCCCTCCCCCACATCAACCCCCCATCCCACCCCCACCCCCCACACCCCCCTCAACCGCCCCCCCCCCCATCCATCAACACACATCCCCCATCAACCCTCCCATCTCCCCCCCCCATAACCCCCGATCCCATCTCCACCCCCCCCCCCCCCATCCCCCCTCCCCCACCTCAACCCCCCATCTGGAGCAGGTCAGCTTTCTTGACCTTAGAGTAGCCTCTACGGCCGAAATGCTTTGCAATAGTGCGAAGCTGTGCAACAGTAATCATGGTGTATATCACTTTCGATGCCTGTCTTTAAATGGGCGTTCAGACCCTATTATGTGTGGTGCTCACAAGGCAATCAGTACCTGGAACCTGTGGGGGGGTCCATCGTGTCGATGTGATAGTGGATGCTTGTCTCTAAATGGGCGTTCAGATGTGTGTGGGGTTGATCACAAGGCACTCAGGCCCATTGTGTGTAACCCCCCCCATCCCATCACCCCCCTCCCCCACATCAACCCCCCCCCCCCCCCCCATCCCATCCCCCATCCCCCCTCCCCCACATCAACCCCTCATCCCATTCCCCCTCCCCCACATCAACCCCCCATCCCATCCCCCATATCAACCCCCCATCCCATCACACCCCCCCCCCCCCCCCCACATCAACCCCCCCCCCCACATCAACCCTCCCATCATCCCATCCCCCACCTCCCCCACATCAACCCCCATCCCATCATCCCTCCCCCCACATCAACCCCCCCATCCCCCTCCCCCACATCAACCCCCCCCCCCCCCCCTTCCCCCCCCCCCTTTCCCCCCCCCCCCCCATCCCCACATCAACCCCCCCTCCCCCACATCAACCCCCCCCATCCCATCCCCCCCCTCCCCAACATCAACCCCGCAATTCTAGATCTTATTAAATGGGTAAAACTAAATAATGTAACATCCAAATAAGAGACTTCATCGATATTCATGTCAGCACTCTACCCATTGATTGTGACACCGGCTGACAGGTGACGTATTCGATTATAACATCAGATACTTGAGTGACAGATCAGATCGCTCCACTGAAGGTAACAAATCAACAATATAAGTGTGACTACTCACGTCATTCTGGAGCTCATCGTCAGTCTTGTTTGATGAGAGTATGTCAAAAATCGTTGTACACAGATCAGAGGGAGAAAGACCAAGATTTGTATCATCTTCAGCAAAGTACTTCACAATAGCCTCTTGAAGCCACTCAGAACTAGCTTTCTCTTTCCCAGTTGCATTTTGTTGTTCCTTGGCCGCAGTATCTACTGTAGCAGGTCGGTATTTGAAGTCAAGTGTAATACCACCAGACTTTTCACTTTCTGAGTCAGAGCTCGAAGGATCATCATCATCAGCCGATGTTGACCCCGAGGAGTTAGGATGGACAAACTTAATACTGGCGCCAAAATACTCAGTCTCTGCTGAACCATCTGCTGCGCCTCTCTCGCTACCGCCAAGTGAGCTTAAACTCTCCTCTGGTATCCATGACAACACCTGGTTCACAGCGCCACATGCCTGAGTTGCAGATCCTGCTGGAAATGGTCCGAAGATGCCACGAAGTTTTGCAGTTTCTTGTTGACCAACAGTCTGTACATTTTGGAAGACTTCAAAGAAAAAGCCAATAGCGCTTTCCACAGTCTCTTCAGCCGCTTCCTTTCCAACTGAAAAATAATATTTATAGTGCAGCTAGTATTAACCCTTTAATGGTTAAATTTGGTCCAGAAAATTTAAATATCTGCCTATTGAATGTCCATTTGCAGGCCAAGAGAATAACGTTTTATCACTGGAATGACTGGCTCGGTTTATCGAGCCAGTCATTTCAGTGGTAAATTTTCAAAAATTGTATTCCCGTGGCCTGTAAATGGACAATCCAGAAGACTGTTTTGCCCGGTATGATCATTAAATGGCTAAATACTGTTTGTTACACAAATCTTTCAAATTTACAGACAAGAAACAATGACTTCATTATAATTTGAGGCATATTTTGTCAAATATTTTGAAACTAATTTTACTCGAAGCTGTTACTATATATAACAAGAGGTCCAAGGGCCTTAATGCTCACCTGGACCAGTAGCATTTGATCTAAAGCATTTGAACAGACATAATACTTTAAATTCAGCAGTAACAAGTAATAAAATCCAAAATTGGAATTCAATAGAAATGATATTCAGTGGATGAGATTGAACCTTAGATTTTGATTGGTCCATGACAACATGTTTTATCAAGGAAAAAATTCTCTTGAACAAACTTTAATCACCCTTAGGTATCGATGAAATTAAATACAATGAGTTTCAACCTGCTCCGTACAGAAATCCTTGATGTCAGTTTCGAGAACAAACCAGTCACCGGTACAAGCGGTTAATGAAGAGTAGCGTTGTAAAAGATTTCCCATTTTCTGTAAAATCCAAGATGGCTACCAAAAAAGAATGAGGGAGTCAAATTTTCTATACTAATTCTGAAGTGTACCAGCCTAGGGTTCTTCCAGCCGAGTTTAGTTAAAAATTGGCCAAGCGGTTAATGATGAGTAGCCTTTTAACTGATTTCCCAGTTTTCTGAAAATCTAAGATGGCCGCCAGAAAAATTGACCAATCCAAATTCTGTATACAAGTTCTGAAGCATAACATTATAGGGTCCTTCCAGCTGAGTTGGCCGCAGGAAAAGTTTACCAATCAGATTCTGTATACATGATCTGAAACCTACCACCATAGTATCCATTGGGTGAAATTGCCAAGCAGTTAATGAGTAGCGTCTTAAACAATTTCCTGCCATTTTTCGGAAAATTTAAGATGGCCGCCAAAAAAAAGACCAATCAAAATTGTGTACACAAGTTCTGAAGTATACCACTCTAGGGTCTTCCAAAACAAGTATGCTTCAAATCGGTCAAGCAGTTAATGAGAAGGCTTTTAACTGATTTCCAGAAAATTTTGGAAAATCAAAGATGGCCGCAGGAAATATTGACCAATCAGAATTCTTATTAGAAGTGTTGAAGCTTACCAGCAATCAGCATAGAATTAGTCCCCCCAAGTTTCTCTGAAGTCAAGCCATTTCTATTGGAGGAGCAGCGTTTTAAATGTCCGGAAAATTTTCTGAAAATCAGAGATGGCTGCCCGAAAAATTGACCAATCAAAATTCTGTACACAAGTTCTGAAGCATATCGCTCTAGGGTCTTCCCAACCATGTTTGCTTGAAATTGGTCAAGTGGTTAATTTGCAGAAATTTTTGGACAATCCAAGATGGCTACAGAAAATACTGACCAATCAAAATCCTCTTCTCGTTAGAAGTCTTGAAGTTTACCAGCATAGAATTAGTCCACCCAAGTCTCACTGAAGTCGGTCCATTTATGTTGGAGTAGTAGCGTTTTAAATGATTTCCAGAAAATCCAAGTTACCACCATAGGATCATTCCAGCCAAACTTGGTTGAAATCGGTCAACGCATAAATGAGGAGATGCGATTTGACAGACGGATGGACGACAGATGGACGGACTCCATGGCAAAAGCTCACTTAGCCCTTTGGGCCAGGTGAGCTAATAACTTATCCCTAGAGTGCCATAGTAACATTAAAATGTGAATAAATCAATCGCACAACATAAATCCTCCTAGATATCATGGATTGTTACTTTATCTGAATAATTTGTTACTAGGCTTGCACCATTGTCCGATATCGAAAATCGCGATTTTTTAAGCTAATAATTTTTTACGATATTTTGAAAATATTGAAATATTGCAAAGATTTTACTGTCACACTGTATTCTGCCTATATGTCATGTGTTTGTAGCATAGCCTTCTATTACGGCAAGCTGTTCAATTTATTTCCAAACCAACATCTTTTCGAGAGGGGTGGGCTTATATTAGGAATAAGTCAAGAAAAAGTTAATTCTTTAAAATTGTTTTAAAAGATGGGATAATAATAGAAAAATTGAACGCAATTTACCGGTACAATTTCTTGCCGTCGTATTGTATACCTCAAAACCATGATCGAGTGAGTGAAATTATTACCTGGGACGGTATAAATATTGTATATTTCTTAATAAGCATGGTTTATAAAATCAAAATTAATGCTAAATTTGACAATAAATGGTGTCGCGAAAATATATAAATCATGTGATATTGCTTGCTCTCCTGTTTTTGGAGATGAGAGGTGGTGCGTTCTCTATGTGATAGGTAAATGAGATGGTATACATGCTTTAGCCAGCAAGGTGAACTATCCGAGATGTTGCTGAAGGCTAACTATACACCTGTGCAAAAGTTAAGCACCAGCAAAAACAATAGAACGTAGAAACATGATGGTACAACTAGGCTGCCATACTTTTTGTCCCCGCGTTAGCTGACATAATTCCAAGTAAGAAATGCACATGCATGCATGACTTCACGCCGCTTGATGTCCGTGCGTGGCGGGAAACAGCACACGTGTTCAGTTATGTAAAAGTCCAGTTTGAGGTGTAGAACATTACATACAGATTTAGGCGACAAGATTAGGAATTTTGTGTTCATGACCGTGGTTTATTTGTACAGAGAGAATTAGCTCTTGATTGTGAACCGCCATGGCAAGACGAAGGTTAAGTGATCGTGTGAAATGGCAAATCATAGGCATGCATACCACTGGTATGTCATGCAGAGAGATTGGCAGACCGCTGAACATTAACCATACTGTAATCAGTCGTTTGATTGCAAAACATGGGCAAACTAACGAGGTGAAGGACAGGCCTAGATCTGGAAGACCGAAGAAGACTACTGCCCGTGATGATCGAGCCCTAGTACGCCTTGTTAGGAGATCTCCATTCACCAACAGCAGAGTGCTCAGCCAGCAATGGGAAACGCGCAATAGAGTGTCAATGTCTACCGTCAAAAGGAGACTGTATGCTGCTGGCATGAAAGCTAGGAGACCTGTCAGACGTCCTCTCCTCACTGCACACCACAAAGAGGAGCGTCTGAGGTGGTGCAACGAAAGAAGACACTGGAACATGAGATCCTGGAGACGGGTACACTGGTCCGATGAAAGTCGGTTCCTGCTTCATGCCACAGATGGTCGAACTCGTGTATGGAGGTCCAGACGCACGGCGTATGACCAACGTAACATCATGGAAGAAGTTCCATTTGGTGGAGGTTCCGTTATGATATTGGGGTGCATCTCATTTGATTGTAAGCTGGATCTGTTGACTGTACCTGGAACACTAAATGGACAAAGATATCAAGATTCCATACTGGATAGAGTTGTGGTCCCTCATTTTGTAAATCATGCACCTGGAACCCACCCTATATTCATGGATGACAACGCCCGACCACATCGTGCTAGAGCTGTGCATGAATACCTCCGCCAGAATGCCATCGAAACCCTACCATGGCCAGCAAGGAGCCCTGACACGAACCCTATTGAGCATATATGGGACATTCTGGGAAACATGGTGAGAAGGAGGGATCCTCCTGTGCAGAACCTACAGGAATTAACAGACGCACTCCATCTTGAATGGCAACGAATACCACAATGGCGTATCAGTCGGTTGGTGACCCGCATGAGACGTCGTGTCCAGGCCGTCATCCAGGCACAAGGTGGATATACCCGGTATTAATAATGACAGTCTCAAACTCGTGCACAGATGTTAAACTTCGTTTTCAGACACCATTAATGACAATCTAGCCACGTGTGTCAACTGTAGGGCAATAGTTGTCAGTTGTGTCAACGTAACCATATTCAGGCCTCGTTTTCAAGTTCAAACAAAAACATACAGTGTTTCCCCACCATCATAATCAGCATTCCTCTAGTTGCATTATTACCTCTTGCACTAAGATGGATGGGTACATAAATGTTTATGCTATTGCTTTCTTCATAGCACATGAATATACCCTCGCATGTGCGTAAAAATAGGGTGGTGCTTAACTTTTGCACAGGTGTATATTATTAGTAAAACATATAAATCACATGAGTTTGCTCGCTCTCCCGATTTTGGTGCGTTCACAAATGTGATAACTAAATGAGACGGTATACACGCTTTAGCCTGCAAGGTGAACCATCCAAGATGTTTCTGAAGGCTAACTATTATTAGTCAATGGGTACTCGGTAAATGCAGATCAGATCTAAACATTAGATATCTATGGATCTGAAATGCATTCCTAATATCATGTGATTTGTACACTTTCACAAAGATGACATGGAATGTCAAATCTTTGGATTAATTTTGATGTAACAAACGATGATTATAACAGAGTACGCAATATTTAGGTTGTCCAATGTAATAATTTCACTCCCATAATGATGGACAAGGTATACATTAAGCCAAGGTGTAAAGCGTAAAAAATATACACCGGGAAATTGTGTCCTATTTTCGTGTTATTAACGATCATTCTTTACGCATCTTGGGGACTGGATTTAAAGTTTTTGTTGAAATTTACCAATTAGCAGTCACATTCGGTTAAAACTGATATGAAAACTCATAGCGAAGCCGACTTGTCGACATAAGCCAAACCGTGCAGTCCAACTCAAACCAGGACCAATTCTCCCCATGAATTTCTATACCATAAAATAGACTATATGATATATCGAAATATCGCGATTTTCACACCACGATATATCGCGATACCGCCTAGGACATCGTGCAGGCCTAGTTGTTACTAACCTCCTGGCGTGCTTAACCCTTTAATGGTCAAGATGGCTAACAACCAGCCTCTGCAGTAGTCTTGGCGAACGTTCATTTGCAGCCAAAGAGAAGAATATGTTTGAAAATTTACCCCTGGAATGCCTGGCTTGAGAACTGAGCCAGTCATTCCAGTTGTAAATTTTAAAAAATACTCTTTTCTTTACCTGCAACTGGACATTCAATAAGCAAATCTTTTTATTTTCTTGACCAAATTTGACCCGTAAAGTGTTAAGTAAGAACTAGTCAGATAGTCAGGGTCTGACAGTCAACACATGACATTCAAGGACCTCAACTTCAATGCAGGATATTGAGGGAATTTGTTCACTTACTTGACGATTTTGAAACTAATTTGACGTAACAAGTTGCTGCGAAAACAAACTGCTCCCAGTGAAAGTAGTTTCAAAATATTCAATAGAATATTCCCTACATTGAAACAAATTTGTTGTTTCTCGTCTGTGTAGATCAAAAGGTTAATTTAAAACTGTGACATTTCCGAATGGCTAAGCCACCAACAACTTTCAGTCAAATTGTTTTTTAAATATTCAATGGCTCCAGAGTTATTGCCCATTGAAATTATTGTCTGGTGTCTTGCAGCAAGCAGTCAGACAGCTAAATGACTAAGTAGGTGGTTATTACCAATCTCTCTTGCGCTGTGTTGCAGTATCTTCAGCGTTCCAGAGATACCCGGGTCAATCACGTTGCAATGTTTCTGAATAATACCCATCAATTTGTGCCAGGAAAAGTTGTCTTTTGTCAACCTATTTTGAAAACGGAATAATTAATTAATAAAAATATTTTCAATGATTAAATGTACATTTTTAAATCTTTCTGACAGCTGTTCAAAAATATTGACGCATTTCATAGCGAGAGTGTTCAATTAGTCCCATAGATAAACCTGTTTAACCCTTTAATGGTCAAATTTGGTCAAGAAAATTTAAATATCTGCCTATTGAATGACTATTTACAAGCCAAGAGAATACACCCATCATTCCAGAGGTAAGATTTCACAGATTGTATTCCATGGGCCTGTAAGTGGACATTCTGCAAGCCCATAACAGAGGTGGGTTTTGGCTTGAACAATTAAATGGTTAATGTTGCAGTGGGTAAGGTATTTAGAGTTTTTACATTGTGAGAAACCATGTGCAGCTCCATGGAAAGATGATTTTGAAAATTTATAACTGGAAGGACTGGCTCGGTAACTGAGCCAGTTATTCCAGTTGCAAATTTATAAAAACAGCAATCTCCTAGCCCGCAAATGGACATTTTCAAAAGATCCCTGCAGACTCCCTCTTTGCACGGGTTGACCATTTCAACAAGTTTGTCTTGCGGAGTTGGTATGGTGGAAGCGTTTCTGGCCTATGGTGTCTGGCGCTTTCGTTGGTTGTGGGTTTGATTTCCTGTCCATTTCAACAACAAATCACTGAAAAAGTAAATTCTTTGCGATGCATACCATATTTTGTTCAACATTTTGAAATTAATGACTGTAAGTCATCGCTGTCTATGGCAGCAGTAAGGCATTGCTGCCATATTTGCAGTCATATTAATTTCAAAATATTCAACAGATTTCCTGAGAATGAGATACATGACATTTATCACTGAAAGGATTAAATGGCTAATTCACATAGCACCCCATCAAAGAAACATTAACCCTTTATCCCTCTAATTTTCTCAAAATAATTCCAATTTTCTCATCGAAAATATCCATTTGCAGACCAAGAACTTTTTTTGAAAATTTTCCACTGGAATGACTGGCTCGGTTATCGAGCCAGTCGTCCAAGTGGTAAACTTTCAAAAGCAGTCTTCTCTTGGTCTGCAAATGGATATTTCTCAAGGCCACTGCAGAAGCCGTATTTGGCTGATATGCAGGTTAAAGTGTCAAGCTGATGAATATTTGAAATTTCAAGAATTTATTAAACCTGCTTTATATATGGATGAAAGAAATGATTTCAGAGATGAAATTAAAACATGAGTTTGTAATGTATGTAGTTGCTACAAAATGGCCTCCAACTTTACACACACCGCAAGACGGTGTTATTTATAGATATACTTTGATATATCAATCCAAAACTACCTCACCTTTCTCTCTGTTGCCATCGCTTTCTCGTCAATTCTTCGTGCAAATTCGTCGGTGCAGAATCCTGTGAACAAACCCCGGAGAATGCGCGCAGTGCACTTGTTAACCGTGGTAGCAGTGTCATTCTGGTTTATCAATGCTGGCTTACAGGATATTCTGAATGCATCACCTGAAGACACAGTTAAGTAGATTTTATATCTGAATACATGATCAGATTGAATACTCATATATAGAACTATCATATTATCAGACAGCTGGATAAATATTAGCCAATAAAATGGTTGCAGTTCTACCATGTGATTATGTAAGAAATTTCTTAATTTTTCTGAAAATTTGTGTCGGATGTTAGTACACCTATTTGACTCTGTCTAAACCTTGTACTGGACTCTAGAGCTGGCTCCTTTCCCGGTAACATCTGGAAAAACTGTGATAATATTGTTATCGTGATTGTCTCACTTCCACTGGTCAAAACGCAATATACCGTAATTTCTCGACTAAAGGCCGCCATCAAATATAGGACGCTGTCACAAATTTGACCAAAATCCACTCAAAAAACTTGTATTCAAGTATAAGACGCTGTTAAATTTAGAAACAGCGTACCTTTAAAAAATTGAAAATTGGTATAAAAAATAACCATCACTCAGTGCTTTGTTTAATGCATGACTAAAATTATCATGGTGGAAGAGAAATTATTAAATAGGACAGCCTAAATATCGTGTATCTTCAATAAAGATTGTTTATTACATCAAAGTCAATCTAATTTTGGCATAAAATGTCTCCTTGCAAACAGAAATTGCGTGATAGAAACAGATTGTAATGGCTCTTTTGCGTTTGGAGGCGCTTTGTGATCTTATGCGTTAACAGGAGTTGGTTATCTGGCTCTTTTGTGATTGGAGGGGCTGTGTGATCTTATGCGTTAACGGGAGTTGGTTATCTGGCTCTTTTGTGATTGGAGGCGCTGTGATCTTATGCGTTAACGGGAGTTGGTTATCTGGCTCTTTTGTGATTGGAGGCACTGTGTAATCTTATGCGTTAACGGGAGTTGGTTATAAAATGGGTATGGGAATATTCAGACGGTCACTAGTTGTAATGACTCTTTTGCGTTTGGAGGCGCTGTGTGATCTTATGAGCTAACGGGAGTTGGTTATCTGGCTCTTTTGTGATTGGCGGCGCTGTGTAATCTTATGCGCTAACGGGAGTTGGTTATCAAACGGGTACGGGAACATTCAGTTCCTATCGCGCAATGATGATATATAGGAATTTCCGAGTCCAGAATATTTAGATCTGAGTACTCGCTCTAATTAGAATAAAGATCTTTTGCGATTGGAGGCGAATCACGTGATTTATACACGTATCTTTTCTCGACGCCATTTTATGTCAAATTCTGGATTAATTTTGATGTAATAAGTGATATGTATTAAAGAATAAGCAATATTTAGGCGCCCCAATTTAATAATTTCACTTCCGTTTGGTGTTTTTGGAGTATATATTAAACATAGTCGTCAGGCGGCGCGAATTGTCTAGGGTAACATTTAGTTCAATTTCCGTGGTATAGTCTGTGACTTTTTAAGAAAACTTTCGACCCAAAAATGTGCGGAAGGGATGTTCTCGATTATAGGACGCACCCCCTTTCTAGTACATGTATTTTGACAAAAAAACTGCGTCCTTTAGTCGAATTTTAACGGTATATGCCACCTACCTCTTCCTTATCAATTACTCTTCTACTTATTGTAGATATTCATCATCATCATCATCATCGTCATCATCATGTACGATGGCTAAGACTTGTATCGCATTTAGTAAATAAAGTGAAATGTTTCTATGGTTTTGGCAGAAACAAAACAGTATGACAGATTGGATGAGACCCACCACATCATAAACACATAGAGTACCATATATATATATATATATTGGGGAACAATGCCTTGCTCTGTAATTTCTCATAACAAAGCCACACACCAATTCTCAGTTGAATATCTTGAAAGACTGCAAAAAAAAGTGTGGAAAACTAATATTTTTCATATTTCATAAGTCTAAAGGGGGCATAACTCCATCAAAAATTGACGTAAATATCTGAAACTCAAACTTGCTCTGTAACTCCTTATACTAAAGCGATGTACCGATTTTCACTTAAATATCTTGAAGGCGTTTGAAAAAAGTATGGAAAGCTGATATTTTCCATATTCCTTAAAAACTGATGCATACACCTGAAACTCGAACTTACTCTGTAACTTCTCATAACAAAGCAATGTAGCAATTCTCAGTTGAATAGCTGGAAGGAATGCAAAAAAGTGCGGAAAACCAACTGCGACAGACGGAGTGCAAACCTATAGTCCACCGGTTTTACCGGTAGGGGACTAATAAAACCATTAAAGACAACATAGTCAGAGCTAAACTTCCATCACTGCCACAAGAATCCCATAGGAATCCGTTTAAGCCATGTTCAACCAAAAACTGCAATATTTGCAAACACATAGACAAAAAACGGTTCTTCACCAATCACCAGCACCCACACAAAACTCACCGTATATCACCTAATAATAAGCACATCCTTAATAGAATCTGCAGGCCAGTTTTCAAGGTTGAGCTATCCTAATTTCATAGCAGTTTTAAAACAGAAAATGTATCTAATAAAAGTTGCATCCAAATTTCAGCAGTTTGTGTAAATAAAACATTTTTGTGAGTTAACCCTGTGGCAGCGACGGGACGTATTATCGGCTTGAAATAATTGCGTTCCTAGTCCGATGGGACGTATTATCGACAAGAGACAATTAGACACCGGGAGCGACGGGACATATTATTGGCTCAAGCTACCACCAGTGTTCGATCGCTAAATACGCAAGCATTACTGGCGTTTTATCCAATCAAACTTAGCGTTACATTACGTCAGAAGGCCGAATTTTCTAAATCCACTGTCAACTGGTCAATTCAGTTTGTTTACAAATTTATGCGGGAAAATATAAACAGATCTTTGTGAATGAAATAGTTTGTGTAAAAATGTCGAAGATGACGAAGCAATTCCTTTATTTAAGCGAGTACCTGCGAGTACCAGATTATTCGGATAAATGGAATCGGGTATTATTACTATTATCATTATTATTATAGAGCTGCTCAACGATTGGGCAAGCTGGAAAATCTTTCTAAACGGCATCCTATACTAGCAGTGTCATATATAATACGGAAATGTGAACGCAACCCGCTCTCGGTAGTTAAGAAGATCGCGAATTTCGTTTGTTATCTTTGTCACGTGATATGATGTTACAGATTATGACAGTTCGTTTAATTTTAATGAAACTTTAGTTTCAACGCTTTTAAATTATTTTATAATGACAATTTGCCATTACTGAATAACTGAAAGCCTCTCAAAATTACCGAACATCCATCATTGTGAAATTATTTAAAATCAATGGTCAAGTGGGGTTTAGGTATTGAGAGACACTTGCCAATAATTTGAAAAAAAACACATATCCCCCTACTATAATATATACACCTGTGCAAAAGTTAAGCACCACCCTATTTTTACGCACATGCGAGGGTATATTCATGTGCTATGAAGAAAGCAATAGCATAAACATTTATGTACCCATCCATCTTAGTGCAAGCAGTAATAATGCAACTAGAGGAATGCTGATTATGATGGTGGGGAACACTGTATGTTTTTGTTTGAACTTGAAAACGAGGCCTGAATATGGTTACGTTGACACAACTGACAACTATTGCCCTACAGTTGACACACGTGGCTAGATTGTCATTAATGGTGTCTGAAAACGAAGTTTAACATCTGTGCACGAGTTTGAGACTGTCATTATTAATACCGGGTATATCCACCTTGTGCCTGGATGACGGCCTGGACACGACGTCTCATGCTGGTCACCAACCGACTGATACGCCATTGTGGTATTCGTTGCCATTCAAGATGGAGTGCGTCTGTTAATTCCTGTAGGTTCTGCACAGGAGGATCCCTCCTTCTCACCATGTTTCCCAGAATGTCCCAGATATGCTCAATAGGGTTCATGTCAGGGCTCCTTGCTGGCCATGGTAGGGTTTCGATGGCATTCTGGCGGAGGTATTCATGCACAGCTCTAGCACGATGTGGTCGGGCGTTGTCATCCATGAATATAGGGTGGGTTTCAGGTGCATGATTTACAAAATGAGGGACCACAACTCTATCCAGTATGGAATCTTGATATCTTTGTCAATTTAGTGTTCCAGGTACAGTCAACAGATCCAGCTTACAATCAAATGAGATGCACCCCCATATCATAACGGAACCTCCACCAAATGGAACTTCTTCCATGATGTTACGTTGGTCGTACGCCGTGCGTCTGGACCTCCATACACGAGTTCGACCATCTGTGGCATGAAGCAGGAACCGACTTTCATCGGACCAGTGTACCCGTCTCCAGGATCTCATGTTCCAGTGTCTTCTTTCGTTGCACCACCTCAGACGCTCCTCTTTGTGGTGTGCAGTGAGGAGAGGACGTCTGACAGGTCTCCTAGCTTTCATGCCAGCAGCATACAGTCTCCTTTTGACGGTAGACATTGACACTCTATTGCGCGTTTCCCATTGCTGGCTGAGCACTCTGCTGTTGGTGAATGGAGATCTCCTAACAAGGCGTACTAGGGCTCGATCATCACGGGCAGTAGTCTTCTTCGGTCTTCCAGATCTAGGCCTGTCCTTCACCTCGTTAGTTTGCCCATGTTTTGCAATCAAACGACTGATTACAGTATGGTTAATGTTCAGCTGTCTGCCAATCTCTCTGCATGACATACCAGTGGTATGCATGCCTATGATTTGCCATTTCACACGATCACTTAACCTTCGTCTTGCCATAGCGGTTCACAATCAAGAGCTAATTCTCTCTGTACAAATAAACCACGGTCATGAACACAAAATTCCTAATCTTGTCGCCTAAATCTGTATGTAATGTTCTACACCTCAAACTGGACTTTTACATAACTGAACACGTGTGTTGTTTCCCGCCACGCACGGACATCAAGCGGCGTGAAGTCATGCATGCATGTGCATTTCGTACTTGGAATTATGTCAGCTAACGCGGGGACAAAAAGTATGGCAGCCTAGTTGTACCATCATGTTTCTACGTTCTATTGTTTTTGCTGGTGCTTAACTTTTGCACAGGTGTATATATATATATATATATATATACATATATATATATATATATATATATTATAGTAGGGGGATATGTGGTAGTGGTATGCATGGACGAAAATTCAAAGGCCTGTGGTCTGGAACCGTGAAGGACATATCAGCATAGACAATACAATTGTTTTAAAGATATTGACCACTGTGGAGATATGGTTCACATGGGGACAGAACGAGGGTGGGGGAATTGGGAGATGCCCCCGCCCCCTTATTTTCCTCTCCCACAGTTTAGACCCTCACCCCACCCAGGTCAAAACACATTCCGACACCCCAGTTATTGCGCTTGATTGCCCTGTCCATTTTTGTCAATCTTACTGGGGTTTGCTGCTGTTCATGTTGCAATGTTATTAATGTATCTATCCTTTTATTTTTCAGCTTGAAACACCATTTGAGAGAAAAATGAAAGCAAATTTAAACTTGATGATTTTTATAAACCCTGTAACACTTAAATTTGCTACAAAAATTACATCTCATAGTAAATATCCATTTCCAGACAAAGAGAATCTGTTTGAAAATTTACCACTCGGTTATTGCGCCAGACATTCCAGTCATACTTTTTCGAAAAATATTCTCATGATCTGCAAATGGACATTTTGCAAGGTCACTGCTGTAGCCGTTTTTGGCTGGCTTGTGTGTTATAGGGTTAATAATATTTAAATACTGTATTGTGTAAACTATCAGTGCAAATATCAAATAAAGTTTGCTCGAAGTGAGAGGGAGAGAGAATCTCATATTAGGTAATCAGACTGGACTATGTATAGTAGATTTGTTGAATATATCGAGTCCAATTTGATTGGAAGCTGCTGCTGCTGCTGCTTTAGGCAACAATAGATTGCAATTAAATATATCAAAATATACTCAACAGATTACTTTTTTAGACTTCAGGATCTTTACCCTTGTCCTGCATTTGTGTGCATCCGGTATTGCATCTAAAATATTGATCCTACTGGTTTAAATTTTAACACAACAAAGCAACATAACCTAAACAAGGATTTCCAATGGAAAAATATGGACAAAAACCCAGGATCCAGATTGGATATACCTTTTAATCTATGGACATCTCGAAAACTGCTGGTTAGATTTTGCTCAAATTTTAACAAAGTAGAGGGTAGGCTTGCGCAATTTTTGATTTGAAACATCGCGATCAATTTTATGGAAGAAAATCGCCATTTTCGATTAAATCGTAGGTCCAGTTTCCCAAAAGTATAAACCGGGTTAACGTGACTCGTTTCTAGAAAGTTTAAATAAATCATACAAAAATAGCACGAAATTAGAACACATGATGATGTTCATGCGACGAATTCTTACCATCTTATGTCTATGCTTAATGTATATCTTATATCCATCATCGCAGGCGTGAAATTATTAATTAGGACTGCCTAAATATTGCGTATAGTTTAATAAACATTATTTAATTCATCAAAATTTGAGATAAAATGTCGCCGAGAAAAAGATATAAATTACGTGATACTTCCGCTTATCGCCTCCCTTTGTAGGACGAGTCTAGGTAATAATCGGCGTAACGCAAAGACGCTAATATTAGTAGCGCGGGAGATACTGCGCAATTCACATACATAGAACAGTAGCTTTGAGTAGGTACTAGTGTAACGGCGTAAACTCGTCCTATAGGGCAGTTTTTAGTTGCTTTCAGAATGTACGATTTACATTTAAGAGTAATCAACAGAACGCACAGTTCAAAATCAAACAATCTGGAATGCTGTTGCTTTATTTTCTTTAATTTGACATGACAACCGAATCAAAAAGGAAAAATTATTAGACCGTCTGAAATTGCTAACTCTAGAATTAAACAGAATTATGTTCACTGATTTCCTAACACTCTGAAACTGTATATACTTGACATTTCACAACAGACTCAGGGTCTGCAGCGAAAGAAAAAAAACTATATGGCGATTCCCCGGAGTAACTAGCTGGTTTTCTCAATGACAAAGGTGTTACCTAGCTATTGTTAGCTTGTTTATTGTAGCGCTTTGTGTTGTGATTCGTAATTATTCGACACATGCATGGCATGGCGGGATATACACACAATGAACACAGGCGTGAATCGATTATAAGTGTACTCATGTACTGATATAATGCGACGGAAAAGTACACACTTCAGATTTTGTAAAAACATGAGATTTTTGACGATTTTCCGATATTTCCTCAATTACATCGTAAAAATCGCGATTTTAAAAATAAATCGAACTTCACGATTAAATCGAAAAATCGTGCAAGCCTAGTAGAGGGCCATATACTATGATTTGCAGGAAATGTCAATTTCCCTTTCTCCGAGATCTAACAATACTCACCATTCTGTTACTTCTGATATACAGCTGGCCCCGACAGCGGCTCTAGGATTATAGACTTAGAAAGCTTTACCGACTCCTGGGAACCGGGTACTCGGCTCCCAACTGCCGAGTACCCGTTTACCATAGAGCTCATATTGTTTGCATAGCCACCAAACAAGAGAAAACTATGGCTTGCCTCCGTGGGGCTGGGAGGCTGGGTCCGTAACAGAATGGTGAGTATTGTTAGATCTCGGAGAAAGGGAAATTGACATTTCCTGCATTCTCCTTCGATCAATACTCACCATTCTGTTACTTCTGATATACACCAGATTTGATCAGTAACCTGGTGGGAAGGGGCAAGCCATAAATGCTAATTTTGACCCTTGGAGAAAGATTTTAGACTTCAAACTTGACTAACGGAGACCTAAAAGGACCGTCAAGTTCACGGAACCGAATCACATTCGCGTCACAGCCCCTCCCCCTTTTTCCTCCTAAGAAAAGGGAGAGAACTAACGAACATGTATCTCGCCTGAAAACACCAATATGCCAAGAGGGTTAACTACTCCCTGCATATTCCATGTATTAGCCTGGGAATGAGCATGAATATATAAAATGAATGAACATGATACATATACATAATACAAAAAACTCTCACTTATTGAATTACCTTATGATAACAGGACTTCAGACGTACCGCCTCCAACCATTCACCGGTTCGGCCATCAGTGACACAATCTGGTTGACATCCTCTCGCCTGACCATGCCTGCTTTAGGTTCTTTTCTTACCAAAGTGAAAAAAGGGGAAAAGCAGTGTGGTCACTAACAATCGTTTCAAAAGAGCTAAAGCGAGTGGATTGGCCGAGTCTGACACATCCCTCATATAGTAATCTGTAAATGAGGACTCACAGTGCCATTGTGCAACGGCCATGATGTCCTCTAACGGAACACCATTGTAAAGGGCGGTCGAGGCGGCTATTCCTCTGACATCGTGTGCCCTTACGCCCTGCACCTGGTGCCCAGTCGCCATCTCGTGAGTAGTCTGAATGCATTCGACCACCCAACGAGAGATAGTATCCATGGACGCGGTGCCATAAGGCTTTTTATGGCAGATCCACAGATGTCTATCGTTCGACCGTAACGAGTCAGTCCGTTTCTTGTACTTAGTCAAAGCACGGACCGGGCACCAGACACTGGCATCACGATCAAACCTAGTTAACTTCGGTATAATGATCGGTTTGCCGGGATATCTCAAAGATTGGTTCTTTGACATAAACTCTGCTCTTGGCAGAAGATGCAGACCTTCTCCAGAAACAATAAATCGGTTCCTCTCTGCCGAAAGCGCATGGATCTCACTGCGCCTTCTAGCTGAGGAAGCTGCCAATAGAAAGACCGCCTTTAGAGTCAAATGCTTTAGACTAGCCGAACGCAACGGTTCGAAGGGTGCTTGGCCAGTACATTAAGCACTAAAGATAGACTCCAGGCTGGAATGACTACCGGTTGTCTCGGGCGGAGATTGCTCATTCCCTTCAACATCACATTTAACTGGGCTACCTCTGGACTATCCCTGTTGGCTAGACAAGGGATAACTGATGCCAAAGCTGACTTGTATCCAGCAACTGTGACGGGAGCTAGTCCTGAAAAGAACAGCTCACAGAGAAAGTCTGCTATTTGCTGAATAGTGGATTGAAAGGTATCCATACCCTTTTCTTCACACCAGTCTGCAAATCTGTTAACCTTGTTGTTATATGACTTGAAGGTTGACCTCCTTCTCGCAGCCGCGATGAAATCAGCAGCCTGTCGAGAAAAGCCTTCCGACGTGGAACGTTGTTTGACAACATCCACGCAGTCAATTTGAACATTTCGGGACGCTCGTGTAGGAAGCGTCCCTTGGCCTGGGAGATTATGTTCGGAATCTCGGGCAACTGCACAGGATTTTCCACCAGCAGATCTAGCAGATCCGTGAACCACGCCCTGCTCGGCCAATACGGCGCTATTAGCAGGACGAGACAGGGTTCCTCCCTGACCTTCATCAATACCTTCGGTAGAAGAATGGTGGGTGGGTACGCGTAAGCGTGCATCCCTCTCCAGCTTATCGCCAGAGCGTCTGTATCGACGGCATTTGGATCTGGAATCGGCGAGACATGTCATGATTTGAGCATTTTCCTTTGTGGCGAACAAGTCCACGTTGGGTTTGCCCCAATGTTCGAAGATCCGTCGCAGAACCGGAGGTTTGAGGGACCATTCTGTTGGCAAGATTCTCTGTCTGCGAGACAAAGCATCCGCCAGAATGTTCAATCGGCCAGGAATATGAGCTGCTTTCAAAACAACCGAGTAATTCCTGCACAATTGAATCAAGTGCCACACCCTGATGCACAGGGTGGGCGACCTGGTCCCGCCTTGGCGATTTATATATGATACTACTTTCGAATTGTCCGACCGTATCAATATCACCTTGCCCCTGATCATCGGAAGGAACTCTTCCAACGCCAGTTCCACTGCCATCATTTCCAACAGATTGATATGCAGCTGACTCTCCAGGAGAGTCCATGTGCCCGAGACCTGGTGTTCTCCCAGGCAGGCACCCCACCCTTCCAGCGATGCATCCGTGTAGACGGACAGCTGGGGGTGGGGTAGGTGCAGCGAAACCCCTAATAGGAGATTCTGACGCTGTTTCCACCAGAGAAGATGCGATATTATCGGTTCCAAAACTGGCACCAGTTTTGACAGGGGTTCTGTTCTCTGTTTCCACAGAGACATCAGATACAACTGGATAGGCCTTCGCATTAGAGCAGCGTACGGGATAACCTGCTCCATGGAGACCATCATGCCCAGCATCTGAAGGAACCGCCTCGCCTGAATGTGGTTTCCCACTCGAAAACTCCTGAGGATGGCTAACAGAGACACCACTCTGGGCTCTGACGGGTAAACCCTGCCCTCCTCGAGGTCGAATCGCATCCCCAAATAAACGAAATGTTGAGTGGGCGTCAACTCGGATTTCTCCTCATTGACTATCCAGCCTAGATCTGAAAGTAACTTCAGAGTCAGAGCAGTATCCACGTTCAACCTGGCTGCCGAGTCTGCCTTGAGCAGCCAGTCGTCTATGTAGGTGTGTAGCGCCACGTTCTCTTCTCTGAGAAACGCTGTCACCGCAAGGACCACTCTTGTGAAAACCCTCGGAGCTGTCGACAGGACGAACGGGAGAACTGTAAACTCCCATACTTGATTCTGAAATGCAAATCTCAGAAACCTGTGCCAACTCCGATTCATAGGAATGTGGAAATATGCATCTTTCAGATCGATCGATACACACCACATTCCTTTCCTCAATCCCGCTATTACCGACCTCGGCGTTTCCATCTGGAACCGAGGCGTATGGATAAACCAATTTAATGGCCTGAGATTGAGTATGGGTCTCCATCCCCCTGTGCTCTTGGGGACAAGGAACATGTTTGAATAGAAGCCTGGAGTGTTTCGGTTTGCTGGTTTTATTGCTCCCTTCAGAAGCAAACCCGACATTTCCTTTTGAACGGCTTCTAACTTGTCTGGCTCCCTTGGTACGGGTGTCCAGACAGGTGCCAAAGACAGATTTTGTGGTGGAAAGTCCCACCACTCCGGCATGTAACCCTGGGATAACCATCCCAGGACCAGACTGTCTGACGTCACACCTCGCCAGGCCTCGACGAAACGCATGAGCCTTCCACCCACCATAGACGCCTCGATGTCTAACGGGGTTATCCGGCTCGCAGTCCGCCCCACCCCCCCCCCCACCTTTCTTAACGAGAGAGAGTGAGAACCATTTCGTTCTAGGCATGACGGGTATAACTGGCACCGCTGTTCCTGTCGCACAGGCGCGGTCCAGGCGGATATGAAGGGAGCTTTCGTACCCTCAGGTACGCTTCGGCCCCTTCTGTCCGCCCTTTGAGGCCTTACCCTTACCCTTCCCCTTCCCGCCCTTAGGGCGGTCAGGAGCAACATTGGGGAGGGTAGGCGCCTCTACAACCTTCCTGGGCTTCTTCGCCGGCGGCGGCTCTGAAAACCCAGCTGAAGCAGAAGTCGCAACAGGCCTGGCTTTCGCCTTGCCCTTATGCTTCTTCTGCTTCTTTGAAGGCTGTCCCGTTAGCGGTTTCCCCACAGCCCCTAGTGCGTGCGCTTGCCGCACTAGCTCTAGCTGTAGGTTTACTGCTAACCGATTCTGCGCGATACTGGCGGTGTCCTCTAAGATGGCCCGCGCTTGGCCACTGAAGATGCTAGGCCCTGTCAGGGGCGTCCCAAGAAGACGCTCCCTGACTGCCGTAGCCGGACGCATATGGTCAATGACCATTTGCCTCCTGGACTTCGTCACTCGCGCTTGCACCCTTGCCAATGCGTCCATTGACAGCACCAAGCCGTCATTAACACATGAAAGCGCCACAGGTGGCACAGGGTGGCCTGCCCCCGCTTCAGCCCACACCGACTGAAGAAGACGATAAGAATGATTGACAGCGCTCATCGCTGCCCTCACACCCTCATCGCATAGGGACAGGACTTCTTCCTGGTGTACTTGAGATTTATCCACTAGTGCCGGACCGGGGCCACCCGACCCGGCACTCTGGACTCCCAATACCCATCGGTCATCCTCCGTGACCGACAGGACTACACCATACCTGTCGTATTCCCCCCGCGAAATACGACATCTTGCCCGCACCTCCCTGGAGGCCGCAGGGAGCTGACCCTTGGTCATTAGTTGTTTGCTATAAATAGCATCCAACAAATCTATGAACCGTGGATCCAGTCCCACTGACTGGATCCGGGCCGCGGGCAAAATCCCTGTCCTAATCGACGCAACCGACGGACGGGGCGCATCTTCATCAGCCGTGGCCGAAACCACAGATGGGTCAACCCTGGCTAGCCATGCCAGAGCATCCGACCAATCTACCTCCGACGAAGACACCCCCGCAAACACGTCACCCGTTGACGTGCTCACGGGTCTGCCAGCCATGGCCTCCCGGCAAGGAGCCACGGCTGACATGCCAGGCACTCCGCTACCACACGGTTCCGCCGCCACCCCATGAAACACTCCGGTCCATGGTGTAGGTCCGCACGGAAAACCGTACGGACCCGTACCAGTCGCGGAACCGTAGCCGGACACGGGCGCCAACGGCACCCCACGTCCGGCTGCCAGACCAGGCGAGATAGGTGAGTACCACGCCTGGCCCGGCACACCCGTTCCCTTGACGGCTGGTGACAAACCAAGCCGTCCGGAACCGGTGCACGGTAACGGATTGGCCTCAGCCGCAGGCGGAGCCGCTGACCTGGCTTGCGCCAAACCAGACAAATGGAGGCCGGTTCCGTCCAGGACGGAATCAACCTCCATATTCTCCACCTGCGGCTTCACGGGCCGCAGCAACCTCTCCTCCTCGGCCTCCTCGTCTT
Source organism: Chaetoderma sp. LZ-2023a (assembly GCA_034401795.1). Taxonomy (NCBI): domain Eukaryota; kingdom Metazoa; phylum Mollusca; class Caudofoveata; order Chaetodermatida; family Chaetodermatidae; genus Chaetoderma; species Chaetoderma sp. LZ-2023a. Next base: position 17,056,038 of record CM067374.1, read on the forward strand.
CAGACTCCGAAGAGCCGTCACTAGACGAGTCAACCGTGGAGCCGTCCTGGCGGACGGCTCCCACACCCGACGGACTGGCCACCGCTACTGGACCACCCGGAGGTGAACGCAGAGAGACAGAACCCATCTGGCCGACGCCAGGCGGGACCGCCAGGGGGCCGTACGAGACGGCCCCCTCGGTAACCAGTCCAGAATCCTGTCCGAGGACAGGATCCGTACCAGGCATGGGGAGAAACTGCCCCCCCCCCCCACCTTTGGTAGCAGGGATGACACCAGCGTGGGCAGAACGGTATGCAGAAAACCCTGCATAGCCGGACCAAAACACGCTGGCGGTGCCATCTCCGCCACCTCCAGCTGGGGATGTGGAGCACCCCCACCGGCCGAACCGCGTCAGACCCAGCCAAGTCCTTCTGGGCAAGGAACTTAACCATCATCTCGACGGCCCACACTGCACAAACATTACACCTATGATCTATATTACACAGGGAACACCTAAAACAAGCATGGTCCTTGAACACTACACGGACAAACTTATGGCATTCGTCACATGATGGCGGGGCTGGCTTGGCCTATAAAATAAACACAAACCTACAATAAACAAGCGGAACGAGACCCGGATGGAAGGCAGACAATTAATTTTCAAATAATTGTGACTCATAAATTAACCGTAACCTCCCCGCACCCCACCCCGCCACGTTACAACAACGATCGCATTGATTATGACGACAAGAACGCGGCGGGCATCAAACACACCCATAATAGATCCTCCAGGATGTGTAACGGCTCCAGGAATCATATCGCATAGCATTCGGGGTATATTTACTAATCAATATAAATTATACTCCTAACGAAAGCAGCACGATATGTGAAGCAAACAACAAAATGTATAACAAAACTGCTGTCTCACACGGTAAAACCGCAGACCACGCATCTACTCAAGAATTTTGAAACCACTGATCATTGCAAACCGATCGTGATCACACGTAAACTTGATCATTCTAAAGTTTCCGGTACCATTTTTAGTACGCAGCACCCAGAACAAGATGCGCGAATTAATGAAAATTTTTTCTTCACATAAACATCCGAGCGAGCGGGTGTGACGACGTCAGCCAATATTCGTGTTAGAAATACCGTAGCAAACACCTATTTTCATATCTGCCGATCGCCTGTTGGGGTTTAAAGAAGGCGATCGTCTGGCATATATCGTTGTTAGCACACGTCCCAGATTCTATGGGGTCAGAAATTGGAACATGCGACACAACGAAATTTAGAGACCTAAGTCTTTTAACTATGGATAATAAAGAACGATACAACCTGGTTATCTTCGGCGGTATTCTCCATAGTCCTTAGTTATCCTTTCACGAACACACAAACTATCACAGATTAAAGACTTAGATCTTTTGTTTCACAAAAAAACCACTAAAATCCTTAATGCAGAAAGCATGTATTGCTCTTGTTGCTATGCAAACAAGAATGAGCTCTATGGTAAACGGGTACTCGGCAGTTGGGAGCCGAGTACCCGGTTCCCAGGAGTCGGTAAAGCTTTCTAAGTCTATAATCCTAGAGCCGCTGTCAGGGCCAGCTGTATATCAGAAGTAACAGAATGGTGAGTATTGATCGAAGGAGAATAACAAATTTGGATGTGCTAAAATTTATTTTAAAGGCACTATGTACATTGTGAGAAAAATGGGAGGGTAGTCTCGGCAGTGGTTTACAATCTCTGATTACTCTTGTTCATAATGTTATCTATCAAGCATCAAGTCCCCGACAACACTGTTGTGCTTTAAAAATTGAATCTACCCGTCAATGGAATCTAAGTGATAACTAGATTGCTTGGTCGATGATGCATTATAGCAGAACCCATATTCACCACTTTGACCTCGTTACCCCATCCAATCTCTGGGGGCAGAGCCAAATGTAAATGCCCTCTTGCTGCCTTGCACTCCATAATCACCTACCAAATTTGTTTGAATTCCAACCACTCATTTTGGAAGAGTTGCATTACACAGAGACTGGAGTGGATTGTTGTGGAAAATCTGGATGTCATAAGGGGAAATGATCTGTGAAAGCAGGAGTTAAAAATTAACATGAGCCAGAGGCTAGTAGAAATTGCCTATGACTAGTACAATTTGTAACCGACCAGCCTGATGGTAACAATTTGATATGTCAATGGTCAAGGTGGCCAAAAATGTCATTGCTTCAGAAATGTAGATATTCAGAGCAAGAGAAGACTATTTGTAAAAATGTACCACTAGAATGACTGGCTCGAACCAGTCATTCCAGTGTTAAATTTTCAAAGATAGTCTTCCCTTGGTCACCAATGAAAATTTCATGGGCTAAAGTAGAATCTAGTAATCCTGCTAGAGACATGTAGTGGCTCATTTGGCCTTAATTTCAATTCATGGAGAGGGTGTGTGAGAGCGATCTTTTGAACACCCACTCTTCGCCTGTGGGGGGAAATTCACAATTGTATGGTAACCCATATCAAATTCCTTTGAATTCCACACAACAGTTTGGCAGGAGTTAGCGTGATGGACAGTTTTTCGGATATTTGTCCTTTGGCCCCCATCCCCTGACCCACAGGGGGCGGAACCAAATCTAAATATGGTCTTACAAAGCGCAATCATGGGTAACCCACATACCAAATTTGATTGAATTCCACCCACCTGTTTGGGAGGGGATAGCATGATGGACCGACAGAAAGGTAGATGGAGGCGATTATAATATCTCCATTTTTTCAAAACATGGAGATCATGAAAGGACCCAAGGCGATAAGATACAGGTAGGTAATTAATTCAAAATCTTTATACAAAAATGTAAATTTCTTTTGGATTGAGAAATTAGGCTACCGCCATCATTGGCCACGGCACATTGTTTCCAGGATTTGTCGGTGAAAGGGTTAAACATAGCAAAGACTGGAATTGAGAAGTGGACATGGCAGAAATTTAGATTTTCTAATAGATGAATCCACTTTTAATTCTGCCCCATCTCTAGGTAAGCTCCATCCATGTTTGCGTGTGTTGGGTTAAGTTTATACACTTTGAATCCTAAATTCCCAATTCCATGATAACTATAGATACAGCTAACCTGTTCAATATTTTGAAACTAATCTGACTGGGGTCTGTTCAATTATTCAATAGAATGTTTAGTAAATGGCATACAATTCGTACAACTGACAGACTTTCAAAAGTGCATGATGGACTTAGCTACGTCATCCAATAGATATTTTGATTGTGACGTCAGCCTACATGTGATGTAATTCATTATGATGTCATATACTTGGGTGACAGATTGGATTCATCTATTATTTAACCCTTTCTCATTTTCACCGACAAATCCCTGAAAAAGTATTATGCTTACAGTATAAAATTTATTCTATTGAATATTTTGAAATTAATTTGACTGAAAGCCATTGCTGCCTAAGGCAGTTTGCAGTCAAACTAATTTTAAAATATTCACCAGTTTTCCTTTATGGTATCATTAAAATGAGGCATGGGGAATTCACCGGAAAAAGGGTTAATCTTACCTTGCTCGTGTGCAGATTTATGTTGTATATTTCACTGCCGTTGAATCATATTTGCGTCGTTCTTGGCTGATTCACTGCGATGGCGCCTAGTGTATACGGTGTCTCCGAATTCATAATCATATCAGTAATTTACATTAACAATTTTGATTGAATTCTACCAAAAGCTTTTGGAGATGGATGGATAGACAGATGAATGGAGGCAATTGCAATATCCCAGCAGTCTTAGCAGTCTTATTTTACACAGATCAACAAACTTTTCTTTTTATAAAATCCATGTTAGTAAATCCATCAGCTCACTTAGCAGAAGAAAGTCTCTGATGTTTTTAAGCCATTGTCCGCTCACCTGAAAAAAATAGGAACAATAAGTTAGAAACAATGCCCATATGCAGACCAAGAGCCAGTCATTCCAGTGACACATTTTCAAAAATAATGTTACTTTGGTCGGAAAAGTGACATTTTCCTAGACAACTGCAGCAGTTTTGGTTTGGCTCAAATGTTAGATGGTTAACAATATACATGTACGGTGCAGGGTCATAGGGATATACTGATAAGCACTATGACCCGACAACGGCTGTTATGGTCATACACCGCCCTCAGATTTTAGCACAGAAATGAATAATATAATAAATGGTGGGCATATATAGTCCAAAATGGGAGTATGACTACTAGTTACTGGATTAACCTTTTTAATCGACAAGAGTTAATAAAAAATTTGTTACAAATGTTTCTAAATTCTGTTGAATATTTTGAAACTAATTTGACTGGAAGCTGGCTAAGGCAGCACCAGCTTCAAACTGGATTCAAAACATTCAACATCTTACCTTTATAATGACTGTAAACGTGAAATTCTGGAATTTCAGGTTCAAATGTGATAATTGTTTTTAATTTTGGGCACACTTCCATGATAGTGCAAGTTTGTTTCAGGGCCCCGGTTCTCTATATCTTTGATCAGAGGATACTGGCCACACAGTAAATGGTGATAGAATGTTTGTAACAAGGGCAATAGTGAAATATTTGTTTTCTAAGGAATAATTAGTAAGTTCCAATCATCAATGATTGTTAATTAATGTGGTGTTACTTCCCAAGTTTTCAGTTACTCAATGACTAATTTAACCGAGAAAGTTATAGATTGTGGCAAGAAAGCAGCAGAACCAATAATATATAAGTCCATTCGTTTACCTCTGGTCGCAAAATAACAATAAGGTTATAGATAAACAATCCGATAATCTCAATCATCGATGCGTGTCTTTGTTTACGATTTCCGAGAAAACTTACTCTTCAAATTACTAGCATTAATTAGGCCGAGTTGAGATGCGAAAGCTGTCAAATATATCGGCATCCCACTTCCCGATTGGCAATATGGTTAATTTAGTCATCTGTCTACTTTTTAGTTTGTGGTGTACAAGAAATATGCTTAGATTGACATATTTGAACACAACTATTTTGCAAAACAGCTGATCGTGTCGCCATCTTGCCGGAAAAATTAATATTCATGTATTCCCGACCAATCAGACGCGCCAATCTTATAGCGCGTGATACGGTGATGCCAATAACGGGTAATGAGCTTGGTACTCGTATATTAGATACGGGTACGATTCTACAAATTCCTTTCGTGCTCTCACGATCTTTCATGATAAACGATTCCTATTGGAGATGCCACTACGAAAAAACGTCTGATGCTATAGAATCTTAGTGTAAAACATTCGCGTTCGCTTCTTAAATTGCTGATTGCAACCAGCAATGCTACATAGCATAATATTTGCCATTTATTCGTAGTCAACGCTGAGAAACCCTGGTATGTGTTCGGTTATGTATAAAGGAATTATTCAACATTGAATGAGGCCTCCCCCAAAATCATCACTGAAATTTGTCAAAATTTTACGGTACCACGACATAATATAATTGCCATTTTCACATCTTAACGGATGAAAACCTTCATGAAACTTTGGCATCTGTTAGTTTTAATACGATTGTGATTAAATTTATCAATGGCATTTGTAAAATTAAAAAAAGATTCGATAAACTTTGCAAAAATAGACCAATGTATTTATCCTACAAAGTGTGGCCATTTTGAGAGGCACGTTGACTAACTAAAATATATTTTATTCATACAAATTTTATACGTACTTAAAGGAATTTTATTGCCCTTTCTAATGATATATAGTTTTATATATAGTGAGCTGTTACTTTGCCAAAAATAGTTAATATAATTGGCATGGTAGCACTACGCCGCTATCACGCCACTACCGCTTATAGGCTAGGGTTCTAAGCAAGTTTCCAGCTTTTGGCTGTAGGGTTTGTAGCACATTTTTGTAAATTCTTGGTAGGGCCCAGAGGGTTAAATAACTTAAATGTTCAATAAAATGAGATTTGAAATGAAATTTTGCAATAACTTCACGGAAATACCATCCCAATTACATTGCTTTCTTGTATGCTGCAACTATCAACGGGGAAAGTTATTTTAATGGACATGGGGTGGGGTGATGACCCGGGGGGGGGGGGGGGGGGGATATGCCGTAGATACCTTTCCCGGTAATCAGAAGACAGACCGAACAAAAATGTTTTTTACGTTGCCATGCGCTGTCTACAGTACAGCATAATTTATAATTTCACACATCCGGGCATTTTGAGATTAAGATTACTTATTTAACAGCTTAACTCTTTAACACTCATATCAGCCAAAAATGCCTTCTGTAGTGGTCTTGATAAATGCTGTCCATTTGTAGACCAAGACTAGTTTTGAAAATTTACCACTAGAATGACTGGCTCGATAAACCTTTTTTCTTCACTTCAAGTGGATCAACTGCATTTATAGTTTCAATACATGCATATATATGTAGGACATTTAAGGATTTACAAGCATGTAACAGACGGCTGAAGATGCACAATCACTAATTCACGAAAATTGGTACGGCTATTTCACACATAACTTGGTGAGGTGGGTCAGTTCAAAACTTCAAATGCTTGACATGTGTTTAAAAAAAAAAATTTTATTCCGAAATATTTGTATTTATATTCTTGATCTTGATATGAAATGTTGACAGAAACCAATTCTGGCATAACGTCAGTGGGTTTGAGAGGGCCCCGTCTATGGGTTTGTAGCCTGGATGGAGCCTAGATGGAGTCCTCCACTGAATGATGTACAGACAACAGAATCCTCCAGCTGCTTACAATCTACTGTAGTCCGCACAAAGAATAAACACCTTGAAAAATTGTGTATGTCGTATTTCCTTTCTGCATTTTTGTAGGGGTAGAACATCGATATCGGTCATCATTCTGGTAATGCATCCTAGGTTGTGTGACGTATAATTGTTGCAGATGAATCAGACTGCATGCCTTTGTATGCGCTCTAGGTTATCGATGTCCGATTGGAGGTATCACACTGCAGAGACATATTCCATGCCCGATCTAACTAGTGATTGTGAATATTACATTTTTCTTGCATGCAGGGAGGACAAAATTTCAGATTGCGACGGAGAAAAACAAGTGTTATGCTGGCCTTTTATGCAACATTGTTGACATGCAATTTCCATTTCAATTCTTCTAAAACTGTGATGCCTAAGTAGCGACTGTTAATCTGTTCTAATATATGATTATCCAGCACGTATAGATTAATTGATTTAGTCAGAATGCTAAGGATCTGACATTTCTTCGCATTGAACCTCATTCCCCACACTTCAGCCCACTTCTTGAGTGGTTCAAGGTTTTCCTGGAGGGTTATGTTGTCCTATGGTGATCAGATTTGTCTGTATAAAAGGCAATAATCGCCAAACATTCGCACCTGTGATCGGAGCCAGGTAAATCGATTATATGGCACAAGAATAATATTGGCCTTAGTACATGCAGATCCCTGTGGTACTCCAGATTCAACAGGTTTCTCATCTAACAGTTTACCATCAATGGCAACGTGCATGATACGATTGGATAAGACTGATTGAAATCATAATTGGATATTTCCAGGAGTTCTGAAGTGTTATTTTATGCTGTGTTGAATTCTTGCGCAAATTTGTTTTTAAGTTTTCTTTCACGAGTGCATTCTTTGCTTTAATGCTTAGATTCACAAACTGTGGTAGCCCTATCTGTATCGTGTAAGAAACACAAGCTTGATTGGCTTAAACACCACCCCCAACCATCCCTGCACAACCCCTGAATAGTAGTTGTTGACACATTGTGAAGTGAACGTGTCGGACACATGATTATCATGTCCTCTGACCAGCTCTTATAGTTCTCAGATACTTGCTGACACGTCAAAATCTGAAAATACCTGGCCAGATGTATTGGCGCTTTACTTAACTCACATGACAGGCTGTCTGGACTAGTTCCATAAGGAAGGTATGACATAGACAAGCTGTGTGCCCCTCTATGCCTTTTCAGATCTACCAGATGATTACGAAAACAGGTAACACATGAAACAAGCCGAGACTATTATTTGCAGATCCTGTACTTTACCAATACCATTGCAGGTCCTTCGATCTACGACAGCTCATTATTATAATTACACGCATGAAAAAAAGATTTGCACATTGAATCAAGAACTTTTAAAATTTCATAACGAATGGAAATGGGAAAAATCGGAAGTCGAAACCGAATGATGTTGGATGGTCAAATGGTGTACTCAAACACGACTTTCAGGCAAATCCGTGCATATTGTAGCGAAACAGTGGTGGTGGGCATGGGGTGGGGGTGGGGGGTGGGGGGTTGTGTGATCTGTGGTCTGAACTTGCTTGTGTCGCCATGCTGTCATAAAATTCCCTTATCATCATCAGAACTGAAGGCACTGCTTATAGATGCATTGGGTCCTGCGGTATGGCTACACCTCAAATCAAATCAAATCAACATCCTCTAATAAATATAGTGATTATCTCACAGGCGACTATCAATCCTCTTTTTTCGCTAACCCGGTCACAAATGAAGAAATTTTTAGCATTCTTAACAAACTAAATCCTGCAAAAAGTGGTGGCTTGGATGGTTTCAAGTGGAGTATTTTCAAACACTGCACGTTAGCGCTACTAATACCCCTTAACCACATCTGTAACTTATCTTTCACTCAAGGCATATTTCCATCAAAACTAAAAGCAGCACGAGTAACACCTATATACAAAGCAAAGGATTCATCTAATTTCACAAACTATAGACCTGTCTCAAGACTTCCACTTTTCTCCAAATTAATGGAATGACTTATGTACAATCGTCTTATCAGCTACTTAGATAAAAAGTCAATCCTCTATACATCACAATATGGATTCCGTGAAAAACATTCAACAATGCTAGCACTAATTCAAATGACAGAAAAAATAATAGAATCAATTGAAAAGAAAAAGCACATAATAGGCATTTTTTGGATCTTTCAAAAGCTTTCGACACTATCAATCATAAAATCCTACTAGAAAAACTTGCCTATTATGGAATCCGAGGACGTGCACTCATCTGGTTTGAAAGTTATCTAAGTGACAGAACGCAATGTGTGCAATTCAATGCAACTTGCTCTGAAAATAGGAGACTAACTTGCGGTGTCCCTCAGGGGTCCATCCTTGGCCCTCTGTTGTTCCTCTTGTATATGAACGATCTGCCTAACATATGCAAACATATGTCACTAATACTATTTGCTGATGACACCAATGCCTTTTGCTCTGACGAAGACATAGCTGCATTATATAAAAATGTAAATAAGGAAATGGAAGAAATTACTAACTGGTTTTCACTAAATAAATTATCACTAAATATGATACAATAAATACAAACTATATGTTATTTTCAAAATCTAGAGAATTAATAAATAAAGAGGTTCCAAAATTGTACATTGGCAATAAGGAAATTGAAGAGGCCCCCCCCCCCCCTTATGTAAAGTTCCTAGGAGTATATTTAGATAAAAACTTGACCTGGGCCAGACAAATCGAAACAGTTACTGCAAAAGTAGCAAGAGGAATAGGTGTCATCCAAAGACTAAAACCATATATGACACAGGCCACGGTTAAAACACTGTACACCACCTTGATCCTCCCGCACCTCACTTACTGCAATGCTGTTTGGACTAACATCCACAAAAACAGAATATCCAAAATTCAAAGTCTCCAAAAAAAAAAAGCATCAAACTATTTTCTAGGCCAGCAGAGGGCCAAAACATGTTCAAAGCAGAAAAATTGCTTACGCTCACCGACATAGGAAAATCTCAAATGCTAACTATTGTCAAAGACTTCCACCACGACACTTTACCGAAATCTATAGCCCCCTTCTTTATAAACAATATTAACATCCACCAACATAACACTAGAAGCAGACATAAACTACATGAGCAATACACATGGACAGACATAGGAAAACACCGAATATCATTTGCAGCCACTAAACTATGGAACAACACAAAACAGGAAACACGTGAGAAAATTCTATCAACAAAATTCTGCAAGAAAACAATCAAAAAACTACTTGATTAACACATACTAGTATTATCTAACACATGCATAGCTAAAAAAATGGCCCGACTCGTCTACAAAACAAGGTAAAGAATGCTGATTTATACTCGTGCATGATTGGATCCTAAGACATTGCTGTCTAATAGGACAGCGATGTCTATCGGTCCAAATAATTTTATAGTATTTGACAGAAAATTTTTTCTATCCATATAACATGCTTCTTTTCTTGTTTTGAAAAAACTATTGACCTGCTACTAATACTGATGTTACTTCTGCTGCTACCACTGCTACTAGCACTACTACTACTACTACTACTACTACTACTACTACTACTACTACTACTACTACTACTACTACTACTACTGCTACTGCTACTACTACTACTACTACTACTACTACTACCACTACTACTACTACTACTACTACTACTACTACTACTACTACTACTACTACTACTACTACTACTACTACTACTAGAATTATGACTAGATGATTCCACTTGCTATTATATCCAATAATAATTTCAATTATGATAGTAACAAACTACAGGACGAGCAGGAGAATGAGCACCCCCTCCCCTCCACCCCCCTTCCCTTGTCCAAGGATGCTCCCCATTAGCCAGCATCCTGTAAACAGTATATCATCATTATAAGTAAAAGTACCCTCCCCCAAAAATATATATATGTTTATTGTTGTATCTATAATCATAGACACCCATGTATATTATTGAACTTGACTATGTTATGTGCTTGTCTGTTACGTAACTGTCTTGTCCTTATTTACTACCAATATGTATCGCAAAATAATAATAATAATAATAATAATAATAACCCAAGTGACTAACTCTTACACACACCCTGCTGCTACAGTATTATATGTTGGTTAGCGGACTGAGAGAGGCCCACTCCTGGAGTTTTTCTTTCCACTGTAATGACTGACAAGATAATTGAACCGGTGGTGAACTCTGGGAGGGTGTGTGTGTGGGGGTGGGTGGGGTTGGAGTTGGGTGTGTGGGTGTGGGAGGGTGCTGGGTGTGTGGGGAGGGGTGGTGCCCTCTTGACCCGTGAATTGACATATTTCCTCTTTGAAATTTAAACTGTTTATGTGGATCAAGTGTCAAAGGGTTAATAAGGAAGTAGTAAATGTAATGTCTGAATTTATAATTGTTTGTGTAAGTACTGTCTTGTCTAATTTATATATACCTGTATATATGTGGGTAAGGTGTCCGCCGTAACAATAGGCACTGCCTTAGGCGGACAACCTGGTATGATTCGTGAATTTGTTTATCTTGGAATTATTGAATAAATAATCTTGAATCTTGAATCTTGAATCTTGCGGAGACGACAACCTCTTACTACAACTCATCATCGACTGTACTGCTCTGGCCACTACAGACGTCCTGCCAAATTGCCATGACCTGCTTCTCAACATTGAACACTGTAGTGTCGTGCACAAATACATTCCGCATAAAACTAGGTACACCTATCCTGAACTTGTCATAACATGAGATGCCCCACCTAATTACCAGGCACTGTATCAGCATCTCCCAGGGACCTCAGTTAGTTGGGGACTGTCGTACTGTACATACCTACTGGTCTCCACTCTACTCAATTGTACTATTAAGCACATGTTACAGTCGTACCTTTATATTATATACAAGTATCAATAGTCATAAATCAGTGTAGTAGTTGAGCTATTAAAGTATCAGTATTAAGTAAGTTCTAGTTGTGTCTACCTCGTTGAAGTTACATACCGTTACTTCTAATTAAGTACTAGCCAGGTAGTGGCTAGAACACTACAAACACCTCACTAGAGGACCCTGCTATAATCTACACTGTGATAGGTGCTTCCTTATCAACCTACTACCATAACAGCACTGTGCGAAATACTTCACATACCAGCTATATAGGACTTATACATTGGACCTTTATGCTCAGACTTGCATGTAGGTAACATAGACGAATGGAACACTATTAACCTTACGTGTGCCTTGGCTAACTAATTAATTAGATTTCTGTGTCAATAGACTTATACAGACCACTGTACGTGGGTTCTCCTATCAAGAGGAGGATGATCCAAACAACAACAACAACAACAACAACAACAACAACATCATCATCATCCTCATCATCATCATCATCATTTTATGAGGCATAAGCCATTGGCTTATTATTGCCTCAGTGTTTTTGTTGTGGCATGTTCAGCGAAGGCCGACAAAAATTGTATCAGGACTATCAAACCTAAATTCTGAGACTAAGCTCAGGGTCCTTAATATACAAACTCTTGCATATGGTAGAGTATGAGGAGACATTATTGAAGCTTACAAAATTATAACAAAATAATATGATCCAGAAGTGTGCAACCTCTTTGAATTTCGATAAGACTCAAGAACCAGTGGACACAGGCTAAAGCTATGCAAATCCAGATCACGTTTAAACATGCAAAAATACTCCTTTAAACATAGAATCGTGGACTTATGGAACAGTCTTCAAAACCATGTTATAGAAGCAACAACCATGATATTATTTGAAGCAAAATTAGATAAACTATGGTATAACCAACCCCTATACTGATAATAATCCAACAGATGAAAATTCAACTAAGACTAAAAAATTAATCTATGACTAGGGTGACTACGATAAGATGAGAAGTGAAATGGCAAAAATCGACTGGGACAGAGAGCTAGGATGCAAGAACACCGAACAAACGTGGATAGTCATCAAAACCGAAGTTCTTAACTCAGTCAATAGATGTATCCCGCTCAAGACCATAAGCAATAGATTCAAGATTCAAGATTCAAGATTATTTATCCAGTAGTAAATATATATATAAATTATGGATTCAACTAGGTTGTCCACCGAAGGCAATGCCTATTGTATTGGCAAACACCTTACACATATATACATACATCTATACAAATAAATGAAACAGGACAGTAGCATACAAACACAGGACGTAGACAAGTTAAATACAAAATTAATACATGTCTAAGTAGTAGTAGTAGTAGTAGTAGTAGTAGTAGTAGTAGTAGTAGTAGTAGTAGTAGTAGTAGTAGTTGTAGTGGTGATTTTACAATACAACACAAACATTTATGTTTTTGGTGGACTTTGGTTATATAGCACATCTCGGAAATAACCAGTTCATCTCAATAGTAAAATAAAAACGTTCTGTTGAATGTGTTGAACATAATTGAATTGGAAGCCGCTGTTGACATAGGCAGCAATGTCCTTCAATCCACACACATTCAAAACATACAACAGAACATTTCTCACACTGATTTTTAAATTATTCTAACAAGGTACTGTTTTTGTTTAGAAGTATGTCAGGTCATCCGCGAGGTGTGCTGTATTTGTGCAGTTGATAAGATGTTTACAGGATGCTGGCTAGTGGGGAGCATCCTTGGGTAAGGGTGGGGAGGGAGGGGATGGGCACAGTACTCATTCTCCTGCTCATCCAGTAGCTTGGTTTTATGGTTACTGAATATGAAAATCTGATAGTTGTTAGCAGTTGAAAACATCCAGTCGTAGGAAGGTAGTAGCAGCAGCAGCAGCAGCAGCAGCAGCAGCAGCAGCAGTAGCAGTAGCAGTAGCAGTAGCAGTATCAGTAGCAGCAGCAGTAGTAGTAGTAGTAGTAGTAGTAGTAGTAGTAGTAGTAGTAGTAGTAGTAGTAGTAGTAGTAGTAGTAGTAGTAGTAGTAGTAGTAGTAGTAGTAGTAGTAGTAGTAGTAGTGGAAGTAGCATTAATACATGTTTATTAAGTAATCCTTTATTATTTTCTTGAATGATTTTGTTGTCAGTATTTTGTCCCGGGTTTCCTGTTTAGTGCTATTCCATAATTGAGTGGCTGTAATTGATAATCTATGTTTTCCCATGTCTGTGCGTGTGTATTTCTCATGTAGTTTGTGTCTGCTTCTAGTGTTATGTTGGTGGATGTTAATAATGTTCACAAAGAAGGGGGGGGGGGGGTATGGATTTGGGTATATGTGGATTTGGGGCTGTACATAACCGTGTCCTGTGTCATATATGGTTTTAATCTTTGGATGACACCTATTCCTCTTGCTACTTTCGCAGTAACTGTCTCAATTTGTTTGGCCCAGGTCAGATTTTATCTAAATATACTCCTAGAAACTTTGCATACTGGGCCCCTTCAATTTCTTTTTTGTTGATATAAATTTTTGGAATACCCTTATTCATATGTTCTCTAGATTTTTAAAATAACATGTAGTTTGTTTTATCCACATTTAATGACAGCTTATTTAAAGGTCTTGTGAGGACTTATGGTCGATAACGAGTTTCAATTAATTTTATGGTCTACTACACTATATAAACACAATAGCATCACTTGGAGTGAAAAGAAATATGTTAGGCAGCCCGAATAACGAAATTAAATGACACCGGGAACGGCGCTGTGAGCTGTGCCAATATTTCACTGTCTGTAGTACAAAGGTGACCTATTTTTAAAACGTTCGTTTAACACGAGAGGCTTCACAACCATAACATAAATTATGTCAGGTTGAAGCTACGTCTTCAAGAAATAAGAACTCATGATTTTCTTTTAATTCTGTCATGATATTTACTCATTTTAATGGTTTCATGGATAGCCATATTCGCATAATAATAGGCCTATAACAACGGTAAAGCATGGCATCTAAAAAGATATGTATAAGCTCCAGAATGCAGCTACAACTTTTTCTGAAGATTACAAATGTACAATAAGTGTGGGTCTTATGTGAAATTTCTCATGATTAGAATCAATGTAATTGTTTATTTATACGCTTTTGGCGATGTTTTTGAACTGACCGAATGTTCAGAGATCGCTGGCGTATCGTCTTTACTTACAGTGCAGCTCATAAATAACTTTATGTTTCCAACGCAAAAACACAAGCTTGTTAGTTAAAACCATATGAACACGATACAAGAACCTGTCTGTTGAATATTTTAAAGCATAATTTGGGTTGAAATCCAACCCAAATATGTTCAAAATATTCAACAGTATGCGTTATTTAAGTTGTACTATATGCGTGCGGACGGCAGTGAAAGCCTCATCGGGCAACTTGATCGATGCCTAAATTGTAAATAAACTGTGTAGGCCTACTTTGGATGACTATGCGCAAATAGATTAGTCTAGATTTGATTTATATTTTCCCAGCATTTTAGTTAATTTTAAACACATAACTATAGTAACTGCTATTTGCAATCATAAATTTATCCATAAGTCTGCACAATGGTAAATTGCGATAGTAAATGCACTGAGCTGTGTAGGCCTACTGTCATTTAAAAAGTTGTACATTTGTGTACATACATGTGCCTATCATCTATAATGGAAAATCTCTGCAGTCAATCCACAGGCCTTTGAATTTTCGTCCATCCATATCGCTACCACATATCCCCCTACTACATGATGTATATATACTTACTATATATAATATACACTATATATAGTAGGTATATATACCTCATGTTGTAGGGGGATATGTGGTAGTGATATGGATGGACGAAAATTCAAAGGCCTGTGGTCAATCCAGAAAGATAAGAGTAACATATATATGCATTTGTAGAATTGCATTCCAAGAAGTGTGTGTGTGAGTTTGATTAAATATAGCCTCACGTACACGAAATCTGATGTTACTGTCACCTCTAACCGTGACCATGAGAACTATCCTTTAAGTTTAATCAACAAAAATATCATCAACTTTGCTATTACTGAATCTGTGTACACCTTTAACAATGTAGTGTTCCTGTGTGAACAATGAATTGTCAAAGAACATGTGCTTAGGTTCCTAATATGTGCAGCAGTAGAGCCCCTAGCTATGCTCTCTAGACTATAAGAATTGGTGTCTTCCCGGTGTGACGTCACAAGTTTAGCGCAATAGCTAAAAACGTTTGGTTGTCAAGGAGGTTGCTATGTGCTTATCTCAGCTTTGGCTGGAGCAATTACAAAAATTTAAAAAGCATTTTGTTCTTCTAGTAAAGGAGAATCTATATTATGATTATCAAGTTAATCAGAGCGATCTGGTATCTAGTCCTCACAACATCCTTAACGAAAACCAGTTAGTAATTTCTTCCATTTCCTCATTTACGTTTTTGTACAAAGTAATTATATCTTCGTCAGAGCAAAAGGCATTGGTGTCATCAGCGAACAGTATTAGTAACATGTGTTTGCACACATTGGGCAGATCATTCATATACAAGAGGAACAGCAGAGGGCCAAGGATGGATCCCTGAGGAACACCGCAAGTTAGTCTCATATTTTCAGAGCAGGCTGCATTAAATTGCACGCATTGTGTTCTCTCATTTAAATAGCTCTGAAACCAGTTGAGTGCACTTCCTCGGATTCCATAGTAGGTAAGTTTTTCTAGTAAAATATAGTGGTTGATCATGTCAAAAGCTTTCGAAAGGTCCAAGAAAATGCCTATTATGTGGTTTTTCTTTTCAATTGAATCAATTATTTTTTCTGTCATTTCAATTAGTGCTAGCATTGTTGAGTGTTTTTCACAAAGCCTGTATTGTGATGTATACAGGATTGACCTTTTGTCTAAATAGCTAATAAGCCGATCATACATAAGTCGTTCCATTAATTTGGAGAAGAGTGGAAGTATTTAGACAGGTCTATAGTTTGTGAAGTTAGATGAATCCTTTGCTTTGTATATAGGTGTTACTCGTGCAGCTTTTAGTTTTGATGGAAAGATGCCTTGCATGATAGATAGATTACAAATGTGGTTGAGGGGTATTAGTAGGTCTAAGGTGCAGAGTTTCTTCATCCACATCTTCATTTTTCTTTAGCTTAATCTTTCCTTTCATTTGACTTCCTGGCGACATGGAGTCTGCTGTGAGATCATATTTCACCTCTAGATTCTGCCAAAAAGCATCCAACCCAACCTCAAATGCAAACACTGTTTCAGAATTTATTAGTTCTTCCGGTATACCATTCCACATTTCCACCACTCTGTTTGTAAAGGCATATTTTCTTAAATCTAGTCTGGACCTCTTCTTTTCTGGCTTTAAGTTGTGACCCCTTGTTGATGTAATGGTTGTCTGCTCCAGCATGTATGCAGTGACTTCACCGTCATATATCCCTTCTAATATCTTAAACACTTCAATGGCATAACCTCTCAATCTTCTATACTTAAGTGTTGGTAACCCCAACTTTCTCAGTCTGTTTGGATAGTCCATTTCCTTCAGAGATGGTACCTGTCTGGTTGCTCTCCATTGTCCAATGCCATAACATCTTTTCAACTGTGGGCTCCAGACACTAACCACATACTCGAGATAGGGCCTCCATAGTGCCTTGAATAGGTACACAAACATATCATCAACTAAATACGTGAAACTTCTTTGAATCAGACCCATTTGCCTTGTTGACCTGTGCTTGTATTTGGTGCCTGAATGTAAGACATTGGCCCACCACCACACCTATATCCTTCTCTTTGTTTACTTCTTCAGTATCACCTTCTCATTAGCTTGGTTGTATAGGTGGTATTTCCTGCCATTATCCTCACCTTGCTTCCCACTTGTCATGGTCATGGGTTTACACTTATTAGGGTGAAATCGCAATAGCCAAGTATCTGACCATTCCTGCAACATGTCAAGGACCTTCTGCAGCTCTTCCTCATTATTTTTGCTCTTTATTTCTCTATAAAGCTCTGTATCATCTGCAAACAGATAAGCTGTCGAATTCACCATATCTGGTAAGTCATTTATATAGATGACAAATAGTATTGTCCCTAGAACACTACACTGAGGGATTCCACAAGTAACATCGCTGCGTCCTGAATCAATCCCTTTCAACACCACCTTTTGCATTCGACATGTCAGAAAACCTTTTACAGATGCAATTATCTTCTCACTAATAGCATAACTTTCTAATTTACCTACAAAAACGTCACTTTGGAATGAGATCAAATATGTTAGACAGCCCAATAGCTAAATTAACTGGCATCTCAATCGAAAACACGTCACTGCTCGCTATGACGTCACACTGGGAACGGCGCGGTGAGCTGAGTCAATATTTCTATGTCTTTAATACAAAGGTAATGTATATTAAAATGTGTGCTTAGCGGGATATACCTCACATAACAGAACATAATTTATTTCAGGTTGAAGCTAATTCTTCAAGAAATCTAAAAATTAAAAATCTATTGGGATTTTAAATGGTTTTATGGGTAGCTATATTCGCATAATAATAGGCCTACAACTATGATAAACCTTGGGCAATAAATAATGAAGAAAATTTACGGTATTTCAATGTATGGGACAAATAATGTTAGGTGCTAACAGTAAAATGCCTAATTGCGGATCCAATAATGCCATTCTTGAAAGCATCCATATTGGTAAATATCTGGGATGGGTGGATAGGTGTGATGTTGTGGATGGGAGATAAGAGGTTGAGGATGGTTGGACGTGATGCATGAATAAAAAATTAATATGCTTGAACTGTATTTTGTGCATATGCCATTTTGCTGCTGTCCGGTTGCAAAATATGCCTGTATCGATGGGAATAACATGTTTAGTGAAACATTATTCCAGGGTCGCTGTTTCTATGCACAAATATAAGCTATAATTTTGCTAAAGTAAATAGTACAATTATTCATATCTCAAGAAGATGTAGGCTAGAGAGTACAGCTACAACCGTTTCTGGCATCTTATGACATTGCCAAGAAATGTTAGTTGTCGGCGATGTAGATCTGCAGCGATAGGCCTAATCCCAGGCAGAAGGAAAACTGCACATTTTGCTGTGTGCGCGGGCAGAGACCGAATTATGCGCAGCATCTGGAGATGAAACCCCTCTAGGCATTTACGGTGTTTTTGGTGGAGCATAAATATCTCTAGCCCATAAAGAAGGCGTGGTAGTACGTACATGTTAAATAATTGTATGCTTACTCTTGGTGCAAGGCCATTGGAGCCATGTAGTCCAGTCCCAGAGAGGCTATAGAATGTTCTTCTAGCCAGGGATATTCTGTTCTCAATATTGAGAGATATTTGGACTTTAGAAATACGGATTAGGCTGATATGGGTAGCCTGCGAAGATACTTTTGTAGGATATGCAAGTTGATACCCTGATCGTATAGGTGCCATTTCAGGGGCACCTGGTCCACAACATCGAAAGTTTTTTGTGTGTCGAGGAAAGCAATGTATGTAGGAACATTTATTTCCAACGAATCGTGAGTGGTGTGAGACGGATCAACCGGGCGGGTACTGGCCGTATGGGCCAAGCCGGGTACGGGCCGCCCATCCTGGAGTCATTCCCATAAGCGCACGCCCCTGGGTAGAGCAATAAGTGCATATAGGCCTATTTGAGAGGTATTTTGTCATGCGCATGTCAAGAATAGAAGCGAGTGTGTACCTCTAGTGTACCGAGTAGGTACTAGTAAACACCCTTAATCTATTTATTTTCGTAATTCTTGCTACCAGTCAGGACCAGAATTTGATGAGCTTTTTAAAACTTCAAACCATTTTAAAATCGGTTCAGAAATGGTCGAGTTATCGTCGATTTTCCACGTCAAATTATGCTCAAAATATTTCTATAACATCGTAATCGCGTATATATAGCTAGATAGATAGATAGTGATTTGTGGACACGTGACCTGCTACGTCACTCTACAAATCTATACATATAGTAATATATAGGTAATTGTGTATGCGTCACAGTATTCTAGTGCACTGATTGGTTGGTACAGCAATCTATGCTTGATTCAGGCAGCCAGCTCTGACGTCTAAGTGAGTATAAAAGGGGGCGAAATTCGAAGATCGAGAGCATCGTCGGCGTGGAGGTCGAGAGTCGAGAACTGACTGGAGGTGTCTGTGGACTAGACGAGTGGACCAGAATACCTGCGGATAAGAAAGATACAGCACATCCCCCGCGGTTCCTTGCGGCTTTCAGCTCACCCACATGTAAAAGCAGTTCTCGGCTAACCCGCACTAACTAATTTTTGGATGATCCCGGATGGCCATCTGGGAGCAATAATAAACTAAATTATGGTTCCCATTTGTGAAGACCAATAAGTGGAACTTTCTGTGGGAGGGTCTTCAGACCCATTATGTGGACTTCTACATAATGTAGAGCATGTTTCTTGGTGGATGACTCGCCGGATCTGCCGACCATGTGGGAGTGAAGATCAAACCACTGTACTGCATGTAACTTTTGTAACTTTTTTACCTCAGCCGAGTAGACTTTGCCTGCTGCGCCGCAAGATCTATGTGACATACCCTGCACCATATGCTTCCAAATGTACATGCATAGAAATATTATATATAATAACCCTATCTGTTAATGGGTTATGTTTAACATTCATGCTTCCGTCGCCGGACGGAGAACTTTCTTCACACTGTTTAATTACTGATTTAGTTATAGAGATGATCTAGTAGACATTACTTCATTGCTTCTGTTACCGTCATGAGTTTGTACTGTATCATCCTGGAATCAGCATGTGGAGACCGATCTGCGGAGACCAGCTATGGGGATCTGCATGTGGAAATCTTCCATCCTCAAGAGAACGTGTATACTGTATGTAGCGCCTTAATTTCAGTAACATAGTAGCCTGTTCCATCCAAGTAACTACTAGGTAATCGAGTAGCTATACATAGTATGTTTCACCGTCATAAATTTATGTCCGTAAAGGGTACTGATGACTAACCAGTCTCAAGACCGCAATTTATTATTTCTTTAATAAACTGTCTATATTATCCTTGTTTACTTCAGGTGCTTAACTAACCGCACAGCATTAGGTTATTGACCTATATATACTCACTACCTCAGCTAATCAAAATGTGATATTATCCAAATGTAACGTTTAATTGTGTATATGGCAAGTGGCCATCCGTTCATATGTTTTGTTTATTTATGTAATACTTTGGACCGCAGTACACTAGGAGATACCATACAGCAACATTATATGCATCATTTATTCCCACCACCAACAATTTTACACTGAGGTCGCTGACCATGCTCTATATATTGAGCCCGGCATGCTATTGACTAACCATGACTATTCAGCTTGGTAGGATAGGTTAAAAGTGGTCAGAGACAATTTCTTCATCAGGAGACATATAGCGTACGCCTCTTTTCTGGCTGTCGCAGTAATCTAGCCCCGCACACCGGCAAGGTTGTGTAAAATTGGCCAAATACCTATAGGGCCTCATATTTATCAAGTAATTGTCTCTTTCCACGATGCGCAAGGCTTCTTAATTGTTTGGATATCCTACCCCCACATTGTACTGATCTGACTCTGGGAAACTATCAGAGTTTTTTTAGCAGTGATGGCCAAAGTGCGGGTTTACATACATCTCCCACTGTATCTTCAGGTACTTAGTAGCTAGACATCTTTGCCAAGGAAGGAAAGCACTGCGAAAACATGTAGTTATTATTATTTATTATTATGATAGGATATATTATTCCCAGCCTGCAGTGCATATTGGGCATATTGGAACATAAACCTAACGCCAGGTCAATAGCTAAGTCCATAGGATTGGTGACGGATGAGACACACATCTCCACCCAGCTCGTTGCAGTGTCTGGGCAGGATCTTGGAATCTGCCACACCCTTACGGGAAGGACACTCGCGGTGGATTCGTCTCTCTAGCCCAACCATAACGATATGTCAGTCATTAAATTTGCTTGTGTAAAATGTAGCCATCGTCCAGTGATGTTTTATGTGGTTATGAAGTAGGGCATCTGGAGTCTCACCCAGTTCGGATGTGTTGTGAAGTAACACGTATGCCGCTATCCATGGAGGTAGATGCTTTCTAAGGCAACCCACGGGAAGGCGGGGCATCTGCGCCCATTGGATAGCCATGTCTAATGATAGGTAGGAACCTCTGCCACTTGCGGCCTAACCTAGTTCTCGTTTCTAAAATCTAAATGGTAGGTTAGGAATGGTAGAAGACCTGCATAAATAAAAGCGGCACCTACCAATGCAGTATCTTGGAATGACATAAGATGGTGACTGGTGAATCCTCCAGGAGGAATTCTTCTCACATGCTACTTCCTTGCGAAGTTGGGAACGGAGTACCTTTTACACATCTGTCAGTGAGTGGCAGATGGGATGGTCTGGGCTGGGCTTGTCTAGCTTCAGCCATTGAACGTAGAGTTGTTTGCCTTTGCTAAGGAGATTCTTAACAGTTGGGGATGCCTTCCACTTCGGACCATTGATCCTAACTTGTTTGCGTGGAACTGCTTTCTGGGCGGCTTCTAGCAGAGCCTTCTGCATGGCAGCAGCAAGCGATTCCACATTTAGTGATTGGGTAACATTAGCAGTGTTACGGTTCTATTGTATTTTGTACAGGGAAGGCGCGCTCCACTGATGTAAGAGTATTGCAAACAACAGGCACATGAGTAGACGTGTTACAGTCCTCTCTTTTGGTTTAATCTGTAAATTCAAAATAAGTGACGGATCATGTGTGAAGAAATAATCAATTGGGGAGAAATTTCCAGCATTACTGTAAGTTGCCTGACTGGGTGTGTCTATTACAGTAGATAGAAGTTCACATGAGAGGAAGTGTTTCAAGAGTATGTCGGATCTGTTATTCCTCTGCTCTTGTATGGTTGCGTTCATATCTACCACCCAAATAAAGTATAGGTCGATTTGAATTTAGCAACCATAGTGTGCAGTACATCAAGATTGTTTTGGTGTTCTTCAGCAGTATTCGAATAGCCGCAGGTTGGCATATAGCTGTTAACCGGAAGGACAGTTTTGGTGACTGGTTCAGCTCTATCGGAATTACACGAGTCCTCTCATCTAAAGGAGTAATTATATTATTGAGTTCCTTTTTCCAGGCAATAAAGATCACTCCATGACCGCCAGTCCTTTGAAAATTACAGCTAGGTAAATCAGCATCGACCGACCGACTTGAATAGCTAAAATCGGGTAAGTATTGTGCTATTTCATCTTTTTCAAAGTCCCAGAGCCAGTGCTCCTGGTCACAGATAATATCTGAGTACTGCGAGATTCGCTGTTAGTAAGGAGCATTACCTCGAATGCCTTCAACATTAAAGCTAGTAATGGCGATGGACTTTGAGATGTCAATTCTGGTATTGAGAGATCCAGTGGTGTATAGCAGGGATCTAGCACTACTGGAGGAACCACTTTCAAGTCTGTAGGTTTGATGAAGGCGGTGTTTAGCGCTAGTGAGAAGTGGCTTTTCTCTGGCGGCCTGGTGAGGAGGCCCGTTTCGCCTAAAAAAGGTGGATCTAGAGCGGGCGATGTCGTGTTTTGCTTAATGCCACTGCACTGATTATGACTTTCAGCACGCCCATTGTTCTGTGGGTTTTGGACAGATTGGTAAGCCGGGTGTACCTCATCACAGAGACCACTAGCTTTGTGGGCAGTCGATTGAGTAACTTGCTCTGGTCGAGGATGTGCAGCAGTTAGTTCATTCCTCTTAGGTGCAGCAGTTACGGTTTTGCAGTTAGAGGTTTAGATATGGATACTAACACGCTGTGCCCTAGTAGCAGTCTTGTGCTCAACCCGAGGATGATCAATTTGTTGGGCCCCTGCTCTTCTATAGACATTTGACAGCAAGTTTAAAGCATTGTTGCTCACGATTGGGGTGTTCTGGTGAAAGTTGAAGCCAGGTCGTGATATGTGCGTGGGTTCACTTTTAGGATCTCACCACAAACTTGTTGCTGCACACGGATTATGTTTCCAGGTTCACTATTGGTATGTTTGTTGAACATGTTACAGGTCTCACATGTAGTGAATGTAGGCTGTATATTGGGCAATTCGATGATACAGGGGGTGCCATCAGTAGAGGTGGTGGTAGTGGAAAAGATGGTGGTTTTGGAGGAATGCGAGCATCTGCAACAATAGAGACAGCTGATCTACTGAGAGATACCTGAGGCATCTGTAGGTTAGATTTATCCATCAACAAATTGACCTTACTTTCAATTAGGCTTAATCTGCTACTCATTGTGCTCGATTCTTGTGATGATAGGATTAACTTTTGCCACTCCAATACTAGATCCACACGTTTCTCTAGCATGTCCATCCGAGTAGTGAAGCTATTAATATCTAGTGATGGCTGCTTAGCATTATTAGGAATGTTGTTACATTGATTGGCTCCAGCCTGTAAAAAGCAGATCATCCTAGTCTGATCATTGATCCTTTGTTCCAGGAAAGAAACAAATGTTTCGAGATATGCTAGTTGAGCATCCACATTGGTAGCTGTGCTCTTTGCTCCATGGTTTGAGGGACCACCACTCCTAGGTTTAGGTAATTCTGCGTTCTTTCTGCATTTATTTTCTATGTCAGTCGGACAGGGTCTGGCAGCTGGGAGAGGAATGCAACTATCTGCAGGCGTATGAATGATATTATCATTAGAAGCAGCACTAGGAACAAATGTGGTGTTACTGCTCAAAGTTGAAGATTTTTGCTGGGTGGGAAATAATGGAATCGGTTCTCTATTGTTAGTGGAAGCAGTGGAAAACTGATGGGTAGGACTCTGTATCGAGATAGTAGAAGCTATGCTCGTAGAAGGTACACTCAGACTGATAGAAAGAATATCTGTATCGTGACCATGTAGTAGTGATACAGCTGGCTTATCCAGAGTTACAGTTGAGCTAGCAGCATAGCGGAGGTTATCTAAGCACAGGATATAGTTGAACGGACTTTTAGGGTGAATCTTGTTTATCTTGTGCTGATTCAGTCTCAGACTTGCATAATGCAACCAGTGCAAGCATGTTTCACACTGGATAGTGTCTAATTCTGCAGTTTCTAGACATAGAGGGCAAGTAAATACTTTGTCATTCTAAGGGTCATTGAGCGAATTATGCATTATTGCTAGCTATCCAACAGAACTGGATTCAGAGAGATTGTTGTCAGCATGCTCTGGTTGGTGACATGGTTGAGTAGAGCAGGCCCTGGACTCTTGAATAGTTTGTTTTATGGTTTTGTTAATGAACTAGATTTCACGTTTGTTCTCCTTGAGCTTTTTTAGAATTGGATTGAAGATTCTTTCCACAAAAAGATTAACTTGCTTGCCATTGATCAGAATGGAAGAATTTGAGTTGTACAGATTGATAGTACATTTGTTAATCTTGCCCAGTGAGCCATCTTTCCTCTTGTTCTTGAGATGAATTTCCTGTACCACAGGGGCATTGTTAAAATCAACGATATCCTTATATTCGGCAGAACAAAGGAGATTGGGATCCTTCGTTAGATAAGAAGTTACCACCCAGTTTCATTTGATATTCAACCAGTGGCCTGTCACATGCTTCCATCTTTTTCTCCAAAGCTTTGGATTTGTTTAAAGTGTGGTCCACTGATCTGATAGACGTGCGCTGCTTGTATATTAGCAGATATAGTTGGCTCGTTCAAGCTTCTGCAAAGGGCCAGTCTTGTCGATGACCTCATTGCTATGCCAGCCATAATGGATGCGGACTCTGTAACTGTTTTAGGAAAATGAAAACTCAGTGGATTTGATAAGAATTAATAAGCATGGCTAAGATTAGTGAGTACAGCATATGCTTACCTCCGTAATAAAGCTAATAACAAAAATGTCAACTACAGCTGAGAAAGACAGACAGGTGAAATACTAACCGTTTGGCAGATTTACAAATTGACAGTTATATTTTAATTAGAATCCGTTGCCCCCCCCCCCCTCGGACCTGGCACCTCACGTGCTTAGTGGAGTTATGGATTCCAACAAAAATACTACTACAATGTGTAGTAAATTGATACTGCCAGAGGCTATTAAAAGAAAGATATATATTTATTTTACACTTGTTTCACAGTTGAGACTTGTGGAAATTTAATGACCAGTCATGCAGTATAGTATACCACGAAACTATGTTATAAAGCCTTCTTGAATAGTGCCGTGACATTCACCTTTTTCCACATATCGGGTACTTTGCCTTCTGCTAAAGACTTATTGTAAATACCCAATGTTAGTGGCTTAAAGTTAAAAAGTTAAAGTTAAAAATATGTCAGAACGGCTATACATATATGCAAATATAGCTGTACAGAGTTCCTTTAACAAGACAGATATATACAAATGATCAACAGATGACCCTATACAAGCTACTGTACATATTATACTGCACACACGTATAACTTCCGCAAGGTACCGGTGATCTGGAGATAGCGCTAAGCTCCTTGCCTATAATATATATATATGTATATATATATATATATATATATATATATATATATATATATATATATATATATATATATATATATATATATATATATATATATATATATATATATATATATATATATATATATATATTAGACTAGGCCAGTATGTATAAAAAACTTTATTTTGGTGATAGGCACTGATTCTGTGCCCCATCTCTATTGAAACGTTATAAATTGCATGACCTATACTCAACTAGAGATACCCTGACGTATATAATATTATCTAGACAGGCACAGAACCCATGTCCCATCCAGAAATGCAAATTACAGTAATATTGCATGCAACATATCCTAATATATTAGTTGAACAGGCACAGAACTCATGCCCCGCCCATAGTATCAAATTACAGTAGGTAGATAGTTAGATTACAATCAATAGACAGGCACAGACCCATGCCCCGCCCATAGTATCAAATTGCAGTAGATAGTTAGATTACAATCAATAGACAGGCACAGAACCCATGCCCCGTCCATAATATCAAATTACAGTAGATAGTTAGATTACAATCACATCAGTTACCATCTTCACTCTGCGATGAACACCACCTCAAAATCACAGGATTTCTATTATACCCAAGCCACGCCATGGAGAAGATGCACCCAGCTACAAACCAGTTCAAGCATCACAAAATTCAAACATATCTCTCAAACCGATACTCAGTACTAAGCAAAGAAACTGTAGATATACCCAACAATGAGGCACCCAAATACACCATGAGTTGCAATGAAAACATAATAAGCTACACAACCGTGGACAAGGGAAGACATGACAAAACAAAAAACAAACATGTAAGCCATAAAAAACATGTAAAAATACTAACTGGTGGGAATACAGACACCAACACATGACATATACCAAGACACATTCAAATAAACAATGATATAAATTCTAAAACAGTAACCAATATATGGATATACACAAATGCAGATAGTCTAACTAATAAAAAAAAAGCTGAGTTTGAAGCGCTAGTACACAAGATTCGCCCTGCTATCATACTAACAACAGAAGCCTTACCAAAAAACACAACCATAAACGTCAGTGACCTACAGCTTGATGAGTACCATCTCTCACCGAATAATAATCCATCAAGAGGAATTATCATCTATGCCCATGTATCATTAAATGCTGAAAACTGTGAAACCCTAAATGATGACAGCTTTCAGGAATCGGTGTGGAGTACATGGACTACACAACAAAAGGAAAAAATTCTTGTTGGTTGTATCTACAGAAGTCCCAACTCAGACGGCTCAAACCATAACAAACCCGTAAATCTACTAAACAAAGTTGATACAGCAAATGCAGACCACATTCTTATAGTAGGAGATTTCAACTTCCCATCGATTAACTGGTGCACTGGAGTTTCTTCAAATGAAGATGAAGATGCATTTCTTAAAACTAGCAGCGATATTTTCTACAGCAACTAGTTACTAATGTGACATGACATAGAATAAATCAGACTTCAAATATTTTGGATCTAGTTTTAACAAACAACCAAAACATCGTCCACAAAATAACCCACCTACCTCCACTAGGAAAAAGTGACCATGATGTTCTACAAATATCACTACATCCTGACATCTTAAGAACAAGCAAACAAACAGCTAAGCCAAAGCTACTGTTGAATAAAGGCCGGTATACAAAAATGAGAAAAGACTTAGGAATGACTGACTGGAATAATCTGCATGAACTTAATGCATCAGAAGCTTGGAACCTCCTACACAAAACATTGATCACAATGAAAGAGCAGTATATCCCTTCATCAAAAAACTGTGCAAAGAAAAAGCACCTCTGGCTTGACCGTATCACAACAGAATCACTAATTAGCAAAAATCGGGCAAACAAAAGATACAATGAGACAAAGAAAACCACAGATTATGCCCTTTATAAAATTGCTAAAAACAAAGCAACGGCATGCATCAGAAAATCAAAACAGACATTTGAACGTAAAGTA
The DNA here is from genome assembly GCA_034401795.1 of Chaetoderma sp. LZ-2023a. Taxonomy (NCBI): domain Eukaryota; kingdom Metazoa; phylum Mollusca; class Caudofoveata; order Chaetodermatida; family Chaetodermatidae; genus Chaetoderma; species Chaetoderma sp. LZ-2023a. Next base: position 17,084,063 of record CM067374.1, read on the forward strand.
GCAAGTGAAAGCAAGAGAAATACCAAAGCTTTTTGGAACTATGTCAAGAGTAAAACAGTTCTACGTAAATCAATTAGCAAGCGACGTAAGCCAGTTAACGGTACTATAACTACAGATGATAAAGAAAAATCCAACATTCTTAACAAATTCTTCTTAGTATGTTCACTTCAGAAGATCTTCATTCTACACCAATCATTAGCACCAGAAGCAATGGTATTGTACTAAAAGAAATAATAATAACACCTATTGCCATCGAAAATAAATTGAAAGGACTCAACACCAATAAAAGCAATGGCACATATGAAATACCAGTGAGATTATTAAAGGAAGTGGCTAAAGAAATTAGTACACTACTATGCATAATCTTTAACAAGTCTCTGGAAGAAGGCATATTATCTAACATCTGGAAAATGGCAAATGTATGCTGCATACACAAAAAATGGTTCCAAAAACGACCCAAGCAACTACAGGCCAATCAGTCTCACCTCTACCTTATGTAAGGTCCTAGAGTCTTTTATAAGGGATAGCATTGTAAATTTTCTGGAAACAGCCAATCTATTTACCAAATGCCAGCATGGATTCAGACATAATAGATCATGTAAAACTCAACTACTAGAATACCTCGAAGATATAACAGCCAAACTTGACTCAAATGAACCTGTCGATGCAGTGTACTTGGACTTCTAAAAAACAATCGACACCCTACCACACAAACGACTCCAAACAAAACTGAGAAGCTATGGTATTGGCAACAACTTAGTAAGATGGATAGGAAACTACCTATGTAACAGAAGCCAGAGAGTAAGGATCAATGACACAACATCAGACTGGATTGAGGTGACCAGCAGCATGCCACAAGGACGTGTCCTGGGACCTATACGTTTCCTGATATATATATATATGACCTACCTGATGGACTAACCTGCCACTGCAAAATATTTTCAGACGACACAAAGATATATGGCAACCCAGCTACCAGTAAGATTCAGGACAACATAGACAAAGTATTAAGTGGTCACAGACATGGCAACTATATTTCAACACAGATAAAACGCATGCCATACATTTCGGCAGAAACAACCCTCAAACCAAATACTATATGACAGATACGCCCGATAGACATCCTGCATCAACGTCAGAGGTAGGAAAAGACTTGGTAGTGCATACTGACAGAAACCTTTAATTTGATATACATATAGGGAATATCGTATCCAAGGTGAACAACACATTAGGACTAATCAAGGGAACATTTACCAATATTGACCCATCTACTTTCACGCTATTGTAGAACTCTCTTGTGAGATCTATTCTCGAATACTGCAACTCGGCATGGTCACCAAGATTGAAAAGGCAATCACAGCTATTAGAAAGAGTTCAACGCCGAGCAACAAAACTCGTCCCGCAAATCAAAGAGTATAGCTACATGGACCGACTTGAAGCCCTAAATCTAATGTCACTAAAATATAGACGATTCAGAGGAGATTTAATTGAAACATTCAAGCTCATCAGGGATCTATATAATATTGATAGGGACTACTTTTTCGAGCCATCCAGTATTACACAGACCAGAGGGCATAGGTTCAAGCTCAACATAAAGTGCAGCAACAAAGATATTCGCAAGCACTTTTTCGCTATCAGAGTGGTACCATGGTGGAATTCACTGCCAGCTACAATAGTCGAAGCAACAACACTTGAATTATTCAAGAGCAAACTAGATATCTACTTCAAAGAAAGATCATTTGAATTTGACTGAACAGGCATACGTATACCAGCCCAACACAAAGTCATGCTGAAATTCTTCCAATACAGTGAAGTTATCTTGGAGTAGGTTGTCCATTGACAAACCATGCTCTGTAGTGATTTCAATTATCGGTAGATAAGTCTTTGCTTCCACGTCCACATGTTGTGGTAGCATGAAGAGACACTAGTGTAGAGAAGGATATTCAGATAGCGACAAACACAGAAAATGGAAACAACAGCAATAAGACCAATCACAGCCTCCACAAGTCAGAGTTCAAACAAATGCTAGGCGCAGCAGGGTGTAGACATGAGTGTAGGCGGCACACCGCAGCTGATGTGGGGAACACCCATCTGCACCACAGCATTTCCACAAATCAGTGTTAGCCCTTGCCGCTCCGATGTCGGGATTTTAAATTTTCATATTAAATTAAAAGTTGATCTGGTGTTTATTTTTTCAGTAAATTTGGCGGATGATGTTGCTGTCATAGACAGCAATTCGCCAGCATCAAGTAAACTGTTGAGAAATGTACATCAGCTTCTTTGCTATTTACACAGCAAGAGCTCATACATATACACATATATACACATATAGTTATATACACATATCAACTAATAATCCAGTAGGCGCATGACTGTCTGTGGGACAAGCACTCGATACCGAAGGCGCACACCCATGGATTGGCGCATTTACCCCACCATGTCAACACTATTACAATGCATCTGGGATTGGGATTTGGCCCTATATTAATTAATGCATGTGACGGCGCGGATACCACACCAAGTCCACTGACCAAACCCAAACTATTTTCCTATGTACTGTACCTGTTATTATTATACAGTGGCAGTTAACCCCTACCACTCTGGCGTCCGTAATCCAACTTATACTGTGGGAATAGCAAAAAATAGCAAATAATAGCTATGAACCGGTGTACATTCTTCAACAACCCTGGTTGAAGATGTTACTGTCTGCGACAGCACCATCACCACCCCCCTCCCCCGAGTTTGCTGAAGAGTGAACACTGGTTCATCTTTCAATTTAGTTTGAAAATTGAAAGCTTTGACCCTAGGGTGGCAAGGGTTAACAGTGAGCACTTTTGTACATCTTTGCATATGTGATATTCTCACGCTGGGTTATCTTCTTACAATACCTACATATTACATAATGTTCTAGACATGTAACAATACATATGCATGCCTGTAAAATGTCATGGCACGATGCGGCTGCCACACCAAATCCAATGACAAACATCAAGTCCTATCTACTAATATTAATAAATTGCTATATTCCTTATTTAAATTCAGTATTATATGATTTGTACATATGGCAGTCTGGCGCAGATTCCACACCTAGAGCCAATGCAACCTTATCTTGTAAATGTATGTGATACCTGTGTCTTAGTTTAATCAAAGTTGTACTTAATTCCGCACAGATGTGTGTCTAGTTATTCTAGATTCTCATTCAAGAACAAACTATATATCCAAGAAAGAACTTTTGAATTGGACTGAGTAAGCCATACTACAACAGAAAACACAGAGGCAATAACAAGCCAATGGCTTATGCCTCGTAACATGATGATGATGATGATGATGATGATACATTCAATAGACAGGTACAGAACCCATGCACCATCCACAATTGCAAAATACAATAATAACTGCACAGAACATGCGCTAAGGTATTGTCTAGACAGGCACAGAACCCATGCCACATCCACAATAACAAAATACATTAATAGTATACAGAACATACCCTAGTTTTATTCGTTGGACAAGCACAGAACCCATGCCCCATCCCAATCCATATACCAGGCTTAGCTAGTATATTCTCAAGTTCTAAAACAACATTTGGGTGGACATTTTCTGGTCCAGGGGCTTTGTTTTTCAATATACTTCTACGGACTTTCTGCACCTCTCCCACTGTCCACGGTTCATCGTGACATTTTTCTCGTACAAGCTTAGACGCTAACTTAGGTATATCTCTTTCTGGTTCAATGCTGAAGAAATAAGCCAGAACCTCTGCTTTTTGCTTATCCTTCTTTGCTAATTTGTTTCCCCCATTTTCTGATGCTTTGAGCGCGGTGATATTCGTTTTTGCAAGCATTTTCGAGTTTGCATATAGATCTAAAAAAAAGTTTTGGATCATGCCATTTCTTTTAGGTGCTACTGAGGACGATCTGCAATCTTGAAAAAGAAAAATGTCAACCACCATATTCCACACGTGACAAATAGAATAATGGGGAAAACAGTACGCCATAAAGGCGAGAATACATTTAGGGTATGACAAAACTATTGACTGATTGCATACAAATTAAAAAAAATGTAGAAACAAAAATGTATCTAATCATTCTATTTAATGTTACCAGTTTTCGTATTTACGTTTACTTCAAGATTCAAAAATATTTATTTTCATATAACACGTTGATTTTACATTTACATAACAGGCAGTCCACCAAAGGCTGACCCTATACAGCGGTGGACCCATTACATTTAACATACAATAAACATATAATTCAGTGATAGTTGGATCATGATCATCATGGGTAAAGGTAATATAAAATAAATATAATATTTACATGTATACATTTAAGACAATAGACAATTAACACGCGCATGCACGCACACACGCACACACACACACATGGGAATGGGGAAAACGCATGCATATCTTGTTTGCATTATTATTATCATTTATTGTTACTATTAGTATTATTGTCATATATAACAATACGGCCTAATTTGTATCAACATTTCCAACATTTCTTGGTGCATTATTATTATTATTATTATTATTATTATTGTCATATATAACAGTACAGCCTAATTTGTATCAACATTTCTTGGTGCATTATTATTATTATTATTATTATTATTATTATTATACACAACTGCATCATCCACATCAACAAATCTAATGTCACTGAAATATAGACGGTTTCGTGGAGATTTGATTGAAACATTCAAACTCATCAAAGATCTATATAATATTGATAAGAACTACTTTTTCGAACTGTCCAATGTTACACGGACCAGAGGTCATAGGCTCAAGCTCAACATAAAACGTAGCAGCAAAGATATTCGGAAGCACTCCTTCGCAAATAGAGTGGCACCACATTGGAATTCACTGCCAACAACAATAGTCGAAGCAACCACAGTCGAAATATTCAAGGGCAAACTAGACATCTTTTTCAAAGAAAGAATATTTGAATTCGACTGAACACAATTAATTGTGGTGTGGCTTTGGACGTTGCTGTTACACATATGCTTATACAACATATGTGAGCCGTCAATTCCCAAAGTCATAATACAATTATTACATCACAGTGGACTAATCTTGAAACAGCCTGTGCATCTACATGAACATGCACACATGAAGATAGCTACACGTGTTGTATCCAGACCAGGGTTGCCTGCCCTACCAGTTTAGCACTGAGGCAATAACAAGCCAATGGCTTATGCCTTGTAAATTGATGATGATGATGATGAACAATTACGGATGCATTATTATTATTATTATTATTATTGCAGATGTGTATTTTACATTCTAGTTGTTGTCCTGGCAACTGGGTACATACTTGTTTTTGTACTGCCATGGTGGTGACTTCTGCATTCGTGTCATTGGTTTGGATTTTTAGTATCTTTCTAAGATTATTTTTTTAAATATTTTGTTTAAAAGAGCTTTGTGTAAGAATTTGTGTGCGTATATTTATATCTGTGTTGTTCCAGAGTTGTATTGCTTGGTGGGATGGTTTTTGTGTAGCTGTCATTGTTCTGTAATAGGTTTGGTTTCGGTTATTCTTAGTTCGTGTGTTGTGCGAATGTATATCGGAGTTGTTCCTAAAAAGGTTTCATAATGAGGAGGGCAGATTGCCATTATAGTAGTCCCTTAAGCTAGTGTATAGTTGGACAGCTCCAATGTCTTCAAGTTTTAGCATTTTTTCGGTTTTAAAGACATCCTGGCCCTCTGCTGGTTGTGCGAATAATTTGATTGCCTGCTTTTGTAGTGATTTTAGATGTGCTAGTTTAGTTTTATGTGCGTTAGTCCATATTACATTGCAAAACGTGATATGTGGAAGGATCAGTGTACAATATAGAGTTTTTAGAATATTAGGTGGAAGATACGGCTTAAGTCTGCGCATAATACCGATGTTCTTTGCTACCTTGGATCTCACTATTTCTATATGCTTCTCCCAGGTTAAGCTTTTGTTCAGATAGACACCGAGAAATTGGACATATTGTGCTTCGTGAATTTCTTGATTATTTACATGCATTTTGGGGAGAGCTATTTTTTTTTAATTCTTAGATTTTTTGAAAAGTATATAGTTAGTTTTATCGACATTCAGAGATAATTTATTCACTTTAAACCAGTCTATGATTTTTTTCATTTCATTATTTACATACTTGTATACAGTGTCTATGTCCTTGTGGCTACAAAAGGCATTGGTATCATCCGCAAACAATATTAGTGAGAGGTCAACTTATGCAGACTTATGTTGTTTCTGACCGCAGACTTATGTCTCAATGGTCAGATCTTCTTCATCATGATACTGTGTACTTCTCTTCCAGTTTCTATCGGCACTGTATAGTCAAATACTATTGGCTGATGTTTCCAGACCAGTATTAGTCTAGATGGGCCTTGAAGATATTTTTCATTTAATTTTGATTCAGATTCAAGATTCAATGTCATTTTCACTTATTTTTTTCATATGCACAGACCTGCCTACCTATAGGGATTATCAGTAAAATTCACATCATAACTTACACAGGAACATGTCCTACGATAGATTGGATTAAATCTTTCCTGCCTTCTAGACGGCAACGCATGATTATCAGAAAGCGTTACTCTGACTGGAAGCGTATTACCAGCGGTGTACCACAAGGATCAATATTCGTCCGGTGATCTTCCTCCTATTTGTGAACGACTTACCTGACTCGGTTCAATCCACAGCCAACAAATACGACCCAGAGGCAGTGCGCCTAATCATCCCATTACTAGTCACCAGGCCTGGGGTCAGTTAAATTTAAATGTAACTAGTTACAGTTACATTACACTATGTCAGTTACAGTTACATTTGTTAAGCAATGTAACTAGTTACATTTCAGTTACATTGCATAATGTAACTAAAGTTACATTTCGGTTACATTAGTTACTTTGACTGATAATTATTATGAAGGACTATGTGAACATCAATTTCATCATAAAACCTGTAGTCAACCAAATTGAGATATATAGTAGAAACAAAATACCACTATAACCATTGATATAATATATTGACAGAACTGAATCCATTTCAGATATAAAATATAAAACCTGCTAAGAATTCTTTGATAAATTTGACTGTATTTTGTTGCTGCCAAATTTCAATCAACTTGTTTCCAAAATGATAGAACACTAACTTTAATTCCACATAGATGTCCATATATATTTCTTCCTCTAACCCTTTCAACACAGACATGCCATATAACAAACATTAATCTTATTGTAAGAAATAATTGGTTGAATGTTTTGAAACTAATTTGACTGATAGCTGTGCTACCATAGGTATCAACATTTTTCAATGAAATTAGTTGTCAAAGTGTTCAACAGATTTCCTTAGAGCATTGACTTTCTATGATAAGACAATCCGCCATCTATCATGGGGCAATATAACAGTTTCCAGTAAAATTAGCTTCCAAATGTCCATCAGCTTTGATGTTTGCTTAATTTCAAATAGGAATTTAAATATTTTAAAAATAATTTATTACCTTCATTAGTCGCAATGGCAAATTGATTCCGATCAGATAATCTGCTGAGTACTTTATGCTTACTACATTTGTAATTTTACTTTCAAAAGCTGTTGATGGCTGCAACAATTTTATTCAGGTCAGATTAGTTTCAACATGTTCAACAGCTTTCTAGTACACTAGTTTAATTCCATAGCCTTTATAAATTTGGTCTGCTATACCAAAATGGTTGATGGCTTGACTTTTATCAATGGCATTGTCCTTTGATCTTAACACCACACCTGTGTGAATTGAATTTAGTTAGAGTAGAATTGCAGAGCGATGATGTCTTAAGCTGGCCTAATCAATAGCATATAAAGAGAAGAACAAGACATGCTGTTAGCACATACTGCTGCAGATTTTAACTTTCTTTACAAGTCAACATTTGGTGGTTTTAATCCTTCTAACCCTTTAACACTAAAGCTGGACAAAACAGTTTTTGCAGTGTTTTTGAGAAATGTCCATTTTCAGACAAATATAAGATATTTTTGAAAATGTACCACAGGAATGACTGGCTCAATAACCAAGCCAGTCATTTTGGTGGCAAATTTTCTAAAATAATCTCATGGTCTGCAAATGGAAATTTTCTGTGAGAGAGCTAGTTTTTTTCAACAAATTTAATCTTTAAAAGGTAACACTTAATTTTATAATGATTTAGTAAACAACCTGTTTCTAAGCTATGTACATGGTAGATTAATGTAAAAGCTAGCTATATATGATTTTGATCAAAGGTTGTTGTTGTCTGATGTAGCATTAACATTCAGCTTATCATTGCTAAAATATCACATATATAGATATAGAGTGGGTTAATCCTTTAATGGTCAAGATTGGTCAAGAAATGTCTATTTTGTAGGCTACAAGATTTATATTTGAAAATTTACCACTGGAATGACTGCCCCAATAATCAAGCAAGTCTTTCCAATGGCAAATTTCTAAAATAAATATCACTGATGCTTGGAAATAAAGTTGCTGCCAATGGCATCAACATCTTCCAGTAAAATTATCATCAATATATTCAACAGCTTACCTAAATGATTACATTGAAATTGGGATATTGGAGTGTCACGTGTATAACTGTAGCTATGGCGCAAATTACGAACATTTTTATAAATTTGGTCTAAATGTAACTGAAAATTAACTGAAAAGTAACTGAAATTTCAGTTACTTTTGCAATGTAACTGGTTACATTTCAGTTACTGTAACTAAAAAAATTCATCAGTTACAAGTTACTTCAGTTACATGAAAAATGTAACTAAGTCACAGTCAGTTACAAGTTACAGTTACCCCAACCCTGCTAGTCACCAATTAGTACAACCTGTATTCGAACAACCAGAGGCCATTCCATGAAAATATTCTAAAGGTGTTCAAGACTGAACTTCTTCACTAACAGAGTTGTAGACAATTGGAATTACTTACCAGAAACAGTTATCAGTGCGGCTGCCAGTACCACCCCAGCATTTGAACGTAGACTGGACAAATACTGGAAGGACCAACCAATCAGATTTAATTTAGACAAGACATTCACAACTCAAAGCCCATGCGACATAGCAAATATAGTAGAAGACCCGGAGCTGACTGAAGAGGATATATAACCCTACAGTCACAAGAGGACCTGTAAGTATTTGCTGATGACACAAAACTGTACCGTATCATCAAAACCCCAAGCGATTTTCAGATCCTGCATGGTCTCGGATATGGCTAATGAGGTTCAATGTAAAGAAATGCATTGTACTCAGAATTAAATCATCCATAAATTACTTGTGCTCACTAAACTGTCATTACCTAACTGAAGAAAGTAAGCAGAGAGATTTAGGAGTGTTAGTTTCAAATACCTTAAAATCAACCCCGCACATCACCAACAAAGCCAGACAAAAAATAGGCATGATCAAGAGATGCTTCAGAAACAGTTCACCAAATATTGTCTCGACTTTATTCAACTCATTCATCAAATCAGCACTTGAGTATTGGTCCATAGTCTCGAACCCATATTTAGTCTAAGATTTTAGGTGCAGATTCTTTGTTTTAAACTGCAATCAGAGACCACCCACTATACTAGCAGATAGAAGACAGATCGACCTCACAGAAACCTACAAATACCTCAATAGGCATTACAATACAGATCCATCAACTCTTATTTGAACAACCCTGCAGAGACCTACGTGGACATTCCCTTAAGATATACAAACAGAGATGCAACACAGAACTGGCCAAACACTTTTTTCCATCGGGAGTGGTGGAGGATTGGAATAAGCTATCAGACGATATCGTTACTGCACCCACTGCGGAAACATTCAAAAGAAGACTGAGAACTGTGCCCTTAGGCGAAGACAGCTAGACCATCAAGTATTAAGTATCACACACTGTTGTGAAACAGGCCCCAGATGTTGATACATCATAATGGCTGTATTCGACTAGAACTTTTCCGTAGAGTAAATTTACTTGCACAGTGGCCAAAATGTGCTACGCAAATGTACCAGTCGAATGAAGAAAACCCTATCCGAATGGAAGGGTCAGAAAAACAGTATCATCTAAATTTTAATCTTGAAAATGAAATCCACATTTCAGCGGTGTTATCAGTCATAGTGAATGTTAAATAATAGTAAAATTCAGCTCCCTAAGTCCTGCGTTTTCATGTTTTTCATTACATGACCTTCATCATTTGTTCATGAAACATGCCACACGTTTTGGTTGCGGCTTGTTTCATAGTCTATTTTTTTTCTGGAAATACCAGTCGAATAAAAAATATTCTCTACGTTTTCGCTCAGTCGAATACGGCCAATCATAAAATTAGTTTCTTATTGAAAACTTGTGTGTTCTCTTTAAGCTTTGCTTTTTGGGTTCCATATGTAGACCTGCCCATCCTTATGGATTGTCTGGAGTTTGTACGGTTCTAGCATCCAAATTACGCATGTATGGGTGGCGAGTGAAAATACAGATATAAAACTTCATGCAATTACGGTAATACGGGACAAGATGTTAAAATTACAAATTTCCATTTGTTGGTCTATAAAAATGGCAACCACTTATATAAACCCACATCGGGTTCCATTGTGTCAAGGTGTGATAATTGCTCAAACTAACCAACATTTCAGAACAGCCCATAGAGTTAAGATGACAGTAGAGTACTTAGGACCATGCCTTTTATAACCTCCAAAAGGGACTCAATTCTCTTTTGGTGATTGGAAGAGAATTTTAACAGGAGAAAATTTATATATTTTTATGAGAAATGAAATTGTATTGGCTATAATAATCTGACACTATTCGACTACGTAATAGAATTAGCGTAAGCGCTCTGTGGCTATTCTAACTATGGAATACCCTGCCAAGATTAACTAATCTCGTTAATCCGCCTTAGAGTAATAGAATCCGACCTGGGGTCAAATACATATTTGTATTTAAATATACGCTAATTTTGTGTATTTGTATTTGCCGTTTTACAAAACACTGACCGTATTTGGTGTATTCACATTTAGCATTCCTCAAACAACAAGTATGCTTGTGTGCGTATTTTGAGTTTCACTAAAACTCTTTTTCAAACATTTAGCATTCCTCAAACAACAAGTATGCTTGTGTGCGTATTTTGAGTTTCACTAAAACTCTTTTTCAAACATTTAGCATTCCTCAAACAACAAGTATGCTTGTGTGCGTATTTTGAGTTTCACTAAAACTCTTTTTCAAACATTTAGCATTCCTCAAACAACAAGTATGCTTGTGTGCGTATTTTGAGTTTCACTAAAACTCTTTTTCAAACATTTGTTGGTGAAAGGGTTAACAGTCACTGTTTTGATAATATTATTTAATTCTTAATTTTTTGCTAATATCTATCCGATTGTCAAAATTTAAAGACCATTAACATCATCTCGGAATTTACTTTATCGAGATATAAAAATTAATTAAATAGAGTGAAATGTAAGCCTTAAAAATTTGAAGGGAATATCATGCAAAATTAGCACCTGCTTGAGGCCTACTTATTTAGTTAACACCTCCACAGAATAGAGACAATTACAACACACCTCCAGATTTGATAGTAAACCCGTTCCATTCTATCTACATGTGTGTGGTGTTGACAACAATGTGTAAGTATCCATGCAGTATATATCCACTACATCTTATTTAGATAATCTAACAGAAAGTGATTGATGCTTTTGTCAGCAACAGCTTTCAGTCAAATTATTCTCAAAATATTAAGGATGTTTCATTATCATATTTAGCTCACTTAAAGCATGATCCTAAGTATTCAGAATGAACAACATTCAAAATATATTGGAAGTGATTCTTTTGAACTACATAGTATATGCCACTGACATTTCCAAATAATGAAGAGGACACGACTAGATCAATGTTACGTTAGCAAAATCCTGTTGCAATTCTACTGGAATAAAAATGTAGTTTGTGACAGGTCAATACTAGCATGAAATAAAAATAGAAAATTCAAGAAAACTGTCATAAACTTTAAACATAATCTAATAGTAAAACCGTTATTTTTTGCTGTTTAATGTTAGTTGGATATATATGCTTATCCCTTTTATCACCACAGACCGGGGGGGGGGGGGGGGGGGGGGGGAACCTATTAAAATTATTTAACCTAGGAAAGATTTTTTTGACAAACAACTGAACAACACACGGTTTGGTCGGACCAAATCAGAAAGATGTCAATAATTAGATAAACAGGGATTTACAACATCTTCCCGTAACATGTGACATGATTGAAATATGGACATTGAATTATTAATTTACGTCTGTATGTGATAGATTGTATTTGTACTTGAAAGATGATATTTGTGTTTGTTAAAATTGAGTATGACATATTTGTATTTGAAAGAAATAGAAATCCTGTATTTTTATTTGGTCAACCATATTGGACCACAGGCCTGAATATAATGCAAAAGTAACTACTATTCGAGAATCCCTAAACTTTGTTTGTTTATGATGACTACAGACTAGCAATTCAACTATATAAATATACTGATGTAAATCGGAAATCATCCATTCAAAGCTTGAGAAAATCAAAATAAACTTCATATTTTAATATAATACGTTTTGGCTGAAATATTCTAACATGAATTTCGTGGTAATATATATTTCTGTGATCGCTGTATGAGATTTTGTGCACAGTGGATTTCAGTCTTTGTTTTCCGAATTACTTTCTAAATATGGAAAATAATCACCAAACTTCGTGGGAGTTCTCAGCGCAACCTGATAATGTTGCAATATCAATAAAAAAAACCAGTTCAAAAGACATGTGTATAAGTGAGAATATACAGGAAGACATGGTAGATGACTGGTTTTAAAGAACAGAAAATTGTGATACAATATGCACATTGCAAATCAATACCGTAACAAATTTCTGTCCAAAAATGTAACTGACACTGAACTCACACGATACTAGATGACTATATTTACATTTTACCACTGGAATGACTGGCTGGATAACTGAACCAATCATTCCAGTGGTAAAATTTCATAGATATTCTTCTCTTGCCATATTTAAAAATGTGTTTTGCTGCTTTTTTATTCACTACTGAACTACTGAAGACTTCCTCAAACTACTGGAAATCCACTACTGAAAGAGATCTGAGTATGCGAAACTACTTAAAATCATTGTTTTTCCACCTGAAACTACTGATTGCGTGAACTGGGTGTTGGCAGGTCTGCATATGGCTACACCGTAAGACAGATCAAGTTCCATTGTTCAGTCTGAGATTTTATAGGACTTTTACACTTTGTTGGCTAATTTTCTTGTTCTTGTTTTGTAGTTCCAGTCCTTCTCCGAGAGAATCGCTAATGTAAACATCGATGTTATCCATCGTATCAAAGCACCTGATGATGAACCAGAGGTATGTACATTCAACTCTCTTAACTGTCTGACTGCTGAGTTTTTGCAGCTGACATATTCCAAGGGTTATATCTCTGGACCTGCTAATTATTTTGAAAACAAATTGACTGAAAGTTGTTGGTGGCTATTGCCCTTTTTCTTAGCCAAATCTGAACTGTTTAGTCAATGTCTTCCCATGTCTATGATCCATCACCACCATGGAACTCTTTCAAGGCTACATATGATACAAGTTTACGTTGACTATTTTGAAACTAAGTTGCCTGGAAGCTGTTGCTTCCTAAGGCAGCAACAGCTTCCAGTCAAATTGGTTTCAAAATATTCAACAGCTGGCCTATCTTGGTGCTTTTGGCCCGAGATATTAGGATTTCCGAATTTACTTTGTCATAGTAAAATATTTACCATAAGTAGGCCTACTAGTTACATAAATATGTATCTTAAGATGTTCTTCAATGTTAATGTTAATGAAGAAAATTATATAATAGCCAATCCTGCTTTCTATTAGCCAGATCATAATTTTACTAGCATTTGGCTAATTGGCGAATGGGTAGGTCGTCCCTGGAATTTATCATCTGGTGTCTTGCAGCAGCCTGACAGTTAATTATGAAGCCTTACTGCTCACTAGAATGACTGACTGACTGACTGGAGTATTGAGCCAGTTATTTCAGTGATAAGTTTTCAAAGATTATTCTTTTGGCATTTCTCAAGGCCACTGTAGAGGTCAGCTTTTGGACAAGATGGACACTAAGACTCAATCATCACTCATTCTGTATTTAAACATATTGACCATTCTTGATGGTTCACAGGGGGTTCAGCATGTTCATGGAGTTTCAGCATGTTCACTGGGGTTCAGCATGTTCATGGGCGGGGTGGGGCGTGGGGTCAGCATGTTCAGGGGGGGGTTGTTCAGCATGTTCACGGGGTAGGTGGGTGTGTCAGCATATTCACGGGGGGTGGGGGGGGATACATCATGTTCATGGGGTTCAGCGTGTTCACAAGGGGTAACATGTCCACGTAGGTGTGTGTGTCAGCATGTTCACGGGGGTTTCAGCACGTTCACAGGGGGTTCTGCATGTTCACGGGTGTGTGTGTGTGTCTGGTCAGCATGTTCATATGGGGGGGGGGGTTCAGCATATTCACGGGGGTTCAGCATGTTCACATGGGGGGGGGGGGGTGTCAACATGTTCACAGGGGGGTGGGTGGGTTCAACATGTTCACAGGTGTTCAGCATGTTCATGGGTGGGAGGGGGGGGTGGGTTGTCAACATGTTCACGCTGACAGTCCTGCTGCAAGCCACCAGACAGTAATTTAAATGAGCAATAATTCCAGACATGCTGAATATTTTTAAACCACCAACAACTTTCAGACACATTGTTATCAAAATATTCAGCATGTCTGGAATTATTGCCCATTGAAATTATTGTCTGGTGGCTTGCAGCAGGCAGATCGTTAAAGTATAAGATGTGATATATATATATATATATATATATATATATATATATATATATATATATATATATATATATATATATAGTGCATTTATATTGCGCTGAACACTCCATGAAACAAGACATGTCTGCTTTGCCTATTTCAGGATACCAAGACATATTTTGGAGCAGCGCTGGAGAAATGGACAGAGTTCAACTGCACCGCGCATTTCAGTAAGATTTTGTTTAACTTTCTAGTGTTTTGAGTTCTATGCGTGGAACAAATCGTTCAGGTGTTCCATTGCACTCATTCTGATATTTTGCACCTTTAATTGTCAAAATTTGTCAAGAAAATTAAAATGTGTGTGTAGTGGGTGTCCATTTGCATGCTGAGAGAAGAATACTTTCGAAAATTTACCACTGGAATGGCTGGCTCAGTTAGTGAACCACTCCAGTCATTGCAGTGGTAAAATTTCATGAATAGTCTTCTGTTGTCTTACAAATGGAGATTCCTTAAGACCATTGCAAAGGCAGTTTTTGGCTGCCTTGACCATTGGCATTGAGAAAGGTACACAAGTACGTATTGTTCTGTTGATGCCATATATTTAACTGTTATGTATTTTTGTGCTGGTGCATACGCATATGTACGAGTACACACATGTTCAAATCCCCGCAAAAATTCCACATTCAAAGATATCAGTTACATGGTCTACAAAAAGCATGTCAATAAACATACAGATGCATTGAAATTGGAATTTCATGACAGAATAAACCAGTCACAATCCAGAACAATGGAAAAAATGTTCTTAAAAGCCCGCTGTTGATGTCCACAGTAAGAAGAGAAATGTGAAATGTCTGAAGCTATTGGAAAATTAGTTCATCCAGGAAGAAGCCCTATAGCATTACATTCTCACTACGAAAGAATCTGACAAAAACAATAGGGTTTCTTACTACTATTCCCAAATTATCAGGAACCGCTGAAGACAAAAAAACTACAATAATAATGAAAACTGTTCTGTTTCTCTAAAACCTCTTGACCAATCAGAATCTACCTGTCTATTAATAACCTTTGTTAGCTAATCAGCCGCCATCAGAACCGGTTGGCTCACTGATTTGCTCTAAAATTAATAAAAGCAACCTTGTTGGATCATTCAGAGTTAAATGTCTGGCTCTGTAGCAAATTCATCAGTGTATACATAGTAATTACATTCATGTATTTTTAAGGCTTAACACATCCTCTACTCGTTCATGATTAGTTATAGAGTAATTATAGTTTATTGTTTAAAATAGACTGGGTATTTCCACCAAGAGGGTTGTTATGGCAGACATTGCAATTTTCTCCTTGAATTTTCTATTTGATTTATTTTCAAATTCTCACAGTGCAGCAATCCATGTTTCGAAAACAAAATAAAGCATAGTTTTGAATATTTCGGATTTAATTTTTCTGGAAGCCATTTCTGGCTAGTGAAGCAATGGCTTCCAATCAATTTAAATCCAATATATTCAACAAACCATTTCTTACATCGTGTTCAAAGTTGCACTAGCACGTTTCTGTTTTTGTTTGGAAACTTATTGATGGGCTTGTCTGTACATTTGGCATGTAGTTTCCCTGAATTATTTAATGGGCAAGACTGCCCATAGTGCTAATTCGTATTCGTTAGAACCTGATGTGATATATTATTATAAATGCAATATTTTCAGCAAACTTCCGACAAGAAATATCTGGTCAGGTGCAGACATTTCCTCAACTTGTTCACCATGAGGTAAGACTCTACAGAAAATTAACATATTTTTTATATTGTAAAATCTATTGTGTTGATTATTTCTCATTAGACAGTCATAAATGAGCATCGCTAATTAGACTATTATGGAGGGATCCTATATGTCACTCTAACATCGCAACCAAATGATGTAGATCCAACACAAAAAAGGCAGTCTGACAGCATTGGCTGAATGGTGTCTTGGATGAATTTAGAAGTTAATAAAGATTCTGGTTAATATTTTGAAACTGTTTAGACTGGTAGCTGTTGCTGAAAATATCTAACAGCTAAACTGTTAAGAGTAACCGAGCTAGTCATTCAAGTGGTAAATTTTCTAAAATTGTCTTCTCTTGGTCTGCAAATGAATATTGCTCAAGATACCAGAGTTCATGGGTGACCGGCTTAGCCCTTACCACTCTGATGTCAATATTTTATCTTTTACGGTGTCAATAGCAAAGAAACTGGTGTATATTTTTCAACAATTTTGGTGGACAAAGTTGCTGTCTATGATATAGTACCAAATGTGAAATGATAACCAAAGTGATGAGTTAATACCTTCAAATGTGTACATGTATTTCCAATGTTCTCTCTTTCAGGAAGTAATTGTCTCTGCACTGAAGAAACATCTCCGTGTCCCTGACAGTCTGGCATATGAACCACTATTGGAGTAAGTCTAATTACAATATCATATTCCCTCACATACCTCTGGGTCCCTGACAGCCTGGCATATGAACCACTGGATGAGTAAGTCTAATTAAAATATCATATTCCCTCACACCTCTCCGTGTCCCTGACAGCCTGGCATATGAACCACTGGATGAGAAAGTCTAATTACAATATCATATTCCCTCACACATCTCCGTGTGCCTGGCAGCCTGGCATATGAACCACTATTGGAGTAAGTCTAATTACAATATCATGTTCCCTCACACATCTCCGTGTGCCTGGCAGCCTGGCATATGAACCACTATTGGAGTAAGTCTAATTACAATATCATATTCCCTCACACATCTCCGTGTGCCTGGCAGCCTGGCATATGAACCACTATTGGAGTAAGTCTAATTACAATATCATATTCCCTCACACATCTCCGTGTGCCTGGCAGCCTGGCATATGAACCACTATTGGAGTAAGTCTAATTACAATATCATATTCCCTCACACATCTCCGTGTGCCTGGCAGCCTGGCATATGAACCACTATTGGAGTAAGTCTAATTACAATATCATATTCCCTCACATATCTCCGTGTCCCTGACAGCCTGGCATATGAACCACTGGATGAGAAAGTCTAATTACAATATCATATTCCCTCACACATCTCTGTGTGCCTGGCAGCCTGGCATATGAACCACTATTGGAGTAAGTCTAATTACAATATCATATTCCCTCACATATCTCCGTGTGGCTGACAGCCTGGCATATGAACCACTGGATGAGGAAGTCTAATTACAATATCATATTCCCTCACATATCTCCGTGTGGCTGACAGCCTGGCATATGAACCACTGGATGAGGAAGTCTAATTACAATATCATATTCCCTCACATATCTCCGTGTGGCTGACAGCCTGGCATATGAACCACTGGATGAGGAAGTCTAATTACAATATCATATTCCCTCACATATCTCCGTGTGGCTGACAGCCTGGCATATGAACCACTGGATGAGGAAGTCTAATTACAATATCATATTCCCTCACATATCTCCGTGTGGCTGACAGCCTGGCATATGAACCACTGGATGAGGAAGTCTAATTACAATATATTACCTCACTTTGAGTTAACACATTACTACCTGTATTCTCACAAACTTGCTTTCAACCGAGATACTCTGTTGAATATTCTGAAATTAATCTGATTGAAAGCTGTTGCTGCTTAGAGCAATAACGTCTCATTAAACTGCTTTCAAAAAGTCAATAGCTCGTACTTGTATGGTTGTTTTAAGGTGCAAATGCCGGCGGGATATCAAATGTGAAATGTTAATGAGTATACAATAAAAGTATGAGATATACACATACACTTAGTTTAGTCGAAGTAAGTTGGAAGATATTTTACAAAACAGAAAATCAGTGTTAAATCTCTTTACTACATTATGTTATGGCTAACTGGCTGACAGCATCACACTTAGCAGCCCACCTTATATCTGAGGTTCCCATGACTACCAGACAAGCACCATTTTTGCACCCATTTCAGTGTACTTTTTATGCTACTATTTGTCAAAGAATTACATTTTTAAGTGTCTAATTTTAAAAGCATTTCAAATAAGTTCCTCCATTCTTTATAATAAATGAGGATTAATTTTGTAATTGTATTTTTCTGGGTATAACTATATATATACTGCCAGTCCATATGTGAAATGATCAAGAAAATTCAAATTTTTGCCTTATTGAAAATCTACAACTGGGACGACTGGCTCAAGTCAGCCATTCCAGTGATAAATTCTCAAAAATAATCTCTTGACTGACAAATGAGCTTAAGACAGAAGCAGTTTTTGTCTGGCTTTGCCATTAAACTATTTAATATATAATGTACTAAAATCAAATGAATAACAATTAGTCTTATTTTATAGCTTGATGGTCCAGCTCGCACGAGATTTACAGTCAGACTTCTATAAGTATTTTCGAGATGTATTTGACGTTTTGCTTGAACTCCTCGACTCTCACCCGCAAGACAGTGACCTGTTGGAGAAAGCGTTCACTTCTCTGTCCTACCTGTTTAAATTTCTTTGGAGGTATCTAATCAAAGACATCAAAGATGTTTTCAGGTATGTCTTACGAGCACAGCCTAACCTGCCTAATGTGTACACTTGCGTTTAGTGTCAAGAGATTGGGGTTCTTTAAAATTTGTCTTCCCACAGTACAGCTGAGGAATAACTTACAATAAAACATACATGTACAGCTGAGGAATAACTTACAATAAAACATACATGTACAGCTGAGGAATAACTTACAATAAAACATACATGTACAGCTGAGGAATAACTTACAATAAAACATACATGTACAGCTGAGGAATAACTTACAATAAAACATACATGTACAGCTGAGGAATAACTTACAATAAAACATACATGTACAGCTGAGGAATAACTTACAATAAAACATACATGTACAGCTGAGGAATAACTTACAATAAAACATACATGTACAGCTGAGGAATAACTTACAATGAAACATACATGTACAGCTGAGGAATAACTTACAATAAAGCATACATGTACAGCTGAGGAATAACTTACAATAAAACATACATGTACAGCTGAGGAATAACTTACAATAAAGCATACATGTACAGCTGAGGAATAACTTACAATAAAACATACATGTACAGCTGAGGAATAACTTACAATAAAGCATACATGTACAGCTGAGGAATAACTTACAATAAAACATACATGTACAGCTGAGGAATAACTTACAATAAAGCATACATGTACAGCTGAGGAATAACTTACAATAAAACATACATGTACAGCTGAGGAATAACTTACAATAAAACATACATGTACAGCTGAGGAATAACTTACAATGAAACATACATGTACAGCTGAGGAATAACTTACAATGAAACATACATGTACAGCTGAGGAATAACTTACAATAAAACATACATGTACAGCTGAGGAATAACTTACAATAAAACATACATGTACAGCTGAGGAATAACTTACAATAAAACATACATGTACAGCTGAGGAATAACTTACAATAAAACATACATGTACAGCTGAGGAATAACTTACAATGAAACATACATGTACAGCTGAGGAATAACTTACAATGAAACATACATGTACAGCTGAGGAATAACTTACAATGAAACATACATGTACAGCTGAGGAATAACTTACAATAAAACATACATGTACAGCTGAGGAATAACTTACAATGAAACATACATGTACAGCTGAGGAATAACTTACAATAAAACATACATGTACAGCTGAGGAATAACTTACAATAAAACATACATGTACAGCTGAGGAATAACTTACAATAAAACATACATGTACAGCTGAGGAATAACTTACAATAAAACATACATGTACAGCTGAGGAATAACTTACAATAAAACATACATGTACAGCTGAGGAATAACTTACAATGAAACATACATGTACAGCTGAGGAATAACTTACAATAAAGCATACATGTACAGCTGAGGAATAACTTACAATAAAGCATACATGTACAGCTGAGGAATAACTTACAATAAAGCATACATGTACAGCTGAGGAATAACTTACAATAAAACATACATGTACAGCTGAGGAATAACTTACAATAAAGCATACATGTACAGCTGAGGAATAACTTACAATAAAACATACATGTACAGCTGAGGAATAACTTACAATAAAGCATACATGTACAGCTGAGGAATAACTTACAATAAAACATACATGTACAGCTGAGGAATAACTTACAATAAAACATACATGTACAGCTGAGGAATAACTTACAATGAAACATACATGTACAGCTGAGGAATAACTTACAATGAAACATACATGTACAGCTGAGGAATAACTTACAATAAAACATACATGTACAGCTGAGGAATAACTTACAATAAAACATACATGTACAGCTGAGGAATAACTTACAATGAAACATACATGTACAGCTGAGGAATAACTTACAATAAAACATACATGTACAGCTGAGGAATAACTTACAATAAAACATACATGTACAGCTGAGGAATAACTTACAATGAAACATACATGTACAGCTGAGGAATAACTTACAATAAAGCATACATGTACAGCTGAGGAATAACTTACAATAAAACATACATGTACAGCTGAGGAATAACTTACAATAAAACATACATGTACAGCTGAGGAATAACTTACAATAAAACATACATGTACAGCTGAGGAATAACTTACAATGAAACATACATGTACAGCTGAGGAATAACTTACAATAAAACATACATGTACAGCTGAGGAATAACTTACAATGAAACATACATGTACAGCTGAGGAATAACTTACAATAAAACATACATGTACAGCTGAGGAATAACTTACAATGAAACATACATGTACAGCTGAGGAATAACTTACAATAAAACATACATGTACAGCTGAGGAATAACTTACAATAAAACATACATGTACAGCTGAGGAATAACTTACAATGAAACATACATGTACAGCTGAGGAATAACTTACAATAAAACATACATGTACAGCTGAGGAATAACTTACAATAAAACATACATGTACAGCTGAGGAATAACTTACAATGAAACATACATGTACAGCTGAGGAATAACTTACAATGAAACATACATGTACAGCTGAGGAATAACTTACAATAAAACATACATGTACAGCTGAGGAATAACTTACAATAAAACATACATGTACAGCTGAGGAATAACTTACAATAAAACATACATGTACAGCTGAGGAATAACTTACAATAAAACATACATGTACAGCTGAGGAATAACTTACAATAAAACATACATGTACAGCTGAGGAATAACTTACAATGAAACATACATGTACAGCTGAGGAATAACTTACAATGAAACATACATGTACAGCTGAGGAATAACTTACAATAAAACATACATGTACAGCTGATTACGTTTAACTTAATTTGATTGGAAGCCATCGCTGCCTAAATTAAGTCCAAAATATTCAACAGAACATTTTTCTTGCAATGTGTTAAAGATTGTACAAACTAAAGGTAATAAGTTGTCTAATCGACATTAGTGACACATGCAGTGTCCCTGACAGGTTAGATATTGTACCTTCACACCGTTTGTAAAACTCTGTGCCTTTAGTCTTCCTCCATTATTAGTCCCCTATCGGTGAAACCGGGGATTATAGATTTGCACTCCGTCTGTCCGTCAGTCTGTCACAGTTGGTTTTCTGTACTTCAAGGTATTCAACTGAGAATTGGTGTATTGCTTTGTTATGAGATGTTACAGACCAAGTTCGAGTTTCAGGCGTATGCGTAAATTTTTGATTGAGTTATGGCCCCTTTCGACTCAAGAAATACGAAAAATATCGGCTTTCTGCACTTTTTTCGCACTCCTTCAAGATATTTAAGCGAAAATCGGTGCATCGCTTTACTATAAGGAGTTACAGAGCAAGTTCGAGTTTCAGACATTTTCATCAATTTTTCATGGAATTATATGCCCCCTTTCGACTTATGAAATACGAAAAATATTAGTTTTCCGCACTTTTTTTTTTGCCAGTCTTTCAAGATCTTATACTGAGAATTGCTACATTGCTTTGTTATGAGAAGTTACAGACCAAGTTCGAGTTTCAGGCGTATGCGTAAATCTTTGATGGTGTTATGCCCCCTTTCGACTTAAGAAATACAAAAAATATCAGCTTTCCGCACTTTTTTTTGCACTCCTTCAAGATATTTAGGCGAAAATTGATGCATTGCTTTAGTATAAGGAGTTACAGAGCAAGTTCAAGTTTCCGACATTTTCATCAATTTTTCATGGAGTTATGCCCCCTTTCGAGTTATGAAATACGAAAAATATTAGTTTTCCGCACTTTTTTTTGCAGTCTTTCAAGATCTTATACTGAAAATTGCTACATTGCTTTTTTATGAGAAGTTACAGACCAAGTTCGATTTTCAGGTGTATGCGTAAATCTTTGTTGGAGTTATGCCCCCCCCCCCCCCCCCTTTTGACTTAGGAAATATGAAAAATATCAGTTTTCTGCACTTTATTTCGCACTCCTTCAAGGGATTCAAATGAGAATTTGTAGGTTGCTTTATTATAGGGCATTATAGAGCAGGTTTTAGTTTCAGACATTTTCGTCAATTTCCCCCTTCCCCCTTCCGACTTATGAAATATAACAAATATTAGTTTTCCACATTTTCGAGATATTCAACTGAGAATTGGTACATTGCTTTGTTAGGCATAAATTACAGAGCAAGTTCGAGTTTCAGGCATTCGTGTCAATTTTTTATGGAGTTATGTCCCCTTTTGACTTATGAAATACAAACATATCAGCTTTCAAGACTTTTTTGTTCTCCTTCACCATATATACCTGAAACTTGGTTTATTGCTTGGTTATGAGAAGTTACAGATCAAGTTCGAGTTTCAGCTGCTTCTGTCAATTTTTAACGGAGTTTTTAACTGTCAATCTCTAAAGATTTATATCAGCAGGTAGGGGACATGTATTGCAAGGCAATACTTACAGAATGCTTGTTAAATTGTAAATTCATCAACGACATACAATTTGTACGCTTGACAGACTTTTCAATGTTCATGACGGAGCTAGATATCTATTGTGACATCAGCCTACATGTGACATAGTTAATTATGAATTATGATGTCATATAATTGAGTGACAGATCGGATCCCTCCATTAATCAGCAATGTAAATTGGTCTGTTTTCAGTTATTTTTCGCCATTGCTGGCTTGGCCATATAAAAACTACATTCGCCGGTTTGCAGCAGAGAGTTTTGCATTTCTCATGCGTAAGGTGAGCTGTGCGTATAGATATAGTATGTTCTGTGTGAATATTCTTTATGCTTAGCAATTTCCATGTGCCTGCAAATGCTGCCTCCTATGGTGGATAGACTGGACAATGGAGGAATTCAATTTTAGTTATGACCTGCCATCATTTAGCTACATGTAAAGCTACCCATGCTGTGCTCGCATTGGGATCGATCAATCCCTGACTTCCCTGACCATCAATTTCCAGAAACTATACAGGTAAGCTGGTGAATATATTGAAACTAATGTGACTGTGCGCTGTTGCGGCAGGGGCGCTCAGTCAAATTTGTTTCAAAATATTCAACAAATTCATTAAATAGTATAGACATACAATTCGTACAACAAGGCTTAGTCCATCATCAATTAAGCATTTGTGACGAACTTAGCTACATCATTCTGATTCATTCATGACGTAATTGATTATGACGTCATCCTACACATCGCACAGTTGATTATGACATCATATGATTTATTGATAAGCTTGAATTCTCTTATTAACCCTATAATGGTGAGGCTGGACAAAATCGCCAAAATAAGTCCTTGTAGAATAACTCAGGACTATTTTTCAAAGATTTACCACAAAAATTTATACCTGAGCCAATTATTCCAGTGGTAAATTGTCAAAAAATGTCCACTTGCTACAGAGGTATACATTTACTCGGCCACTAATTCAATTTTCTTGACCATTAATGGATTGAGTGATTGGTCATTTCATGGATCCAGATTTAAGATTTATGTTTCACCCACATAGATACAGCTGCTAGGCGTTTGAGTGGATTGTACATGGTGGTCGTCGACTTTAGACCAGGATTATGCGATTATTGTTTTGAGTGATCCTGTTCGATTGTGTAAGAAAAATCGTCATTACTCAATTGTTCAGCCTGTGTAAAAATCACTCTGACATAACCATGAGGACATATCAGCTGTGCAAGCTGCAATGGTGTTTAGAAATGTCCATTTGCAGGCCTAGAGAAGACAATTTATGAAAATGTATCACTGGAATGCCTGGCTCGATGTAAGTTTTGAAATATTTTATGCTGTAAAAATCATTCATGATTATTTGATTATTTAAATCATATAAATTCGTGATTTAAAAAATAATCATCTTATTCGATTTAATTACATAGTCATGCAAGCCTACTTACGACCATTAATTAGTTTGTTTTATCTTAGGTTATTATTACTATATTATTGTATATCATCATTACTGAGCTGATGTGTGTTGTTTGTTCCTATGTACAGGTGAAGGATACTGGAGACTTACTGGACACAATGTTTCTCAGCCTGCAACATAAACCTAATGTAAGTGCCAGTTAGCACCAAAATACTCGCAAAATCTAGAACGGGACTCCCATAATTCATAGCTGTGAGTCCATGGTGCTCTCTAATGTTAGCAGGGATAAGAAAACTGTATGGGAATCCAAAATCTCAGTTAAAGACCCCCAGATTTCAGGTTGGGACCCCCAGATTTCTAGTTGTCTGGTCCATAAGTACTCAAAAAATGTAGCTGCCATGAGAAACACTGAGTTAACCCTTTAGCGGCTAAGACAGTCAAAACCTGCATTTGCAGTGGAATGTCCATTTGATGGGCAAGAGAAGATGATTTTTGAGATTTTACCACTGGCTTGATAACCGAGGAATTCATTCCAGTGGTAGATTTTCACAAATAGTCTCTTGGGCTGCAAATGGACATCCACTAAAAAAATTAAGGTTGTTAGAAAATCTTAACCATTATACAATTAAAATGTTTCTTGAGTAGATGTACTTGTGCTATCTATAGTTGATGTTTTATTTTCTAGCCTTAGTTATTTTCACCCAAAGATTATGTAGATGCTTAGGCAAGAATAGTGTGTTATTTCTGACTTGTCTTAGTTAAGTAGTCTTACTTGCTCTTCCCGTATGTAACCTAACATACATTCATGGTATAGCTCTGGCAGCAGTGTGGCGGTCACTAGTTAACTATTATCTCTTAAATCCCAGTAGTCTGATTCTAAGGCAACTTTAAATGCGGGATTTCAAGGCAACTACATACATGTACAAGAAGGATGTAAATATTTTGTAACTAATTTGACTGGGAATGTTGCTACAATGGGCAGATATTTACTGACGGTTTAAATAGTATCAAAATATTGTATCAGAACTGTGGACTTGACCATGTTGTGTTACAGTTTTTGTGATCAAGATGGTCAAACATGGCTTCTGCAGTGATGTACAGGCCAAGAGAAAGACTATTTTTCACAATTTATGACTGGAATGCCTGGCTCACTAACACACTAACAGAGCCCGTCATTCAGTGGTAAATTGTCAAAAATAGTTCTTTTGGCCTACAAATTGACACTCACTAAGCTAAAATTTTAATTTTCTTCACAAATCTTGACCATTACATAATTAAATGTCGTTCATAATAAATGACTTTGTATGAAAATAACACTCATTTCCGTGTTTCAGCAAGCACAGGGCATTGGCCTGTTACTATTTGAAATGCTGAAAGGTGTGTGTAAGCAGTTTCACAGCACTAGTACCAGGGTGAGTGCCAGTGCCATACATCTCACTTTCAACAGGGCCTTTCAAACATAACAGAATTGCATCAAATTTTGCATGTAAGAATTTATGACTTACAGCCGTAATTTAGCAGGCCTGTGCTGTTTAGGGGTGGGGTGGTGGTGGTGTAGAAGTCGACAAAAGCGTGGGAATTTGTAATGGTGTGCCATTGATGGCTGATTCTAGTTCAAAGTTAGAAACAAGGGCTTTTTTGAGTGACAATTGGAAGCACATTCTTTATTGCATCATTGACAAGAGGTTTCTTTGAATGACAGTTAAAAGCACATTCTTTATTACATCAATGACAAGGGCTTTCTTTGAGTGACAGTTAGAAGCACATTCTTTATTGCATCAATGACAAGGGCTTTCTTTGAGTGATAATTAGAAGCACATTCTTTATTGCATCACTGACAAGGGCTTTCTTTGAGTGCCAATTAGAAGCACATTCTTTATTGCATCATTGATAAGAGGTTTCTTTGAATGACAGTTAAAAGCACATTCCTTATTACATCAATGACAAGGGCTTTCTTTGAGTGACAGTTAGAAACACATTCTTTATTGCATCAATGACAATGGCTTTCTTTGAGTGATAAAATTAGAAGCACATTCTTTATTGCATCAATGACAAGAGGTTTCCTTGAATGACAGTTAAAAGCACATTCTTTATTACATCAATGACAAGGGCTTTCTTTGAGTGACAGTTAGATGCACATTCTTTATTGCATCAATGACAAGGGCTTTCTTTGAGTGACAATTAGAAGCACATTCTTTATTGCATCAATGACAAGGGCTTTATTTGAGTGATAATTAGAAGCACATTCTTTATTGCATCAATGACAAGGGCTTTCTTTGAGTGCCAATTAGAAGCACATTCTTTATTGCATCATTGACAAGAGGTTTCTTTGAATGACAGTTAAAAGCACATTCTTTATTACATCAATGACAAGAGCTTTCTTTGAGTGACAGTTAGAAGCACATTCTTTATTTCACATCAAGAGTATACTTACCTCCCTAATACTTTTGATATTGCTAAATATCGGCTTTCACTCAATAAAACACTCAGATTAAAAACAGTTAGGTGCCCCTACTGGGCAGGGAGTCAGAGGTAGTCCGGCGGATGCTCGCCCCACCACCGCGCATGCGCCGACTACTACTTCCTCTTTGCTCATTTATTGGCTAAGGGTTACATGCGGTTTTGTGCTACTCTACATTTTCTGCGCGTTTACCTTGTTTTTCACTTATTTGTCGGTTGTTGTACGTTCGTGTCATGTCGGAAAGAGAGGACTCACCTTTGGAAGGAGCTGGATCTCTTTATCAGGTGATTTCTTTGATATGCTAGCGTGTTTTGTCCCGGTTTAATGTGTTTCCGGGACTCGCGCTTACCGTGATTAGCGCCTGTTTGAGTTGGTTTTTTACAACATGGTGCTTCATAAGTCTCATTTCTCTTTGTGTTTTTGTCCACAGGTATCACGTAGAAGCTTTGATGGACTTCTCGGCACAAGAGGATATGTTTCTCTCCACCACGGTTCCATTTCCTACTAATACTGTTAGGTTATCTAACCAAAAAATCTATGTTCAGTGAGTTGGAGGCTTCTTATAAAGGTCTTCTCACTTTGCCCTCTTGATCCAATTCCTTCCCCTTCGGTGGAGAGAATGTAGAGGCGTACTATGGTGGAGTTCTCCGGTACATCACGTTGGATGGTTTGTCTGTACAAGGTGTCAGGTATCTAATTATTGATAAACAAAAGGGGAGATAATTTCCTTTTTTGCCAATGCTAGAATTGGAAGGAGTTATCTCTGTATATCTGATTGTTGTGTACTCGAAATGCCAATTCAACGGGAATGTTCCGGTTACTTATACAATTCGTTCTTGCACTTGGTGCTTGTTGCGGATCGATTATTTTTGTCACGGGATTGATGACGTCATAATCGGCCTTGGCCTTTATTAACATTTAACGTTTTGTCCAAGGCTGGTTCTTCTTGACTTGCGATCTTGAAGATCCTGTCCCTCTGTTTTTAGTTGGTTTTGAGTTCGCTAACCGTAACTATCTTGCTCATTGTCCTTGTCCTCTGTCCTGTTTCAGAGACCTGGTTGCCCGTCCTGCGGGAGGTTTCTGAAGAATAGATTCGTACCGCACTTGTGCTTCAGCTGCAGTCCCTGTGGACCGTTGCTGAAGTGCGATGTATGTAAGCAGTGGGGGGGAGATCTAATGTCTGATTTTCTCTCATTGCAGGCGAGGGAGAAGGTGATGGAGGAAGAGAGGAAGAAGAAGAAGGAGGGTAGTAAGAAGGGTAAGAAGAAGGCCTCATCCGCGGTGGATATGGAGGCCTTCAGGTCCGAAATGTTGCAAGAGATGCAGAGGACAATAAAGGATTTGGTCCCAGAGTTGCTTCGCAGCATGCTTCCTGGGCCAGCTCCTTTGTTGTCCTCGGCATCTGCTTACGAGCAGGTGATCCCCGCCTCTGAATCCGGTCTCTTTAGGTCCGGTCCGTTTGTGGATTCAGAGGTGGCCCCTTTGTTGGGGGCAGTCCAAGACCCTGGCAGCAGGCATGGCGCCGCGCCGAGGGGCCGTGGACAACGGTTGTTGCTGGGACCCGCGGTCTGCTCATCAGACCCCGGGTATCCGCGCGCCGAAGGTGTCAAGGCCTCCTATGGCACCTTTCCTGGCCAGTCCGGGTTAGCTCTCTTTGCTGACCCGGAGTCTAATCTTTCTGGCCAGGAGGAAGAGGATCTCCTGCTAGGGTCGCCTTCTGAGGACGTGGCCATGGAATACGACGTCTGTGCACCCCTCGCGGGGAATACGGGCGACGTGTTCCGTGGTTCTACTCTCGCAGGAGTAGATTCCACGGTCCAGAAGGTGTCCCTGGGCGGTGCTGTTGACCACGGATACCGCATACCTCGGCTTGCCGATGGTGTCGCTGGTGCTGGTCAGGGCCGCGGTAGGGCGGTGTTTACCCCACGCTCTGCCACGGCGCCTGCTCCTGGTCAAGCCGCGGAGTTCAGCATGCCTGCTCTCTCGGGCCCGCATGCTTTTCCGGGCTTGCCAGGGGTATCAGCTTATCCGCCGTCGACGTCAACTGCGAGTGCTCTGGAGGAAGACGAAGGCCCTCGTCTAGTAGAGCGCTCGCAGTTAGCCACGGAGGAGGATTGGTCGGACGCTTGCCAGTGGCTGGTAAGTGTTCGGCCCGATCTACCCGTGGAGCTGCCGGCTAGCCAGCGTGACCATAGGCCGTGGTTAGCTGGTAGGCCGGCGGCTACCGCTATGCCATCTCTGCCGCTGGCTGAGCATGTCGTGGACATGTTCGAAGCGGCGGAGGCGTCCATTAAGGTTAATGGACGTCTCGCGAAGGCCCCTCGCGAGGTGGCGAAGCGTTGCCGCATCGTGCCCCTGGAATACCAGCAGTACGGTGTGGTGCCAAAGCCAAGCGTGGATGATCGCGCGGCTTTAGGCGAGGATGCGCGGCCGGGCTCCCGTTCTGACACGGGAGTCTTGTGCTCGAACGCGTTGCGTTCGGCGAATGCCGCGCTGCGTGATGCGGAGGAGAGTGGGAGGGCGTCGATTGCCGCTCTGTCCCACGTCTCCCAGCTGCTACAGGGGGTGGTAGCGGCCTCCGCATCACGCCAGCCAAGCCCGGTAACAGTCCAGAGAGCCATCCAGGATGGTATCAACCTGGCTTTGGACTGTTTGACGCGGGCGGTGACCAGAAGTGTCCGGGCGAGGCGCACGTTTGCTCTGGACAATCTGTGCCCGTCCCAGGACCTGTATAATAGGCTGCTGCGGACGCCTATGACAGGTCCTGGTCTCTTTAGAGGTGAGGGATGCAGGCACCTCCAGGAGACGGTCACTCTGGTTAACAACCAGAGGGCGCTGCGTGAACAATTTGAGGTGCTCCGGCGGGAGCGTGTTCGCGCGGCACCCCCTGCGTATCGTC
The DNA here is from genome assembly GCA_034401795.1 of Chaetoderma sp. LZ-2023a. Lineage (NCBI taxonomy): Eukaryota > Metazoa > Mollusca > Caudofoveata > Chaetodermatida > Chaetodermatidae > Chaetoderma > Chaetoderma sp. LZ-2023a. The sequence continues at coordinate 17,114,542 of CM067374.1, forward strand.
CTCTGCAGGCTCGAGGTGGTGCTGGCCAGGTCAGAGGCCAGCCACCGTCGCAACGTAGGCCTAGGCCACGTGCGATTCGGCCAGCAGCGAGGGGGGCGCAGGCTCCCCAGCCGCACCCGGCCAGACAGCCGCCCGCGCACCGTGGTGCGCGCGGCGCTGGGCGGGGCGCGCGGGGATCTGGTCGCGGTAATCGGGCCTGATGGGCTGGTTACCGCGGTGGGAACCACTCCGGTGTTTCACGCCGAGAGGACAGTGCCACTCTGGCACTCCTTATGTCCGCCTCTATCCCTAGGTGGACCGGTGGGCGGCCGTTTGGCCGGCCACTTGCCAGAGTGGAAGCGGTTGACTCAGGACCGTTTAGTCTTGCGATGGCTTTCGGTCGGGTATCGTCCCGACTGGATGATAGGCCCGCCATCGCGACTGTCTCTCGCGCCGATCTGGACTCCTATTCCACGGGATCCGGATCAGAGGTTGTGTATAGAGGAGGAATTAAATTCCCTCATACTAAAAGAAGCCATTCAGCCGGCACAGAGGTGCCCGGGCTTCTATTCAACCCTCTTCTTAGTGAAGAAAAACACCGGAGGGTGGAGGCCGATTCTCAACCTCAAGCCTTTGAACAAGTTCTTAGAGACGCCCAGTTTCAAGATGGAGACTGTGCGCTCGGTATTGGCGGGGTTGGAGCGAGGAATGTGGACCGCTTCCATAGATTTGAAGGATGCGTATTTCCACATTCCCATAGCGAGGAGTTTCCGTCACTTCCTGAGATTCGCATTTCAGGGCAGGCGGTGGGAATTCAGGGTGTTACCCTTCGGGATTTCCACGGCTCCTCGGGTCTTCACCCGTGTGGTTCTCGCGATCACTGCATACCTCCGCAGGAGAAGCATAGCAGTCCACACGTACATAGACGACTGGCTGTTGAAAGCACACACCCGGGAATCGTTGTCAGCCAATCTGGAGATTGTTTTGAAAACTCTCTCGGACTTGGGCTGGATGATCAATTTCCCGAAATCAGAGCTAACTCCATCCCAGAAGTTTGTTTACCTGGGCATGTTCTTCGATCTGGAGACGGGGTATGTGTACCCCACTCACGAGAGGGTTCAAATACTCATCTCGGTAATACAGTCGGTGTGCGACAGTCGTCATGTCCTGGCACGGGTTTACTTGAGAATGCTGGGCTTGATGGTTTCTTTGGAACCAGTCATTCCGCAGGCCACCTTGCGCAGGCGCCCGATCCAGTTGTTTCTCATGACACAGTGGACCCAGAGTTCAGGTTCGCTGGACTCGAACGTGTCAGTGTTGGCGCCTCTGATTCACCACCTGCAATGGTGGTTGAATACAGAGAATCTCTTGCCGGGGGTTTTGCTAACCCCTCCCCACCCTCAGGTGACTGTGTATACAGATGCATCGATGGAGGGGTGGGGAGCTTGTCTGGAAGAGTCCACAGTATCAGGGCTTTGGGATCTGGATCAGTCCAAGGAACATATCAATCTACTAGAGCTAAGAGCAGTAGTACTGGGCCTGGAACATTTCTTAAAGAATGTTCAGGGCAAGATTGTTCTGATTCGTTCAGACAACTCGACAGTAGTGACTTACATAAACCGCCAGGGCGGAACGAAGTCGCCCAGTCTCTGTATGATGACATGGAAACTGCTTTGTTGGTGCCTGGATCATGGGATCACCTTGAAAGCAGTTCATATTCCGGGGAGGTTAAATCTGCTAGCAGACTCATTGAGCCGAAGGATGAGTGTTTTACCCACGGAATGGCAACTAAATCAATGTGTGGCGGATCGTCTGTTCGACCATTGGGGGAAACCCAACATAGATTTGTTCGCAACGAAGAAGAATGCGAAGATGACGACGTACGTCTCTCCGATTCCAGACCCGAGCGCTTTCGCAACAGATGCGTTAGCTATCAGCTGGGAGGGAATGTATGCATACGCATTCCCCCCAGCAATCCTGATTCCAAAGGTGCTTCAGAAAATCAGGCAGCAGGAGTGCCAAGTGCTTCTGATCGCCCCGGATTGGCCAAGCCGATCGTGGTATACGGATCTGCTGGACCTTCTGGTCTGCAATCCGGTTCCGCTGCCTCTGATGGACGACCTTATCTTCCAGGGCAAGGCCCTTCACGACAATCCGTCAATGTTCCGATTGACTGCGTGGATGTTGTCAAGGAATCTAGAATTAAGGAGGGCTTTTCTGAGCAAGCGGCCATGTTTATGGCCAAAGCCAGGAGGGGGTCAACCTCCAGAGCATATAATTATAAAATCAACAGATTTGCAGAGTGGTGCTCAAAAAGATGTATTGATCCAATGGAATCATCTATTCAGGTAGTGGCTGATTTCCTCTGTCACCTATATGATGCCTATAGCCTCAAGCCTAACTCTATTGCTGGTTATAAATCAGCTTTAATGACTGTTATCCCTTGCTTGGCTAATAGGGGGAGTGATGAAGTAAGTACATTGAATGTATTAATTAAAGGCATGGGCAATCTAAGACCAAGGAATCCTCCACTGATTCCGTCTTGGAGTTTATCACTGGTGCTCCAGGTACTAGGTGATAAGCCTTTTGAACCACTTAGTTCCATTTCTATGAAAATGTTAACTCTTAAAACTGTATTTTTAATTGCTGCGGCCTCGGCGAGGCGTAGGAGTGAAATTCACGCCTTATCAGCCGAGGTTGACCGTTTTGTGGTTACAGGGGAAGGCCTTAAGCTTCTACCTAGGATTAATTTCTTGTCTAAAAATCAGTCATTGAAATATCCAGGTCAGCCTATTTTTTTGCCATCTTTAACTAGATATGATCCTAATTCTAAAGTATGGTGCCCCGTACGGGCGCTGCTCCGGTACAAACAGCGTACTTCGGAGTGGCGTACCGACCAGTCAGCGTTATGGTTGTCATATATTGAACCCCATGGTAGGGCGTCTAAGGACACCATTTCTAGGTGGATTGTGGAATGTATTCAATTTTGTCACAAATCCGCCACCGGGCGACAGGTTGACGTGGCCAAGGCTCACAGTGTCCGCGGTGTCGTGGCATCCACTGCCCTGTTTAGTGGGGTCCCTGTGGATGATATTATGTCAGTGGCTCAGTGGCACTGTGAGTCAAGTTTTACAGACCATTACCTCCGTGACACCTCTAACCCTCTCGCCTTGTCGATTTTGAAACAATAACCGCTTTATGTTGTGAAGAGTGCTTCCGCATTGCTTATATACTTCGCCATTCAGCGACGGTGACAACCACTTGTCGGGACTGTATCATCCTTCTCTACTGGAATCGTGATGACAGCTTCCTACTACAACAAGGTCAGTCTTGTTCATGTGTTGTTCATTGTTTTGTATTGTCACGTTACCCAGTGTTATTAATATGGTGATGGTTTATGTGGGTTGTGGTTCTTTAGAGAGAGTATACGAAAATGGAGCCTTTTCGTCTCTGTCCTATAGTACTTGGCACTAGTACGAAGAGAGCGTATAGGACATTGAGGTCATTTAATCTTCCTCCCATGGGTGGGGGGGGAGCGCATATGACAAATCGGTCATCTCTCAGGCATCGGTTGTGTTATCCGATGGTTTATCAAATCCTGACTGTGTTTTCACACAGTTTCAGACGTCATAAGTGCCTTAAACGCTTGAAAGCGTAGAGGGAAGAGCTGGTCTTTTGACCTCGCCTCCCTCCCGCCAGATTCACTTTCGAATTCTGGCAATATCAAAAGTATTAGGGAGGTAAGTATACTCTTGATGTGAAATAAACGAAATCTAGGATTTCTTTTTTCACGAGAGAGTTGATACTTACCTCCCTAGATACGGACCCGGCCTCTCCGCCCCACAGAGGCTCGGTCTTCAGGCTCTTGGTAGTTGCATGTGTTAGCCAATAAATGAGCCAGAGGAAGTAGTAGTCGGCGCATGCGCGGTGGTGGGGCGAGCATCCGCCGGACTACCTCTGACTCCCTGCCCAGTAGGGGCACCTAACTGTTTTTAATCTGAGTGTTTTATTGAGTGAAAGCCGATATTTAGCAATATCAAAAGTATTAGGGAGGTAAGTATCAACTCTCTCGTGAAAAAAGAAATCCTAGATTTCGTTTATTGCATCAATGACAAGGGCTTTCTTTGAGTGATAAAATTAGAAGCACATTCTTTATTGCATCAATGACAAGGTCTTTCTTTGAGTGACAATTAGAAGCACATTCTTTATTGCATCAATGACAAGGGCTTTCTTTGAGTGCCAAATAGAAGCACATTCTTTATTGCATCATTGACAAGAGGTTTCTTTGAATGACAGTCAGAAGCACATTCTTTATTGCATCAATAACAAGGGCTTTCTTTGAGTGACAATTAGAAGCACATTCTTTATTACATCAATGACAAGAGCTTTCTTTGAGTGACACTTAGAAGCACATTCTTTATTACATCAATGACCAGAGCTTTCTTTGAGTGGGCTTTCTTTGAGTGACAGTTAGAAGCACATTCTTTTACATCAATGACAAGGGCTTTTTTTGAGTGGGCTTTCTTTGAGTGACAGTTAGAAGCACATTCTTTATTACATCAATGACAAGAGCTTTCTTTGAGTGACACTTAGAAGCACATTCTTTATTACATCAATGACAAGAGCTTTCTTTGAGTGGGCTTTCTTTGAGTGACAGTTAGAAGCACATTCTTTATTACATCAATGACAAGGGCTTTTTTGAGAGGGCTTTCTATGAGTGACAGTTAGAAGCACATTCTTTATTACATCAATGACAAGGGCTTTCTTTGAGTGACAGTTAGAAGCACATTCTTTATTACATCACTGACAAGAGCTTTCTTTGAGTGACAGTTAGAAGCACATTCTTTATTGCATCAATAACAAGAGCTTGCTTTGAGTGGGCTTTCTTTGAGTGACAATTAGAAGCGCATTCTTTATTGAATCAAGGACAAGGGCTTTCTTTGAGTGACAGTTAGAAGCACATTCATTATTGCATCAATGACAAGGGCTTTCTTTGAGTGACAGTTAGAAGCACATTTTTTATTACATCAATGACAAAGGCTTTCTTTGAGTGACAGTTAGAAGCACATTCTTTATTACATCAATCACATGGGCTATCTTTGAGTGACAGTTAGAAGCACATTCTTTATTACATCAATGACAAGAGCTTTCTTTGAGTGACAGTTAGAAGCACGTTCTTTATTACATCAATGACAAGGGATTTCTTTGAGTGACAGTTAGCACGTTCTTTATTACATCAATGACAAGGGCTATCTTTGAGTGACAGTTAGAAGCACATTCTTTATTACATCAGTGACAAGGGCTATCTTTGAGTGACAGATAGAAGCACATTCTTAATCCACCTTCCACCTTAGTTAAGCCTTTAATCCTCGAATTTGTTTAAAAAAATTAAATTTTCTTATTGAAGACCCAGAGAAGACTATTTTTGAAAGTTTATCACTAGAATAACTATTAAAACATTTTTTTAGCAACCGCCCAGTCAAATTAGTTTCAAAATATTCAACAGAAGGTTTACTAAACAGTAGACATACAATTCATACAACAACACTTAGTCCATCATCAATTAAGTATTTGTGACGAACTTAGCTAAGTCATTCATGACAGACTTAGTGATGTCATTCATGAGGTAATTGATTATGACGTCAGTATAGATGTCACATAGTTTATTATGACATCATATGATTGTCTGAGAAACTGGAATCCTCAATTGTATGCCTCAGTAAATACTCCGCTTGTTGTTGCCATGTCATCTATTGGTAAACATTCGACATAATATGATTGTTTTCTTTTCAGTTGTTTCCTGTGGTACTATCTAAGCTTGGGCCTACTGCTTCAGATGGATCTCCTAGTACTGTGTTGCCATGGTCTCTTGTGCAGAAATCTCTCTCACACATGATTCAGAGCATTCTGGCTTACGGAACTGCACAGAACGTTGAGACATTTTTAGAAACACTTGAGGTAAGCAGGTCCTCAGCTGGTCAAGCATTTTGCTAAAATGGTTTGAGTTGTGGTCATGTTACAGAGTATTTAATCATCGTGGGGGCTATGCTTTATAAGTAAACAGTTGTATGAAATTTAACCAAATATGATTCGCTTTATTTGTGACTTGGACACCTTTAATGAGGTAGTCTTTTCGCTAAAAAGCTTTATTTAGCAATCTAGGGCAAGGTTTACTGGCTAACCATAGTTAGTTTTTGATGGTTTACTAGCAATCTAGCATTGGACATTTGCTATGGCCAGCAGAATGCTGGATAGTTTAACTATACTTCGTTGGTACCAGATTCCTCATTGAATTACTATTGCAGAAAATTTTGAGCCAGGTACCAGTCTCGATTCACCCTTGCTGTCATCTGTTTAGATAACCTACGAAAATTTGTTATTTTTGTCCGCGAAGACTAAAAAGCAAAATGAAATAAACGAATGAAAACAAATTAAGAAACATTCGGATACATTTTCTAATTTCATAATGTACAGATTACTTTCTTCTAACGTGATTTGTTATAAAATCTACCCATATTTCGCATACTTGCTTATGACAACTTGATTAGTTTTTCTCCTTTATTCTCTTAGGAAGAAGTAAAGCTCCTGGAAAGAAGAATGTCATCAACAAAAACAGAATCTGACCAGAAACAAAATGAAGAGCATTTGATACGGTGTCTGGATCTCATGAAAGTCTGGCTTGATTTTAAAAACACCACGCTTGTAGCAAAGCCGGAAAATCTTGCACAGGTATATCATGGATAATTACAGGTAAACCTGTTCTACGGGTCAACTGTATTTATGGGCCAAAACAGCTAGTCAGCCCCTAATGACATTCTATATTGATTGACAGTTCTGAAGTATTATTGTATCATAGCCGGATGTAGAAACAATTTTGTTGGTGAGTTATTAGCTTTCATTAATCAATTTCTCATTGTTTGTTTTGAATTAATATTACTATTAAAATGGTGCTATTAGTAATGAAAGTTATTGTTGGTTGCTGAGGCCTAAATGACCATCAGTGCTCTTTATGCTTTCTTCCACTAAATCTGTAGCCCTTTCAACCTTACAACCGGTATATGACAAGATGTAAGAAATATCATGTTGAATAAACTAATCCTCTAACGGTCAAGATTGGTCAAGAAAAAAATCTAACTGTTTAATGACTCAATATTCAGCTCAAATAGAATTTTTGGAAATCTACAATGGGAATGACTGGCTCACACATCAAAGCAGCCATTCCAGTGGTAAATGTTCAAACATAGTTTCTTGGCCTTCTAATGGATATTTTTTCAAAATTCCATCTGAAGAAATTTTGGCTGAAATGATCATTAAATTGCTAATTATGCTGATTTTGACTACATGTATTTTAAATAAAGCTAAACCCTTTGACTTTCAAGCCAGCCAAAAATGGCTTCTCTAGTTGTCTTGAGAAATGTCCATTTGCAAAATAAAGAGAAGGCACCATTATTTGAAATTTTACCACAGGTATGACTGGTTCGATAACCAAGTCTCATTCCAGTTGTAATATTAAAGAAAATAGTCTTATCTTTCCCTGCAAATGGACATTCGCTAAGCTAATATTTAGATTCTCTTGAGTAAATCTGAACATTAACCCTTTATTGGTAACATGGACATTTGAAAGGGAAATATTTAGATTTTCTTGACCAAATTTGACCATTAAATGGTTAAAGAGTTAAGATTGACAATGCACGTCATGTCATTAGTTTGCTAATCCTGAAATGTAATGTGTAATTTATCTAGGTATTGCTGCTGCTGATGAAAAGTCCTTCATTTCCTAATTCTATTGGAGAGATCGCGTTGCCGTGTCTATCTAGCTTGCTTGTCAATGCACATGATCGGCTCAGTATTGAGACCACTGTCAAGCTGATAGCGGCGGTAAGTACTGCTAGTACATGTTTCTCATACTCCGCGATAGGTGAAATGTGGGGGTGTGGGGGGTGTGGAGGGGTCGCTGGGTGATATGTGAATGGGGTTTTGAGGGGTGGGATAGGTGAATGGGGTGAGGAATTATTACAGATGCCTCTGTTTGTTTGTCTATGGTAGGCTGAAGAAGAATTTATGCTAATTAACTCATTAATCGATGAATTCCCCATAGCTCATTTTCAGGGCACTGTTGAATATTTTGAAATTAATTTGACTGGAAGCTGTTCCTGCCTTAGGAATCAAAAGCTTCCAGTCAAAGTAATTTCAAAATATTCAACGGAATAAGTTTTATATTTTAAAAATTTACTTTTTCAGAGATTTGTACGTGAACAGTTTATTTATCCTAGGTATCTGTATAATGGTGTTAGAGCTGTACAGTGTTATTGCACACGATGTGTACCTGAGTTTACATTTCTGTGCACTTTGAAGGTTATTTCTAAGTCATTGTTTCTCATATCTTAGGTTTGCACTGAGATCAAGGTTTACATTGACAAAGATGTTTGTCACTTTGTAGTGAACTTGTTAATATGTTAGCGCTGTGTTCATATCCTTGTCTAGTAACTCAATGATATATGGACCATATAACAGTTCAATAGCCATACCACATCATGAGTAGCAGAATTACATCAAAATTAATTCAAATCTTTGGTTACCTGAATGTTATCTCTAATCCTGTATAAATCTATCTTCATAGGACTTTGCTTGTTTATCTACTCGGGTATACATGGGATGTTTAGAAGAGGTGACATCTAAACAATAAATATGTCCTGCAAATAATATTAGATTATTGTACATTTTCGCATCCAAATTTTATGTGTGTTGTATGAGTTAGCGCTAAGTTAAAATCCTTATTGTTCAATAGCAAAGATAAGAAAAAAAATGGTCCACGGTCGCATTGCATTTGTTGCCATTTCTAGTTACTGGGAATAAAGAAAATGTTAGGCAAATACAATACTGGTTAACAGTTCGTTTATTATGTAACATAGTGATGCAAGAGTGTTTTAGGCAGCTTTTAGAGTGCAATGCATGTTTTTGTTGGACAGTCACATGGTAGAAATGTAGCGATTTGATTGACTAATATGTACAGATGTCTAATAATAATCTTTTATTCTCATACTTTCAGGTGTTTAAAACAAAATTAGACCATCAAATCTTATTCACATTCATGGAATCTCTGTATGAGTCGCCATTGTTTGAAAAGGTATATCTCACTAGTGTCATTCACCCTTTCAATCATCTTCCTATTGCACGGGCCTCGCCCTCGCCTCTTGTATCGAGTACCGTGCTGCAGGCTTTTGATGTTTGTGCTGCAGGCTTTTGATGTTTGTGCTGCAGGCTTTTGGTGTCTGCGCTAAGTTCATGAAACTATAAATATAAATGAGCTGCGGGATCAGTCAGTTTCTGCCAATGAAATAGTTTGATAAAAAATAAAAGAAATCTGAAAAATGCTCAGAATGCATCTCCTCCTTACCCGCTTGACAGATTGAAGCAAATTTATCTAGAAGGGCTTCAGAGCTTTTATTCAGAATCTTGATAGGTCAATTTATTGGTTTGGGTGAAAATCTTTAGATTTTATGAAAAATGTACTGTAAATTGTCAAAACATATGCTGTGTAACCACTTGATGGATTTCAAACAAATTTGGCTAGGACCCTATGGTGGTACGCTCTCCTCTAGATGTTGTGGCAACCATCTGTCGTCTGTCCATCTATCATCCGTCAACTTTTGCTTTAAAACAAATCTCAAATACTGTTTGGCAGATTTTAAGCAAATTTTGTTGTAGGGATCCTATGGTGGTGGGCTTCAGAACTTCTTTGTAATGTTACTCTTTAGTCAAAGGCCTGATTTCAACAAAACTTGGGTGGAACACTCCTATGATTGTAGGCTTTAACACTTCTAATGATAATTTTGATTGGTCAATTTATTTTTCGGTAACCAACTTGGACTTTTTGAAATTGGCGGATTTTAGTTAAATTTTGCTGGAAATACCCTCTGCTGGTAGGCTTTGAAACTTTTTGAAACTATTCCAAATTTTTACTGCTAAAATCCTAGAATACCAATTTAAAGGCAACCATTTTCTAAAGATGTTGAATATCTTAAGAGATTTGTCGGAAAAACATTAATTCCTTAGGCAGCAATGGCTTCCAGCATACAAAGCATTTCAAATTCTAATGTTCCAGGTGAACGACAGGCCTATTGTTGGAGGGATCTGATCTGCCACTCAAGTATGTGATGTCATAATCAAATATGTCACTTGTTTGCTGATGTCACAATCAAAATGATGTGGCTCTGCCATGAGAATCAATGTCTATCGCGAAAATATATTAATTGTATGTCTTTGATGCACTTACATAAAAATATTTTGGAAAGTTTTTTTCTGAGAAGTGCTGCTGCCTAAGCAACAGCAAGCATCCAGTCAAATTAGTTCCAAATATTTATTTTTTATTTTTTTCAGAATTAGTTCCAAATACTTATTCAACAGCTTAGGTGTTGAGTTCACTTTGAAATTTTAATTCTATTTAAAGTTTTCAAATCGATTCGGAACACATTTAATAAGTGGGTGGAGCTTAACTAAAAATGGCTTATCTAAGAATTAGGGCAAAGGTCAGTGTCGTGCACATGGGGATTGTTATTGCTTCAGAATTCACTAATTTATACACACCCCACCCCCACCCAATGTGACATACGCATGTGAAAATCTGTTTCAGGATATACTCCCACATATGCTGCAGTACTGCCATCGGATGGCTAAAAATGAGAAAACAAGGCAGGTAACTCTGCATCATTTACTTCGGACAATCTTACACAAGTGCCCATTACTACAGGACGGCAAAGGCTTGGAGCAGTACAACACATACATCCTTGATTTTGGTTCAGCGATGAGAAGGTACAATTGCTGAACACTTTATATTTAATTACTTAGCCTTAAATTTGTTCAAGAAAATTTTCAATTGGAAAACATCAATTTGCAGACTAAGAGACTATTTTTGAAAATTTGCAACTGGAATGACTGACTCGTTAAGGGGTTAACGCATAACCCTTACAGTCCAGATTTGATAAATTTTTTATGATGGTCCCAGACATATTGTGCTGAATATTTCAAATCTAATTTGAAGGAGAGCTGTTGCTGCCTAATGTTTCAATCAAATTAGTTTTAAAATATTAACCAGCTTTCCTGTGTCAGGGTCTTGAACAGATACTGGTGTTTTAGCTTTAAAAGTGTTAATCAGCTTTCAAGTACATTTATGATTGCAATCATACATATCCACCGGAACATGTTTTCACAGGAGCTAAATATACAAATCTTAGAGATTATTTTGAAAGTAATCAATATGAATTTCTTCATAGCATGTACATATATCGTGGACTGCATTTCGGTCTCGATCAGAAACTAGCATCAGAAATCATGTGTGCGAATGTATATCAATGTCTGTAGCTACCCAGATCTTACTAATATAATGAATATTCATGTGTATTTATATTGACTAAAGATGATTATAGTTTCATGAATATTCATGTGTATTTATATTGACTAAAGATGATTATAGTTAAATCTTAGATGATGTCATGTTTTTCAGTGATAAGAAGAAAGCTGGTGTTGTTACGTATATTTCTTCTCTGATAAAGCAGAGGTCCAAGTCCTGGTGGCATGACAGTCAGGAAGAGGTGTGGGCTGCCTTAGTTTGTCTTCCGCACATTAGGTAGGCCAAGTTACACATGAATTCTAATAGATGCATCCACCTATAGCTATGCCCCGTCCAGATCTACCTAAGCACAGCCACTTTTTACTTGTCTTGGAATCGATTTGAAACTTTGTAGCCTGAATACCCACAATATAACATTCAAGGTAACTATGCAGCTAACCTGTTGAATATTTTGACACTAATTTGACTGCGGTTTGTTGCTGCCTCTGGCAGAAACAGTTCCCAGTCAAATTAGTTTCAAAATATTCAACAGAATGTTTATTAAATTATAAATTGATCAGAGACATATGCTTCATGACAGACTTTTCGATTTCCGTTATAGAGTTACATGTCTTTGATCGTGATGTCATCAAACGTGATTATGATGTCAGATACTTGAGTGGCAGGCGGGATCCTTTCATTTGTTTAGTAGCTTTATATATATCTGATATATCAGATTCTTACAACTCTTCTGAAGCCACACTTTAGACGTACATGTAGGTGGTGGAGGGACAGGGTGTTTCAAGCGAAATCTTATTTTCTGATCATGGCTCTTCATTACATCTTAGTAGATACCGTCAGATTGTGGATTTCAGAAGGTAAATGAAAGTAATTCTATGTTACAATGACGCACCGCCTGTAAATAATACACAATTTTGTAACAGTTTCAAAACCTCATAAATTGATGTGCAAAAATATACATTAATTTTGGTCTGAGTTGTGAAGAGATTGAGACTCGGGTATCAGCAAAGTATTCAAAAACTTAGTTGCTTTGAAATTCAGATTTAATTGAATATATGTATATAACATTATGACTGCTAACAAGCAGGTAAATGCAGTATATTTGCAACATATATCACCTTGAGAACTTAAAAGTTGTCAGACAGACTTATACTACACATTGGGTTGATTTGCCAGACAGACTTATACAACAAACAGGTTTGACTTGCCAGACAGACGTATACAACAAACAGGGTTGACTTGCCAGACAGACTTATGCAACAAACAGGATTGATTTACCAGACAGACTTATGCAACAAACAGGGTTGATTTGCCAGACAGACTTATACTACAAATTGGGTTGATTTGCCTCACAGACTTATACAACAAATTGGGTTGATTTCCTATGTTAATACTCGAAAAGAAAGACTAGCGTATCTTAGTATACATCTATGTTGTAGGCCACTACAGAAGAAGGACGCTCTCGTCAAGTGTATCACTGCAATGATAAATGAAATACAAAATAATCTGCAAACAGTCACATTACCTTTTAAAAAAGGTGAGTGTTCTATTCTAGTGTATAGTATATTTAATCTCTCATTGACAGTGCCTGTACTAAAGCAGATATGTTGAATATACTACTCCTCATGATGGTGATCTTTGATTTGAGTGGGGAATGTCTTCAAACAAGCCCACTACTATGCCCTGCCCATCTCTAGCTAAGCCCCCACTCCCCCATCCCTTGCGCGCGCCACGTGCGCATGCACGCACACACACACACACACACACACACACACACACTTTGCCGGTGTTGGGATCGATCAATTCCTGAATTCCCTGACTATCAATTTCCAGAAAACTACAGGTAAGCTGTTGAATATTTTGAAATTAATTTGACTTGTTGCTGTTCCTGCCTATCCACAGCAGATTTAGACCTTTCACTGATAAGTTCCCAGTATCTCAATCTCAGGGTAAGCAAACAGGAAAGCTGTTAAATATTTTAAAATTAATATGACTGGAAGCCATTGTTATCTTAGGCAGCAATGGCAAGGCAGCAATGGCTTTCATTCATGTTAATTTCAAAATATTCAACAGAATATACTATAAACTGTAAAGAATTTTTCAGGGATTTGTCATAGAAAGTGTTAAAGAAGGAGTGTAATAAGGCCAATAGTGATATAATGCCGTGTTTATCTTCTCTTACAGATAGAGGGAGTGTAATAATGTCAATAGTGATATAATGCCGTGTTTATCTTCTCTTACAGATAGAGGGAGTGTAATAATGTCAATAGTGATACAATGCCGTGTTTATCTTCTCTTACAGATAGAGGGAGTGTAATAATGTCAATAGTGATACAATGCCGTGTTTATCTTCTCTTGCGGATAGAGGGAGTGTAATAATGTCAATAGTGATACAATGCCGTGTTTATCTTCTCTTGCGGATAGAGGGAGTGTAATAATGTCAATAGTGATATAATGCCGTGTTTATCTTCTCTTGCAGATAGAGGGAGTGTAATAATGTCAATAGTGATATAATGCCGTGTTTATCTTCTCTTACAGATAGAGGGAGTGTAATAATGTCAATAGTGATACAATGCCATGTTTATCTTCTCTTACAGATAGAGGGAGTGTAATAATGTCAATAGTGATACAATGCCGTGTTTATCTTCTGCAGATAGAGGGAGTGTAATAATGTCAATAGTGATATAATGCCGTGTTTATCTTCTCTTGCAGATAGAGGGAGTGTAATAATGTCAATAGTGATATAATGCCGTGTTTATCTTCTCTTACAGATAGAGGGAGTGTAATAATGTCAATAGTGATACAATGCCGTGTTTATCTTCTCTTACAGATAGAGGGAGTGTAATAATGTCAATAGTGATACAATGCCGTGTTTATCTTCTCTTACGGATAGAGGGAGTGTAATAATGTCAATAGTGATACAATGCCGTGTTTATCTTCTCTTGCGGATAGAGGGAGTGTAATAATGTCAATAGTGATATAATGCCGTGTTTATCTTCTCTTACAGATAGAGGGAGTGTAATAATGTCAATAGTGATATAATGCCGTGTTTATCTTCTCTTACAGATAGAGGGAGTGTAATAATGTCGATACAATGCCGTGTTTATCTTCTCTTACAGATAGAGGTAGTGTAATAATGTCAGTAGTAATACAATGCCGTGTTTATCTTCTCTTACAGATAGAGGGAGTGTAATAATGCCAATAGTAATACAATGCCGTGTTTATCTTCTCTTACAGATAGAGGGAGTGTAATAATGTCAATAGTGTTACAATGCCGTGTTTATCTTCTCTTACAGATAGAGGGAGTGTATTATGTCAATAGTGTTACAAGGCCGTGTTTATCTTCTGCAGATAGAGGGAGTGTAATAATGCCAATAGTGATACAATGCCGTGTTTATCTTCTCTTACAGATAGAGGGAGTGTAATAATGCCAATAGTAATACAATGCCGTGTTTATCTTCTCTTACAGATAGAGGGAGTGTAATAATGCCAATAGTGTTACAATGCCGTGTTTATCTTCTCTTACAGATAGAGGGAGTGTAATAATGTCAATAGTGTTACAAGGCCGTGTTTATCTTCTCTTGCAGATAGAGGGAGTGTAATAATGCCAATAGTGATACAATGCCGTGTTTATCTTCTCTTGCAAATAGAGGGAGTGTAATAATGCCAATAGTGTTACAATGCCGTGTTTATCTTCTCTTGCAGATAGAGGGAGTGTAATAATGCCAATAGTGATACAATGCCGTGTTTATCTTCTCTTGCAAATAGATGGAGTGTAATAATGCCAATAGTGATACAATGCCGTGTTTATCTTCTCTTACAGATAGAGGGAGTGTAATAATGTCAATAGTGATACAATGCCGTGTTTATCTTCTGCAGATAGAGGGAGTGTAATAATGTCAATAGTGATATAATGCCGTGTTTATCTTCTCTTGCAGATAGAGGGAGTGTAATAATGTCAATAGTGATATAATGCCGTGTTTATCTTCTCTTACAGATAGAGGGAGTGTAATAATGTCAATAGTGATACAATGCCGTGTTTATCTTCTCTTACAGATAGAGGGAGTGTAATAATGTCAATAGTGATACAATGCCGTGTTTATCTTCTCTTACGGATAGAGGGAGTGTAATAATGTCAATAGTGATACAATGCCGTGTTTATCTTCTCTTGCGGATAGAGGGAGTGTAATAATGTCAATAGTGATATAATGCCGTGTTTATCTTCTCTTACAGATAGAGGGAGTGTAATAATGTCAATAGTGATATAATGCCGTGTTTATCTTCTCTTACAGATAGAGGGAGTGTAATAATGTCGATACAATGCCGTGTTTATCTTCTCTTACAGATAGAGGTAGTGTAATAATGTCAGTAGTAATACAATGCCGTGTTTATCTTCTCTTACAGATAGAGGGAGTGTAATAATGCCAATAGTAATACAATGCCGTGTTTATCTTCTCTTACAGATAGAGGGAGTGTAATAATGTCAATAGTGTTACAATGCCGTGTTTATCTTCTCTTACAGATAGAGGGAGTGTATTATGTCAATAGTGTTACAAGGCCGTGTTTATCTTCTGCAGATAGAGGGAGTGTAATAATGCCAATAGTGATACAATGCCGTGTTTATCTTCTCTTACAGATAGAGGGAGTGTAATAATGCCAATAGTAATACAATGCCGTGTTTATCTTCTCTTACAGATAGAGGGAGTGTAATAATGCCAATAGTGTTACAATGCCGTGTTTATCTTCTCTTACAGATAGAGGGAGTGTAATAATGTCAATAGTGTTACAAGGCCGTGTTTATCTTCTCTTGCAGATAGAGGGAGTGTAATAATGCCAATAGTGATACAATGCCGTGTTTATCTTCTCTTGCAAATAGAGGGAGTGTAATAATGCCAATAGTGTTACAATGCTGTGTTTATCTTCTCTTGCAGATAGAGGGAGTGTAATAATGCCAATAGTGATACAATGCCGTGTTTATCTTCTCTTGCAAATAGATGGAGTGTAATAATGCCAATAGTGATACAATGCCGTGTTTATCTTCTCTTGCAGAGCGAGGGAGTGTAATAATGTCAATAGTGATACAATGCCGTGTTTATCTTCTCTTGCGGATAGAGGGAGTGTAATAATGCCAATAGTGATACAATGCCGTGTTTATCTTCTCTTGCAAATAGAGGGAGTGTAATAATGCCAATAGTGTTACAATGCCGTGTTTATCTTCTCTTGCAGATAGAGGGAGTGTAATAATGCCAATAGTGATACAATGCCGTGTTTATCTTCTCTTGCAAATAGAGGGAGTGTAATAATGCCAATAGTGATACAATGCCGTGTTTATCTTCTCTTACAGAGCGAGGGAGTGTAATAATGTCAATAGTGATACAATGCTGTGTTTATCTTCTCTTACAGATAGAGGGAGTGTAATAATGCCAATAGTGTTACAATGCCGTGTTTATCTTCTCTTGCAGATCGAGGGAGTGTAATAATGTCAATAGTGATACAATGCCGTGTTTATCTTCTCTTGCAGAGCGAGGGAGTGTAATAATGTCAATAGTGATACAATGCCGTGTTTATCTTCTCTTGCAGAGCGAGGGAGTGTAATAATGTCAATAGTAATACAATGCTGTGTTTATCTTCTGCAGATATAGGGAGTGTAATAATGTCAATAGTGATACAATGCCGTGTTTATCTTCTCTTGCAGATAGAGGGAGTGTAATAATGTCAATAGTGATACAATGCCGTGTTTATCTTCTCTTGCAGATAGAGGGAGTGTAATAATGCCAATAGTGATACAATGCCGTGTTTATCTTCTCTTGCAGATAGAGGGAGTGTAATAATGTCAATAGTGATACAATGCCGTGTTTATCTTCTCTTACAGATAGAGGGAGTGTAATAATGTCAATAGTGATACAATGCCGTGTTTATCTTCTCTTACAGATAGAGGGAGTGTAATAATGTCAATAGTAATACAATGCTGTGTTTATCTTCTGCAGATATAGGGAGTGTAATAATGTCAATAGTGATACAATGCCGTGTTTATCTTCTCTTACAGATAGAGGGAGTGTAATAATGTCAATAGTAATACAATGCCGTGTTTATCTTCTCTTACAGATAGAGGGAGTGTAATAATGTCAATAGTGATACAATGCTGTGTTTATCTTTTCTTGCAGATAGAGGGAGTGTAATAATGTCAATAGTGATACAATGCCGTGTTTATCTTCTGCAGATAGAGGGAGTGTAATAATGTCAATAGTGATACAATGTCGTGTTTATCTTCTCTTGCAGATAGAGGGAGTGTAATAATGCCAATAGTGATACAATGCCGTGTTTATCTTCTCTTGCAAATAGAGGGAGTGTAATAATGCCAATAGTGATACAATGCCGTGTTTATCTTCTCTTACAGAGCGAGGGAGTGTAATAATGTCAATAGTGATACAATGCTGTGTTTATCTTCTCTTGCAGAGCGAGGGAGTGTAATAATGTCAATAGTGATACAATGCCGTGTTTATCTTCTCTTGCAGAGCGAGGGAGTGTAATAATGTCAATAGTAATACAATGCTGTGTTTATCTTCTGCAGATATAGGGAGTGTAATAATGTCAATAGTGATACAATGCCGTGTTTATCTTCTCTTACAGATAGAGGGAGTGTAATAATGTCAATAGTGATACAATGCCGTGTTTATCTTCTCTTGCAAATAGAGGGAGTGTAATAATGTCAATAGTGATACAATGCCGTGTTTATCTTCTCTTGCAAATAGAGGGAGTGTAATAATGCCAATAGTGATACAATGCCGTGTTTATCTTCTCTTACAGAGCGAGGGAGTGTAATAATGTCAATAGTGATACAATGCTGTGTTTATCTTCTCTTACAGATAGAGGGAGTGTAATAATGCCAATAGTGTTACAATGCCGTGTTTATCTTCTCTTACAGATAGAGGGAGTGTAGTAATGTCAATAGTGATACAATGCCGTGTTTATCTTCTCTTGCAGATAGAGGTTTGTGTAATAATGTGAATAGTAATACAATGCCGTGTAGTATTTATCCTCTCTTACAGATGAGTCTCTATTTATGCTTAGTCAGTGTGTCGAGACATTAATGGCATTGCAAGATGGGCCAGAGTTCTACAGCTCTGTCGATTCCAGCTGGATCATGGAATTATCAAGGTAATGCGCAGCTCATGCTTCTAAATATCACAGTAAAACCTGTCTAATGGTACCGCCTTACTGGACATCTTTAATTGATCATAATAGACAATTGGTCTCCTAATATATGTAACGATATGTATGTTAATTAGAAACTTGTCGTTAATTAGAAACTTGTCATAAGTTACTTTTTGGGGTCAATTCTGTGAAAGTGTTATGGCTATCTTGGGAATAAGGCCGTTCCATATATCAAAACCACGTAATTATGTTTTTGTTGGATTGTTGCTTCATTATTAGTTGTGATTCACAACTAGTATTAGTGGGACTTGTTTTATTACGCATAATTTTCTTATCATTGTAGTCGTATCATGACAGGTTAATATCTTGTTAACTAATGTGCAGTTACGCTTTTTCAAAATCGCAATCACTTGCTTCCCAGTGATTCCAGTGGTAAGTTTTCGAAACATTCTCTTGACCTGCCAATGTCGTCACTTTTTTTCACTTTTCTCATTAAAAATTTCCATTTGCAGACGAAGAGAAAACTATTTTTGAAACTTTGCCACTGAAATGACTGGCTCGGTTATCGAGCCAGTCATTCCACTGGTAAATTTTCAAAAATAGTCTACTCTTGGTCTGCAAATGGACATTTTTCAAGGGCTGATATGAGTGTTAAAGTCTTAATTAGACAGTAAAAGATTCATTCTTCATATATTTAGCGAGTATAGTGACCGGATATATCAGCTACGGTTACTAGATCTGTTCCTGACTCGAGCGGTCATAGATGAGCGGAATGATATACTGACCAGGGAAACATTTGACCGGTTGGCTTCGAGTTTGGTGAAAAACTTGTCATCACCATACCCCAAGGTATTTGTATATTCAGCTTGATGTTTTATCCTGTAGAATTATTCTGGGGCAACAGCTAAACCATGTTTGTTCTTTAGGGAACTTAATTGGCCTAATGCTTTAGAGGTCATCTTGGATAACCTAGTTTTCATGAAAACGACTTTTCCAGAGCCGCTGAAGGGATCGGGCCAAAATTTGGGATTAGGGACTAAGGGCCATTGAAGTTTGTTCAAGGGAGGCCGCCTACGTTCCAGGTGAGTGACACGGGTCCCTTGGGCCTCTTGTTAGATATCTTAGTTCAATAGTGGGATCCAGTTCTATCTATGCTCCCCCAGTTCTATCTATGCTCCCCCAGTTTCTATCTATGCTCCCCCAGTTCTATCTATGCTCCCCCAGTTCTATCTATGCTCCCCCAGTTCTATCTATGCTCCCCCAGTTCTATCTATGCTCCCCCAGTTCTATCTATGCTCCCCCAGTTCTATCTATGCTCCCCCAGTTCTATCTATGCTCCCCCAGTTCTATCTATGCTCCCCCAGTTCTATCTATGCTCCCCCAGTTCTATCTATGCTCCCCCAGTTCTATCTATGCTCCCCCAGTTCCAGCTCAGCTCTACCCACTGCGCATTCGGGAATCTGAAGCTGAAACCTGAACTCACAGAATCTCATTTTCACGCAATAATGCAGATAAGCTGTTTAATATTTTGAAACGAATTTGATTGGTGGTGGGCTGTTTGAGCGATGTTACCTATGTTCATTAAATTGTAAATTCATCAAATACATAGATTTCTTACACTTGTCTGACAGACTTTGATTTTCATGTTGGAGTGACGTTATTTGGACTGTGGCATCAGCTAACAAGTGACATATATATTGGATGTTTCAGATTCGACTTCTGACATTGCGAATACTGTCACATTTTGACCTGGTTAACTCCAGCAAGTCTTCTCAGGTAATGTATATTTTATATTCCTTTATTTTATAAAATTTATTTTCTTTTCACAAGTTTACATTAGTATATTACCTTGTTTCAAATATAAGCTTACCAGGGTATAATACATGGAGATACAGCAGATTTGTTCAAGAAAATTTGATTGGCTGATTTTTCTGCTATATATCATAAATGACTTCGTTTTCACACAATCTACTCTGAGGCCCATTTTGTGATTCAGCTGACATACTGAAAATATGGTTAGAGCCTCCAGGCCATGAAAATCTGTTCAAGTGAAGCTAATATGTGAAAAAACATGGTCACCATTGGCCAATCAAATTAAAATTTTATTAGTTTATCAATATTGCTAATTAAAATGACAACATATAGATTTTGGATCCTTCAGCAATTGTTGTCACACATGTCTTGTCAAGATAAAGGCAAAGGTCATGAGTATGCATGGCAATTGCTTTTATTGTCTTGGTTTATTTTAACTCCTGAAATCTGTAATTTCAACCTCTACCTAGATCAGAAGAGCATTAGTATAAAACACCACGAAAATCTGTAATCCCCAGTCTTTGTTAAAACCTCGTTGACTATTTTTAGGACGGCAATTCTGTGAGCGTGTTTCGTATTTGCTTGGAAGCTGAGCAAATACCTCTGACTGTGCATGACTACAGAGCAAAGCTGCTATATCTGCGCAAACTGGACGGTGGTTATGTCTTTCAGAACATTACCGCATCACCAGCACATCAAAAAGTAATAATATATATTTAATATTAATTCATGATTACTAAATATATATCTATATATAAATATTTTTGTTTTTAGACGTAAATTTAAATCCTTTCAGCTTCCCAGATCAGATGTGACAAAGTTGTTATGATTTATTAGCATTACCCCTTTAATGGCTAAATTTAGTCAAGCAAATCAAAATATTTGTTTATTGGATGTCCATTTGCAGGCCAAGAGCATACTATCTTTGAACATTTACCACTTGAATGACTGGCTCAGTTATTGAACCACTCATTCCAGTGGTAGATTTTCAGAAGTAGTCTTTTGTCCTGCAAATTGGCTTTCCTCAAGACCACTGTAGAGGCTGTTTAGGCCTGCTTTGCTATGAAGGGATTAAATTGGTTGAGATTCTGGGATTGCAATTATGAAAGGGTCATCAAGGGAGATGATTGGCCGTGATTGAAGTGTGGTTGTCTGATATTTTAGTGTCCATGGTTGGCTGGCAGGCAATCTGTGGAGATATACGCAATCTCCTTCACTCCCTGATGTCTGCACATCAGTCACATAACACGTCCTTCAGAGGGGACGGTGTCCACTCAACCATTTGGGGAGGCACCCTCAAGATATAGCCATGGCTCAAATATAGCCAAATTATCTGAACAAGAACATATGGGACATCTGCTTTTTGGTCTATGTCATGGTGGCGCCATCATTTGGCCACAATATCTATTTATCATAGCAAATCAGTTACTTACAGTAAGTGATCACTTGTCATTAGATAATTACAAATTATATACATATAACATCGTATTAAAAGTTTTAAATGATGTCGCCGACTTTTCTGCAATAACTGTGTTTCCTTTTGTTGTGTTGGGGTCGCAAGTGTTGGATAGAAGATGTATGGTTGCTATTTCATTGTCTTATCTAATAATCAGATGAAATATTGACTTCTTTCTACTGTTATGAAAACACCAAGCTGGGCAACTGTAAACATAGCGTGTTGAAGGATGATGACCGGAGTTATGTGCATGACACCAAACTAACTCAGTGATAACAAAGTTTACATATACTACAAAACTAACCATACCAAAGACTGCATCCATTGAAGGGAGACAACAGTGTGATTAGCTGAAAACTATATGTTATCGTTTATATAGGTCCCACTGAGGTATTTGATTGGCTGTCTCTATAACAACATGAAAATGCTATGGGAACCAGTCAAGTCACTGATTACGTCACATGCAAAGACCATGGCAACAGATGTGTTCTGGGAAATCTTTCAGGAGCATTTGTATTTTGTTAATGATCAGATAGGTAAGTATGTCAAATGTGAGTTTGTACAAATGACACAATTTTGTTGGATGTGATTTATTGCCCTTTCCCTGTAGTACAAAGTGGGTATTACATTTCTTCTGTCTGTCTCTCTGCGAAGATTGTGTGTGTGTGTGTGTGTGTGTGTGTGTGTGTGTGTGTGTGTGTGTGTGTGTGTGTGTGTGTGTGTGTGTGTGTGTGTGTGTGTGTGTGTGGTGGGTGGGTGGGTGGGTGGGTGGGTGGGTGGGTGGGTGGGTGGGTGTGTGAATAGATTGTGTGTATGTGAATAGATGAGTGTGTATGTGAATAGATGAGTGTGTATGTGAATAGATGAGTGTGCATGTGAATAGATGAGTATGTATGTGAATAGATGAGTGTATGTGAATACATGAGTGTGTATGTGAATAGATGAGTGTGTTTGTGAATAGATGAGTGTGTTTGTGAATAGATGAGTGTGTATGTGAATAGATGAGTGTGTATGTGAATAAAAGAGCGTGCATGTGAATAGATGATCGTGTATGTGAATAGATGAGTGTGCATTTGAATAGATGATCATATATGTGAATAAATGAGTGTACATGTGAATAGATGGGTATGTATGTGAATAGATGAGTGTGCATGTGTGTGTGTGTATTTGAATAGATGGGTGTGTATGTGAATAGATGAGTGTGTATGTGAATAAATGAGTGTGTATGTGAATAGATGAGTGTGCATGTGAATAGATGAGTATGTATGTGAATAGGTGAGTGTATATGTGAATAGATGAGTGTGTATGTGAATAGATGAGTGTGTATGTGAATAGATGAGTGTGTATGTGAATAGATGATCGTGTATGTGAATAGATGAGTGTGCATGTGAATAGATGAGTGTGCATGTGAATAGATGGGTGTGTATGTGAATACATGAGTGTATGTGAATAAATGAGTGTGTATGTGAATAAATGAGTGTGTATGTGAATAGATGAGTGTGCATGTGAATAGATGATCATGTATGTGAACAGATGGGTGTGTATGTGAATAGATGTGTGTGTGTGTGTGGTGTGTGTGTGTGTGTGTGTGTGTGTGTGTGTGTGTGTGAATAGATGAGTGTATATGTGTGTGTATGTGAATAGATGAGTATATGTGTGTGTATGTGAATAGATATGAGTGTATGTGAATAGATGGGTGTGTATGTGAATAGATGGGAGTGTATGTGAATAGATGAGTGTGCATGTGAATAGATCAGTGTGTATGTGAATAGATGAGTTTTCACTTCAAGATTATACTTACCTCCCTAATACTCTTTGATATTGCTAAATATCTGCTTTCACTTAATAAAATACTCAGATTTAAAAAGAAAGGTGCCCCTTATGGGCAGGTAGTCAGTAGTCAGTCAGGCGGATGCAAGCCCCACCACCGCGCATGCGCCGACTAGTACTTCCTCTTTGCTAATTTATTGGCAGAGGGGTCACACATGTTTCATGCTTAAGGCTTTTCTGAGCTGTTTAATCGTTTAATTAATATATTAGAAGTGTTTTATTAACCTGGAGTGATGGCAGATCGGATTATTTCGCTGGAGGAGCGCCCAGGACCTAGCCATCAGGTGACTTCTAGTATATTTTAGCGAGTTTATCCCGTTGTAATGTTTCCGGGACTCGCGTTTATCATAAGCGCCAAAAATAATTAGTTTATTTCAAAATGGCGCTATGAAATGCTAATCTCTCTTTGTGTTTATGTCCACAGGTATCTGCCTTCGGTTGTTTAGGACATCGCATTATCAGAGAGTTGGTTTTTCTCTCCACCAAGGTTCCATTTCCTACTAACATTGTTAGGTTTTCTAACCAAAAATTATGCCCAGTGAGTTGGAGGCCTCGGATAAAGGTCTTCTCACTTTGCCCTCTTGGTCCGCTTCCTTCCCCCTAAGGTGGAGAGAGTTACGAGGTCATAATGTTGGTGGAGCGTCCGGTTCATCAGATCAGATGGTTTGTCTATGCTAAAGACTCGGGTACTCTAGTTATGATATGAGGCTTTTCAATTATATTTGAAAATATTGATAAAATCTTACTGCCATATATCACTGTTTATCTGATGTTTGTATAGTCTGTATAAACTATCCTGTCTAGTTAGGATGTTCTGGATATGATTACAATTCATCCCCACACCTGGAGGTTTTGTTTCGGATCGATTTAACTGCTTATTCTTGAAGTTATGACATCATAATCAGCCTTGCGCCTTTCTGTCAGTTATAAGTTTTGTCCAACGCTGATTTATTCTTATTAGCTTGGGTCTTTATGGCCCCTTCCTCCTTGTTTATTTTGTGTTGAGTTTTAATTCAATATCTGTAATACTCATTGTCTTCGTCCTCTGGTGTGTTTCAGAGGCCTGGTTGTCCTTCATGTGGTAGGATGGATAAGTTCTTCCCCCATTTATGCTTCCAGTGCAGCCCATGTGGGCCATTGCTTAAATGTGAGATCTGTAAAAAGTTGGGGGGTGGGGTTGAGATAATGTCTGAATTTCTATCATTGCAGACCAGGGAGAAGGCTCCAGAGGATGAGAGGAAACTTAAGAAAGAGGCTTCTGGTAAGAAGGGTAAGAGGAAGGCCTCGTCCGCTATGGATATGGAGGCCTTCCGTATTGAGATGATGGGAGAGATGAAGAGGACAATTAAAGATTTGGTCCCAGAGTTGCTTCGTGGCATGCTTCCTGGTCCAAATCTTTCGTTGTCCTCTTCATCTGCTCCGGAGCAGATAATCCCCGCCTCTGAATCGGTACTATTTAGGGACCTATCAGTTTTCAACCATGATTCAGAGGTGGCCCTAATAGAGGGTGAAATCCGTGGCTGGCAGGAAAGCCGACTGTTACCGCTATGCCATCTTTGCCGTTAGCTGATCATATTGTTGATATGTTCACTGCGGCGGAGACATCCATTAAGGCACATGGACGTTTAGCGAAGCCCCCCCCCCCCCCGCCGCGAAGTGGCAAAGTGGTGTGCCGCTGATCAATATCAGCTATACGGTGTAGTACCGAAGCCAAGCACGGATGACCGTGTTGCGCTGGGTGAAGATACGCGGCCAGGTTCCCGGTCTGACACGGGAACACTGTGTTCGAACGTTTTGCATTCGGCTAACATCGCGTTACGTGATACGGAAGAGAGTTCGAGGGCCTCTATTTCAGCGCTTTCGCATGTCTCACAGTTGTTACAAAGGGTAGTAACGGCATCCGCATTACGTCAGCCTAGTCCGGTGACTGTCCAGAGAGCCATCCAAGATGGAATTAACTTGGCTTTGGACTGTTTAACGCGGTCTGTAACCAGGAGTGTCCGGGCGAGGCGCACGTTTGCTCTTGACAACTTGTGCCGTCCCAGGATTTGTATAATAGGCTGCTGCATACGCCTATGACAGGTCCTGGTCTTTTTGGAGGTGAGGGATTTAAGCATCTCCATGAGACGGTTACCCTGGTCAATAACCAGAGGGCATTACGTGAGCAATTTGAAGTGCTCCATAGAGAGCGCGTTCGCGCAGCTCCCCCTGCATATCATCCCCTGCAGGCTCGAGGTGGCGGTGGCCAGGTCAGAGGCCAGCCACCGGCACAGCGTCGGCAACGGCCGCGTGCACTTCGGCCAGCAGCGAGGGGGTCGCAGGCTCCTCCGCCGCAGCCAGCCAGGCAGCCGCCCGCGCACCATGGTGCGGGCCGTGGTGCGCGAGGATCTGGTTGTGGTAATCGTACCTGACAGAGTGATTACCACAGTAAGAGCTACCCCAGTGCATCTGCACCAGGAGACAGTGCCACTCTTGCGCTTCTTATGTTCACCTCTCTCCCTAGGTGGACCAGTGGGAGGCCAATTGGCCAACCACATGCAAGAGTGGGAACGGTTGACTCAGGACCGTTTAGTCTTGCGATGGCTTTCAGTCGGGTATCATCCCGACTGGATAACAGGCCCACCATCACGACTGTCTCTGGTGCCGGTCTGGACTCAAATTCCAAGAGATCCAGATCAGCGGTTGTGTATAGAGGAGGAAATAAATTCCCTCATACGCAAGGAAGCAATTCAGCCGGCGCAAAATTGGCCGGGCTTCTATTCAACCGTGTTCTTGGTAACGAAAAGCACTGGAGGGTGGAGACCAATTCTCAACCTCAAGCCATTGAACAAGTTCATAGACACACCCAGTTTCAAGATGGAAACTGTGAGATCGGTGTTGGCAGGGTTGGAGAAGGGAATGTGGACAGCTTCAATAGATTTGAAGGATGCTTATTTCCACATTCCAATAGCGAGGAGTTTCCGTCGCTTCCTGAGATTTACATTCCAGGGCAGACAGTGGGAATTCAGGGTGTTACCCTTCAGAATTTCTACGGCTCCTCGGGGCTTCACCAGGGTGGTTCTTGCGATAACAGCATACTTCCGCAGGAGAAGCATAGCAGTCCACACGTACATAGACGACCGGCTGTTAAAAGCACACAATCAGGAAAGTCTATCAGCAAATCTGGAGATAGTTTTGAAAACTCTCACAGATTTAGGCTGGATAATAAATTTTCAAAAATCAGAGCTGACTCTATCCCAGAAGTTTGTTTACCTGGGAATGTTCTTCGATCTGGAGATAGGATATGTTTATCCTACTCAGGAGATGGTACAGATACTCATCTCAGTAATACAGTCAGTGTGCAACAGTCCTGGCACGGGTTTATCTGAGAACGCTGGGATTGATGGTTTCTTTGGAGCCAGTCATTCCTCAGGGGCGGCCTTACGCAGGCGGCCGATCTGGTTATTTCTCATGACACAATGGACCCAGAGTACAGGTTTACTGGACTCGAGCGTGTCAGTGTTGGAGCCTCTAGTTCATCACCTTCAATGGTGGTTGAAGACAGAGAATCTCCTGGCGGGGGTGATGTTAACCCCGCCTCACCCTCAGTTAACGATGTATACAGATGCATCGATGGAGGGGTGGGGAGCTTGCCTGGAAGAATCCACGAGATCAGGGCTTTGGAATCTGGAACAGTCAAAGGAACATATCAATCTACTGGAATTACGAGCGGTAGTCCTGGGCCTGGAACATTTCTTACAGAAAGTTCAGGGCAAGAGTGTTCTAATTCGATCAGACAACTCAACAGTAGTGACTTACATAAACCGCCAGGGCGGAACGAAGTCGCCCAGTCTCGGCATGATGACTTGGAAACTGCTTTGTTGGTGCCTGGATCACAGGATTACCTTGAAGGCAGTTCATATTCCGGGAAGGTTAAATCTGTTAGCAGACCCATTGAGCCGAGGGATGAGTGTTTTACCTACGGAATGGCAACTAAATCAATGTGTGGCGGATCGTCTGTTCGACCACTGGGGGAAACCCAACATAGATTTATTCGCAACGAAGAAGAATGTGAAGATGACGACGTACGTCTCTCCGATTCCAGATCCAAGCGCTTTTGCAACAGGTGCGTTAGCTATCAGCTGGGTGGGAATGTTGGCATGCGCATTCCCTCCAGCAATCCTGATTCCAAAAATTCTTCAGAAAATCAGACAGGAGGAGTGCCAAGTGCTTCTGATCGCCCCAAATTGGCCAAGCCGATCATGGTATACGGATCTGCTGGACCTTCCGGTCTGCAATCCGGTTCCTCTGCCTCTGATGGACAATATTATCTTCCAGGGCAAGAACCTTCACAACAATCCGTCAATGTTCCAATTGACTGCGTGGATGTTGTCAAGGAATCTAGAATTAAGGAGGGCTTTTCTGAGCAAGCAGCCATGTTCATGGCTAAAGCCAGGAGGGGGTCAACCTCCAGAGCATATAATTATAAAATCAACAGATTTGCAGAATGGTGCTCAAAAAGATGTATTAATCCAATGGATTCATCTATTCAGGTAGTAGCCGATTTCCTCTGTCACCTGTATGATGCCTATAGCCTCAAGCCTAACTCTATTGCTGTCTATAAGTCAGCTTTAATGACAGTTATCCCTTGCTTGGCTAATAGGGGAAGTGATGAAGTAAATACATTAAATACTTTAATCAAAGGCATGGGCAATCTAAGACCAAGGAATCCCCCAGTGATCCCGTCTTGGAGTTTATCACTAGTGCTTCAGGTGCTAGCTAATAGGCCGTTTGAACCACTAAGCTCCATTTCTATGAAAATGTTGACGCTTAAAACTATCTTTAATTGCTGCGGCCTCGGCTAGGCGTAGGAGTGAGATTCATGCCTTGTCAGCCGAGGCAGACCGTTTTGTGGTTACAGGGGAAGGCCTTAGGCTTCTACCCAGGATAAATTTCATGGCGAAAAACCAGTCTTTGAAATATCCGGGTCAACCGAAAATTTTACCAGCTTTCACTAGGTTTGATCCTAATTCAAAACTATGGTGTCCAGTCCGAGCATTAATCCGGTACAAACAACGTACTCAAGATTGGCGGACGGACCCAACAGCATTATGGTTGTCATATATTGAGCCCCATGGCAGGGCGTCAAAGGACACCATTTCCAGGTGGATTGTAGAGTGTATTCAATTTTGCCATAAATCCGCCACAGGTAAACAAGTTGACATGGCCAAGGCTCACAGTGTCCGTGGTGTAGTGACTTCCACTGCCCTATTTAATGGGGTACCTGTGGATGACATTATGTCAGTATCTCAGTGGCACTGTGAGTCAAGTTTTACCGACCATTATCTCCGTGACACCTCGAATCCTCTCGCCTTCTCGATTTTGAAAAGCTAATCTAGGTGTACATATTTTGATGAGGTATCCTCATTTTTTATATATTTCACATTTAATCAATGGAAACATCTACTTTATGGGCTGCATCAGTCTTCACCAATGGGGAGATGATGACAGCGCCAATCTTCCACAAGGTCAGTCTTGTGTGTGTTGTCCATGGTTTTTTGTAGTGTCACGTGACCCTTTGTAATTAATATGGTGATGGTACGTGTTTTATGTGGTTCATTATTGAGAGTATACGAAAATGTAACCTTTTCGTTTAATGTCCTATAGTACATGGCACTTGTACGTAGAGAGCGTATGGGACATTGAGGTCATTCAGTCTTCATCCCAAGGGGAGGGGTGGGGGGAGAGCGCTTATGACTTTTGGTCATCTCTCAGCCATCGGTTTGTGTTAGCCGATGTTTTTCCTATCTATTCCTGATTGTGATCCGCCTGACTGACTTCTGACTACCTGCCCATAAGGGGCACCTTTCTTTTTAAATCTGAGTTTTTTATTAAGTGAAAGCCGATATTTAGCAATATCAAAGAGTATTAGGGAGGTAAGTATCAACTCTCTCGTGAAAAAAGAAATCCGTGATTTCGTTTAGTGCATGTGAACACAAGGTTGTGTATTTGAACAAATGACATTCATCATTGTTTCTTGCCTTTAATTCTAATTACATATCTTAGTTATCACAAGTGACATCTCAAAACCCATCACACACCGAATCAATTGAGTCTTTATGCATCATGTTCCCCTGTTGGTCAAGCCCAAGAATGCCCCCAGCCCGCAAGCAAATCTGTGGCGCATTGTGATGGAAAATCTTATCCAATGTTACTCTATGCCACATCCGAGACAAGATCGATGATTTCACTGGATCATGTCAAAATTGCTTTTAACGTGATGCAGCCGCGCAGACATTGTATGGACTCGACCTATGCCCGTGTCAGTAGTCCCATCCAAGCACTGGGATTTCCAAAAAATGGGCATTGACCGACCTGTCATGACCCTTCCACACAATTAAACACTCCTAGATCCTAGATGTAATGCGCCGGGCCAGTTGCAATGAAGATGAGCTACGAGTAGTAAGACTAATACTTGCAGACACCAAGCTGAGAGTACGAGTCAAGTCAGTGAAGTCTGTAGAGTTTGAGACATTAATCAGCTCCTCCACAAGGATATGGTCTATGCCTAGTGCTTTTCACCTGCTACCTTGCAGCTGCATTGAACTCCTCCGCAAGACCAATCCCCCTATTCTCCGTACTGGGTATGCCACTATAGATAGAATATGCCGACAATGTGGACTGCATAGATGAGGAAAAGAAACCCCACGACGAACTTCTCCCTATAGCTGCAAGCAAACTAAAAATTGAGAATCTCTATGAATGAATCCAAAACAGAGTTCACCCACATATACCTATCTACAAAGCATGAAACTAGAGAAAACTGGAAGATCCACTTTGTGGCGGTGAACCATGGATGAAAAGTAGTACTGCTGACAGTGCTGCACGCTGCGTCATGGGGAACATAGCTTTCCAGTTCTTCTGGAAGCTGTGGATTCATAGATCAAAGATGCCCTTGACAAAAAGAAAATACTACATTTATACAATGCAACCTGCTTATCCTTGATGCTGTATAACTGTAACAGATGGTCAGTTCCAAAGGCAGCTCTAGACAAACTTGATGCCTGCCACCTCAAACACCTCTGCACCATCCCTGAACACAAAGTCACCCAGCAAAAATGATCCATGTTTGGCCATGTGCTAGGAATGCCAGAAGACACCATTCATAGAGAACCTTGGAATTCACCATACTGGGAAACGGCAAATATATTTTGGCCGGCGTTGTCATCAAATGGTTAACTGCATGTGATTAACCTTTTAACACTCCGCAAAAAAACGCCTGCAGTGGTTTTGAGAAATGTCCATTTGCAGGCCAAGAGAGTGTTTTTGAAAATTTAGAGCCAGTTATTGCAGTGGCAAATTTTTCAAAATAGTCTTCTCTTGGTCTGCAAATGGACATTTTCGATGAGAAAATATAAATTTTTTTAAACAAATTTGAAGGTTAAAGGGGTAATGTTATAAAAGTAATATATATTAATAATATATTTATGATTTTCAGTAAACGGAATAAAAGATGCACCAATGTACGACCATGCATCCGTTCAGTCATATATCGAGCAGAGAAAGGACCGTTCACCCTTGGCAGTTAAATTCTTACAAGAAAGATTCAGCATAGCTGTATTGAACAAAAATTGCTTGCCAGATTTTATCCATTTTCGAAGTCAGTTATGGCAATTGATGCAACAATTTCCTGAGAAATGTGAACCAAGATCACAGGACTTATCCACATTGTTTCTGCTATTTCTCAGGTTTGTGTATGTTAACGACTGCTCGCCTGGAGCAATATTAGTATTTCACAAACAGATCCATCCCTTGTAACTGAATTATGGTGTTCCATATTCTGGCGGTGCTTATAACAATTGATATTACAATAAAATTAATTAATCTTTCTTGATTGAAATGCTATTGGGACGTGAATGTCACACCTATTTACCGAATTGTTCACAAAATATAATCCAGTTGTGTGCAGATGCAAGGTTTTATATTAGGTAGGTTGTCAAAATGCAGAGAAAATGTTAAGAATGCTTTCCGGATTAACAATCTTTTCTTCAACAAAACATTATCAATTATTTGAAAATCTGTCAAAGTCTTGATTCTCTCATAGGTCAATTTATTCGGTGGCCATCTTGAATTTTCTACTCATTAACTACTTGGGCGATTTCAACCAGACTGGCTTGAACGAGCCTAAGGCGGGCTTTAGAAGTTGCATATAGAATTTTGTTTGGTCAATTTTTGCGGTGGTCATTTTGGATTTTCTGAATATTTTGGGAAATCAGTTAAAAGGCTACTCCTCATTGACCGCTTGGCCAATTTCAACCAAACTCAGCTGAAAGAACCGTGGGACCGTACGCTTCAGAACTTGTATACAGAATTTTTACAGCTTGATTTTGATGGTAGCCATCTTGGGTTTTCCGATAAATGGGAATTCATATAAAATGCTACTCATTAATTGCTTCAGCAATTTCAACCAATTTTGTCTGGAAGGATCCTATTGTTGTAGCCTCTAGAAATTCTATACAGAATTTCGGTATGTCAATGGTTTGGCAGCAGTCTCTGATTTTCTGAAAGTTTTCTGGAACCATCTAAAAAGGGTAAGTCTTCAATCAATGGCCCGATTTCAACAAAACTTGGGTGGAACGATCCTATGACAGTAGGCTTCAACATATTAAACGAGAGCCTTGATTGATCAATTCTTTGGTGGCCATCTTAGATTTTCTGAAAATCATCCATCATGTCTATTTAAATGCAAATGGTTTAAATGCCAAGGGTCCAGGTGAGTGCCACAGACCCTTGGGCCTCGTCTTTACAATATAATGCTTATTCTATTAAATATTTAAAAATTAATTTGACTGAAAGCTGCTAAAGTGAGCGTATGTCGTGGCGACCGTCCGTCGTGTGTCCAGCCGTCATCTGTCGTCAGTTCGTCCATCCGTCCATCAACTTTTCCTTTAAACGACTTCTTCTCAAGAACCGCTGGACCAATTTCAATTATATTTGGCAGGAAGCATCCTTAGGGCATAGGGATTCAAATTTGTTCAAATGAATCAGATTGGCCAATTAGGCCGGTGGCCATCTTGGATTTTGGCCGATTTTTAGAGACGTCAAAATCTCCGAAACCGCTTAAGGGATTGAAGGAAACCTCATGAAATATGATCTAGGGCAAGAGCTCAACCAAATCTGTTCAAGGGAACTTAATTGGTCAAATAGTTTGGCAGCCATCTTGGTTGACCTAGTTTTAGCGAAAATAACTTCTCCAGAACCGCTGAAGGGATCAGGCGGAAATTTGGCAGATATGATTAGGAACTAAGGACCAGTAAAGTTTGTTCAAGAGAAGTTGATCCATCAAAAAACATGGCCGCCGTGGGCCAATCAAAATATAGCTTGTTTGGCGGCCATATTGGGTTTTTTTATTTGATGGATTTAGAGGCCAAAATTGGTTTTATCTAGGCTTTTGGGTATTCTGATCTCAAATTTGCAATTTTCGAAACTGTCGGATAAACGGTTTGGTGGCCATCTTGGATCATTTTCCCGCCAAAAGCTCCCATACTAAAGCAATGGGAAATTAAAAATATCTTCTCGAGAACTTCTGGGCCAATTTCAATTATATTTGGCATGAAGCATCCTTACGGCATAGAGATTCAAGTTTGTTCAAACGAACCCGATCGGCCAATTTGGCCGGCGACCATCTTGGATTACGACCGATTTTTAAAAATGTCTAAAAGTCTTCTCCCAAACCATTTGATGGATCAATTCAAAACTCACGAAATATGATCTAGGGTAAGCGCTGAATCAAGTTTGTTCAAGGGACTTCTTCCTCAGAACCGCTGAAGCAATCGGGCCGAAATTTGTGATATAATTAGCAACTAAGGGCGATTAATGTTTGTTCAAGAGAAGTTGATTCGTCAAAAAACATGGCTGCGGTGAGCCAATCAAGATATAGTGTGTTTGTCAGCCATATTGGATTTTTTTTATTTGATAGATTTTGAGGCCGAAATTTGTTGTATTTAGGTTTTTGGGTATTCTGATCTCAAATTTGAAATTTTTGAAACTGTCGGATAAACAGTTTGGCAGCCATCTTGGATCATTTTCCCGCCAAAAGCTCCCATACTAAAGCAATGGGAAATTTAAAATGTCTTCTCGGGATCTACTGGGCCGATTTGAAGTATCTTTGGCAGGAAGCATCCTTATGGCATAGAGATTTCATTTTGTTCAAATGAAGCCGATCGGCCAATTTGGCTGGTGGCCATTTTGGATTTCGGCCAATTTCAGGAAATGTCTTTAAAAATCTCCGAAACCATTTGAGGGCTCGATTCAAAACTCACGAAATATGATCTAGGGTAAGTGCTGAATCAAGTTTGTTCAAGGGAACTTGATTGACCAAGTGGTTCAGCGGCCATCTTGGATGACCTAGTTTTGACAAAAACGACTTCTTCTCCAGAACCGCTGAAGCAATCAGGCCGAAATTTGTGATATATAATTAGCAACTAAGGGCAATTAATGTTTGTTCAAGAGAAGTTGATTCGTCTTCTCCGAAACCACTTGGGGAATCTTCATCTAGACCAAGAGGTAAGCCAAGTTTGTTCAAGAGGACTTGATTGACTAAATGGTTCAGCGACCATCTTGGATGTCGTGGTTTTCACGAAAAGACTCCTCCAGAATGGCGGAAGGGATAAGGCCGAAATTTGGGCCATTAAAATTTGTTCAAGGGAAGTTGATCCATCAAAAAAACATGGGCGCCATGGGGCAATCAAAATGTAGTGTCTTTGGCGGCCATATTACACTTGCAAAAATGTCCGCAAACTCATTTAAAAGAATGCTAAACCACCCACCAACAATTTTGACAAAAATTGATGGTGCTCCAGGTGAGCGACACGGGCCCCTTGGGCCTCTTGTTTTAATAATATCCTCCTTTTCTGCAAATGGACACTTCAAACCCAGCACAGAAGCCTCTTTTGCTGGTCCAATTATTAAAGGAAGGGAAAGGGGAAATAACAAATGATGTTTATTGGTAATTTCATACAATATTAAATAAACTACCACCGGTAAAAAATGGAAATGAATCAGAATTATTTCAGAAAAAGCGTTTACTAAATCTAGGAACCAATTAGTGATGTAGCTGGTCTTACGCCGTGTGTCAACTGTGTGTGCAGGTATACAGCGTAATCGAATATAACAAAAGCAAACCTGAATATAGTTTCGTAAGCGGTATGAATATTATTATCTATAGGCGGCGATGTAGCGCAATTAACTTGCTACTGTTAGTTCACTTTTGATCCTTTTGAAAACATTATATTTGAAAGTCACTGTTTCTGGTGGCAGCAACAAGTTTCGGTCAAAATGATTTCAAAATACACTGCTGGTTTCCAAGGTCGCAACATGATGCCTACTGAATATTTTGAAATTTGTGTAACTGAATTTAGATTCTGTCTCTGGAAACAACGGCTTTCAGTCAAATTCTTTTAAGATTAGACAGTATTTTACCTGCAGGAAGTAGTGGTGAATCAGCTTAGGGCGAATATAACAGATTATATGACCGGCTGTAGCAAATATTATTTATTCTCTGGCCATGCACCAGAGCGCACAGCATCACATGTGTCACAAATTGGTTCCCGCCAGAGTGACATAAATGGTATTTATTTGCTTTCAAATTAATCCGATGTATTTCTGTTTTTTTACTGGTGGTTGTAGGTTGATTATTATCTAAATCTATCATTTAAGAGCATTTGTTAGTTCCCTGGTCCTTTAAATGTTTACTGATTAAATGGTCAACTCTTGAGAATAATAGTATTTTTGCAGCTATAATCATGATAATGCTAAATGATATAGATAATCAATGTGCCCTTTAAATAGATGTTGTTTTATACAGAGATAACAATATTAAAATCTTCCTCAGGAATGAATATTATCGCCATGACATAGACGCTGCAAAAACACAGGACATTCGAAAAGATGACGCTAAATCTGATGCAGATGATCCCATGGAGAATGAGGATGATGATGAAGAGGATGAGGAGGATGAGGAGGAAGAAGAGAATGATGATGATGATGATGATGAACAGAGTGAGGAGAAAGAGATATATGCTGGTAGCAATGAGAATCAAGAGCAGATAACTTTGACAAGCAGAACGTCTATGCTGAAAGGAAAGAAGACCCTGACGTAAGGTTCACTGTAAAATTGTTTGTTGTGTTAAAATTTGAAACAAATCGGATCAGAAGTTTTTAAGATAAATCTATGGACGCACACATGCACGCACACACATGCATGCACACGCACACACACATGCACGCACGCACACGGTGTGAATATTAAGTATGTGTACACTATAGTGGTGATATATATATAAGGCCAATAAGTTGAGCGATGGTAGATTGCAGATCGATTCACTTATATTAGTTGCATATAACAACAGCAAATTTCAATCAATTTAATTATCAACTAGTCAAAATGGTTGTAGTATTGCTTCCATAAAGATGCTGTACAGCTAATCCTGAGATTACCATTACATACAGATCTCAGGAAAATATCAACCATGGATGTTGAATTTGTGCATAATTTGTCAACAGGCAGTCCATGCGATTTGCATTGAGAAAGAAATGTTTAACCATTTCACCGACAAATCCCGGAAAATGTATATTCTTTACGTTATAAAACCTACTCTGTTGAATATTTTGAAATGAATCTGACTGGAAGCCATTGCTACCTTAGGCAGCAACAGCTTCCAGTCAAATTAATTTCATAATATTCAACAGTCTTCCCTGTATGGTTGCCTTGAAAATGAGCTCTGGGGAATTCGTTGCTTAATATTATATGTCCTATAAATCTTTCTTTTCAGCACGCTGATCATCAAGTTGAAGTTGTTTGCTAAATTCCAGAATCCACGTCATCTACACCTTGAGTCCGAGCTTAAAGACATGTATCTTCAGGTATGTCATAGATGACTGTCTATCTTTTCATCCTAAGTAGAATAATGCTGGTGTTTAACACTAGTCGGCTATCTTTTCATCCTAAGTAGAATAATGCTGGTGTTTAACACTAGTCGGCTATCTTTTCATCCTAAGTAGAATAATGCTGGTGTTTAACACTAGTCACTAAGTAGAATAATGCTGGTGTTTAACACTAGTCACTAAGTAGAATAATGCTGGTGTTTAACATTAGCCACTAAGTAGAATAATGCTGGTGTTTAACACTAGTCACTAAGTAGAATAATGGTGGTGTTTAACATTAGTCACTAAGTAGAATAATGCTGGTGTTTAACACTAGTCACTAAGTAGAATAATGGTGGTGTTTAACATTAGTCACTAAGTAGAATAATGGTGGTGTTTAACACTAGTCACTAAGTAGAATAATGCTGGTGTTTAACACTAGTCACTAAGTAGAATAATGGTGGTGTTTAACACTAGTCACTAAGTAGAATATTGCTGGTGTTTAACACTAGTCACTAAGTAGAATAATACTGGTGTTTAACATTAGCCACTAAGTAGAATAATGCTGGTGTTTAACACTAGTCACTAAGTAGAATAATGGTGGTGTTTAACATTAGTCACTAAGTAGAATAATGCTGGTGTTTAACACTAGTCACTAAGTAGAATAATGGTGGTGTTTAACATTAGTCACTAAGTAGAATAATGCTGGTGTTTAACACTAGTCACTAAGTAGAATAATGCTGGTGTTTAACACTAGTCACTAAGTAGAATAATGGTGGTGTTTAACACTAGTCACTAAGTAGAATATTGCTGGTGTTTAACACTAGTCACTAAGTAGAATAATACTGGTGTTTAACACTAGTCACTAAGTAGAATAATGCTGGTGTTTAACACTAGTCACTAAGTAGAATAATGCTGGTGTTTAACACTAGTCACTAAGTAGAATAATGCTGGTGTTAACACTAGTCACTAAGTAGAATAATGCTGGTGTTTAACACTAGTCACTAAGTAGAATAATGTTGGTGTTTAACACTAGTCACTAAGTAGAATAATGCTGGTGTTTAACACTAGTCACTAAGTAGAATAATGCTGGTGTTTAACACTAGTCACTAAGTAGAATAATGCTGGTGTTTAACACTAGTCACTAAGTAGAATAATGGTGGTGTTTAACATTAGTCACTAAGTAGAATAATGCTGGTGTTTAACACTAGTCACTAAGTAGAATAATGGTGGTGTTTAACATTAGTCACTAAGTAGAATAATGCTGGTGTTTAACACTAGTCACTAAGTAGAATAATGCTGGTGTTTAACACTAGTCACTAAGTAGAATAATGCTGGTGTCTAACACTAGTCACTAAGTAGAATAATGCTGGTGTTTAACACTAGTCACTAAGTAGAATAATGGTGGTGTTTAACACTAGTCACTAAGTAGAATATTGCTTGTGTTTAACACTAGTCACTAAGTAGAATATTGCTGGTGTTTAACACTAGTCACTAAGTAGAATAATGGTGGTGTTTAACACTAGTCACTAAGTAGAATATTGCTGGTGTTTAACACTAGTCACTAAGTAGAATAATACTGGTGTTTAACACTAGTCACTAAGTAGAATAATGCTGGTGTTTAACAGTAGTCACTAAGTAGAATAATGCTGGTGTTTAACACTAGTCACTAAGTAGAATAATGCTGGTGTTTAACACTAGTCACTAAGTAGAATAATGCTGGTGTTTAACACTAGTCACTAAGTAGAATAATGCTGGTGTTTAACACTAGTCACTAAGTAGAATAATGGTGGTGTTTAACATTAGTCACTAAGTAGAATAATGCTGGTGTTTAACACTAGTCACTAAGTAGAATAATGCTGGTGTCTAACACTAGTCACTAAGTAGAATAATGCTGGTGTTTAACACTAGTCACTAAGTAGAATAATGGTGGTGTTTAACACTAGTCACTAAGTAGAATATTGCTTGTGTTTAACACTAGGCACTAAGTAGAATATTGCTGGTGTTTAACACTAGTCACTAAGTAGAATAATGGTGGTGTTTAACACTAGTCACTAAGTAGAATATTGCTGGTGTTTAACACTAGTCACTAAGTAGAATAATACTGGTGTTTAACACTAGTCACTAAGTAGAATAATGCTGGTGTTTAACACTAGTCACTAAGTAGAATAATGCTGGTGTTTAACACTAGTCACTAAGTAGAATAATGCTGGTGTTTAACACTAGTCACTAAGTAGAATAATGCTGGTGTTTAACACTAGTCACTAAGTAGAATAATGCTGGTGTTTAACACTAGTCACTAAGTAGAATATTGCTTGTGTTTAACACTAGTCACTAAGTAGAATAATACTGGTGTTTAACACTAGTCACTAAGTAGAATAATGCTGGTGTTTAACACTAGTCACTAAGTAGAATAATGCTGGTGTTTAACACTAGTCACTAAGTAGAATAATGCTGGTGTCTAACACTAGTCACTAAGTAGAATAATGCTGGTGTTTAACATTAGTAACTAAGTAGAATAATGCTGGTGTTTAACACTAGTCACTAAGTAGAATAATGCTGGTGTTTAACACTAGTCACTAAGTAGAATAATGCTGGTGTCTAACACTAGTCACTAAGTAGAATAATGCTGGTGTTTAACACTAGTCACTAAGTAGAATAATGCTGGTGTTTAACACTAGTCACTAAGTAGAATATTGCTTGTGTTTAACACTAGTCACTAAGTAGAATATTGCTGGTGTTTAACACTAGTCACTAAGTAGAATAATGGTGGTGTTTAACACTAGTCACTAAGTAGAATATTGCTGGTGTTTAACACTAGTCACTAAGTAGAATAATACTGGTGTTTAACACTAGTCACTAAGTAGAATAATGCTGGTGTTTAACACTAGTCACTAAGTAGAATAATGCTGGTGTTTAACACTAGTCACTAAGTAGAATAATGCTGGTGTTTAACACTAGTCACTAAGTAGAATAATGCTGGTGTTTAACACTAGTCACTAAGTAGAATAATGCTGGTGTTTAACACTAGTCACTAAGTAGAATAAAGGTGGTGTTTAACACTAGTCACTAAGTAGAATAATGCTGGTGTTTAACACTAGTCACTAAGTAGAATAATGCTGGTGTTTAACACTAGTCACTAAGTAGAATAATGCTGGTGTCTAACACTAGTCACTAAGTAGAATAATGGTGGTGTTTAACACTAGTCACTAAGTAGAATAATGGTGGTGTTTAACACTAGTCACTAAGTAGAATATTGCTGGTGTTTAACACTAGTCACTAAGTAGAATAATGGTGGTGTTTAACACTAGTGGTGTTTAACACTAGTCACTAAGTAGAATATTGCTGGTGTTTAACACTAGTCACTAAGTAGAATAATACTGGTGTTTAACACTAGTCACTAAGTAGAATAATGCTGGTGTTTAACACTAGTCACTAAGTAGAATAATGATGGTGTTTAACACTAGTCACTAAGTAGAATATTGCTTGTGTTTAACACTAGTCACTAAGTAGAATATTGCTGGTGTTTAACACTAGTCACTAAGTAGAATAATGGTGGTGTTTAACACTAGTCACTAAGTAGAATATTGCTGGTGTTTAACACTAGTCACTAAGTAGAATAATACTGGTGTTTAACACTAGTCACTAAGTAGAATAATGGTGATGTTTAACACTAGTCACTAAGTAGAATAATGGTGGTGTTTAACACTAGTCACTAAGTAGAATAATGGTGGTGTTTAACATTAGTCACTAAGTAGAATAATGCTGGTGTTTAACATTAGTCACTAAGTAGAATAATGCTGGTGTTTAACATTAGTCACTAAGTAGAATAATGCTGGTGTTTAACACTAGTCACTAAGTAGAATAATGCTGGTGTTTAACACTAGTCACTAAGTAGAATAATGCTTGTGTTTAACACTAGTCACTAACTAGAATAAAGGTGGTGTTTAACACTAGTCACTAAGTAGAATAATGGTGGTGTTTAACACTAGTCACTAAGTAGAATAATGGTGGTGATTAACACTAGTCACTAAGTAGAATAATGCTGGTGTTTAACACTAGTCACTAAGTAGAATAATGCTTGTGTTTAACACTAGTCACTAACTAGAATAATGCTGGTGTTTAACACTAGTCACTAAGTAGAATAATGGTGGTGATTAACACTAGTCACTAAGTAGAATAATGCTGGTGTTTAACACTAGTCACTAAGTAGAATAATGCTGGTGTTTAACACTAGTCACTAAGTAGAATATTGCTGGTGTTTAACACTAGTCACTAAGTAGAATATTGCTGGTGTTTAACACTAGTCACTACGTAGAATAATTCTGGTGTTTTAGTCACTAAATTTGGTTAGGTAAATCAAGAGAGAGAAATAAAAAATATTTACCTATTGAATGTCCATTTACTGGCCAAGAGAAGACTTTTAATAATAACCACTGTAATGACTGGCGCAGTTATTGAGCCAGTCATTCCAGTAGTAAATTTTAAAAAGTAGTGTTCTCTTGGCTTGCAAATGAACATTCCTCAAGACCACTACTGAGGCTGGTTTTGGCTGGCTTCACAATAAAAGGGTTAGTTGAACCAACTGTGAAGATCAATTTGTTACTTCCTCTGGTATTCAGTAGATTTGACTCGACTTTTTCACTAACATCCACTACATGTTCCAATGCTAGGTTACCCATCTCAACACGACACCTTAAGTAAGTACAAAATAAGTGTGTAAAAATGCTCTATTTAATATTTTGAAAGTAACTTTACTGCAAAAGGAATTCAACAGGTTTCCTGTATATTTTCCGTAACAAGGTAATACTGTAATTTAAGCTTTCCTCCGCTGCTTATTCTTCTATGTCGATGTCTCTGCTTTCTTTTTATACTCCACCAAAGAAATTGGAGAGGTATTACGTGATGGTGTTTAGGTGAAAATTCATAGTGTGGTATTATGTGATGGTGTTTAGGTGAAAATTCATAGTGTGGTATTATGTGATGGTGTTTAGGTGAAAATTCATAGTGTGGTATTATGTGATGGTGTTTAGGTGAAAATTCATAGTGTGTTATTATGTGATGGTGTTTAGGTGAAAATTCATAGTGTGTTATTATGTGATGGTGTTTAGGTGGAAATTCATAGTGTATTATTATGTGATGGTGTTTAGGTGAAAATTCATAGTGTGGTATTATGTGATGGTGTTTAGGTGAAAATTCATAGTGTCACTGGAGAAGGGGCTGAAGAAGAAACCTATCAAAATCGACGATGATCACAAATCCAATATGTCAACCAGTGGCCATTTTGAAAATTAGTGTGTGAGTTACCTTCCTGGTCATTAAGTAGAATAATGCTGGTGTTTAACACTAGTCCCACTGAGGAGGGTAACTCCGCTACCGTTTATCGGATCACTTTGAACTTCATAGAATGACTGGACTAGGTCTAAGGAAGAAACCTATCGATTATCCTTGAAAATTTATCACTGAAAATTACTGGCTTGTCTCGATAACCGAGCCAGTCATTCCAGTGATAAATTTCCAAAAATAGAGCGATAACTTCATTGAGAAACTCTGCTGCCATTTATTGGATTGCTTGAAAACTTCAAATGATGACTGGACTAGGTCTGAGGAAGAAGTCTATAGAAATTTACAATCCGATATTTCCAGATGGTCACAAGCCATCGATGACCATCTTGAAAATTGGGTTGAGGAGGGTAACTCCGCTACCGTTTATCGGATCACTTTGAACTTCATTGAATGACTGGACTAGGTCTAAGGAAGAAGCCTATCGACTATTTTTGAAAATTTATCACTGAA
Organism: Chaetoderma sp. LZ-2023a; assembly: GCA_034401795.1. Lineage (NCBI taxonomy): Eukaryota > Metazoa > Mollusca > Caudofoveata > Chaetodermatida > Chaetodermatidae > Chaetoderma > Chaetoderma sp. LZ-2023a. Next base: position 17,156,823 of record CM067374.1, read on the forward strand.
AATTACTGGCTTGTCTCGATAACCGAGCCAGTCATTCCAGTAAAAAATTTGGACAGTCAATAAACAAATATTTAGAATGTCTTGACCAAATTTGACCATTAAAGTGTTCAGTACCACCTCTATATAAAGGCAGCTGTAGCTGATATTGTATCTGTTAATCTTGTTTCAGTTGCTGATGCACAGTGATGCTGATGTGCAGCAAGTGGCTTTCAGCTGCTTAATGACGTACAAATACAAATATCTCACACCTTACAGGTAAGGAGAGAGAAAATTGTACCTATTGACCTTTGGTACTAAGAACATCCAAGCAGCGATGTTTGTTTTGGAACAATAATGTCAGTATTACAAAGCACAAAATGTTGTCGTCTTAGCGATCTATCCATCGAAATGTCAGTGTCTCATTTTCAAGACAACCAGGAAATGGCAAAGCTTTCAGCGGTTTTGCTGCAAGTCTATTCAGGAATAAGTTCATACTGTCTGACACAAGCGAGACGAATGATGAAGTTTCCTTCCTTCGGGGTGAGGAGAAGTGGAGTAAAAACAGAATCTTGGGCTCACTCTTGGATTTCATCCGCCATCGTAAATCACTGGATAACTGGAAAGTAGAAACATTACTTTGGATTCAAGGCTCTAAAATTCTCATGAAAGTTAAGATGCGCATATAAGATGATACATGTGGGTCAGTAATGCAGTACAATTGTGAGAGCTGGCCAGCTCTAAAGGCCGTCTTGAACAATCACGATGTTTGTCATCACAAACACTTGCAAGCCTTCATAAATCACTGCTGACCACACAGCCTAGTCTCAAACTCTGCAAAACTGTCGAACTGTTCCACACTATCAGCGTAGCGCAACTACGATAGTCAAAGCTGTTGAATATTTTAAGACTAATTCGATTCGAACCTGTTGCTTCCATAATCGGCAACAACTCCCAGTCAATTTACTTTCAAAATATTCAACAGAATATTGCTTATATCAAAATGCTTTGTCATTTCTGGTTAAAGTCTAAGTGTTAAAGATGCACCTCTTTTGTACTCAAACTGCAGGTGGTTTGATGGAGTAACCAGAAGCATGATTGAATGTGATTTTGACACCAATAAAGTAAATCACGTTTCTCCACATTGACGTGCTAAATATCTAATTATCTGTTAGGCATTAGAAATAGTTTGTCCATATTGTCTTTATTTCTATAAGCTATTTGTTTTCTTTATCACACCATTTCTTATGCATCTTTTTCTCCAGAGCGAACTTTGATCGTCTGCTCGATAACAAGACATTTAAAAATGAACTTGTTCTGTTCAGCATCGATGAGACAGCTGGTGTCGTCGGTACAGACCATCGTGGAAAGCTGCTGCCAGTACTTATGCGGTAAGATGTTACAGTCTCTTGTATAGGCAGACACACTCATGCACATGTCTGTTGTGGAGCTGTACATCGCTGTATGGCACCCAATGTCCCGCTGTCTGATCTAAGAATGAATGAATGAAGTTTTAACTATGCCCCACACATCTCTAGTTAAGCTACACCCACGCTTTTCCTGTGTTGGGAATCAATCCCTGCACTCCCTGAATCTCAATTTCCAGAAAACTATAGAGGTAAGCTGTTGAATATTTTGAAACTAATTTGACTGTTGGCTGTTGCTGCAATAACAGTGCCCAGTCAAATTAGTTTCAAACTATTCAACAGCATGTGACGAACTTAACTACGTCATTCCTGATGTCACATAGTTGATTATGACATCATTTGATTGACTGGGAAACTGGAATCCTACACTATATAGAATGTTATAGTTTTGCATAATGCCTAGATGTGTCGACATCCACAAGTTCAGGCCTATAGTCTTAGAAGTGAGAAATGAAATGACTATTATATTCAGCAATTTCTCATTAAGTGTTTTGTCTAGATCTCCAAATGGCCATTTCTCAAGATCACGTGACCATTAACGGGTTGAAGGCATTGACGATGAGAACATAGAAAGATTTGTTGAACTAATGGATTGTTTTCCCTGGAATTTCTACAGCAATGGAGAGAGATCTTATCTGTCACTCAAGTCGCTGACGTCGTAATCAAATAGTCACATGTTAGCTGACATCACAATCAAAATGATGTCTAACTCTGCCATGAAAATCGAAAAGTCTGTCACAAATTATAACAAATGTATGCATGTCTTTGATAAATTTATGACTTAAAAAACATTTTTTTGAATATTTTGAAACATTTCACTGTGAGCTATTGCTGCCATAGGTAGGAACAGACACCGGCCAATTTAGTTTCAAAATATTCAATATTATAGGTGTATAGTTACCCTCAATTTTAGATTCTGGGAATTCTGGTTTCAAAGTTTGAAATCGATTCAAACATAAAACAGTAGGAAGAAACTTATCTAGAAATGGATGGAGCCATGTGGCTCGCATAAAAACTTAGAACTTGTATGAGTCAGTATTTTCGTGTACACAGATTTGAAACTTGCTTGCAGTCTCACAGTGCTTAGTCATACATGTGATATTCAATCCAAGCTAATCCATCCAATACCAGCTTCATCTGTCTCATACATGTTCATTTGTAGAATCTTGTATGGCAAGATGCACTCGAAGGCTATCAAAGACACCTACAGCAATAAGGGCCACAGCAATGCACGACGTGCCATTGTGTTTCGTTTCCTCGCTGGATGTGGCCCCTCAGAGTTACAGCCCTTTGTTGATCTCATCTTTGAACCATGTAAAGACTTCATTTCAGGTAAATGACAAACATGGTTAACCCGCGTCTTCCTATATCCACATAAATATGGAACTGGTTTTGGTGTTAATTTAGCTCAAACTTGCCATTATAATCAATTACACAACATGTAAGCTGACGTCACAATCAAAATGCATAATGAATGGTGTCTAGCTCAGTCGTGAACTGAACATTGGATAGGCTGTCAAGTGTACGCATTGTATGTCTACTATTTAATAAACAGTCTATTGAATATTTTGAAACTGATTTGACTACTAGATGCGTTACTAGTTGTGAGTCACAACTAAAAATTGATATTGTTCAAACGGGGAATGTAACATAACTAAATAGTATTTATAAATCATCCTGGAGAATACAGCGCATGTATCGATTCCCGGCCGGGCTGCGGCTTTGTGTTCCTGAGCAAAGAACTTCACTCTGCATTGTTTCAGTACACCTGTCTGTAAAATAGGTACCTGTGAAGGCAGTGTCGGCAATACGGAATGTAAGAATCATTGAGCACCTATATATGGCAGCCAGGCTGAAGGGAGTTGAGATTGTGTGGGAATGAAAAAGGCCCAATGGCCCGAAGCCGACTGAGTGTGCAAGTGGAGCAGACTTTAAACCCTGAACTATACCTATATAATTATATAGTTTGCTTTCTTAATTCTTATGCGAATGCTAACCATTCATACGATAACTCCTGTTCATTTTGTAAACAATGTTGCCGAAAGATGCTGTCTAAAATAGCAACAGCTTGCAGCAACCTTTTTCACTTCAAGAGTATACTTACCTCCCTAATACTTTTGATATTGCTAAATATTGGCTTTCACTCAATAAACACTCAGATTTAAAACAGTTAGGTGCCCCTACTGGGCAGGGAGTCAGAGCGTAGTCTGGCGGATGCCAGCCCCACCACCGCGCATGCGCAGACTAGCACTACCTCTTTGCTAGATTATTGGCAAAGAGAACACACATGTCTTTTTGAGTCATAAGTTTTTTTTTTGCTCTTAAACTGTTTTTTGGTGTATCTTTTGGAGTGATAGTGTCTGATTTGTATGGCAGGAGGGAACACTTCGCCACAGGAGGACTTAGGACCTTTAAATCAGGTGACTTCTAGTAAAATTAGCGAGTTTTCTTCCCGGTGTATTGTGTTTCCGGGACTCGCGTTTACCGTGATAAGCGCCTTAGTTAGTTGGTTTATGTCAACTCGGTGCTACCTAGGACTAATTTCTCTTTCTGTTTATGTCCACAGGTCTGTATGACGCTAGGTGGTGACATCACAGTAGCAGAGAGTTAGTTTTCTCTCCACCATGGTTCCATTTCCTACTAACACTGTTAGGTTATCTAACCAAATGAAAAATATGTCCAGTGAGTTGGAGGCCTAGTATAAAGGTCTTCTCACTTTGCCCTCTTGATCCAATTCCTTCCCCATGAGGTGGAGAGAGTTAAGAGGCGTGCAGATGGTGGAGTTCTCCGGTTCGTCACGTTGGATGGTTTGTCTATACAAAGTGTCAGGTATCTAGTTATTGATAATGTGGTGATGTTAATTATTGTAAACAAACAAAGGGAGATAATTAACATTTTTGCCAGAAAAGAGTTATCTATATGTATCTGATGGTTGTGTAGTCGACTTATCCATTCAGCATACAATTCGTCCTTGCACTTGGATGTTTTGTTGGGATCGAATTTTTCCTGTCACGGGATTAATGACGTCATAATCAGCCTGGCTATGTGTTTATCAGCAATTCAAGCGCTATGCTGGTTTCTGATGTATATTGATCTTTATGATCGTTTTCCTTCTCTTTGAGTTGGATTGAGTTTCTAAGCTTAACTAGTTGCTCATACTCCTTGTCCTTTGCCCTGTTTCAGGGACCGGGTTGCGCGTCCTGTGGTCGTTTTCTTCAGGAAAAGTTCTGGCCGCATCTGTGCTATCAATGTAGCCCTTGTGGTCCATTGGTTAATTGTGACATATGTAAGCACTGGGGGGGCGAGTTAATGTCCGAATTCTTGTGCTACTTACAGGCGACGGACAAGGTGGTAGAGGAGGAGAAGAAGAAGAAGCGGAAACGAGAGGTTGTAAGTAGGAAGGGTAAGGGGAAGGTCTCGTCCGCGGTGGATATGGAGGCCTTCCGGACCGAGATGTTGGGAGAGATGAAGAGGACAATAAAGGATTTGGTTCCAGGGTTGCTTCGTGGCATGCTTCCTGGACCAAATCCTTTACTGTCCTCATCATCGGCTTCGGAGCAGGTAATCCCCGCCTCTGGATCGATTTTCCTTAGTCCGCTTCCGTTGTTCGACGATTCAGAGGTGGCCCCATTAGAGGGGGCGTTCCACGGCCCTGGCAGCAGGCTTATTGCCGCGCCGATAGGGGACCGTGGACGGTTGTCGCTGGAACCCGCGGGCTGCTTATCAGTCCAGGGGTATCCGCACGCCGCGGTGGCCAGTACCTCCTATGGCACCGTTCCTGGTCAGCCCGGGTTAGCTCTCTTTGCTGACCCGGGGTCTAATCTTTCTGACCAGGGTAATGAGGATTACCTGCTAGGGTCGCCGTCTGACGACGTGGACATGGATGAAGACGTTTGTGCACCCCTCGCGGGGAATACAGGCGCCTTATTCCACGGTTTTACTCACCCTGGAGTAAAGTCCGCGGCTCAGGTGGTGGCCCAGGGCGCTGCTGATGGCCAGCGGTACCGCATACCTCGGCTTGCCGAGGGTGTTGCTGGTGCTGGCCGGGCCCGTGGTGAGACTATATATACCCCGCGCTCTGCCACGGTGCCTGCTCCTGGTCAAACCAGTGATATTCTCATGCCGGTGCTGTCAGGCCCGCGTGTTTTCCCTGGCTTGCCAGGTGTATCAGCATACCCGCCGTCAAGCTCTACTGCTTGCGCTCAGGAGGAAGACGAAGGACCCCGTCTTGTAGAGCGCTCGCGGTTAGCCACGGAGGAGGATTGGTATGACGCTTGCCAGTGGTTGGTGAGCGTTAGGCCTGATCTGCCCGTGGAGCAGTCGGCTAGCCAGCGTGTTCACACGCCGTGGTTAGCTGGGAAACCGACTGCTAACGCTATGCCTTCTCTGCCGCTGGCGGAGCATGTCGTTGACATGTTCAAGGCGGCGGAGTCGTCCATTAAGTCGAGTGGACGTCTCGCGAAGGCCCCTCGCGAGGTGGCCAGGCGTTGTCGCATCGTGCCCCTGGATTACCAGCGGTACGGTGTGGTACCCAAGCCCAGCGTGGATGACCGCGCGGCTTTGGGTGAGGATGCGCGGCCAGGCTCCCGTTCTGACACGGGTGTCTTGTGCGCGAATGCGTTGCGTTCGGCGAATACCGCGTTGCGTGATGCGGAGGAGAGTGGGAGGGCTTCGATTGCCGCTCTGTCCCACGTCTCCCAGCTGTTACAGGGGGTAGTAACGGCATCCGCATCGCGCCAGCCAAGTCCGGTCACTGTCCAGCGAACCATCCAGGATGGTATTAACCTGGCGCTGGACTGTATGACTCGGGCGGTGACCAGGAGTGTCAGGGCAAGACGCACGTTTGCCCTGGACAATCTGTGCCCGTCTCAGGACCTGTACAATAGGCTACTGCGTACGCCTATGACGGGCCCTGGTCTTTTTGGAGGTGAGGGATGTCGCCACCTCCAAGAGACGGTCACCCTGGTGAATAACCAGAGGGCGCTGCGCGAGCAGTTTGATGTGCTGCGTCGTGCTAACGCTCGCGCCGCGGCCCCGGCGTATCGTCCCCTGCAGGCTCGAGGTGGTGCTGGCCAGGTCAGTGGCCAGCCACCGTCGCAGCGTCGGCCTCGGCCGCGTGCGATTCGGCCAGCAGCGAGGGGGGCGCAGGTTCCTCAGGCGCCGTCAGCCAGGCAGCCGCCCGCGCACCGAGGTGCGCGCGGGGCGGGGCGGGGCGCGCGAGGATCTGGGCGTGGTTATCGGTCCTGACAGGACGCTTACCGCGGTAAGAACCACTCCGGTGTGTATGGCGACGGAGACAGTGCCGCTCTTGCATGCCTCGTGTCCACCGCGGTCCCTAGGTGGGCCGGTGGGAGGCCGGCTAGCCGGCCACATGCAAGAGTGGGAACGGTTAACTCAGGACCGTTTAGTCTTGCGATGGCTTTCCGTCGGGTATCATCCAGAGTGGGTGACAGGCCCGCCGTCGCGACTGTCTCTGGTGCCAGTCTGGACTCCCATTCCGAGAGATCCAGAGCAAAGGTTGTGTATCGAGGAGGAGATAAATTCCCTCATACAAAAGGGAGCTATTCAGCCGGCACAAAGGTGTCCGGGCTTCTATTCAACCCTGTTCTTAGTAACAAAACGCACCGGAGGGTGGAGACCGATTCTCAACCTCAAGCCATTGAACAAGTTCATCGAGACGCCCAGTTTCAAGATGGAAACGGTGCGCTCGGTGTTGGCGGGGTTGGAGAGGGGGATGTGGACGGCGTCGATAGATTTGAAGGACGCTTATTTCCACATCCCCATCCACGGGAGTTTCTGTCGCTTCCTGAGATTTGCATTCCAGTGCAGACAGTGGGAATTCAGGGTGTTGCCCTTCGGAATTTCCACGGCTCCTCGGGTTTTCACCCGTGTGGTTCTTGCGATCACAGCATACCTCCGCAGGAGAAGCATAGCAGTCCACACGTACATAGACGACTGGCTGTTGAAAGCGCACACCCGGGAAAGTTTGTCCGCCAATCTGGAGATTGTTTTGAAAATTCTCACAGACTTGGGCTGGATGATCAATTTCCCAAAATCAGAGCTGACTCCATCCCAGAAGTTTGTTTACCTGGGGATGTTCTTCGATCTAGAGACAGGATATGTTTATCCTACTCAGGAGAGAGTTCAAAAACTCATCTCGTTGATTCAGTCAGTGTGCGACAGTCGTCATGTCCTGGCACGGGTTTACTTGAGAATGCTGGGGTTGATGGTTTCGTTGGAACCAGTCATTCCTCAGGCCGCCTTACGCAGGCGGCCGATCCAGTTGTTTCTCATGACACAATGGACCCAGAGTACAGGTTCGCTGGACTCGAATGTGTCAGTGTTGGCGCCTCTGATTCACCACCTGCAATGGTGGTTGAATACAGAGAATCTCTTGCCGGGGGTTTTGCTAACCCCTCCCCACCCTCAGGTGACTGTGTATACAGATGCATCGATGGAGGGCTGGGGAGCTTCCCTGGAAGAATCCACGATATCAGGGCTTTGGAATCTGGAACAGTCAAAGGAACATATAAATCTACTGGAGCTAAGAGCAGTAGTCCTGGGCCTGGAACATTTCTTACAGAAAGTTCAGGGCAAGATTGTTCTTATTCGTTCAGACAACTCAACAGTTGTGACTTACATAAACCGCCAGGCCGGAACGAAGTCGCCCAGTCTCTGTATGATGACATGGAAACTGCTTTGTTGGTGTCTGGATCACCAGATTACCTTGAAAGCAGTTCATATTCCGGGAAGGTTAAACCTGCTAGCAGACTCATTGAGCCGAAGGATGAGTGTTTTACCCACGGAATGGCAACTAAATCAATGTGTGGCGGATCGTCTGTTCGACCATTGGGGGAAACCCAACATCGATTTGTTCGCAACGAAGAAGAATGCGAAGATGACGACGTACGTCTCTCCGATTCCGGATCCAAGCGCTTTCGCAACAGATGCGTTAGCTATCAGCTGGGGGAGAATGTATGCATACGCATTCCCTCCAGCAATCCTGATTCCAAAAATTCTTCAGAAAATCAGACAAGAGGAATGCCAAGTGCTTCTGATCGCCCCGGATTGGCCAAGCCGATCATGGTATACGGATCTGCTGGACCTTCTGGTCTGCAATCCGGTTCCTCTGCCTCTGATGGACGATATTATCTTCCAGGGCAAGGCCCTTCACAACAATCCGTCAATGTTCAGATTGACTGCGTGGATGTTGTCAAGGAATCTAGAATTAAGGAGGGCTTTTCTGAGCAAGCAGCCATGTTTATGGCCAAAGCCAGGAGGGGGTCAACCTCCAGAGCATATAATTATAAAATCAACAGATTTGCAGAATGGTGCTCAAAAAGATGTATTGATCCAATGGATTCATCTATTCAAGTAGTAGCTGATTTCCTCTGTCACCTCTATGATGCCTATAGCCTCAAGCCTAACTCTATTGCTGGTTATAAGTCAGCATTAATGTCTGTTATTCCTTGCTTGGCTAAGAGGGGAAGTGATGAAGTAAATACATTGAATGTATTAATTAAGGGCATGGGCAATCTAAGACCAAGGAATCCACCTGTGATTCCGTCTTGGAGTTTATCGCTAGTGCTTCAAGTACTAGGTGATAAGCCTTTTGAACCACTTAGTTCCATTTCTATGAAACTATTAACACTGAAGACTGTGTTTTTAATTGCTGCGGCCTCGGCTAGGCGTAGGAGTGAAATTCATGCCTTATCAGCCGAGGATGACCGTTTTGTGGTTTCAGGGGAAGGCCTTAAGCTGCTACCTAGGATTAATTTCTTGGCTAAAAATCAGTCGTTGAAATATCCAGGTCAACCTATTATTTTGCCTGCTTTAACTAGATATGATCCTAATTCTAAAGCATGGTGTCCCGTCCGGGCGCTGCGCCGGTACAAACAACGTACGGCGGCATGGCGCACCGACCAGTCAGCGTTATGGTTGTCATATATTGAACCCCATGGGAGGGCTTCTAAGGACACCATTTCCAGGTGGATTGTGGAATGCATTCAGTTTTGCCATAAATCCGCCACCGGGAAGCAGGTTGACGTGGCCAAGGCTCACAGTGTCCGCGGCGTAGTGACATCCACGGCCCTATTTAATGGGGTCCCTGTGGATGATATTATGTCGGTGGCTCAGTGGCACTGTGAGTCAAGTTTTACAGACCATTATCTCCGTGACACCTCTAATCCTCTCGCCTTGTCGGTTTTGAAAAAATAAATCGGTTTATATTTTTTGAGGAGGTTTTTCCTCATTACTTATATATTTCACAATTAATTTATGGAAACACCCACTTTTTTGGGCCTGCATCAGTCTTTACCAATGGGAAGATGATGTCAGCAGCCATTTTCAACAAGGTCAGTCTTGTTCATGTGTTGTCCGTTGTTGATTGTATTGTCACGATTACCCGTTATTAATATGGTGATGGTTTGTGTATTTGTGTGGTTCATTGTTGAGAGTTACGAAAATGGAGCTTTTTCGTCTCTGTCCTGTAGTACATGGCACTTGTACGTAGAGAGCGTATAGGACATTGAGGTCAGTCGACTCTTCCTCCCAGGAAGGAGGGGGGGGGAGCGCATATGACATTCGGTCATCTCTCATACATCGGTGGTGTTATCCGATGGTTAGTCAAATCCTGACTGTTTTTTCTTACAGTTTCAGAAGTTTAAGTGCCTTAAACGCAGAAAAGCGTATAGGGATGAGCTGGTCTTTTGACCTCGCCTCCCTCCCGCCAGATTCACTTTCGAATTCTGGCAATATCAAAAGTATTAGGGAGGTAAGTATACTCTTGAAGTGAAATAAACGAAATCTAGGATTTCTTTTTTCACGAGAGAGTTGATACTTACCTCCCTAGATACGGACCCGGCCTCTCCACCCCACAGAGGCTCGGTCTTCAGGCTCTTAATAGTTGCATGTGTGTCAGCCAATAATCTAGTCAGAGGAAGTGCTAGTCTGCGCATGCGCGGTGGTGGGGCTGGCATCCGCCAGACTACGCTCTGACTCCCTGCCCAGTAGGGGCACCTAACTGTTTTAAATCTGAGTGTTTATTGAGTGAAAGCCAATATTTAGCAATATCAAAAGTATTAGGGAGGTAAGTATCAACTCTCTCGTGAAAAAAGAAATCCTAGATTTCGTTTAGTTTCCAATATGAACCTCTTCAATCTTCTAGTGACTATATAACAATTAGCATTTGACCTCAGTGTGATCAAATTTAATGCATTTCAGATGACCTTCTTGGACGGTTACAGGAAATCAAGAGTGGCATAAATCTCTCCAAGGTCTTGTCACTGAAAAGAATTAGAAGGTAGGCACTAGGATGAGACTATGATTATGGTGGAGTAGGGCTGCACGATATACCGATTCCATAATGAAAACTAATATCATACACTACTGACAGTTTAAAAACGCCTATAAAATATAAATTTTAAAACCCAAATATGAACATATTTTTGTATCATCAATGTTAAAAACCATGGACAATCATGAAAATCTCAATGAGTAATAATCCTGCATGGGCAAGTTGCTACACCAACATAATACCATCTTAAGTGGGCCAATGTATGCACCACCAGACGCAGTCACCCACTGAAGCTACATCCATATCAAGCAACAGTTAGCCAGTACCAGAGCTCCTTCCTACCTAGAGTGGTACCAGTATGGAACAACCTGGCTGAAGAGACTCATCAGCACGGCTGTAGAGATATTCACGATCTACATCCATGAGACAACAGTCTAAAACTGAACGAGACGTTGTTAATAATAGACATAAAGTTTGTAAAATGAATTAATGGTCTGTGAAACCCAGACATGTTTATGAAGCGTTATGACCTTTAGGATTTTGCGTAGTATTAGTGCAGATACAGATGCCTATGACATGTTTTTCCGGGAAATATCTATATTATTTAGGCCGCTTCCACTGATCATTCCATTCCCATTTTCTCATTGGCTATCATTAACCAGCATTTTAGCCTTTAGTTTTCAAAATTGTTTAGAGTAATTATGCATGCCGTAATTTCTCGACTAAAGGCCGCCCTCGAATATAGGACGCTGTCCCAAATTTGACCAAAATCTGCCCAAAAAACTCTTGTATTCAAGTATAAGACGCTGTTAAATTTAGAAAAAACATACCTTTAAAAAATCGAAAATTGGTATAAAAAATAACCATCACTCCGCATCATGTTTAATGCATGACTAAAAATTATCATGATGTTAGAGAAATTATTAAATAGGACCGCCTAAATATCGTGTATCTTCAATAAAGATTGTTTATTACATCAAAATCAATCTAATTTTGGCATAAAATGTCTCCTTGAAAACATCGAAATCGCGTGATAGAAACAGATTGTAATGGCTCTTTTGCATTTGGAGGCGCTGTGTGATCTTATGCGCTAACGGGAGTTGGTTATCTGGCTCTTTTGTGATTGGAGGCGCTGTGTAATCTTATGCGCTAACGGGAGTTGGTTATCAAACAGGTACGGGAACATTCAGTTCCTATCGCGCAATGATGATATATAGCAATTTCCGAGTTCCGAGTCCAGAATATTTATATCCGAGTACTCGCTCTAATTAGAATAAAGATCTTTTGCGATTGGAGGCGAATCACGTGATTTATACACGTATCTTTTCTCGACGCCATTTTATGTCAAATTCTGGATTAATTTTGATGTAATAAGTGATATGTATTAAAGAATAAGCAATATTTAGGCGCCCCAATTTAATAATTTCACTTCCGCTTGGTGTTTTTGGAGTATACATTAAACATAGTCGTCAGGCGGCGCGAATTGGCTAGGGTAACATTTAGTTCAATTTCCGTGGTATAATCTGTGACTTTTTATGAAAAATTTCGACCCAAAAATGTGCGGAAGGAATGTTCTCGATTATAGTACGCACCCCCCTTTCTAGTACATGTGTTTTGACCAAAAAACTGCGTGCGTCCTTTAGTCGAATTTTAACGGTATATTAGTGGAGCCAGTGGTAAATTGTAAAAAAATACTCTTCTCTTGGCCTGCAAGTTGACCTTCCTCCAGACCACTACAGAGGCCGATTGTGGCCAGCTTGATTATTGAAAAGTTATATAAACTGTTTATGTTTCAGTATTCTGGACACAGTGAATATAATTTGTGATAAACTCGGGCATCTCTTACAAGACTTTATGCCATCTTTGCTGCAAATCTTACTGGGTATTAGCGCTCTGTGTGGTCAATGTTTAGATTCCAGAGACGACATCCGGCCGGCAGCAATTAGTTCACTGAAAGCCCTTCGGCAAATGGCTCTTGTCAGAATCAAAGAGGTACTGTAAAAAAACACAGTGTCGTCACGAGGTGTCGTGAGACTTGTAATTACAATCTGTCTGTCTGTCTGCCTGCCCATCCGCCTTCCTGTCTGTCTGTCCGTCCATCCATCCACCCTCCTGCCCGCCTTCCTGTCTGTCTGTCAGTGTCCGTGTGTCCATCTGCCCACCCGCCCGCTCATCCGTCCGCCTTCATGTCTGTCTGTATCCATCTGATCATTAAACCTAGCACTGACTGGTTTTTAGTTGCGTCAGGATGCTATTTGCAAGGACATGTTCACACAGCTAACACAACTTTCATTTACAATACTGAACTGGTATTTTAACAGTGAATAACTTGTACAGTACCTAGCAAGAATTAGATAGCTGATGGAGCGCTGTCGAATGCAATTTTGTTTCACATAAAAGTAGCCCTCCTCTCTCAGTTAAGAGCTTAAAATAGTTACTGAAAGTCACGTGATTGTACCAGTTGAACACAAAACTGTACTCAAAATGAGAAAATACTTTGGCCGGAACGAGCCAGTCTAATATGGCAAATGAGCAAATTATGAAATATTTTGTGCTTAATGTACTTATATCTGTATATATTGTATTATGTACAGATATTTATCTCTTTGTGTGACACGTTTTCCTTTCATATTTCTCAGTTTTTCATCAACTTTGAAAACTACAGTTTCACCGCAGTTGAGTTGGATGGAATCTTTGCATCAGCAGTCTGGCCACGTGTAAGTTTTTAATTTTTATATCCCATGATTTGTCTGTTTAGAAGATTTGTTCATAAGCTCATCATGCATCCTTCAATTCTAACATTTTAACCCGCCTCTACCATGCTCTTGATGTCCATTTGTAAGTCTTGTAAAAGACAATTTTTGAAGATTTACCACTGAAATGACTGGCTCGATAATTGAGCCAGTTATTCCAGTGGTAAATTTTCAAAAATTATATTTTCTTGGCCTACAATTGGACATTCAATTTCAATAAGCAAATAGTTTGATATTCTTGATTAAATTTAGGAATTGAGGAATCTAGTTTCTCAGTCAATCTTATGATGTCATTATCAACCACGTGACATCATAATCAATGAATGACTCGATTTAGTCCGTCTTAAATGCTTAATAGTCCGTCAGGTTGTACGAATTGTATGTCTTTGCTATTTAATAGGCAGCAACAACGCACAATTTAAATTAGTTTCAAAATACTCAACAGCTTACCTGTATAGTTTTCTGGAATTTCATAGTCATGGAGTTCATGGATCTATCCCAACATAGGCGAAATGTAGGTGGAGCTTAACTAAACATGGGCGGGGCATAGCTAAAACTGGATTCCTCCATTAAGTGTTAAAGTATTATCCCATGATTTGTCTGGTGAGCACATTGGCTCGTAAGCTCATACATGCGTTCATTTCTAACATTGTTATGACAGATTAACAAGCTTCTTAGTTCAGTCACACCTGTCAATAACAGACACCTGCTTTTTGGGGCCAAATGATGGTGGTTCTTTGAGACAGGTGGTGAGTGGACCATACAGCATAACTGTCCCCCTGCTGAATTTCTCTAGACCGCATTTTCCATGGGGTTTAACTAGATCTACTGAATATTTTGAAAACAATTTGACTGAAAGTTGTTGGTGACTAAGTCACCAACACCTTTCAGTCAAATTGTTTTCAAAATATTCATCAGTTCCAGAGTTATTTCCCATTGAAATTGTCTGATGGCTTACAACAGTCAGACAGTAAATGGACCAAAAACTACATAACATAGCCAGTACCTTGTATTAAGCAACCACCTGTACATAGAGTGACGAAGTTCTGATGGTCCATACAGTGTCCACAATAGACATATTTTATTGTAATCTTTCTCTGTTGACCACGCCTCGAGGACCATGTCCAAGTTGATATTTTATATTGATTGAGCCTTGTATACATATCATTGCAGCTGGATAAGTTACCAATGGAAGGTGTTTACAGTCCTACAGCAATGCTTCGCCTGTTTCATATGTGGAGTGGCTATCCACGGTAAGTATTTGTAGGCATTGTTATTGTGTGTATGTACCCTTAAGTGTACATGCATGCATGCGTGTGTGTGTGTGTATGTATGTATGTTTATTTGAAGCATTCTGGTGTGAATGTTTACCGTTAATTCTATCAATGTTTACTGAAGGTTACTTAATATTTACTTGGAAGAATAGTGTGCTTATTTAGTGTTGTAAATTTTACACTCACAACTTAAACCCATCATCGCTCTAATGTAAGAAATATAAATTGTAAGAAGCCAGTATAAGAGTAACTGGTGCACATTTTGTAAATACATATGCCGAAAGGTGTTGCGGCAAAAGCTTGCAGCAGAATTGATTGCAAACTGAAGACTGGTTATACTAAATGAACCTGAATCTAGGAGTCTAACACTTCAGTGGCCTAATAGTTGATAAACCGTGTTACTCTATATACCAATGTTTCGGTGGTCAATACTGGTAAAGATAAGTAGGAGTTTTTGTTTGTCAATGTCCATTTTCAGACCCAGAGAAACCTTTTTTTTAGAATTTACCGATAGAAACAGTCCATATTATTTTGAAAATCGTTTGACTGATAGCACATAATACGTTTTTATGCCCCTCCAACAACATTGGCATGGTATTATGCGATGGCGCCATCCTGGCGGGCAAGTGGCAGAGTGGTTTTAACTTGACTACCATTTATTCAGTTGCTTTGAAATTTCATAGGTTGATTGGAAGAAACATTTTGAAATTAATGATGTTCTGAAATCTAAGATGACTGCCAGGCGCTCTGCTAACATTCAGTGTATCAGTTTGTATCTTCATAGATCATTGCCATAAGGAGAAGACACTTCTTGAAATTGGAGATGATCTGAAATTCAATTGGGAGGAGGGAGGCAGAGATGGGTGGAGATTGCCCAAGTCTACATTGCTAGACAGTTTGCTATTGAGTCGTGACCCTAAGGCTCCCAGTTGAGAAACAATGTCCTTTGGCATCTCTCGTTCTTTGTCCTATTATCTTGTTGGGGTATTATGTGCCGTCTGCGGAGATATTACGTATATATAATTATTTGATTTGTCATATATTACTATTGAATATCTATTGTACTATTTTCAGGTTTCTTCCACTGCTTGGGAAATGTCATCCTGAGAATCCGTCACTGACGCCTCTACCATACATTTTTGACTTGCTGCTTGTGAAAGAAGCAAAGTCAACCGTAACATCTTTCATTTTGGAAATGGTGGAGAATTTGCTATCTGAGCCAGATGTTGCTCCTGACATGGATGCTGGTGACTCGGCTATGCCTGTCACTGCTAGCATAATTACATTAAACCATGATGAAATGGCTGACATTGGTAAGCATAGTGATTATCATATTTACTGTAGGGTATGAAATCTGAACCCTTTCACTAATAAATTCTCTGTATCTCATTTTCAAGGCAACCATACAGGAACACTGTTGAATATTTTGAAATTAACTTAACTGGATTTCTGTCGACAGCAATGGCTTCCAGTCAAATTAATTTCAGAATATTTAACAGAATAAGTTTTATACCATAAAGCGTATACTCTTTCCACGATATTGTCGGTGAAGCGTTAATTGGACATAATATCTGTTGTATGAATTAATTGACCTTTCCAGTTTATGCGTCCATCATATGACATCATAATCAACTACGTGATGTGTATGATGACCTCATAATCAATGATGTCATGAATGACTCAAACACTTAATAGTCACTCAGGTTGTATGAATTGTATGTCTACTATTTAATAAACATGCTGTTGAATATTTTGAAACTAATTTGACTGTCTGCTGTTGCTGCCATATGCCCCCAGTCAAATTAATTTCAAAATATCCAAGAGAACACTTTGTTTCAAATTTATCACTGGAATGACTGACCTTTTTATCAAGCCTGGCATTTCCATAATAAAGTTTCAAAAATTGTATTTTCTTGGCCTGTACTCGCAGCTCCACTTATTATCAGAGTACCCTCCATGCTCGTGAAAACAATTTGATAAAAACATACTTTTATGCAAAATATTTAAATAAGGATACAGTTTGACCTACCCAATTAAGTTTTAAAATTCTGTCAAATATTTAAACATCACCATGACAATGCACCTTTAAAGGTTATAGCAATGTCAACCGGGGGATATGAACTGTCGCTCAAGTGTATGACATAATGATCAAATGCATCACATACTAGCTGAAGTCACAATCAAAGAAATGTAGCTCCATCAGGAAAGTGTACGAATCTTATGTCTTTGATGAATTCACAATTTAATAAATATTCTGCAGAATATTTTGAAACTTATTTTACTGGGAGCTGTTGCTGCCATAGACAGCAACATCCTACATCAAATTTGTTCAAGACATTTAACCGCTTACGTGTATAGTTACCTTGAAATTTATATTCTGGGAATTCAGTTTGCAAAGTTTCTGCTCGGTTCCATCAGGCATCAAATATGGGAGAAGCTTATGTAGAAATAGGCGTGGCAAAGCTCGAAATAAATCCTTCGATTATGTTGTGCTTGGTAATACCAATTGTCAAATTAATTGTTGCATTAAGTTCAGTTTTAAAATTTAGAAACCAATACATGGGTCTCATCATATTTCAGCAAGTACCAACACAATTGGGATTCGTCTGTTGATACCACATATTCCTAAACTACTGGAGCACATCGAAGCCGTGATGAAACATTTGACTAAGAAGCCGTCACAACCTAGAGAACTAAAGATTCTCGCGAGGTAGGTCTCCGTTCGTATAAATGTTTATTTGAAATAAGATTCTGTACCAACATTGAGCGTCGTTGTAATTACTAGTCAAGTTTAAATATGTGATGTCATGATCAAATACGTCATTTGTTAGCTGATCTGACAATCAAAGTCAAGAAAGTTTGTAAATTGTATGTCTGATTAATTTACAATTTAATAAATATTTTAAAACTAATTTGACTGGATGTTGTTGCTGCCTGTGGCTAGGCAGCAACAACATCCGTTCAAATTAATTTCAAAATATCCAACAGCTTAGCTTTATAGTTGTACTGAAATTGAGATTCTACTTCGAATAATACTTACCAGATGTACTATTATGATAATGTCTATTATCTAGTCTAGCTCAAAATAAACAATTAAAACTCCGCACTCTCCTGGTCCTGCCCATACTGTGTCCGGGAATACCATAGCCGCAGGTACCGAGTCAAATTCCCAATCACAGTCAGATTCGTCTATTTTGCGCTTATTGAAAGTCGCGTGTTTTGTGCTCTCTATATTAATTGGAATTAAGCTAGTTTAGCGTGTTTTTCGAGAAACCATCGCTGGCTTCATGGAGGAACTTGGGAAATCATCACAGGGGCAGGTTGTATCAATCTAGAATTTATACATTCGTGCCATAATGACTGTTTGAAATTTCCTTAAATTGGCACATTTTTTATAATGATAGCCATTGTTGGAGTCGCTTCTGTACCCGTTAACTTTTAGTTTTAATTCGGGTACTCGGTTAATTTTCTCTTGCGACTCGGTTCCTCTAAGATGGATGCGTCCTTGGCCAAGATGGCGGCGCCCATGAATTATGTCGTTCTTGGCTTGGTGTATCCAGGCACTCTGTTGTCGCCGATTTTAGCTCTCATTTAGTTGTCGAGGGTGTTTGTAGTGATCGGCGAGTTATTCTTGGTTATTTAACGTTAGTTAAAGGCTGAGTTGTGTTTTTTTTTTAATTTTCACTCAAAAAAGTTTCAAATATTTCCTGCCTAAGACTTGTTATCATTAAATTGAGAGAAAGTTAATGTGTTTAAGAAATCTTAACTAGCAAGTCTATTGTGCGTATTGCTCGTCATTGGTTGTCATGTGCAGCGTTTTAATTCTTCTCTGTGTTCGCAGAAACCGAAGAACTCGGACTCGTTGTGCCGCAAGTGCAACAGGTTCATGAAACGGAAGTACCTGGGTCATCACTGTGTGGCGTGCGCTAAGTGTAAGGTCGGGAGCCCTTGTGATGTGTGCGTCAAGTGGTCGTCGGAATTGGTGGCGGAGTTTGACAAGGATCGACGGGCGAGGCTGGAGCGTATCGAGAAGGATAAGGCAGTGAAGCTGCAGCAGGTTTCGTTGCTGGGACTGGAAGGTCGGCTGAATGAGAGGATGGATTCAGCACTGGGCGTATGGGCGGCCCAGTTCAAGGCTATGTTTGACTCGTTGCAGTCCACGGTCTCGGTGAGGCAAGCTGGTGCAGGACAACCATTAGGTGGTCCGGCTAGTTCTGCTGAGGGTCATGCACCTGCCCCTTCTCTGTCCTTGGCTCAAGAGCCGACGATAGAGGAGGAAGATTTGCTGCTGAGGGAAGATTCCGGCATGCCGGATCTTTCAATGACGGCGATGCCTAGTACGTCCCAGGGGTCGCCCTCGGGATTTGTACGGGTTTGCCAGGCGGATGGTGATGTCGACGTTCCGTCGGGCATTTTTCATCCGCGATTTGTGCAACCGGATATGCCGGCGGAGCCGTGGTTTGCGGTTCCTACGGCTATCCCGGCGGCGTTAGGTGCGGCTCCTATCGGAGTGACAGTGCCAGCCGTAATTGAGGCCGTCGGAGTCCCGGATCCCGTGTTGGAGCCGATGGACTGCGGCGAATCCGTATCTGGCGATTCGTTGGATACTGGTGCCGCTGGTAGTCGCGCTATGGATGCGCTCTGTCCTGGCAGAGACGTGTATCGTAGCGTTCAGCAAGGATCGTCGGTGGCCCTCTCATCTAAGGGAGAGAGGGAGGATGAAAACGGGAGTTCTTTGATGGACGATTCCGCTTTCTGCACCGAAGCTGAATGGGTGCAGGTTCTTGGATGGATGACCAATCGTCTCGGGTTGGCATCTGATCTAGGATCTCAGCGCGATCCGGCGATGGAACGGATGTCAGAGCGTGTGGCTAGCGCTCTGTCCAGTGGCTCTTCTGCCATGCCTACACTCCCGCTGGACACGCAAACTTCTGACATGTTGGAAGTTGCGGCATACCGTCTGGTTCAGCCAGACTGCGTTGCCCAAGGCCCCGAAGGGGATAAGGAGTAGGGTCCGGTTTCCGGAGCAGGCTTATCATCAGTACGCCAGGGTTCCACGGCTTTCCGTTCCGGAACGTGAGGCGCTGAATAGGCCGTTGGCTGGGACGGCCAAGGGGCGGTCACGTCCTTTGGTTTCTCAGACCAACAAAGACCCGTTCAATGAGCTTACGCTCATTGAGGATGCGGCTAGGGCAGCCATGGCTGCGCTGTCGCACGGGTGTACCGTCTTGCAGGGTATGCTGGACTGCACGGCGGAAGGCGGACAGGTGCCAGAGGCTGCTCCCGGAGTTGTTCGGGACACCATGCGCCTGTCTCAGGATTGCCTGGCCAGGGTAATCACGAGAACTTTGGCAGAGCGACGGAGAATGGTTCTCGATTGTGTGGAACCAGGACCGGAGATGAGGGCTGCGTTATCTTCTGCGCCTTTCATAGGTCCAGGCTTGTTCGGCGGCTCGGCACGACAAGCGCTCTCTAAGGTTGCGTCAATGGTGGCGGAGCAAGAAGTGGTCGGCAAGTCGTGGAAGTCGACCAAGAGGACTCAGCCGCAACAGTCCTACCGTCAGCATAGGCAGGAGCAGCAGAGACAGCGTCCTAGATCGCCCTTCCGTCCTTCTGCCCGTGATGCCCATAGGCCATCCGGAGCACAAGGGCCTGGCCGTTCGTCCGCATACAAGCCCTCTAGTAAGAGGCCGTATGAGGACGACAGGAAGGGTGGCGGTTCGGGCCGAGGCGGCTACCGTAAGGATAGCCGTGGCGGCGGTTCCGGACCGTCATACCACAAGAAGCCGCGGGGCGGCCGTGGGGCTCGTTCCTGACGGGTTTCCGGCGGAACCAATACCGGCGGCTTTGGAAACAAATGGAGTCGAGAATCTTCACCCAAACGATTTAGCGTCTTGTCGGCTAATCTCGACCGACAACTGTGTGCAGATTCCTTCCGTCGGAGGCAGACTTCGGCTATTCCTAAACCAATGGGAACAGGTCGTGCGCGACTGTTTAGTCTGTCAGTGGATAAGAAACGGCTACGATCCGGACTGGCTCATCCATCAATCGTTAGTTCCGTTAACCTCGACTCCAATATGGACTCCTATTCCAAGGGAATTAGACCGTCTAGTCGCCATTCAGTCAGAGATAGAATCGCTTCGTCAGAAGAATGCGATTCACCTAGTCACCGATCAGTCATCGCTGGGCTTCTATTCGATCATGTTCCTAGTTCCGAAGCGTACCGGAGGGTGGAGACCAATTCTCAATCTCAAACCGTTGAACAAATTTATTCTTTCTCCCAGATTTCAGATGGAGACGGTAGCAGCGGTAATGACAGGGCTGAGGAAAGGAATGTGGGCGGTATCGATAGATCTGAAGGATGCTTATTTTCATATTCCAATGTCAATTCCTTTTCAGAAGTACCTGCGATTTGCATTCCAAGACAATGTTTGGGAATTCAATGCTCTTCCCTTCGGCCTGACCACGGCTCCGAGGGTCTTCACCAAGGTGGTTCTCGCCATGACTTCTTTACTTCACAGGAGAAACATAGCTGTTCACACTTACATAGACGACTGGCTGCTAAAGGCGGGGAATCCAGTCACTCTGCGCAGCAATCTGATAGTAGTCCTAGACTTGTTAAAGAAGCTAGGATGGATTGTGAATCTAGAGAAATCAGAACTGACTCCATCCCAGGAGTTTGTTTATCTGGGAATCTTTTTCAATCTCAGGGACGGCGTAGCTTTTCCGGCGGAGAGCAGAGTCAGAAGCCTGATTGCAGTGTTGGAGTCGGTTTCTCTAGGAGCCTATCTGACGGCGCGTCAATTTCTCAGAATACTGGGTTTGCTAGTATCTCTGGAGAAGGTGGTGCCATATGTGGCACTCAGGCGCAGGCCGATTCAGATGTATTTGATGTCGTTCTGGTCACAGAGAACAGATCCGTTATCTCTGAGAATACCATTAAAAGAACCATTGATATTCCACCTTCAGTGGTGGTTATCGGAACAGAATCTCCTGCGAGGTGTTCCTCTACAACCTCCTCAACCTCAGATGTCCATATTCACGGATGCATCATTGACAGGTTGGGGAGCGGTATTGGACAATCAGTCAGTGTCAGGGGAATGGGATCGGACCAATGCGCAGAAACATATCAATGTGCTCGAGCTATTAGCCGTGGTATTTGCACTGCAGAAGTTCGAGAGTCTAATTCAAGACAAGATTGTCCTAGTAAGGACAGACAACTCAACAGTGGTGTCTTATTTGAACCGCCAAGGCGGGACGAGATCACCAGAGTTGTGTATGATGGTTTGGAACCTTCTGCTGTGGTGCCAAGAGAGGAATGTTATTCTTCGGGCAGCACACATTCCAGGAAGATTGAACATCTTAGCGGATGCTCTCAGTCGAAGGACGGTTTGTCGTCCGACGGAATGGCAGCTCAACCAAGTGGTAGCGGAGGTTCTATTCAAACAATGGGGCAAGCCAAATGTAGACCTATTTGCGATGAATCAAAACGCAAAGATGGTCACTTACGTGTCACCGATCCCGGACCCGTTAGCTCTAGCAGTAGACGCACTGGCGATAAGTTGGAAGGGAATGTACGCGTATGCGTATCCTCCAACAATTCTCATCCCGAAAGTTCTGGCAAAGATAAGAGAGGGGATGTGCCAAGTACTACTGATCGCCCCTTATTGGCCAGGCCGATCATGGTTTACGGATCTGCTGGACCTTCTGGTCTGCAGTCCAATCCCTCTTCCAGACACAAGAGATGTAATCTCTCAGAACAAGGGTCTGTACCTTCACGACAGACCAGAAATGTTCAAATTGACTGCATGGATGTTGTCAAGCAGCGTGCAATTGAGGATGGCTTTTCTGAGCAAGCAGCGAAGTTTGTTGCTTCAGCCAGAAGATTTTCAACCACAAAGACATATAATTATAGAATCAACAAATTTGCACAGTGGTGTGAGAGAAGAGATATTGATCCCTTTTCTGCATCTGTTCAACACGTAGCCGATTTTATCTGTCATTTATACGAAGTTGACAAACTTGTACCTTCTACCCTAGCAGCATATAAGTCTGCATTAGCTTCAGTCATTCCTAGTCTCACCATTGAGGGAGTGGAGAATGACACCTTGAATGAAGTTATCAAAGGAATGAGCAATCTGCGACCCAGACAGCCAGTTCCTATCCCATCATGGAATCTATCTCTTGTTCTACAGGTTTTAGGGCATGCTCCCTTTGAACCGATTAGATCTATTGACATTAAACTGTTAACTATTAAATCAGTTTTCTTGGTTGCAGCAGCGTCGGCGAGAAGGAGAAGCGAGATTCATGCGCTTTCTGCCGAACAAGACCGTTTTGTCGTCACGGGTGAAGGTTTAAGATTACTTCCACGTCTTTGTTTCCTGGCAAAGAATCAGTCACTTAAATATCCAGGACAGCCGATCAATTTGCCAAGTTTAACTAGACATGACCCAAATCCTTGTGCTTGGTGTCCTGTCAGATGTCTGAAGATGTATAAGAAACGTACTTCTGAGTGGAGAGACGACCCGAAATCTCTGTGGTTATGTCTCAAAGCTCCCCATTTACGTGCTTCGAAAGATACTATTTCTCGTTGGATAGTTGACGCTATTCAGATGTCGCAC
The DNA here is from genome assembly GCA_034401795.1 of Chaetoderma sp. LZ-2023a. Taxonomy (NCBI): domain Eukaryota; kingdom Metazoa; phylum Mollusca; class Caudofoveata; order Chaetodermatida; family Chaetodermatidae; genus Chaetoderma; species Chaetoderma sp. LZ-2023a. The sequence continues at coordinate 17,180,169 of CM067374.1, forward strand.
AAGATCGCTACAGGAAAGCAGATTGATCGTGCGAATGCCCATGAGGTCCGAGCACTAGCAGCATCATCGGCCCTTTATACGGGTGTCTCATTAGAGCAGGTGATGTCTGTAGCACAATGGCATACAGAGTCGTCATTCACTGATTTCTACCTTCGCGACATCTCCAGCACACTTAATCCAGTAGCCGTCGCCAATTTGTCGAACCTAAACTAAGCCACGTCCGACCACTACTTCGCACACATCACAAAAGTCTTCCGCCTACACTGACCAAGCGCTATGCACATGACTGAGTACGACTGTGGATTGGGCCTAGCTCCTGTGATGATCAAGAACAGATCGACCACTCAAAAATGGTGAGTGTTTACATTAATTAAGTGACTATAAATATGTTTACTTCCAGTCGAAATACCAGACTGAGTAAGTGAATAGTCTGGTACAAGAGTATATTTATCCTCTCATACAGACATGAGACTCATTCCAATTTGAAAATCTAATCGATATACTGATAGTTTTTTCAAAGATTGAAGTTGTAGTAGCTTCTTTGCACTCTACTGGACTGCCCTAGCTGAGACTTGGGCTGACACGGGTCTGGTGGGTGTTGCATCCCCATGGACATCCCTCTGGTTTTGTGCGGACAAAAGAGGGGGGGGGGGGGGAGCGCGGTCTAGACCATGGAAGTTTAGCACTCTATGAGTCAGATAGCAGAACCCAAGCGTATGCCAGGGTTTTAGTCTCTTCACAACCTTCTCAGTTGGATGGTTGGTGAGTGCTGGTTCGAGCCTCACCTCCTCCCACCGGCATTTCCTGGCTGTCGAAATCCGGAGTTTATCATAATAGTACATCTGGTAAGTATTATTTCGAAGTAGAATCAAAAAAGCATCCGCTTTTGTTTCTACGAGAATTCTTAATACTTACCAGATGTACTATGGCCCTGCCTCAGCCGCCCCGCTGAGGTGAGGCTGAGCTGCTTTCGCAGTTTGCCAAGGCAAATGTAAGACGAATCTGACTGTGATTGGGAATTGACTCGGTACCTGCGGCTATGGTATTCCAGGACACAGTATGGGCAGGACCAGGAGAGTGCGGAGTTTTAATTGTTTATTTTGAGCTAGACTAGATAATAGACATTATCATAATAGTACATCTGGTAAGTATTAAGAATTCTCGTAGAAACAAAAGCGGATGCTTGTTTGATTCTGGGACGACATGATTCAAAAATAATAAAATCAATGCAAACATGTATAAAAGCTGGGCGTAGCTTAGCTAGAAATGAGCATAGAATAGCTAGAAATAGACCCTTCTATTGCCCCTCTGCAGACATGTCAGATTATTCAGTTGTTGCCCCTTCTATTATCCCTCTACAGACATGCCAGATTATTCAGTTGTTACCAGTTCAATTTTGGTGAGTCACCAGAAGCAACTAGTATCTATGTGCGACGAAAACTAAGTCTACATCACGCTGTTCATAAGAGAAATCCTTGATTTAGTATACATAGTTTATCTAAAGTAATTTTGTTCTTTTCATAACTAAAATCCTGTCATTAATTTCGATGTGGCGCTTGAATTGTGTCTGAAATACCTATCTGGTGTGGGTCCAGGAGTGCGGTTATTAAAGTCTGATGAACATTTTATTCAGTATGTGGTAGGTTCGCCCATAAATATCTATGGGCGAGCCTACTACATGACCGAATAAAATGTTCGGCGAAATGAAAATATTCATGCTCCTGAACACACTCCTGTATTCAGTAATGATGTAACATAATGATTGCGGCTTGATTCTATTTCAGGATAAGTCGTTTTGTAACAGATCCTGACCAGTGTGCTAAGCTTATACAGCTGCTGCTTCCGTTCTTATCACGCAGAGGTGCAAGATCACAAGTAACTATTCCAAAGTCATGGAAATTTACGGATTATTATCTAAAGTTTGTATCTTTCTGGTAGTTTAGGGCATATGGCTACCATATCATTCACTATTACCCCTTTAACTCTCATATCAGCCAAAAACTGCTTCTGTAGTGGTCTTGAGAAATATCCTTTTGCAGACCAAGAGAAGACTGTTTTTGAAAATTAAACACTGAAATGACTGGCTCGATAACCGAGCCAGTCATTCCAGTGGTAAATTTTCAAAAATAGTCTTCTCTTGGTCTGCAAATGAACATTTTCTATGAGACAATTCAAATTTTCCTTGAACAAATTTGTAGGCTAAAGGATTTATATCATAATTATTTGCTTTCAAGCATCGTGATTAATGTTGATCAGACACGCTGTTAATGTTTTAATCAGATGTCATTTAATTAACACTAATAAAGGTGGGGCGGGCAAAAACATGCCTTTGCTGTGGTCTTGAGGAGTCGAGTTGCACGCCATGAGAAGTGTTTTTCTAAGTTTACCACTGGAATGTCTGGCTCGATAGGCATTAAATCTTTCAATATATTCTTCTCCTGGCATGAAAATAAACATTCAATTTAAGCAAATATTTGATTTTGTTGACCCTAATTTATCCATTCAGTGTTTACTAAGCACGCTGTGTTTATGTTGTTAGGATATGGAGATCGACATGCTGAACAGCATAGCTAGTTTGATCAGAATGACAACTAATCCACAGCAGTTCTACAGGTAAAGCTGTTAGAATTTACACCACGGTTTGGTGTGTGGTGTGTCTTGTGGTTGGTGCTGCATGTCTCTTGTCTATTTATTTGTCTTCGTTCATTTGTTACTTCGTTCATTCATTTGTTACTCAGTCTGAAGAAGGCTGGTTTGAGTATTGTGGTTGGTACTGTCTGTCTCTGTCTGTTTATGTGTCTATTTGTTTAAGTGCATTGAGAAAACAGAGCTCAAAGCTGTGAGTGTATGCCAGTTAATAATTCACATTGTATCTGTTTATTTAGTCTGTACCTGTAGTTTGTGTAATTGCTTGATAAGTAGTCTATGTGCAACTGTATTTTCTTAATTGATTAGCGTCTCTTAGGTCATCATTGAGATAAATGTTTATATTTTGATGCCGTGATAACGCTGCACAACTCCGCATAATTATTTGTTCAAGGCAACTTTAAACTTTATGCCTTATTGAACATATGTCAAATGTTGATTGTTTTCGTGACAATAGCAAAAATCTGGTGTAAATTTTGGAGAAAATGTTTTTCAAAATAGCTAGATATGTTTCTATCAATGACCTGTACATTACACATGCAGGCTAATATGCTCATGTGTCATCATCAAATAATGACGAAATCTTGTGAATTTTATCTCCCTTCAGGCCCCTGTGTAAGGTGTTTTCCTCGGTGCATCATATCATTTCAAGGAACGTTGTGTGCGAGATCTTTAAGGTAGGAGAATCCAGTACAATATAATTATAATTAATTAATTATTTATATAATCTAATAATTATGGGTCTCGGCCGATTCCTATGACACAATTAGCAGATTGGCAGTCTGTTATTGAGGCAGAGAACTTGTATTGTATATAATCATAATGCTGGATGTAATGTGTGTTGTGGGTTTAGAGCTTTTGTTTCACCCTGTACACTATTTAAAACAAACAGTATGGAAACATGTGCAATGGAGGAATCCAGTTTTAGCTAGGCCCCGCCCATTTTTAGCTAAGCTCCACCCATGTGGTGGAATCGATCGATCCCTGAACTCCTTGACTATTAATTTCCGGAAAACTATACAGGTAAGTTGTTGAATATTTTGAAACTGATTTGACTGGGCTATGCAGCAACAGCGCCCAGTCAAATTAGTTTCAAAATATTCACCAGCATGTTTATTAAATAGTAAAGACATACAATTCGTACAACCTGATGGACTATCAAGCGTTTAAGACAGACTAAATCAAGTAATTCATGACGCAATTGATTATGACATCAGCCTGCACGGCACATTGTTAATTATGATGTAATGTGATTGACTGAGAAACTGGAATCCTCCATTATTGTCTGTTTTGTGAAGTGGACCAATTACGTTTCTGTTTGCCTCTCCTATCCCTCCATGCCTGAATCCATTTGTGTATCTGTCCATCCTTTATTGTAATTTTCGCTGGCTACATTAGGCATTGACGAAACTGCATGGTTAGCTGGTTAGGGGTAGATAAATAACATTATTTTGGCTGAGCAAATGTCGCTGTTGCTATTCCAGTCATAGGGAAAATACGGTTTTGAACACTTAAAACCTGAATTCCCAGAATCCGAATTTCCCTGCAATTATACATGTAAGCTGGTGAGTATTTTGAAACTAATTTGACTGCAACAGCTCCCAGTCAAATTAATTTCAGAATACTTAACAGAATAATTATTAACTTGTAAAGAATTTCCGTATTTTGGTATTTAAAATTCAAATGGTAAATGTAATTATATTGTTCTATTTTAGACACTGGGTGAGATAAAGGTTAATATAAGTTTGTTGTTCTATTTCAGACACTGGGTGACCTGATACCGAAGTATTCTGACATATCGTCTATGATGACTGAAGTGAGTTCATGTTCTATCAGTTAAGATGGTCAATGGCCTCAAGGAAATAAATAGTCCAGTCAAATTACATTTACAAAAACAAGTCTTCTTTTGGCTTGAAAATGGACTGTCCCAAAGGGAAAATTTGGATTGCCTTGATCATTACCCTTTAACGCTCAAATTTTTTCAAGAAAATTACAATTTTCTCATAGAAAATGTCCATTTGCAGACCAAGAGAAGACTATTTTTGAAAATTTACCAATGGAATGAGTGGCTTGGTTATTTTTTGGACAAATCTTAACCATTAAAGGGTTAACAGATGAATCTTGTATATCACTCGATTATATGACGTCACATGTCACTCAAGTATATGACATCATATACCACTCAAGTATATGACGTCATATGTCACTCAAGTATATGACATCACATGTCACTCAAGTATATGACGTCACATATCACTCAAGTATATGACATCACATATCACTCAAGTATATGACGTCACCTGTCACTGAAATATATGATGTCACATGTCACTGAAGTATGACGTCACATCACTCGTGTATATGATGTCACTCAAGTATATGACGTCATGTCACTCAAGTATATGACGTCACATTGCACAAGTATATGATGTCACATATCACTCAAGTATATGACGTCATATGACACTCAAGTATATGACGTCACATGTCACTCGAGTATATGACGTCACACGTCACTCAAGTATATGACGTCATATATCACTCAAGTATATGATGTCATATCACTCAAGTATATGACGTCACATATCACTCAAGTAGATGACGTCACATATCACTCAAGTATATGACGTTATATGTCACTCAAGTATATGATGTCACAATCAAAATGTGTAATGAATGATGTGTCTAGCTCCGTCATGAATGTTGAATAGTTAGTCAGGTGTATAAATTGTGTCTACTATTTAAACATTCTGTTTAATATTTTGAAACTAATTTAACTGCTGCCATAGGTAAAACATTCAACAGCTTACCTGTATAGTTACCATGAAGTTTGGATTCTTAGATAGAGCAGTGCATGGCTGGAAATGGATTCATCGATTATTTGACAACCATGTACTTGATTTTAGGATGTTGAATATTTTTTAAGTCATCAGGTATAATCAGTTAAGCTCATCATTTGTAAAGAATGTATCCCTGACAAGTTTGAAAAGTTAACAATATTAAACTTTCCAGTCCTTTTCATTATCTCATGTTTTATTTACAGCTAAATTCATGGGACAAGCGACATATGGATGAGCCAGATTACAAGCGTCGACTGGACGCATTTCGTGTTATTAATGCGGCGGTGACAGAAATGACAGAAGTCGATGTGGACTACTTGTTACCCATCATCCATAATACTTGCTACTTCATTATTTATGTAAGTGACAACAACAATGGATCTTTCCAGTTTATCCATCAATGATATGACATAATTAAATATGTAACGTGTAGGATGACGTTATAATCAGTGAATGACGTAGATGAGTTCATCATGAATGCTTAATTGATGACAGGCTATAGCATTGTACGAATTGTATGTCTATACTATTTAATAAAGATGCTGTTGAATATTTTGATACTAATTTAACTCGGCGGTGTTGCTGCCATAGGCAACAGCACCCAGTCAAATTAGTTTCAAAATATTTAAAAGCTTACCTGTATAGTTTTCTGGAAAGTGATAGTCAGGAGTTCAGGTGTTGAGCGATCTCAACACAAGCGAAGTGAGGGTGGCGCTTAGCTAAAAATGGATGGGACATGGCTAAAACTGGATTCCTCCATCGTTACTTTGACGACATTAGCACACAAGCTGTTTCACTGCAGACATAGTTGTTTTCAAATTATATTGTATTATCATTCGTTAAGGTGTTCAACATTTGGATCAAGGTCTGATTTCTAAAGAGATTTTTCTTCCATTTACTGCCCGTATATAAGATACATAGCCTAGTGGGATTATGGTGTGGTGTGTGATTGTAATTCTTGGTTAGAAATGTCATCATGTCTAATTCTCATTTCATATCGCAATTTAGCAGCATTTAAATATTACTGCCTTTGCTTTAGCAATGTGGTATCATTTTATTCACACCATCAGAGCACATTCTGTACACCTGCATTATTATAAAGGGTCTGATGAATTTGCTATTTAATAAACTTTCCTTTGAATATTGTGAAACTAATTTGACTGTGAACATAGACATAGGCAGCAACATCCCGCAGTCAAATTAGTTACAAAATATTCAACAGCTTACACTTGAATTTTACATTCCATGAATTCAGATTTCAAAGCTTTAAATTGATTGCACGTCACATAAAGCGTGGGAGGGAGAAATGTGCAGAATATAGCTTGAAATGGATCCCTCTAGTGGGTGTCAAGCCACGATTTGACGATAAACGATTTAAGGCAAGGTTAATATTGTATCCATCTGTTCTCTGAACAACATTAGTAGTAATAATGGGGAGATATACGAGGACATGTTCATGCATCACCCGTTAACCCTTTGATCCCGAAACACTGAATTCAGAAACTCATTTACAATTCTCTAAATATTCTGTTGATTATGTTGGCCAATGACAGAAACAGCTCCCAGTTAAATTAGTTCCATATTTCAAAATAGTCACGCATTTAGCTGTATAGTTACAGTGATGTTGATATTACTGGAATTCAGGCTTCAAAGGGTTAATCCTTAAACCCTCATTTCAGCCTAAAATGGCCTCTGCTGTGGTCTTTGGAAATGTCCATTTGCAGAGCAAGAGAACATTATTTTTTTTAATTCACCACTATTATGACTGGCTCAGTTATTCCAGTGGAAAATTTGCAAAAATAGTCTTCTTGGTCTGCAAATGGACAATTTCTATTAGAAAATTGAAATTTTATTCAACAAATTTGTGGGTTCAAAGGGTTAATAGTCAAGCTAGGTATAAATGTCTTCTCCAGTGACATTGAACCTTACTGCACACCGAGATGAGAATACAACTGGAATGATTCACCTGGTAGCCCAGTCAGTCATTCCTCGTGAATGGGTCCAAAAATGCTCTTATGCCTTCTCAAATTTACATTCCTTAAAAATTCATATTTCCATGAGCAATCTTAATTATTAATGTATTAAATAACAAGAGCTCCACAAACGGCGCATAATACCCCGCCATGATGACAATTCAATTTGCCCTGTAGGTGGGGCTTAGAATACACCTTCCGTATCCTCTGCGTGTCGTACGAGGCGACTAAAGGAGGTACGGGTGAGGTAACCCTGACAGAAATCTCGAGTGCTGAAGACGGAGGTTCCAGGCCGCACGGCGCACTCTAATAAACCATGGATCCACGCACTTAACGCTTATGATCATGTCGATAGTCACTTACAGGACTGGCGGTATGATCAGCGAACGAAAAGAAGATGACAATTCAATGAATGAGTGCGATCGAAAAATAACGTGTTCTTCCTCAGACCTAGACCAGTCATCCCCTGAAATTTCAATGCGATCCACTAAACGGTCATCATTTGGAAACCAATTTTCAAGATTGAAGGCTGGCGGCCATAATGGATTCCGAATCATCTACTAATTAGATAAGCTTTTTCCTCATACCGTGTCCAGTTATCCTATGGCGTTTCAAAACGATCCACTAAACAGAAGTAGAGTTATCATTCGGAAACCAATTTACAAGATGTCCGCCAGTGGCTGGCAGCATATTGGATTTAGGATCATCGTCGATTCTGATACGGTTTCGTCGCTAGGCCTAGTCCAACCACCCTGTAAAGTTAAGGTTCATTATTTGTTATTATTTATTATATATAAGCTTTCTTTTCTTTCAGCTGGATGACTTGTCAATCAGAGATAACGCCAACCACACCCTCGTAACCATAGTGACTCAGCTAGCAGCCATAGGCTGTACAGAGAATGTGTTTAAAGAGCTCATCACTAATGGGATCATGTCAGAAGTCAAGTCTGGAATACGCCGGAAAAAGGAGGTAATAGCCATATGCGTTATGTTCTGTGCACAAGCAGACACATTTATACAAATTAATACTCAACTTTATGAAGTAAAGTATATTCCGTGGCAACGGCTTACTGTCATATTAATGTCAAAATATTGTACAACCTTCTTGTGTGTTAACCTTGTAATTGCGATACCAGGATTTTATCAGTGATAGGGTTAATAAATATTATGTTGAATATTTTTTTACTATTTTGACTGGGAGATAATGTTGCCTATGGCGGGAACTGGTTCCTGTCAAATTGGTTTCAAAATATTCAACAGCTTACCTGTATAATTACATTGAAATTGAAAATCTGGGAATACGGGATGTTAATTTTCTCAGACCTGTCTTCCAACTCTGCTGATTCCTTACATATCCTGAGGATACAGTAGATTATAGTCTAGGGGACGCCCTCGCCGATGATTCAATTTTACTACCATAGCGTGTATCATTCTGCTATGTTCATTCAGGTAGTGCGACATGAGTTCTTCACCATCCTTGCGGGCGTGATTCGAGCATTTCCTACTCATCGTACCTTCTCTGACCTGCTGCCCCTGTTAGATGAGGATCCAAATGCTGATTTCTTTGAAGGCATCAGACATATTCAGGTAATTAATTAGTGGGTGTTCGTAGCCTGGTTTGAAGAGGACACATAATTAACCTAGCTGAAATTTTAAAACAACTAGACGAAAGATTCTAATCTTGCCAATTAACCGCGTGCGTGCATGTTCTTTATTTTCCTTAGATAACTCAGCTTCTACTTAGAGCATGTTGCGTAAACTTCATGTGTAGCTTGACAATAGGGTTATGAAGAAGACTTATGTATTGGATAAGTCTACGTGTGTTGGCTTGGTTATGAAGAAGACTGTTATGTATTGGATAAGTCTACGTGTGTTGGCTTGGTTATGAAGAAGACATGTATTGGATAAGTCTACGTGTGTTGGCTTGGTTATGAAGAAGAATTATGTGTTGGATAAGTCTACGTGTGTTGGCTTGGTTATGAAGAAGACTGTGTTGGATAAGTCTACGTGTGTTGGTTTGGTTATGAAGAAGACTTATGTGTTGGATAAGTCTACGCATTTCTCGGCCGCACGCTTACTGCATATGAAAATGCATTTTTCATGCACTGGCCCACATTGGCGGGCTGCGAAGGCAAAAATTCACCATATTGCAAAAGCAGATAACGAACGTTAACAGAAAACGCTTAAAAGTTTACCCTACTGAACATGGGCCGCCGCCCAGGGCTACCCGAAAATCAGCGCCATGAAGCAATGGGAAGACTCGCTGCTGGGCAGAGCATTCGCGCTGTTGCTCGACATTTTAATGTTCACGCCTCAACCATTTCCCGTCTCCGCCAACGTGAGCAGGAAACTGGACATGTTAATGACCGACCACGATCTGGCAGACCGAGAGCAACAACACCACGAGAAGACCGCTACTTAGTGACGTCATCACGACGTCACAGGTTTAAGACTGCACCGCGGCTGTCCCGTAATTTGCACACCGCTACTGGCACTACAGTGCATGCACAAACTGTGCGAAACGGACTCCATGATGCTGGACTGCATGCCTGTCCTCCACTTGTTGCTGTTCCGCTTACAGAGCGTCACATCAAGAATTGGTTTGCATGGGCAAGAACTCATCAGCGATGGCGTGCTCAACAATGGAGCCACGTTTTGTTCAGTGATGAGTCGAGGTTTTGTGTGGATGTGGCGGATGGTAGGCAACGGGTTTGGCGACATTTAGGAGAATGGTATGATGCAGCCAACATCATTCAGCACGACAGATTCGGTGGCGGCAGTGTCATGGTGTGGGCTGGAATCCATGAAAATGGCAAAACAGATCTTATTGTGATTCGTGGAAATTTAACGTCTCAACGTTACTGTGAAGAAGTTGTCGCCCCTGTTGTCATCCCTTTTATGCAGCATCATGCAGACTTTATGTTCCAGCAAGACAACGCCCGTCCTCATTCAGCTAGGGTCACCAGTGATTTCCTTGAGGCTAACAACGTTCCGGTGTTGGTCTGGCAAGGGCGATCACCGGACCTGTCTCCTATCGAACACGTGTGGGACATTCTTGGCCATATGGTGCGTGAGAACCATCCACATATTCACAACGTGCAGGAGCTGGAAGCTGCACTGCGCCAGGAATGGGATGCGATTCCTCTTCGTGACATCAGGTGCTTAATTCGAAGCATGAGAAAGCGATGTACGGCGGTGGTTAATGCGCGCGGAGGTCACAACCGGTATTGACAGCTCAGTGTCATTATTTAAATTGCACCCTTACGTTGAATGATGCCATGTTAAAGGCGCGATGCTAGAATTACAGTAACAAGAGACTTGTTCAAATTGGAAAATGACCTATCAATTAAATAATATATTTGAATCAATTTATTGTTTTTGTTAAATAACATTTCTACAGTAATATTCTCAGTGTTGCTAAACTTTTTTCGTTCAGTATATATATATATATATATATATATATATATATATATATATATATATATATATATATATATGCATGTGTTTATCCAGTACCACCAACGTGCAAAAGCAATGCGACGTCTTCGAGAACTGCTGCTCTGTCGTAAATTCAACATGGAAACACTCACATCCTACTGTATGCCACTCCCTACTATGTTCCTGTTTGAACCAGCCTATGAAAAGGCGCAGAGCTTGATCGAAACCTCCATCTTTGTTGTTGGAGCTATCTGTAAACAGTTGCCATGGCAATACTACAGTCATCAAATGAAGCGTTACCTTGAGCTTCTCCCAAAGTCAAATCACCAAAAGATTGTTGTCAAGTAAGTATAATTTTTAAAAACTACCAGGTTAATTTATCTCTGACTGCTGCCTTGACAATATTTTCAATGGCTGTAACTCTGGACCTACTGAATATTTTGAAAACAAACTTAAAATCATCTTAAGCACAATTCCAACTCAGCTGTGGCAGAACATACAGAATCCACTGGCCGCTTCATCCCCGCCAGCAGTGCCTCGGTCATCAACATTGAGACCAACTCATTCAAACGGAAGGTTAAAGAGGCCATAGAAATCGACCAGCATCAACCAACCATGAACAGAGATGGGGCTACCGTATACCAGCAGTCTACCAGTCCATGCTGTCACGTGACTCCACAAGAATTGACCAGAGTGACGTTGCCAGCGACCGTCAGTTAGTGCTGAAGAAGTGACCGAGATGGTCATGAAAGCTACGCTCAAACAATTTCTACATCCCGGAGAGCTAACTAATTTTTCCTTATTATGAATCATCCTGGGATCAGGACCAACTTTTTCGGAACTATGTTTTCAAAATGTTCAGTATATCCAGAGTTAAAGCACACGGAAAATGTACTCTGCAGAAATTTGGCAAGCCGGCTGTTAATACCTGTTTGTTTTTGTAAAATCTTACATGAAGCAGAGAATGGCTCATGATGCCGATTCAACTGGTGTGCCGTGTGTGACACATTCAATGATGGTCAGTGGGTGACATTGAGCATGTGGAAAAACAGGAATCCACATGCGTGAAGTGGATTTTCTAGTTTTTAGTTCACCTGGCAATTCTGAACAGACCAAGTGAGCTTATGCCATGGTGACCGTCCGTCGTCCATTTGTCCGTCAACTTTTGCTTTAAAACGCTACTCATTAACTGCTTGACGGATTTGAACCTACTTTGACTGTAAGGACCCTATGAGGGTAGGCTTCAGAACTTCTATACAGAATTTTGATTGGCCAATTTTTCCGGCGACCATCTTGGACTTTCCGAAAACTTCAGGAAATCAGATAAAAGCCTACTCCTCATTAACTACTTGCCCGATTTCAAGCAAACTTGGCTGGAAGGACCCTAGAGTGATATGCTTCAGAACCGTATACAGAATTTCGATTGGTCAATTTTTTCGGCGCCCATCTTGAATTTTCGGAAAACTGGCGAGAGCTCGGTTAAAAGCCTACTCATTAACCGCTTGGACAATTTCAACCAGATGTGGTTGGAAGAATACTAGGATGGGAGGTTTCAGAACTTGTATATAGAATTTTGATTGGCCAATTTTTCCAGCAGCCATCTTGGAATTTCCTAAAATTTCAAGAAATCAAATAAAAGCCTACTCATTAATTACTTTTCCGATTTCAAGCAAACTCGGCTGGAAGGACCCTAGAATGGTATGCTTATGATCTTTTATACAGAATTTTGATTGGTCAATTTTTTCGGTGGCCATCTTGAATTTTCTGAAAAATGGCGAGAGCTCGGTTAGAAGCTTACTCCTCATTAACCACTTGGACAATTTCAACCAAATTTGGCTGGAAGGATACTAGGTTGGGAGGTTTTCAGAACTTGTATACAGAATTTTGATTAGCCAATTTTTTTTGCCATCCATCTTGAATTTTCTGAAAAATGGCGGGAAATCTGTTAAAGCCTACTCCTCATTAATCACTTGGCCAATTTCAAGCAATGTCAATTAGAAGGATCCTAGAGTCGTATTCTTCTGAACTTGTATACATAATTTTGATTTAATCAGTTTTTTTCGGTGGCCAGCTTGAATCTTCCAAAAAATGGCGGGAAATCGTTCCATTAACTGCTTGGGCAATTTCAACCAGATTTGGTGGGAAGAATACTATCCTGGTTGGTTTCAGAACTTGTATACAGATTTTTGATTGGTCTATTTTTCTGGTGGCCATCTTGGATTTTCTGAAAATTTCTGGAAATCAGGTAAAAGTCTACTCCTCATTAACCCCTTGGCAGATTTCAAGCAAAACTCGGTTGGAAGAACCTTAGAGTGAGGGGTATGCTTCAGAACTGGGGTATGCTTCAGAACTGGGGTATGCTTCAGAACTGGGGTATGCTTCAGAACTGGGGTATGCTTCAGAACTGGGGTATGCTTCAGAACTGGGGTATGCTTCAGAACTGGGGTATGCTTCAGAACTGGGGTATGCTTCAGAACTGGGGTATGCTTCAGAACTGGGGTATGCTTCAGAACTGGGGTATGCTTCAGAACTGGGGTATGCTTCAGAACTGGGGTATGCTTCAGAACTGGGGTATGCTTCAGAACTGGGGTATGCTTCAGAACTGGGGTATGCTACAGAACTGGGGTATGCTTCAGAACTGGGGTATGCTTCAGAACTGGGGTATGCTTCAGAACTGGGGTATGCTTCAGAACTTGTATACAGAATTTCTTTCGTCAGACATCTTCAATTTTCCGAAAATATGGTGGAAAATCATTTAAAACGCTACTCCTCAGTAACTGCTTGGACAATTTCAACCACATTTGGCTGGAAGGATACTAGGCTGGTAGGTTTCACAAATTGTATATAGAATTTTTATTGGCCAATTTTTTCGGCCGCCATCTTGGATCTTTTAAAAAATTTCCAAAATCAGTTAAAAGGCGGCTACTCATTAACCACTTGAACGATTTCAATCAAACTTGACTGGAAGGACCCTAGAGTGGTGTGCTTCAGAGCTTGTGTACAGAATTTTAATTGGTCAATTTGTTTGGCGGCCATCTTGTATTTTCCGAAAATTGAGAATTCTAAATTGCTGCTCCTCATTAACCGTTTAGGCAATTTCAAGCAGATTAGGCTGAAAGGATCCTTTAGCTGTAGCATCTGGTAAATGTATTCAGAATTTTGATAGGTTGATGTTTTGGCAGCCATCTTTGATTTTCTGAAAAATTCCGGAACCAATTAAAAACAGTACTTAATCAATGGCCCTTTCAACAGCACTTGGGTGGAACGATCCTAAGGCTATAGGCTTCAACATGTCAAACAAAAATCTTGATTGGTAAATTGTTTGTGCCTATCTTGGATTTTCTGAAAATTATCCATCATGTTTTCAAATGCTAATGGTCCAGGTGAGTGGCACAGGCCCTAGGGCCTCTTGTTAGTTTAAGAATAAATTTTACATTGTAATTGATAAATTATTTCTTAAACACATAGTAAAATGAGTCCCCTTTAATAGGCTTTTATAAGAAAATCACACATGCATCTACCTATGGCTGGTTTTATGATGTTCTCCACAATGGACACGGGCAAGTATCCATCCATCAACTGCTACACAGTCTTAACAATTTACATCTTTAGTGATTAAGATTTTTCAAGAAAATTATAAATTTTGGTTAGATTGTACATATCAGCAGCATCAGTAGTATTTTGTGTTCTTAGAAGATGAAATAATAGAAGTTAAAAGACAAGATCTCTTGCATAATTTTTAAAAACTGATTTTAGTTTAACTACTTTTCTATCTGCAGGATTATTGTGGTCATTTTGAATGCATTCCATTTTGACCTTTCTGCCTCACAATTTAAGATGGGAAGATCGCCACAGACTGATAAACAGACGAATGATGAGAAAAGTGTTGAAATAGAAAAAGCTGCTCAGGAGCACCAGGTGCCGGAGCAGCAAGAGGAAGGTAAGTTAACCCTCAAATCTGTTCAAGAAAATTCCATGTTCTCAGGGTAAACGTCCATCTGAAGATCAAGAGATTATTTTTGAAAATTAATCACTGAAATGACTGGCTCATTGATCGAGTCAGTCATTCTAGTAGTAAATTTTCAAAAATAGTCTGAGCTAGTCATCTCAGTGGTAACATTTTTTTAATGCTCTTCTCTTGTTCTGCCCATGAACATTTATTCTGACCACTGTAGAAGCCGGTATTTGGCCAGCTTGAGCATGCAATGGTTAACATATTTAGTCTGTCATTGTCATACGTATTTGCAGATGAGAGCATGGTAATCGACGATGTCATAGAAAATGGCGAGAAAATGGAGAATGAGGTCATTGACCCCATGCTTGAGAAGAAGTTAAAACCTGGTTTGACGATTTGCAATGTCAATCAAGCTACACGCATACACAGTATGGTCATGCGATCATTATTGCCTCAGTTACACCGGACATTGGCGGAAAAGGTGAGCAGACTTTTGCTACCCATATATGGAGTGCAAAGAATCCCCAGAAGTACATACTTCCTAGCTGGGTCATTAATATGATTATATGAATGAGGCCAGCAGGCCTACAAGTGCTCCTATATTTCCTATATGTTTTAGCAATCCCTATATTTCCTATATTACTTTCAAAACATACACTAGTGTTCAAAAGTTTGGAATCACTAAGAAATTTTTAAGTCCCATAAACAAATTGATAATTTTATTTATCAGGGTATCATAAAATTAATATAAAATGTAGTCAATACATCAACAAAGCATCATTATTAACATTTCTGTTTAAAATAACAGTTCTATACTTCAAATTTTCTCTTAAAAAAATCCCCCATGTGCAGCAATGACAGCTTTGCATATCATAGGCATTCTAGCAGTCAGTTTTTCTAGATAATCACGTGTAATTTCGTGCCATGCTTCTTGTAACACTTCCCAAAGGTGTGTCTGACTTGTAGGAAACTTTGCACGGACCTTGCGATCAAGCTGTTCCCAGAGAAGAACAATGGGGTTTAGGTCAGGTGAATGAGCTGGCCAGTCCATCAGTGACAGTACTCCTGCTGCCTGCTTCTTCTGCAAATAGCTTTTACACAGCTTTGAAGTGTGCTTTGGGTCATTGTCCTGCTGCATGACGAAATTGGCACCTGTCGAGTGTTGTCCACAGGGGATGGCATGTCGTTGTAAAATAGAATGATAACCTTGCTGGTTCAGTATACCTTGCACTCTGTAAATCTCCAACTGTGCCAGCACCAAAGCATCCCCATATCATTACATTTCCTCCACCATGCTTCACAGATGGTGTCAAGCACTCATTCAGCATCCTTTCATTGGTTCTTCGTCTCACATATGTTCTTCTGTTTGACCCAAACACCTCAAACTTAGACTCATCTGTCCATAATACTCACTTCCACTCACCTATTGTCCAAACCTTATGCTTCTTGGCCCATTTCAACCTTTTCGTCTTGTTTGCTGGCTTCAGAAGTGTTTTTTTCTTTGCCACTCTGCCCATAAGGCCAGCATCTCGGAGTCTTCTTTTTACTGTGGCAGATGAAACTGATGTCTTACGTGTACTGTTCAATGAAGCTGCTAGCTGAGGACCAGTGAGGCGTCTGTTTCGCAAACTAGAGACCCTGATGTACTTGTCTTCCTGTGCATCTTGGCCTACAACTTCTTTTTCGGTCGTGATTTGATCCAGTTTCTTCTCTTCTTTTAAGACAATAATGTACACCTTTGTATGAAACCTTCAGCTTTTTGGCAATCTCACGCATTGAGTAACCTTCATCTCTTAAAATGACAATAGACTGGCGCGTTTCTAGAGAAAGTTGTTTCCTCTTGGCCATTTTGATCAATAATCAGAGTGTACCAGCTACAAATGACTGAAATAAGACACTAAAGTGCCATTTATACTTGTAGCAGTAATGTATATGTACATTTCTAGCACCTTCATGCTTCAGTGGTTTTCAATATGAGTATGCACTACACTATCTGTCAGACACACCTTTGGAAAGTGTTACAAGAAGCATGGCACGAAATTACACCTGATTATCTAGAAAAACTTACTGCTAGAATGCCTATGATATGCAAAGCTGTCATTGCTGCACATGGGGGATTTTTTGAAAAAGATAAAATTTGAAGTATAGAACTGTTATTTTAAACAGAAATGTTAATAATGATGCTTTGTTGATGTATTGACTACATTTTATATTAATTTTATGATACCCTGATAAATAAAATTATCAATTTGTTTATGGGACTTAAAAATTTCTTAGTGATTCCAAACATTTGAACACTAGTGTATGTTTCCTGTATTTTCATTGTTTTTAACTAAGAAGTACCTGTAGAAACTAAATTATCGTCATAATCAAACAAAAGTCTAAAATTTTCACTCACAAATGTACATGCATGTATACTATGCAAAATTGTCGGAAGGACAGTGTCTTTATATTGTCAGGCTTCACCGTATTCAGTTGAAGAAAATATGTTTTCAAATTCCTTTCACTAATATAACTAGCACTCTGAACATTGTCCTCAGCTAGACGTTTGTCTACTAAAAAGCAGGTTTAGTTATATTGCCAAGAATATTAAGAAATACACTTAAATCTGTCGATAACAGACACTGAATCAGAAATCGAAAAGAAGATTAAAATTTTCTCATAGAAAATGTCCATTTCCAAACAAAAAGAATATTTTTGAAAATTTAGCACTGGAATGACTAGCTCGCTTCTGTTTAATTCCATTGAAAAATTTTCAAAAATAGTTTTCTGTTTATCTAGAAATATACATTACTCAAGGGAACTGCACAAGGCATTTTTTAGCAGCTTGAGTGTTAAATGTTACAGATTTGTGGGGTGCTGACCCACCCATCTACAAAAAGCAGCATATTTTCTCCCTAACAGTGTGTGTCTCATATCAACATGTTTGCTTCTATCTTCTCTCCAGGCTAAAAGTGAAGACGCGCATAAACTTGCACGCAGTAACTACGCCGAGAATGTTGAGATTATGCGCGTTCCTATAGCCCTCGCTATGGTCAAGCTGCTTCAGCATATGCCGCACGGTGCACTGGAAATCAGGCTACCTAGGTATGTATGTGGGTCAAGCATTTAATGGTCAAGCCGACCAAAACCGGCCTCTACAAAAGTCAAGCTATGTCTATTTACAGGTCAAGTGTAGACCATTTTGGTATGAGTTCAGCTTGCAAAGCTTTTATGTTTCAAAATTTTATAGCCTAACATTTGAGTTTGATTTTGCACACTATTGAAGCACTATATGGGTTAACAAAATGTATTTAACACCTTAGTGGTCAATCCGGCCAAAAAATCAGCCTGACCAGTGGTCTTGAAAAAGCTCCATTTACAGGTCAGGAAAAGATGATTTTCTTTAAAGACCTTACCACTGTGCTGACCGGCTCGATTAACCAGCAAGCCATTCCAGTGGTAAATTTTCACAAGTTGATTTCTGTTGGCCTGCAAATGGACATTGACTATGCAAAATTGTCTATCTTCAGTACCAGTAACACTGTCACCGCTGAATACGCCATGTCTCATTTTCAAGGCAACCATACGGGAAAACAGTTAAATATTTTGAAATCTCTTTGACTTGGAGCCGTTACTGCCTTAAAAATATATTAAAATGTCAAAATATTCAACAGATTAAGTTTTATATCGTAAAGCTTACACTTTTTCAGGGATTTGTCGGTGAAAGTGTTAAAGTATTAAAAATTAACTATGCTATGTTTGCCAGCATTCTGATAAAGGTGTGCAATTTCCTCAAGTCTCGCTCTAAAGACATTCGTGAGACAGCCAGGGCCACTCTGATCAAGATTGCCCTGTCTCTTGGACACAAGTACCTGCCATACATACTGCATGAGATGAAGACTGGACTGACACGAGGATACCAAGTGAGAAGCGTAATATAGATGACAATATGCTTGATTAACCATTTAATGATCCAATTTGATCATAAGATACTCTTAATATTTGCTTATTGAATGTCCATTTAGAGGCCAAGAGAAGACTATATTTGAAAATTTACAACTGGAATGACTGTCTCGGTTATTTCAATTTTCAAAGATATTCTTCTGTTGGTCTGCAGGTGAACATTCTTCGAGACCATTGCAGAGGCCGGTTTCTGCGGTCTTGACCACAAGTCAATCACACAAATTCTGTCGTATTGGGAAATATTTCATTTGATGATCAATTGAAAAACGTGTTAGAAAATATCACAATTTTATTACAATATAATGGCATTCTGCTTAACTGAGGTCACAAGACATACAATAAAATTACATCCATGTTTATTGTAGACAGAATCTACTGTAAGGTGTCCACGCTATCATCATTACTTGTGATTCCTGTTTTGTTATCCAGGTTCATGTGTTGTGTTTTACTGTTCATGCGCTGCTAGTCCACTTGTCACCCACACTGAAGCATGGAGACCTGGACCACTGTATTACACTGCTTAATGAGGTCAGTTGCTTATAATCACTGCTAAGGTTATTGCATACACTACAGGACACGATTCTGTGATATTTTGAATTAGCTCGATTTGATTAAAATTATGTTTCTTACAATGCCACTGAATGACTGGTTCAGTTTAGCAGCCAGCTATTCCAGGAGTAACTTTTCTAAATTTTGTCTTCTCTTGCTCTGTAAATCAACATTTCTCAAGGACAGTGCAGAAACCATTTTTATGTGTCTTTGCCTTAAAAGTGTAGATATATTTTTTCTTTACGATGTTTCACTGGGAGAAATAAGATGTATTTTTCTGCACCAGGTTTTCCAGAGTGAATTATTTGATGTATTTTTGTACACCAGGTTTTCCAGAGTGAATTATTATTATCCCCAAGTTTTTTAAAAATGTCAAGGATATTGTAATTGCCTCCGTCCATCTGTCAGTCAGTCTGTCCGTCCGTCTGTCATGCTTTCTCCTCCAAAACCATTGGGTGGAATTAAATCAAATTTGGTATGTGGGTTACCCATATGATTCCGCTTTGCAAGACAATATTTAGATATGGCTCCGCCTCCAGGGGGGTTGTGGCAGGGGTCAAAAGGTCAAATCAGTTGTAACGCAACTCCTCTGAAATTGTTAGACGGAACTCAACCAAATTTAATATTTGAGTTACCCATCGGATTGCGGAGTGCAAGAGGCTATTTAGATTTGGCTCCGCCCCCAGGGGATAGGGAGGGGTCAAAAGGTCAAATTTTAACCTGCAGAAATTGATTGTAATGCATCACCTCCGAAATCCTTGGACAGAATTTAAGCAAATTTGGTCTGTGGGTTACCCATATCAATGTGGAGTATATGAGCACATTTACATTTGGCCCCGCCCCCAGTGGTGGGTGGGGGTTGGGGTCAAAATGTCAAAAAATTGATTGTAATGCAACTGCTCTAACACTGTTGGACGGAATTCAACCAAATTTAGTATGTCAGTTACCCATATCACTGGGGAGTGGATGAGCACATTTACATTTGGCCACGCCCCCAGGGGGGTGGTATGGGGTCAAAGGTCATGAAATTGATTGTAATAACTCCTCTGAAATCGTTAGACGGAACTCAACCAAATTTGATATCTGAGATTGCGGAATGCAAGAGGCCATTTAGATTTGGCTCCACCCCCTGGGTGTGGGAGAGGGGTCAAAAGGTCAGATTTTAACCTGCAGAAATTGATTTAACGCATCTCCTCCGAAACCATTGGACGGAATTCAACTAGATTTGGTATGTGAGTTACCCATATCAGTGTGGAGTGGATGAGCCCATTCACATTTGGCCCGGCCCCCAGGGGGTTGGAGATGGGGCCAAAAGGTCATGAAATGTTTGTAATGCAACTCCTCTGACGCTGTTGGACGGAATTGAACCAAATTTAGTTTGTCAGTTAGCCATATCAATGTGGAGTGGATGAGCACATTTACATTTGGCCCCGCCCCCAGGTTGTGTGGGATAGGGTCAAAAGGTCACAAAATTGATTGTAGTGCAACTCCTCTGACACTATTGCACGAAATTCAACCAAATTTGGTATGTAAGTTACCCATATGATTTTGGAGTGCAAAAGGATGTTTACATTGGCTCCGCCCATGGTGCTGAGTTGTGGGTGGTTGTCAAAAGTTCAAAGCAATGACGCGTCATCGACTGATCGATCTAATTTGATCTATTTTTCTGTACCAGTTTTCAGGAGTGAATTATTTGATGTATTTTTTTACACTAGGTCTTCAAGAATGAATTATTTGATGTGTTTTTGTACGCCAGGTCTTCAAGAGTGAATTATTTGATGTATTTTTGTACACCAGGTCTTCAAGAGTGAATTATTTGATGTATTTTTGTACGCCAGGTCTTCAAGAGTGAATTATTTGATGTGTTTTTGTACGCCAGGTCTTCAAGAGTGAATTATTTGATGTATTTTTGTACACTAGGTCTTCAAGAGTGAATTATTTGATGTATTTTTGTACACCAGGTCTTCAAGAGTGAATTATTTGATGTGTTTTTGTACGCCAGGTCTTCAAGAATGAATTATTTGATGTGCTTTTGTACACCAGGTCTTCAAGAAGGAATTATTTGATGTATTTTTGTACACTAGGTCTTCAAGAGTGAATTATTTGGTGAGGCTGCTGAAGAGAAGGAGGTGAACGCTATCGCTGCTAAAGTTGTTGAGGCAAGAAGCAGCAAAAGTTATGATTCGTACAAGATAGTTGCTCGGTTTATCGGCACTAAATCTATCGGCAGACTAATCTCTCCATTGAAGCAGGTAAATGAAAGAATGGCCGAATACAATTTTCGTATTTGTACAGTATTCCAGGGTTCTAGTTATTGTCAGCGTGTTTGAAGCAACTTATCCATCATATAGGGTGTATGTACATTGGCATTCTGATCATGGCATAGTCAGCTATTGTATATAATACAGGGAGTCACTTCTAACTATTACCCCCCCCCCCCCCCCTTTCCAGCTAAGCTCCACCCATTTCCGGGTAAGTACCTCCTATTTCCAGCTAAGTTCCACCCATTTCCAACTAAGCTCCGTCAACCTTGTCTGCATGTTTGAATCAATGTTAATACTTTTCACCCTGAATTCACAGAACCTCAATTTCACAGTTGCTATACAGTAAAGCTGTTGAATATTTTGAAACTAATTGTCTGTCCCTCAGTCAAATTTGTTTCAAAACATATAACTGATTTCTGGGTTAAGCTTCATGTTAGTTGCAATGTGTAGTCATTAAGTTCTGAATGTGCTGATTACCTTCGCCCCATAATGGGAATATGGTATCGTGATCGGGTGTGTCTGTCTGCGTGTGTGTGTCTATGTGTGTCTGCATGTGCCTGGCTGCCTGCCTGTGTGGCTGCGTGTGTTTGTCTGTCTGCGTGTGTCTGTCTCTGTCTGTGCGTGTGTTTGTCTGTGTCCGAAGCTGTATCTCAAGAACTACTGATCTGATTTGGGCTCAAATCTTAGCACAACGAAGGAACTTGCGGTGCAAGGGTATTTCCAGATTTTGGCCGTAAGCCGCTTAAGAGAATCCAGATTTGATCACATTGTGGATCTGTGAATACCTCGGGAACAATAAGTCCGGTTTAGCTCAAATTTTAGCATGGGAATGTGTGACCATACACTACGATTCAACAACATAGAGCATATTCTGTAAGAATTCTGAAAATATGAAATCGTTTCATGACAAAAACGCGAGGGCGAGTGTCTGCAATATCTGATTGCTGTTGTTGTTGGTATTAGCTAAGTACAAAATATGTTGCTGTGTATTTGCTGAGTACAGAATATGTTGCTGTGTATTTGCTAAGTACAGAATATGCTGGTGTGTATTTGTTGAGTACAGAATGTGTTGCTGTGTATTTGCTCAGTACAGAATGTGTTGCTGTGTATTTGCTCAGTACAGAATGTGTTGCTGTGTATTTGCTGAGTACAGAATGTATTGTGATGTATTTGCTAGGTGCTGGACAGTACACATAGTCACAAGACGGCTAAGAAGGTAGAGAAGGTGTTGAACAATGTGGCATTGGGATTGCTGGACAACAAGGACCTGGACATCGAGACACTGATGATATTCATACATGGACTGACCAGTGATACGGTTCGTCTTATCAATACCGAGGCCGATAAGTGAGTTCTATTTAAATAAGCAATTAAAATAATTTTTCAGCCCAACATATCAAATTCAGAAAATATTAGATGAATATTTTGAAAATAGATGGCAACTGCGTCCAGCCAAATTAATTTCCAATGTATTCAACAAATCAATTCTTACATCACAGATTAGTTAATATCTGTTTGTAGATGTGACCCGCCACGAGGATACAAGTCACTCACTAGTATTAGTCGCTCTGGCGGGCAGTCTGATAGTTTGTTAAACCTTTGACAGTTTTTGCAAAGCTGCCTATGTCGCAACTATAGTCTTCTCTTGGTCTACAGATGGGTATTTTCTGAGAAAATAGAAATGTTCTTGAACAAATTCGAGAGTTAAAAGGTTAAGTGAGATTTTGCAAGGTTTCCTGTAAAAGCTTACCTGACAAACTTTATTCTATATCAAATTAACAGGAGTAAGGGCCGAGTAGTAGAGGCGGAAGAATCAGCCCCAGGACTGCGACCTCCTAGCTGTCTACTATTGACATCAGCACCACCTCGAGGAGGGATCAAACCAAAAACCAGCAAGAAAACAAATCTTCATATTCTTGTTGAATTTGGTTTACAGGTAATCATGTTTGTGTTGTATTAACTATCTACTGCTGAATTAAACACCTGCGATTCACTTCCCTTCTGTCTACCTTTATAGACATATAACATTTCACATCATGAGAACATACTTATCTCCCTAACACTCTTGATATACTAATATATCGGCTCTAAATTCAATAATATTCAGAATTATACTTAGTTAGGTGCCCCTACTGGGCAGGTGGAATGTACACAGTCATGCACATGTCAGACCCCACCTGTGCGCATGCGCATACTGGTACTTCCGTCTTCTAATATATTGGCTTATCAGCAACATTGAAAACAATTTCAAGCTCTCTTTTGTAGAATTTTCATTCATTTTCTTTCATCCATTTCACTATGGGTGAATCCAAAGCGTCCGAGGACTCTGCCTCATCATCCATTAAGGTGATATTGTATGTTACCGGTTTTCGTTCACGGCTAACCTGGCATTAGCGCGTATGCGCTGGGAATCCTTGTTAGCTCACCTGGCTTGAAAGGCCAAGTGAGCTTATGCCGTGGCGACCGTCCGTCCGTCGTCCATCAACTTTTCCTTTAAACGACTTCTCAAGAACCACTGGGCCAATTTCAATTATATTTGGCAGGAAGCATCCTTAGGGCAGCGGGATCCAAATTTGTTCAAATGAACCCGATCGGCCAATTTGGCCGGCAGCCATCTTGGATCTAGGCCGATTTTAAGAAACGTCTTTAAAAAATCTTCTCCGAAACCGCTTAGGGGATTGATGCAAATCGCATGAAATATGATCTAAGGCAAGAGCTGAACCAAGTTTGTTCAAGGGAACTTGATTGGTGAAATGGTTCGCCGGCCATCTTGGTTGACGTAGTTGTAGCGAAAATAACTTTTTGTCCAGAACCGCTGAAGGGATCGGGCCGAAATTTGGCAGATATGATTAGGGCCTAAGGGCCATTAGAGTTTGTTCAAGAGAAGTTGATCCATCAAAAAACATGGCCGCCGTGGGCCAATCAAAATATAGCGTGTTTGACGGCTATATTGGATTTTTTTATTTGCTGGATTTTGAGGCCAAAATTGGTTTTGTATGTTTTGCGGTATTCTGATCACAAATTTACAATTTTCGAAACTGTCGAATAAACGGTTTGGCGGCCATCTTAGATCATTTTCCCACTAAAAGCTCCTGTACTAAAGCAATGGGAAATTTTTAATGTTTTCTTCTCGAGAACTACTGGTCCGATTTCAATTATATTTCGCAGGAAGCATCCTTAGGGCATAGAGATTCAAGTTTGTTCAAACGAAGCCGATCGTCCAATTGGGCCGGTGGCCATCTTGGATTTTGACCGATTTTTAGAAACATCTAAAAATCTTCTGCTCCGAAACCGCTTGGGGGATTGATGCAAACCTCATGAAATATGATTTAGGGCAAGTGCTGAGCCAAGTTTGTTCAAGGGAACTTGATTGGTCAAATGGTTCGGCGGCCATCTTGGTTGACCTAGTTATAGTGAAAATGACTCAAGAACCACTGAAGGGATCGGGCCGAAATTTGGCAGATATGATTATGGCCTAAGGGCCATTAAAGTTTGTTCAAGAGAAGGTGATCCATCAAAAAACATGGCCGCCGTGGGCCAATCAAAATATAGCATGTTTGACGGCCATATTGGATTTTTTTATTTGAAGGATTTTGAGGCCCAAATTGTTTTTGTATGTGTTTTGGAGTATTCTGAGCTCAGATTTGAAATTTTCAAAACGGTCAGATAAATGTTTTAGCGGCCATCTTGGATCTTTTTCCCGCCAAAAGCTCCCATACTAAAGCAATGGGAAATTTTTTATGTTTTCTTCTGGAGAACTACCTGGCCGATTTCAATTATATTTGGCAGGACGCATCCTTAGAGTGTAGAGATTCAAATCTGTTCAAACGAAGCCGATCGGCCAATTGGGTCGGTGGCCATCTTGGATTTTGGCCGATTTTTAGAAACGTCTAAAAATCTTCTCCGAAGCCGCTTATGGGATTGATGAATACCTGATGAAATATGATTTAGGGCAAGAGGTGAACCAAGTTTGTTCAAGGGAACTTGATTAGTCAAGTGGTTTGGTGGCCATCTTGGTTGACCTAGTTGTCGCAAAAACAACTTCTCCAGAACCGCTGAAGGGATCGGGCCGAAATTTGGCAGATATGATTAGGGACTAAGGGCCATTGAAGTGTGTTCAAGGGAAGTTGATCCATCAAAAAACCTGGACACCATGGGCCAATCAAAACATAGCATGTTTGGTGTCCATAGTTGACTTTTTTATTTGATGGATTTTGAGGCTGAAATTGGTTTTATATGTGTTTTTGGGTATTCTGATCTCAAATTTGCAATTTTCGAAACTGTCGGATAAAAGGTTCGGTGGCCATCTTGTTGATTAAGAGCATTCTAGTTGAAATGCCTATGGTCCAGGTGAGCTCTTGTTAAATTATCCCAGCGCCTAAGTTCTACTAATCCCTTGTGTCCTTGTGTCCACAGGCTCATCTTAGGATGGTAGAGCTCCTGTTCTTCACTCAGGTTGATCACGTCTCCTTTTCTCTGACTTATCATATGATATGTCTACGGGTCGAAGATATAAAACGAAAAATATCGCCCTCTTGTCCCATCCCCTTCATCAGACTCTACAGATTCAGCGGATGGTATGGACGTGATTTCTGCACAAGAGGATGGTTTACCTGTGTTCAGGATAAGGGAGTTTATTAGTTATGGCACCTAAGTATTTGAAATTTTTATAAATTTTTGCTGCCATTCTTATTGCACTGTATTCTCTCTTGTGGTTGTGCATGGGTTGTCAGATATATAATTATAGGATTATATTATTCTTGAGTGATGAATGTATGTTGTCCTAGGTATTTCTTGCATTCATAATCTGATATCTCCTCCCCTTGAAGGGGCTTTTGCATTGAGGTTTGATGTCATAATCAGCCAGATTTGTTTCCTTTTCCTTAACGTCATAATCTTGTTTTAAAAAAAAGAGGATCTCTTGATGTCTTTATCATCTTATGTTATGAATGTGTAGAGATAACTGGGTGTCATAATCAGTCTCTCTTCTTTCTAACATTCTCATGTTATCCCTGGCTGTGTTTTTTATTCCTTATTTTTTATGAAGACATTTGTCCCTTCGGGATTGTCAGTAATAATAGTGGTTGTCTTCTCTTTCGAGTTTCAAAATTAACAAACTAAAATACTCATTCTCTTCGTATGTCTACCTAGGCGAGATTCTTCCCCCACCTCTGCCCATCTTGCTCCTATTGTAGGCTATCTAACAAATGTGCTATTTGTAAAGAGGTGGGGGGGGTGTGGTGGAATCTAACCTCGGAATTTTTCTGTTCTCAGGCGAAGATGATGGTAGAGGACGGCAAGAGGGTGAGGAAGGAGGAGAAGGGTAAGAAGAAGGCCTCCGAGAAGGGTGAGCTGGAGGCCTTCAAGGTAGAATTAGTGAGTGAGATGCGCAGGACCGTGAAGGACCTGATGCCTGACATGCTTCGCGGCTTGTTACCGGGCACAGGTGTTTCAACTTCCTGCGCATCGACCTCAGTGCAGGTAGCCCCTGTCCCTGGATCATGCCCTCCTTGTTTGGCCATAGGTTTCAGTGATCCAGGGGAGGCTGACTTGGACCCAGGCTTGATGTTCGCATCGCCTGATGATCCAGCGGTGCGAGTAGCATCAGGCGGGACCCGACCAGCGGGCCTGACCACGATCACTCATGGAGTACCCTCATCATCTGCCTACGGGCCTTCTGGTCAGTCTAGGTTAACTTTCTTTGCTAAGTTTTCTGACCAGGAAGATGACGAAGACTACCTGCTCGGCCTACGGGATGAGCATGAAGCCATGGATGCGAGCGTTTACACTCCCCTCATGGGGAGTGCGGCCGCTTGCACCTATGGTGCCGTTCCCTCGGGGGAGGGTTTCATGATTCAACCTGTGGGACGATTTGGAGCGGACGGCCGCTGGTATAAGATACCACGATTAGCCGTGGAATCTTATACGAATGACCCGGAGCGCGTTAGTGTGGCTTTTGCCCCTCACACGACCGTGGCCCTGGTGCGTGGCCTGCCCATGGAGAATGTCATGCCAGCCCTCGCGTGCCCGTATGCATTCCCCGGGCAGTTGGGTACGTCTGTAGCCTCCTCCACGGCCCCACCAGCGAATGCCATTGAAGATGACGAGGGCCCGCTGCTCGTCGGCAATTTGCAGGTGGCCATGGGCGAAGACTGGTCTGCTGCGTGTGCGTGGCTCCTCGCTGTCAGACCAGAGCTCTCTGTGGATGAAATGGCCGCCAGTAACCCGCGGGCGTGGTTACAGGCTAAGCCGTTGGCCACATCTGCTCAATCTCTGCCGTATGCAGAGCATATTGTAGATATGTTCGCTGCGGCAGAGGAGTCGATTAGACCAAAAGGTCGCCTCACGAAGGCCCCTCCCCCCGCATGGTTGCTAGACGTTGTCGAGTTACTGCCAGTCAATACACTCGGTATGGTCTAGCGCCCAGACTGAGTGCGGATGACCGCGCCGCTCTGGTTGAAGACACGGGAACGTTGTGCTCGGGTGCTATGCGCTCAGCAAACACTGCACTGCGTGATACTAAGGAGAGTTCGCGAGCAGCAATCGGTATGCTGTCTCACGTCTCTCAACTGCTATCAGGGGTAGTAGCAGCCTCAGTTCACCAGCAGCCTGGTCCAGTGACAGTCCAACGAGCCATCCAGGATGGTATCAACCTGGCATTGGACTGTTTGACTAGGTCGGTGACCAAGTCACTGAGGACGAGGAACACATTTGCACTGGACAATTTGTGCCCGTCCCAAGAGCTCAAGTCACCGATGGCGGGCCCTGGTCTGTTTGGAGGCGAGTGTTGTCAGCACCGCCAAGAGACAGTGAACTTGGTCAACAACCAGAGGGTGCTGCGCGTACAATTTGAAGTGATGCGCAGAGAACACGTACATGTTCAGCCTTCAGCGGCGCTGGCAGTGTCAGAGGCCAGCAGGCTGGCCGGGTTCAGAAACCTCGCCGGCCACGCTAACAGCAGCATGCTGCTGTATGTCAGCCAGCGCTCTAAGTGCAGCCAGCCAGGCAGCAGCCCGCGCACCTCCGCGCATGCACCGAGGTGCGTGTGGCGCTGGGTGCGTCGTGGGGGGAGCAGCGCATGGTAACCGGGCCTGATAGGCTAAAAGAATTTTCGGTTACCACAGGTACCACTCTGGTGTTGTCACACGTACCAGAGACACGCCCACTTCTAAAATTTATGTGCACCCCGCTAACCCTAGGTGCACCAGTGGGAGGTCAATTGAGGACCGCTTAGTCTTGCAATGGCTTTCACGCGGATACAGTCCAGAGTGGATAATAGGTCCGCCATTGCATCTGTCTCTGGTACTGGTCTGGACTCAAATTCCAAGAGATCCAGACAAGCGGTTGTGCATAGAATAGGAAATAGAATCCTTAATTCTAAAAGAAGCAATTCAACCGGAGCAAGATGCCCGGGCTTCTATTCAACTGTGTTTCTTGTGACAAAGAACACAGGGGGGTGGAGACAATTCTCAACCTCAAACTTCTAAACAAGTTTATAGACACACCAAGTTTCAAAATGGAAACAATAAAATCGGTGTTGTTGGAGTTAAAGAAGGGGATGTGGACAGCTTCGATAGATCTGAAAGACGCTTATTTCCACATTCCCATTGCAAGGAGTTTTCATCGGTTCCTGAGATTTGCTTTTCAGGGACGCCAATGGGAATTCAAAGTTCTCCCATTCGGAATTTTGACGGATCCGAGGGTCTTCACTCAAGTGGTCTTCACTTGCTATCACAGCTTTCCTC
Source organism: Chaetoderma sp. LZ-2023a (assembly GCA_034401795.1). Classification (NCBI taxonomy): domain Eukaryota; kingdom Metazoa; phylum Mollusca; class Caudofoveata; order Chaetodermatida; family Chaetodermatidae; genus Chaetoderma; species Chaetoderma sp. LZ-2023a. The sequence goes on from CM067374.1 coordinate 17,209,524, forward strand.
TGCAGGAGAAATATAGCGGTCCACACTTACATAGACGACTGGTTGCTAAAGGCGCACAACCCAGAAAACTTGACAGCAAATCTGGAGATAGTTTTGAAAACTCACAGATTTAGGCTAGATAATCAACTTTCAAAAATCAGAGCTGACTCCATCCCAGAAGTTTGTTTACCTGGGAATGTTCTTCGATCTGGAGATAGGATATGTTTATCCTACTCAGGAGAGGGTACAGATACTCATCTCAGTAATACAGTCAGTGTGCAACAGTCGTCATGTCCTGGCACAGGTTTATCTGAGCATGCTGGGATTGATGGTTTCAATGGAACCAGTCATTCCTCAGACGGCCTTGCGCAGGCGGCTGATTCAGCTGTTTCTCATGACTCAGTGGATGCAGAGTTCAGGATCACTGGACTCGCGCATCCAAGTGTTGGATCCTCTCATTCATCACCTTCACTGCTGGATGGAGAGAGAGAATCTCATGCTGACCCCTCCCCACCCTCATGTAACGATGTGTATGGATGCATCGATGGAGGGATGGGGAACTTGCCTGGAAGAAGCCACAATATCAGGGCTTTGGAATCTGGATCAGTCAAAGGAGCATATCAACATGCTAGAATTATGAGCTGTAATTCTAGGCCTGGAACATTTCTTAAAGGAAGTGGAGGGAAAGTTTGTGTTGATACGTTCAGACAACTCAACAGTAGTGAGTTACATAAACCGCCAGGGTGGAACGAAGTCGCCAAGACTCTGTATGATGACATGGAAACTGCTTTGCTGGTGCATGGATCATATGATCTCCTTGAAAGCAGTTCATATTCGGGGAAGGCAGAATCTGTTAGCAGACTCATTGAACCGAAAGATGAGCACTCTGACTACGGAATGGCAACTAAATCAATGTCTGGTGGATCATCTGTTCAATCATTGGGGGGAAACCCAACAGATTTATTCGCAATGAAGAAGAATGCGAAGATGACGATGTACATTTCTCTGATTCCAGATCCAAGTGCTATCGCAATAGATGCGCTAGCTATCAGTTGGAAAGGAATGTATGCATACGCATACCCTCCAACAATCCTGATTCCAAGGATTCTTCAGAAAATCAAACAGGAGGAATGCCAAGTGCTTCTGATCGGCCCAAATTCGCCACGCCGATCATGGTTTACGGATCTGCTTGACCTTCTGATCTGCAATCCGGTTCCTCTGCCTCTGATCGACAATATTATCTTCCAGGGCAAGGCCCTTCACAACAATCCGTCAATGTTTCAATTGACTGCATGGATGTCAAAAAATCTGCAATTAAGGAGGGCTTTTCTGAGCAAGCAGCCAATTTTGTGGGCAGAGCCAGAAGGGGATCACCCTCCAGAGCATATAATTATAAAATCAACAGATTTGCAGAATGGTGCTCGAAGAGAATGTATCAATCCAATGGATGCACCTATTCAGGTAGTAGCTGATTTTCTCTGTCACCTGTATGATGCCTATAGTCTTAAACCTAATTCTATTGCTGGATATAAATCAGCATTAATGACTGTTATCTCTTGCTTGGCAAAGAGGGGAAGTGATGAAGTGTGTGTTCTAAATACTCTTCTCAAAGGTATGGGCAATCTTAGACTGAGAAATCCTCCACAGACACCGTCATGGAGTCTTTCTCTGGTTCTTCAAGTTTTGAGTGATAAACCTTTTAAACCACTTAGTGCTATTTCTATAAAATTATTGACACTTAAAACCGTATTTTTAACTGTGGCAGCCTCAGCCAGACGCAGAAGTGAAATTGATGCCTTGTCTGCTGAGTCTGACCATTATATACTTACAGATGAAGGCCTTAAGCTTCTACCGAGATTGAATTTCTTGGATAGGAATCAGTCTTTAAAATATCCGGGTCAACCTATAATTTTATCTGCCTTAACCAGATATGATCCTGGTGCTAAAGCATGGTGTCCTGTCCATGCCTTAAATAAGTACAAGAAAAGGACTCAGGTTTGGCCGACTGACCCATGTTCCCTATGGTTGTCATATATTGAATCCCATGGTAGGGCGTCAAGAGAAACTATTTCCAGATGGATGGTAGAATCAGTGCTCCAGATAACTGTCTTCAGTTGGTAGTACGGTACTCCTTAATTTTTCAACTGACTCGTACAACAAATTCAGGAGGAGTACAAGACTTGTTGTTACTGAATACTTATATATATATATATATATAATTATAATAATAATAATAATAATAATAATAATAAATGTTGTTGTTGTTTTCTACGTCTTCCTTACCATATGAAGGTGTAACAATCAGTGCATTGTAATTGTACCATCAGATCATCACGCTACAGTATGTATGTATGATTACTGTATTCTGCAGCTGTAGCAGTAGAACTATCCTACAGCTTCAATCAGTCCTTTTTCTCTGTCGTCCCTCAAATTTGTTCAAGAAAATTTCTACTTTCTCAGAGAAAATGCCCAGTTTCAAACCAAGAGAAAATAATTTTTGAAAATTTATCACTGGAGTGACTGACTTGATTATCGAGCCAGTCATTCCAGTGGTAAATTTTCAAAAATAGTCAAATGGACATTTCCCAAGACCGCTGCAGAAGTCGTTTTAGACATTTTTGTCATAGACAGCGCTTAGCCCTTCATAATGGCCAATCTGGCCAAACCCATTCGCCGCAGTGTTCTTGATAAATGTTCATTTGAATTGAAAGTGAAGAATATTTTTTAAATGTATCTTGGGAAATTCTGGCTTAATAACCACGCCAGTTGTTCCAGTAATAAAGTTTAAAAAAATAATCTCTTGACCATTAAAATAATATGATATTAACACTGCACATGATAATTTTCTTATTCTGCACGCTTGTACATATTGTATATTTATTTTTTCAGTTATTACAGATGTGTTTGAAACACTCACGACTGGTTGCTACGGAACACAAACATATAGAACTGCTGGATCCATTCATACATTTATTGTCACAATGTCTGACTGCGAGGCATGTCAAGGTAAGATTATTATTATAAATACAATCGACTATGGTATTCGTGCTTATGTGATCCTACACTGACATATCTTTTATGTCAGTGACTATTTATTGGTCAAGCCAGCCAACACCGGACGCAAGCATATATTTATGTCGAGATTGGTTAAGAAAATATAAAGTTTTACACTGAAATGTCAATTTGCAGGCCACAAGCCAGTCAATCCAGTTGGAAATTTTCAAAAATAATCATCTCATGTTCTGCAAATGGAAATTGTCAGTGTGAAAATTAAAAATCTTCCTGTTTTCATTCAGATGAGACATTAACCCTTCTTGTATCAAAGAAACAAGTTACAGATCTATGACAGGAACAAGTTACAGATCTATGAAAGGAACAAGTTACAGATCTATGAAAGGAGCCAGTTACAGATCTATGAAAGGAACAAGTTACAGATCTATCACAGGAGCAAGTTACAGATCTATGAAAGGAACAAGTTACAGATCTATGAAAGGAACAAGTTACAGATCTATCACAGGAACAAGTTACAGATCTATCACAGGAACAAGTTACAGATCTATGAAAGGAACAAGTTACAGATCTATGAAAGGAACCAGTTACAGATCTATGAAAGGAACCAGTTACAGATCTATGAAAGGAACAAGTTACAGATCTATGAAAGGAACAAGTTACAGATCTATGAAAGGAGCCAGTTACAGATCTATGAAAGGAACAAGTTACAGATCTATCACAGGAACAAGTTACAGATCTATGAAAGGAACAAGTTACAGATCTATCACAGGAACAAGTTACAGATCTATGAAAGGAACAAGTTACAGATCTATGAAAGGAACCAGTTACAGATCTATGAAAGGAACAAGTTACAGATCTATGAAAGGAACAAGTTACAGATCTATGAAAGGAACAAGTTACAGATCTATGAAAGGAACAAGTTACAGATCTATGAAAGGAACAAGTTACAGATCTATGAAAGGAACAAGTTACAGATCTATGAAAGGAACAAGTTACAGATCTATGAAAGGAACAAGTTACAGATCTATGAAAGGAACAAGTTACAGAGCTATCACAGGAACAAGTTACAGATCTATGAAAGGAACAAGTTACAGAGCTATGAAAGGAACAAGTTACAGATCTATGAAAGGAACAAGTTACAGATCTATCACAGGAACAAGTTACAGATCTATGAAAGGAACAAGTTACAGATCTATGAAAGGAACCAGTTACAGATCTATGAAAGGAACAAGTTACAGATCTATCACAGGAACAAGTTACAGATCTATGAAAGGAACAAGTTACAGATCTATCACAGGAGCAAGTTACAGATCTATGAAAGGAACCAGTTACAGATCTATGAAAGGAACAAGTTACAGATCTATGAAAGGAACACGTTACAGATCTATGAAAGGAACAAGTTACAAATCTATGAAAGTAACCAGTTACAGATCTATGAATGGAACAAGTTACAGATCTATGAAAGGAACAAGTTACAAATCTATGAAAGTAACCAGTTACAGATCTATGAAAGAAACAAGTTACAGATCTATGAAAGGAACAAGTTACAGATCTATGAAAGGAACCAGTTACAGATCTATGAAAGGAACAAGTTACAGATCTATGAAAGGAACAAGTTACAGATCTAATGAAAGGAACCAGCTACAGATCTATGAAAGGAACCAGTTACAAATCTATGAAAGGAACCAGTTACAGATCTATGAAAGGAACAAGTTACAGATCTATCACAGGAACAAGTTACAGATCTATCACAGGAACAAGTTACAGATCTATGAAAGGAACAAGTTACAGATCTATGAAAGGAACCAGTTACAGATCTATGAAAGGAACCAGTTACAGATCTATGAATGAAACAAGTTACAGAGCTATGAAAGGAACAAGTTACAGATATATGAAAGGAACAAGTTACAGATATATGAAAGGAACAAGTTACAGATCTATGAAAGGAACACTACAGATCTATGAATATATTGGAAAGTATTGGATCTGTTATGCTCTGATTTTAACCCAAGATTGGTGCTGTACAGTAGGCTTCTTAAACTCTTTAATTAACCCTAAGCACTCTGATGTTAAAATTTTTAATTTTCAAATTAAATTAAAAGATGAACTGGTGTTAATTTTTCTATAAATTTGGTGGGAGATGGTGCTGTCGTAGACAGCAACATCGTCCACCAAAATTGTTGAAAAATGTACACCAGTTTCTCTTCTATTGCCACAGTAAAAGATAGAATATTGACATCAGTGTGATAAGGGTTACGAAAAAATTTATGAAATGTGATGTTTCAAAAAGGTGACATAGTTTCAAGGGTGCATGTTTTCAATCTCTGATTGCTGTCGTAATTGTTATTATCAGATTACATCTGTGACGTTACGATGTCTGCAGTGGCTACTCAAGTTTCCCCTGCCAACACTGAAAGTCTATGTGAAAGCTATTGCAAACTCCATGTTTGTTTTGCTGAAGAATTACGCCACCGCTGGAAGTGCCAAGGGAGATAATCTAGAGCTTGTCTCGATGTGCTTTAAAGTAAGTGTCGCTGCATTAACCCTTACCACTCCAATGTCAAAATGTGAAATTTCAAATTAAATTAAAAATGAACTGGTTTTCAGTTTTTAACAAATTTGGTGGAAGATGTTGCTGTCGTAGATAGCAATGTCATCCACCAAATTGTTGAAAAATGTACACCCGTTTCTTTGCTATTGACAGAGAAAAAAATAGAATATTGACCTCAGAATGCTAAGGGTTAATGTAGTTAGGGTATTTTGTCCTTGTCTCTCTCTCTCTCAATCACAAAGCAATACCATAGAGATGTGTTTAATAGTGTAATAACGACATTGGGTGGCTCTGTGGGCGATTGGGTCACCCAAAGGGAAATCTACCCTGCCATATACCCATATTTGGTCATCCACCAGGCCACATATGGGCACCCAGCCAGAAAGTATAAATGGAGCCGACCAACAGAGCTCAGATCATTCAGACTTTAGAATCTGACAATCAGAATACGGGTGCGGCAAACTAATCCATTATAGATATTATTTCTGTATCCTCTATTGACAGCAATTTCTTGGTGCAGGAAATATTGACTGGTAAATACTGTTCAGGGAAGTACTCCAATAAATGGGAAATACTGGAAAATCCAATTAAGTACTGTGAAATACTTCAATAACTTGAATTTAATAGTCAAATGAAAAGCTAAATTTTAAACTAAAAAACCCTTTATATGGTGAAGCGGAGCTAACATAAAATCATAAGTAATACAGGGTGAACTATGAGAGTAAATATGCAACCTTTTCAACCCTACATAGCAGATATAGCGCATACGTTTTATACACCCGCGTAATCGCGGTCGTATTATGTGATGGTGCTCGCCGTCCATCCATCTATCCGGCCATCTGATTTCTTGTCTGGAAGAGTTTTAAACCTACACTAAAAAAGTTTTTCACCAGATGTGTTAGGGATAGACGAACTGCAGTGATTTCGTTACAGTAAAGCCTGCCCATATTTGCCCGAGTTATCTCCCCTGAAAAGCAAAAAAATTTCAACATTTTATTGTCTGAGCCATATCTCAGAGTTTTGAACCTACACTCACAATTTTTTTCCAGCAGATGTGTTCGGGATAAACAGTGTCATGATTTTGTTTCAGCAAAATCCGCCCAAATTTTCCAGGTATCTCCCTTGATTGGCTAAAATTCATCAGAATTTTCTAGTCCGAGCTATATCTCGAAGAGTTTTGAACCTACACTCACAATTTTTTATTCAGCAGATGTTTTAGGCATAGACGAAGTGTCAATTATCAAAGACAAACTTTTCACATTTAGAATTCCTCAAACAAGTATACCTGCGGACGCATGTTGAGTTTCACTAAAACTCTTTAATTTACAGTTAATTCAGTTGAATATTTTGAAAGCAATTATACATGGTTTAAAAATATTAAGCAACTTTTATGTTATGTAATGTTGAGCTAAGCTGACCTACAATGCATTAGAATTATCTTAGCATGCCGTATATATTGTGACATAAAATACATAACCGATGGATCCTTTTTTAGCTGTGATCGGCCCATTTCTAGCAAAGCTTCACCAAGTTTTACGCCTGTTGGAGTCAATTTATATACATTTGATTCCTGAAGATTCAGAATCATAATTTCAATGTAACTAACTATGCAGGTAGAAATTTTTTAATATTTTGAAAGTTATTTGGCAGGGTGCTGTTGCTGCCTATGGCACTAACATCACCCAGTCAAATTACTTTCAAAATAATCAATAGCATGTTTAGTAAATAGTTATGTAAAGACATACAGTTCATAAACTTAACACGCTTTTCACTATTCCTAACGGAGCTAGATACATCACTATGTATTACGACATCAGCCTACATATGACGTAATTGAGTATGACATCAGATAGTTGATTGACAGATTGGATTAGCCAACTAATTACCCAAGCACTTTCCACACTCTACTCATATATAGGTGTAATATTTCTCTCACAATATAACACATGTATATGTGGTGTGGGAGTAAATGATTTAGATGACCGCACTCTATCATTCAAACCTGTATTGTGTTTCTGTGATTACATTCAGACTGTGACCATACTAGTGCGCAATGTCAAGTATTACCCTCTCACACACGATCAACTCCGAGTTCTAGCGACATTCTGTGAAGAAGATATCCATGATTATAACCGGCAAAGTACAGCTTTCACGCTGCTAAAGGTGGGTAACCCTACTATACATGTGATGCTGTTAGCCAGAGTTAGCTGTGTACCGTACGCTTCCAAAGGTGGGTCTCATTCACACTAATGATCATGCGATAGTAAACTGAGGTGCGAACTGGGTTCAGTGGTTAATTAGTCAACAGCCATGACCATTACACCAAGCCACCTCTCAGTTTTTGATGCACATTCTCCATCCAGTGTATATACTACGCTGGCATGATTTAATTTTCAGCCAATCAGAAAATGCATTGGCCATGTGCCTCGGTACATAGACTATGCATAATCATACAGGTAGACTATAGTTTGGTTGCATGGTGTAAAAGCAACCATATGGTTGAGTTGTTGGATATTTTGAAACTAATTTCTCTGGAAAATGTTGCTTTTAGGTAGCAAAAACTTTCAAAGTAGATTCAAAATATTCAACAGAATATTTATTATATGATAAAGAATGTGTTGCCTATGCACTTAGATGACATCACACTATCGCTTATGGAGACAAAATGGCGGCACAGACAAGTCAACATTAACACGATTTAAAATTAATATAATTGTGATATAAATAATAGAATGACGTTGTGCTTTGAATGATATGGAATCTATGTATCATAATCTATCGGTACAATACAACATTTAGGATGAATGAAGTATCCCTTTAATGATGGGTAATATGGCATCTTTTGTTTCTTTTCGCAGTCGATTCTTTCACGCAAGGTGGAAATGAAAGAGATTCATGAGTTAATTGACAAGGTAGCAAAGCTGTCTGTGACATCAGACTCGGCACACACAAGGCTGCAGTGCAGACAGGTAACATAGCATCTCATATCTCTGCAATGGAGGAATCCCATCTGTCACTCAAGTATATGATGGCATCCTCAATTGCGTCACATGTAGGCTGATGTCACAATCAAAAATGACCTATCTAGCTTTGTCATGAACATTTTAAAGTCTTTGAAGTGTATGAATTGTATGTCATTAATGATTTTCTATTTATATAATCATTCTGTTGGATATTTTGAAACTAATTTGACTAGGCATTGTTGCACCACTCAGTCAAATCAGTTTCAAAATATTCAACAGCTTATACCTGTATTGTTACATTAATATCGTGATTCTGGAAATTGCAGGGTTTGATTGATCCCAGCACTGGCAAAGCTGGGGCAGAGCTTAGCTAGAAATGGGCACAGTATAGCTAGAAATGGGTGGGGAATAGCGAAAAATGGGTCCCCTATGGCTTGATTTTTAGTGCCTCGAACACAGAAATTACAGTTTTCTTAATTATATTTCATTTCATATTATATCTGGTGCTGGTTTTATAAAGGGTTCTTAAGTTTACATTAATTGTTCTTAAAGGTGGTCCTCCAGTACCTGCTTGATTACCGTCTATCGAAGAAAATGATATTGAGCCGTCTACAGTTCTGCCTCGCTCAGCTGGAGTATGAATACGAAAGTGGACGGGAATCCGGCCTCGAAATGATCGCAACAATTCTCTCAACTTTTCCACAGGTATTTATTGTTATGGATGATTTTTGTGTGCCAAATACTTTACACACTGCTTAAAAGTAGATTAGGAAGTTCAGTATAAGCATAGCATTGCCCCCTCTCCCCCCCCCCCCCAAACCCCTAAAGAAGAGAAAATTTTGTCAAATATGTGGCCCCTGACAGGGAAAGATATTACTGTGGTGGCATTCTTCGTCATACTTAGAGCTATTGTCTTCTAACTTGGTGAATGAGTACCTGTTGGCATAAGATATCATCCATTTAAGAACTATGTCAGTCTGACCTGCTTTCCAAATAATATACGTCAAAGATTAATTTTGCCATTGTGACCAATGCACAATTATTTAGGCAGCCCTTTCTGTCATCTTTTGAACGATTTATACCAAATATGGTCAAAATTAGCATATTTGCATCTAATATATGCACTCTGTACATAAAGTTTATTAAGTCCCAATCCTCAGAGTTATGGCCCTTGAGCATCTTCTCAAGTATGGGCTCAGTGGTTAAAGATGTTACAGCAATGCCACGTTTTGTCATATTTAGAGCTACATGTATTAACTTCTAACTTGCTGGGTGGATCCCACTTGTGAATTAAGCACATTTTAGCTGAAGGGGATTTAGGTGCTAGGCAGCTGAGCATCAAGGCCCTTGACATCTCATAAACGAAAATCAGCCACATCTGTTAAAAAAATGGCTTCTTTCTGGAGTGAAAGAGATTACTGATAGATTGGATGCGTAAATTGCTGCTGTGTATTATTAGCTCCACCTCTGGCAGCGATGTGTGCCATTACAGCAAGCCTCCGCTCTACCTGCTCTGTTAGTGTTAGTCATTGAGTTTCTCATTCTGAAATGCTAGCTGTTTCTTTTGGTTCATTCTGCCACTCTTCATGTGCCACTGAACCTGGAGCAGTTCCGATGATTTTGTCTCTCCCCCTCTTGGACAGCCATAAACCAGAGACAGTCATAGTGAGTTCAGTCAAACCTGAACAATGGGCATAGCATTTGCTCCAGCAGGTTTGATGGCCTTGGTTAAACTCGTTCTTACAAAGCAGGATGACAAGGACATATCAGTAAAGAAAGGGTCCCATGAGCATGAATGTATGAATACAGACATCCAGCAGCACAGAGTGGAGTCAATGGATCACCAATCACATAAACCTACCACTATAGCCAATGAGCCTTTGGTGATGAATAAGGACAGGCATTTGTATCAGATCCTCTAAGGCAGCATCTGGTATGGCCGGTATGGACCATGGAACCAGTATTACGCTCACTGGGCATACATGTCTGCCTCCTGGTAACTCTATGGCCCACACTGCCTACCATTTTTAAAGGGGTTTAGATGTCCTTTGAGTGTCTTATCAATTCAGTGTGGAACTACCAGGACTGTTGTGTTCCCATGAATCAGTCGACGGCACTTGATGAGGATGATGCCAGCCCACGTCTCATCCAGCATTGCCAGGTAGCCACTGAGGATGTTTGATCTGCTGCTTCCCGATGGCTGGTGGATATTAGACTAGAACTGTAGGTGGAAACGTTGACCTCCACATGGGTTACATGCCTGCTGCTTCAGCATAACTTGACGACAGTTGCTGTGCCACTCTTATGTATACAGAACATGGTTTGGGCATGGTCCTCTGTGCTGTATCAAATCGGACCAATATTCATGATACTGGGTAGATCCAGTACCTGGTACTGATGACCGTATGACACTTGGAGAAGACAGCCATCCAGGTGCAGCTGTTTAACGCACTCTGTCCCTAGATCAGAGTCCATCACAGGAGCTGACTGATATAGATGCTACAATGGTGTGCCATCATTGTTCAATGCAATGTATACTTGTATCCAGCAACATGATATATCTGTAATGTTAAAGGTAATAGTTAGCTTTCTGCAAATAACAATTATAGGTAGAATTATAACAACCAAGTGAGCTTCCTGTTTGCATTGCAACCATCTTTCTGATATTAACCTTTTAATCACTCTAACTGGCCAAAAAAAAAGCTTTTGCAGTGGTCCTCAGAAATGCTGATTTGCAAACCAAGCGAAGACAATTTTAGAAAATTTAGCACTGGAATGACTGGCTCGATAACCGAGCCAGTCATTCCAGTGATACATGTTCAAAAATAGTGTTCTCTTGATAAGCAAATGGATATTTTTTATAAGAAAATTTAATTGTCTTTTACAAATTTGAGTGTTAAAGGCTTAATTGAAGTCAAAGTACATGGAAATATGTATTTTCTTAGTTATAGATGTTCTTGTTCCATGCTAGGTTGACTGTGCTTTATCTTCACAGGCATGCTTGGTTGAATACTCCGGTATGATGTTTGTACCAATGTCTGTGGCTCTCGCGAATGACCAGTCCACCAAATGTCGTAAGTTGACAGCTCTCGCCATAAAGTCGTTATTGGAAAAGGTATGACATTGACCCCCTCATTGATAGTTAAAAATTTGTGAAAATTTGTTTTAAGTTGAATAGTTATTGTCCAGATTTTTTACCCATTGTCAGATTGAAGGTCACACATGCCAAGAGAGATTTGGCTTACTTATTGAAAATAATCAATCTATATTCAGGAAAAAAGTATTTTGAAAACTGTTTGCTCATATTCAAGAAAGGTATCTTTATACTGTCAAAGAAATTGGCACAGTATTAGGGATTTTATATGTACCACCAGATGAAGGAACTTTGTGTGTACCAGCAGATGAAGGCACTTTGTGTGTACCAGCAGATGAAGGCACTTTGTGTGTACTAGCAGATGAAGGCACTTTGTGTATACTAGCAGATGAAGGCACTTTGTGTGTAACAGCAGATGAAGGGACTTTGTGTGTACCAGCAGATGAAGGCACTTTGTGGCTACTAGCAGATGAAGGCACTGTGTGTACTAACAGATGAAGGCACTTTGTGTGTACTAGCAGATGAAGGCACTTTGTGTGTACTAGCAGATGAAGGCACTTTGTGTGTACTAGCAGATGAAGGCACTTTGTGTGTACTAGCAGATGAAGGCACTGTGTGTGTACTAACAGATGAAGGCACTTTGTGGGTACTAGCAGATGAAGGCACTTTGTGTGTACCAGCAGATGAAGGCACTTTGTGTGTACTAGCAGATGAAGGCACTTTGTGTGTACCAGCAGATGAAGGCACTTTGTGGGTACTAGCAGATGAAATCACTTTGTGTGTACCAGCAGATGAAGGCACTTTGTGTGTACTAGCAGATGAAGGCACTTTGTGTGTACTAGCAGATGAAGGCACTTTGTGTGTAACAGCAGATGAAGGCACTTTGTGTGTACTAGCAGATGAAGGCACTTTGTGTGTACTAGCAGATGAAGGCACTTTGTGTGTACTAGCAGATGAAGGCACTTTGTGGCTACTAGCAGATGAAGGCACTGTGTGTGTACTAACAGATGAAGGCACTTTGTGGCTACTAGCAGATGAAGGCACTTTGTGTGTACCAGCAGATGAAGGCACTTTGTGTGTACTAGCAGATGAAGGCACTTTGTGTGTACCAGCAGATGAAGGCACTTTGTGGGTACCAGCAGATGAAGGCACTTTGTGTGTACCAGCAGATGAAGGCACTTTGTGTGTACTAGCAGATGAAGGCACTTTGTGTGTACTAGCAGATGAAGGCACTTTGTGGGTACTAGCAGATGAAGGCACTTTGTGTGTACCAGCAGATGAAGGCACTTTGTGTGTACTAGCAGATGAAGGCACTTTGTGTGTACCAGCAGATGAAGGCACTTTGTGGGTACTAGCAGATGAAGGCACTTTGTGTGTACTAGCAGATGAAGGCACTTTGTGGGTACTAGCAGATGAAGTCACTTTGTGTGTACCAGCAGATGAAGGCACTTTGTGGGTACCAGCAGATGAAGGCACTTTGTGTGTACTAGCAGATGAAGGCACTTTGTGTGTACCAGCAGATGAAGGCACTTTGTGGGTACTAGCAGATGAAGGCACTTTGTGGCTACTAGCAGATGAAGGCACTGTGTGTACCAGCAGATGAAGGCACTTTGTGGCTACTAGCAGATGAAGGCACTTTGTGTGTACTAGCAGATGAAGGCACTTTGTGTGTACTAGCAGATGAAGGCACTTTGTGTGTACTAGCAGATGAAGGCACTTTGTGGGTACTAGCAGATGAAGTCACTTTGTGTGTACCAGCAGATGAAGGCACTTTGTGGGTACCAGCAGATGAAGGCACTTTGTGTGTACTAGCAGATGAAGGCACTTTGTGTGTACCAGCAGATGAAGGCACTTTGTGGGTACTAGCAGATGAAGGCACTTTGTGGCTACTAGCAGATGAAGGCACTGTGTGTACCAGCAGATGAAGGCACTTTGTGGGTACTAGCAGATGAAGGCACTTTGTGTGTACTAGCAGATGAAGGCACTTTGTGTGTACTAGCAGATGAAGGCACTTTGTGGGTACTAGCAGATGAAGGCACTTTGTGTGTACCAGCAGATGAAGGCACTTTGTGTGTACTAGCAGATGAAGGCACTTTGTGTGTACCAGCAGATGAAGGCACTTTGTGGGTACTAGCAGATGAAGGCACTTTGTGTGTACTAGCAGATGAAGGCACTTTGTGGGTACTAGCAGATGAAGTCACTTTGTGTGTACCAGCAGATGAAGGCACTTTGTGGGTACCAGCAGATGAAGGCACTTTGTGTGTACTAGCAGATGAAGGCACTTTGTGTGTACCAGCAGATGAAGGCACTTTGTGGGTACTAGCAGATGAAGGCACTTTGTGGCTACTAGCAGATGAAGGCACTGTGTGTACCAGCAGATGAAGGCACTTTGTGGGTACTAGCAGATGAAGGCACTTTGTGGCTACTAGCAGTTGAAGGTACTTTGTGTGTACCAGCAGATGAAGGCACTTTGTGTGTACCAGCAGATGAAGGCACTTTGTGTGTACCAGCAGATGAAGGCACTTTGTGTGTACTAGCAGATGAAGGCACTGTGTGTACTAACAGATGAAGGCACTTTGTGTGTACCAGCAGATGAAGGCACTTTGTGTGTACCAGCAGATGAAGGCACTGTGTGTGTACTAGCAGATGAAGGCACTTTGTGGGTACTAGCAGATGAAGGCACTTTGTGGGTACTAGCAGATGAAGGCACTTTGTGGCTACTAGCAGATGAAGGCACTTTGTGGGTACTAGCAGATGAAGGCACTTTGTGTGTAACAGCAGATGAAGGCACTTTGTGTGTAACAGCAGATGAAGGCACTGTGTGTGTACTAGCAGATGAAGGCACTTTGTGGGTACTAGCAGATGAAGGCACTTTGTGTGTACTAGCAGATGAAGGCACTTTGTGGGTACTAGCGGATGAAGGCACTTTGTGGGTACTAGCGGATGAAGGCACTTTGTGTGTAACAGCAGATGAAGGCACTTTGTGTGTAACAGCAGATGAAGGCACTTTGTGTGTACTAGCAGATGAAGGCACTGTGTGTGTACTAGCAGATGAAGGCACTTTGTGGGTACTAGCAGATGAAGGCACTTTGTGGGTACTAGCAGATGAAGGCACTTTGTGGGTACTAGCAGATGAAGGCACTTTGTGGCTACTAGCAGATGAAGGCACTTTGTGTGTACCAGCAGATGAAGGCAGTTTGTGTGTACCAGCAGATGAAGGCAGTTTGTGTGTACTAGCAGATGAAGGCACTTTGTGTGTACTAGCAGATGAAGGCAGTTTGTGTGTACCAGCAGATGAAGGCACTTTGTGGCTACTAGCAGATGAAGGTACTTTGTGGCTACTAGCAGATGAAGGTACTTTGTGTGTACCAGCAGATGAAGCCACTTTGTGGCTACTAGCAGATGAAGCCACTTTGTGTGTACCAGCAGATGAAGGTACTTTGTGTGTACTAGCAGATGAAGGCACTTTGTGTGTACTAGCAGATGAAGGCACTTTGTGGGTACTAGCAGATGAAGGCGCTTTGTGGGTACTAGCAGATGAAGGCACTTTGTGCATACTATCCTACGGCTATGCTTAATGTATACCTTATATCCATAATCGCGGGAGTGAAATTATTAATTGGGACCGCCTAAATATTGCGTATAGTTTAATAAACATCGTTTATTTCATCAAAATTTGAAATAAAATGTTGTCGAGTAATAATATAAATCCAACCGCTTATAACCTCCCTTATAGCCTCCCACGAATTTTTGATTTTTTTTCAATTACATCATAGAAAATCACAATGTTTTTCAAAATCGCGATTTTCGATTAAATCGCGAAATCGCGCAAACCTACCTGGAATACCTGGCTCGATAACATAGCCAGTCATTCCAGTAGTAAATTTACAAATAGTCTTTGTTTGACCCAGATAGCAACATTCTATGAGGAAATATTTTGATGTTCTTGACGACATTTGAGTCTTAAACGATGAAAACTTCAAAAATCCTTGAGTCAAGGGAAGAATTCTAGCGTATTCAACGAGGCTCCAAAATCCAATATGACTCTAAAGCATTTTCGTTATCAGTCTCCAAATGATAATGATTATGTGCAGATTTGTCACATTGAGTTAAAATCTTCATAGGTGCTATGAACTAGGTGTGAGGAAACTTTACTGAGATACCTCCGGGAAGAAGGTGTGATACATCATATCACCAGGTATTATGCAATGTTAGCGGAAATCTTATTCTTTTCCCTGCTACTCAGGAGTTGCCTCCCCTTGTGTATGTGTCTAGTACAGACTGAGATAATTTTCTAATATTAGCTCTTAGCCCTTGAAATTCCTGTTTCAATTTCGACAGATATACCTGAACTCTGTTGAATATTTTGAAACTAATTTGACTGGAACCCGTTGGTGTCTATGTTGACTATGACAGCAATCGGTTCCAGTCACGGTAGTTTCAAAATGTTTGACAGAATATTCCTAACATGACAGAGAATTTCTCATGCCAGGTCTGTGAGTGTTAAAGGGTTAATGAATGTTGTTTACGCTTATCTTTGATACAGCAATGGAGGATTCCAGTTTATCTATCAATCATATGACATCAGAATCAACTATGTGATGTGTAGGATGATGTCATAATCAATTATGTCATGAATGACAAAGCTAAGTTCGTCAACAATGCTTAATTGATGATGGACTAAACGTTGTTGTACGAATTGTATGTCTTTACTATTTAATAAACATGCTGTTGAATATTTTGAAACTAATTTGACTGGGTGCAACAGTACCCAGTCAAATTAGTTTCAAAATATTCAACAACTTAACGTGTATAGTTTTCTGAAAATTAATGGTCAGGGATCGATCGATCCCAACATGGACAAAGTGTGGGTGGAGCTTAGCTAGAGATGGGCGGGCCATAGCTAAACCTGGCTTCCTACATTAAATAAGTGTCATCATTTCTTTTACAGGTGGATCAGGGCTCGAGAGATCGTTTGTTCTCAATTACTGTCTCCTGGCTTCAGGAGAAGCGGGTGAGTGACTTTAGTCAGTTAATGGGAGACATTGGTTAACCCTTACCACTCTGATGTCAATATTCTATCTTTTAAACTGTCTCAATAGCAAAGAAACTGGTGTAGATTTTTCAACAAGTTTGGTGGACAGTAGACAGCAACATCTTCCACCAAACTTGTTGAAAAAGGAATACAAGTTTGTCTTTTAATTTAATTGAAAAATTTTGACTTCAGAGTGGTAAGGGTTAAGAAAAGCGCAACATCTTCTTAGTGAATGTCCATTTACAGGCCAAGAGAAGATGAATATTTTGAAAATTTATCATTGGATTGACTGGCTCGGTTATCGAGCCAATCATTCCAGTGGTAAGTATTCAAAATATTCATCATCTCTTGGCCTGGAAATGGACATTTCTCAAGACCAGTGCAAAACTTTTATGGAAATATGAGAGGGTTAATGCCAATTGTTACTGCGTGGCTTTAAACCTACTTAAATTTTAATGAAAATTTGTTTAAAAATTAAATTAACATGAAATTACTTACCATGGTGAGATCTGAATTGGGTTCAAATTTTGACTAATGAATGTGTTGATTTATCTTCAAATAGGGCAATGGTCACCATCTAATTCTTTATTCATTTGTTCTATTTTACAAATGTGTCCTTGTGGCTTTTAGGTGCTACATCGGATCTTGGGCGCTCAATTATGTGGTCTGTTTGTGGAGGTTGAGTCTGCCCAGTTCTTGCAGCATTTGCCGACCATTCTACCCATAATTCATCAGCAGTTAGAGCCAGGAATGTACCAACAGGTACGCAATCATATATTATTGTCTTTAATTCTGAATTTAAGAGAGCTAAATATTAAACATACTGAATATTTTAATAACAATTTCTCATTACTGTCATTCCTTTCAAAATAATCTGAATGCCAATTTTGCTATAATGTGTACTAAATATCTTCGGTTGTGTAGAGATTGAAATGAGGGAATGAGGTTTTATTTATTATACAAGCAATCATATGTCCCATTACATACCATTCTTTGAAACATTATGTACTCATTTTATCAGTCTTAATATGTTAATCCTTCAATTCTCAAGAGGAGATTTTGACAATTTTCCACTGGAATGACTGGCTCAATAATGGAACCACTCATTCCAGTGGTAAATGTTTAAGAATAGTCTTGACCAGCAAATGGTGAGGGGGAAATTTGGTGATTTTTTTGGACCAATTTTTACCCTCAAAGGGTTTAAAGCAAAACTGGCTTCATGAGTGATATGAAGAAATCTACATTTTCTGGCTAAGAGAGTTTGCTTGAAATTTACACCTTCGATGTCTGTCTCGGTACCTGAGGCTGACATTCCAGTGGTAAATCTGAAAAAAACTAGCCGTAATATCAGGAACAGAATAATCTTTATACTCCTTACAGTATCGTCAAAGATACTCACAAGTATTATTGCTTCTTGTACGGAGAAGTGGGAGTTATCATGTTCCTGACAAGCCTAAAAATTTCCTCTTGGATTATAAATGGATATTCACTATGCAAAAACCGTAAGATCTTGTTATCCCTTAAAAGATTAAAGTTAAATCGTGTTTATGCTAAATCTTGTTTGACAGAAGTCTTCAAGTGACGCTGCTGAGCATGATGTGGATAGGTTGTTATTTAACGTACTGACTTTATTACTGAAGATCTTCCGTGAATGTAACGTCATCATCAGAGGTGCTCAGTGGTCAGAACAGATGCGTGATATATGGGGTGTGTATAACCTGTACATCACTATACAACCCTCTCCTACATCATATCCTCATGACATTCCAAGCATTCTATGTTGGTATTTAGATATTGATTTCATGCTGCTTATCGTATATGATGATCTTCTTATCAAGATATGTTGACATGATAACTCCGGTACCATTTGTCAGATTTGGACTAGGTCTGTGGATGAAACCTATCGAAATTGACAATGATCCGAAATCCAAGATAGCCGCCAGCCACCGGTGGCTATCCCGAAAATTGGTTTCCAATTGATAGCACCGTTTCCATTTATCGGATTATTTTGAAACTGTATATGGTGTTTGAAATATATCTGGATAAGAAACATCGAAATTAACAATGATCCGAAATTCAAGAGGGCTGCCAGCCACAGGTAGCAATCTTGAAATTTGGTACATCCATGACTGTGTATCGGATGGCTTTGAAACTTCATAGGATGACTGATTTAAGTTTGAGGAAGAAATCGCTATTTTCTGATCGATCTCATTCATTGGTTTGTCATCATGCCAAATTATTATGCGTTGTCTTGTTGAAAATTATTAAGACTGCGAATCCATCGGAAATTTGTTTAAATTGCCATCTCATGGTCTGCAACATGACTTTCCTGACCAATCATGCCCAGTAAATGAGTAATAAACAGACTCGGTACTGCAGTCTAGAGTAATAAACAGACTCGGTACTGCAGTCTAGAGTAATAAACATACTCAGTACTGCGGTCTAGAGTAATAAACATACTCGGTACTGCGGTCTAGCTGAATATGTGTTTAAAAAATAACCAAACAAAGGAAAATAAATTCCATATTACATCCAATATCATATCTTAGTGTGGCAAGATAAGACACGTAGGCTTGTGTGATTATTGCTTTGATTAATCACGATCAAATTATTTAAGAATAATCATGATTACTCGATTAATCAGCTTGGTTACAAATTGCCCAGTCATAACACCCAACAGCATATCATTGACGAAAGGTGCAATGGTGTTTAGAGAATAGGCCGAGAGAAGACTAGTTTTGAAAATGTCTCACTGGAATGCCTGGCTCGAGAATCTTTCTCGAGACAGTCATTCCAGTGATACATTGTCAAAAAATATTCTTTTCTTGGCCTGCAAATGTACCTGCATTCACTGAGCAAAATGTTAATTTTCGCAACATTGCTTTAAAAAGTAATTAAACGGTAAGATTTGAAATAGTTTATCCAGTAAAAATTATTCATGATTATTCGATTATATAATTTGTAATCATATAAATTGATGATTTAAAAAATAATTGATTTTCGATATGATCATGTAATCGCGTAAAGCTATCGACACAGTGGATATATTATTAATATTATACTGGTTCCAATACCCTATTTTTACTAGTTCATATCGAGAGCCATATTCTATACCCTCATATTTGGGTGGAGTACACTGTAGACCAGCTGTATGGAATGTTGTTTGCGGCTTGGTCTCCGAGTGAGCTTGCTGGCCTGCAAGAGAAAGTTGATGATGAGGAAGAAGAAGGTGGAACCAGTTCAGGAGATGAAGCATCAAAGGATTATCTAGTGGCTAATCCCAAGAAGAAGGTTCGTTGGTGTAGTTGTTGTATTGATATCAGTGCTTTAGTCATTGTGGGAAAGCTAGTCAAAATTTGGTTTTCGAAACATAGCTTCAGAATGTCTTGTGAATTTAAATAAAATATACTTTGTTGATTCTTTCTGATTAGACCTATCTGTACTAGTAGAAAGGGGCATGTGACTAGCCTTTTATTGAAACAATGTTGATCAAAACTGAGGTTGCTTTGACGACTAACTTCTTACAGCTATTTTGTTAATAAAGTTCTACGAAAAGGACTTGAATTTAGCATTTTGTATCAATGCAAAATATCAGATCTCTAGACTTAATCAGGAATGGTAGCGTGTTGTTTTTTTGTTCCTAGTTGAGCAGCCTGGCGTTTGATTTCAGCTCATGCTTTATTCATTTAATCAGTAATGGTAGCGTGTTGTTTTCTTGTTCCTAGTTGAGCAGCCTGGCGTTTGATTTCTGCTCTCAGTTCCAGTCTCCTCTACTGGATAATGCCCTAGCGGAACAAGTAAGTCTTAAATATCTCATGGACCAATAAAGAGAGAAATGTTTAAGTATTAGTCCAAGATACGTGTCTTTTTACATCTGGTGGGTTTTTATTCACTAGACATTTGCTGTCAGCCACCAGCTGTCAGACTCAATAGAGGGGTCCGTGTATAACTATGCCCCACCCATTTCTAGCTAAGCTCCTCCCACTTTTACATGTGTTATAATCGATTTGGATCTTTGTAATCTGAATTCTCAGAATCTAAATTTCAAGATACCTAGATGCAGGTAAGCTGTTGAATATTTTGAAACTAATTTAACGGGTGGGTGTGTGGGGTGGGGGGCATATTGCTACTTATGGCAGCAACATATCCCTGTCAAATTAGTTTCAAATCTTAAACAATATATTTATTAATCTGTAGTCACATCAGCGACATA
Organism: Chaetoderma sp. LZ-2023a; assembly: GCA_034401795.1. NCBI lineage: Eukaryota > Metazoa > Mollusca > Caudofoveata > Chaetodermatida > Chaetodermatidae > Chaetoderma > Chaetoderma sp. LZ-2023a. The sequence goes on from CM067374.1 coordinate 17,230,371, forward strand.
CAATTCGTACAGTTTCATGAGAGAATTTTAAATTTTCGTCATTATGACTGTGACGGCTAACATTTGACTATTTGATTATGACATCAGACCCTCGAGAGGCAGATCAAATTCTCTGTTCAGTGTGTTAATATTTGTCTTGGCCATAAATTGACATCTTCAATGTGTAAATATACAGAAAACTCATATATGCCCACAGTCATACTTTTACTCTGTTTAATACATAATTATGTAATCAATAAATCAACTACTTTTACTAATCTGTGTTGTAGGTCTATTTTAGGTCTTAAGCTTTGGCTTAGAGGATGTACTTTTGCAGACAAAGAGAATGCAAATTTTTGAAGATTTACTACTGTAATGACTGGCTCGATTATCGAGCCAGCCTTTCCAGCTGTAAATTTTCAAAAATAGTCTTCACCTTCAAACACAGATTTTTCAAGACTTGTAGAGGCTGTTTTAGTCGGTTTGACCAGAAACGGGTTATAGGCTTGTTAATGATGTACTTCTGGGCCCATTAAGTGGTCATTAAATAAAGAAATAATGTTATTTATCGACAACAGATGCTGCTGCCATAAACACACAAGTAGGATGTAATAAAGCAAGATACTAGACCTCCGGGTCTATTACTTGTGACGTCACACTTATTCTACTTCGAATAATACTTACCAGATGTACTATTATGATAATGTCTATTATCCAGTCTAGGTCAAAATAAACAATTAAAACTCCGCACTCTCCTGGTCCTGCCCATACTGTGTCCGGGAATACCATAGCCGCAGGTACCGAGTCCATTCCCAATCACAGTCAGATTCGTCTATTTTGCGCTTGTTTCAAGTCGCATGTGTTTAGAGTGTCATTTAATTGATAAATTAAGCAGTTTTAGCGCGTGTTTGTGAAAACCATCGCTGGACTAATGGAGGAACTTGGAAAATCATCACAGGGGCAGGTTGTATCAATCTAGAATTTATACATTCGTGCCATAATGACTGTTTGAAATTTCCTTAAATTGGCACATTGCTTTATAATGGTAGCCATTGTTGGAGTCGCTTCTGTACCCGTTAACTTTTAGTTTTAATTCGGGTACTCGGTTAATTTCTCTTGCGACTCGGTTCCTCTAAGATGGATGCGTCCTTAGCCAAGATGGCGGCGCCCATGTAATATGTCGTTATTGGCTTGGGGTATCCAGGCACTCTGTTATCGCCGATTTTAGCTCTCGCTTCATTGTCGAGGGTGTTTGTAGTGATCGGCGAGGTTTTCTTGGTTATTTAACGCTAGTTAAAGGCTGAGTTGTGTTTTGTAAAATTTTCACTCAAAAAAGTTTCAAATATTTCCTGCCTAAGACTTGTTATCATTAATTTAAGAGAAAGTTAATGTGTTTAAGAAATCTTAACTATCAAGTCTATTGTGCGTATTGCTCGTCATCACTTGTCATGTGCAGCGTTTTAATTCTCCTCTGTGTTCGCAGAAACCGAAGAACCCGGACACGTTGTGCCAGAAGTGTAATAGGTTCATGAAACGCAAGTATCTTGGACATCACTGTGTGGCGTGTGCGAGGTGTAAGGTCGGCAGTCCGTGTGATGTGTGCGCCAAGTGGTCGTCGGCAATGGTGGCTGAGTTTGACAGGGATCGACGGGCGAGGCTGGAGCGCATAGAGAAGGATAAGGCAGTGAAGCGTCAGCAGGCGTCGTTGGTTGGACTGGAAGGTCGGCTGAATGAGAGGATGGATTCAGCACTGGGCGTATGGGCGGCCCAGTTCAAGGCCATGTTTGATTCATTACAGTCCACGGGTCCGGTGAGGCAAGCTGGTGCAGGGCAACCATTAGGTGGTCCGGCTAGTTTTGCTGAGGGCCATGCACCTGACCTTTCTCTGTCCTCGGCTCAAGAGCCGTCGGTAGAGGAAGAATTCCTGTTGATGGAAGATTCCGGCATGCCGGATCTTTCAATGTCGGCAATGCCGAGTACGTCCCAGGGGTCTCCCTCGGGATTTGTACGGGTTTGCCAGGCGGATGGTGATGTCGACGTTCCGTCGGGCATTTTTCATCCGTCACTTGTGCAACCGGATATGCCGGCGGAGCCGTGGTTTGCGGTTCCGACGGCTATCCCGACGGCGTTGGGTGCGGCTCCTATCGGAGTTACCGTGCCAGCCGTGATTGAGGCGGTCGTAGTCCCGGATCCCGTGTTGGAGCCGATGGACTGCGGAGAATCCGTATCCGACGGTTCGTTGGAGACCGGTGCCGCTGGTAGTCGCGCTACGGATGCGCTCTGTCCTGGCAGAGACGTTTATCGTAGCGCTCAGCATGGATCGTCGGTGGCCCTCTCATCTAAGGGAGAGAGGGAAGATGAAAACGGAAGTTCTTTAATGGACGATTCCGCTTTCTGCGCCGAGGCTGAATGGGTGCAGGTCCTTGGATGGATGACCAATCGTCTCGGGTTGGCATCAGATCTAGGATCTCAGCGCGATCCGGCGATGGAGCGGATGTCAGAGCGTGCGGCTAGCGCTCTGTCCAGTGGCTCTTCGGCCATGCCTACACTCCCCTTGGACTCGCAGACTTCTGACATGTTGGAAGTTGCGGCATATCGTCTGGTTCAGCCAGACTATGCATTGCCCAAGGCCCCGAAGGGGATAAGGAGTAGGGTCCGTTTTCCGGAGCAGGCCTATCATCAATACGCCAGGGTTCCACGGCTTTCCGTTGCGGAACGTGAGGCGCTGAATAGGCCGTTGGCTGGGAAGGCCAAGGGGCGGTCACGTCCCTTGGTTTCCCAGACCAACAAAGACCCGTTTAATGAGCTCACGCTCATTGAGGATGCGGCTAGGGCAGCCATGGCTGCGCTGTCGCACGGGTGTACCGTCCTGCAGGGTATGCTGGACTGCACGGCGGAAGGCGGACAGGTGCCAGAGGCTGCTCCCGGAGTTGTTCGGGACACCATGCGCCTGTCTCAGGATTGCCTGGCCAGGGTGATCACAAGAACTTTAGCAGAGCGGCGGAGAATGGTTCTCGATTGTGTGGAACCAGGACCGGAAATGAGGGCAGCGTTATCTTCTGCGCCTTTCATTGGTCCAGGCTTGTTCGGCGGCTCGGCACGACAAGCGCTTTCTAAAGTTGCATCGATGGTGGCGGAGCAAGAGGTGGTCGGCAAGTCGTGGAAGTCGACCAAGAGGACTCAGCCGCAACAGTCCTACCGTCAACACAGACAGGACCAGCAGAGGCAGCGTCCTAGATCGCCCTTCCGTCCTTCTGCCCGTGATGCCCATAGGCCATCCGGAGCACAAGGGCCTGGCCGTTCGTCCACATACAAGCCCTCTAGTAAGAGGCCGTATGAGGACGACAGGAAGGGTGGCGGTTCGGGCCGTGGCGGCTACCGTAAGGATAGTCGCGGCGGCGGTTCCGGACCGTCATACCACAAGAAGCCGCGGGGCGGCCGTGGGGCTCGTTCCTGACGGGTTTCCGGCGGAATCAATACCGGCGGCTTTGGAAACAAATGGAGTCGAGAATCTTCACCCATGCGATGTAGCGTCTTGTCGGCTAATCTCGACCGACAACTGTGTGCAGATTCCTTCCGTCGGAGGCAGACTTCAGCTATTCCTAAGCCAATGGGAACAGGTCGTGCGCGACTATTTAGTCTGTCAGTGGATAAGAAACGGCTACGATCCGGACTGGCTCATCCATCAATCGTTAGTTCCGTTAACCTCGACTCCAATATGGACTCCTATTCCAAGGGAATTAGACCGTCTAGTTGCCATTCAGTCAGAGATAGAATCGCTTCGTCTGAAGAAGGCGATTCACCTGGTAACCGATCAGTCATCACTGGGCTTCTATTCGATTATGTTCCTAGTTCCGAAGCGTACCGGAGGGTGGAGACCAATTCTCAATCTCAAACCGTTGAACAAATTTATTCTTTCTCCCAGGTTTCAGATGGAGACGGTAGCAGCTGTGATGACAGGGCTCAGGAAAGGCATGTGGGCGGTATCAATAGATCTGAAGGATGCTTATTTTCATATTCCAATGTCAATTCCCTTTCAGAAGTACCTGCGATTTGCATTCCAAGACAATGTTTGGGAATTCAATGCTCTTCCGTTCGGCCTGACCACGGCTCCGAGGGTCTTCACCAAGGTGGTTCTCGCCATGACTTCTTTACTTCGCAGGAGAAACATAGCTGTTCACACTTACATAGACGACTGGCTGCTAAAGGCGGGGAATCCAGTCACTCTGCGCAGCAATCTGAAGGTAGTCCTAGACTTATTAAAGAAGCTAGGATGGATTGTGAATCTAGAGAAATCAGAACTGACTCCATCCCAGGAGTTTGTTTATCTGGGAATTTTTTTCAATCTCAGGGACGGCGTAGCTTTTCCGGCGGAGAGCAGAGTCAGAAGCCTGATTGCAGTATTGGAGTCAGTTTCTCTAGGAGCCTATCTGACGGCACGTCAATTTCTCAGAATACTCGGTTTGCTAGTATCTCTGGAGAAGGTGGTGCCATATGCGGCGCTCAGGCGCAGGCCGATTCAGATGTATTTGATGTCGTTCTGGTCACAGAGAACAGATCCGTTATCTCTGAGAATACCAGTAAAAGAACCATTGATATTCCACCTTCAGTGGTGGTTGTCGGAACAGAATCTCCTGCGAGGTGTTCCTCTACAACCTCCTCAACCTCAGATGTCCATGTTCACGGATGCCTCGTTGACAGGTTGGGGAGCGGTATTGGACAATCAGTCAGTGTCCGGGGAATGGGATCGGACCAATGCGCAGAAACATATCAATGTACTCGAGCTATTAGCGGTGGTATTAGCACTGCAGAAGTTCGAGGGTCGAGTTCAAGACAAAATTGTCCTGGTAAGGACAGACAACTCAACAGTGGTGTCTTATTTAAACCGCCAAGGCGGGACAAGATCACCGGAGTTGTGTATGATGGTTTGGAACCTTCTGCTGTGGTGCCAAGAGAGGAATATTATTCTTCGGGCAGCACACATTCCAGGAAGATTGAACATCTTAGCGGATGCTCTCAGTCGAAGGACGGTTTGTCGTCCGACGGAATGGCAGCTCAACCAAGTGGTAGCAGAGGTTCTATTCAAACAATGGGGCAAGCCGAATGTCGACCTATTTGCGATGAAGACAAACGCAAAGATGGTCACGTACGTGTCACCGATCCCGGACCCGTTGGCTCTAGCAGTAGACGCACTGGCGATAAGTTGGAAGGGAATGTACGCGTATGCGTATCCTCCAACAATTCTCATCCCGAAAGTTCTGGCAAAGATAAGAGAGGGGATGTGCCAAGTACTACTGATCGCTCCTTATTGGCCAGGCCGATCATGGTTTACGGATCTGCTGGACCTTCTGGTCTGCAGTCCAATCCCTCTTCCAGACACAAGAGATGTAATCTCTCAGAACAAGGGTCTGTACCTTCACGACAGACCAGAAATGTTCAAATTGACTGCATGGATGTTGTCAAGCAGCGTGCAATTGAGGGTGGCTTTTCTGAGCAAGCAGCGAAGTTTGTTGCTTCGGCCAGAAGAGTTTCTACCACAAAAACATATAATTATAGAATCAACAAATTTGCACAGTGGTGTGAGAGAAGAGATATTGATCCCTTTTCTGCATCTGTTCAACACGTAGCAGATTTTATCTGTCATTTATACGAAGTTGACAAACTTGTACCTTCTACCCTAGCAGCATATAAGTCTGCATTAGCTTCTGTCATTCCTAGTCTCACCGTTGGGGGAGTAGAGAATGACACCTTGAATGAAGTTATTAAAGGAATGAGCAATCTGCGACCTAGACAGCCAATTCCTATCCCATCATGGAATCTATCTCTTGTTCTACAGGTTTTAGGGCATGCTCCCTTTGAACCGATTAGAACTATTGACATTAAACTGTTAACTATTAAATCAGTTTTCTTGGTTGCAGCAGCGTCGGCGAGAAGGAGAAGCGAGATCCATGCGCTTTCTGCCGAACAAGACCGTTTTGTCGTCACGGGTGAAGGTTTAAGATTACTTCCACGTCTTTGTTTCCTGGCAAAGAATCAGTCACTTAAATATCCAGGACAGCCGATCAATTTGCCAAGTTTAACTAGACATGACCCAAATTCTTGTGCTTGGTGTCCTGTCAGATGTCTAAAGATGTATAAGAAACGTACTTCTGAGTGGAGAGACGACCCGAAATCTCTGTGGTTATGTCTCAAAGCTCCCCATTTACGTGCTTCGAAAGATACTATTTCTCGTTGGATAGTTGACGCTATTCAGATGTCGCACAAGATCGCTACAGGAAAGCAGATTGATCGTGCGAATGCCCATGAGGTCCGAGCACTAGCAGCATCATCGGCCCTTTATAAGGGTGTCTCTTTAGAGCAGGTGATGTCTGTAGCACAATGGCATGCCGAGTCGTCATTCACTGATTTCTACCTTCGAGACATCTCCAGCACACTTAATCCAGTAGCCGTCGCCAATCTGTCGAACCTAAACTAAGCCACGTCCGACCACTACTTCGCACACATCACAAAGGACTTCCGCCTACACTGACCAAGCGCTATGCACATGACTGAGTACGACCGTGGATTGGGCCTAGCTCCTGTGATGATCAATAACAGATCGACCACTCAAAAATGGTGAGTGTTTACATTAATTAAGTGACTATAAATATATTTACTTCCAGTCGAAATACCAGACTGAGTAAGTGAATAGTCTGGTACAAGAGTATATTTATCCTCTCATACAGACATGAGACTCATTCCAATTTGAAAATCTAATCGATATACTGATAGTTTTTTCAAAGATTTGAAGTTGTAGTAGCTTCTTTGCACTCTACTGGACTGCCCTAGCTGAGACTTGGGGCTGACACGGGTCTGGTGGGTGTTGCATCCCCATGGACATCCCTCTGGTTTTGTGCGGACAAAAGAGGGGGGGGAGCGTGGTCTAGACCATGGAAGTTTAGCACTCTATGAGTCAGATAGCAGAACCCAAGCGTATGCCAGGGTTTTAGTCTCTTCACAACCTTCTCTGTTGGATGGTTGATGAGTGCTGGTTCGAGCCTCACCTCCTCCCACCGGCATTTCCTGGCTGTCGAAATCCGGAGTTTATCATAATAGTACATCTGGTAAGTATTATTCGAAGTAGAATCAAAAAAGCATCCGCTTTTGTTTCTACGAGAATTCTTAATACTTACCAGATGTACTATGGCCCTGCCTCAGCCGCCCCGCTGAGGTGAGGCTGAGCTGCTTTCGCAGTTTGCCAAGGCAAACATAAGACGAATCTGACTGTGATTGGGAATGGACTCGGTACCTGCGGCTATGGTATTCCCGGACACAGTATGGACAGGACCAGGAGAGTGCGGAGTTTTAATTGTTTATTTTGACCTAGACTGGATAATAGACATTATCATAATAGTACATCTGGTAAGTATTAAGAATTCTCGTAGAAACAAAAGCGGATGCTTTTTTGAACCAGAATTCTAATGCAATACATGAAGTGTATGGAATGTGATATATCTTGGTCAGTTTGTTCAAAATTAAGAGAAGATAATATACACCACTACAGCTCTGTCATTTATCATTATTTTCAGATTATTAAGAATATGATCTTTATCACCAAAACTGCCAAGCTGATGCAGATTAGCACTGGAGAGCTGACACCTCAACCGCTACCCTCAGAAGAACAGCCATCAATAGACAGAGCAGTCTCTGAAACGCTATCTAGCAAAGACAATAGAACATCGCAAACTAACGACCAATCAAAAGAAGAACGGGTAATTCTGGGAAAGTTGACGGTCAAATGGCTTGTACGGAAGATGGTGAAGGAAGCGAATCATGAGGCTATTCATAACGTGCGAGTTAGCATTAAGGTAAGTCTGTCCTCAGTAACCATTGGTTACAGTCAAACCTGAGTAACCATTGGTTACAGTCAACCCTGAGTAACCATTGTTTACCATTGGTTACAGTCAAATCTGAGTAACCGTTGGTTACAGTCAAATTTGAGTAACCATTGGTTACAGTCAAATTTGAGTAACTGTTGGTTACAGTCAAATCTGAGTAACCATTGGTTACAGTCAAACCTGAGTAACCATTTGTTACAGTCAAATCTGAGCAACCATTGGCCACAGTCAAACCTGAATAACTCTTGGTTACAGTCAAACCTGAATAACCCTTGGTTACAGTCAAACCTGAATAACCCTTGGTTACAGTCACACCTGAATAACCCTTGGTTACAGTCAAACCTGCTCTAGCAACCACCTTTTTGTAGTTTAAACATGATGATAGTTTAACTCTTTGATGGTCAAGCCGGTCAAAACCCTTTCTGTTGTTGTCTTGAGTGTCCAAGAGAACACGATTTTTGAAAATTTACCATAGGAATATCTAACTCGATTATCGAGCCAGTCATTTCAGCAGTATATTTAAAAAAATAGTTTTTTCTTGGGCTGAAAATGGACATTCCCTATGGAAGAATTTGGATATACTTGACCATTAAAGGGTTAATGACAGTCAGTGGGTCAACGGTCAGCATCATATCAAATAGCTGTTTTATTAGATCACCTGTCTTATGAGACCACCTGTCTTATGAGACCACATGTCTTGTGAGACCACCTGTCTTATGTGACCACCCGTCTTGCATTAGTACCCTGCCTTATGTGACCTCAAATTTGTTCAAGAAAATTAAAATTTTCTAATAGAAAGTGTTCATTTCCAAACCAAGAGATTATTTGAGCCAGTCATTCCAGTGGTGAATTTTCAAAAATAGTTTTCTCTTGGTCTGCAAATGGACATTTGTCAAGACCACAGTAAACGCCATTTTTAAGCCGGCTTGAGTGTTAAAGGGTTAAATAAATTGTACCATAGATATTCCTGTCTGTGGCCTGACAGGGAGGTAACTGTGACTAAACTCTGTATGAATATCTGAGTTATGCCTCTTGCAATAATGCGGATACACTAGAAAAGAAACGATACATGCCACTCTCAGGTGCCCGGTTTCCAAGTAAATCTGCTGGATTTTCTTAGAATAAGTGAAAATATGTTCTCAGACTAACCAGTACCAGATGGACAAACTGACCAACCAAACAAAATAAGAGCCTCTTTCTTAACTCTACTCTACCCATGATATTTTATCAACATACTCCATGAATGAAATCTCCATTGCAAGTTATAGAGTGAAAGCCAAAACACTGCATGGATGATGCACACTCGCATGGAAAGTGCTAGCAAATAATAATTTTGTTGAAGGGATCGTTACCAATCTGGCGTGGTAGCTTGTCATTGGTGGTCCGAAGAACCCTATCGATTTTGGCATCAACCGGTCAAAGGTCAAGGTCAATGGTGGCCTAATTAATGATGTAATAGTGCGTTTCCGGATGATAACGCAAGTTCTATTGAAGGGGTCATTACCAATCTGGTGTGGGAGCTTGGCATTTGTGGTCTGAAGAACCCTATTGATTTTGGCATCAACGGTCAAGGTCACTGTAACCTAGTTAATTATGTAATATGGCGTTTCCGGATGATAACTCGAGTTCTGTTGAAGGGATCATTACCAATCTGGTGTGGGAGCTTGGTATTTGTGGTCTGAAGAAACCTATCAATTTTGGCATGAAACGGTCACGGTCACTGTAGCCTAATTAATTACGTAATATTGCGTTTCCGGATGATAACTTGAGTTCTATTAAAAGGGATCATTACAAATCTGGTGCGACAGCTTGTTCTTGATTATCTAAAGAACCCTATCGATTTTTGCGCCAAACGGTCAACGGTTAAGATCACGGTGACCTAATTAATGATGTAATATTGCGTTTCCGGATGATAACTCAAGTTCGATTGAAGGGATCATTACTAATCTTGGGTGGGAGGTTGTCATTGGTGTATCAAAGAACTCTATCGATTTTGGTGTCAATGGTCAAGGTCATGGTGACCAATCTTGGGTGGGAGGTTGTCATTGGTGTATCAAAGAACTCTATCGATTTTGGTGTCAATGGTCAAGGTCATGGTGACCAATCTTGGGTGGGAGGTTGTGCTTGACGGAATGAGGGGGCATACTTTAGCAATCTCTGATCGTCGTTTTTCGTTCTATATAATCTCCACCCCCACCCCGGATTCGCAAAGCCAGGAAGTATTGTATATAAATAAACAAGCTTTGCTGAAATTCTGCTATTCCAGGTGAGCATCACAGGCCCAACAGTATCCCTTTACTACAGTTGTGAGAAATGTCCATTTGCAGACCAAGAGAAGACTATTTTTGAAAATTTACCACTGAAATGACTGCCTTGATAAACCGAGCCAGTCATTCCAGTTGTAAATTTTCAAAAATAGTCTTCTCTTGTTCTGCAAATGGAAATTTTGTGTTTCTTGAACAAATTTGAGGGTTAGAGGGTTAAGGTGACTGATGATTGTTGTGGTACACTTACATTGAATAATATATGTACAGTTACCATATATATAGGTGTCAGCTTGACAATGATGCTAATGACGTGCAGCCCTCAAAATTTCAAATATTTGCGAGACCCATTTTTGGGTCCCGTGTTTTCAGGTCTGCGTAACCAATTGTTCGGTTGCGCAAAATCAGTTTGCGTAACCAATTGGTTGCGCAAATTGGTTACGCCATTTTTTATCCAAACCTGCTTTATCTGAACATATTTCATCTGTATATTAAGTTAATAATGAATTTAAAGTGCATGTTGCTGAATTATCATTAGCATATTGATTACAGCATGGACTTATCCACCAATTACCTAATTTACAGATAAAATATGTTTAGTTACTCAACTATTGACCTCATAATCAATTACATCACATATAGGTTGATGTCACCAGTCACTATTATAATTGACGGAAAATACTAACTCTCATAGTAGTCTGTCAGTATGTCTTTAAGTTTGTTTCAAAGTATTCACCAAGTTAGCTGTATAGTTACCATGAAATTGAGATTCTGGGACAAAGCTTGGAGCATAGCTTAGCTAGAGATGGGTGGGGAATAACTAAAAGTGGATTCATCCGTTGTGATATAAGTACTGTAATATTTCTCAAGTAAATTTGTCAAAAAGCAGATTGAGTTTTTGTTTTATGTCCATTCATTCGTTCTATTTCATGACCAAGAAGAATATTTTGGAAAATTTACCCCTGAAACTACAAACTCGATAACCGAGCCAGTCATTCAGTATTAAGTCTCCAAAAACAATACTCCTTTTGTCTGCAAATGTACATTTTCCCAGCCAAAATATCAGTGTTTGTATGACAACACTCATTGGTAACATCTTCCCAGCTTGCAACAATTTCAGGGTTCATACACCTTGGGCACAATAAAATGCCATACTTTTTCCAAACATATATTTCAAAATTCCAGACCCACTATAATAATTAGTGACTAATGACCCAATATTTATAAATATCTTAACACCCTCCTCCCACCCCACCCACGAACCCCACTACAAAAACAAAGAATTGAATATCTTACATTGTTGTGGCTTACCTAGTTGAGCAACCCTCTCCAGCCCACCCACCACCACCTTGAAAGCAATGGCTTCCAGTCATATTATTTTCAAAATATTTAAAAGAATATGCTTTCATTTGTAAGAATTCCACCTGTATCAAAGAACTACCGTCTTAATTGACCCAAAAACAACAGGGGTTGAAATGTTTATAAAATTGTACCTGTGACGGGTAGAATTTTTTGTAACTGTAACCAAATATTTGTACTTGTACATGCAGCGTACATTTCTAATATAAAACAATAACCTGCAAGTCCGCCACAATTAAAAGCGTAAGCAGCTAAGGAATTTAGTAGATAGCTTGACCCTTCTTAACTTGTACGCTTTAAACTGACAATTTAGTGCAAATCCGATTTACTTGAAAATAAGAGTTACTACGCAGCGGGTTTTCCTGACATATAGTCCTGTTTTCTCGGTCGCTCCAAAGCTATGAACCACTTAAATATCGGGTGGTATTACTGTCAGAACCTTCCAATAATAATATATTGGGTCATAACCTGTCAAAGTGGGCGCTAACATATTGCTTTACTGCGTTTAAAAGCGGCACAGTGACTAGATTTTTCGTTCGCCATTGGCCATCAATATTAATCGCGAAAGTCGCACAGCGATTGGTTGAAATAAATCATGTGATTAATTCGTTATGAATGACAACGAGGCACGTGATCAAAATTTTACTACGATAATAATTTTCATTCATGCCTATTGAAATCGGATATCCCGTGAGCCAATCAGAAACTACAAGTGCGCATTATCGATTGTTATTGACTACGACTGCGCAGTCACGTGAGACATTTTTCATTACCGATGTATTAGCAGACCCCCCCCCCTCTAGGCTGATTCGTGACATAATTTTTATTGGTGAAATTAGTAACCGGGATCGTGGCGTTCTGTAAGAATGGAACGTATAAGTTTTGGAAGCATTTATTTACGAGAATCCAGTTGGATTCCCGAATTTTTCAATTTCGGGAATATTAGGAAATCCCGTCGAATTTCGAGGCCTGAATTATTGTGTCATGGACAAATACACACTGACACAGTAGCTGGGATCTATGAATGTAACAGTTTAATTTAACAGATAAATTCATAAACAGCTGTATCTACAAGCCAACTGAAACGCAAGGAGAATATACTGTGAGACTCACTCAACAATGCATGTCTTCCTATGTTATATCGGGATCCAATCGCGTATACAAAATAATACATCGGGAACATGCCAGCCGACGGTTGCACGTACTTGCATGCAAGGGTTTATAATTGAACAGTCCGTTGTTGATGCATAACGTGTAGCGAGACTAGTTCCCGGCCTATGTAGTAATGCTAGCGAAAATACAACGGAAGTTTGTCTCTGACACATGCGCGCTGTCGCTTATTTATAGAATTTGACAGACAGATGTTATCGATCTTTTAGATGTTTGGAAATGCTAAATTCCGTTGTAAATAGCATGCTTCATATCAAAAAGTTGTTGAAACTTGTGTTTTCCACGATCAGAGATAACTACCGTTCTGGGCTTTGTCACTTACGCGAACATTTTTTCGCTCACGGTAATTTTACTCCACGTAACTGACACGCCAAATTTTGAGGGCTGACGTGTGTGTGCATGTGTGCGTGCGTGCATGTGTGTGCATGTGCACTTGTGTGTGTGCGCGTGCGTGCATGCACACGCGTATGTGTAACTGTCTATGTATGAAGAGACACATATTTCTGACATTTCTTTGTCTTAGATAAAGTGCATTAGAAGTAAGTTATTTCATTTTGTTTCTAAGAGAAATCTGGAAAGATACTTATGACCTTAGCCTATGTCCAAGTTTGACTCGAAGTCTGAATACTAGGAGCCTGTGTGGGCTACTGCTTTTATAGTCTTGGCCAGGGGACCTTCTGGGTGATAGTTGGGCATGTGGTCACCACTACGTAGATACCAGTTTAGCGGTGCTCCGGTGCCACACACACACACACACCCCTCCCCTGTGTCTACTATCTGGGAACATATGAGCCACTGGTAGTGTTTTGGTGCGAGAACCTGGCTCAAACAAGGTATCCCAGCACCTGGAGGTGCTTGCAGGCTTATACCTGGAGAGTGCACCTTGTTCAAGCATGGATGGCAGCTGAGTTGTGCCATGTTTTGTTGTTCGGTATGGTGGTGTAGAGAGTAGTGGTTATACTGCACAGACGCGCTGTATGGTAGGCAGTAGTTGGTCTGCTCTCAGAGTATAAGGAGAATGATATTAAAATGGTTTCCATATTTTTATATGATTTTAATTTATTTATGCACCAATAATTAGAAGAATGTTAAAGTCTTTCAACAGACATTTGATTCATCCAGACCTGTCTGCTAAACTTAAAGCTTGCTGTTGTAAGTGAATCTTTATAGTTTGGAGGGCAGCTCTTGTTTAAGATATCAGTATAACCATACTTTTAACCCTTTCATGGCGAAGCCGGCCAGCACCGGCCTCTACAGCGGTCTTGAGGAATGTCTATTTGCAGCCCATGAGGAAATTATTTTTGACTATCTACCACTGGAATGACTGGCTCAATAACTGAGCCGGTCATTTCAGTGATAAATTTTCAAAAATTATTTTCTCTTGGGTTGCAAATGGACATTTCCCAAGACCACTACAGAAGCCATTTTGTCTGGTTTGAGTGTTAGAGGGTTAATCATATGATTGAGTGTACAGTTTAGCTGTTAGAGTTTATTATGTGACTCACGGCTTCACAATCTCAAAATTTCATCATTTTGTCTTCATCATTCTTGCATAACTTTATTTTAGTACCAAAACTCCTGGTCATAACAGGGAAGAGAACTTCTTTTCATAATTTCTCAGAAATTTACGATCGCTTGTGAAGGTGAAGCTGCCTCACGAAATGGAAAGTGGTGTTATATAACGCATCTTAATCTTTCGTGTCGACGGTGAAATTTTCATTTTTGCGCTCCCATTTCATGACATATTGCTCATAATAATTTATAATTAAGTTGTTTATTGTCGCCTTAATGATAGAAAGGCAATAAAGGTAGAGTTAAACGATCATCAATACCTCTGCTGGAAGTTATGATATAAGGGAGATTATCATTTATTATACATCAGTCAAACCAGGATGAAAATATTGTCAGTTAATTCTTTTATGGGCAAGACGGCAAAAACTGTTGTTTAAAGCTCTCTTGAGGAATGTCCATTTGCTGACCAACAGACACCTCTTTTTGAAAATGTACCACTGGAATGACTGGCTCTATGACAATACTCTTTTCATGGCCTACAGGTGGACAGTTAAAATTTAATTTACTTTACTAATCTTGACGAGACTAAAGCATCAAGCATTTTCTAATTTCATAATAATCTGCAATCGAGGCATCAAAACAGAAAACATGATGAATATTTTGAAAACAATTTGACTGAAAGTTGTTGCTGTCTGAGGCACCAATAACCTTCAGTCAAATAGTTTTTAAAATATTCAGCTTAGCACCTTTCTCGGTGATATTGGAATAAGTGTTAGCAACAAGCTTTTAGAAATGCAATGTGCTTTAACCATTTAACCCTCATATCATCAGCCAAAAATGGCTCTTGAGAAATGTCCATTTGCAGACCAAGAGAAGACTATTTTTGACAATTTACAACTGGAGTGACTAGCTCGATAACCGAGCCAGTCATTTAAGTGGTAAATTTTCAAAAATAGTCTGCTTGGTCTGCAAATGGACATTTTCTATGAAAAAATTTGAGGGTAAAGTGTTAATAACTTAACTCTCAAATTTGTTTGAGAAAATTTATAGAAAATGTCTATTTACCGACCAAGAGATGACTATTTTTGAAAATTCACCACTGGAATGACTGGCTCAATAATCGAGCCAGCCATTCCAGTGGTAAATTTTCTAACATAATCTTCTTGGTCTGCAAATAGACATTTCACAAGACAACTACAGAAGCGTTTTTTGGCGGGCTTGAGTATGGTTACTTGGTGTTGTTAGCTGATCTGGCATGCATTTAGCGTATAAATCCCTGGGGTATATAACGTAATCGTGTGACGCAAAACACTTAGCAATCTAAGTCAGGTAACAAAATACACATTAACCCTTTGAGGATCAAACCGCCTAAAACCAGCCTCTGCATTGGCCTTCAGGAATGGCCATTTGCAGGTTAACAGATTTATTTTTTTCCAATGAAATACCTGGCTCAATAATCAAGCTCATTACATGAGTGGTAAATTCAAAATCAATGAACAAATATTTTGATTATCTTTATCAAATTTTACCAAATACTGATTTTGTATAAACATTTTTTACATTTTTAGGGAAACATCCTCTGTAATCTAAGGTCTAGGTCAGAGGTCAAGGACATTCTGAACTTGGTACAAATATAAACATGAGCATGTTCAAACATACAAATGGTTTTTAAAAATTCATAAAGTTAGTGCATTTAATGTTGATATATGCTTCCAAAACCTGAGCTTTATATGAATAATAAATACTTTGCTTGTAAACTGTTGCTGCAAGCATGTACATTGGTCCGCGGAGGCATGAGTGCGTGCACACGTGTGTGTGCGTGCGTGTGTGAGCATCTGTGAGTGCGCGCATATGTGCATGTAGTGATTCAAGTTCTAATAGAGTTCTAAAACCTGGTCGGGAGGTTGCCCTTGAGGTCGTGAAAAACCCAATGATTTTAGTGTTTAAAAATCAAGTCATCGAAAATGGCGGAAGGTTTGGTGGTGATTCAAAATTCTCTGAAACCCTCTACTGTTAATAAATTTATCTTAATTTCAGCAATTATTCCTAATGGCTTTCTATATATATATTACCTTTCTTGGACTACAATGATGATGACGTTAATATGTTGTAGCAAATTGTTTAGTTAGTACTGTACTGACCACGCTTAATTATACAGCGGGCAGATCCACTCAGCCAGATCCATTATCTAGCAGGCAGCAGATCCATTCAGTCAGATCCATTTTATCTTATATTTAGCACTAGCATCAGGAAGTCTATTAATTATACTAAGCGTATATATCTGTAATCAGCACGTCTCATCATAAATGGCATCGATAATATTTATGACATTCTGGAATGAACTCGTATTGTCTTACCAACGTAAAAAGGTTTATTGTTACGCAGTCAATAACAGAAACATGGATGTAAATTTTGGAAATAACCTTGCTGACAACTGCTGCTGTGTTAGACAGTAATAGCAACGTCTTTCAGCAATATTGATTTCAAAATGAACACCAACTGTCAGATGAAATAGAATTTAATTCAAGAACCTAATAATTCGATGGGTTAAAATTCTGTTAATTATTTTGAAATAATTTGTCTGAAAAATTCTTGTTGCCTTTTAAAGCTGGTTTTAAATTTGTTTACCGTGCATATCCCACTTGAAAATGCAGCTTTCTAGGACCGTGGAACAAAAAAGGGTGTAATCAATCGATAGCTTTCACGTGTCATTAATTATTAGTGGTCTGAATAATTATAGATGATTGTACGAGGACAGTCGAGGTGACTGGAGGACAGCATTACTTGTTTTCCGGTCAGCGATTGGTCATCTCATACTTTAAACATAAACAAGGTTACTATGTACATCTGTGTAGTATTCTGTGCCATACAACCTGTCTACAGAGACCACCTTACAGCGCACTATGATGGCATCACTCTTAACCCTCAAATCTGTTCATGAATATTTCAATTTTCTCATACAAATTGTCTATTTGCAGACCAAGAGAAGACTATTTTTGAATATTTGCCACCGGAATGACTGGCTCGTTTATCGAGCCAGTCATTCCTGTGGTAAATATTCAAAAATAGTCTTCTTGGTCTGCAAATGGACATTTCTTAAGACCACTGCAAAAAACGTTTCTGGCTGATATGAGTGTTAAATTGTTAAAGCGGTACTTAACCTCCTTTCAAATATTGTAGTTTTTAGTAATATTATGGTACATATATATAGATGCCGTGTCATTCACATCCAGGCACTTTCCCTTGTTTCTATCATGATTATTTCCTGTTTATCATTGCATTCATACTAATATGTGGACACCACCTGACATTTTGCCTCCTTAGACTGTCGTGTGATGTGATAAGGGTTCAGAATTCAGATGTCATCAAATTCTGTATCATGTAATAGCTATCCTGTTGACTACATTTAACCCAGGAATGTCCAAGCTGGCTGAAAGGACCCTATGGACATAGGCTTCTGAACGTGTAGTCAGAAATTTAATTGGCCAATTTTTCCGGCAAACATCTGGGGTTTTCCAAAAATTTCCGGAAAATCAGTTAAGACTTATTTATTAACCATTGGCCTAATTTCAAGCAAACTTGGCTGAAAGGACCGTATGGTAATAGGTTTCTGAATTTCTATGTACCGAAATCTGATTGGTTTATTTCTGGCAGAGATCTTTGATTTTCCAAAAAATATTTATGAAAATCAATTAAAATACCACTCCTTGTTAACTATTGGCTTGATTTCCGCCAAACGTGGCTGAAAGTACCATTTGGTAATAGGCTTCTAAACATATCTTGTATACAAAGATTTTATTGGTCAATTCTTTTAGTGGCCATCTTGGAGTTCCAAAAATGTCCAAGAAATAGATTAAAAACACTACCGATACATTTCATTAACCTCTGAGCCAATTTCAAACAAACTTGAAAGAAAGGACCATAACATGTTTGAGGCTTCAGAACTTCTATCTGGATGTTTGTTATTCCTAACAGCCATCCTGCATCTAAGACGTCCAGCAGATTGTTTAAGAGGATACTACTCATTAACCGAGGGCATAATTTGAGTCAAACTCTCAAGATGTAATCAAACAGATTCTGATCTTATAAATAGAATTCTGATGGTCCACATAAGCGGCACAGGGCCTTGGCCCTCTTGTATTGGCTGACTGGTGGTCATGGTGGTGGTAGTCTGTCTGACTGGTGGTTGTGGTAGTGGTGACGGTAGTCTGGTTGTGGTGGTGGTAGTCTGTCTGACTGGTGGTGGTAGTTGTGGTGGTGGTAGTCTGTCTGACTGATGGTCGTGGTGGTGGTAGTCTGTCTGACTGGTGATGGTGGTCGTGGTAGTGGTAGTCTGTCTGACTGGTGGTGGTTGTGGTAGTCTGTCTGGTCGTAGTGGTTGTGGTGGTGGTAATCTGTCTGACTGGTGGTGGTGGTCATGGTGGTGGTAGTCTGTCTAACTAGTCGTGGTGGTAGTCTGTCTGATTGGTGGTGGTGGTAGTCTGTCTGACTGGTCGTGGTGGTCATGGTGGTAGTAGTCTGTCTGACTGGTGGTGGTGGTTGTGGTGGTGATATAGACGGTGTGCATGTTTATGTTTGTAGGACGTGTGTTTCTGCGTCAGATTGTTTTTCATCTCTCCTGTGAGGACAGGCGAAACATGTAATTCCGTGTACTTGTCATTAAATATTGAGCACGTCACCATACCACCGCAAAATTGTTATTACCTCAGGGGAATATTCAAAATGAAGAGTTATAATGCTTGCGCTTCAATAGTGCTTCAATTATTTGAAAGCTATCTCGACGGCCATTAGCACCTGCTAGCGAGTGGAACGCTAAATATTAACCCTATAATTGTCAGGCTGCTGCAAGCCACCAGACAATAATTTCAATAGGCAATAATTGGACCGGCTGAATAGTTTGAAAACAATTTGACTGAAAGTTGTTGGTGGCTTCGCCACTAACAACTTTCAGTCAAATTGTTTTCAAACTATTCAGCAGGTCCAGAGTTAAGCCGCATGGTAAATGTAGTTCGCAGAATTTCAGCTCGCAGAAAGTTAAAACCCGAAATTTCAGTCTAGATTTACAGGAAAGCAGTTGTTGAATATTTTGGAACTAATTTGGCGAGAACCTATTGTTGTTGGCTTAGGCAACAACAGCAACAACAACAACAACAACAACAAGAACTACTCTGTTAAATTAGTTTCAAAATATTCAACAGAATAACATCTTTATTAAAACAAAAAAGAATTTGTCATTTCTGGTGTTTAAGTGTTAATGAACAGCCACACAGACAATGATGATGATAGTAGCTCTGAGCAGAATGAGATGTAGAGAACAGCTCATAAATAAGATGATAGTAGCTCTGAGCAGAATGGGACGTAGAGGACAGCTCATAAATAAGGTGATAGTAGCTCTGCTTGGACTGGGACGTAGAGGACAGCTCATAAATAAGATGATAGTAGCTCTGAGCAGAATGAGACGTAGGGAACAGCTCATAAATAAGATGATGGTAGCTCTGAGCAGAATGAGATGTAGAGAACAGCTCATAAATAAGATGATAGTAGCTCTGTGCAGAATGAGACATAGAGAACAGCTCATAAATAAGATGATAGTAGGTCTGTGCAGAATGAGACATAGAGAACAGCTCATAAATAAGATGATAGTAGCTCTGAGCAGAATGAGACGTAGAGAACAGCTCATAAATAAGATGATAGTAGCTCTGAGCAGAATGGGACGTAGAGGACAGCTCATAAATAAGATGATAGTAGCTCTGAGAAAAATGGGATGTAGAGGACAGCTCATAAATAAGGTGATAGTAGCTCTGAGCAGAATGAGATGTAGAGAACAGCTCATAAATAAGATGATAGTAGCTCTGTGCAGAATGAGACATAGAGAACAGCTCATAAATAAGATGATAGTAGCTCTGAGCAGAATGAGACATAGAGAACAGCTCATAAATAATGTGATAGTAGCTCTGAGCAGAATGGGACGTAGAGGACAGCTCATAAATAATGTGATAGTAGCTCTGAGCAGAATGAGACATAGAGAACAGCTCATAAATAAGGTGATGGTAGCTCTGAGCAGAATGAGACGTAGAGGACAGCTCATAAATAAGATGATAGTAGTTCTGAGCAGAATGGGACGTAGAGGACAGCTCATAAATAAGATGATAGTAGCTCTGAGCAGAATGGGAGTAGAGGACAGCTCATGGATAAGATGATAGTAGCTCTGAGCAGAATGGGACGTAGAGGACAGCTCATGGATAAGATGATAGTATCTCTGAGCAGAATGGGACGTAGGGTTCAGCTCATGAATAAGATGATAGTAGCCTTGAGCAGAATGAGACGTAGAGAACAGCTCTCGGAATGGGACGTAGAGGACAGCTCATAAATAAGGTGATAGTAGCTCTGAGCAGAATGGGACGTAGAGGACAGCTAATAAATAAGGTGATAGTAGCTCTGAGTAGAATGGGGCGTAGAGGACAGCTCATAAATAAGGTGATAGTAGCTCTGAGGCGAATAGGACGTAGACGACAGCTCATAAATAAGGTGATAGTAGCTCTGCCCGGAATGGGACGTAGAGGACAGCTTATAAATAAGGTGATAGTAGCTCTGCGCAGAATGGGATGTATAGGACAGCTCATAAATGGGGTAACATTTTCAAAATGAAAAACAATAGAAACATAGTAGTTAGTACAATATTGAACATGATATAAGAAATGTTCTGTTGAATATTTTAGACTTAATTTGATTGGATGCCATCGCTGCCTGAGGCAGCACTAGCTTCCAATCAAATTAATTCCAAAATATTCAACAATGTTTTATTCAGCATTGTTAACTCTTTCCGTTATTCCTGAGGTGTACTGTAGTCTGTTGAGAATTGACTAACACACGCCATTTTCTATCAAACATTGACACGCAGATTGTACAGGATTATAGGTGTTTAATACACAACGCGATAGGCAAAGCTCTACTAACTGGTTTCATAACAGTTTGAATCTTTAAACAGCAACAATTTTCAGTCAAATTGTTTTGAAAAGATTTAGCGGGTTTTAATACTTGCATCTTTCGAAAGCATGCATTTGTGAATTGTGATGAGAATATGGGTTAACCATTTCCACGATAAATTCCTGATAAACTAATCTCTTAATGAAATAAAGCATAATTATTTTGTTGAATATTTTGACATTAATATGACTGGAAGCCATTGCTATCTAAGGCAATAATGGCTTCCAGTCATATTAATTTCAAAATATTCAACAGCTTTCCCATATCTTAGCCTTGTAATTGAGATACCGGAAATTTACCGGTGAAACGGTTAAATATCTAATATGCGTAAAAGCGGTGGCGGTGGAGACGGATCTGTCCAGGAGGTTTATCAATTAATGATGAGGCGGAAACTGACTTGTGTGTGATTTACTGTCCATCTTATGCAGGAACAGGTGTATTGGTCTGCGTATATATTCTAATTTGAGCAAAAGCAAGGATTCTCATGTAATCTAGGACTTTTTCAATGTTTGTACTGGAGCATAAGAATGAGAATCTGAAAAAAACCTGAAGAGGATTGTTTAGCATTTGTGCTTTGCCAAATTAAATGTCTTGCTTGTCATCCTCTCTGTCCAGAAGTTTTACTTAGATTTTACGTTCTCCCCCCCCCCCCCCCCTCATCTGAAACGTGATACCTTAATGTCTCACTTGTGCTTCGTAGACGTGACAAGCCTTGGTTGTCCTATCGGTTTCCTGTATTCACTAATTAGGTTATAAAGCATAGTTAATCAATATGATTGCCACTATGTGAGTTGTTAGGTGTAGGTTACATCTATGTAGGCGTTGTTATCATCCCTCTACCAAAATTCAAAGGCCACAGCCCTAGCCATTTACATGTCTGGTATCAGTCAATCCATTGTGAATATCATTACCCTTATTTCCTGTGTACAAGATGTACTTTTACACTCAATTTGGAACTTCCAAGAAGGGGTGTGTGTGTGTGTGTGTGTGTTATATTATACACGGGTAGACAGTTCTGATTGGATACGTCTTCATGCACAGCGGCTGATAGAAGAAAACTACTAAACAAAGTAATTTTATCTGTAATTGTCAGTTTTGTGACATTATTAAATTATAATGGTATTTATCATACAAAAATGTTTTTACATGTATTTTGATGAAAGAAATGTCAAAACAGGTTGATTATATTATGAAAATATGGAACAGTGTGCAATAGTATCGCAGGGCCGGTCTGGGTTACTTATAGTCATTATACATGTATGTTACCAGTTTTCATTCTCTTTAAAGTTACGTTTTCTAAATTTCACAGCTCTTATAGATAAGTATAGGACTTTTCCGGACAGGTTGTGGTCAAATTTAGGCCTGTGTTCTATACAAGTGGGCTGCCTGTACACAGAAAATGGCATTCTATACATGAGGCTGGCCTGTACACAGGAAATGGCATCCTATACACGAGGGTGGCCAATACACAGGAAATGGCATCCTATACACAAGGGTGTCCTGTACACAGGAAATGGCATCCTATACACAAGGTTGTCCTATACATGAGGATGTCATATACACAAGGATGTCCTATACACAAGGATGTCCTACACACGAGGCTGGCCTGTACACAAGAATTAACATCCTATATACGAGGGTTGCCTGTACACAGGAAATGGCATCCTATATACGAGGGCTGCCTGTACACAGGAAATGGCATCCTATACACAAGGGTGGCCTATACACAGGAAATGGTATCCTATACACGAGGATGTCCTATGCACAAGGATGTTCTACACACGAGGATGTCCTATACACGAGGATGTCCTATACATGAGGATGTCCTATGCACAAGGATGTCCTATACACGAGGCTGGCCTGTACACAGGAAATAACATCCTATATACGATGGTGGCCTGTACACAGCAAATGACATCCTATACAAGAGGGTGCCCTATATACGAGGGTGGCCTGTACACGAGGGTGGCCTGTACATGAGGGTGGCATGAACACGAGGGTGACCTGTACACCTTATGGCATCCTATACACGAGGGTGGCCTATACACGAGGGTGGCCTATACACGAGGGTGGCCTGTACACGAGGGTGGCCTATACACGAGGGTGGCCTGTGCACGAGGGTGGCCTGTACATGGGGGTGGCCTGTACACGTTATGGCATCCTATACATGAGGGTGGCCTGTACACGAGGGTGGCCTGTACACGAGGGTGGCCTATACACGAGGGTGGCCTGTACACGAGGGTGGCCTGTACCTGAGGGTGGCCTGTACACGAGGATGGCCTTTACACGATGGTGGCCTATACACGAGGGTGGCCTGTACACGAGGGTGGCCTGTACACGAGGGTGGCCTATACACGAGTGTGGCCTGTACACGAGTGTGGCCTGTACACAAGGGTGGCCTGTACACGAGGGTGGCCTGTACACGAGGGTGGCCTGTACACGATGGTGGCCTATACACGAGGGTGGCCTGTACACGAGGGTGGCCTGTACACGAGGGTAGCCGTTACACAATGGTGGCCTGTACACGAGGGTGGCCTGTACATGAGGGGGGGGGGGGCCTGTACACGAGGGTTGCCTGTACATGAGGATGGCCTGTACACAAGGGTGGCCTATACACGGGAAATGACGCTGCTAAAAAATAAGTCTGACTAATAGAGGGATCCATTTCTAGCTAGGCCCTGCCCACTTTTATGTTGGCTATTTATGCTTTGAACGCTGAATTCCAAGAATACCAATTAGAAAGTAACACAAATACAGATAAGCTGTTGAATACTTTGAAACTAGTTTAACTGGGAGCTGTTGCTGCCTATGGCACACACTTAGCGATTTTCGTGATGACGTTACATCATTTTGCTCGTGACATCAACTAACATACATGTGACGTAATTAATTATGCCATCATCAGATATTTGAGCACCAGATAAGATCCTTCTATTGATCAATGGCACCTGGCTGTAATGGAGAGGTACTTTCTGTTCCTTTAATGGCCAAGCCGACCAAAGACACCTGCCTGAATTTTTGCCAAAATGACTGTCAAGCATTTATAGCTGTTATACTTTCACTAAAATAAGCGTATTATAGCGCAATAAACATTGATAAGATTTTAACTTGAGCGCTTAAGTCTTTGCGGGTCAAACGGTCTAAAATTAGCCTCTGCACTGCCCAAAAATAGCATCTGCACCGTCCAAAACTGGCCTCTGCACAGTTCAAAACCAGCCTTGGCACTATCCAAAAATGGCCTTTGCACCAGGCAAATTTGGCCTCCACCAAAAATGGCGTTTGCACCATCTAAAAATGGCCTCTGCACAGTCCAAAACCCGCTTCGGCACTATCCAAAAACAACTTCTGCACCAGCCAAAGTTGGCCTCCACCGTCCAAAACCAGGCTCTGAACCATCCAAAACCAGCCTCTGCATCGTCCAAAATCAGCCCCGACACCGGTCTTGAGAAGTGTTCATTTGTAGACAAAGAAAGAAATACTGAAGAAAATAGCGAATAAACAATGATTCCTGTAGGCTCTGTTTTAAGCTGTTTTTCCACTAGATGCCTGTAGACTCTGCTTTAAGCTGTTGATCCACTAGATGCCTGTAGGCTCTACTTTAAACTGTTGATCCACTAGATGCCTGTACGCTCTGCTTTAAGCTGTTGTTCCACTAGATGCCTGTAGGCTCTGCTTTAAGCTGTTGTTCCACTAGATGCATGTAGACTGCTTTAAGCTGTTGTTCCACTAGATGCCTGTAGGCTCTGCTTTAAGCTGTTGATCCACTAGATGCCTGTAGGCACTGCTTTAAGCTGTTGATCTACTAGATGCCTGTACGCTCTGCTTTAAGCTGTTGTTCCACTAGATGCCTGTAGGCTCTGCTTTAAGCTGTTGTTCCACTAGATGCCTGTAAGCACTGCTTTAAGCTGTTGATCTACTAGATGCCTGTACGCTCTGCTTTAAGCTGTTGATCCACTAGATTCCTGTAGGCTCTGCTTTAAGCTGTTGATCCACTAGATGCCTGTAGACTGCTTTACGCTGTTGTTCCACTAGACGCCTGTAGGCACTGCTTTAAGCTGTTGTTCCACTATGGCATCACGGATCCAGGATGCTTGCAATTCAAAGGAGGTAATTAATGACAAAATTTTCTAAAACTACGTAATTTATCTGCAATAAATATTAACATATGCTATATTTTATCAAGTGAATAATAGCTACGTCATTTGGAAGGACTGATTATATTATAATGTCCTAATATGCACTCGCCATAAATGATCGTCTAACCTCAAAGCCCTCAAAATACTAATTGATATATCAATTAAACATTTTGATGGTCAATATTTTTCAAGATATTTTAATTTTAGAAGACCGTTTTGGTAAATTTAACACTGAATTTGTGTTCGCCGGCTTGACCATTAAGGGATAATACTAATGAAAATAAAGTTTTCACTTAGCCAGTGTCTATCTGCAGGCCGAGAGAAAAGTTTAAATATTTACCACTAGTCATTCTAGTGGTAAATATTAAAAAATATTCTTCTAGGCCTTTCAAATAGCCATGTCTGAGGACCACAGCAATGTTGTTTTTTTGGTCAGTTTAATGATTAAAGGGTTAAGTTGACACAAGAGGGTTAAGAAACGCTTCAGTTTATTTTCTTCAGCATTACGCTTCATTCAACACGTTCAAAGGATTTTATCTAGACCAATTTCACTAATAGACTTAGTGTCTGAAAGAGTTTTCATCCCATGATCATCTATGTCATGTCTTTGTAAATAAGCTACAGCATAATCATTTGTAAACTGCCAAGGAAATCACATTTTGTCCTTAGCCATTCCATGTTTACCAAGCTTCTGAATGATGTCCCACTCCATGGCGTTGAGGCAAAGCCATGTATCTTGATTCAAATGTCAAAGCTCGGGGCATCCTATTCTAAAAGAACCGTAGTTAACACTTTCACCCTCAAGTTGGATAAAAATGGCTTCTGCACTGCTCCTGAGAAATGTCTATTTGCAGACCAAGAAAAGCCTATTTTTGAAAATTTATCACTAGAATGACTGGCTCGAAAACCGAGCCAATCATTCAAGTGATAAATTTTCAGAAAGTTTTCTCTTGGTCTGCAAATGGACATTTTCTGAGAAAATTTAAATCTTCTTGAACGAATTTAAGCGTAACATTTGTAAATAACACACATCCGAAGCTGGCATCACCCTCAATGGACGTTGTTACTCCTCGTTACTCCTTTCAACCACCCAAAGAAAACTTAATTATTTAGTTGTCAAAGCAAATTCTGTTTGTTTATATCGATATTGATGCTTTTATTATATTACCGGACTCATCGTAGGCGGTATTGTGGGGGTGTAACTATCTTGGGAGGTTTGGAGCGGCAATAATTGGTCACAGCTGTATCATAGTACTGAAGATATGTACTGAAATATAATGTGATTAACCTAGAATGGTCAATAGCGGGATATAACCAGACTTTATAGTGATCTATGTAAATGTCCATTTGCAAGCTAGGAGACTTCAAAATTTTACCATAAGAATGACTGGCTTGATATTAATAGATATTAATTGAGCGTGAGTGAATTCAGTGGTAAAATTTAACCCTTACCACACTGGTGTCAAAAACCATAGTGATTGAATGGTAAGTATGTTTTTATAGTGGTTAATAAAACTACAGACCAATCCACTAAAGGGGGGTCTGTTGGGGGTTGTTATTACACCACAAAAACATCCATTACCGTTCAATCACTACTTGCTAAACCCGTAGATTTGGTCAGTGTCCCACTACGAAATTTTGGTGGGAGGAGATTTGAGAATCCATAAGCAAGGACAAAAATCAAACAAAACATAACCAAATGTTAATAACATAACATAATGGTGCATCTTAATCAATCACACAGTGATTATCAAACAAGGATTTCTTTAAACTTAAAGAAATAAATAAAAACCAAAGAACAACTCACACCATTACACGCAGACGCACGGTCCTAACGAAAATGGTGGGATGTGCTTGGTAAATGGTCTTAGGCCTTTTAAGTTAAAATCATAAAGTTCCTAAAAAAGGAAGCCGCTGTGCTCTGGTCTTTTAAATAAAAAGTAGTAAAAGTAGACTCAGATTTCCATCCTGCAACTTGCATAACTTCGTCTACATAGGAGCCAGCAAAAAGGGCAAAAGAGGTAACCATCCCTCTAATGACATGAGCTTTAATGTGAATGGTCTCACAAATCCATCTGGGAATAGATGCCCTAGAGACTGGGCTGGCTACCCCCTCCTCATACGGAACCCAGAAAAGGGACAGATCGGATCTCTAAAAATCAGAACGACGCTTATAAACTTTTGGAGCTCTGACAGGACACCAAAATCTGTCAGCCGGAGAAAAGGAGGTTAAAGATTGTAAAATAATCGGCTTAGCTGGATAACGGATTGATTGAGTCTTTGATAAAAAATCCCTTCAAGGATATAAGACCAGACCGTCCCCAGATTCGATAAACCTATCCTTTTCAGCGGAGAAAACACGGATTTCGGATCGTCTTCTAGCAGAAGCAGATGCAATTAGAAAAACGGTCTTAAAAGTTAAAAGATTCAAGCTAATCGTAGAGATAGGTTCGAAATGATTACCTGCCCAAAAACCTGAAGAACCAGAGCCAAGTTCCAGGAAGGCAAAGGTTTAACACCTGGAGGACGAATATTACCTAAACCTCTGATCAAAAGATTAAGAACCATAGTATCTTCAACTTCAGCGTTCAACAAACAAGGAAGAGAAGATGCAAAAGAAAATCTATATCCTCTTACAGTGTTAGCAGACAGATGTAAAGAGTCGAACAGATAAGATAGAGTCTAACACCTGGGAAAGAGAAACAGAATCAGGCACGAGACCTTGATCTGAGCACCATTCTCCAAAAATCTTAAGCCGACCCTTGTAAACTCTTCGAGTCGACTCCCTCCTGGCAGAATCGAAGATTTCCTGAGATCTTGTAGAAACTTTATTCTCAAGGATCGAGCACTCGATATACTCCAAATGCACAGACTTAAGATTCCTGGGTTTGGATGATGGTAAGTACTAGAAGATCGAGAAGTTCTACAAACCAGATCCTTATTGGCCAAAAGGGAGCTATTAACAAGAACTCGCAGATCTGGTCCCTGACTTTCTTCAGAACCAAAAGAAATCAGGATTGTGGGAGGGAATGCATAAGCAAAGATTCCTGACCAGGACTGAGACAGGGCGTCCACAGCCCACGCCCGAGACAATTGGTCGGCAAGAAAACTCAGACAGCCTGGGACATGAGTGGACACTAGGAAAATTTGATTCATGCGACACCACATGAGGAGGTTCCACACTTCCAAGTACAGGAGAGACAACGTTGTGCCCCCCTGCCTGTTGATATAAGAGACTACTGTCGAATTTTCCGATCGAATCAAGAACTAGAGACCCTTAACCTGACTATCTGAAAAGGGAGACATGAAAGATAAAATCTGGGCAATCAGACATGTCGCAAAATGATTGGATCTAGTGACATCCCAAGAAAACCTCGATCCTCCTAAAAATGAAAGAAACCCCCATAGCAATGCCTGAACGAATCGAGATTTAGATGCCTATCAGACAATCCAACCAATGAACACAAGCCTGGATTTACTTTCCAAAGAAGAGCCTCTTCTTAGACTCCTTGACAGGCATAGAAGACAACAACCCCTCTAAAGCTAATAGCTTCTGATTAGAAGGAACAGAAGACCATTTGGGAGGAGACTGCGGAGAAGGGTTCTAGATCCGTGAATATCTGGCCCTTTTGATAAGGGCCGCCCTTAAAGATGTGGCAAACTTACTATATATGCTAAAGAGGACTGCTCATAGAAAACACATATGCCATGATGCTCCAACCAAAATCCTGGGCTATAACCTTATTGCTTAGCCCTCACTTAAGAGGTAACTCACATTTATTATGGAAATTTTAATAATACCGCTTACTGTGAATGGAGAAAAGTCTCATATCAGTATAGCCTAATTTATTAAAATGCTAAAGACTCTGAAAAAATTATAGATAATTTTATTTATAGAGATTTAACCAGATATCGTGGCAAATAAAAAAACCCCATAGTAAGCCTATGGGAGTGCTTAGAGTCAAGATATAGTCAAATCCTGAACCTGAGATCTGCAATAATCCCGACTGGAATTCGAAAACCTCAAACTGTGACAGAATTTAGCAAGATAGAATGAAGAAAAGAAATTACGGTTTCCCAAACCACCACTCAAAAAGATGAATTAAGGGAAACTTACTTGTGATGACATCATCACAATTCTACGAATAGAACGCATGACAAGGTCCTGTTAAGAGAACTATGGCAAACATTTGACTATCTAATTTAAAAATCGTATAATAATGGTGCAGATTTAATAAAAAATTGTTATTGAGTACATCAGCGGTTGCCTAGCCACTCGGGCTTGACAGATCATCTTGTCAGCTTGTCAAATAATACTTCATCTACGCAAGTATTTCTTACAAATAGTGTTAATGTATGGAATCCTTTACCAACAGAAGCAATTAACGCTCCAACATAAAACACATTAAAAAACAACCTAGACTCATTCTGCAAGTGACAGGGTTTTATATATAGACCTAAGGTCGACTAACTCCCAAGATTGCACTCACTTCTTCTACACTGAAGTATTAGACTGACTGCAATCACGGAAAATCAGCCTGAACGTGACACAGGATCCTATAATGATTGCAAAATTGTGTCCCATATTTAAATCAACGACAGGAAAACAAGCCAGCTTCAAGACTTGGCTTAGGTATACTGATCAATTTGATGTCCTAAACCATTCGATATTTATGCCAAGAGGCAGAAAACTTAAGATTTTTTATATATTTATTGATTCTTATATTTATAGTCTTAGAATCAGTAATTTCATCTTTGTAATAACAAATGACATTGTGCTAGAAATCCCAATAAAAGGAAAGATTGAACACTGATACTTGATATTAACGGTCTGGATACTGAATTTTGCAGACAACATATTACAACTGTAATATCTCTGGACCTGCAAAATATTTTGAAAACATTTTGACCGAAAATTGTTGGTGGCTGCTTAAATCCAAAGATTCTCGGCCGTTCTTCCACCCCTCCAGCGCAACCCCCACCCCACTCCAACCGGCCCGCCGCCAGCCCCAGACAACAACTTCAACGAGCAAAAACCCGACCCACCGAACAGTCCGGGAACAATCTGACCGAAAGTTGCCAGTGGCTTCACCGGTATCCAGTCAACTCGGCCCAAATACACCCCGGCCCACCCTCAACTCGGCCTAGTTCCAACTCGGCCCAGGTCAACTCGACCTATGTTTATGCCTATCATGTGCGATTATACCCTTGGGTCGAGCTGACCCTACAGTACCACCCATAGCCATATGCAAATGCACATATGCGCACACATGTATATACCTATAGGTGCACTATTAGGCCGAACCGACACTGCGCATTTAAATGTACATATGAACATAGCTATAGCAATATTATTGGGCCAACCAGCACGCTTAAATAGGATAAAGATTATCAAGTGTAGCAGGCCTACCTAGACTTCTATGGTAGCTACTACACACGATAATCTGTATACCATGACACACACGGAAATCTCGGTAATATCTTAAGATCGCCATCATCTTAAAAAGATAGTGCTTTTAGGATAAAGATTGTCTATGTCGATGTATAATAGTTGCGCGTTAGTGAAAATAATAGACACTAACAATTCCGACTGTCTTTTAATAAAGAGACGTAAACGCCAGTAAATATGCAGATGACTATTGCTGGTATAATACGACTTGTATAAGAGGGATCTCATATTTCCATATCATCAATTTTTGAAAAAAAGTTCCGAAATCAAGGATATAGAAATATGAGATTCCCAATTATTCCATGCTTCCAGCCAGGTGAAAAGATTTCATCTTGAGAACGGCTCTCCAAGTGTGATACCAGCGATCGAAAAGAAGAAGAAAAAAGCCAGGTCAATGCATTCCTAGGCCTATTTGACTTTTATTAAATCGGGCCGACATGACTTTTTATCCTAGGCCGAGCTGACTAATTTAAGTAGGCCGGGTTGGCAATTGGGCCGACTCGACTGGAATTCACTTCACCAACAACCCTCAGCCAAAATGCCCCCAAAAGACCCAGCAAATACCGAGTCCCCGCCCACCGAAAACCACCGTCCTGAGGCCTGCAGCAACCCAGTCAAAATAGAGCACAAAATTACGTTAGAAAAGGGAAAACAACCAAAATTCTGGGGAAAAATAAATGAAAACAAAGCGAACTCATCGAAACTATGTCAACGCAGAAGAATTCGGCTTATATTCCTTCTTCCTGCCCCCTTATCCGCTTGATTATCTTTTCTAAGCGACTATTGTTCTTGTAGACATTAATCTTGAAGTCATACTGATCCCTATGAAACCTTTACTGAATCTAATTCTTTTCAGCGACTGACAAAATTAGACTAAGATTTACGTAATAATCAGGGTTTTTCCCTCTACAAATTCACTCCCTTTGGTTAAAATAAATATGTCAACCTGCCGACATAAGAGGTAAAAGGAGCGCGAAGAAAGGCTGAATGGCCCGAAGACAACTGGCCATCTAAAGTTGGATTTAAGTAAAAATCGTATCTCGAGATAATGCATCGAATACAGACTGACTTATCGGCTGATGATATGCGCATATAAAATAATCTGCAACAAAAAACCCATACAGCAACCAGTCAAAATTGTCACTGACTAAACAAATAAATGTCTGAATAGACTACAATTCCAAGAGAGACTACAAGACTGGTAATGACTCGGTATGAATATTTTCAGCCATTAAACATTTCCAATATTAAACAAATACGGAAATAAGACTAAATCTTAGGCAAGAAGATGACAAGATTCTAGGAAAGCGAACATGTAAACCGGACTTGAAGAACAAAACTGGAACCCCAGGAAGTTCTCTATCACCTGAAATCCAAAACAGGAAGACAGACCCGGAAGATAATCCTAGAACACCAGAAAGATCCATGAAAACCGGAAATGACCTTATCCCCCGGCTGTACGAAATCCGGATGTGGAAAAATAGGAAACGGAAATGTGTAAACCGGAAGTAGACTACCGGAAACTGATCAAGATCCTACAACCCAGATGTACAGAATTACCGGAAGAGGAAGCCGAAAAAACCGGAAACGGATATAGATGAATGATGCAATGCCAGGTCCAACAGACCCAGATAAGCATTCTTCCTACCGGAAGTAGCAACACTACTACCGGAAGAGGAAGCTGAAAAACTGGAAACGGAAATAGATGAATGAAGCAATGCCAGGTCCAACAGACCCAGTTAAGCATTCTTCCTACCGGAAGTAGCAACACTACTACCAGAAGAGGAAGCTGAAAAACCGGAAACGGAAATAGATGAATGATGCAATGCCAGGTCCAACAGGCCAGGTCCAACAGACCCGGATATGCATTCTTCCTACCGGAAATGGCAACACTACTGCCAGAAACGGAAGTGGACGGAAAAGCCAGAAAATCATGAGACACCGGATGTTCAGCGAAGCCAGACAATCACAGTGCTCATATCCGGATGCCCGGTAAAACCAGAAGACAAACCGGAATGCAAACCCGCTTGCCCGGACAAGCCAGGAACAGAGACGGGAGCAGAGGAGATGGAAGATCTTAAAACATTTCTGGCAATAAGAATTATGGGAAAGATGAACTTTTGCATGAGATGAAGGATCGGAAGCTTCCGCCACCGATGCCATCGCATGAGGGTTATGCAGACCCTCAAGACATATGGTCTTTTGTCTGGCTCCTACCTGAGGATGAATAACCAGACTTATTCTTTGAATCAACAGACTTTTACTTCAGAGATTTCATCTCTTGTCTGAAAGTGCGTGAAATCTGACTGAAGACTGGAATCGCAGTGATTCCTGAATAAAATGTTTGAAAGCACTATAAAGGATCTACGTAATAAGAGTGGTACTTGGCTATTTTATAACATGGTAATTTGATGGTATATAATAGGCATGGTTTCTCAAACCTCGAAAACGGGAGTACTGACACGAAAACTGGTAACTCAAAACTAGAGTTACAAAAACCCTCTAAAACACCATGACATGAAAGTTAAACATAACATAGGCAAGATAGATTTCATGGTAGGCATGTTTTCTTGAGTCAGAGAATTAAATGTAGCTGAAATTTTCAGTGCAAAGCCATAAACTTTTATCCATATGATAGCAGGCGAACTGATCTGCTAGCAGAATATTTGAAAAGTGAATCAGTTTTCACATTTGGGACCTACTGCGCATGCGCGAGCGTGCTTAGTGACAGGCGTCACCAAGGAGTGTGTACAGACTGGTGCCAGTCTATTGTAAGGCTAATGCAGGGGGTCCCTCTACCATAAGCCTGGTTGAGGGTCTACATGGTGATGGTATTGGCATTAGGGTGTATGTAAGAGAGCATAAAAATTTTATTCTTCTAGCTAAATGCAGATATTTGATTTAGCAAGTAGTGATTGAACAGTAATGGATGTTTTTGTGGTGTAATAACAACTTTAAATTTTCTAATTAAATTAAGATGAACTGGTGTTCATTTTTCAACAAATTTGGTGAGAGATGATGCTGTTGTAGACAGCAACATCTTCCACCAAAATTGTTGAAAAATGTACACCAGTTTCTTTGATATTGACACAGTAAAAAATAGAATATTGACATCCGAGAGGTAAGGGTTAAGAAATGGACTTCGATTTAAGTGGCCTGCAAATGAACAAATTTTGGCCACTAAAGGATTAGACTTAGATTAGTAATTGTTCATGGTGTTACCCTGTATGCAGGCCATGTCATAATGATGTCACATGGTGTTACCCTGTATACAGGGCATGTCATAATGATGTCACATGGTGTTACCCTGTATACAGGGCATGTCATAATGATGTCACATGGTGTTACCCTGTATGCAGGCCATGTCACATGGTGTTACCCTGTATACAGGGCATGTCATAATGATGTCACATGGTGTTACCCTGTATGCAGGCCATGTCATAATGATGTCACATGGTGTTACCCTGTATGCAGGCCATGTCATAATGATGTCACATGGTGTTACCCTGTATACAGGGCATGTCATAATGATGTCACATGGTGTTACCCTGGATGCAGGCCATGTCATAATGATGTCACATGGTGTTACCCTGTATACAGGGCATGTCATAATGATGTCACACCCTGTATACAGGGCATGTCATAATGATGTCACATGGTGTTACCCTGGATGCAGGCCATGTCATAATGATGTCACATGGTGTTACCCTGTATACAGGGCATGTCATAATGATGTCACATGGTGTTACCCTGTATGCAGGCCATGTCATAATGATGTCACATGGTGTTACCCTGTATACAGGGCATGTCATAATGATGTCACATGGTGTTACCCTGTATACAGGGCATGTCATAATGATGTCACATGGTGTTACCCTGTATGCAGGCCATGTCATAATGATGTCACATGGTGTTACCCTGTATGCAGGGCATGTCATAATGATGTCACATGGTGTTACCCTGTATGCAGGCCATGTCATAATGATGTCATATGGTGTTACCCTGGATGCAGACCATGTCATAATGATGTCACATGGTGTTACCCTGTATGCAGGCCATGTCATAATGATGTCACATGGTGTTACCCTGGATGCAGACCATGTCATAATAATGTCACATGGTGTTACCCTGGATGCAGGCCATGTCATAATAATGTCACATGGTGTTACCCTGTATGCAGGCCATGTCATAATGATGTCACATGGTGTTACCCTGTATGCAGGCCATGTCATAATGATGTCACATGGTGTTACCCTGGATGCAGGCCATGTCATAATGATGTCACATGGTGTTACCCTGGATGCAGGCCATGTCATAATGATGTCACATGGTGTTACCCTGTATGCAGGCCATGTCATAATGATGTCACATGGTGTTACCCTGTATGCAGGCCATGTCATAATGATGTCACATGGTGTTACCCTGTATGCAGACCATGTCATAATGATGTCACATGGTGTTACCCTGTATGCAGGCCATGTCATAATGATGTCACATGGTGTTACCCTGTATACAGGCCATGTCATAATGATGTCACATGGTGTTATTCTGTATGCAGGCCATGTCATAATGATGTCACATGGTGTTATTCTGTATGCAGGCCATGTCATAATGATGTCACATGGTGTTACCCTGTATGCAGGCCATGTCATAATGATGTCACATGGTGTTACCCTGTATGCAGGCCATGTCATAATGATGTCACATGGTGTTACCCTGGATGCAGGCCATGTCATAATGATGTCACATGGTGTTACCCTGGATGCAGGCCATGTCATAATGATGTCACATGGTGTTACCCTGTATACAGGCCATCTCATAATGATGTCACATGGTGTTACCCTGGATGCAGGCCATGTCATAATGATGTCACATGGTGTTACCCTGTATACAGGCCATCTCATAATGATGTCACATGGTGTTACCCTGTATGCAGGCCATCTCATAATGACATCACATGAGAGTGTCCCCTTAACTCTGTAATGGCCAAGCAGACCAGAATTTGGCTGGTCTTTTTCCCATCAAAATCTACCATCCTAAAGCAATAGGAAATTAGTGTCTTCTCGAGGACCACTGGGCCGATTTCAATTATATATGGCAGGAAGCACAAGCCAATCAGCCAATTTGCCCAGCGGCAATCTTGGATATTGACCGATTCTTAGAAAGGTCTTTAAAAATTTCAGAAACCGCCTGGGGGATCAATTCAAAACTCATGAAACATCATCTTGTGCAACAGCTGAACAAAGTTTGTTCAAGGGAACTTGATTGACCAAATGTTTCGGCGGCCATCTCGGATGAGCTAGTTTTCACGAAAATTACCTCCAGTTCCGCGAAGGAATTTGGGAGATATGATTAGGGACTAAGGGTCATTAACGTTTGTTCATGGAAAGTCGAAACATAAAAAATTGGCCGCTGTGGATCAACCAAAATTGAGTGTGTTTGTTGGCCATCTTGGATTTTCTGAAAATTTCTTAGAAGGTCATATAAAGGACTACTTATAATACAGCAGGCCTATTTGAATAAAACTTGGCTAAACCATCTTCAAGAAAATTAGA
The DNA here is from genome assembly GCA_034401795.1 of Chaetoderma sp. LZ-2023a. Taxonomy (NCBI): domain Eukaryota; kingdom Metazoa; phylum Mollusca; class Caudofoveata; order Chaetodermatida; family Chaetodermatidae; genus Chaetoderma; species Chaetoderma sp. LZ-2023a. The sequence continues at coordinate 17,266,659 of CM067374.1, forward strand.
TTGTTAAGTCTTTCCAGTGGTCTTTCTCATTTTGTTCGGTTGTGTCAGTGGCCAATAATTCCAGGTGAGCGATACAGGCCCCTTGAGCCTTTCCTTGTTTATTTATCACGGAATGACTGACCCACTGGACATTTGGAATGACTGACCCACTGTACATTTGGAATGACTGACCCACTGGACATTTGGAATGACTGACCCACTGGACATTTGGAATGACTGACCCACTGGACATTTGGAATGACTGACCCACTGGACATTTGGAATGCCTGACCCACTGTACATTTGGAATGACTAACCCACTGGACATTTCAAATTAGATAATTAAAATTTTCTTGACTAAATTTCAATGTCATTAAATGTCAAACAGCTCATTATTCTAAGTGTCCCTCTGAAGATCTGAGTTCTCGGAAACTAATCTAAAAGTCTGTCCCCAATTGCGCAAATGGTATGTCTTTAATGAATTTACAATTTATTAAAATTGAAACTAATTTGACTGGGAGCAGCAACATCCCCAACAATTTACCTGCATTATTTAGCTTGATATTTAAATTCATGTGTCAAATAGATTCCAACATGCGCAAAAAGTAGGCAGAGTTTAGCTAGACATGAGCGAGGCATGGGCGAGACATAGCTAGACATGAGCGAGACATAGCTAGACATGGGCAAGACATAGCTAGACATGAGCGAGGCATGGGCAAGACATAGCTAGACATGGGCGAGACATAGCTAGACATGGGCGAGACATGAGCGAGGCATGGGCAAGACATAGCTAGACATGAGCGAGGCATGGGCAAGACATAGCTAGACATGAGCGAGTCATGGGCAAGACATAGCTAGACATGAGTGAAGCATGGGCAAGACATAGCTAGACATGGGCGAGACATAGCTAGACATGGGCAAGACATAGCTAGACATGAGCGAAGCATGGGCAAGACATAGCTAGACATGAGCGAGGCATGGGCAAGACATAGCTAGACACGGGCGAGACATAGCTAGACATGAGCGAGGCATGGGCAAGACATAGCTAGACACGGGCGAGACATAGCTAGACATGGGTGAGACACAGGCGAGACATAGCTAGACATGAGCGAGGCATGGGCAAGACATAGCTAGACACGGGCGAGACATAGCTAGACATGAGCGAGGCATGGGCAAGACATAGCTAGACATGAGCGAGGCATGGGCAAGACATAGCTAGACACGGGCGAGACATAGCTAGACATGAGCGAGGCATGGGCAAGACATAGCTAGACACGGGCGAGACATAGCTAGATATGAGCGAGGCATGGGCAAGACATGAGCGAGGCATGGGCAAGACATAGCTAGACACGGGCGAGACATAGCTAGACATGAGCGAGGCATGGGCAAGACATAGCTAGACACGGGCGAGACATAGCTAGACATGAGCGAGGCATGGGCAAGACATAGCTAGACACGGGCGAGACATAGCTAGACATGAGCGAGGCATGGGCAAGACATAGCTACACACGGGCGAGACATAGCTAGACATGGGTGAGACATAGCTAGACACGGGCGAGACATAGCTATACATGGGTGAGACATAGCTATACATGGGCGAGACATAGCTATACATGGACGCGACATAGCTATACATGGATGCGACATAGCTATACATGGGCGCGTCATAGCTATACATGGGCGAGACATACATCGTGATTCACGATGATGGTGATGACATTATTTTTAACTGGAATTTGACCCCTCATCACTGGATGTCAGTCAGAGATATGTGGCTCCAGAATTTGTCCTAGACACGTCTGTAGCAGAATTAAAATGAAACTGATGCAGAAATAATGATGCACTTACACAAAGGCTCTTATTGAAGACCCTGGTGTTGCTGGACAAATGGTGTACTTTGAAAAGCCATGTACTGAAGATTTGTGTGGGTTTGGGTGTATCAGTTGATTAGTCACCATTACAGGCACCTTTCAGATTGCCATTCAATCATTTGTCGAACTTGTTCAAAAACATCATTTAGCAAGGTGATCTAGTGAGCTGTTATCATTTGTCTGATCCTAATACTCATCATCATTGATTGGTGGACCTTTATATGTTGTAGCTTCAGATCGTGGAACAATCCATATGTTCCACAGTATCGGTCGATGAACTGTAATATGGTCTGTGGCTTCGGTTGACAGACCTTTAAGTTTCTCACCATCGCTTCCTGGAACCCGATGTTCCATAAAACTGTGCAGGGCCTGATCCAGACTGACTTTGAACCCGTTATAAAGGGTTTGGGTGCCATCAGTTTGGGCGTCCAAATTATGAAAAACAAATTAAAAGCTAGGGGATCTGTATGGTATCTTCTGAAAAAAAAATTTCACAAATGTGTGTCAAATATGACCGAGGATTCTTTTTTGCACCATGTTTTGTACCATCTATGCAGCTAAGGGTTCAAATTAAAACCCTGGACCAGGCCCTGCATGTGTATAACACATTTGTTCTGTGATGTCATTCAGGTTATTGTAGCAGATAAGCTGTGACTATTGTCACAGATAAGCTGTGACTATTGTCGCAGATAAGCTGTGACACAGATAATCTGTAACACAGATAATCTGTGGCTGATCCGGGAGAAATTGGAAAAGTTGAACATCAACTTTCTCAATTTGTTGCAGATTGCGACAATCTGTGGCAATCTACAGTGTTTTCCCCAACACTGTCGCCAATTGTCTGCGATTGTTTGTAATGAAATGCTATCCCAGAATGCAACACGCATATAATTAGAAAATGCTCCAAATTTTATGGGAACATAAAATCAGCTACCTGATACAGATTCTTTGAAACAAGCACAGCTCACTTACGACTGATTCCAGATTTCATGATAACATAAAATCGGCCATCTTTGCTGCGACAGCTGTAGCTCGCTTACAGATGGTTATAGCTTTCATGGGAGCTAGGCCTTTGATTACCTTGTAGTCCTATGCTAGAAAACTTTTTATTTTTTTTACTTGACTCCTGATTCAGAATTTCTATAAACTTCACAAATCTTCATTGTCACATTTACCTCCCTGGAGATCTGTTTTCTAGGAAGTCTGTATAAATTATATGGTGTCAAGCTATCTATTTAAAGCTGCAAATCATGGTCGCACTTTTGCAGATGTGGCAAATTTTGTCCCCATTCACGATAATTGTCATCTACTCACGGAGGAGTTGAAGCCCTTGGGACGAATTTGTTCATATCTGATAGCAGTATAAAAAGAAATTTTTTTAAATTATGGGAGCGGAAATGCATTATTGATTGTACGCTGGCGGATGTAATGACATCCGACTAACCATTACCACTCTGATTCTGTAGGGCTTTCAGTGAAAATCAAATTCAACCTAAAACTTACATTATATAGCAATATTCTGAAAACAGTTTGACTTAACCGCAGCAATGACTTTCAAAAACTGAGCATAAATTTAGATCTAATCTTCCCTATATGGCATATAAAAGTAAATTTGGCTGTGATGTAATAATCAGATCCGTGGCATCGGTGAGTAAGCAATGATGTTATTTCCCCCATATAGGTCGGTCACACAACAACCATGGGCTTGTTTTCATTCCAAGAATATCAATTAACTGTATACATGCTGATTTTCAGGGGTTTATCTCTAGACCTGCTGAATATTTTGAAAACAATTTGACTGAAAGTTGTTGGTGGCTTAGCCACCAACAACTTTCAGTCAATTGTTTTCAAAATATTCAGCAGGTCCAGAGTTATTGGCAATTTAGATTATTACCCGGTGGTTTGCAACCTGTCGACTGACAGTTAAATATCATCTGAAATAATCCTCATCATACAGTGTTCATCTAGACATGATATTGCCACTTGAGACAGTTCCTAAAAAAAAAATCACAATTTACAATCTAATGTCTGGATCACATGGAACATTTAATAGAATGAGATTTTCTCTCCATCTGTTTGATAAAACAGCAGACATTCATAAATCATGATTGGTTAAAATTAGGTTATTTTTTTCGGTATTGGAAATCTATCGAGTATTGTCCAATGCATGATGAAAAGTACACGGATAACTGAGTCATTGTCAGATTTGGTCAAGAAAAGGATTTCACTTTACTCACTGGAAATATCTAATCGCCTATTCATGAAAGTACCATTTTTGAAAATTTACCATTGGAATGACTGGCTCGTTTATCAAGCCAGTAATTCCAGTGGTAAATTTTGTGGTATTCTTGTGAATCTGCAAATGGACTTTCCTTAAGACCATCGTGGAGGCAGGTTTTGGCCAGTTTGATCATTAAAGAGATAAGACCATTGTGGAGGCAAGTTTTGGCCAGCTTGACCATTAAAGAGATGGGACCATTGTGGAGGCAAGTTTTGGCCGGCTTGACCATTAAAGAGATGGGACCATTGTGGAGGCAAGTTTTGGCCGGCTTGACCATTAAAGAGATAAGACCATTGTGGAGGCAAGTTTTGGCCAGTTTGATCATTAAAGAGATAAGACCATTGTGGAGGCAAGTTTTGGCCAGCTTGACCATTAAAGAGATAAGACCATTGTGGAGGCAAGTTTCGGCCAGTTTGATCATTAAAGAGATGGGACCATTGTGGAGGCAAGTTTTGACCAGCTTGACCATTAAAGAGATGGGACCATTGTGGAGGAAGGTTTTGACCAGCTTGACCATTAAAGAGATTGGACCATTGTGGAGGCAAGTTTCGGCCAGCTTGACCATTAAAGAGATGAGACCATTGTGGAGGCAAGTTTTGGCCGGCTTGACCATTAAAGAGATAGGACCATTGTGGAGGAAGGTTTTGACCAGCTTGACCATTAAAGAGATGGGACCATTGTGGAGGCAAGTTTTGGCCGGCTTGACCATTAAAGAGATAGGACCATTGTGGAGGCAAGTTTTGGCCGGCTTGACCATTAAAGAGATAAGACCATTGTGGAGGCAAGTTTTGGCCGGCTTGACCATTAAAGAGATAAGACCATTGTGGAGGCAAGTTTTGGCTGGCTTGACCATTAAAGAGATAAGACCATTGTGGAGGCAACTTTTGGCCGGCTTGACCATTAAAGGGTTAATAGGAATTTGCTGTAACCCTTTAATGGCCATACCGGCCAAAACTGGCCTCTTCTATGGTCTTATGGAATATCCATTTACAAGTCAAGAGAATATAATTTTTGAAAATTCACCACTAGAATGACTGGCTCGGTAACACTTTTATTTACAAAAATTGTATTCTCTTGGCTTGTAAATGGACATTGAATAAGAAAATATACAAAACTTCTTGACCAAATTTGACCATTAAAGGGTTAAACCTCCTGTCAAAGCGTCCAACTATTGTCTTACACAAACACTCACACATGCACGCACGCGCGCACACACACGCCTAGTACAAAATTGTTAATATTTGACATAGCAGCAAAAAGGTTCATGTATGGCCACTCGAGTTGGCCAAAACTGACCTCTGCAGGAATCTTAAAGAATGTCCATTTGCAGGCCAAGAGAAGAATTAATCGGCACAATACCTGGCTCAATAACTGAGCCATTCCAGTGATAAACTGTTTTGATGACATGCAAATAGACATTCATAAATCAAAATATTTTATTTTTCTATACAAATCTTGACCATTAACGTGTTAAGGGTCAAATTGGTCAAAGATGATTTCTGTAGTCGTCTTGAAATGTGTCTATGCACAAGTCAAGAGAAGACAATCTTTGACCCTTTAACACTCGTCATTCAAGTAAAAAGGTGGTCCAAGAGAAGTTATTGAGCCAGTTATTCGAGTGGTAAATTTTCAAAAATAGCCTCGGCCTACAAATGAACATTTTCTATGAGAAAATTGAAATTCTTTTGAACAAATTTGCAGGTTAAAGGGATAAAACTTACGTCTTCTGTTTGAATTTGCTTGAGGCGTCATATGTCTCAAGTGCCCTTGAATAACCTCGTGCGATTTCAGCAATTCATTTTAATTCCATGTGGCTTTTGTCATTTCAGAGAACCAATATCTATAAGTGGATGGCTGCAGTATCCATGGATCTTGGCCGGGATTATCTGCCCTCTGTTTTGCAATTCATGTTGGCGCCATTGCAGAGAGAACTTAATGATAAAGCCATCATTAAAGGTATGTGTACTGATGATGGTGTTGATGATGATGATTATGATGATGATGATGATGATGATGATGATGATGATGATGATGACGACGACGACGACGACGACGATGATGAGTAACTGTGTTCTGAAGCTGAAGAAGTGAAATCTAACAGCTGCAATCAGTTTTTCTTCACCCTTCTCCACTGAGTCTTATCCACCATGTCTTATCCATTGTGTCTTATCCACCGTGTCTTATCTACCGTGTCTTATCTACCGTGTCTTATCTACCGTGTCTTGTTTTTAACTCTTATCACTCTGATGTCAAATCCTTAAATTTTCAAATTAAATTAAAAGATCAACTGGTGTTCATTTTTCAACAAATTTGGTGGGAGATGGTGCTGTCGTAGACAGCAACATCTTCCACCAAAATTGTTGTAAAATGTACACCAGTTTCTTTGCCATTGACACACACGGTAAAAGATATAATATTGACATCAGTGTGGTAATGGTTAACAGTCCTAGATTATGGTACGTTTTTTTAGGTCTGATCGCAAAACACTCGTGGTTGTGACACCCGCATCGTTTGCATGCCTGATACCTGTTGGCACCTATGACTGCAAATTCTAGTGCTTTCTGAACAGGCTTATTTTCCTCACAGATGGTGACTTGTGTTATGCAGTTTGTAGTGTGCTGCATGTACTATTACTGAAGCATTGCCTATAATAACTATAATGTTTAACTTTTTAGTCACTGACCTATCAAAACATTTATATCTATTCATTGAGCTTGGTGATTTGATTTTGATATTTTCACAGATAAGTGAGAGAAGACTATTTTCATACATTGGACACTGTAATGGTTGGCTCGATAACCTAGCCAGTTATTTCAGCAGTTAATTCTCAAAAATAGCCTTCAGTTGTACTGCAAATAGACATTGAGTAAATAAATATTTAGATTTTCTTGACCCTGAGTGACCATTGAAGTACTAGATATTGCTGACCACAACTCATATTGACCATTGAAGTACTAGATATTGCTGACCACAACTCATATTGAGCATTGAAATACTAGATATTGCTGACCACAACTCATATTGACCATTGAAGTACTAGATAGTACAGACCATACTAGATATTGCTGACGGCAACTCATTGAGCATTGAAGTACTAGATATTGCTGACCACAATTGATATTGACCATTGAAGTACTAGATATTGCTGACCACAACTCATATTGACCATTGAAGTACTAGATATTGCTGACCACAACTCATATTGACCATTGAAGTACTAGATATTGCTGACCACAACTCATATTGAGAATTGAAGTACTAGATATTGCTGACCACAACTTATATTGACGTACTAGATATTGCTGACCACAGCTCATATTTACCATTGAATTACTAGATATTGCTGACCACAACTCATATTGACCATTGAAGTACTAGATATTGCTGACCACAACTCATATTGACCATTGAAGTACTAGATATTGCTGACCACAACTCATATTGACCATTGAAGTACTAGATAGTGCTGACCATACTAGATATTGCTGACCGCAACTCATTGAGCATTGAAGTACTAGATATTGCTGACCACAACTCATATTGACCATTGAAGTACTAGATATTGCTGACCACAACTCATGTTGACCATTGAAGTACTAGATAGTGCTGACCATACTAGATATTGTTGACCGCAACTCATATTGAGCATTGAAGTACTAGATATTGCTGACCACAATTCATATTGACCATTGAAGTACTAGATATTGCTGACCACAACTCATATTGACCATTGAAGTACTAGATAGTGCTGACCATACTAGATATTGCTGACCGCAACTCATCTTGAGCATTGAAGTACTAGATATTGCTTACCATACTAGATATTGACCATTGAAGTACTAGGTATTGCTGACCACAACTCATATTGACCATTGAAGTACTAGATATTGCTGACCATACTAGATATTGTTGATCGCAACTCATATTGAGCATTGAAGTACTAGATATTGCTGACCACAACTCATAGTGACCATTGAAGTACTAGATATTGCTGACCACAACTCATATTGAGCATTGAAGTACTAGATATTGCTGACCACAATTCATATTGACCATTGAAGTACTGGATATTGCTGACGACTACTCATATTGACCATTGAAGTACTAGATATTGTGGACCACAACTCATATTGACCATTGAAGTACTAGATATTGTGGACCACAACTCATATTGACCATTGAAGTACTAGATATTGCTGACCATACTAGATATTGTTGATCGCAACTCATATTGAGCATTGAAGTACTAGATATTGCTGACCACAACTCATATTGAGCATTGAAGTACTAGATATTGCTGACCACAACTCATATTGAGCATTGAAGTACTAGATATTGCTGACCACAACTCATATTGACCATTGAAGTACTAGATATTGCAGACCACTACTCATATTGACCATTGAAGTACTAGATATTGTGGACCACAACTCATATTGACCATTGAAGTACTAGATATTGTGGACCACAACTCATATTGGCCATTGAAGTACTAGATATTGCTGACGACAACTCATATTGACCATTGAAGTACTAGATAGTGCTGACCATACTAGATATTGCTGACCGCAACTCATATTGAGCATTGAAGTACTAGATATTGCTGACCACAACTCATATTGACCATTGAAGTACTAGATATTGCTGACCACAACTCATATTGACCATTGAAGTACTAGATAGTGCTGACCATACTAGATATTGCTGACCGCAACTCATATTGACCATTGAAGTACTAGATATTGCTGACCACAACTCATATTGACCATTGAAGTACTAGATATTGCTGACCATACTAGATATTGTTGATCGCAACTCATATTGAGCATTGAAGTACTAGATATTGCTGACCACAACTCATATTGAGCATTGAAGTACTAGATATTGCTGACCACAACTCATATTGAGCATTGAAGTACTAGATATTGCTGACCACAACTCATATTGACCATTGAAGTACTAGATATTGCTGACCACAACTCATATTGACCATTGAAGTACTGGATATTGCTGACCACTACTCATATTGACCATTGAAGTACTAGATATTGCTGACCACAACTCATATTGACCATTGAAGTACTAGATATTGCTGACCACTACTCATATTGACCATTGAAGTACTAGATATTGTGGACCACAACTCATATTGACCATTGAAGTACTAGATATTGTGGACCACAACTCATATTGACCATTGAAGTACTAGATATTGTGGACCACTACTCATATTGACCATTGAAGTACTAGATATTGTGGACCACAACTCATATTGACCATTGAAGTACTAGATATTGTGGACCACAACTCATATTGACCATTGAAGTACTAGATATTGTGGACCACAACTCATATTGACCATTGAAGTACTAGATATTGTGGACCACTACTCATATTGACCATTGAAGTACTAGATATTGTGGACCACTACTCATATTGACCATTGAAGTACTAGATATTGCTGACCACAACTCATATTGACCATTGAAGTACTAGATATTGTGGACCACAACTCATATTGACCATTGAAGTACTAGATATTGCTGACCACAACTCATATTGACCATTGAAGTACTAGATATTGCTGACCACTACTCATATTGACCATTGAAGTACTAGATATTGTGGACCACAACTCATATTGACCATTGAAGTACTAGATATTGTGGACCACAACTCATATTGACCATTGAAGTACTAGATATTGTGGACCACTACTCATATTGACCATTGAAGTACTAGATATTGTGGACCACAACTCATATTGACCATTGAAGTACTAGATATTGCTGACCACTACTCATATTGACCATTGAAGTACTGGATATTGCTGACCACTACTCATATTGACCATTGAAGTACTAGATATTGTGGACCACAACTCATATTGACCATTGAAGTACTAGATATTGTGGACCACTACTCATATTGACCATTGAAGTACCAGATATTGCTGACCACTACTCATATTGACCATTGAAGTACTAGATAGTGCTGACCACAACTCATAGCGAATATTTACAAAATGTAGTAGACCACATTAAAGTGTTACCTTCATTGACCAAGTTAACACTTTGTGGGTAAAGTGTTGTGTACACTAACTTAGCAGTTTGTTAGTTTTCAATAAAGTGATGTTTACTGTACATTAGCGCTATGTTAGCTTTGAATAACTATTACATTATTGGCAATTCACGGTATCATCTCAGTGAACCAGCAGCAAATACAACTAAACAAACACATTCAAGAATCAACAACAAGTCAGCCATTGCTTATGGAGTCGATGACAGTAACTGATCTTATCCAATGGCATAACAGCGAGGAGAAATCAAACATATAGTCCACCCACCAACAAACTAAATAAATTAGTAAAATGGTTAACCCCGAAGGCGGTATTGACTACACATTTGAAAATGATTTGACTGTCCTAGGGCACATAAGAAGCGGGAACATCTGAGGAAAGCCATTGCAAGTCAGTAGAAGTAAGGCAGCTCATGAAGAAAATAAAGCAATGGTTCAACCATGTAACCCTTTTACATTCATGACGGCCAAAAATCACCTCTGCAATGGTCTTGAGAAATGTCCATTTGCAGACCAATAGAAGGCTGTTTTTGAAAATTTACTGCTGGAATGACTGGCTCATTCACCGGTTATCGAGCCAGTCATTCCAGTGGTAAATTTCCAAAAAATAGTCCTATTTGTCTGCAAATGAACATTTTTAATTAGAAAATTAAAATTTTCCTGAACATTTCCATTAACGTGTATGCGTGTCTGTATCTGAAATTTTTTTTGCTACAATTACAAATAGATAGTATGATTCCATATGTCCGTATGCATGTGCGAAATCTGTCCGTATGCGAATATCGGATCGCTACATGTAGCGATTTCATTCTGGATACGGACAGCATTCAGATGTGGGATTCCTTGAAAATGGCATTATTGTTGCATCATTCGTGGGCTTTCCCCAAATTGTCTTTAGTAGTAGTAGTAGTAGTAGTGGTGGTGGTGGTGGTGGTGGTGGTGGTGGTGGTGGTGGTGGTGGTAGTAGCAGTAGTAGGTAGTAGCAGTAGTAGTAGTAGTTCACTTGATTGGCCTAGAATTGAATAAAATCACTTCTTTCAGACATGTATATATATATATATGTATATATATATATATATATATATATATATATATATATATATATATATATATATATATATGGAATCACACATTCGGATACGCATACGCGTTAATGGAATCCTAGCTTTATAGGGTTAAGACCCAAGCCAGCCAAAAATGGCTTCTGTGGTTTTTGAGAAATGTCCTTTTGCAGACCAAGAGAAGACTATTTTAGAAAATTTACCACTGGAATGACTGGCTCGGTTAATGAGTCAGTCATTCCAGTGGTAAATTTTCAAAAATAGTCTTCTTGACCAGCAAATGAACATGCCTCGAGAGCACTACAGAGGCTGGTTTTGCCATGAAAGGGTTAATACCGGTAGACGAATTCTCTAAATATAATAATAAATTTAGACAACAGAAGCTGTGCACAATATTCAGTGCAGTCATAGATTGATTGGCAACAAACGAAGGACATACATTAGCTTATGATTAACCCGTTAACACTCATATCAGCCAAAAACTGCTTCTGCAGTGGTCTTGATAAATGTCCGTTTGCAGACCAAGAGAAGACTATTCTTGAAAATTTACCACTGGAATGACTGGCTCTATTATCGACGATAATAGAGCCAGTCATTCCAGTGGTAAATTTTCAAGAATAGTCTTCTCTTGGTCTGCAAATTTTCATGAGCAAATTCGAGGGTTAAAGTCGTGACCTTGTTGGCTTGTCTAGACTGTGATGACAGGCTCTAATTGTCCTTACAATGACATGTGGAAATGTACGCACGCACGCACACACGCTCGCATGCAGAATCAAAACATTCACTTCTGTACCCAGCATTATTGATCTCGTCACAGTCGGAGCTATGCTAACCTGTTAATCATCAAATTTGTTCAAGAAAATCTCAATCACTGGAATGACTGGCTAGGTTATAGCAGCCAGTCATTTCAGAGGTAAATATTTTTTAAATAGTCTTTTCTTGGTCTGCAAATTGACATTTCTCAAGACCACTTCAGAAACCATTTTGCCCAACCTGAATGTTAGGGTTAACCTTTTAACATTCATATTAGCCAAAGATAGCTTCTGTAGCGGTCTTGAGAAGTGTCCATTTGCAGACCAAAAGAAGACTATTTTTGAAAATTTATCACGGAAATGGCTGGCTCGATAACCAAGCCCGTCATTCCAGTGATAAATTTTCAAAAATAGTCTTCTCTTGGTCTGCAAATGAACATTTTCTATGAGAAAATTAAAATTTGATGAAAAAATTGGAGGGTTTTTAAAGTGTTAAGGCCTCTAACTATAGGATGCAGTTGGATCTATAAATCAATATTTACCATGGGCGTCGCCAGTAATTCTAAAATGGGCGTCGAATTTGGGGGTGGGTCCAGGAGTGGTATCCACCTCCCGCATTCCGGTTGGCCCAGGGGGTCGTCCCCCAGAAAATCTTGAAATCTAGATGCTCGCAGGATATTCATCCTGCATTTCTCAAGGTTAAAATACAAAAATCTTATCAAAATTAGAAGGGCTAAAATATTCTCAGACCTCAAATAATGATTATTATTTTTTGGTATGGTGGTGTACATGGGGTTGGGTGTGATAAAAATATCAGCCTGTTTTTTTGGGCAGTGGGGATGGGGAGGGGGTGGTGGGGAGGGTGTCATTCACACTGTGTTACATTGTTTTGAGACAAAATTTATTTTACGCATGTATTTTACGCTATTTACTCAATCAGTAGTGTTCCCCTATTGAAGAGTCTGTTTTCCACGCTTAACAATCGGTTTCAGTTTCCATTTGTGTCATGTATGGTGCACAGGCCATGTGTCATATTGTGTGGATGTACAGGTCATGTGTCATGTTGTGTTGGTGCACAGTTCATGTGTCATGTTGTGTTGGTGCACATGTCTTGTTGTGTTGGTGCACATGCCATGTGGTGCACATACCATGTGTCATGTTGTGTTGGTGCACAGGCCATGTGTCGTGTTCTGTGGGTGCACAGGCCACATGTCATGTTGTGTTGGTGCACATGCCATGTGGTGCACATACCATGTGTCATGTTGTGTTGGTGCACAGGCCATGTGTCGTGTTCTGTGGGTGCACAGGCCACATGTCATGTTGTGTTGGTGCACAGGCCACGTGTCATGTTGTGTTGGTGCACAGGCCACGTGTCATGTGTGGATATACATGTCATGTTGTGTGGGTGCACAGGCCACGTGTCATGTGTGGATGTACAGGTCACATGTCATGTGTTGGTGCACAGGCCATGTGTCATATTGTGTGGATGTACAGGTCACATGTCATGTTGTGTTGGGGCACAGGCCATGTGTCATGTTCTGTGGCTGCACAGGCCATGTGTTGTGGTCTGTGGGTGCACATGTCATGTTGTGTGGGTGCACAGGTAATGTGTGGGTGCACAGGCCATGTGTCATGTTGTGTGGGTGCACAGACTGCATGTCATGTGTGGGTGCACAGGCCATGTGTCATGTTGTGTGGGTGCACAGGTCATGTGTCATGTTGTGTGGGTGCATAGACCATGTGTCATGTTGTATGGGTGCACAGGCCATGTGTCATGTTGTGTGGGTGCACAGGTCATGTGTCATGTTGTGTGGGTGCACAGGCCACATGTCATGTGTGGGTGCACAGGCCATGTGTCATGTTGTGTGGGTGCACAGGTCATGTGTCATGTTGTGTGGGTGCACAGGCCACATGCCATGTGTGGGTAGACAGGCCACATGTCATGTTGTGTGGGTGCACAGGCCACATGCCATGTGTGGGTAGACAGGCCACATGTCATGTTGTGTGGGTGCACAGGTCATGTGTTGGTGCACATGCCATGTGTCATGTTGTGTGGGTGCACAGGTCATGTGTCATGTTGTGTGGGTGCACAGGCCAGTATGACCTATACAAAACTTAATATTCTGAGCATAGTCAGAGAAATACCTATGGGAAATATGTTATTTGCAAAGATTCTTGATGATCTATCCCCATAGAGCACCATGCAGAACACTTGTGTAGTGAATTTATTACCTATCAGATACACTATTCCAGACAATATATCCTCCTCAAATAAGAGTCAAAACTTTGATTTGAAATAGAACTGAATAAACTTTAAACTAAAATAAATATTGCCTGATGCTTTCTATTGTTTGAGAAGAGTCTGGATGTCAATAACCAGTTGTGGCCAACTTTTATACATTCCCATGGCGAGTAATGGTGCTACATTGGTCCCGCATGCCGATAATGTGGTCAAGAGGTTAATTGCCGCATTCCCGTCTTTTGCCGTGTTTCACGCAAGTTTGCCACAACTCAGTAGCCGCGTACCCGTTGTTGTAGCAGATAGCCGCATCTTGGCAGCAATATCCATAGTTCATAGATGTGTTCAGTTGTAAGAGGATTCGTTTTGTATAGGATCTCAGAAAAGTTCCTTGGACATTTGCTACTATTGTTAGAAACTAGTAAAAATAAATTATGACATGGAGATGTTTCCTCCATTCCCAGTGATCCTGACTCATGGTGTTTCATTCCCTAGTTTGGGATTACCCATCAGAGGTCTGAGGGGACCCTGATTTAGGGTGGTATTGATTTTAAAATATGTTCATCATAATATTGATGATACTCAAGTCATAGGCTAATGAAAGATATTGCATTTAACTGCCATGTTCAGTTAGTTACATATAGCAGACTGGCGACGCTTTACGACTTACGTCATCAAATTGGACAAGGTTTAGGCACTATTTTTGTCGAGCTTTCGACAAAGTGGCAGATGGCCAGAGTTAGTGATCCAAATGGCATCTGAACTGAGAATTAAGCTGGAGTGTTAATGTTTTTCAATTGACAATAACTGTAGACCTGTTGAATACTTTGAAAACAATCTGGCTGAAGTTGTAGGTGGCTTAGCTACCAACAATGTTCAGTCAAATAGTTTTCAAATTATTCAGTATAACCAGAGTTCAGCAGAAATTCAGTAGGCAGACAGTTAACTCACAAAGGGCCTATCCGATTTTAATGGTGCTTTACAGATTTAATCTTTACCATGATTGCATCCAATCTGCATCATAATAAAATTAATTTTAACTTTTTTTCCATACAACTCCGGTGTTTGGATTTAGCTTATTAGTAACCGCAGCTTCCAATAGGACATGGGCTGTAAATTCTTTAAATTCAAATCTCTGATAAAGGGGGTGACTTCTATTAGATATATTTCAAGAAAAATTTGAAATGGATTCTCTAAAATAATTAAAAAAAAAAAAGATCACGAAAATTTAACACAATTTCCTGGCACAAATTCTTACCGTCCTACGACTATGCTTAATGTATGCCTTATATCCATCATCGTCAGAGTGAAATTATTAAATGGGACCCCCTAAATATTGCATATGCTTTAATAAACAGTGTTTATTTCATCAAAATTAATCCTAATTTTGAGATAAAATGTCCAGAAAAATATAAATCATGTGATGAATCCGCTTCCACTGGATAATAAATAAAAAAATTCAATATGGCCACCAAACACGGTACATTTTGATTGGTCATGGCGGCCATGTCTTTTGACTTATCAACTTCCTGTGAACACACTTTAACCGCCATTAGGCCCTAATCATATCTCCCCAATTTTGCCCTGATCTGTCCAGCGGTTCTGGAGAATTTGTTTCCATGAAAACTAGATCATTTAAGATGGCCACCGATACAGTTGGCCAATTAAGTTCCCTTGAACAACCTTCGTTCAGCTGTTGCCCTAAACGATATTTCATAAGTTTTCAATTTATCCCCCTAGCGCTTTCAGAGATTTTTAAAGACATTTCTAAAAATCGGCCAAAATCCAAGATGGCTGAACTAACTTGTAAATCTATGCCCTAAAGAATGCTTTCTGCCAAATATAATTGAAATCTACATATGATGTCTGGTGGACAGAAAACAAAAGGATCTCAATGCGATACACATTCTGTCTACTATTGACCAGCTGTGTGTTATTATTATAGGAATGTGCAGTATATTTAGAACATATCTATGCTGGGTATATTAGCTAATATTTCCCGTGTGTGTTGAATGCTCTTGCATAATTAAGAACAGTATCTATGGCCAATACTGATTCATACACTGATAGGACCAGTTAGTGAGCTGGACCAGTTAGCAAGGGTTGCAGTCTATGCTTGTTCGAAGTCATAAAAGTAATTGAATGAATAGAAAAACAATGTGCACAAATGTTCAGTTTGGTATTGTTTATTTCCGAAGTGCATTATTTTCTGCATGCGCAAACCAACAGGAAGAAAATTATTAATGCAAATAAAAATTGATTTTGTAACAGTGATAATGGTCAATAGAGAGAAAGATAGACCCGTAAATTGCATAATTAAATGTTAAATTATTCATCTTCTGAAATATGATAATTATATTAACCGAAATCATGGATTTCTTTTTTCACGAGAGTGTAGTGATACCTCCCTAACACTGATATTTCCTAAATATCGACCTTCACTTAATAACCCAAATTAAAAAAGGAACGGTGCCCCCACTGGGCAGGGAGTCAACTGTCAGTCAACCGGATGCCAGCCCCCGACTTCGCTGATGCGCAGACTGACACTGCCTCAACTTGTACTATTGGCTGACACATGCAACTATCAAGCCTGAAGACCAAGCCTCTGTGGGGCAGAGAGGCCAGGTCTGTGTTAGGGAGGTAAGTATAACTAATCTCTCGTGAAAAAAGAAATCTGTGATTTCATTTATTTCACTTCACGAGTATACTTACCTCCCTAACACTATGATATTGCCAGAATTTGTCAGTGATTTCAGCGGGAGGGAGGTGAGGTCAAAAGACCAGTTCATCTCTGGCGCATCTTTGCGCATGAAGCACTAACATCTGAAATTGTGTTTGAAACAATCAGGAAATGATTTGAGCATCTGATAACACCGTTGGTTGAGAGTAATGACCGAATGTCAAATGCGCTTCCCCCCCTCCCTTTGGGAAAGTAGAAGGTATGACTTCAATGTCCCATATGCTCTCTAAGTAGTGGTGCAAAGTACTATAGGACATGAGACGAAAAAAGGCTTCATTTTCATATACTCTCTGCAAATGAACCACATAAAAAAACGCGTACCATCACCATATTAGAAAAAACTGGTAACGTGACAATAATATTATGTAACGATGAGATACAAGACTAACCTTGAAATCTAAGCCGTGTCCATCAACCTCCCCTTGATGAAGAACAATGATACACGGATATGTGGTACTTACCATAATTAAAATGTGATATCTGAAGACAGTGAGCGCACATTATCTACATTATGTACACCTGATTATTTCTTTACGGAGGTAATGGTTGGTGAAACTTGACTCAAGTGCCACTGGGCTACTGACATAATGTCATCAACCAGCACCCCATTAAACAGAGCGGTGGAAGCCACTACGCCACAGACACTGAGCCTTGGCTAAGTCAACTTGTTTACCAGTGGCGGATTTGTGGCAAAACTGGATACATTCCACAATTCACCTACATATAGTGTCTTTTGATGCCCTGCCATGGGGTTCAATATATGACAACCATAACGAAGACGGTCTGTCCGCCATTGTTGGGTACGTTGTTTGTACCTATTTAATGCGCAGACTGGACACCACCAAGCCTTTGAATTAGGATGAAATCTAGTCGAAGCTGGCAAAATAAACTGGTTTATCTGGATATTTCAATGACTGTTTTTTTAGCCATGAAATTAATCCTAGGTAGACGCCTAAGGCCTTCCCCTGTAACCACATAATGGTCTGCCTCTGCAGACAAGGCATGAATTTCACTGCTCAATCTTGCAGTGCCTGCAGCAATTAAAAATACAGTTTTCAGTGTCAACATTTTCATAGAAATGGAACTTAGTGGTTCCAAGGGTTTATCAACTAGAACTTGAAGCACTAGAGATAAACTTCAAGACGGAATCGCTGGTGGATTTCTCGGTCTTAGATTGCCCATGCCTTTTATTAAAGTGTTCAAAGAACTTACTTCATCACTTCCCCTATCAGCCAAGCAAGGGATAACTGACATTAAAGCTGACTTGTAACCAGCAATAGAGTTATGCTTGAGGCTATAGGCATCATACAGGTGACCGAGGAAATCAGCTACTACCTGAATAGATGCATCCATTGGGTTAATACATCTCTTTGAGCACCATTCTGAAAATCTGTTGATTTTATAATTATATGCTCTGGAGGTTGACTCCATTCTGGCTTGTGCCATAAACATGGCTGCTTGCTCAGAAAAGCCCTCCTTAATTGCGGATTCCTTGACAACGTCCACGCAGTCAATTGGAACATTGATGTATTGCTGTGAAGGGACTTGCCCTGGAAAATAATATTGTCCATCAGAGCCAAAGGAACTGGATTGCAATCCAGAAGGTCCAGCAGATCCGTATACCATGATCGACTTGGCCAATTTGGGGTGATCAGAAGCACTTGGCACATCTCCTGTCTGATTTTCTGAAGAATTTTTGGAATCAGGATTGCTGACGGAAATGCGTATACATTCCATCCCATCTGATAGCTAGTGCATCTGTTGCGATAGGGCTCGGATCTGGAATCAGAGAGATGTACGTCGTCATCTTCACATTCTTCTTCATTGCGAATAAATCTATGTTGGGTTTCCCCCAGTGGTCGAAGAGATGATCCGTCACACATTTATTTAGTTGCCATTCTGTGGGGAAAACACTCATCCTTCGGCTCAATGAGTCTGCTAGCAGATTTAGCCTTCTCGGACTGTGAACTGCTTTCACGGTGATCATATGATCGAGGCACCAGCAAAGCAGTTTTCAAGTCATACAAAGACTGGGCGACTTCGTTCCACCCTGGAGGTTTATGTAAGTCACTACTGTTGAATTGTCTGATTGAACTAGAACTATCGTGCCACAAACTTTCTCCAAGAAATGTTCCAGGCCTAGAACTACCACTTGTAATTCCAGTAGAATGATATGTTCTTGTGACTGATCCAGATTCCAAAGCCCCGATACTGTGACTTTTTCCAGGAGTTCCCCATCCCTCCATTGATGCATCCAATCTGTGTACATCGTTACTTGAGGGTGGGGAGGGGTGAGCATCACCCCCGCCAGGAGATTTTCTCTCTTCATCCACCATTGAAGGTGGTGAATAAAAGGTTCCAACACTGACACCTCTGAGTCCAGTGATACTGTTCTCTGGGTCCACTGTGTCATGAGAAATAACTGGATAGGCCGCCTGCGTAAGGCCGCATGTGGAATGACTGGTTTCAGAGAAACCATCAACCCCCCCTGCATTCTCAAGTAAGCCTGTGCCAGTACATGACGACTGTTGCGCACTGACTGTATTACTGGGATGAGTATTTCTACTCTCTCTTGAATAGGATAAACATATCCTATCTTTAGATCGAAGAACATGCCCAGGTAAACAAACTTCTGGGATGGAGTCGGCTCTGATTTTTGAAAGTTGATTATCCAGCCTAAGTCTGTAAGAGTTTTCAAAACTATCTCCAGATTTGCTGATAGACTTTCCTGATTGTGTGCTTTCAACAGCTAGTCTTCTATGTAAGTGTGGACTGCTATGCTTCTCCTGCGAAGGTATGCTGTTATTGCAAGAACCACCGTGGAGAAAACCTGAGGAGCCGTTGAAATTCCAAAAGACAAAACCTTGAATTCCCACTGTCGGCCCTGGAATGCGAATCTCAGGTACCAGCGAAAACTCCTCGCAATTGGAATGTGGAAATATGCATCCTTCAGATCTATTGATGCTGTCCACATTCCTTTCTCCAACCCTGCCAACACCATTTTGATCATTTCCATCTTGAAACTTGGGGTGTCTATGAACTTGTTCAATGGCTTGAGGTTGAGAATTGGTCTCCACCTTCCAGCGCTCTTTGTTACTAGAAACACGGTTTATGCCGGTTGAATTGCTCCTTATTTCTTCCTCTATACACATTGATCTAGATTTCTTGGAATTTGAGTCCAGATCGGGACCAGAGACAGATGCGATGCGGGCCTATTGCCCAATTGGGCTGGTACCCAGCTGAAAGCCACTGCAAGACTAAGCGGTCCTGGGTTAGCCGCTCCCACTCTTGCATGTGGAGGGTCAAGCGACCTCCCACAGGTCCACCTAGGGAGAGAGGTGGACATAAGCAATGCAAAGAGTGGGACTGTCTCTGGTTCTAGAAGCACTAGAGTGGTCCCTGTCGTAATCAGCCTATCAGGCATGGTTACCACGACCAGATCCTTGCACGCCACAGCTCGTGCACCGCGACCCGTCTGCCTGGCTGGCTGCGCTTGAGGAGCCTGCGCTCCCCCCCCCCCCACTGCATGCTGGTGTGGCTGTGGCCTACGCTGCGCCGGTGGATGGCCTCCGACTTGACCAGCACAACCACGGGCCTACTGTAGACGGTACCCAGGGCGCGCTGTCCCTCACCCCCAAAGAGACCAGGAGCTGTCATAGGAGTCCGCAGCAGCCTATTAAACAAATAGGCACTCCTAGTTACTGCCCGCGCCATGCAGTCCAAAATCAGGTTAATACCATCCTGGATGGCTCTCTGAACTGAAGTGGGGCTTGCCTGGCGCAAAGCAGAGGGCGCTCCTACCCCCTGTAGCAACTGGGAGACACGCGAGAGCACCGCTATGGACGCTCTCGAGCTCTCTGCATCGCTCAACACGGTGTTTGCCAAGTGCAATGCGCTCCCATGTCAGAATGGAAGCCGGGCCATGTGTCTTCACCAAGCGCAGCACGATCATCCGCGCTCGTCCTCTGCTAGCGGCAGAGATGGCATAGCAGCAACTGTCGGCTTTCCAGCCAACCACAGGCGCTGGTCCCGTTGGCTAGCCGACTGATTCACGTTGAGCTCTGGCCTGACGCTTACCAGCCATTGACACGCGTCAGACCAGTCCTCCTCCGTGGCCACCTGTGAATACTCGACTAGGCACGGGCCCTCGTCGTCCTCAACAGCACTCGCAGGGGTGAACGTGGCTGGAGCCATGGATACTCCTGTCAAGCCGGTGAAAGCATGCAGGCCCGAGAGGCAGGCATGTTTTGTGCTGTGGCTAAACCAGGAGCCGGTGCCATGGAATCGTGTGGGGTGTAATTCACCAGGCCAGCCGCCATCATACCATCGGCAAGCCGAGGTATGCGGTACTGGTGGCCATCCACTCCAACCGGGCCACCCTTTGAGCCGTGAAGCCAACCCCTCGGTCCATCACTCCCCCTCCAAGATCTACCGATGAGGCAAGCCACCAGCCGGGATCATCTAGGGCCGCTCCTGGATCCATCGGCATGGCAGCGGGCCTTCTGAGTTCTACTGGAGCCACCCACTGATTCACGTACTTTTTCGAACAATGGACCACGACGGACACCAGAATCAGCGGTGGGGATTTTCTGATCGGTGGCAGATGAAGAAGGCAATAAAACACCTGGCCCAGGTAACATGCCGCAAACCAACTGGAACCTGATCTTTTATTGTCTTTTTCATCTCCCCATCATTTCCAACCTGAAAGGTCTCAATTTCTGTGGAAACAGAGGCCTTTCTCTTACGTTTACCACTTACACTCTTCTTAATATGCTTCTCCTCCTCTGGCATCTTATCCTTAGTCTGCAACAACAAGAATTCAGAGAATAAGTCCCCCCCCCACCCCCCGCATTGTTTACAGACGTCACATGTTAATAATAGACCCGACGGTGAATGTTTTAGCACACAGGTGGGGCGCAAACTTTAACTCGATAGAGCGGCCACAGACCACACAAGAAGGTTTCTGACAAGCCATAAGATGAAGACAATGAGTTTTAAAGTTAAATATGCTAATGCAAACCAGACCATTTAAAGAGGAGCAATAACAACAGGCCTTTAAAGGGACAGTTGAAAGATAAAAAAATAATGCCTTGGACTAAAGGATTTCTAGATTTCTAATAATAATAACAGGGCTGATTATGATGTCAGATTTCCATAAAATGGAAACAGATGGACTAGAAACATCCATCATCCAGGTGTAAAGATGAACTGTATGCAAACACAAGAGCATGATCAACAGTAAATGAACACCGCAATAGCCCATGATAATTATACAGATAAACAACATGACAAAAATATTGGCAGCAAAAATCATAAATATTTTCAAATATATTAGAGTGCCATAAAGCATAACTAGGGTACCTGCGTTTTTAGCAAAGGCATACTACCATATCCAACGCTCTTGAAAATTCCGCCATAACACCATGCCTCTCCACCATAAAATTAAGGGGACCACGGGGAAGAATGACAATCTCTTTCTTAAGAGAACCTATATCATTCTGGGCATTGACTTTTTGTCCTAACATTTTTTTAGGGGAAGTGGTGGAGACAAACCTCTTACATGTGACCAAACGTCGTGACAGGAACCTGTGGACACAAAAACAAAGAGAGATTAGTATTTCATGGTGCCAAAATAATAATAAACCACTTTTCTGGGCGGCTATCACTTCTAAACTGTGTCACGGAAATAGGTGACACCACGTAATTAAAACGGAATTAAACAAAATTGTAATAGAGATCACCTGGCAACTAGGTCCTGTCGAAGCTTCTGGCATTCTACATGAGTCAGACATCACTAACTATCCTATAAAACATTAAAAAAAACAAGGTTTTAGCAAAAATGAGCAAGAACTAGAAAGTTTCAAGCGTGTAATTTAGACCAGTATTCAAGAATGAGGAAGTGTCAGTCTGCGCATGCACAAGGTTCGGGCTGGCATCTGGGTGACTGACAGCTGACTCCCTGCCCAGTGGGGGCACCTATCCTTTTTAAATCTGGGGTTATTGAGTGAAGGTCGATATTTAGGAAATATCATAGAGTGTTAGGGAGGTAAGTATACTCCTGAAGACAAAATAGAGTGAGCGACTGAAATAAATATTATGATTGACAGTATAGAGAGTAAGTGACTGAAATAAACATTATGTTTGGCAGTATATAGAGTGAGTCACTCAAATAAACATTATGATTGAGTGACTGAAATAAACATGATTGGCAGTATATATAGAGTGAGTGACTGGAATAAACATGATTGACAGTATATAGAGTGAGTGACTGAAATAAGCATTATGCTTGACAGTATATAGAGTGAGTGACTGAAATAAACATTATGATTGACAGTATATAGAGTGAGTGACTGAAATAAACATTATGATTGACAGTATATAGAGAGTGAGTGACTGAAATAAGCATTATGATTGACAGTATAGAGAGAATCAGTGCCTGACGACTGACATAAACATTATGATTGAGTGACTGAAATAAACATGATTGACGGTATATAGAGAGTGAGGGACTGAAATAAACATTATGATTGACAGTATATAGAGAGTGAGTGACTGAAATAAACATTATGATTGAATGACTGAAATAAACATTATGATTGACAGTATATAGAGAGTGAGTGACTGAAATAAACATGATTGACAGAATATAGAGAGTGGGTGACTGAAATAAACATGATTGACAGTTTATAGAGTGAGTGACTGAAATAAACATTATGATTGACAGTATATAGAGAGTGAGTGACTGAAACAAACATTATGATTGACAGTATATCCTGTATGATGCGATCTGCCAGGGAGTAATTTTTTCATGTTTCCACCAACCTCTGCAGTGAATCTGTGACGTAAGCTTCGGAAATAACGGCTGCTCCTTTGCACCGGCTTTGCCACAATGACTGCTTCCTTGCACCGCCTTTGCCACAAATTTGCAGACATGCTAAAAAATAAGAGGACGCAACTCGTCACTCAAAAGGAAACTTGTGTCTTGATTTTTTAATCTGTAAGGGAGTAAGACCTGTGCCCTGGAAGTAAAGGGGGAATGATGGGTCTGTTTTGTGACAGTCTCCATGGCGATTGCATGTTAGCCCCTACCACTCATGTTAATATTCTATCTTTTAAACCATCTCAATAGTAAAGAAACTGGTGTACATTTTCCAACAACTTTGGTGGAAGATGTTGCTGTCTAAATTTATTGAAAAATGAACACCAATTCATCTTTTGATTTAATTAGAAAATTTAATATTTTGAAATCAGAGTGATAAGGGTTAAAAAATGAGCAAGGTTTTGATGACGAGTTCTGGAAGTTCCGAGCGGAATAACTTTCAAAACTTATCATTGAAATATTTCTCATTTTTTGGTTTAAACAAAATGTATTTAGTCTAAGTGGTAGGCTACGTGGAGTATAGTAACAGCTGACTCCTTTGTCGCAGGGAGTCTGCATGATGACTGTCACAGAGAAGCCCCCCCCCCCCCCTTCACCTCCAGGTCACAAGTCTCACTCCTTTAGGGAGTCACAAATCAAGACACAGTTTGCCTGCATTTAGTTTCCCATGCAAATGATTCTATTTTCATAATTTAGATAATGTAAATAAGTGATAAAAGATAATTGCAGAAGTTCAGACTGTGTTGAAATTTTTAATTTCTTCTAAACTTTGATCCTGAACAAGTAGAACAACAAATTCATACAACCCTTGCTAATTAATCTATAGTGTTACGTTTTCAGCGACAAATCCCTAAAAAAATTAATTCTTTGTTATAAAACTCATTCTGTTGAATATTTAAAAATTAATTTGACTGGGAAACTGTTGCTGCCTAAGGCAACAATGGCTTCCAGTCAACAAAACATTCAACACGTTTCCTGTATGGCTGCCGTGAAAATGAGATGTGGGGAGTTCATAGGTGAGTGAATGACTGAATGTCAATAGACTGACAATGACTGCATCTTGGTCACATGACTGAATGTCAATAGACTGACAATGGCTGCATCTTGGTCACATGACTGAATGTCAATAGACTGACAACGGCTGCATCTTGGTCACATGACTGAATGTCAATATACTGACAATGGCTGCATCTTGGTCACATGACTGAATGTCAATAGACTGACAACGGCTGCATCTTGGTCACATGACTGAATGTCAATATACTGACAATGGCTGCATTTTGTTAACATGACTGAATGTCAATAGACTGACAATGGCTGCATCTTGGTCACATGACTGAATGTCAATAGACTGACAATGGCTGCATCTTGGTCACATGACTGAATGTCAATAGACTGACAATGGCTGCATCTTGGTCACATGACTGAATGTCAATAGACTGACAATGGCTGCATCTTGGTCACATGACTGAATGTCAATAGACTGACGACGGCTGCATTTTGTTAACATGACTGAATGTCAATAGACTGACAATGGATGCATCTTGTTAACATGACTGAATGTCAATAGACTGACAATGGCTGCATCTTGGTCACATGACTGAATGTCAATAGACTGACAACGGCTGCATCTTGGTCACATGACTGAATGTCAATATACTGACAATGGCTGCATTTTGTTAACATGACTGAATGTCAATAGACTGACAATGGCTGCATCTTGGTCACATGACTGAATGTCAATAGACTGACAATGGCTGCATCTTGGTCACATGACTGAATGTCAATAGACTGACAATGGCTGCATCTTGGTCACATGACTGAATGTCAATAGACTGACAATGGCTGCATCTTGGTCACATGACTGAATGTCAATAGACTGACGACGGCTGCATTTTGTTAACATGACTGAATGTCAATAGACTGACAATGGATGCATCTTGTTAACATGACTGAATGTCAATAGACTGACAATGGCTGCATTTTGTTAACATGACTGAATGTCAATAGACTGACAATGGTTGCATCTTGTTAACATGACTGAATGTCAATAGACTGACAATGGCTGCATTTTGTTACCATGACTGAATGTCAATAGACTGACAATGACTGCATTTTGTTAACATGACTGAATGTCAATAGACTGACAATGGTTGCATCTTGTTAACATGACTGAATGTCAATAGACTGACAATGGTTGCATCTTGTTAACATGACTGAATGTCAATAGACTGACAATGGCTGCATTTTGTTAACATGACTGAATGTCAATAGACTGACAATGGCTGCATCTTGTTAACATGACTGAATGTCAATAGACTGACAATGACTGCATCTTGTTAACATGACTGAATGTCAATAGACTGACAATGACTGCATCTTGTTAACATGACTGAATGTCAATAGACTGACAATGGTTGCATCTTGTTAACATGACTGAATGTCAATAGACTGACAATGGTTGCATCTTGTTAACATGACTGAATGTCAATAGACTGACAATGGTTGCATTTTGTTAACATGACTGAATGTCAATAGACTGACAATGACTGCATCTTGTTAACATGACTGAATGTCAATAGACTGACAATGGTTGCATCTTGTTAACATGACTGAATGTCAATAGACTGACAATGGTTGCATTTTGTTAACATGACTGAATGTCAATAGACTGACAATGACTGCATCTTGTTAACATGACTGAATGTCAATAGACTGACAATGGTTGCATCTTGTTAACATGACTGAATGTCAATAGACTGACAATGGCTGCATTTTGTTAACATGACTGAATGTCAATAGACTGACAATGACTGCATTTTGTTAACATGACTGAATGTCAATAGACTGACAATGGTTGCATCTTGTTAACATGACTGAATGTCAATAGACTGACAATGGTTGCATCTTGTTAACATGACTGAATGTCAATAGACTGACAATGGCTGCATTTTGTTAACATGACTGAATGTCAATAGACTGACAATGGCTGCATCTTGTTAACATGACTGAATGTCAATAGACTGACAATGACTGCATCTTGTTAACATGACTGAATGTCAATAGACTGACAATGACTGCATCTTGTTAACATGACTGAATGTCAATAGACTGACAATGGCTGCATCTTGTTAACATGACTGAATGTCAATAGACTGACAATGACTGCATCTTGTTAACATGACTGAATGTCAATAGACTGACAATGACTGCATCTTGTTAACATGACTGAATGTCAATAGACTGACAATGGCTGCATCTTGTTAACATGACTGAATGTCAATAGACTGACAATGACTGCATTTTGTTAACATGACTGAATGTCAATAGACTGACAATGACTGCATCTTGGTCACATGACTGAATGTCAATAGACTGACAATGGCTGCATCTTGTTAACATGACTGAATGTCAATAGACTGACAATGACTGCATCTTGTTAACATGACTGAATGTCAATAGACTGACAATGGCTGCATCTTGTTAACATGACTGAATGTCAATAGACTGACAATGACTGCATTTTGTTAACATGACTGAATGTCAATAGACTGACAATGGCTGCATCTTGTTAACATGACTGAATGTCAATAGACTGACAATGGCTGCATTTTGTTAACATGACTGAATGTCAATAGACTGACAATGGTTGCATTTTGTTAACATGACTGAATGTCAATAGACTGACAATGGCTGCATTTTGTTAACATGACTGAATGTCAATAGACTGACAATGGTTGCATTTTGTTAACATGACTGAATGTCAATAGACTGACAATGACTGCATCTTGGTCACATGACTGAATGTCAATAGACTGACAATGGTTGCATTTTGTTAACATGACTGAATGTCAATAGACTGATGACGGCTGCATTTTGTTAACATGACTGAATGTCAATAGACTGACAATGGCTGCATTTTGTTAACATGACTGAATGTCAATAGACTGACAATGGTTGCATTTTGTTAACATGACTGAATGTCAATAGACTGACAATGGCTGCATTTTGTTAACATGACTGAATGTCAATAGACTGACAATGGTTGCATTTTGTTAACATGACTGAATGTCAATAGACTGACAATGACTGCATCTTGGTCACATGACTGAATGTCAATAGACTGACAATGACTGCATCTTGGTCACATGACTGAATGTCAATAGACTGACAATGGCTGCATCTTGGTCACATGACTGAATGTCAATAGACTGACAATGACTGCATCTTGGTCACATGACTGAATGTCAATAGACTGACGATGGTTGCATTTTGTTAACATGACTGAATGTCAATAGACTGACAATGGCTGCATCTTGGTCACATGACTGAATGTCAATAGACTGACAATGACTGCATCTTGGTCACATGACTGAATGTCAATAGACTGACAATGGCTGCATCTTGGTCACATGACTGAATGTCAATAGACTGACGATGGTTGCATTTTGTTAACATGACTGAATGTCAATAGACTGACAATGGCTGCATTTTGTTA
Organism: Chaetoderma sp. LZ-2023a; assembly: GCA_034401795.1. Taxonomy (NCBI): domain Eukaryota; kingdom Metazoa; phylum Mollusca; class Caudofoveata; order Chaetodermatida; family Chaetodermatidae; genus Chaetoderma; species Chaetoderma sp. LZ-2023a. Next base: position 17,295,038 of record CM067374.1, read on the forward strand.
ACATGACTGAATGTCAATAGACTGACAATGGCTGCATTTTGGTAACATGACTGAATGTCAATAGACTGACGACGGCTGCATTTTGTTAACATGACTGAATGTCAATAGACTGACAATGACTGCATTTTGTTAACATGACTGAATGTCAATAGACTGACAATGGCTGCATTTTGTTAACATGACTGAATGTCAATAGACTGACAATGACTGCATTTTGTTAACATGACTGAATGTCAATAGACTGATGACGGCTGCATTTTGTTAACATGACTGAATGTCAATAGACTGACAATGACTGCATTTTGTTAACATGACTGAATGTCAATAGACTGACAATGGCTGCATTTTGTTAACATGACTGAATGTCAATAGACTGATGACGGTTGCATTTTGGTAACATGACTGAATGTCAATAGACTGACAATGGCTGCATTTTGTTAACATGACTGAATGTCAATAGACTGATGATGGCTGCATCTTGGTCACATGACTGAATGTCAATAGACTGACAATGGCTGCATTTTGTTAACATGACTGAATGTCAATAGACTGATGACGGCTGCATTTTGTTAACATGACTGAATGTCAATAGACTGACAATGGCTGCATTTTGTTAACATGACTGAATGTCAATAGACTGACAATGGTTGCATTTTGTTAACATGACTGAATGTCAATAGACTGACAATGGCTGCATTTTGTTAACATGACTGAATGTCAATAGACTGATGATGGCTGCATCTTGGTCACATGACTGAATGTCAATAGACTGACAATGGCTGCATTTTGTTAACATGACTGAATGTCAATAGACTGACAATGGCTGCATTTTGTTAACATGACTGAATGTCAATAGACTGACAATGGCTGCATTTTGTTAACATGACTGAATGTCAATAGACTGACAATGGCTGCATTTTGGTAACATGACTGAATGTCAATAGACTGACAATGGCTGCATTTTGGTAACATGACTGAATGTCAATAGACTGACAATGGCTGCATTTTGGTAACATGACTGAATGTCAATAGACTGACAATGGCTGCATTTTGTTAACATGACTGAATGTCAATAGACTGACAATGGCTGCATTTTGTTAACATGACTGAATGTCAATAGACTGACAATGGCTGCATTTTGTTAACATGACTGAATGTCAATAGACTGACAATGGCTGCATTTTGTTAACATGACTGAATGTCAATAGACTGACGACGGCTGCATTTTGTTAACATGACTGAATGTCAATAGACTGACAATGGCTGCATTTTGTTAACATGACTGAATGTCAATAGACTGATGATGGTTGCATTTTGGTAACATGACTGAATGTCAATAGACTGACAATGGCTGCATTTTGTTAACATGACTGAATGTCAATAGACTGACGACGGCTGCATTTTGGTAACATGACTGAATGTCAATAGACTGACAATGGCTGCATTTTGTTAACATGACTGAATGTCAATAGACTGACAATGGCTGCATTTTGTTAACATGACTGAATGTCAATAGACTGACAATGGCTGCATTTTGTTAACATGACTGAATGTCAATAGACTGATGACGGCTGCATTTTGTTAACATGACTGAATGTCAATAGACTGACGACGGCTGCATTTTGTTAACATGACTGAATGTCAATAGACTGACAATGGCTGCATTTTGTTAACATGACTGAATGTCAATAGACTGACAATGGCTGCATTTTGTTAACATGACTGAATGTCAATAGACTGATGACGGCTGCATTTTGTTAACATGACTGAATGTCAATAGACTGACGACGGCTGCATTTTGTTAACATGACTGAATGTCAATAGACTGACAATGGCTGCATTTTGTTAACATGACTGAATGTCAATAGACTGACAATGGTTGCATTTTGTTAACATGACTGAATGTCAATAGACTGACAATGGCTGCATTTTGTTAACATGACTGAATGTCAATAGACTGACAATGGTTGCATTTTGTTAACATGACTGAATGTCAATAGACTGACAATGGCTGCATTTTGTTAACATGACTGAATGTCAATAGACTGATGACGGCTGCATTTTGGTCACATGACTGAATGTCAATAGACTGACAATGGCTGCATTTTGTTAACATGACTGAATGTCAATAGACTGACAATGGCTGCATTTTGTTAACATGACTGAATGTCAATAGACTGATGACGGCTGCATTTTGGTCACATGACTGAATGTCAATAGACTGACAATGGCTGCATTTTGGTAACATGACTGAATGTCAATAGACTGACAATGGCTGCATTTTGTTAACATGACTGAATGTCAATAGACTGACAATGGCTGCATTTTGTTAACATGACTGAATGTCAATAGACTGACAATGGCTGCATTTTGTTAACATGACTGAATGTCAATAGACTGACAATGGCTGCATTTTGTTAACATGACTGAATGTCAATAGACTGACAATGGCTGCATTTTGTTAACATGACTGAATGTCAATAGACTGACAATGGCTGCATTTTGTTAACATGACTGAATGTCAATAGACTGATGACGGCTGCATTTTGGTCACATGACTGAATGTCAATAGACTGACAATGGCTGCATTTTGGTAACATGACTGAATGTCAATAGACTGACAATGGCTGCATTTTGTTAACATGACTGAATGTCAATAGACTGATGATGGTTGCATTTTGTTAACATGACTGAATGTCAATAGACTGACAATGGCTGCATTTTGTTAACATGACTGAATGTCAATAGACTGATGATGGTTGCATTTTGTTAACGTGACTGAATGTCAATAGACTGACAATGGTTGCATTTTGTTAACATGACTGAATGTCAATAGACTGATGATGACTGCATTTTGTTAACATGACTGAATGTCAATAGACTGATGATGGTTGCATTTTGTTAACGTGACTGAATGTCAATAGACTGACAATGGCTGCATTTTGTTAACATGACTGAATGTCAATAGACTGACAATGGCTGCATTTTGTTAACATGACTGAATGTCAATAGACTGACGACGGCTGCATTTTGGTAACATGACTGAATGTCAATATACTGACAATGGCTGCATTTTGTTAACATGACTGAATGTCAATAGACTGACAATGGCTGCATTTTGTTAACATGACTGAATGTCAATAGACTGACAATGGCTGCATTTTGTTAACATGACTGAATGTCAATAGACTGACAATGGCTGCATTTTGTTAACATGACTGAATGTCAATAGACTGACAATGGCTGCATTTTGGTAACATGACTGAATGTCAATAGACTGACAATGGCTGCATTTTGTTAACATGACTGAATGTCAATAGACTGACAATGGCTGCATTTTGTTAACATGACTGAATGTCAATAGACTGACAATGGATGCATTTTGTTAACATGACTGAATGTCAATAGACTGACAATGGATGCATTTTGTTAACATGACTGAATGTCAATAGACTGACAATGGCTGCATTTTGTTAACATGACTGAATGTCAATAGACTGACAATGACTGCATTTTGTTAACATGACTGAATGTCAATAGACTGACAATGGATGCATTTTGTTAACATGACTGAATGTCAATAGACTGACAATGGCTGCATTTTGTTAACATGACTGAATGTCAATAGACTGATGACGGTTGCATTTTGTTAACATGACTGAATGTCAATAGACTGATGACGGTTGCATTTTGTTAACATGACTGAATGTCAATAGACTGACAATGACTGCATTTTGTTAACATGACTGAATGTCAATAGACTGATGATGGCTGCATTTTGTTAACATGACTGAATGTCAATAGACTGATGACGGTTGCATTTTGTTAACATGACTGAATGTCAATAGACTGATGACGGTTGCATTTTGTTAACATGACTGAATGTCAATAGACTGACAATGGCTGCATTTTGGTAACATGACTGAATGTCAATATACTGACAATGGCTGCATTTTGTTAACATGACTGAATGTCAATAGACTGACAATGGCTGCATTTTGGTAACATGACTGAATGTCAATATACTGACAATGGTTGCATTTTGTTAACATGACTGAATGTCAATAGACTGATGACGGTTGCATTTTGTTAACATGACTGAATGTCAATAGACTGACAATGGCTGCATTTTGGTAACATGACTGAATGTCAATATACTGACAATGGCTGCATTTTGTTAACATGACTGAATGTCAATAGACTGACAATGGCTGCATTTTGTTAACATGACTGAATGTCAATAGACTGACAATGGATGCATTTTGGTAACATGACTGAATGTCAATAGACTGATGACGGCTGCATTTTGTTAACATGACTGAATGTCAATAGACTGACAATGGTTGCATTTTGGTAACATGACTGAATGTCAATATACTGACAATGGTTGCATTTTGTTAACATGACTGAATGTCAATATACTGACAATGGTTGCATTTTGTTAACATGACTGAATGTCAATAGACTGACAATGGTTGCATTTTGGTCACATGACTGAATGTCAATAGACTGATGACGGTTGCATTTTGGTAACATGACTGAATGTCAATATACTGACAATGGTTGCATTTTGTTAACATGACTGAATGTCAATATACTGACAATGGTTGCATTTTGTTAACATGACTGAATGTCAATATACTGACAATGGTTGCATTTTGTTAACATGACTGAATGTCAATAGACTGACAATGGTTGCATTTTGTTAACATGACTGAATGTCAATATACTGACAATGGTTGCATTTTGTTAACATGACTGAATGTCAATAGACTGATGACGGCTGCATTTTGTTAACATGACTGAATGTCAATAGACTGACAACGGCTGCATTTTGTTAACATGACTGAATGTCAATAGACTGACAATGGTTGCATTTTGGTAACATGACTGAATGTCAATAGACTGACAATGGATGCATTTTGTTAACATGACTGAATGTCAATAGACTGACAACGGCTGCATTTTGTTAACATGACTGAATGTCAATAGACTGACAATGGCTGCATTTTGTTAACATGACTGAATGTCAATAGACTGACAATGGCTGCATTTTGGTAACATGACTGAATGTCAATAGACTGACAATGGTTGCATTTTGTTAACATGACTGAATGTCAATAGACTGACAACGGCTGCATTTTGTTAACATGACTGAATGTCAATAGACTGACAATGGCTGCATTTTGGTAACATGACTGAATGTCAATAGACTGACAATGGCTGCATTTTGTTAACATGACTGAATGTCAATAGACTGACGACGGCTGCATTTTGTTAACATGACTGAATGTCAATAGACTGACAATGGTTGCATTTTGGTAACATGACTGAATGTCAATAGACTGACGACGGCTGCATTTTGTTAACATGACTGAATGTCAATAGACTGACAATGGCTGCATTTTGGTCACATGACTGAATGTCAATAGACTGATGACGACTGCATTTTGTTAACATGACTGGATGTCAATAGACTGACAATGGCTGCATTTTGGTAACATGACTGAATGTCAATATACTGACAATGGCTGCATTTTGTTAACATGACTGAATGTCAATAGACTGACGATGGCTGCATTTTGGTCACATGACTGAATGTCAATAGACTGATGACGGCTGCATTTTGGTCACATGACTGAATGTCAATAGACTGATGACGGCTGCATTTTGGTCACATGACTGAATGTCAATAGACTGACAATGGCTGCATTTTGTTAACATGACTGAATGTCAATATACTGACAATGGTTGCATTTTGGTCACATGACTGGATGTCAATATACTGACAACGGCTGCATTTTGTTAACATGACTGAATGTCAATAGACTGATGACGGCTGCATTTTGGTCACATGACTGAATGTCAATAGACTGACAATGGCTGCATTTTGTTAACATGACTGAATGTCAATATACTGACAATGGTTGCATTTTGGTCACATGACTGGATGTCAATATACTGACAATGGCTGCATTTTGGTCACATGACTGAATGTCAATAGACTGACGACGGCTGCATTTTGTTAACATGACTGAATGTCAATAGACTGACAATGGCTGCATTTTGTTAACATGACTGAATGTCAATATACTGACAATGGTTGCATTTTGGTCACATGACTGGATGTCAATAGACTGACAATGGTTGCATTTTGGTAACATGACTGAATGTCAATAGACTGATGACGGCTGCATTTTGTTAACATGACTGAATGTCAATAGACTGACAATGGTTGCATTTTGGTAACATGACTGAATGTCAATATACTGACAATGGATGCATTTTGGTCACATGACTGAATGTCAATAGACTGACAATGGCTGCATTTTGGTAACATGACTGAATGTCAATATACTGACAATGGTTGCATTTTGGTAACATGACTGAATGTCAATAGACTGATGACGGCTGCATTTTGTTAACATGACTGAATGTCAATAGACTGACAATGGCTGCATTTTGGTAACATGACTGAATGTCAATAGACTGACAATGGATGCATTTTGGTCACATGACTGAATGTCAATAGACTGACAATGGCTGCATTTTGGTAACATGACTGAATGTCAATATACTGACAATGGTTGCATTTTGGTAACATGACTGAATGTCAATAGACTGATGACGGCTGCATTTTGTTAACATGACTGAATGTCAATAGACTGACAATGGCTGCATTTTGGTAACATGACTGAATGTCAATAGACTGATGACGGCTGCATTTTGTTAACATGACTGAATGTCAATAGACTGACAATGGTTGCATTTTGTTAACATGACTGAATGTCAATAGACTGACAATGGTTGCATTTTGGTAACATGACTGAATGTCAATAGACTGACGACGGTTGCATTTTGGTCACATGACTGAATGTCAATAGACTGACGACGGTTGCATTTTGTTAACATGACTGAATGTCAATAGACTGACAATGGTTGCATTTTGGTAACATGACTGAATGTCAATATACTGACAATGGCTGCATTTTGTTAACATGACTGAATGTCAATAGACTGACAATGGTTGCATTTTGGTAACATGACTGAATGTCAATAGACTGATGACGGCTGCATTTTGTTAACATGACTGAATGTCAATAGACTGACAATGGTTGCATTTTGGTAACATGACTGAATGTCAATATACTGACAATGGATGCATTTTGGTCACATGACTGAATGTCAATAGACTGACAATGGCTGCATTTTGGTCACATGACTGAATGTCAATATACTGACAATGGTTGCATTTTGGTAACATGACTGAATGTCAATAGACTGATGACGGCTGCATTTTGTTAACATGACTGAATGTCAATAGACTGACAATGGCTGCATTTTGGTAACATGACTGAATGTCAATAGACTGACAATGGATGCATTTTGGTCACATGACTGAATGTCAATAGACTGACAATGGCTGCATTTTGGTAACATGACTGAATGTCAATATACTGACAATGGTTGCATTTTGGTAACATGACTGAATGTCAATAGACTGATGACGGCTGCATTTTGTTAACATGACTGAATGTCAATAGACTGACAATGGCTGCATTTTGGTAACATGACTGAATGTCAATAGACTGACAATGGCTGCATTTTGTTAACATGACTGAATGTCAATAGACTGACAATGGCTGCATTTTGTTAACATGACTGAATGTCAATAGACTGACAATGGCTGCATTTTGGTCACATGACTGAATGTCAATAGACTGACAATGGTTGCATTTTGTTAACATGACTGAATGTCAATAGACTGACGATGGCTGCATTTTGTTAACATGACTGAATGTCAATAGACTGATGATGGCTGCATTTTGGTAACATGACTGAATGTCAATAGACTGATGATGGCTGCATTTTGTTAACATGACTGAATGTCAATATACTGACAATGGCTGCATTTTGTTAACATGACTGAATGTCAATAGACTGACAATGGCTGCATTTTGTTAACATGACTGAATGTCAATAGACTGACGACGGCTGCATTTTGGTAACATGACTGAATGTCAATAGACTGATGACGGCTGCATTTTGTTAACATGACTGAATGTCAATATACTGACAATGGCTGCATTTTGTTAACATGACTGAATGTCAATAGACTGACGACGGCTGCATTTTGTTAACATGACTGAATGTCAATATACTGACAATGGCTGCATTTTGTTAACGTGACTGAATGTCAATAGACTGACAATGGCTGCATTTTGTTAACATGACTGAATGTCAATAGACTGACGACGGCTGCATTTTGGTCACATGACTGAATGTCAATAGACTGATGATGGCTGCATTTTGGTAACATGACTGAATGTCAATAGACTGACGATGGCTGCATTTTGTTAACATGACTGAATGTCAATAGACTGACAATGGCTGCATTTTGTTAACGTGACTGAATGTCAATAGACTGACAATGGCTGCATTTTGTTAACATGACTGAATGTCAATAGACTGACGACGGCTGCATTTTGGTCACATGACTGAATGTCAATAGACTGATGATGGCTGCATTTTGGTAACATGACTGAATGTCAATAGACTGACGATGGCTGCATTTTGTTAACATGACTGAATGTCAATAGACTGACGACGGCTGCATTTTGGTCACATGACTGAATGTCAATAGACTGATGATGGCTGCATTTTGGTAACATGACTGAATGTCAATAGACTGACGATGGCTGCATTTTGTTAACGTGACTGAATGTCAATAGACTGACAATGGCTGCATTTTGTTAACATGACTGAATGTCAATAGACTGACGACGGCTGCATTTTGGTCACATGACTGAATGTCAATAGACTGATGATGGCTGCATTTTGGTAACATGACTGAATGTCAATAGACTGACGATGGCTGCATTTTGTTAACATGACTGAATGTCAATAGACTGACGATGGCTGCATTTTGGTCACATGACTGAATGTCAATATACTGACAATGGCTGCATTTTGGTAACATGACTGAATGTCAATAGACTGACAATGGTTGCATTTTGGTAACATGACTGAATGTCAATAGACTGATGACGGCTGCATTTTGTTAACATGACTGAATGTCAATAGACTGACAATGGCTGCATTTTGTTAACATGACTGAATGTCAATAGACTGACAATGGCTGCATTTTGTTAACATGACTGAATGTCAATAGACTGACAATGGCTGCATTTTGTTAACATGACTGAATGTCAATAGACTGACAATGGTTGCATTTTGGTAACATGACTGAATGTCAATAGACTGATGACGGCTGCATTTTGTTAACATGACTGAATGTCAATAGACTGACAATGGTTGCATTTTGGTAACATGACTGAATGTCAATAGACTGACAATGGCTGCATTTTGGTCACATGACTGAATGTCAATAGACTGACAATGGCTGCATTTTGGTAACATGACTGAATGTCAATATACTGACAACGACTGCATTTTGGTAACATGACTGAATGTCAATATACTGACAATGGCTGCATTTTGGTAACATGACTGAATGTCAATAGACTGACGATGGCTGCATTTTGTTAACATGACTGAATGTCAATAGACTGACGATGGCTGCATTTTGGTCACATGACTGAATGTCAATATACTGACAATGGCTGCATTTTGGTAACATGACTGAATGTCAATATACTGACAATGGTTGCATTTTGGTCACATGACTGGATGTCAATATACTGACAACGGCTGCATTTTGTTAACATGACTGAATGTCAATAGACTGATGACGGCTGCATTTTGGTCACATGACTGAATGTCAATAGACTGACAATGGCTGCATTTTGTTAACATGACTGAATGTCAATATACTGACAATGGTTGCATTTTGGTCACATGACTGGATGTCAATATACTGACAATGGCTGCATTTTGGTCACATGACTGAATGTCAATAGACTGACGACGGCTGCATTTTGTTAACATGACTGAATGTCAATAGACTGACAATGGCTGCATTTTGTTAACATGACTGAATGTCAATATACTGACAATGGTTGCATTTTGGTCACATGACTGGATGTCAATAGACTGACAATGGTTGCATTTTGGTAACATGACTGAATGTCAATAGACTGATGACGGCTGCATTTTGTTAACATGACTGAATGTCAATAGACTGACAATGGTTGCATTTTGGTAACATGACTGAATGTCAATATACTGACAATGGATGCATTTTGGTCACATGACTGAATGTCAATAGACTGACAATGGCTGCATTTTGGTAACATGACTGAATGTCAATATACTGACAATGGTTGCATTTTGGTAACATGACTGAATGTCAATAGACTGATGACGGCTGCATTTTGTTAACATGACTGAATGTCAATAGACTGACAATGGCTGCATTTTGGTAACATGACTGAATGTCAATAGACTGACAATGGATGCATTTTGGTCACATGACTGAATGTCAATAGACTGACAATGGCTGCATTTTGGTAACATGACTGAATGTCAATATACTGACAATGGTTGCATTTTGGTAACATGACTGAATGTCAATAGACTGATGACGGCTGCATTTTGTTAACATGACTGAATGTCAATAGACTGACAATGGCTGCATTTTGGTAACATGACTGAATGTCAATAGACTGATGACGGCTGCATTTTGTTAACATGACTGAATGTCAATAGACTGACAATGGTTGCATTTTGTTAACATGACTGAATGTCAATAGACTGACAATGGCTGCATTTTGGTAACATGACTGAATGTCAATATACTGACAATGGTTGCATTTTGGTAACATGACTGAATGTCAATAGACTGATGACGGCTGCATTTTGTTAACATGACTGAATGTCAATAGACTGACAATGGCTGCATTTTGGTAACATGACTGAATGTCAATAGACTGACAATGGATGCATTTTGGTCACATGACTGAATGTCAATAGACTGACAATGGCTGCATTTTGGTAACATGACTGAATGTCAATATACTGACAATGGTTGCATTTTGGTAACATGACTGAATGTCAATAGACTGATGACGGCTGCATTTTGTTAACATGACTGAATGTCAATAGACTGACAATGGCTGCATTTTGGTAACATGACTGAATGTCAATAGACTGATGACGGCTGCATTTTGTTAACATGACTGAATGTCAATAGACTGACAATGGTTGCATTTTGTTAACATGACTGAATGTCAATAGACTGACAATGGTTGCATTTTGGTAACATGACTGAATGTCAATAGACTGACGACGGTTGCATTTTGGTCACATGACTGAATGTCAATAGACTGACGACGGTTGCATTTTGTTAACATGACTGAATGTCAATAGACTGACAATGGTTGCATTTTGGTAACATGACTGAATGTCAATATACTGACAATGGCTGCATTTTGTTAACATGACTGAATGTCAATAGACTGACAATGGTTGCATTTTGGTAACATGACTGAATGTCAATAGACTGATGACGGCTGCATTTTGTTAACATGACTGAATGTCAATAGACTGACAATGGTTGCATTTTGGTAACATGACTGAATGTCAATATACTGACAATGGATGCATTTTGGTCACATGACTGAATGTCAATAGACTGACAATGGCTGCATTTTGGTCACATGACTGAATGTCAATATACTGACAATGGTTGCATTTTGGTAACATGACTGAATGTCAATAGACTGATGACGGCTGCATTTTGTTAACATGACTGAATGTCAATAGACTGACAATGGCTGCATTTTGGTAACATGACTGAATGTCAATAGACTGACAATGGATGCATTTTGGTCACATGACTGAATGTCAATAGACTGACAATGGCTGCATTTTGGTAACATGACTGAATGTCAATATACTGACAATGGTTGCATTTTGGTAACATGACTGAATGTCAATAGACTGATGACGGCTGCATTTTGTTAACATGACTGAATGTCAATAGACTGACAATGGCTGCATTTTGGTAACATGACTGAATGTCAATAGACTGATGACGGCTGCATTTTGTTAACATGACTGAATGTCAATAGACTGACAATGGTTGCATTTTGTTAACATGACTGAATGTCAATAGACTGACGACGGTTGCATTTTGTTAACATGACTGAATGTCAATAGACTGACAATGGTTGCATTTCGGTAACATGACTGAATGTCAATAGACTGACAATGGCTGCATTTTGTTAACATGACTGAATGTCAATAGACTGACAATGGCTGCATTTTGGTCACATGACTGAATGTCAATAGACTGACAATGGCTGCATTTTGTTAACATGACTGAATGTCAATAGACTGACAATGGCTGCATTTTGTTAACATGACTGAATGTCAATAGACTGACAATGGCTGCATTTTGGTCACATGACTGAATGTCAATAGACTGACAATGGTTGCATTTTGTTAACATGACTGAATGTCAATAGACTGACGATGGCTGCATTTTGTTAACATGACTGAATGTCAATAGACTGATGATGGCTGCATTTTGGTAACATGACTGAATGTCAATAGACTGATGATGGCTGCATTTTGTTAACATGACTGAATGTCAATATACTGACAATGGCTGCATTTTGTTAACATGACTGAATGTCAATAGACTGACAATGGCTGCATTTTGTTAACATGACTGAATGTCAATAGACTGACGACGGCTGCATTTTGGTAACATGACTGAATGTCAATAGACTGATGACGGCTGCATTTTGTTAACATGACTGAATGTCAATATACTGACAATGGCTGCATTTTGTTAACATGACTGAATGTCAATAGACTGACGACGGCTGCATTTTGTTAACATGACTGAATGTCAATATACTGACAATGGCTGCATTTTGTTAACGTGACTGAATGTCAATAGACTGACAATGGCTGCATTTTGTTAACATGACTGAATGTCAATAGACTGACGACGGCTGCATTTTGGTCACATGACTGAATGTCAATAGACTGATGATGGCTGCATTTTGGTAACATGACTGAATGTCAATAGACTGACGATGGCTGCATTTTGTTAACATGACTGAATGTCAATAGACTGACAATGGCTGCATTTTGTTAACGTGACTGAATGTCAATAGACTGACAATGGCTGCATTTTGTTAACATGACTGAATGTCAATAGACTGACGACGGCTGCATTTTGGTCACATGACTGAATGTCAATAGACTGATGATGGCTGCATTTTGGTAACATGACTGAATGTCAATAGACTGACGATGGCTGCATTTTGTTAACATGACTGAATGTCAATAGACTGACGACGGCTGCATTTTGGTCACATGACTGAATGTCAATAGACTGATGATGGCTGCATTTTGGTAACATGACTGAATGTCAATAGACTGACGATGGCTGCATTTTGTTAACGTGACTGAATGTCAATAGACTGACAATGGCTGCATTTTGTTAACATGACTGAATGTCAATAGACTGACGACGGCTGCATTTTGGTCACATGACTGAATGTCAATAGACTGATGATGGCTGCATTTTGGTAACATGACTGAATGTCAATAGACTGACGATGGCTGCATTTTGTTAACATGACTGAATGTCAATAGACTGACGATGGCTGCATTTTGGTCACATGACTGAATGTCAATATACTGACAATGGCTGCATTTTGGTAACATGACTGAATGTCAATAGACTGACAATGGTTGCATTTTGGTAACATGACTGAATGTCAATAGACTGATGACGGCTGCATTTTGTTAACATGACTGAATGTCAATAGACTGACAATGGCTGCATTTTGTTAACATGACTGAATGTCAATAGACTGACAATGGCTGCATTTTGTTAACATGACTGAATGTCAATAGACTGACAATGGCTGCATTTTGTTAACATGACTGAATGTCAATAGACTGACAATGGTTGCATTTTGGTAACATGACTGAATGTCAATAGACTGATGACGGCTGCATTTTGTTAACATGACTGAATGTCAATAGACTGACAATGGTTGCATTTTGGTAACATGACTGAATGTCAATAGACTGACAATGGCTGCATTTTGGTCACATGACTGAATGTCAATAGACTGACAATGGCTGCATTTTGGTAACATGACTGAATGTCAATATACTGACAACGACTGCATTTTGGTAACATGACTGAATGTCAATATACTGACAATGGCTGCATTTTGGTAACATGACTGAATGTCAATAGACTGACGATGGCTGCATTTTGTTAACATGACTGAATGTCAATAGACTGACGATGGCTGCATTTTGGTCACATGACTGAATGTCAATATACTGACAATGGCTGCATTTTGGTAACATGACTGAATGTCAATATACTGACAATGGTTGCATTTTGGTCACATGACTGGATGTCAATATACTGACAACGGCTGCATTTTGTTAACATGACTGAATGTCAATAGACTGATGACGGCTGCATTTTGGTCACATGACTGAATGTCAATAGACTGACAATGGCTGCATTTTGTTAACATGACTGAATGTCAATATACTGACAATGGTTGCATTTTGGTCACATGACTGGATGTCAATATACTGACAATGGCTGCATTTTGGTCACATGACTGAATGTCAATAGACTGACGACGGCTGCATTTTGTTAACATGACTGAATGTCAATAGACTGACAATGGCTGCATTTTGTTAACATGACTGAATGTCAATATACTGACAATGGTTGCATTTTGGTCACATGACTGGATGTCAATAGACTGACAATGGTTGCATTTTGGTAACATGACTGAATGTCAATAGACTGATGACGGCTGCATTTTGTTAACATGACTGAATGTCAATAGACTGACAATGGTTGCATTTTGGTAACATGACTGAATGTCAATATACTGACAATGGATGCATTTTGGTCACATGACTGAATGTCAATAGACTGACAATGGCTGCATTTTGGTAACATGACTGAATGTCAATATACTGACAATGGTTGCATTTTGGTAACATGACTGAATGTCAATAGACTGATGACGGCTGCATTTTGTTAACATGACTGAATGTCAATAGACTGACAATGGCTGCATTTTGGTAACATGACTGAATGTCAATAGACTGACAATGGATGCATTTTGGTCACATGACTGAATGTCAATAGACTGACAATGGCTGCATTTTGGTAACATGACTGAATGTCAATATACTGACAATGGTTGCATTTTGGTAACATGACTGAATGTCAATAGACTGATGACGGCTGCATTTTGTTAACATGACTGAATGTCAATAGACTGACAATGGCTGCATTTTGGTAACATGACTGAATGTCAATAGACTGATGACGGCTGCATTTTGTTAACATGACTGAATGTCAATAGACTGACAATGGTTGCATTTTGTTAACATGACTGAATGTCAATAGACTGACAATGGTTGCATTTTGGTAACATGACTGAATGTCAATAGACTGACGACGGTTGCATTTTGGTCACATGACTGAATGTCAATAGACTGACGACGGTTGCATTTTGTTAACATGACTGAATGTCAATAGACTGACAATGGTTGCATTTTGGTAACATGACTGAATGTCAATATACTGACAATGGCTGCATTTTGTTAACATGACTGAATGTCAATAGACTGACAATGGTTGCATTTTGGTAACATGACTGAATGTCAATAGACTGATGACGGCTGCATTTTGTTAACATGACTGAATGTCAATAGACTGACAATGGTTGCATTTTGGTAACATGACTGAATGTCAATATACTGACAATGGATGCATTTTGGTCACATGACTGAATGTCAATAGACTGACAATGGCTGCATTTTGGTCACATGACTGAATGTCAATATACTGACAATGGTTGCATTTTGGTAACATGACTGAATGTCAATAGACTGATGACGGCTGCATTTTGTTAACATGACTGAATGTCAATAGACTGACAATGGCTGCATTTTGGTAACATGACTGAATGTCAATAGACTGACAATGGATGCATTTTGGTCACATGACTGAATGTCAATAGACTGACAATGGCTGCATTTTGGTAACATGACTGAATGTCAATATACTGACAATGGTTGCATTTTGGTAACATGACTGAATGTCAATAGACTGATGACGGCTGCATTTTGTTAACATGACTGAATGTCAATAGACTGACAATGGCTGCATTTTGGTAACATGACTGAATGTCAATAGACTGATGACGGCTGCATTTTGTTAACATGACTGAATGTCAATAGACTGACAATGGTTGCATTTTGTTAACATGACTGAATGTCAATAGACTGACGACGGTTGCATTTTGTTAACATGACTGAATGTCAATAGACTGACAATGGTTGCATTTCGGTAACATGACTGAATGTCAATAGACTGACAATGGCTGCATTTTGTTAACATGACTGAATGTCAATAGACTGACAATGGCTGCATTTTGGTCACATGACTGAATGTCAATAGACTGACAATGGCTGCATTTTGTTAACATGACTGAATGTCAATAGACTGACAATGGCTGCATTTTGTTAACATGACTGAATGTCAATAGACTGACAATGGCTGCATTTTGGTCACATGACTGAATGTCAATAGACTGACAATGGTTGCATTTTGTTAACATGACTGAATGTCAATAGACTGACGATGGCTGCATTTTGTTAACATGACTGAATGTCAATAGACTGATGATGGCTGCATTTTGGTAACATGACTGAATGTCAATAGACTGATGATGGCTGCATTTTGTTAACATGACTGAATGTCAATATACTGACAATGGCTGCATTTTGTTAACATGACTGAATGTCAATAGACTGACAATGGCTGCATTTTGTTAACATGACTGAATGTCAATAGACTGACGACGGCTGCATTTTGGTAACATGACTGAATGTCAATAGACTGATGACGGCTGCATTTTGTTAACATGACTGAATGTCAATATACTGACAATGGCTGCATTTTGTTAACATGACTGAATGTCAATAGACTGACGACGGCTGCATTTTGTTAACATGACTGAATGTCAATATACTGACAATGGCTGCATTTTGTTAACGTGACTGAATGTCAATAGACTGACAATGGCTGCATTTTGTTAACATGACTGAATGTCAATAGACTGACGACGGCTGCATTTTGGTCACATGACTGAATGTCAATAGACTGATGATGGCTGCATTTTGGTAACATGACTGAATGTCAATAGACTGACGATGGCTGCATTTTGTTAACATGACTGAATGTCAATAGACTGACAATGGCTGCATTTTGTTAACGTGACTGAATGTCAATAGACTGACAATGGCTGCATTTTGTTAACATGACTGAATGTCAATAGACTGACGACGGCTGCATTTTGGTCACATGACTGAATGTCAATAGACTGATGATGGCTGCATTTTGGTAACATGACTGAATGTCAATAGACTGACGATGGCTGCATTTTGTTAACATGACTGAATGTCAATAGACTGACGACGGCTGCATTTTGGTCACATGACTGAATGTCAATAGACTGATGATGGCTGCATTTTGGTAACATGACTGAATGTCAATAGACTGACGATGGCTGCATTTTGTTAACGTGACTGAATGTCAATAGACTGACAATGGCTGCATTTTGTTAACATGACTGAATGTCAATAGACTGACGACGGCTGCATTTTGGTCACATGACTGAATGTCAATAGACTGATGATGGCTGCATTTTGGTAACATGACTGAATGTCAATAGACTGACGATGGCTGCATTTTGTTAACATGACTGAATGTCAATAGACTGACGATGGCTGCATTTTGGTCACATGACTGAATGTCAATATACTGACAATGGCTGCATTTTGGTAACATGACTGAATGTCAATAGACTGACAATGGTTGCATTTTGGTAACATGACTGAATGTCAATAGACTGATGACGGCTGCATTTTGTTAACATGACTGAATGTCAATAGACTGACAATGGCTGCATTTTGTTAACATGACTGAATGTCAATAGACTGACAATGGCTGCATTTTGTTAACATGACTGAATGTCAATAGACTGACAATGGCTGCATTTTGTTAACATGACTGAATGTCAATAGACTGACAATGGTTGCATTTTGGTAACATGACTGAATGTCAATAGACTGATGACGGCTGCATTTTGTTAACATGACTGAATGTCAATAGACTGACAATGGTTGCATTTTGGTAACATGACTGAATGTCAATAGACTGACAATGGATGCATTTTGTTAACATGACTGAATGTCAATAGACTGACGACGGCTGCATTTTGTTAACATGACTGAATGTCAATAGACTGACAATGGATGCATTTTGTTAACATGACTGAATGTCAATAGACTGACGACGGCTGCATTTTGTTAACATGACTGAATGTCAATAGACTGACGACGGCTGCATTTTGTTAACATGACTGAATGTCAATAGACTGACGACGGCTGCATTTTGTTAACATGACTGAATGTCAATAGACTGACGACGGCTGCATTTTGGTCACATGACTGAATGTCAATAGACTGATGACGGCTGCATTTTGTTAACATGACTGAATGTCAATAGACTGACAATGGCTGCATTTTGGTCACATGACTGAATGTCAATAGACTGATGACGGCTGCATTTTGTTAACATGACTGAATGTCAATAGACTGACAATGGCTGCATTTTGGTCACATGACTGAATGTCAATAGACTGACAATGGCTGCATTTTGGTCACATGACTGAATGTCAATAGACTGACAATGGTTGCATTTTGTTAACATGACTGAATGTCAATAGACTGACGATGGCTGCATTTTGTTAACATGACTGAATGTCAATAGACTGATGATGGCTGCATTTTGGTAACATGACTGAATGTCAATAGACTGATGATGGCTGCATTTTGTTAACATGACTGAATGTCAATATACTGACAATGGCTGCATTTTGTTAACATGACTGAATGTCAATAGACTGACAATGGCTGCATTTTGTTAACATGACTGAATGTCAATAGACTGACGACGGCTGCATTTTGGTAACATGACTGAATGTCAATAGACTGATGACGGCTGCATTTTGTTAACATGACTGAATGTCAATATACTGACAATGGCTGCATTTTGTTAACATGACTGAATGTCAATAGACTGACGACGGCTGCATTTTGTTAACATGACTGAATGTCAATATACTGACAATGGCTGCATTTTGTTAACGTGACTGAATGTCAATAGACTGACAATGGCTGCATTTTGTTAACATGACTGAATGTCAATAGACTGACGACGGCTGCATTTTGGTCACATGACTGAATGTCAATAGACTGATGATGGCTGCATTTTGGTAACATGACTGAATGTCAATAGACTGACGATGGCTGCATTTTGTTAACATGACTGAATGTCAATAGACTGACAATGGCTGCATTTTGTTAACGTGACTGAATGTCAATAGACTGACAATGGCTGCATTTTGTTAACATGACTGAATGTCAATAGACTGACGACGGCTGCATTTTGGTCACATGACTGAATGTCAATAGACTGATGATGGCTGCATTTTGGTAACATGACTGAATGTCAATAGACTGACGATGGCTGCATTTTGTTAACATGACTGAATGTCAATAGACTGACGACGGCTGCATTTTGGTCACATGACTGAATGTCAATAGACTGATGATGGCTGCATTTTGGTAACATGACTGAATGTCAATAGACTGACGATGGCTGCATTTTGTTAACGTGACTGAATGTCAATAGACTGACAATGGCTGCATTTTGTTAACATGACTGAATGTCAATAGACTGACGACGGCTGCATTTTGGTCACATGACTGAATGTCAATAGACTGATGATGGCTGCATTTTGGTAACATGACTGAATGTCAATAGACTGATGATGGCTGCATTTTGTTAACATGACTGAATGTCAATAGACTGACGATGGCTGCATTTTGGTCACATGACTGAATGTCAATATACTGACAATGGCTGCATTTTGGTAACATGACTGAATGTCAATAGACTGACAATGGTTGCATTTTGGTAACATGACTGAATGTCAATAGACTGATGACGGCTGCATTTTGTTAACATGACTGAATGTCAATAGACTGACAATGGCTGCATTTTGTTAACATGACTGAATGTCAATAGACTGACAATGGCTGCATTTTGTTAACATGACTGAATGTCAATAGACTGACAATGGCTGCATTTTGTTAACATGACTGAATGTCAATAGACTGACAATGGTTGCATTTTGGTAACATGACTGAATGTCAATAGACTGATGACGGCTGCATTTTGTTAACATGACTGAATGTCAATAGACTGACAATGGTTGCATTTTGGTAACATGACTGAATGTCAATAGACTGACAATGGATGCATTTTGTTAACATGACTGAATGTCAATAGACTGACGACGGCTGCATTTTGTTAACATGACTGAATGTCAATAGACTGACAATGGATGCATTTTGTTAACATGACTGAATGTCAATAGACTGACGACGGCTGCATTTTGTTAACATGACTGAATGTCAATAGACTGACGACGGCTGCATTTTGTTAACATGACTGAATGTCAATAGACTGACGACGGCTGCATTTTGTTAACATGACTGAATGTCAATAGACTGACGACGGCTGCATTTTGGTCACATGACTGAATGTCAATAGACTGATGACGGCTGCATTTTGTTAACATGACTGAATGTCAATAGACTGACAATGGCTGCATTTTGGTCACATGACTGAATGTCAATAGACTGATGACGGCTGCATTTTGTTAACATGACTGAATGTCAATAGACTGACAATGGCTGCATTTTGGTCACATGACTGAATGTCAATAGACTGACAATGGCTGCATTTTGGTAACATGACTGAATGTCAATATACTGACAACGACTGCATTTTGGTAACATGACTGAATGTCAATATACTGACAATGGCTGCATTTTGGTAACATGACTGAATGTCAATAGACTGACGATGGCTGCATTTTGTTAACATGACTGAATGTCAATAGACTGACGACGGCTGCATTTTGGTCACATGACTGAATGTCAATAGACTGATGATGGCTGCATTTTGGTAACATGACTGAATGTCAATAGACTGACGATGGCTGCATTTTGTTAACATGACTGAATGTCAATAGACTGACAATGGCTGCATTTTGTTAACGTGACTGAATGTCAATAGACTGACAATGGCTGCATTTTGTTAACATGACTGAATGTCAATAGACTGACGACGGCTGCATTTTGGTCACATGACTGAATGTCAATAGACTGATGATGGCTGCATTTTGGTAACATGACTGAATGTCAATAGACTGACGATGGCTGCATTTTGTTAACATGACTGAATGTCAATAGACTGACGACGGCTGCATTTTGGTCACATGACTGAATGTCAATAGACTGATGATGGCTGCATTTTGGTAACATGACTGAATGTCAATAGACTGACGATGGCTGCATTTTGTTAACGTGACTGAATGTCAATAGACTGACAATGGCTGCATTTTGTTAACATGACTGAATGTCAATAGACTGACGACGGCTGCATTTTGGTCACATGACTGAATGTCAATAGACTGATGATGGCTGCATTTTGGTAACATGACTGAATGTCAATAGACTGACGATGGCTGCATTTTGTTAACATGACTGAATGTCAATAGACTGACGATGGCTGCATTTTGGTCACATGACTGAATGTCAATATACTGACAATGGCTGCATTTTGGTAACATGACTGAATGTCAATAGACTGACAATGGTTGCATTTTGGTAACATGACTGAATGTCAATAGACTGATGACGGCTGCATTTTGTTAACATGACTGAATGTCAATAGACTGACAATGGCTGCATTTTGTTAACATGACTGAATGTCAATAGACTGACAATGGCTGCATTTTGTTAACATGACTGAATGTCAATAGACTGACAATGGCTGCATTTTGTTAACATGACTGAATGTCAATAGACTGACAATGGTTGCATTTTGGTAACATGACTGAATGTCAATAGACTGATGACGGCTGCATTTTGTTAACATGACTGAATGTCAATAGACTGACAATGGTTGCATTTTGGTAACATGACTGAATGTCAATAGACTGACAATGGATGCATTTTGTTAACATGACTGAATGTCAATAGACTGACGACGGCTGCATTTTGTTAACATGACTGAATGTCAATAGACTGACAATGGATGCATTTTGTTAACATGACTGAATGTCAATAGACTGACGACGGCTGCATTTTGTTAACATGACTGAATGTCAATAGACTGACGACGGCTGCATTTTGTTAACATGACTGAATGTCAATAGACTGACGACGGCTGCATTTTGTTAACATGACTGAATGTCAATAGACTGACGACGGCTGCATTTTGGTCACATGACTGAATGTCAATAGACTGATGACGGCTGCATTTTGTTAACATGACTGAATGTCAATAGACTGACAATGGCTGCATTTTGGTCACATGACTGAATGTCAATAGACTGATGACGGCTGCATTTTGTTAACATGACTGAATGTCAATAGACTGACAATGGCTGCATTTTGGTCACATGACTGAATGTCAATAGACTGACAATGGCTGCATTTTGGTCACATGACTGAATGTCAATAGACTGACAATGGTTGCATTTTGTTAACATGACTGAATGTCAATAGACTGACGATGGCTGCATTTTGTTAACATGACTGAATGTCAATAGACTGATGATGGCTGCATTTTGGTAACATGACTGAATGTCAATAGACTGATGATGGCTGCATTTTGTTAACATGACTGAATGTCAATATACTGACAATGGCTGCATTTTGTTAACATGACTGAATGTCAATAGACTGACAATGGCTGCATTTTGTTAACATGACTGAATGTCAATAGACTGACGACGGCTGCATTTTGGTAACATGACTGAATGTCAATAGACTGATGACGGCTGCATTTTGTTAACATGACTGAATGTCAATATACTGACAATGGCTGCATTTTGTTAACATGACTGAATGTCAATAGACTGACGACGGCTGCATTTTGTTAACATGACTGAATGTCAATATACTGACAATGGCTGCATTTTGTTAACGTGACTGAATGTCAATAGACTGACAATGGCTGCATTTTGTTAACATGACTGAATGTCAATAGACTGACGACGGCTGCATTTTGGTCACATGACTGAATGTCAATAGACTGATGATGGCTGCATTTTGGTAACATGACTGAATGTCAATAGACTGACGATGGCTGCATTTTGTTAACATGACTGAATGTCAATAGACTGACAATGGCTGCATTTTGTTAACGTGACTGAATGTCAATAGACTGACAATGGCTGCATTTTGTTAACATGACTGAATGTCAATAGACTGACGACGGCTGCATTTTGGTCACATGACTGAATGTCAATAGACTGATGATGGCTGCATTTTGGTAACATGACTGAATGTCAATAGACTGACGATGGCTGCATTTTGTTAACATGACTGAATGTCAATAGACTGACGACGGCTGCATTTTGGTCACATGACTGAATGTCAATAGACTGATGATGGCTGCATTTTGGTAACATGACTGAATGTCAATAGACTGACGATGGCTGCATTTTGTTAACGTGACTGAATGTCAATAGACTGACAATGGCTGCATTTTGTTAACATGACTGAATGTCAATAGACTGACGACGGCTGCATTTTGGTCACATGACTGAATGTCAATAGACTGATGATGGCTGCATTTTGGTAACATGACTGAATGTCAATAGACTGACGATGGCTGCATTTTGTTAACATGACTGAATGTCAATAGACTGACGATGGCTGCATTTTGGTCACATGACTGAATGTCAATATACTGACAATGGCTGCATTTTGGTAACATGACTGAATGTCAATAGACTGACAATGGTTGCATTTTGGTAACATGACTGAATGTCAATAGACTGATGACGGCTGCATTTTGTTAACATGACTGAATGTCAATAGACTGACAATGGCTGCATTTTGTTAACATGACTGAATGTCAATAGACTGACAATGGCTGCATTTTGTTAACATGACTGAATGTCAATAGACTGACAATGGCTGCATTTTGTTAACATGACTGAATGTCAATAGACTGACAATGGTTGCATTTTGGTAACATGACTGAATGTCAATAGACTGATGACGGCTGCATTTTGTTAACATGACTGAATGTCAATAGACTGACAATGGTTGCATTTTGGTAACATGACTGAATGTCAATAGACTGACAATGGATGCATTTTGTTAACATGACTGAATGTCAATAGACTGACGACGGCTGCATTTTGTTAACATGACTGAATGTCAATAGACTGACAATGGATGCATTTTGTTAACATGACTGAATGTCAATAGACTGACGACGGCTGCATTTTGTTAACATGACTGAATGTCAATAGACTGACGACGGCTGCATTTTGTTAACATGACTGAATGTCAATAGACTGACGACGGCTGCATTTTGTTAACATGACTGAATGTCAATAGACTGACGACGGCTGCATTTTGGTCACATGACTGAATGTCAATAGACTGATGACGGCTGCATTTTGTTAACATGACTGAATGTCAATAGACTGACAATGGCTGCATTTTGGTCACATGACTGAATGTCAATAGACTGATGACGGCTGCATTTTGTTAACATGACTGAATGTCAATAGACTGACAATGGCTGCATTTTGGTCACATGACTGAATGTCAATAGACTGACAATGGCTGCATTTTGGTAACATGACTGAATGTCAATATACTGACAACGACTGCATTTTGGTAACATGACTGAATGTCAATATACTGACAATGGCTGCATTTTGGTAACATGACTGAATGTCAATAGACTGACGATGGCTGCATTTTGTTAACATGACTGAATGTCAATAGACTGACGATGGCTGCATTTTGGTCACATGACTGAATGTCAATATACTGACAATGGCTGCATTTTGGTAACATGACTGAATGTCAATAGACTGACAATGGCTGCATTTTGTTAACGTGACTGAATGTCAATAGACTGATGACGGCTGCATTTTGGTAACATGACTGAATGTCAATAGACTGACAATGGCTGCATTTTGTTAACATGACTGAATGTCAATAGACTGACAATGGCTGCATTTTGGTAACATGACTGAATGTCAATAGACTGACAATGGCTGCATTTTGGTAACATGACTGAATGTCAATAGACTGACTACGGCTGCATTTTGGTCACATGACTGGATGTCAATATACTGACAATGGCTGCATTTTGGTAACATGACTGAATGTCAATAGACTGACAATGGCTGCATTTTGTTAACATGACTGAATGTCAATAGACTGAAAATGGTTGCATTTTGGTAACATGACTGAATGTCAATAGACTGAAAATGGTTGCATTTTGGTAACATGACTGAATGTCAATAGACTGACAACGACTGCATTTTGGTAACATGACTGAATGTCAATAGACTGACAACGACTGCATTTCGGTAACATGACTGAATGTCAATAGACTGACAACGACTGCGTTTTGGTAACATGACTGAATGTCAATAGACTGACAATGACTGCATTTTGGTAACATGACTGAATGTCAATAGACTGACAATGGATGCATTTTGGTAACATGACTGAATGTCAATAGACTGACAATGGCTGAATTTTGGTAACATGACTGAATGTCAATAGACTGACAATGGATGCATTTTGGTAACATGACTGAATGTCAATAGACTGACAATGGCTGCATTTTGGTAACATGACTGAATGTCAATAGACTGACAATGGCTGAATTTTGGTAACATGACTGAATGTCAATAGACTGACAACGGCTGCATTTTGGTAACATGACTGAATGTCAATAGACTGACAACAGCTGCATTTTGGTAACCTGACTGAATGGTAAGAATAATGCGTATTTCCTCTCTGTAATGTTATGCGCAATAAGATTTGACTGACTCGTTTCAGCCGTAAGAAACAACCAAGGAATAAATATGTGTGTTATACAATCAGAAATAAGACATTATCAGATTCTCTTACTTCAAATACATTTCAGATAGACTAAGCTAGAACATGTGAAAGCTGGTTAGTTCAAACCCATCTGTAGTGTGTTCAAAAGCTTAAATCTAAAGCTGTTAAAACCGCCTACTTGAAAACCCAATTGTGAAAGGAAAAACCATTCAAGCCCTCTTCAACAAAATGCACCCCCCCCCCCTTCCATATAGCGTAAACAACTGTCAGTTTGTAAATTACACACACAAAATATCACACAGATTTTTTTGAAGGTTTTAAAAGCTGTATTATGTAATAATAATCTTGTGTCATCGTCTGTTATTTAGTTCCTGAGCTCTCGAGTCTTGCCCAGGAGGTTCTACGAGTACTGAAATCATGTGTGGGAGTCGATACATTTACCCACGCATATTCCAATGTACAGAAGTTCATTAGCGAGAGACGGGAAGAGTTTAGACGGAAGAGGGCTGTAGCGGTAAGAGCCGTGTACATTATATGCCAAGCAATGGCAATTATAGAGATAACAAGAATGGATGCTGAAAACGTGTTGTAAACTTGCAGGGGGGGGGGTGTTGGAGAGTGGATGAATCTATTCTGTCACTCAAGTATCTGACATCATAATCAGTTACGTCACATGTAGGCTGACATCACAAAATGTGTAATGTATCTAGCTCCATCATATCTATTTAAATGTCTGTGATGGATTTACTATTTAATAAACATTCAGTTGAATAATTTGAACCGAGGTAGGCTACAGTCATAGGCACAGTCAAATTAATTTCAAAATATTCAAAATCTTATCTGTGTCGTCCAATAAGGTGTTTTCGAGGGTCATGTGATTTTGAGGGTACATACTTTTGACATTTTCACGTGCACGTTGCTTAGGTGATGTCAACAAATCAAGTGTCTTTATATATAGATACAGTATTTTTACACAACAACTGCAAATTTTAAAAATATGCGAGTTGAGGAGGTGATAATTTTATGCATTTTGACGCCGGTGTGGTGAAAAACATGTATTTTCACTATTATTTTTTAGAGCCATGATAAAAATGCACATAACTCGTAAGGAAATGATACCAAACAAACCAATTTTCGCGTCGGACGACATCTGCCAATTGCTGTCCTGAGTAGCGTAGCAGATATGTTGTCATAGCAATAATTTATTTCTCCCGAAGTGAGGGTGACATGGGGTGCTTATGTAGTTTTCAGATCTAGATTGATTTTTCTTTACCCACAATACCGATTCAAACTGATCCTAATTACAACATATAAAATTTTTAATATTTTGTAGGAAATGTTCACTTTCAATAGCACATTTACCAATTTTGAAAAGGAAACTGAAAGATTTTAATTTTTTAAGAATTTTGGCTGAAATTGCCTGCTACCGAGTCATCGCGAAAAAACCCAGAATTTAACATGAACTGGATTTACAACTATAAATTAAGTTGTGTGTTTGTATCAGACCCGTTTATGGCATTACCATTGGTGACAGACTCTCCTTTGCTCAAATTATAAACATTGACATTAATTCACCAGCTCACTTGTGTTGAAATTACGAGATTACATCACCCTCGAAAACACATGACAGTATTCAGATTACATCTGTAGACGAGGTAGTGGATATTTACACAGTATTCAGATTACATCTGTAGACGAGGTAGTGGATATTTACACAGTATTCAGATTACATCTGTAGACGAGGTAGTGGATATTTACACAGTATTCAGATTACATCTGTAGACGAGGTAGTGGATATTTACACAGTATTCACATTACATCTGTAGACGAGGTAGTGGATATTTACACAGTATGCAGATTACACATGACACAGTATTCAGATTACATCTGTAGACGAGGTAGTGGATATTTACACAGTATACAGATTACATCTGTAGACGAGGTAGTGGATATTTACACAGTATACAGATTACATCTGTAGACGAGGTAGTGGATATTTACACAGTATTCACATTACATCTGTAGACGAGGTAGTGGATATTTACACAGTATTCACATTACATCTGTAGACGAGGTAGTGGATATTTACACAGTATTCACATTACATCTGTAGACGAGGTAGTGGATATTTACACAGTATTCACATTACATCTGTAGACGAGGTAGTGCATATTTACACAGTATGCAGATTACACACGACACAGTATTCAGATTACATCTGTAGACGAGGTAGTGGATATTTACACAGTATTCAGATTACATCTGTAGACGAGGTAGTGGAT
Source organism: Chaetoderma sp. LZ-2023a (assembly GCA_034401795.1). NCBI lineage: Eukaryota > Metazoa > Mollusca > Caudofoveata > Chaetodermatida > Chaetodermatidae > Chaetoderma > Chaetoderma sp. LZ-2023a. The sequence goes on from CM067374.1 coordinate 17,323,318, forward strand.
ATTTACACAGTATTCAGATTACATCTGTAGACGAGGTAGTGGATATTTACACAGTATTCAGATTACATCTGTAGACGAGGTAGTGGATATTTACACAGTATTCAGATTACATCTGTAGACGAGGTAGTGGATATTTACACAGTATTCAGATTACATCTGTAGACGAGGTAGTGGATATTTACACAGTATTCAGATTACATCTGTAGACGAGGTAGTGGATATTTACACTGTGCAGATTACATCTGTAGACGAGGTAGTGGATATTTACACAGTATTCAGATTACATCTGTAGACGAGGTAGTGGATATTTACACAGTATTCACATTACATCTGTAGACGAGGTAGTGGATATTTACACAGTATTCACATTACATCTGTAGACGAGGTAATGGATATTTACACAGTATTCAGATTACATCTGTAGACGAGGTAGTGGATATTTACACAGTATTCACATTACATCTGTAGACGAGGTAGTGGATATTTACACAGTATACAGATTACATCTGTAGACGAGGTAGTGGATATTTACACAGTATGCAGATTACACACGACACAGTATTCAGATTACATCTGTAGACGAGGTAGTGGATATTTACACAGTATACAGATTACATCTGTAGACGAGGTAGTGGATATTTACACAGTATTCACATTACATCTGTAGACGAGGTAGTGGATATTTACACAGTATTCAGATTACATCTGTAGACGAGGTAGTGGATATTTACACAGTATTCAGATTACATCTGTAGACGAGGTAGTGGATATTTACACAGTATTCACATTACATCTGTAGACGAGGTAGTGGATATTTACACAGTATACAGATTACATCTGTAGACGAGGTAGTGGATATTTACACAGTATGCAGATTACACACGACACAGTATTCAGATTACATCTGTAGATGAGGTAGTGGATATTTACACAGTATACAGATTACATCTGTAGACGAGGTAGTGGATATTTACACAGTATTCACATTACATCTGTAGATGAGGTAGTGGATATTTACACAGTATTCAGATTACATCTGTAGACGAGGTAGTGGATATTTACACAGTATGCAGATTACACACGACACAGTATTCAGATTACATCTGTAGACGAGGTAGTGGATATTTACACAGTATTCAGATTACATCTGTAGACGAGGTAGTGGATATTTACACAGTATTCAGATTACATCTGTAGACGAGGTAGTGGATATTTACACAGTATTCAGATTACATCTGTAGACGAGGTAGTGGATATTTACACAGTATTCAGATTACATCTGTAGACGAGGTAGTGGATATTTACACAGTATTCAGATTACATCTGTAGACGAGGTAGTGGATATTTACACAGTATTCAGATTACATCTGTAGACGAGGTAGTGGATATTTACACAGTATTCAGATTACATCTGTAGACGAGGTAGTGGATATTTACACAGTATTCAGATTACATCTGTAGACGAGGTAGTGGATATTTACACAGTATTCAGATTACATCTGTAGACGAGGTAGTGGATATTTACACAGTATTCACATTACATCTGTAGACGAGGTAGTGGATATTTACACAGTATTCAGATTACATCTGTAGACGAGGTAGTGGATATTTACACAGTATTCACATTACATCTGTAGACGAGGTAGTGGATATTTACACAGTATTCAGATTACATCTGTAGACGAGGTAGTGGATATTTACACAGTATTCAGATTACATCTGTAGACGAGGTAGTGGATATTTACACAGTATGCAGATTACACACGACACAGTATTCAGATTACATCTGTAGACGAGGTAGTGGATATTTACACAGTATTCAGATTACATCTGTAGACGAGGTAGTGGATATTTACACAGTATTCACATTACATCTGTAGACGAGGTAGTGGATATTTACACAGTATTCAGATTACATCTGTAGACGAGGTAGTGGATATTTACACAGTATGCAGATTACATCTGTAGACGAGGTAGTGGATATTTACACAGTATTCAGATTACATCTGTAGACGAGGTAGTGGATATTTACACAGTATTCAGATTACATCTGTAGACGAGGTAGTGGATATTTACACAGTATGCAGATTACATCTGTAGACGAGGTAGTGGATATTTACACAGTATTCAGATTACATCTGTAGACGAGGTAGTGGATATTTACACAGTGTGCAGATTACATCTGTAGACGAGGTAGTGGATATTTACACAGTATTCAGATTACATCTGTAGACGAGGTAGTGGATATTTACACAGTATTCAGATTACATCTGTAGACGAGGTAGTGGATATTTACACAGTATTCAGATTACATCTGTAGACGAGGTAGTGGATATTTACACAGTATGCAGATTACATCTGTAGACGAGGTAGTGGATATTTACACAGTATGCAGATTACATCTGTAGACGAGGTAGTGGATATTTACACAGTATGCAGATTACATCTGTAGACGAGGTAGTGGATATTTACACAGTATGCAGATTACATCTGTAGATGAGGTAGTGGATATTTACACAGTGTGCAGATTACATCTGTAGACGAGGTAGTGGATATTTACACAGTATACAGATTACATCTGTAGACGAGGTAGTGGATATTTACACAGTGTGCAGATTACATCTGTAGACGAGGTAGTGGATATTTACACAGTATTCAGATTACATCTGTAGACGAGGTAGTGGATATTTACACAGTATTCAGATTACATCTGTAGACGAGGTAGTGGATATTTACACAGTATGCAGATTACATCTGTAGACGAGGTAGTGGATATTTACACAGTATACAGATTACATCTGTAGACGAGGTAGTGGATATTTACACAGTGTGCAGATTACATCTGTAGACGAGGTAGTGGATATTTACACAGTATTCAGATTACATCTGTAGACGAGGTAGTGGATATTTACACAGTATTCAGATTACATCTGTAGACGAGGTAGTGGATATTTACACAGTGTGCAGATTACATCTGTAGACGAGGTAGTGGATATTTACACAGTGTGCAGATTACATCTGTAGACGAGGTAGTGGATATTTACACAGTGTGCAGATTACATCTGTAGACGAGGTAGTGGATATTTACACAGTGTGCAGATTACATCTATAGACGAGGTAGTGGATATTTACACAGTATTCAGATTACATCTGTAGACGAGGTAGTGGATATTTACACAGTATTCAGATTACATCTGTAGACGAGGTAGTGGATATTTACACAGTGTGCAGATTACATCTGTAGACGAGGTAGTGGATATTTACACAGTGTGCAGATTACATCTGTAGACGAGGTAGTGGATATTTACACAGTATTCAGATTACATCTGTAGACGAGGTAGTGGATATTTACACAGTATTCAGATTACATCTGTAGACGAGGTAGTGGATATTTACACAGTATTCAGATTACATCTGTAGACGAGGTAGTGCATATTTACACAGTATTCAGATTACATCTGTAGACGAGGTAGTGGATATTTACACAGTATGCAGATTACATCTGTAGACGAGGTAGTGGATATTTACACAGTATTCACATTACATCTGTAGACGAGGTAGTGGATATTTACACAGTATTCAGATTACATCTGTAGACGAGGTAGTGGATATTTACACAGTATGCAGATTACATCTGTAGACGAGGTAGTGGATATTTACACAGTATTCAGATTACATCTGTAGACGAGGTAGTGGATATTTACACAGTATGCAGATTACATCTGTAGACGAGGTAGTGGATATTTACACAGTATTCAGATTACATCTGTAGACGAGGTAGTGGATATTTACACAGTATTCAGATTACATCTGTAGACGAGGTAGTGGATATTTACACAGTATGCAGATTACATCTGTAGACGAGGTAGTGGATATTTACACAGTATTCAGATTACATCTGTAGACGAGGTAGTGGATATTTACACAGTATTCAGATTACATCTGTAGACGAGGTAGTGGATATTTACACAGTATTCAGATTACATCTGTAGACGAGGTAGTGGATATTTACACAGTATTCAGATTACATCTGCAGACGAGGTAGTGGATATTTACACAGTATACAGATTACATCTGCAGACGAGGTAGTGGATATTTACACAGTGTGCAGATTACATCTGTAGACGAGGTAGTGGATATTTACACAGTGTGCAGATTACATCTGTAGACGAGGTAGTGGATATTTACACAGTATTCAGATTACATCTGTAGACGAGGTAGTGGATATTTACACAGTATTCAGATTACATCTGTAGACGAGGTAGTGGATATTTACACAGTATTCAGATTACATCTGCAGACGAGGTAGTGGATATTTACACAGTATACAGATTACATCTGCAGACGAGGTAGTGGATATTTACACAGTGTGCAGATTACATCTGCAGACGAGGTAGTGGATATTTACACAGTGTGCAGATTACATCTGTAGACGAGGTAGTGGATATTTACACAGTGTGCAGATTACATCTGTAGACGAGGTAGTGGATATTTACACAGTGTGCAGATTACATCTGCAGACGAGGTAGTGGATATTTACACAGTATACAGATTACATCTGCAGACGAGGTAGTGGATATTTACACAGTATACAGATTACATCTGCAGACGAGGTAGTGGATATTTACACAGTATTCAGATTACATCTGTAGACGAGGTAGTGGATATTTACACAGTATTCAGATTACATCTGCAGACGAGGTAGTGGATATTTACACAGTATTCAGATTACATCTGCAGACGAGGTAGTGGATATTTACACAGTATTCAGATTACATCTGTAGACGAGGTAGTGGATATTTACACAGTGTGCAGATTACATCTGTAGACGAGGTAGTGGATATTTACACAGTGTGCAGATTACATCTGTAGACGAGGTAGTGGATATTTACACAGTGTGCAGATTACATCTGTAGACGAGGTAGTGGATATTTACACAGTGTGCAGATTACATCTGTAGACGAGGTAGTGGATATTTACACAGTATGCAGATTACATCTGTAGACGAGGTAGTGGATATTTACACAGTATACAGATTACATCTGCAGACGAGGTAGTGGATATTTACACAGTATTCAGATTACATCTGCAGACGAGGTAGTGGATATTTACACAGTATTCAGATTACATCTGTAGACGAGGTAGTGGATATTTACACAGTATTCACATTACATCTGCAGACGAGGTAGTGGATATTTACACAGTATTCACATTACATCTGTAGACGAGGTAGTGGATATTTACACAGTATGCAGATTACATCTGTAGACGAGGTAGTGGATATTTACACAGTATTCAGATTACATCTGCAGACGAGGTAGTGGATATTTACACAGTATTCAGATTACATCTGTAGACGAGGTAGTGGATATTTACACAGTATTCACATTACATCTGCAGACGAGGTAGTGGATATTTACACAGTATTCAGATTACATCTGCAGACGAGGTAGTGGATATTTACACAGTATACACATTACATCTGTAGACGAGGTAGTGGATATTTACACAGTATGCAGATTACATCTGTAGACGAGGTAGTGGATATTTACACAGTATTCAGATTACATCTGCAGACGAGGTAGTGGATATTTACACAGTATTCAGATTACATCTGCAGACGAGGTAGTGGATATTTACACAGTATTCAGATTACATCTGCAGACGAGGTAGTGGATATTTACACAGTATACAGATTACATCTGTAGACGAGGTAGTGGATATTTACACAGTATTCAGATTACATCTGCAGACGAGGTAGTGGATATTTACACAGTATTCAGATTACATCTGTAGACGAGGTAGTGGATATTTACACAGTATTCACATTACATCTGCAGACGAGGTAGTGGATATTTACACAGTATTCAGATTACATCTGTAGACGAGGTAGTGGATATTTACACAGTATTCACATTACATCTGCAGACGAGGTAGTGGATATTTACACAGTATTCAGATTACATCTGCAGACGAGGTAGTGGATATTTACACAGTATACACATTACATCTGTAGACGAGGTAGTGGATATTTACACAGTATGCAGATTACATCTGTAGACGAGGTAGTGGATATTTACACAGTATTCAGATTACATCTGCAGACGAGGTAGTGGATATTTACACAGTATTCAGATTACATCTGCAGACGAGGTAGTGGATATTTACACAGTATTCAGATTACATCTGCAGACGAGGTAGTGGATATTTACACAGTATTCAGATTACATCTGCAGACGAGGTAGTGGATATTTACACAGTATACAGATTACATCTGTAGACGAGGTAGTGGATATTTACACAGTATTCAGATTACATCTGCAGACGAGGTAGTGGATATTTACACAGTATTCAGATTACATCTGCAGACGAGGTAGTGGATATTTACACAGTATACAGATTACATCTGTAGACGAGGTAGTGGATATTTACACAGTATTCAGATTACATCTGCAGACGAGGTAGTGGATATTTACACAGTATTCAGATTACATCTGTAGACGAGGCGGTGGATATTTACACAGTGTGCAGATTACATCTGTAGACGAGGTAGTGGATATTTACACAGTATTCAGATTACATCTGTAGACGAGGCAGTGGATATTTACACAGTATACAGATTACATCTGTAGACGAGGTAGTGGATATTTACACAGTATGCAGATTACATCTGTAGACGAGGCGGTGGATATTTACACAGTGTGCAGATTACATCTGTAGACGAGGTAGTGGATATTTACACAGTGTGCAGATTACATCTGTAGACGAGGCAGTGGATATTTACACAGTATTCAGATTACATCTGCAGACGAGGTAGTGGATATTTACACAGTATTCACATTACATCTGTAGACGAGGTAGTGGATATTTACACAGTATTCAGATTACATCTGTAGACGAGGCGGTGGATATTTACACAGTGTGCAGATTACATCTGTAGACGAGGTAGTGGATATTTACACAGTGTGCAGATTACATCTGTAGACGAGGCAGTGGATATTTACACAGTATTCAGATTACATCTGCAGACGAGGTAGTGGATATTTACACAGTATGCAGATTACATCTGTAGACGAGGTAGTGGATATTTACACAGTATTCAGATTACATCTGTAGACGAGGCGGTGGATATTTACACAGTATTCAGATTACATCTGTAGACGAGGTAGTGGATATTTACACAGTATTCACATTACATCTGTAGACGAGGTAGTGGATATTTACACAGTATGCAGATTACATCTGTAGACGAGGTAGTGGATATTTACACAGTATTCAGATTACATCTGTAGACGAGGCGGTGGATATTTACACAGTATTCACATTACATCTGTAGACGAGGCGGTGGATATTTACACAGTATTCAGATTACATCTGTAGACGAGGCAGTGGATATTTACACAGTATTCAGATTACATCTGTAGACGAGGTAGTGGATATTTACACAGTATTCAGATTACATCTGTAGACGAGGCAGTGGATATTTACACAGTATTCAGATTACATCTGTAGACGAGGTAGTGGATATTTACACAGTATTCAGATTACATCTGTAGACGAGGCGGTGGATATTTACACAGTATGCAGATTACATCTGTAGACGAGGTAGTGGATATTTACACAGTATTCACATTACATCTGTAGACGAGGTAGTGGATATTTACACAGTATTCAGATTACATCTGTAGACGAGGTAGTGGATATTTACACAGTATTCAGATTACATCTGTAGACGAGGCGGTGGATATTTACACAGTATTCAGATTACATCTGTAGACGAGGTAGTGGATATTTACACAGTATTCAGATTACATCTGTAGACGAGGTAGTGGATATTTACACAGTATTCAGATTACATCTGTAGACGAGGCGGTGGATATTTACACAGTATTCACATTACATCTGTAGACGAGGTAGTGGATATTTACACAGTATACAGATTACATCTGTAGATGAGGTAGTGGATATTTACACAGTATACAGATTACATCTGTAGACGAGGTAGTGGATATTTACACAGTATACAGATTACATCTGTAGACGAGGTAGTGGATATTTACACAGTATACAGATTACATCTGTAGACGAGGTAGTGGATATTTACACAGTATTCACATTACATCTGTAGATGAGGTAGTGGATATTTACACAGTATACAGATTACATCTGTAGATGAGGTAGTGGATATTTACACAGTATTCACATTACATCTGTAGATGAGGTAGTGGATATTTACACAGTATACAGATTACATCTGTAGACGAGGTAGTGGATATTTACACAGTATACAGATTACATCTGTAGACGAGGTAGTGGATATTTACACAGTATTCACATTACATCTGTAGACGAGGCGGTGGATATTTATATGCAGTATATTTATTTTATGGTTTATTTTCATTTTAATGCATGTTTTCTTTCAAGGAATGTTTTCTAGTTATAAAATGAACAGCATTTTTCGATAAAATTCCTACTCTTATATTAAATCTGCGAAGATGTGCTTACACCCTCAAAAACCCATTATCCGATGTTACAATTACCTTGAAATTAGTGAATTCATGGTCCAGATCCCAGATCTAGGTAGAAATGGGCGGAGCATAGCTAGAAATGGGCGGAGCATAGCTAGAAATGGGTGGGGCATAGTGAGAAATGGTCGGAGCATAGCTAGAAATGGATTGCTCTATTAGTAGGAGTTTGATGTTTGTTCTGCAAGCGATGTTGAAACCTGATGCTGAATGAAGTCTGTAACACTTTAATGGTCATACCAGCCTCTGTTATGCTCTTGTGGGAGGTCCATTTACAGACCAAGAGAATAGAATTTTTGAGAACTTACCACTGGAGTGACTAACTCAATAACCGGGCCAGTCATTTCAGTGATAAATTTTCAAAAGTTCTATTCTCTTGGCCTGTAAATGGACATTCAATAGGCAGATATTTTAATTTTATTAACCAAATCTGGCCATTGAAAGTTTCAGGGTCAAGGACAAGAGATGATGATTTTTTGAAAATATACCACCGGAAAGACTGGCGGATTAGAAATAATGAATTTAAATGAATTTAATTTAAATGAATTTAATGACTAGAATTAGTCGAGCCCAACATGCATGTAAATCAACATTCACATGGCAAATATTTTGATTTTCTTGACAAATCCTGGCCATTTAGGACTTAGAGACATGATCAGTTTTCAAAGTGATGATCACCTTACACATCATCAGCTGTCAAAATGTGGACTATTTCAACAAACTGGATACAGATAACCTGTTTAACTGGCCTCATTTTGAATCAAATCACTAAAATTTGGCAAATTTTTCACATTGATAATTTAGTTGTTTTTATGGTTAGATTCTTGGAAAATCCACCATTTTACTTTCTAAAATGAAAGGGTGGGGGGGGGGGGGGTGGAACCCCATTTCAAAAACTTCCCATACCACCCAGACCCTGGTTACAGTCTTGGTCACAGCCAGAATACTTGGGCAATTAGTCTCTAGTTACGTTTGACTATATATACCGTCAAATACTATTTTTTATCTATCTATATATATTTGTATGTGTTCTCTTTATTTGTTGTTAATGCAGGCCGTAGCATATCCTGAGGCGGCGATACGGAGAAAACAGAAAAGACATGCAGCTAAAAAGGAAGCAAAAAAGCGCAAAATTCAAATACTGCGACCCGAACAGGGAGTTAAAAAAAGAAGACTTTTAGCTAAATCATCAAGTGACGCCTCCTGACATGACAATAATATCCATTATTAACTATGTCTTGTTCAGAGCTTGTGCTTTGCTAGAGTGAGATAGAAACAATGCTATGTTATTGAGCGTGATAATGATTCTGAGAAAAACACCACATATAGCCACGCACACCACATATAGCCACGCACACCACATATACCCACGCACGCGCATTTAATGCTGTGGACATTTGGTGGCAGAAAATGACAGGTGTTTAAAGGCAGTAGTTAATGATCATTAAGACACCATTGTTATTTGTCATTAAAAGCTATATATTGTAACCAATGAGGTGAGCTAAGACGTTCATGGTCTATTCAGTCAAAAATGGCTTCTGTGAAGGTATTTATAAATATTCATTTACAGGACAATAGTAGACTATTTTTGGAAATTTAGCACTAATGTCTCGCTCGATAATCGAGCCAGGCATTCCAGTAGTAATTTTTCAAGAATAGGCTTCTCTTGGGCTGTAAATCACCATTCACTGAGCAAGGACGTTGATCTTCTTGACCAATTCTGACCATTTAAAGTATTCTTCTTCTTTTCGTTCGCTGATCATACCGCCAGTCCTGTAAGTGACTATCGACATGATCATAAGCGTTAAGTGCGTGGATCCATGGTTTATTAGAGTGCGCCGTGCGGCCTGGAACCTCCGTCTTCAGCACTCGAGGTTTCTGTCAGGGTTACCTCACCCTTACCTCCTTTAGTCGCCTCTTATGACACGCAGAGGATACGGAAGGTGTATTCTAAGGCCCACCTACAGGGCAGTAAAGTATTCAGAACCACCGTTTTTACATGTGTGCGCACACACATGCACGCAGACACACATATACATGCCTGCACACACCATGTGCACGCACACACACCATGCACACACACACACCATCCGTACACACACACACACACCATCCACACGCACCACGCACGCACACACACACACCATGCTCACGCACAAACACGCACACACACCGCGCACGCACAACACATACACGCGCACGCACACATACACCTCAGACACGCACGCACACATACACCTCAGACAAGTGGCATCAGTAGGATAATGAGTCTGCTTGTTTGCCAGATCGAGTTCATGAATTTGAACAAAAGTTGTCATGACAATTTTCACTTAAAATTGTTTTCAAAAGATTCAACCTGTGGCCTATTTAACTTTTTAATGGTCAAGATTGGTCAAGAATATTGAACTTACTGCTTAGGACATATGATTTAATGAGCCAGCCTTTCCAGTGGTAAATTTTCAAAAATAATCTGCAAATGTACACTACTAAGAAAATGTTTTGTATTTTCTTGATCACTCTTGACAATTAACCATATGAAAGTATTAATGAGTAATTCTGTAATAACTTAAAAACTTTTCAGTTTTACGTTGTGCATTGTTTATGGGGTTATTTTTTACACATCTACGAACTTGTGTTTCTGGTGGGAGATTTTGTAAAACAAAACATTAAATTGGTCCGGCTTTCTTGGTGAATGTCCATTTGCAAGCCAAGAGAAGACTATCTTTGAAAATTTACTACTCACCGAGGCAGTCATTCCAGTAGTAAATTATCAAAAATAGTCTTCTCTTGCCTTGCAAAGGGATATTTATAAAAATCAACAGGCTGCTTTTTTCCGCCCAGACCATTTAAAAATTAAAACATTCTGGCACTTTCTTTGATATAGATAAATGTTATTATTCAGAGGTATTTAAAGACGATATGTGGTGATTGAGTAGGCTAAAGATTTGTCAATATATTCACAGTAAAAAACAACCCACCGCAATTAACGATGAACGCTTTATTTAGGAATTGAGGGTTTATGATGGTGTGGTGTGGGGGTATTAATCAATCACAGGTTATTAATTAATAATATAAAGGTCTTGTTTTGTGTGGGATACTTCCATTTATTATGAAATTCATAATCACAGTCAAACCTGCTTAAGAGACCACCTGTCTGGATACACAGTCGCACCTGCTTTAGAGACCACCTGTCTGGATACGCAGTCACGCCTGCTTAAGAGACCACCTGTCTGGATACGCAGTCACACCTGCTTGAGACCACCTGTCTGGATACGCAGTCACGCCTGCTTAAGAGATCACCTGTCTGAATACGCAGTCTCACCTGCTTAAGAGACCACCTGTCTGGATACGTAGTCACACCTGCTTAAGAGACCACCTGTCTGGATACGCAGTCACGCCTGCTTAAGAGATCACCTGTCATGATACGCAGTCACACCTGCTTAAGAGACCACCTGTCTGGATACACAGTCACACCTGCTTAAGAGACCACCTGTCTGGATACGCAGTCACACCTGCTTAAGAGACCACCTGTCTGGATACGCAGTCACACCTGCTTGAGACCACCTGTCTGGATACGCAGTCACGCCTGCTTAAGAGATCACCTGTCTGAATACGCAGTCTCACCTGCTTAAGAGACCACCTGTCTGGATACGTAGTCACACCTGCTTAAGAGACCACCTGTCTGGATACGCAGTCACGCCTGCTTAAGAGATCACCTGTCATGATACGCAGTCACACCTGCTTAAGAGACCACCTGTCTGGATACACAGTCACACCTGCTTAAGAGACCACCTGTCTGGATACGCAGTCACACCTGCTTAAGAGACCACCTGTCTGGATACACAGTCACATGTGCTTAAGAGACCACCTGTCTGGATACGCAGTCACACGTGCTTAAGAGACCGTCTGTCTGGATACGCAGTCACACCTGCTTAAGAGACCACCTGTCTGGATACGCAGTCACACCTGCTTAAGAGACCACCTGTCTGTATACGCAGTCACACCTGCTTAAGAGACCACCTGTCTGGATACGCAGTCACACCTGCTTAAGAGACCACCTGTCTGGATACGCAGTCACACCTGCTTAAGAGACCACCTGTCTGGATACACAGTCACATGTGCTTAAGAGACCATCTGTCTGGATACGCATTCACACCTGCTTAAGAGACCACCTGTCTGGATACGCAGTCACACCTGCTTAAGAGACCACCTGTCTGGATACGCAGTCACACCTGCTTAAGAGACCACCTGTCTGGATACGCAGTCACACCTGCTTAAGGGACCACCTGTCTGGATACGCAGTCACACCTGCTTAAGAGACGACCTGTCTGGATACACAGTCACATGTGCTTAAGAGATCACCTGTCTGGATACGCAGTCACACATGCTTAAGAGACCATCTGTCTGGATACGCATTCACACCTGCTTAAGAGACCACCTGTCTGGATACGCAGTCACACCTGCTTAAGAGACCACCTGTCTGGATACACACATGGCGGCTCATTAAGACAGGCGCTCATGTTTAACCCTTTAAATGTTCAAGCCGGTCAAAACTGGCCTCTGCAGTGGTCTTGAGGAATGACGATTTGCAGACCAAGAGAAGAGTATTTTTTTTAATTTGCCACTGGAATGACTGACTTGGTAACCGAGCTAGTCATTCAAGTGGTAAATCTTTCCTCTCTTGCCTGCAAAATGGATGTACAATATGCAAATATTTTGATATTCTTAACCAAATTTGACCATTAAAGTGTTGATGAGCCAGCAGCTTGTGCGCCCCCTCCCCCCAACAGCTTGTGCACCCCCCTCCCCCCTAATGGTTTGTCCTCGTGATTGACTTGCATTATCCCCTTTAATGCTTTAACTTTCAAAGGGTTTTTTTTACTTCAATTTTCTCATAGAATATGTCCATTTACAGAACAAGAGAATACTGTCTTCAACAATAGCCTTCAATTGTTCTGCAAGCGGTCATTTCTCAGGAACCAGCCAAAACTCAGCCTCTGTAATGACCTTGCAACCTTTTGATTCAAATGATTTTCAATACAGACAACAGGAATTTTGTGCATATTTTCTGTAGTAAATGTTGACTGAAGTGCATGCATGTGATAGAATACCTTTGATATAGATGCATCATAGTTGCTAAACAATTGTTAATTACCAGTTAGGCGCTGCATAGCGCTGCTTGAATGAATGTGATAGACGTCATATTGTCAAGCCACTCTATATTAATATGTATATAGCCATAAATATTGATCATTATACGTAAATAAACACAATATGATCTGTTATGTAATGTATTGCCATGCCTTGTTATTCTTGCTTCCACAGGGAAGGTATTGTTAGAAGCCTGCTCAGGATGCCATATATATAATATGTTCATTTAACCACTTCAAAGGAGGAATTCCTCATAGCACATTATCAACACTACCATACTGGAAAACTGGATTATTTTGAAAGTAAATTGACTGGAAGCCATTGCTTAGACAGCAATGGCTTCCAGTCAAACTAATTTCTAAATATTCAACATAATAGGTTTTATATCATAAAGAATATACTTTTTCAGGGATTTCTCGGTAACAACAACTTCTTTATGATGTAAGTAATATTCTGTTGAATATTTTGAAACTAATTTTGACTGTGAGCTGTTTTAACTGCCATAGGCAACAACATCCTCCAGTCGAATTAGTTAAAAAAATATTCAACAGCTTTGCTGTATACTTGTATTGAAGTTAATACCCTGGCATTTCAATAGTTAACGAAAATTATGAACTATCAAACTTTCTATTATCATTATGACTGGTCTAAATTTTAAGAAGTGTGTTGCTGCATGTTCAGCAGATCTGTTCTCAAGAGTAACATCAGCCCCGCCCACCCTGTCTCTTTTACAAGCTATGTTTTGCTGCTTGCATTGCGTGCACAGACCACCACACCCTTGTAGGAAGCTATGTTTTGCTGCTTGCATTGCGGACACAGACCTCCACACCTTGTAGGAAGCAATGTTTTGCTGTTTGCATTGCGTGCACAGACCTCCACACCCTTGTAGGAAGCTATGTTTTGCTGCTTGCATTGCGTGCACAGACCTCCACACCCTTGTAGGAAGCTATGTTTTGCTGCTTGCATTGCGTGCACAGACCACCACACCCTTGTAGGAAGATATGTTTTGCTGCTTGCATTGCGTACACAGACCTCCACACCCTTGTAGGAAGCTATGTTTTGCTGCGTGCATTGCGGACACAGACCACCACACCCTTGTAGGAAGCTATGTTTTGCTGCTTGCATTGTGTACACAGACCACCACACCTTGTAGGAAGCTATGTTTTGCTGCGTGCATTGCATACACAGACCTCCACACCCTTGTAGGAAGCTATGTTTTGCTGCGTGCATTGCGTACACAGACCTCCACACCCTTGTAGGAAGCTATGTTTTGCTGCTTGCATTGCGTGCACAGACCACCACACCCTTGTAGGAAGCTATGTTTTGCTGCTTGCATTGCATGCACAGACCTCCACACCCTTGTAGGAAGCTATGTTTTGCTGCTTGCATTGTGTGCACAGACCACCACACCCTTGTAGGAAGCTATGTTTTGTGCACAGACCACTACACCCTTGTAGGAAGCTATGTTTTGCTGCTTGCATTGCATGCACAGACCTCCACACCTTGTAGGAAGCTATGTTTTGTGCACAGACCACTACACCCTTGTAGGAAGCTATGTTTTGCTGCTTGCATTGCGTACACAGACCACCACACCCTTGTAGGAAGCTATGTTTTGCTGCTTGCATTGCATGCACAGACCACTACACCCTTGTAGGAAGCTATGTTTTGCTGCTTGCATTGCGTGCACAGACCACCACAGCCTTGTAGGAAGCTATGTTTTGCTGCTTGCATTGCGTGCACAGACCACCATACCCTTGTAGGAAGCTTTGGTTTGACGAGTCAATGCAACTTCGTAATCGTAAATTTTCTAAAGTGATGATATGGACTAAAGCAGAAACATTTCTCATGTCTATAAGTATCCTCATGGCAACATCCTCTTGGTTCAAATTTAGCAATAAATCTATGATGTTACTGTCAGAGAAATATCCTGGTCACCTCGTAGAAACAGCAGGATCTGATCTGTTACTCAAGAACGTAGAAATACGTCACACGTTAGCTGATGTCACAATCATAATAATGTAGCTGCATCATGAAAATCGAAGGTTTTACTCAGGCGCCTAATCAAATATGTGACACGTTAGCTGATGTCACATTCTACTTCGAATAATACTTACCAGATGTACTATTATGATAATGTCTATTATCTAGTCCATGGTCCTGCCCATACTGTGTCCGAGAATTACCATAGCCCCAGGTACCGATTCAATTCCCAATCACAGTCAGATTCGTCTATTTTGCTGACTGAAAGTTGCATGTTTTTTTTAGAGCTCTAAAATTGTACAATTTTAGCGGGATTAAGTGTGTTTATCATTATCCATCGCTGGCTTCATGGAAGGAAAGGGAAAGTATTCACAGTGGCAGGTTGTATCAATCTAGAATGTATACATTCGTGCCGTAATGACATTAAAATTTCCTTAAATTGGCACATTATTTTAAAATGGTAGCCAGAGACGCTCGGTTACCCGTTACCTGTTTAATCTTATCGGGGTACTCGTTTAATTTTTTTTGCGACTCAGTTCGTTCCAAGATGGATGCGTCCGTAGCCAAGATGGCGGCGCCCATGATTAACGTTTTGTTTTGGCTTCGCGTGTCTATGCACTCTGTTTTAGGCCGTTCTTTAGCTCTCGCTTCATTGCAGAGTGTGTATGTAGCGATCGGTCTTTATTTCTTGGCTTTTTTAATGTTAGTTAATTACCAAGTCGTGTTTATAAAATTTTCACTAAACATTTTCAAATATTTCCTGCCTAAACATGATTATCATTAATCTAAGAAAATGTTAATATTTCTAAGTAATTTTAAAATTGCAATCAAGTAAATTGTGCGTGCTGCTCATCGTCATATTATCATGTGCCGCGTTTTAATTCTTATTCTGTGTTCGCAGAAAGTGAAGGGGCAAGGCAAGGCCCCTCCTGACATGCTCTATCAGCGCTGTAACCGCTTCATGAAACGGAAGTTTTCTGGTCATCACTGTGTTGCCTGCACGAAGTGCAAGGTTGGAAGTCCTTGCGATGTATGTGCGAAATGGTCGTCGGAGTTGCTGGCAGAGTTTGATCATGATCGGCATGCGCGTTTGGAGAGGATCGCGAGCGACAAGGCGGCCAAAGTGGATCAGGTGTCAGTAAAAGGTCTTGAAGAGTGTCTGAACGAGCGTATGGACTTGGCCTTGGGTGTTTGGGCGGCCCAATTCAAGGCGATCTTCGAGTCATTCCAGTCCACGGTTCCGACGATGCAGGGTGGTGCAGGATTACCCATCAGTGGTCCGGCCAGTTCTGTGGAGGGACAAGCACCTATCCTTCCTCCCGCTTTGGCTCAAGAGCCGACGGTGGAGGAGGAAGATATCCTCCTGATGGAAGACTCTGGCATACTTCCCGCGGGTCTCCCACGGGGTTTGCCAGCCGGGTGATGTCGACGTTCTGTCGGGCATTTTTCACCCGGACTTCGCTCAGGCCGCGTTGCCGTTGGAGCTGTGTTTTACGGCTCCTGTCGGCATCACAGAGGCGATTATGACGGCTCCTCTCGGAGTTCCATCTCTTGCCGTAGTAGCGGCCGTTGTCCCAGCTCCCGTGCTGGAGCCGATGGATTGCGGTGAATCCGTATCTGGCCGCAAGTAGTCGGGTTATGGATCCACTTCGTATTGGAAGTTTGGTCCGTAGCTCTTAGCATGGATTGTCGAAGGAGGATGAGAATGGTAGTCCTTTGATGGACGAATCATCCTTTTGCACCAAAGCTGAATGGGTGCAGGTCCTTGGCTGGATGTCTAACCATTTCGGGTTGGCATCGGTTCAAAGATCTCAGCGCGATCCGACAATGGAGCGGATGTCAGAGCGTGCGGCTAGCACTCTGTCAAGTGGCTCTTCGGCCTTGCCAACTCTGCCCATGGATTCCCTGATTTCTGACATGTTGGAAGTCGCAGCGTATCGTCTGGTTCAGCCCAAGGCTCCTAAGGGGATAAGGAGTAGGGTCCGCTTTCTGGAGCAGGCCTATCATCAGTATGCTCGTGTTCCTCGGCTTTCAGTCGGGGAAAGAGACGCACTGAATACGCCATTGGCCGGGAAAGCCAATTGTCATTCTCGACCCTTGTTCAATGAGTTGACTCATTGAGGATGCGGTGAGAGCAGCTATGGCTGCTCTCTCGCACGGATGTACCGTCTTGCAGGTTATGCTGACCTGCGTGGCGGAAGGTGGCGAACTGCCAGAGGCTGCTCCCGGAATTATCTATGCGCTTGTCCCAAGATTGCCTGGTCAGAGTGATCACAAGATCATTGGCGGAACGAAGGAGAATGGTTCTCGATTGCGTAGAACCAGGACCAGAGATGAGGGCTGCATTATCTTCTGCCCCCTTCATTGGTCCGGGCTTGCTTGGTGGCTCGGCATGGCAAGCTCTCCAAAGTTGCGTCAATGGTCGCAGAGCAAGAAGTAGTCGGCAAGTCGTGGAAGTCAACAAAGAGGACTCAACCGCAGCAGTCCTACAAGCAGCATTGGCATGAGCAACAGAGGCAGCACCAGAGATCACCCTTCCGTCCTTCTGGCTGTGATGCCCATCGGGCATTCGGTTCACAGGGACCTGGCCATTCATCTGCGTACAAGTCCTCTAATAAGAGGGCGTATGAAGACGATAGGATGGGTGGTGGCTCGCGGCGATTACCGTAAGGGTAACCGTGGCAGCAGTCCCGGGCCGTCATACTCCAAGAAGCCGCGAGGTGGAGATGGGGATGGGCCTGACAGGTTTCCGGCGAGACCCATTCCGGTGGCGCCAGGAACGAAGGGAGTCGAGAATCTTCACCCAAGCGAATTAGCGTCTTATCGTGCAACATCAACTGCGAGCTGTGTGCAGATTCCTGCCGTCGGAGGCAGACTTCAGCTGTTCTCAAACCAGTGGGAACAGGTCGTGCAAGATTGTTTAGTCTGTCATTGGCTAAGAAACGGCTATGAACCGGACTGGCTCATCCGTCAATTGTTAGTTCCGTTAACATCGACTCCATTATGGACTCCCGTTCCAAAGGAATCTGATCGTCTAGATGCCATTTGTTCAGAAATCTTAGATCTTCAGCAGAAGAATGCGATTCATCTAGTCCGCAATCAGTCCTCCCTGGGCTTCTATTCGATAATTTTCCTCATTCTGAAATGCACCGGAGGTTGGAGACCGATTCTCAACCTCAAACCGCTGAACAAATTAATTCTCTCACCAAAATTTCAGATGGCGACTGTGGCAGCGGTGATGACAGGGCTGAGAAAAGGCATGTGGGCAGTATCGATAGCTCTGAAGGATGCATATTTTCATATTCCAATGTCAATTCCTTTTCAGAAATACCTTCGCTTTGCGTTCCAAGACAGTGTTTGGGAATTCAATGCGTTACCATTGGGTCTGACCACAGCAACGAGGGTCTTCACCAAAGTGGTCCTCGCCATGACTTCTTATCTTCGCAGGAGAAACATAGCTGTTCATACTTACATAGACGACTGGCTGCTGAAGGCGGGGAATCCAGTTACTGTGCAACAATCTTCAGGTAATCCTGGCCTTATTAAAGGACCTAGGATGGATTGTAAATCTAGAGAAATCAGAATTGACTCCATCCCAGGAGTTTGTATCTGAGAATTCTTTTCAGTCTCAGGGATGGTGTAGCTTTTCCGGCAGAGAGCAGAGTCAACAGTTTGATTGCAGTACTGGAGTCAGTTTCTCTAGGAGCCTATCTGACGGCGCGTCAATTTCTCAGAATACTGGGTTTACTAGTATCTCTGGAGAAGGTGGTTCCTTATGCGGCACTCAGACGCAGGCCGATTCAGATGTACTTAATGTCATTCTGGTCTCGGAGAACAGATCTGTTGTCTCTGAGGATTCCAGTAAAAGAACCATTGATATTCCATCTTCAGTGGTGGTTATCAGAACAGACTCTCCTGCGAGGTGTTCCTCTACAAGCTCCTCAACTGCAGATGTCCATCTTTACAGATGCATCGACGACGGGTTGGGGAGCAGTACCGGGCGATATGTCACTGTCAGGGGAATGGGATTGGACCAATGCGTAGAAACACATGAATGTTTTCGAGTTATTAGCGGTGGCATTAGCACTTCGAAAATTTGAGAACTTAATCTGAGACAAGATTGTCCTAGTAAGGACAGACAACTCAACAGTGGTGTCTTATTTGAACCGCCAATGCGGGACGAGATCAGAGTTGTGTATGATGATATGGAACCTACTGCTGTGGTGCCAAGAGGGGAATATTATTCTTCGGGCAGCAAACATTCCAGGAAGTTTGAACATCCTGGCAGAAGCTCTCAGTCGAAGGACGGTTTGCCATCCGACGGAATGGCAGCTCAACCAATCGGTAGCAGACGTTCTTTTCAAATATTGAGGCAAGCCAAATGTGGATCTATTTGCAATGAAAGGAAATGCAAAGATGGTCAGATAAGTGTCACCGATCCCGGACCCGCTAGCTCTAGCAGTAGACGCACTGGCGATAAGTTGGAAGGGAATGTACGCGTAGGCGTATCTTCCAACGATTCTCATCCCATAAGTTCTGGCAAAGATAAGAGAGGGCATATGCCAAGTACTACTGATCGCCCCTCATTGGCCAGGCCGATCATGGTTTACGGATCTGCTGGACCTTCTGGTCTGCAATCCAATCCCTCTTCCAGACAGAAGGGATCTGATCTTTCAGAACAAAGGTCTGTATCTCCACGACAGGCCGGAGATGTTCCAATTGACTGCATGGATGTTATCAAGCAGCGCACAATTACGGGTGGCTTTTCTGAGCAAGCAGCGAAGTTTGTCGCTTCAGCCAGAAGAGGGTTAACCACCAAGACATATAATTATAGAATCAACAAATTTGCAGAGTGATGTAAGGGAAGAGATATTAATCCCTTTTCTGCATCTGTTCAACACAGCATATTTTATCTGTCTTCTTCTTTTCGATCGCTGGTATCACACTTGGAGAGCCGTTCTCAAGATGAGATCTGTGGTTTTCTGCAGTTCTTCCACAGGCCCATACAGCTTTTCAAGAAAAGAGGTTGACAAAGGCCAGATCTCTTCTCTCAGCAGCTAATACGTACTGCAACATTGAAGTATGTGCTCTGTGGTCTGTTCTGCTTCTCCACAAGGACAAGCTGGCGATGTCGTAAGGTGGAACCGCCTGTACATGTGTTGGTTTAGTCTGTTATGTCCAGTTCTGAGACGAAAAATGGTCACTTGCTCTGGCCTCGAGAGATGATGGTAGGCATCTTCTGATTGAGGTGTTCTATAGAGTGACTTGATGATAGTCTTCATCTCTGTATGCGTAACCATGTTTTCTGTCTGATTCTCTTCTGCACCCACCTTTGCCATCTTGTCTGCTTCCTCATTTCGTTGGACTCCACAGTGTGAGGGGATCCACTGCAATGCTATCCGAAAGCGTTTGATTGTTTGTAGTGCTTCTTCAAGTTGTGGCAGCTTACCTTTGGTGATAGCCTCAAGGACGGAGCGGGAATCAGATTAAAAGACAATCTGTGCAATAGGGTCTGCTGTTCTGCTGATGGTATTAGCTGCATGGACCAGTGCTTCGACTTCAGCTCTGTAGTTTGTTCAGTGTTTGCCTGTCGGTATTGCAGCTGACTCATGTTGTCCGTTTGGATACTGTATGTGCAGTCCGGCACCTCCGCTCCTAATTGCATCTTTGGCTGATCCATCTGTGTAGATCCTTATCCATGTCTCCTGAGGGTACATTTCTTCCAGCATGGCTAGGGTCAGGGCCTTCTTGCTCACATCACTGTGTTCATCTTTGGTTGTGAGATGAGGTACTGTGATGCGAATAGCTATGCTCTCTGGTTTGTTTTCCCAGGGTGGAGGATCAAGGGTGTGGTTTGGGTCTTCTATTTTGTTTCCTTTGAAGTGCTTTTGTCTCTTTCACAAAACTTGATCTTTTAAGTCTTCCTGATGACAGCTGTGCTTGCCTGATCTTCATCGGGTGGTTGTTGAACGATTTGAACTTTGCAGCTTGGATCAGTGCTTTGCATTCCCTTCCTTTACTAAGTGGGGGGATGCCTGCTGTCTGCTCCATTTTTTCTATTGGTGTTGATCTCATTCCACCAGTGATGATGCGCAGTGCCTGGTTTTGTACTCTGTCGAGGTTCTGTTGATGAGATTTAGCTGCTGTCATCCATGAGCTGGATCCATACTCAAGGTGTGGTCGTACGACACCTAGGTAGATGGTCTTGAGGATCCTTTCATTGGCACCCCACTTTGTTCCTGCCAGCTTCCTCATGACGTTTAGCTTTCTTCTGGCCTTTGCCTCTGCGTTCTGGATGTGCTCCTTCCATGTTAATCTTCTGTCATAGGTGACTCCCAGGTATGTCTGCTGGTCCTCGTACTCGAGTGGAGTACCGCCCAGTGTCAGATTGCCAACCTTGGTTTTGGTGGACAGTGAGAATAGCATGGCTGATGGTTTTTCTTTGTTGATGGTAATACACCAGCGATTGGCCCAAGCTGTAATTCTGTCCACGGCGAGCTGCATTCTGTACGTGGCAGTCGTTGTGTACTCCTCGGTGCACCAGAGTATGAGGTCATCTGCATAGAGGGCTGCTTGGATCCCATTGGGCAGCTCTGCTACAATATCATTAATGAAGAGTATGAACAGAGTTGGTGATAATACTCTGCCTTGTGGTACCCGTTGTCTCAGCAATACATTCTGTCCAGATTGTCCATCCACCAGCACCCTAGCTCTGCGATTGTGTAGGTATGACTTGGTCCATCGGAACATGTTGCCACCGACGCCTGTGCGCCGGAGCTTCACGAGGAGGCCATCCTTCCACACCTTGTCAAATGCCTTCTGCAGATCAATAAAGGCAGCTAACATCACCTTCTTGGCTTGAAAAGTGTCCTCTATGACCTGTGCAAGATGTGTTGTTTGATCTTCTGTGCTCCTGTATCTTCTGAAGCCAGCCTGCTCTGAAACTATAGTGTTCTCCGACTCCAGGTACCACTGCAACCGCTGGTTGACGATGCGCTCCATGGTCTTGCATATGCAGCTTGTAAGACTGATAGGACGGTAGCTCAGCACTTTCGTCTTGTTCTTCCCGTTTTTTCAGAATAGGAGTCATTCTGGCTTCCTTCCAGCACTGAGGAACCTCTCCATTGGTCCAACTGAGATTAAAGATATCTAGCAACTTGCGGAGAGATGCATTACCAAGATGTTGGATCATTTCATTCGTAATGCCATCTGGCCCAGGAGATTTCTTCTTCTTCAATTGGCGGATAGACTTCTTCAGTTCTGCTAAACTAATGTCAACTTTCATTGCATCGTGAGTGTTCGTGTCTGTTCTTTCCTTTTTCTCTTTTCTAACCTCTTTGACGCATTCGTGGTATAGAAATGTTGCTTTCTTTTGCATATGCCTTCGCAAAGGCATCTGCAGCCTTCTTTCCTGACAGTGTTTGTCCATCTTCTTCAAGAGTAATCTTCTCTCCCCGACACCCTCATCATTCAGTGCTTTAGTCAGTCTCCATAGCTTTGTTGTGTCTCTCTAAATTAAACCCTGCCGTTTTTTCCCTCCAGCTTCTTCTTTTGGCCTCCAGCTTGGTCTTTAGATACCTGGCTTTAGTTTGTTGTAGTGTGAAGTGGTTTTCATGACAGGGATTACCCTCTGCATCTTCTCTGGCCTTGTCTAGTTTATCATGTGCTGCTTGCAGTTCTGTTGTCCAGTAGGGGCGGTAGTTTTTCCTGAACCCTCGAGGAATCGCTTCGTTGGCAGCCTTGAGGATACTTGAATTAAATTCCTTGACCGCATTGTTGATGTTTCTCCCTTCTACTGCTATATTATGGGTAAGCTCATTGGAACGAATGCCGAACAGACTCCAATTTGCCTTTTTGTACTTCCACCTTGGATGTTGAGGTGAACTTGTCGAAATACTTCCAGAAAGAGAGAGGAGGACTGGGCGGTGGTCGCTTCCTCCTAACTGCGATCCGACCACTCTGCTGAGGTTTCTGTGAATGTCTTCTGTACAAAATGCCACGTCTGGCGTTGTTGAGTGCCACCGGCGCAAGTAGAAGGTAGGCTGATCTGTGGGATCGTTGACAAGTAAAAGGTGCTTTTCATCTTGCCATGCTTCAATCTCTTCTCGTTTATCAAGTGTTCTGTATCCCCAGCTCTGAGACTGGCTATTAAAGTCTCCCGCAATGAGGAAGTGGCAGTCCGGGACCTGGATTGTGTCAAGTGAGAGATTCTTGTCATTAGGGCAGTAATAATTGACAATGTCAATCACAGAGTTGCTGGTTGTTACCTTGATCTTGATATATTCTGCCTCTTCCATAAAGGTTTTGATCTGGCTGGCGTTCACGCTGTTTCGGACCAAGGTGATCACCCCGCCTTTTTTTCTTCCTCTTCGATCACACCGGAAAATCTGGTAACCTCTGATCTTAAATAGTTTTCCTTCTTGCAGGTGTGTCTCTTGGATGCAGCAGATATCAATGTTGTTTTCGTACAGGAACTGTTCGAGCTCTGATTTCTTGTTGGTAACCCCTTCTGCGTTCCAGTGCATGATGTTGATACTGGGGTTCTCTTTGGGTTTGGTCTTCTCTTTCGGTTGGCCAGTAGCTCTCCATCCTCGTCTCCTGCCTCCACAAGACGAGTTGATGGGACCTCCAGTAGCCGAGGGTGGGCTCTTTCGAGGCGTGGAGCCCGGCACTGCACCTGCCTGGCAGATCCTCACAGGGCGAGCACCATTTTGTTTGATTCGATCTCTAAGTGTCATTCATTTGCGTTGTGCATAGTGCTCTCGTTAGCCCCTCCAAATGTCTGGCTTGACACCCAGTGGGTTACACCCCTGCGCCACTTTGAGGCCGAGCATATAGTCTTAACAGGGGATATTTTATCTGTCATTTATACGAAGTTGACAAACTTGTACTTCCTAGCAGCATATTAGTCTGCCTTAGCTTCAGTTGTTCCCAGTCTGGCCATTGTAGGAGTGGAGGTACAACACTTTAAATGAAGTTATTAAAGGAATGAGCAATTTGCGACCTAGACAGCCAATTCTTATCCCAGCATGGAATCTATCTCTTGTCCTACAGGTTTTAGGGCATGCTCCCGTTGAACCAATTAGATCAATAAATATAAAACAGTTAAGTATTAAGTCAGTTTTCTTGGTTGCAGCAGCATCGGCGAGAAGGAGAAGCAAAATTCATGCACTTTCTGCCCAACAAGAACGTTATGTCATTACACATGAAGGTTTAAAACTATTACCACGTCTTTGATTCCTGGCAAAGAATCAGTCACTTAACTATCCAGGACAGCCGATTAATTTGCCAAGTTTAATTAGACATGACCCAAACTCTTCTGCTTGGTGTCCTGTTAGATGTCTGAAAATGTATAAGAAACGTACTGAGGATTGGAGAGATGACCCAAAATCTCTGTGGTTATGTCTCAAAGCTCCTCATCTTCGTGCCTCGAAAGACACCATTTCTCGTTGGATAGTCAATGCTATTCAGACGTCGCATAAAATTGCAACAGGATAGCAGATTGATTGTGCGAATGCCCATCAAGTCCGAACACTAGCAGCAGCATCGGCCCTTTATAAGGGTGTCTCATTAGAGGAGGTGATGTCTGTAGCACAGTGGCATGCTGAGTCGTCATTTACTGATTTCTACCTTCGCGATATCTTCACCGCACTTAATCCGGTAGTCGTCGCCAATTTGTCGAATCTCACTTAAAGCCACATCCGACCACTATTTCGCATACATCGCAAGTTTCTTCCGCATGCACTGGGCAATGGTGATGCACATGATCTGTGAACGGCCGTGGATTGTGCGGAGCTCCTGTTGTGATCAAGAAAGACCAAGCACTCAGAAAATGGTGAGTGTTTGCTTAAATTAAGTGACTAATATTAGTCTACTTACAGTCGAAATACCAGACTGACTAAGTAAATAGTCTGGTTCAAGAGTATCTTATTCAGTGCAACAGACATTAGACTCATTCAAATTTGAAAATCTAATCAATATACTGAGTTTTTCAAAATTAGAAGTTGTAGTAGCTTCTTTGCACTGTCCTGGACTCCCCTAGCTGAGACTTGGGGCTGACACGGGTGTGGTGGGTGTTGCCTCCCCTTTTGACAGCCCTCTGGATTTTTGCGGACAAATGGGGGGGTTCACAACCTTCTCTGTCAGATGGTAGATGAGTGCTGGTTCGAGCCTCACCTCCTCCCACTGGAGTTTCTTGGCTGTCGAAATCCGGAGTTTATCATAATAGTACATCTGGTAAGTATTATTCGAAATAGAATAAAAAAAGCACCCGCTTTTGTTTCTACAAAAATTGTTAATACTTACCAGATGTACTATCTGTAGTACAGATGAGGTGAGGCTGAGCAGCGTTTGCTGTTTGTCAAGACAAATATAAGATGAATCTGACTGTGATTGGGCATTGACTCAGTACTTGTGGCTATGGTAATTCCCGGACACAGTATGGGCAGGACCATAGAGAGTGCGGAGTTTTTATTAATTGTTTATTTTGAGCAAGACTAGATAATAGACATTATCATAATAGTACATCTGGTAAGTATTAACAATTCTCATAGAAACAAAGGCGGATGCCTTTTTGAATCATAATGATGTAGCTCTGTCACACGTTAACTGATGTCGCAATCATAATGACGTAGCTCCGTCACAACTCACACGTTAGCTGATGTCACAATCATAATTCCGTAGCTCCGTCTCACACAAAATTGTACATTGTATATCTTTGATGAATTTACAATTTAATAAACATTCTGACAACCCGCAGTCAAATTAGTCACAAGATATTCGACAGCTTACCTGTAGTTCCCTTGAAATTTAGATTCTTGGAATTTGGGTTTCCAAATTTCAAATCGATTCCATCCGGCATAATGAGTGGGTGGAGCTTTAAGCTAGAAATGGGTAGAGCAGAACTAGAAATGGGTAGAGCATAGCTAGAAATGTGCAGTGCAAAGCTAGAAATGGGCAGAGCATAGCTAAAAATGAGCAGTGCAAAGCTAGAAATGGGTTGGGGCATAGCTAGAAATGAGCAGTGCAAAGCTAGAAATGGGTGGGGCATAGCTAAAAATGAGCAGTGCAAAGGTAGAAATTGGTGGGGCATAGCTAGAAATGAGCAGTGCAAAGCTAGAAATGAGCAGTGCAAAGCTAGAAATGGGCAGTGAATAGCTAGAAATGGGAGGGGCATAGCTAGAAATGAGCAGTACAAAGATAGAAATTTGTAGTGCGTAACTAGAAATGGGTGGGGCATAGCTAGAAATTGGCAGTGCATGGCTAGAAATTTGCAGTGCTTAGCTAGCAATGAGAAGTGCATAGATATCAATGTGCAGAGCATAGCTATCAATGGGCAGAGCATAGCTATCAATGGACAGAGCATAGCTATCAATGTGCAGAGCATAGCTATCAATGGACAGAGCATAGCTATCAATGGACAGAGCATAGCTATCAATGGACAGAGCATAGCTATCAATGGGCAGAGCATAGCTATCAATGGCCAGTGCATAGATATCAATGGACAGAGCATAGCTATCAATGGACAGAGCATAGCTATCAATGGCCAGTGCATAGATATCAATGGACAGAGCATAGCTATCAATGGCCAGTGCATAGATATCAATGGCCAGTGCATAGCTATCAATGGACAGAGCATAGCTATCAATGGCCAGTGCATAGATATCAATGGACAGAGCATAGCTATCAATGGCCAGTGCATAGATATCAATGTGCAGAGCATAGCTATCAATGGCCAGTGCATAGATATCAATGTGCAGAGCATAGCTATCAATGAGCAGAGCATAGATATCAATGTGCAGAACATAGCTATCAATGGCCAGAGCATAGCTATCAATGGCCAGAGCATAGCTATCAATGTGCAGAGCATAGCTATCAATGGACAGAGCATAGCTATCAATGGACAGAGCATAGCTATCAATGTGCAGAGTATAGCTATCAATGGACAGAGCATAGATATCAATGGACAGAGCATAGCTATCAATGGCCAGTGCATAGATATCAATGGCCAGTGCATAGCTATCAATGGACAGAGCATAGCTATCAATGGCCAGTGCATAGATATCAATGTGCAGAGCATAGCTATCAATGGCCAGTGCATAGATATCAATGTGCAGAGCATAGCTATCAATGGCCAGTGCATAGATATCATTGTGCAGAGCATAGCTATCGATGAGCAGAGCATAGATATCAATGTGCAGAGCATAGCTATCAATGGCCAGAGCATAGCTATCAATGGCCGGAGCATAGCTATCAATGTGCAGAGCATAGCTATCAATGGACAGAGCATAGCTATCAATGGACAGAGCATAGCTATCAATGTGCAGAGTATAGCTATCAATGGACAGAGCATAGCTATCAATGTGCAGAGCATAGCTATCAATGGACAGAGCATAGCTATCAATGTGCAGAGCATAGCTATCAATGGACAGAGCATAGCTATCAATGGACAGAGCATAGCTATCAATGTGCAGAGCATAGCTATCAATGGGCAGAGCATAGCTATCAATGGACAGAGCATAGCTATCAATGGACAGAGCATAGCTATCAATCGGCAGAGCATAGCTATCAATGGACAGAGCATAGATAGAAAGGGACAGCATAGCTAGAAATAGATCCTTCTATTTCTAATGCTGTCTGTTGTTATTGTACGCATCAATATTAATTAAGCTTAAACAGAAGTTCTGGTAGTGAGGATTTTCATTGCTGATTATCAATACAGCCTACATCTCTTCAGACTTTTAAATGGGCTCTATTCAGGGCACTTGATTATCCTGTTTGATCTTAATCATAGCAGTCCATCACCCCCATATTGATTCATTACCACAACTTACAATACACAGTAATGAGACTGAAATCGAAACATTGAAATTTATCGATTTATGTTGCATACTTAGAGTTGTATTTCTATTGGTGCATTATTAAAGGTGAATAGACAACTCAAACGTCACATTCCTAAATTTCATTCCTAAATTTGTTACTATGACAACAAGTGTTCCAGTTTGGAAACTAAAGACAGCAACAGACTTGTATTAATATAAATGGCCCAAGGGCCACAGTGCTCACCTAGCTGCTGAGGAACTGTAAACATGCTTAAATTAATTAATGCACAACAACCATCATTGGTCCATCTGGTAACCATAACTCTTACCATAGACAGATGACAATGGTCCTTATCATTATTGACCAATGCAGCAATCATCCTTACCACTAATACAACAAGAGCTCCGCAAACGGTGATAATATGACAACATGATGACAAATCAATAAATGAGAGCTAACCACCCTATCAAGTTTCAAAGCAATCCGATAAATGGTAATGGAGTTATCATCCGGAAACCAATTTTCAAGATGGACACCCTTGGCTGGCAGGCATTTTGGATTACCGTCGATTTCGATGAGTTACTTCTCCAGACCTAGTCCAAGTACCATATACTGGTGGCTGGCAACGATCTGAGATTTCGGATCATTGTCAATTTCGAAAGATTTCTACTGATATACATAGTCCAACCACCACCCTATGAAGTTTCAGTGATCTAATAAACAGTAACAGACTTATCATCCAGAACCCACTGTACCGCTTGTCCGGATGGCATCATCGCATAATATCCTGCCAAAATATTGGTGTTCTTGACACCTGACATTATTGACCCAGCAGATGACATTTACCAACTGGACGATGGTCACAATAAAAAAAAATTAGATGAGGAAATGCAAAAATATTGGCGTTATTGACATTATTGTCAAATGGGAAAGGTACCATTAATCAATGGAGCAGCCATCCCTGACATTATATACCCACCAGATGCCATTTACCAACGGGACAATGGTCACACTAAAGAAATTATATGAGGAAATGCAGGAATATTGATGTCATTGACATTATAAACCAATGGGGAAAGGTATGACTGCTCAATGGGCCAGACATCCCTGACATTATTTACCCACCAGATGCCATTTACCAACGGGACAATGGTCACAGTAAAGAAATTATATGAGGAAATGCAAGAATATTGATGTCATTGACATTATAGACCAATGGGGAAAGGTATGACTGCTCAGATAGGCAGCCATCCCGGACATTATTGACCCAGCAGATGACATTTACTAACGGGACAATGGTCACAGTAAACAAATTGGATGAGGAAATGCAAGAATATTGATGTCTGATTGACATTATTGACCAATGTGAACGGTACGATTGATCAATGGGGCAGCCATCCCTGACATTGACCCATCAGATGACATTTACCAAGGGGTCAATGGTCATAGTAAAAAATGTGGATGAAGAAATGCAGGAATATTGGTGTCATTGACATTATTTACCAACGAGAAAAGTACCATTGATCAATGAGGCAGCCATCACAGGCACTAATGATCAATAGTTTAATTGTCACAACAGTCTTCATGCGTTCATCTTTCTTATGACAGTAATCTTAGACTGTTTTCCTTATTTGGTGAATGAAAGCTGAGGTGGTCATCAACCTGTCTCTGTCTCCTCTGATCTTCTCTTCAAAAGATACTTCAATAGGCCAGAAGCTTCTCCTAGCCTGTTCATATCGCTGGCAGTACTACAAGAGATATTCTCTTTATTCTGCCTGCTGGCACTCACAAAGTGCAGAATCTGTAATCTTGAGATGGTGAAGATGTACATTGAGACGATTGTGAACAGTCCTCAATCTGAAGATACATGTCTGGTCCTACCTACTGGGGAACTTCTCCTGTGTACCAACTCACATAAAATCTCCAAAAGCTTGTGCTTTCTAATAGTACCCAGATTCTGCAACATCTCATTGGTTATTCCATCTGGTCCAGGAGACCCTGCTTTTCAGAACTTTCAAGCTTTTCTCCAACTCACTGATGGTCAGAAGGTCATCCATTCCCGCGGCATGTATTTGTGTGTCTCCGTTCCACTTTGCAGACTTCATTGCAGCTTTTTTACAACTCACTGGCACATCTAGATTGCTTACTTTCTGAAACATACAAGCAAAGTGTTCAGCAGCAGCCTCCTGTTTTAATTTCACAATCCTCTTTAAGAGTTATGTTCGGTACTCTGTGTTTTCATCGTTAAGCTGCTTCACAAGCCTCCAGATTTAAGCTTGAAGTTTTTTCTCTCCACGATTCTCTGGTGGCTCTGATTTTGGCTTTCAGATGATTTGTCTTGGATTGTTGGAGTCTCACATGGTTGGCTTTTGTTGGGACATTCTCTGCAATATCCCTTGCGTTGGACATTTCTTCGTGTAACTTTTGCAGAGACGTACTCCAGTAAGGTCTGTAGTTGTTCCTGGATCCCCTAGGAATGCATTTGCCAGCAGCAGAGAGTAAAGCAGACTTAAGCTCTTTAACAACTTTATTTATGGTTTGGTTTCTGACATCAATGTCTTTTTCCAATCTGTCACTTTCTTTCTGATATCTGTCCCAGTCTGCTTTCTTATAGTTCCATCGGTCAATCTCAACATCCATGTTAATGGTAATGAAAACAGGGCAGTGGTCACTGCCTCCAAGTTGTTCCCCAACAATACGCAAAGATTCTTGATGTAGATTTTCTGTCGAAAATGCTAGATCAGGAGAACTTGAGGTATGCCATCGTCTTGAGTAGAATGTAGGGGGGGGGGCGGGTTTGGGGGGGGGGGGGAGGAGAGGGGCATCTGCCTTATTCAAGAGAATCAGCTTCTGCTCATCCATCCAATTTTCAATGTCCTCACCCCTCCCTCCTATCAGTAGAATGATAGCCCCATAATAGGGAATGACTGTTGAGGTCACCAGCAACGATAGTTGAATATGGGTGAACTGGGATTTTTCCGGAGATTTAATGGTTGATTATTAGGGCAGTAATAGTTGACAACAGTGATAGGATGTTTCTCTGGAATTATCTTGATTGTGAGAATTTCAGGTCATTCCATGTCTCTCTAAACTTCAATGGCGTTTAGGTTATTCCGAACCAGAGTTATGACTCCTCCTTTATGTCTTCCATCCCTGTCAGATCTGAAGCACTGAAATACTCTTATACAGAATCTTCTGTTGGCATTTAGATGAGTTTCTTGGATACACGCGACATCTACGTCTTTCTCCTTGAGAATTTGGCTAAGCTCCATTTTCCTGTTAGAAACGCCTTCAGCATTCCATTGCATGATAGTCAGCGGTTTGCTTACTTGTTCTTTAGGTCTACGAACATTACCACCAGTAGCTTGGCTGGACCCCTTCGAGGCTGGGGGGCGGGGGGTGGTGCTGCACATGCCTGGCGGAAACTCAAACGGCGAGCACCATGACGGATATTCATAATATTAACTGTCATGAAAGATGAGTTGTTTAGTGCTATGGTTGGCCACTCGCTCCAAATATCTGGCTTGGTACCCAGATAAAGTGTTACACCCCTGTGCCCGACCCAAGATCAGAGATCTGAGATCTACTTTGAGGCCTAGCACTTGTTGCAGGGGGTCACAACAGTGACATTTACCAAAAGGGAAATGGTGAGGTCACAGTAACAAATTTGGATGTGGAAATGCAAACATATTGGCATGATTGACAACCAGGAAGAGTACCATTAATCAATAGGGCAGTCATCCCTGAAACTTGCCATTTTATTGAAGTGTACTAAAGGAATATTTCTGGCAAATCTGGTTTTAGTCCATTACCAATTTAGGAAATGTGACAGATTATTTTCCCCATAGGGTTCAATACTTAAAATGCTTTAAAGAGCCAGAGTTATGGCCCTTATTTCACATCGTGGCTACTTCATATTCATAGGTGTGGCCTCTATATTCATAGTCCAAATAATTATTTGACTGAAGAAACTGCTAAATTTGATTTTAATCCATCAAAAATTGAGGAAACAAATGGATTTTCACCATAGGGTTCAATAGATTAATGCTTAATAACCAGAGTTATGGCCCTTGTTTAAAATGCATACTCTTTATATTCATAGTTCAAATAGATATTTGAAATGAACCCGAGTTATGGCCCTTGTTTAAGGGCGTGGTCACTTCATATTCATGTTGCCTAAAGGAACATATCTACCAAATTCAGTTGTAATCCATCTATAAATGACGAAACATGCAACAAATGTATTTTCCCCATACTATTCAATACTTTGAAAACATGGCAAGGGACATAACTCTCTATTTGTGGGTGTAGCCACTTCATATTCCCAACCCAAATAGATATTGTCTAATGGAACATATTTGCCGATTTGGGTTTTAATCCATCGATAAATGACGAAACATGGCACAAACATATTTTCCCCATAGGCTTCAATACTTAAAAACGCATTAATGAACCAGAGTTATGGCCCTTGTTTGAGGGTGTGGCCACTTCATCCTTATAGCCCCAATAGATATTGCCTAAAGTAACATCAAATTTGGTCTTAATCTGTTAATAAATGACGAAACGTGGCACAAACATATTTTCCCCATAGGCTTCAATACTTAAAAACGCATTAATGAACCAGAGTTATGGCCCTTGTTTGAGGGTGTGGCCACTTCATCCTTATAGCCCCAATAGATATTGCCTAAAGTAACATCAAATTTGGTCTTAATCTGTTAATAAATGGTGAAATGTGTCACAAACGTATTTTCCCCATAGGCTTCAATACTTTGAAAATATAGCAAGGGCCATAACTCTGCTATTTCTGGTCATGGTCTCTTAATCTTCATAGTTCAAATAGATATTGCCAAAAGGAACATATCTGCCAAATTTGGTTTTAATCCATCAACAAACGGCGAAACGTGCCACAATTGTTGACAGACGACCGACAGACAAATCGCAATTGTATAAGCTCACCTGGGTGAGCTAAAAATACTAAGCGTGGTCATATTACCCCGACTGGTAGTAGCAGCGCAGACATTCAGACATTTGACATGTCTGAGGTCAAGGTGAGTTTGATACAAATCTAGATTTGGAAATGCAAAATACAAAAAATTTTAACCCAAATCACGTCAGTGTAACACGATGTCTTGTTGATTGATCGATTGAATTTTGCGCCTTTCATTGAAATTTATCATAATTTTTCATGACTACCAGTACATTTCACAATATTGTGTAAATAACAAGAAACTGGCATATGTCATCACTGCTAGGCAACGTTGCTGCAGTGCAAGTGTGTGTAATAATATACTGTTAACATCTTACGGCGGTACCGCGTATCTTTACAACACGAGTGGGATATAAAATGATAAGCACAGGTTTAATGAATGTTATGTAATAGATTATAAGCTTGCTGATGTCATAGAGATGATTGCCAGGACATACACCATCTTTATTCTCGTTCATGACCTCGGAGTGTCACGGTCACACTTATTGTCAAATATACAGCTTTCTCGTGTTTCATGGACTGTTGGACTATGAGCAGTCGAGCTCGGTGCCATGAATTCGTCCTTACAACTTAAGAAATAGTTAACAAATCACTTAATGGACAGTCAGCCAGACTATTTTTTTTTGAAATACAAGTCAGTATAGACAATAGATTCAAATTAAATATGGCGTACAATAGTTATAATGAATATGCCACCCTGATAGTGCATGCTGGGTACATAGCAATGACATCAATAAATGGCCTGTATCTCAAATGCAAATGATATTATTTATTGGTGCATGGTAACATTAATTTCAGTAGATTCATGGAGTTGCTGACAGTTGCAGGTGCAGTGCACATGTACTCACTCCATGCCGTATAAGCGGAGATTTAGTCAGTCCATCACATTTTCTCTACATATCACTCTGGACACTCATAACTACCTACAATGTGAACGTACCTGACAAATACAGGTCAATGTGAATGTACCTGACAAATACAGGTCAATGTGAACGTACCTGACAAATACAGGTCAATGTGAGCGTACCTGACAAACACAGGTCAATGTGAACGTACCTGACAAATACAGGTCAATGTGAGCGTACCTGAGAAATACAGGTCAATGTGACTGTACCTGACAAATACAGGTCAATGTGAGCGTACCTGACAAATACAGGTCAATGTGAGCGTACCTGACAAATACAGGTCAATGTGAGCGTACCTGACAAATACAGGTCAATGTGAGCGTACCTGACAAATACAAGTCAATGTGAGCGTATCTGACAAATACAGGTCAATGTGAACGTCTAATGTATAGCAAGCTCTCAACATGTAAACAGGCACTAAATAGGTTTCAGAAAGAAAGTGGCTCATATATAAAGTACATGTGACTGTATAAAGTACATGTGACTATATAAAGTACATGTGACTATATAAAGTACATGTGACTATATAAAGTACATGTGACTATATAAAGTACATGTGACTATATAAAGTACCTGTGACTATATAAAGTACATGTGACTATATAAAGTACCTGTGCCTATATAAAGTACATGTGACTGGTACATTTTCGTGACATTGTGTTTTTGTTGATCATGCATTATTTATATGCCAGAATATTGATGCAACAAGAATGAGTCATTCCAGTGGGAAATTAAAATTATATATATTCTCTTGGCCCACAAATGGACATTCACTAAGGGAAAATGTCAATGGAGGATTGCAGTTTATCCATCCATCATATGACAACATAATCTGCAACAATGTGAGGTGTACGATGACTTCATAATCAATTACCTCATAAATGACGTAGATAAGTTCATCACGAATGCTTAATTGATGACGGGCTAAGTGTTGTACAAAGGGTATGTCTTAACTATTTAATAAACATGCTGTTGAATATTTTGAAACTAATTTGACTACAGCCATAGGCAGCAACAGCACCAAGTCAAATTAGTTTCAAAATATACAACAACTTATCTGTATAGTTTTCTGGAAATTGATAGTCAGGGATTGATTGATCCCAACACAGGCGAAGTGTGGGTGGAACTTATCTAAAGCATAGCTGAAACTGGATTGCTCCATTTTTTTACCATTAAGTGGTGAACTAGTAATCAATCATATCATATCATATATGTCCAGATCAATGTACAAAATGCAAATATTCTCAAATGTAAGTATATACATATATTTCTACAAGGAATTTCATTTCAATGAAACAGTTTGACATTAACGAGGACACATAATTCTGATTAATTATCAGATCTATTGTAATTAAATTATTGATGCTGTTCTCTATAATGACGAGGCTACTGGTTGCTAACAATGTAGAAGAAAGCAGGAGGTATCTGCTCTTAGTTCCTTCAGGATCAAGTTTCTTGTCTAACTAGCATGACTGATAGCGAATCATTAGCACTTGTGAGTGAAAGTTGGAATCACTAAGAAAGATCATGATCAGTAAACACATTTACATCACAGAAACCATAGCAATACACATGTCTACATAAATATCTAAAGTTAGGATTAAAATTTAAAGACATAATACTGGGAGTTGTTATTGACTTTAAAACAGATTTTGCTGATATTATTTTCAGATTAATTGGCATGTTTCATATTATGCCTATGTTCCTGGAATGAATTGTGCTGTGAATTTAGATAGAACAGTGTTAATGTCAATATGACTGTGATGGTCTCTTTATCTGGTCTGAATGTACTGATTACTGACCTGGACAACAAGCAGGTATCTTGATGTTAACAGCTGGGGTTCTGTAATATGAATGTAGGAAATTATTCACTGACATTACACTGCTGTAATACACCAGGACATTATCCACTGACATTACACTGCTGTAATACACCAGGACATTATCCACTGACATCACACTGCTGTAATACACCAGGACATTATCCACTGACATTACACTGCTGTACTACACCAGGACATTATCCACTGACATTACACTGCTGTAATACACCAGGACATCATCCACTGACATTACACTGCTGTAATACACCAGGACATTATCCACTGACATTACACTGCTGTAATACACCAGGACATTATCCACTGACATTACACTGCTGTACTACACCAGGACATTATCCACTGACATTACACTGCTGTAATACACCAGGACATTATCCACTGACATTACACTGCTGTAATACACCAGGACATTATCCACTGACATTACACTGCTGTAAAACACCAGGACATTATCCACTGACATTACACTGCTGTACTACACCAGGACATTATCCACTGACATTACCCTGCTGTAACACACCAGGACATCATCCACTGACATTACACTGCTGTACTACACCAGGACATTATCCACTGACATTACACTGCTGTAATACACCAGGACATTATCCACTGACATTACACTGCTGTAATACACCAGGACATTATCCACTGACATTACACTGCTGTAATACACCAGGACATTATCCACTGACATTACACTACTGTAGTACACCAGGATATTATCACCTGACATTACACTGCTGTAATACACCGGGACATTATCACCTGACATTACACTGCTGTAATACACCAGGACATTATCACCTGACATTACACTGCTGTAATACACCAGGACATTATCCACTGACATTACCCTGCTGTAATACACCAGGACATTATCCACTGACATTACACTGCTGTAACACACCAGGACATCATCCACTGACATTACACTGCTGTACCACACCAGGGCATTATCCACTGACATTACACTGCTGTAATACACCAGGACATTATCCACTGACATTACACTGCTGTAATACACCAGGACATTATCCACTGACATTACACTGCTGTAATACACCAGGACATTATCCACTGACATTACTCTGCTGTACTACACCAGGACATTATCCACTGACATTACACTGCTGTAATACACCAGGACATTATCCACTGACATTACACTGCTGTAATACACCAGGACATCATCCACTGACATTACACTGCTGTAATACACCAGGACATTATCCACTGACATTACACTGCTGTAATACACCAGGACATTATCCACTGACATTACACTGCTGTACTACACCAGGACATTATCCACTGACATTACACTGCTGTAATACACCAGGACATTATCCACTGACATTACACTGCTGTAATACACCAGGACATTATCCACTGACATTACACTGCTGTAAAACACCAGGACATTATCCACTGACATTACACTGCTGTACTACACCAGGACATTATCCACTGACATTACCCTGCTGTAACACACCAGGACATCATCCACTGACATTACACTGCTGTACTACACCAGGACATTATCCACTGACATTACACTGCTGTAATACACCAGGACATTATCCACTGACATTACACTGCTGTAATACACCAGGACATTATCCACTGACATTACACTGCTGTAATACACCAGGACATTATCCACTGACATTACACTACTGTAGTACACCAGGATATTATCACCTGACATTACACTGCTGTAATACACCGGGACATTATCACCTGACATTACACTGCTGTAATACACCAGGACATTATCACCTGACATTACACTGCTGTAATACACCAGGACATTATCCACTGACATTACCCTGCTGTAATACACCAGGACATTATCCACTGACATTACACTGCTGTAACACACCAGGACATCATCCACTGACATTACACTGCTGTACTACACCAGGGCATTATCCACTGACATTACACTGCTGTAATACACCAGGACATTATCCACTGACATTACACTGCTGTAATACACCAGGACATTATCCACTGACATTACACTGCTGTAATACACCAGGACATTATCCACTGACATTACTCTGCTGTACTACACCAGGACATTATCCACTGACATTACACTGCTGTAATACACCAGGGCATTATCCACTGACATTACACTGCTGTAATACACCAGGACATTATCCACTGACATTACACTGCTGTAATACACCAGGACATTATCACCTGACATTACACTGCTGTACTACACCAGGACATTATCCACTGACATTACACTGCTGTAATACACCAGGACATTATCACCTGACATTACACTGCTGTAATACACCAGGACATTATACACTGACATTACACTGCTGTAATACACCAGGACATTATCCACTGACATTACACTGCTGTAATACACCAGGACATTATCTACTGACATTACACTGCTGTAATACACCAGGACATTATCCACTGACATTACACTGCTGTAATACACCAGGACATTATCCACTGACATTACACTGCTGTAATACACCAGGACATTATCCACTGACATTACACTGCTGTAATACACCAGGACATTATCACCTGACATTACACTGCTGTACTACACCAGGACATTATCCACTGACATTACACTGCTGTAATACACCAGGACATTATCACCTGACATTACACTGCTGTAATACACCAGGACATTATACACTGACATTACACTGCTGTAATACACCAGGACATTATCTACTGACATTACACTGCTGTAATACACCAGGACATTATCCACTGACATTACACTGCTGTAATACACCAGGACATTATCCACTGACATTACACTGCTGTAATACACCAGGAGATTATCCACTGACATTACACTGCTGTAATACACCAGGAGATTATCCACTGACATTACACTGCTGTAATACACCAGGATATTATCACCTGACATTACACTGCTGTACTACACCATTCATTAACTCTCTGACTGCTACAAGCCACCAAACAATAATTTCAATGGGCAATAACTCAGGACCTGCTGAATATTTTGAAAACAATTTAACTGAAAGTTGTTGGTCGCCTAGCCACCAACAACTGTCAGTCAAATTGTTTTCAAAATATTCAGCATGTCTAGATTTAAACCCCATGAAAAATGTAATCTGCAGAAAGTCAGCAGGCGGACAGTTAATTAATGTAATTCTACCAAATGATGTAATTTACTAAATGTGTGTATGATTATGTTATTCTGCAGCTGTAGTAGTAGAAACATCCTACAGATGCAATCAGTACTTCTTCACTTTTGCCCACTGTGTCTTGTCCTCAGCCAAAATCGTTAGCTTCCTCAGGTCAATTCTTGATTTGACTGTACCGAGTCCTGCTTTCTGGAGGTCACCTCGTAGCACGCCTAACAGATCTGTGCAATGACATCTTCTCCTGGCTTTGTATTTGCTGGTTCCCAGTAGGGAGAATCCAAATGCTGTCTGTGTTGGTGTGGCCCCTGATATCCTTAGCACATGGCTAAGCATGGACAATCTTTGCTGGGCGACTTTTACAGACAGCGGCGATGTATCACACATCTTGCATAGCACATCATTTGAAATTATGCTGTCTGGCCATCGGTGTCCAGTGATGGTGCATAGGTGTTTGCGGTGGCATGCATCAAGTTTATCTAGAGATGCCTTTGGAGCTTCCCAGCTGTTACAGGTATACAGCATATAGGATGCGCTGGTTGCATTGTATAAATGTAGTCCTTTTGTGAAGGGCATCTTTTATCTATGAATCCATAGCTTCCAGAAGGACTGGAAAGCTATGTTCCCCATGACGCTGCGGGCAGCAATGTCAGCAGTACTACAAAGCAGTGAGCCCAGGATTTTACTTTTCCTCCCTGGTTCACCACCACGAAGCGGATCGTCATTTTCTTTGTTTCATGCTTTGTAGATAGGTATATGTGGGTGAACTCTGTTTTGGATTCATTCATAAAGAGATTCTCAATTTTTCATTTGCTTGCAGCTATCGGGAGAAGTTTGTCAGGAGGTTTCTTTTCCTCATCTATGAAGTCCACATCATCGGCATATTCCATCTCTAGCGGCATACCCAGTATTGACACTGGGGGGTTTGGTCTTGTGGAATTTTCCAGCACGGATTTCAATGCAGCAGCAAGGTAACAGGTGAAAAGCACAGGGGATAGATGACCTCCTTGTGGTGAGCCAATTGATGTCTCAAATGCTGCAGACTTCACCGACTTGACTCGTACTCTCAGCTTGGTGTCTGCAAGCAGTAGTCTCACTAGTTGTAGCTCATCTTCATTGCAACTCACCTAGGCGTAGTACATCTTGGATCTTTGAGCATTTAATTGTGTCGAAGGCTCGTGACATGTCAATGCCCATCTTGTGGAAATCCCAGTGTTTGGACATGACTACCGACACAAGCATGCGGTGAGCCCATACAATGTCTGCGCAGTTGTGTCCACGTTTAAAGCCACTGACATAATCTGGTGAAGTCATGGATCTTGTCTTGGGTGTGGCATAGAGTAACATTGGATAAGACGTTACCAAATATTGACAGGTATATGGATAGTATATATTACAATTTTAATGCTTGAATTTGGCCAAAAATTTAAATTTTAGCCTAGAAAATGTTCATTTGCCAGTGATTAAAAGACTATTTAAAAAAATTTATCAATAGAATCACTTCTTAGAGCCAGTCATTTCTGTGGTAAATCTTCAAACATAGTCTTTTCTCGGTTTGTAAATAGAGATTCATTAAAAAAGTAATTTCAATTTTCTTGG
The DNA here is from genome assembly GCA_034401795.1 of Chaetoderma sp. LZ-2023a. NCBI lineage: Eukaryota > Metazoa > Mollusca > Caudofoveata > Chaetodermatida > Chaetodermatidae > Chaetoderma > Chaetoderma sp. LZ-2023a. The sequence goes on from CM067374.1 coordinate 17,364,289, forward strand.
CCATTAAAAGTATTAAACAGTATATATTGAAGAATACCTAAACAAATTTATTTGAAAATTGTTGCTGCCACAGGTTTTATTCAAATTCATGAATATTTTAATAAACCACAAGACCTTAAGGCCCATTCAGAAGGTCAATAAAGTCACGAATGCTTTATGGGACACTGCGTTGATGATTATAAACATATTTTCACTATAAGACAGCCTAAGACAGACAATCAATCGCTTAATACACGAGCTCCATTTCTAACTATGCCCTGCCCATTTCTAACTATGCCCTGGCCATTTCTAGCTATGCCCTGGCCATTTCTAACTATGACCTGGCCATTTCTAGCTATGCCCTGCCCATTTCTAGCTATGCCCTGCCCATTTTTAACTATGCCCTGGCCATTTCTAGCTATGCCCTGGCCATTTCTAGCTATGCCCTGCCCATTTCTAGCTATGCCACGGCCATTTCTAGCTATGCCCCACCCATTTCTAGATATGTCCCGCCCATTTCTAACTATGCCCTGGCCATTTCTAGCTGTGCCCTTCCCATTTCTAGTTATGCCACGCCAATTTCTAGCTATGCCCCACCCATTTCTAGCTAAGCTCTGCTCACTTTTTATGAATAATGGAATGAAGTTAAAAACTGAATTCCAAGAATTTTAATTTCAAGATAACAATACAGGTAAGCTGTTGCTATAAGCAGGTAAGCAGTTGCACAGAAAACACCGCACCAACACACTGTACCAACACACCACACCAACACACCGCATCAACACACCGCACCAACACATCACAACAACACACCACAACAGTACACCACAGTAAAACACTGCACCAACACAATGCACCAACACACCGCACCAACACACCGCAGCAACACACTGTACCAACACAATGCACTAACACACTGCACCAACACACCACAACAACACATGGTGGGACACCAACACACAACACCAACGCAATGCACCAACACACCATACCAACAAACGACACCAACACACCATAACAACACACTGCAACAACACACTGCATGAACACACCACACCAACACACAGCACTGCACCAACACACTGCACCAACACACTGTACCAACACACCACAAAAACACACAACACCACAACAACACACCGCACCAACACAATGCACCAATAAACCACACCAACACACCGTACCAACACACCACATCAACACACCGTACCAACACACTGGACCAACACACTGTATCAACACATCGCAACCAACACACTGTACCAACACACCACACCAACACACCACATCAGCACACTGCATCAACACACCACAGCAACACATGACACCGCACCAACACACTGCACCAACACACCACAGAAACACACTATATAAAAAAAAAAACTAACACACTGCACCAACACACCACAACAAAAAATGGAAATGTACCAACACACCACAACAACAAAATGAACCAACACACCGTACCAACACACGACACCAACACACCATAGCAACACACCGCACCAACACACTGCATGAACACACCACACCAACACACAGCACAACACCAACACACTGCCCCAACACACTGTACCAACACAGCACAACAACAAACGACACCACCCCAACACATCACACCAACACAATGCACCAACACACCGTATCAACACATGAAACCAACACACCATACCAACAAACGACACTGTACCAACACACTTCACCAACACACCGTACCAACACACCACAACAAACACAGCACCACACCAACACATCGCACCAACACACTGCACCAACCCATCGTACCAACACACTGTACCAACACACGGCACCAACACACCATACCAACACATGGCACCAACACACCATACCAACACATGACACTGCACCAACACACTGCACCAACACACTGTACCAACACACCACACCAACACACCGTACCAACCCACCACACCAACACAATGCACCAACATACCGCAGCAACACACCATAGCAGCACACCGCACAAACACACTGTACCAACACAGCACGACAACACACTGCACCAACACACCGCACCAACACAATGCACCAAGACACTGCACCAACACACCGTACCAACACACTGTACCAACACACCGCACCAACACATGGCACTGCACCAACACACCATACCAACACATGGGACCAACACACCGCACCAACACATGGCACTGTAACAACACACTGCACCAACACACCATATAACACACCGTACCAACACACCATACCAACACACCATACCAACACACTGTACCAACACACGGCACTGCACCAACACACTGCACCAACACACCGTACCAACACACCACGACAACACACGGCACCACACCAACACACCGCACCAACACAATGCACCAACACACCACACCAACACACCACATCAACACACTGCACCAACACACAGTGCCAACACACCGCACAAACACACTGCACCAACACACCACACCAACACACCGCACCAACATTCCACACGTTTATTTAGATTTAGTAGTCAACGGTCACATGTTGATCCTGGTACAAGAGGAAAGATGTGCATCTTGTTTTTTGTTTTTTTCATCACCATACGGTATTGCCACCAAACTAAATCTATTTAAACTCTACCATGTGAATATGATGTGAGCTATTTATGAGAATGAGAACGTGCAAAATTCCTCAGAATTCTTGTTTTCTCAAACGTTGCGCAGAACATAGTTGATGCTCATAGTTATGGGTTCATAAGACGCTCACAACCACGATATTGATGCAGAAAATTTCAGGATAATTTTACCAAATTTAATATTCAGCACATGCATTTACCGCGTCTCACTATGATTTTTTAGAGTTTGTTTAAAAAACTTAATTAACTCTTTAACCCTCGAATTTGTTTTTAAAATTTCAATTTTTTTGATAGAAACTGTCCATTTGCAGACCAAGAAAGGACTAGTTCTGAAGATTTACCACTGGAATGATTATCGAGCCAGTCATTTCAGTGCTAGATTTTCAAAAATAGTCTTCTCTTGGTCTGCAAATGGACATTTCGCAAGACCACTGACGAAGCCATTTTGGCTGATATGAGTGTTAAAAGGTTAAAACCAATTCGTACACGGATAACATAAATTGATGCTATGATAACTTAGCGGGATATAAGAAGATAAGGAGTTGAAATATTTAAATAAAGCACTAGAAATAGTTCACATTAAAACCATCTTATGCTGTCCAAGCAAAATAAATCTCTGTTGGAATTTCACAAATCATTTAGACAATTCACGGGATAATTGAACCTTATGTTTAGAATTCCTTTACTCCTGTCATACTCCATGTTTCTATTTTGTCCATTAAGGATATGTTAATTTTCATCTTAAAAATATATTTGCTAGAAGCTGTTGGTGTCTAAGACTGCAACCGCTAGCTTTCAACAAAATCATTTTCAAAATGTACCCAAAGATTACAGCATTGACTTATAACAAAACTCGTCCAATTTTGTGGTAATGTACCTGTGAAATCGTTAAAAATCATGCTGTCTTGAAGTGAACGGAAATCAAAGTTCCGGTTTGTCATTAAATATTAACAGATATTCACAGCCTCTAATGGTGGAATGACGCACATCTGCATAACCAAGTAATCATGGCAGTCTACAAAGTGACAAATCACTTCACAGTGGAATCTACTCTTATTAAGAAGATAAAAATAGAAACCCGTTGTTCAAAGGATTTTAGAGTGTGTGTGTGTGTGTGTGTGTGTGTGTGTGTGTGTGTGCGTGTGCGTGTGCGTACGTGTGCGTGCATGCGTGCGCATGTGCGTGAGTGCGTGCGTGTGTGCATGTGGTTGTGGTGTGTGCGTGCGTGCGTGCGTGCGTGCATGCGTGTGTGTGCTTGCATATGTGTATGTGTGCATGCGTGTGTACATGTGTGCATGCGTGCATGTGTGTGTGCGTGCGTGCGTGTGTGTGTGTGCATGCGTGCGTGCATGCATGTGTGTGTTCGTGTATATGTTTGTGTGTGCTTGCATGTGTGTATGCGTTGCTGTGCATGACTGTATACTATTATCACTTTCACCAATGAATTCCCCATATCTCATTTTCAAAGCATCCATTGAAATTAATTTCAAAATATACCACAGAGTAAGTTTTATATTGTAAAGAGCATACTTTTTCAGGGATTAGTAATTGTTTAAAACATTTTTGAAAATTTTAATAATATCTCAGGAATCCTATGAGGTAGAATAATCAAATTTAGCACATACATTCATGAGTGAGTAGAAATAGTTTGGGATCAAATCAAACATTGAGGTCACAGGGTCACTTAATGCATTCTGGAATACACATTTTCATCAAAAGCTCTGCAATGGAAGAAAGTAGAAATACCAAATCAGTAAAATTATGTGCAGCCCGAAATACGTATTTTTAGCCATAAATCGGGAACGCAAGTCAAGTATATAGAATCACCAAATTTGGCACACATTTTGATATTATATGTGGATAGAAGTTATACATATTTTAGGACAAAGCTTCAAGATTCAAGATTCAAGATTATTTATTTTCGTATTTAGTCGTCAGTATGAGAGATTACAACAGGCAGTCCACCAAAGGCAAGCCTATGAAGTGGTGGACCCCTAACATCATATATAATAGGATGTAACATAAACAAACATATATTACGTGATACTATATGAACAGTAGGATACAACAGTAAAACAGGACAATTACATTTATGAACATAAAGGGATGGAAGGTGGGAGAGGGATGGGGGGGGGGGAGCTCATCTATTATATATTACCTTATTATTATTATTATTATTATTATTATTATTATTATTATTATTATTATTATTATTGCTCCTATACAGTTTTACATTAGATGTTTTGTTCTGGTGAACAGGTGCCTTGAATAGTTAGACTGCATCATAGCTCATTATAGGATTAATAATGCTAAAAGAAGTTGGCATGCCTCCAGATCAAGACAGTAAATTAACATGTTTATCAGTGAGAAGTGCTCCGCTGAACACTCCGAGCACAATCGGATTGGAAGACACCACTACTTTGGGAAGCAATGTCTTCCATCACTGTGCCCAGAATGCCAAACAGGACACCTCAGCTCACTCCGGAAGCATGCCAAGTAGTTCCAGAGCTGTGCTGTGCAATGGCCATGGTGGTGGTGGTTAGTGGTGTGGTTTCTAGTAGGTGTCAATAATTATGTCTTGATGAATTTTTTGGATGATTTTAATGTGAGAATTTGTGTACGTATGTCTGTATCTGTATGATTCCATAATTGTATTGCTTGGTAGGATGGTGTTCGTGTAGCTGCCTCTGTTCAGTGGTATGTGACGTATAGGTTGGAACTTGTTCTTGTGTTGTGCGTATGTATGTCTGCATATATTGAAAAAAGATTGGATAGAGTTGAGGGTAGGTTGCCATTGTGGTAGTCCTTTAGAATTGTGTATAATTGAACTCTTCCAATGTCTTCAAGTTTTAGGATTTTGTTACTTTTGACGGTATCTTGTCCCCCTGCTGTTTGCGAAAATAGTTTGATAGATTGCTTTTGTAGTGATTTTATTTTTTTAGTTTATTTTGATATGTATTGCTCCAGATAGCATTGCAGTAGGTTATGTGTGGAAGTATCAATGTGTTATACAGAGTTTTTAAGATATAAGGTGGAAGATATGACTTGAGTCTGTGCATGATATCAATATTCCTCACTACCTTGGATGTGATTATCTCTATGTGCTTCTCCCAGATTAAATGTTTGTCCAAATAGACTCCTAGGAATTTGATATACTCGGCCTCCTCTATTTCTTGATTGTCTATGTAATGTTTTGGGAGAGCACCTTCTTCAGGTTGGCTAGATCTTGTAAATAGTATAAAGTTAGTTTTGTTAACATTTAGAGATAATTTATTAATTTTGAACCAATTTATAATTTTTTCCACTTCATTATTTACATTTGTGTATAGAGTATTTATATCCTTATGTCTACCAAAGACAGTGGTATCATCTGCAAATAGTATTAATGAAAGTTGGTTAGTGGCATTGGGTAAATCATTCATGTATAGTAAGAACAGTAGGGGTCCAAGGATTGAACCCTGAGGTACACCGCAGACTAATTTCTTGTTTCCTGAAATAGCACCATTAAAGTGAACATATTGAATCCTGTCAGTCAAATAATTTTGACTCCAATCCAAAGCGATGCCTCTTATACCGTAATGTGATAATTTTTTCAATAAGATTTCATAGTCAAGTGTCGAATGCCTTAGAAAGATCCAGGAACACCCCAAGTGTATGTTCTTTATTTTCCAAGGACTCAGATATTTTTTCTATCATATCCACAACGGCAAGCATAGTAGTGTTTTTCTCTGAAACCATATTGAGATTTGTAGAAAGTTGAATATCTATTTAGATAATTAACAATTCTGTTGTAATATAATGTTTCCAGGAGTTTCGAAAAAAGTGGAAGCACTGAGACTGGTCTGTAGTTAGTAAAATCAGATGGATCTTTAGCCTTATAAATAGGTGTTAATCGTGCTATTTTTAGTCACGATAGGAATATACCTTGTGAGAGTGAGAGATTGCAGATGTGATTTACTGCGGTGAGTATTTCTGTTATACAGTGTTTACTGATTTTCCATTTAAAGTTGTCAATACCTGCACTTTTAGTCGGGTTAATTTGCATCAAGATTTTATAGATTTCTTCTTCATCTGTTGGTGGTAGGAACATTGAGTGATGGTAGCTGCCTGACAAATAGTCTTGTATATTTTTGGCTGAACTGGATTGAATTTTTTGTGATAGGTTAGGTCCAATATTAATAACGTTTTCATTGAATTTGTCTACTATCTCATTTTTATCTGTTATAACTGTGTTATTACTAATGAACCGCGCTGTTTCCAAGCTGCTTTTTTGTTTATTCAATAGTGATTTAATTAATTTCCATGTTTCCTTTATATTATCTTTTTGCTCATCAAATTTATAATGGTAATAGTTTATTTTTGCTGTCCTAACAATTCTGTTCAGTTTATTTCTATATTTCTTAAACTGAGTATCATTGTACACAGTCGGGTGCTTAGTAAAGGTTAAACACAGCTTGTTCTTCTTATGGCAGGCAGCTATCAATCCTCTTGTTAGCCATGAGGTTTAGTCGGATTTTGCATAAATTTCTTAACTATTTTTAGTGGAAATGCAGCTTCATAGGCATTAGTACATATATAGTGGAATGTGTTGTAGGCATCTTCACATGTCTCGCAGTTGGTCACCTGATTCCAATTTATGTTCACCAAACTGTTTCTAAACTTTTCTATGTTCTCATTTCTAAAATCTCTACATGTTGTTTCCTCTTTTTCGAATAACTGTGTTACATTTGATGTTCTGTTCCGGTGAACAGGTGCCTTGAATAGTTAGACTGCAGCACAGCTCATAATAGGATTAATAATCCTAAAAGAAGTTGGCATGCCTCCAGGTCAAGACAGTAAGTTAACATGTTAATTAGTGTGAAGTGCTCCGCTGAGCACTCCGAGCACAATCGGATTGGAAGGCACCGCCTCTTTGGGAAGCAATATCTTCCATCACCATGCCCAGAATGCCCAACAGGACACCTCAGCTCACTCCGGAAGCATGCCAAGTCATTCCAGAGCTGTGCTGTGTAATAATGGCCATGGTGGTGGTGGTTAGTGGTGTGGTTTCTAGTAGTTGTCAATAATTATATTTTTGATGAATTTTTTGGATGATTTTAATGTGAGAATTTGTGTACGTCATCAAAGATCTAGGTCACGGCATAGCAAAGTGCATAGGCCTACTGGAATACACATTTTTCGCGATAACTCTGAAATCCAAAAAGGTTAAGAATCACCAGCTTTAGCACATGCCATCATCTTGCAACAGTTTATCATTGCTTTGAGTTTGAGCTCAATGGATCAACTATTGTCAAGTCAGAGCGCGAAGGCGTGAGTCAGCATCTCCCTCGAGTGCGTTCTAATTAATATTGTAACGTCTCTGCCTTAAATGTACATCGACCTGTGTTTATTATTGTCATGCATACATTAGCAGCTATATTTCTGCACTTTTCTTTGGTGTTTTTATGAAAATAATTTGCAAACATGCCATTTAATGATGTTCAATGAACCATGAAAAGTAGGTCACGCAGAGCTACATTTGATAAATGACACACCTTTAGGCTCTGATATACATATATACTTATATGTGAAAATTTTTGGAAACTGCATTAATATGGACAACCACAATTTCCAATGATCAGTGAACCATGAAAAGTATGTCATTGTGATATACTGTTGGCATGTGACACAACAGCAGCCTAGGACCGAGTTTACACCGTAAGTAGAATAGCTACTCCAGTTACTAGAGTAGTGCCTAAATGGCTAGAATACCTACTCGATGCTACCCATCTAGCAACAAATCAATGTAAATTAAACACGTGGTCATTTAGCCGAGGGCTACTGATCCCATGCTGATCTAGCCTAGAGTACGTACCAGAGTTTTCACCTAAACTCGCTATACGATGCATCCATACACCAGGTTTGGTAACTGTAGGCCAGCCTGGACACGAATAATTTATTGTGTTCAATGGACCACTAAAAGTAAGTCACACTGACCTACTTATCATACCGGACACATCCTTGGGCTATGATGCATGCATGTACCAAGTTTGATGATTATGCATGGGCACAAGGACAAAGCCTGGATACAGTGGCTTTTCTGGGGGTATAAATCCCCACTTTTGCAGGTGTATAACAAGAGGCTCTGAAGGGTTTGTGTCGCTCACCCTGAACAGCAATATCTGAAGTGCTTAGCAATACACTGCAGGGTTCCTTCCAGAACACTGCTTAAAATTAGGTAAGCCATTCAGAACTAGTCTTGTAAATGATTTACTGAAAATACCAGAAAATACAAAATGGTGACGGAGCAAATTGCCAAAACCGACCTTTGGAGACCTGTAGAGAAAATTGTTCACAAGGAGGCAAGTTTAATTTTACCAGTGTTGAAATAACTCAGGCTCGATAAGTGAGCCTGAGATTCCATCTCTTACTTCGCAAAGGAATGTTGACTAAAGCAAAAACCTTAATTTCAATTTTCTTGACCATCAAGGAGTTAAATTTGAGTGACTCAAAATTGAAACATCTTAGCCCTTTCACCGATGAATTCCCGATATCTTAGTTCCATGGCAACTAAACAGTAAAACGAGTGAATATTTTGAAATTAATTTGACTGGGAGACATTGCTTCCCGAGGCAGCAACATCTGGTAAAATTAATTTCAAAATATTCAACAGAATAAGTTTTATATCGTAAAGAATTTACTTCTTCAGGGATTTGTCTGTGACAGAGTTACTCATGCATCTGCTCATATTTTCCTGATCCAAATTGCTACTAAACCCTTTAACAGTCAAGTCAGCCAAAAATCAATTCTGCTGTGGTCCTCTGAAATGTCCATTTGCTGACCAGGATACGATCTTTGAAAATTTATCACTGGAATGACTGGCTCGATTATCGAGCCAGTCATTCCAGCAGTAAATATTTTTTAATAGTTTTCTCAGCAAATGGACATTTTATAGGAATAAATTAAAATTTTTTTAAACAGATTCGATGATTAGAAGGTTAAGTTATTTTTTCCTTAACTTACTAACCTAAGCTATAATCTCCTTGTTCCACCATGTCTTTATGCTTAATCTACTAACCTAAGCTATAATCTCCTTGTTCCGCCATGTCTTTATGCTTAATCTACTAACCTAAGCTATAATCTCCTTGTTCCGCCATGTCTTTATGCTTAATCTATTAACCTAAGCTATAATCTCCTTGTTCCGCCATGTCTTTATGCTTAATCTACTAACCTAAGCTATAATCTCCTTGTTCCGCCATGTCTTTATGCTTAATCTACTAACCTAAGCTATAATCTCCTTGTTCTACCATGTCTTTATGCTTAATCTACTAACCTAAGCTATAATCTCCTGGTTCCACCATGATTTAATCCTTATCCTACTAACCTAAGCTATAATCTCCTTGTTCCACCATGTCTTTATGCTTAATCTACTAACCTAAGCTATAACCTCCTTGTTCTGCCATGTTTTTATCCTTAACCTACTAGCCTAAACTATAATCTCCTTAATACGGAAAAATTAATTACCTCTCAGGGATGTAGAAATTGTTTGAGTGTAGCTTTCATGACCATCTCGGTCACTTATTCAGCACTAACTGACGGTCGCTGGCAACGTCACTCTGGTCAGATCTTGTGGAATCACGTGACAGCATGGACTGGTAGACTGCTGGTATACAGTAGCCCTCATCTCTGTTCATGGGTGGTTGATTCTTGTAGATTTCTATGGCCTCTTTAACCTTCCATTTGAATAAGTTGGTCTCAGAGAACACCACATCAAAACCTACCACAATGCCATCAACACCTTAAGATCACAACTAGTAAGACCCAAAGATAAACTGACCACACACAGAACACACAGAATCCACTGGCCATGTCGTCCCCACCAGCAGTGCCTCTGTCATCAACATTGAGACCAACTTATTTAAATGGAAGGTTAAAGAGGCCATAGAAATCTACAAGCATCAACCAACCATGAACAGAGATGAGGGCTACCATATACCAGCAGTCTACCAGTCCATGCTGTCACGTGACTCCACAAGAACTGACCAGAGTGACATTGCCAGCGACCGTCAGTTAGTGCTGAAGAAGTGACCGAGATGGTCACAAAAACTACACTCAAACAATTTCTACATCACAGAGAGGTAACTAATTCTTCCTTATGAATCATTCTGGGATCGGGACCAACTTTTTCAGAATTATAATCTCCTTGTTCAGCCATGTTTTTATCCTTAATCTAATAACCTAAGTTATAATCTCCTTGTTCCACCATGTCTTTATGCTTAACCTACTAACCTAAGCGATAATCTCCTTGTTCCACCATGTCTTTATGCTTAACCTACTAACCTAAGCTATAATCTCCTTGTTCCGTCATGTCTTTATGCTTAACCTACTAACCTAAGCTATAATCTCCTTGTTCCATCATGTCTTTATGCTTAATCTACTAACCTAAGCTATAATCTCCTTGTTCCATCATGTCTTTATGCTTAATCTACTACCCTAAGCTATAATCTCCTTGTTCCACCATGTCTTTATGCTTAATCTACTAACCAAAGCTATAATCTCCTTGTTCTACCATGTCTTTATGCTTAATCTACTAACCTAAGCTATAATCTCCTGGTTCCACCATGATTTAATCCTTATCCTACTAACCTAAGCTATAATCTCCTTGTTCCGTCATGTTTTTATCCTTAACTTACTAACCTAAGCTATAATCTCCTTGCTCCACCATGTCTATATCCTTAATCTACTAACCTAAGCTATAATCTCCTTGTTCCGCCATGTTTTTATCCTTAACTTACTAACCTAAGCTATAATCTCCTTGTTCCACCATGTTTTTATCCTTAATCTACTAACCTAAGCTATAATCTCCTTGTTCCACCATGTTTTTATCCTTAATCTACTAACCTAAGCTATAATCTCATTGTTCTGGCATGTTTTTATCCTTAATCTACTAACCTAAGCTATAATCTCCTTGTTCTGCCATGTTTTTATCCTTAACCTAACCTAAGCTATAATTTTGTTGTTCCGCCATGTTTTTATTCTTAACCTACTAGCCTAAGCTATAATCTCCTTGTTCTGCCATGTTTTTATCCTCAACCTACTAGCCTAAGCTATAATCTCCTTGTTCTGCCATGTTTTTATCCTCAACCTACTAGCCTAAGCTATAATCTCCTTGTTCCACCATGTTTTTATCCTTAACCTACTAGCCTAAGCTATAATCTCCTTGTTCTGCCATGTTTTTATCCTCAACCTACTAGCCTAAGCTATAATCTTGTTCTGCCATGTTTTTATCCTTAATCTACTAACCTAAGCTATAATCTCCTTGTTCCGCCATGTTTTTATCCTCAACCTACTAGCCTAAGCTATAATCTTGTTCTGCCATGTTTTTATCCTTAATCTACTAGCCTAAGCTATAATCTCCTTGTTCCACCATGTTTTTATCCTTAATCTACTAACCTAAGCTATAATCTCCTTGTTCTGCCATGTTTTTATCCTCAACCTACTAGCCTAAGCTATAATCTTGTTCTGCCATGTTTTTATCCTTAATCTACTAACCTAAGCTATAATCTCCTTGTTCCACCATGTTTTTATCCTTAACCTAACCTAAGCTATAATTTTGTTGTTCCGCCATCTCTTTATGCTTAATATACTAACCTAAGCTATAATCTCCTTGTTCCTCCATGTTTTTATCCTTAACCTACTAGCCTAAGCTATAATCTCCTTGTTCTGCCATGTTTTTATCCTTAACCTACTAGCCTAAGCTATAATCTCCTTGTTCTGCCATGTTTTTATCCTCAACCTACTAGCCTAAGCTATAATCTCCTTGTTCTGCCATGTTTTTATCCTCAACCTACTAGCCTAAGCTATAATCTTGTTCTGCCATGTTTTTATCCTTAATCTACTAACCTAAGCCATAATCTCATTGTTCCGCCATGTTTTATTGTTATATGACAATAGATTCAATATCGCGAGCCTCATTAAATAAGTATTCAGTCAATGATCAGTCATGCTGGCACAGTCTTGGAGATGTGACGCTAACCTTACTTTTCTCAACATTCAATTTGTATCTATCAATATATGGCTACATCTAATACCTCTACAGTCATCACTATGTGGCTACATTATCAGAGGCTATTTAGATGCAGCGCTACATCTACATTATGCAATTAGCCATCCATAAGCATGAAGTAACACTTCTACAGCACAGTTTCTAAGTGCTTCTTAAGACATCATAGAAATCAGCATATATTTTAACTTAGAGTGAGTCTTTGGAGGATAGAATCCTGCACTTGAATGGTTATACGTGCCGGGTTTGTGAATACTCATCAACAAATTCATCATCCTCTTCCTCCTCTGCTATCCCGAGTGCTCGATCGATTATTTTCTCAAGTACACCTTCTCTAAAGACAATTAAGATAGATCTATGAGAGGCTTATAATAGACTGCATTGTACAGTGCTAATTTCCCATTTCAGGTTATTTATTTCCCTTAAACGTCGCGAATGATGTTTAAACATTAGCACCTTTAAACCTTAGACAATAAATTCATTTTGATGTATGCAATACTTTATTGAATATTTTGAAACCTAATATAACATGTGAATGTTTATTAAATAATAAAGACATGATTCATACACTTAACGAACTATTCAATGTTAAGATGGACATACATATGTCATTCATTATGGATTTTGATTGTAATGTCAGCTTTACATGTAACGTACTTGATTATGACATCATAGACTTGATTGACAGATCAAATCTATCAAGTGACTGCAAGGACACTATATATGGTTCTAGGATTTGGCCATTCTAGGTTAGATTTGTTTGGCGGCATCTTTGATTGTCTTAAATTACCAAAATTTTGATGAACATTAGCATAGTAGGCTTCCAAACTTGTATTTAGAAAGTCAGTTTAATGGGTATATTATCATCTTTCCAGTAAACATAAAGCTTGGTACGTGGCAGTCCTCTGATCTTGTGAATGGACCTTTTGTAACTACATGCTGGCTGGGAAGTTGTTGGTAGACTTCAAGTCAGGAAAGTGATGACCATATTAGCCTGATTGGTTGATGCCTATAGGCTCCATTGTTTGAAGTTGGTGTATCTCCTCCATATTGTGGAGTTGCTGTCCGCTGGGTCAGAGTTGAGGACTTGGATTATCCTGAAACTCATGTCGTTTCTGGAGTATCCATTTTTGTTGAAGTGTCTGTATACTGGAGTGTTGTACTGTTCATTCTTGTACATTTTTGTTGAAGTGTGTGTATACTGGAGTGTCGTACCATTCATTCTTGTACATGTTTGCTGAAGTGTCTGTATACTGGAGTGTCGTACCCTTCATTCTTGTACATGTTTGTTGAAATGTGTGTATACTGGAGTGTCATACCATTCATTGCATGGCCGCTGTACCATTCATTCTTGTACAGGTTTGTTGAAGTGTCTGTATACTGGAGTGTCGTACCATTCATTCTTGTACATTTTTGTTGAAGTGTGTGTATACTGGAGTGTCGTACCATTCATTCTTGTACATTTTTGTTGAAGTGTCTGTTTACTGGAGTGTTGTACCATTCATTGTTGTACATTGTTGTTGAAGTGTGTATACTGGTGTGGCCTACCATTCATTATTGTACAGGTTTGTGATGGAGCATAGGTGCTCTTGAATGTGAATTTTAAAGGAGAGCAATGTTTCTCCCACATATTGTTTGTGGCATTTCATGCAGGTGAGCAGGTAGACAGTTTCTGGTTTGACAATTGCCTATAATTTTGGTGGTATAGGCCAAGCCCATGTGTGTGCTTTTGAAAAGTCTCTGTTTGTCCATGTGTTGGCAGATGTTGGAGCTTGTGATTGGACAAGCGCTGAAGGGGTTCCTGAAGGTGGGCCCTGGTGTAGTGGATGTGGGTGGGAGTTTGACCCTGACTACGGTATCCTTGATGGTCTTGTTTTTTCTGTAGCCAAACTGGTTTGTCTGGGAAGGCCAGTCTGCATCTGTGGCTGGCTTCTAGGATGGGTCAATATTTGGTGATGGTGTCCCTGAGAAAGATGCCTGTGTGTGTATATTCACAAAAAAAGACTGGTCTGTGTTCTTTTGGTTGGCTGGGCTTGGGCGCTGGATCTAGCTGTTGTGAGTGTATCAATTGGATGACCTCTATTCTCAGTGTCCATGTAGGAGGAGACTGATGTGATCAAAATCTGTGGTCCTGGCTTCAGACTTTTGTTCTGGCAATGAGAACTAGCGTCAGGCACTCATAGAGTTAGTCAAAGTCTTAGATTAGTCGTTAGCACACCCATGAATGGGCTGTTCCAGTTTTTGATAAGCCCTGCCCACCTCTATCTAAGATCCATCTACACCTCACTCATGCTGGGGTCGATTGATCCCTGAACCTCAATTTCCAGAAAACTATACAGATAAGCTGTTAAATATTTTGAAACTAATTTGACTAGGTGCTGTTTTGTCCAGTCAAATTTGTTTCAAAATATGCAACATAATCTTTATTAAATAGTAAAGATTTTCAATTTGTACAACAACTCATAGTCCGTCTTCAACTATGCATTCGTGACGTACTTATCTACATCATTCATGACATCATAATGACGTCATTGATTGTGATATCATTCTACACGTCCCATAGTTGATTATGATGTCATGTGATGGATGGATACAGTAGAAAGGTCCAATAGAAGTCAGTCATAAGATAGTTCAAATATTGCCATTATATGGTAGGCAACAGAATCACTTGGGCCTGTTGTTATTTGTAATGCTGATGTATGCATTCTCACTAAAAAAACTAACTTAATCATAGCTGCTTTTGTGCAAGACTTCAATCATATTCATAAAAATGCAATAAACACCACTGACACAATTCGTTAACAGAAACTACTTTTAGAACATTTCATCCAAGAATATCCGCTAAATTATTTAATTAATTATTTCCTGCGATGACCGCAACTGAGAGGAGAGGGAATATTCTGAATTATTCAAAGGACAGAATGTGTTCGCTAAAACACGTCCTTTTTCTATTTTCATTCTCCTAATTCCCAGAGTATCATGTTTACGTGTTTAGTGATCACTATTGACACATTGTGAGTGCCAAATAATACACTATAGTTTCAGAAATGAAGATTAAATTGCTCAGTAGATTCGATGATGACATCCAGTTGGTGGTTATACGTCTAACAGACACCTTTAATTCTCACCTCCAAATTATGGATTTCAGGCTCGTATGTCAATATCCCTCCAGGACCCGACATTAACACCCTGATTATTTGGTATCAGGCGACTTCACTTATTTTACATAAGGATGGCGGTGGGGATGGTGGAGGATTTAGATTAAAACTGAATTCTATTGGATGGATTCCGAAACAATTTAGACTGATGCTATGGTCACGTGATGGAATGCTCAGGCGACCTCACCTATTTGACATACTTAAAGATCAATTAAAACTAATTTTCATATGGAAATACATATTTTAACCAAATTTGGAATTTAAGTACAGCTGTCAAGTTCCTGTTTTGATAGTTTCCATCTATATTTGCTATAGTTATCACCCTTGAAGATACAATTTTTTCCAATTTCTCCGTTTCTGGGAATTAGCTTATATTCATCCTTAACAAATTTTAACCACATTCGGAATTTAGATTAATAGTACGAAGACGGTGATCAAGTTCCTGTTTCGTTAGTTTCCAACAATATTTGCCAGAGATACCACCCTTGAAAAATACAAACTTCATTAATTTAACGTCATTTCCTTACAACAAAGACTGTAATATAAGTACATATATATCAGGTATACGGAGCGGGAAAGTGAATTGCCCAGATTCATTTCATCTCATTTCAACAAAAGCGGGAATCATGAGGATTTGTATTGCTTGCATGGCGCTGTGTTGCTTGCATGACACCATGTTGCTTGCATGTTGTATACCCAGGTAGGCATTTGCCCCTGGTGAACTGAGATGGATAATCTAGCCTTTAAGATAAACAATGTGACACGTTAATACTGATTGAACTTGCACATACTTTATTAACAATTATAATCCTAACCTATGTTCCTAAATGACGAATGCTCGACGACTGATAACTGGATTGCCAAACACAACTGCCTGGCCTAGGTAAGAATTATCTATAAACCATTTCTGACTATTGATAATAAGCTACCACTATATCCTAACCAGTACCTAGTTTAGTAACCGACCAACGAACAACCTCCCTCCATTCATTTTGTGTCACTTAAATATATTATGGTGATGTCACATCATCTGTCAAGTCATGTAACATCAAGCGTATATTATATTAGCCTAAGCATACTCAAATTAACACAATTAAGCAGTTAGTTACGAAATAAGCGGACCATTAATTAATACAGGAAAGTACATGTATATTCACGGTATTGTACATTTTGATAATAAAGTTCTATGAATAATTAATGTGGGGTAAGCCATTAATGTTTGAGTTCATTCACAAAGTCCAGCTAAGGTGTTGATTAGTTGGCCTCCAAGTAATGTTCATTATTCACGCTATCTGAGTTATACGTCTTGTCCAAACTGTATGTGGATTCAAGTGTTGATGGATATTCGATGGATGTGTCGGTATGCATGTGAAGTCCTATCCTGTCCGTTCATGTGTGTTATGGCTATTGTTATCAGCATGGGCACGGTCTTTGTTCTGTCTGCGCGTAAGTTGGTTCATCCGTCTGCGCGTGAAGCCTAGATGCCTTGTACCATACATGATACATCGTGTTGTTTTCAGCACATTTTAGTTACAGCTCACATCTAGTATAAGTGTCAGTCCATCCATCCGGCATCTAGTATAAGTCTCTGTCCATCCATCCCACATCTAGTATAAGGGTCTGTCCATCCATCTCACATCTAGTATAAGTCTCTGTCCATCCATCCCCACATCTAGTATAAGTGTCTGTCCATCCATAACGCATCTAGTATAGGTGTCTGTCCATCCATCCCAC
Source organism: Chaetoderma sp. LZ-2023a (assembly GCA_034401795.1). Lineage (NCBI taxonomy): Eukaryota > Metazoa > Mollusca > Caudofoveata > Chaetodermatida > Chaetodermatidae > Chaetoderma > Chaetoderma sp. LZ-2023a. The sequence continues at coordinate 17,381,798 of CM067374.1, forward strand.
ATCTAGTATAAGTGTCTGTCCATCCATCTCACATCTAGCATAAGTGTCTGTCCATCCATCCCACATCTAGGATAACTGTCTATCCATCCATCCCACATCTAGTATAAGTGTCAGTCCATCCATCTGGCATCTAGTATAAGTCTCTGTCCATCCATCCCACATCTAGTATAAGTGTCTGTACATCCATAACGCATCTAGTATAGGTGTCTGTCCATCCATCCCACATCTAGTATAAGTGTCTGTCCATCCATCTCACATCTAGCATAAGTGTCTGTCCATCCATCCTACATCTAGTATAAGTGTCTGTCCATCCATCCCACATCTAGTATAAGTGTCTGTCCATCCATCCCACATCTAGGATAACTGTCTATCCATCCATCCCGCATCTAGTATCAGTATCCATCCATCCATCCTGCATCTAGTATAAGTGTCTGTCCATCCATCCCACATCTAGTATAAGGGTCTGGCCATCCATCCTGCATGTAGTATAAGTGTCTGTCCATCTATCCCACATCTAGTATAAGTGTCTGTCCATCTATCCCACATCTAGTATACTTGTCTGTCCATCCATCCCCCATCTAGTATAAGTGTCTGTCCATCCATCCCACATCTAGTATAAGCATCTGTCCATCCATCCCGCATCTAGTATAAGTGTCTGTCCATCCATCATGCATCAAGGATAAGTGTCTGCCCATCCATCCTGCATCTAGTATAAGTGTCTGTCCATCCATCCCGCATATAGTATAAGTGTCTGTCCATCCATAACGCATCTAGTATAAGTGTCTGTCCATCCATAACGCATCTAGTATAAGTGTCTGTCCATCCATCCGGCATCTAGTATAAGTCTCTGTCCATCCATCCCGCATCTAGTATAAGTGTCTCCATCCATCCCGCATCTAGTATAAGTGTCTGTCCATCCATCCCCCATCTAGTATAAGTGTCTGTTCATCCATCCAGCATCTAGTATAAGTCTCTGTCCATCCATCCTGCATCTAGTATAAGTGTCTGTCCATCCATCTCACATCTAGTATAAGTGTCTGTCTATCCATCCCGCATCTGGTATAAATGTCTCTCCATCCATACCGCATCTAGTATAAGTGTCTGTCCATCCATCCCGCATCGAGTATAAGTGTCTGTCCATCCATCCCGCATCCAATATAAGTGTCTGTCCATCCATCCCGCATCCAGTATAAGTGTCTGTCCATCCATCCCGCATCTAGTATAAGTGTCTCTCCATCCATATCGATCTAGTATTAGTATAAGTCTCTGTCCATCCATCCCGCATCTAGTATAAGTATCTGTCCATCCATCCCGCATTTAGTATAAGTGTCTGTCCATCCATCCCCCATCTAGTATAAGTGTCTCTCCATCCATTATGCATCTAGTATAAGTCTCTCTCCATCCATCCCGCATCTAGTATAAGTCTCTGTCCATTCATCCCACATCTAGTATAAGTGTCTGTCCATCCATCTCGCATCTAGTATAAGTGTCTCTCCATCCATCCCACAGCTAGTATAAGTGTCTCTCCATCCATCCCCCATCTAGTATAAGTGTCTGTCCATCCATCCCGCATCTAGTATAAGTGTCTCTCCATCCATTATGCATCTAGTATAAGTCTCTGTCCATCCATCCCGCATCTAGTATAGGTCTCTGTCCATCCATCCCACATCTAGTATAGGTGTCTGTCCATCCATCTTGCATCAGGGATAAGTGTCTGTCCATCCATCGCACATCTAGTATAAGTGTCTGTCCATCCATCGCACATCTAGTATAAGTGTCTGTCCATCCATCCCGCATCCAATATAAGTGTCTGTCCATCCATCCCGCATCCAGTATAAGTGTCTGTCCATCCATCCCGCATCTAGTATAAGTGTCTCTCCATCCATATCGATCTAGTATTAGTATAAGTCTCTGTCCATCCATCCCGCATCTAGTATAAGTATCTGTCCATCCATCCCGCATTTAGTATAAGTGTCTGTCCATCCATCCCCCATCTAGTATAAGTGTCTCTCCATCCATTATGCATCTAGTATAAGTCTCTCTCCATCCATCCCGCATCTAGTATAAGTCTCTGTCCATTCATCCCACATCTAGTATAAGTGTCTGTCCATCCATCTCGCATCTAGTATAAGTGTCTCTCCATCCATCCCACAGCTAGTATAAGTGTCTCTCCATCCATCCCCCATCTAGTATAAGTGTCTGTCCATCCATCCCGCATCTAGTATAAGTGTCTCTCCATCCATTATGCATCTAGTATAAGTCTCTGTCCATCCATCCCGCATCTAGTATAGGTCTCTGTCCATCCATCCCACATCTAGTATAGGTGTCTGTCCATCCATCTTGCATCAGGGATAAGTGTCTGTCCATCCATCGCACATCTAGTATAAGTGTCTGTCCATCCATCGCACATCTAGTATAAGTGTCTGTCCATCCATCCCGCATCTAGTATAAGTGTCTGTCCATCCATCCCACATCTAGTATAAGTGTCTCTCCATCCATTATGCATCTAGTATAAGTCTCTGTCCATCCATCCCGCATCTAGTATAGGTGTCTGTCCATCCATCTCGCATCAGGTATACGTGTCTGTCCATCCATCCCCCATCTAGTATAAGTGTCTCTCCATCCATTATGCATCTAGTATAGGTCTCTGTCCATCCATCGCGCATCTAGTATAGGTGTCTGTCCATCCATCTCGCATCAGGTATAAGTGTCTGTCTATCCATCCCGCACCTAGTATAGGTGTCTGTCCATCCATCCCACATCCAGTATAAGTGTCTGTCCATCCATTTCACATCTAGTATAAGTGTCTGACCATCCATCCCACATCTAGTATAAGTGGCTGTCCATCCATCCCACATCTAGTATTAGTGTCTATCCATCCATTTCGCATCTAGTATAAGTGTCTGTCAATCGATCTTGCATCTAGTATAAGTGTTTGTCCATCCATCCCACATCTAGTATAAGTCTCTGTCCATCCATCCCACATCTAGTATAAGTGTCTCTCCATCCATCCCACATCTAGTATTAGTGTCTGTCCATCCATTTCGCATCTAGTATAAGTGTCTGCCAATCGATCTTGCATCTAGTATAAGTGTTTGTCCATCCATCTTGCATCAGGTATAAGTGTCTGTCCATCCATCGCACATCTAGTATAAGTGTCTGTCCATCCATCGCACATCTAGTATAAGTGTCTGGCCATCCATCCCGCATCTAGTATAAGTGTATGTCCATCCATCATGCATCTAGTATAAGTGTCTGTCTATCCATCCCACATCTAGTATAGGTGTCTGTCCATCCATCCCACATCCAGTATAAGTGTCTGTCCATCCATCTCACATCTAGTATAAGTGTCTGTCCATCCATCCCACATCTAGTCTAGTATAAGTGTCTGTCCATCCATCCCACATCTAGTATAAGTGGCTGTCCATCCATCCCACATCTAGTATTAGTGTCTGTCCATCCATTTCACATCTAGTATAAGTGTCTGTCAATCGATCTTGCATCTCGTATAAGTGTTTGTCCATCCATCCTACATCTAGTATAAGTGTCTGTCCATCCATCTCACATCTAGCATAAGCATCTGTCCATCCATCCCGCATCTAGTATAAGTGTCTGTCCATCCATAACACATCTAGTATAGGTGTCTGTCCATCCATCCCACATCTAGTATAAGTCTCTCTCCATCCATCCCACATTAGTATAAGTGTCAGTCCATCCATCCCACATCTAGTATAAGTGTCTGTCCATCCATCCGACATCTAGTATAAGTGTCTGTCCATCCATCCCACATCTAGTATAAGTGTCTGTCCATCCATCTCACATCTAGCATAAGTGTCTGTCCATCCATCCCACATCTAGTATAAGTCTCTTTCCATCCATCCCACATCTAGTATAAGTCTCTTTCCATCCATCCCACATCTAGTATAAGTGTTTGTCCATCTATCTCACATCTAGCATAAGCGTCTGTCCATCCATCCCGCATCTAGTATAAGTGTCTGTCCATCCATCCCATATCTAGTTAAGTATCTGTCCATCCATCGCACATCTAGTATAAGTGTCTCTCTATCCATCCCACATCTAGTATAAGTCTCTTTCCATCCATCCCACATCTAGTATAAGTCTCTTTCCATCCATCCCACATCTAGTATAAGTCTCTTTCCATCCATCCCACATCTAGTATAAGTGTTTGTCCATCTATCTCACATCTAGCATAAGCGTCTGTCCATCCATCCCGCATCTAGTATAAGTGTCTGTCCATCCATCCCATATCTAGTTAAGTATCTGTCCATCCAGCCCACATCTAGTATACGTCCCTGTCTATCCATCCCAGTAGTAGTGTTGGGATTAAAATGATACCACCTCCCTCAACTGGCCGCCGTTCGGTGATCCGTGGCCCTCACCGCCCTCTCAATCCCTGCAGCATAGGTTGTTGAGATATGTGGTTGGTGTATGCCTCTAGATGGAGGCCCCCAGGGTTGCTGAGACAGGTGGTTGGTGTATGCCTCTAGATGGAGGCCCCCAGGGATTGAGAGGGCGGTGGGGGCCACCACGGATCGCCGAATGGCTGCCAGTTGAGGGAGGTAGTATCATTTTAATTCTGATACCACTACTACCCCACATAATAGGGTCTGAACGCCCATTTAGAGACAAGCATCCACAGTGATATACACCGCTGATCGCCTTGTGATCAACCACACATAATAGGGTCTGAACACCCATTTAGAGACAAGCATCCACAGTGATATACACCACTGATCCCCTCGTGATCAACCACACATAATAGGGTCTGAACGCCCATTTAGAGACAAGCATCCACAGTGATATGTAACGTGGGAGGTTTTCTTGACTGGATCTGGTCCTGATATCAAGCTTAGGCAGGCTGGACTGACATGTAGATGCCCACCAGTGGTGCCACGGTTGTGAACTGTCTAATTTATGACCAGGGCCGGAGAGCTGTACAAACTGCTAACTTTTGCCTACTATGGACTGACAACCTATCTTTGTTGTATCACAAATCTCAAGACAGTTCTTATGACAGACAGGCTGGTTGATAAGTGGTGCAGAGTTCACTTACTTTGACGCTCAGCGACAGTGCTTATGACTCCGTTGATGACAGTCTTAATGGCAGATTCACCATCAGTCGATAATTAGTTGATAGCACAGAAGAATTCATTAAACATTATTCATCTTTTACTCGCTGAGAATTATTTGTCCATGATACACTTTAGTTTAATCATCTATTAATACAGTTAACTAGATAATAAATTTGATTTGAACAATAATAACTGAACTTATAAAAATAACAGACTTTAAATCCTGACTTTGACTATACAAATCAAATATTAAACTAAGACGCTTACTCCCTAACTAAAGGTATGCTAGCAATCTTATTCTATTTGTTGTGGTCTTATTTTTGTGACCGAAGCGCACAGCCAGACTGATCTTCTGACCTCACCTAGTTCCCTGAATATGCTGAAAAAGCTGACATTTATACTGGTTTCTTGTTGACATTTCCAGGCTAAAATACATTGTTACCCGGGAATATTTCTACAAGAAACCGGCATAACATGTCGCTTCATGGAAATAATCTTAAACACAAAGATGGTTTTGTGCTTATGGTGGTGGTGAGAGAGAGGGGGTGGGGGGGGGGGGTCTGTGTTACCTATAGAGGCTCATTTTACAATCTACTATTTACATTGGGTGTGAGGGGTGAGGGGGGGGGGATTATCCAGATTTCAAAATCATTGAATAAAGTCGGAGACTTATTCTTTCATCTGTTCTGAGCTTAATGTACTAGGGCTAGGGTTATGATATTGGATTATTGTTAACCATTTTAATGCTGAATTTTGTTAGTTCACATTCTTCAGTTTTTCTAACATGCTAACTGATGTTTATTTTGAAAATAATGTTGTTGTAAGCTGTTGATGTCTATGACACCAACAACTTCAACAATACTGTCTTCAATATGAAAATCAGCTTTACTTGGGCCAATAGTAGATTCACATAAAATCCCTACATTTGACTTTAGCGCTATAATGGTTAATTTGATAAATGCATATCGGCGCACTTAGTAAGTTCTAGCTTGGCTAAGCTTTGGGCTTATGGAGTTACTTATATAATTCCATAGCATGTAACAGCCTATTCTACATAATATTGGAAATCAAATACAGTTCAACCTGCTTGAACAACCACCTACCCTTTGGACCAATAGCAGGGTGGTTCCTTAAGACAGTGACATTTTGACCCCATCTCTTGGCTCCAAGCAAACCATTCTATAGCAGGTCCCTTCTTATAAAAGACTCTGTCTTGTTAGTGGCTAATTTATGTGCCCATAGGTGGTCCCTCAAGACAGGTTATATGTATATAATTTCCACCCTGTGATAGATATACACCACTGGTCGCCTTGTGATCAACCACACATAATAGGGTCCGAATGCCCATTTAGAGACAAGCATCCACAGTGATATACACCACTGATCATCTTGTGATCAACCACACATAATAGGGTCTGAACGTCCATTTAGAGACAGCATCCACAGTGATATACACCATGATTACTGTTGCACAGCTCCGCCCTATTACAAAGCAATTCGGCCTTAGAGGCTACTAATAAAGCTGACCTGCTCCAGATGATTGGACAGGCCCGTGCCGAGGAGTTGCAGAAGCGACTCTCCCGAGCAATGAAGACAGGAAGGGTTCCAGCGCTTACCAAAGATGATCCGTGGAAACACCACAAGAAAGCGCCATATGTGAGCTTTGTCAGTTGGACAAGGAGATGACTGCTAGCTTGTGAGCCAAGACTGTAGCGAGGTGGATGGCAGCCCATCCACTGGAGCGCTTACCTCCCCTAAGCATGATCACTAACCGAGTGATGTGGGGGGGGGCCGAGGTCTGAACCCTTAGCCCGGAGCATGAGGCGAGAAGGCAAATACATTCTCGACCAGCGACTCGACGAAAGGGAGACAGAGGATAGAAGACGCCGGTCAGTATGCTGGATATTCTTCTGAGGTCTAGGAGACCTCACAGGCTAGATCATGCAAAAGATCCAGCAGACTGTCCAGAATGCCTTCTACCTCTGCTACACCCATACCTATTGCATCCGTCACATTGAAGACGGTAGGGTGATGCTCTTCCACAAGAATGGTCCAGGCAGCCCATTGCTGAACACGATAGGAGCAGCTCAGGACTAGGTGGCAGCAAGAGAGCAAGCCCGCCTCGACACAAACAATATCGATCGACCCAACACCAAGTGGGCTTTCGGTCGATCAATCAACGTTGAGGTCAGGGCTGTCATCGACCACCAACCTCTGCTTGGGACAGGCCCCCTCCCAGACTGGCTATGACAGAAGAAGAGTATGACTGCCCTCGACACCTACAGGGACAACATGTGTCTCTGGAGATGTGTAGCAGTCCATCGAGGAGCTAGAGCTGATAGAAGTACAGCTCTGCACGAGAGCTTGCCACACAGTTCTACGGCAAGACAGTGACAGTACCTTATGTCCGCAAGACCTCGCTGGATCAGCTGGACAAGGTGGAGTTCTTCGCCAAGATTGGGATTCGCGTGTATGAATAAACTGAAGAGGGCACCTGGCACTTGATCAGGCAAGTGGCTCACTACCGTGACACCATGATCATCAGAGTGTGGGACCACCACGCTTTCTACATCAAGAACATCTTCAAGCTGGCACATACACTAGTCTGCAGTCACTGTCAGCAGAGGTTTACACAGGCATGCCATCTTCAATACCATGCTGATCACTGTACAGGCGGCAAAACAACAATCATGTGTCCTGGCGAGAAGGTTGAGGTGCCACAGTCTGCATATGAGAAAGCCTTCTATCCGCCCCAACCATCTAGTTCAGCGGCTACTCGTTGGATCGAGTATGAGTCGAGAAAGGCGTACACATATACCATGTAGAGTGTGGGCACGGTGGCGAGCATTGGATCGAGGGCGCTCCCGTAGATGGTTATGATCCGACCACCAACACCGTTTACCAGTTCCATGGCTGTCACTGGCATGGGTGTCCACAATACCAGTGAGGTGAGGATGCCAAACAAAGATAATGCAAGACAGTCCTGAGAGAGGAGAAGCAGAGAGCATCTGGATGCACGCTTGTGGTACAGTGGGAGTGCTGTATAAAATGCTGTCCAAGTGTCCCTAAATGAGTTCGGACTGTCCCATACCCATACTTCATAGTTTACGACTTCGAAGCACTCCTAGATGGTATCAAGACTCATCCTACGGAGACTCTCATGATCGAGAGTACTCACATACCTATCTCTGTGTCAGTTGCCTGTTCCTTAGATGGCGCCACGAGTGAGCCCACTCACCTCTGCAATCCTGACCCCAAAGAACTGATCAGAGAGTTCATGTTGGTGATCAAATGGCGAGCATATCTAATCTAGACAAGGGTTATGTCACAGTACATACTGACAGACCTGGACAAGCTCCAAAAGCAACAGCAGCGACTGATCAACGAGTGGTGTGACCAAGTGCCTATACTGGGATTCAACTTTGGGTGTTATGACCTGAACCTCATCAAGAAGTACTTTGTCGATGAGCTGACTGACAGTACAGGTACAGTGAAAGTCGCCAAGAAGGCTAGTCAGATCATGTTCCTCATAACACCTGAGCTATGGTTTCTCGATGTGCTGAATTAACTTGGCCCAGGAGTCTCGTACAAGGTATGGGTCAAAGCTTACGGGTGTAACCAGCAGAAGAGCTGGTTCCCATATGAATGGTTTGACACACATGAGAAGCTCAACTATCCAGGGCTTCCTGACTACTCAGCATGGACATCTAAGCTCAAGGGTGGCTACCTCTTGATGTGATCAGAGTGGGAACAGTGTAACCAGATATTCAGCGAGCATGGAATGCGGACATTCACCGACTGGCTGCGATACTACAACAACCTGGACGTCAGTCCATTCATCGAAGCCCTAGAGCGGATGCGGGAGTTCTACACAGAATGAGAAATAGACATCCTCAAAGACCCGGTGTCTCTCCCAGGTGTGTCACTGCAGTACCTCCTACATGGAACCGCTCAGCAAATGCAGATGTTAGCCTCTATTCACCAGGCAAGGAAGCCTCTGAGATGCTGAAGGGTGCTGTTGTTGAATGTCCCAGCATCATGTTCACCAGATACCACGAGGCTGGTGTGACTCGAATCTGCCAGAGTGAGTGTGTCTGCCAACGTCTACTCGGCTACGATGCAAATGCTCTGTACCTGTCAACGATGGCCAAAGAGATGCCATGTGGTAAGGAGACAGTGCGCCATTGGTCCAGTGCCAGTGGTGTAGCTAGCTTTATGGAGGCTCTCCTAGCAGACAGCTGGTTTGGGTTTGCTGAGGTGGATATAGAGGTCCCCAAGGCTATGTGGGCAAAGTTTGAGGAAATGCCTCCTCGCTTCTATAACTGCGAGATCCCGGTAGAGGCAATCTCTTCTGAGATGCTGGCATATCTAGGGCAAGCAGGGAGGAAGCATCCCACCACCAAGAAGCTGGTCGGTGCCCTCTCTGGCAAGAAGCAGCTGCTGTATGCCCCGACACTCAAGTGGTATATAACCCATGGTCTGGAGATCACTGCTGTATACCGCACCATAGACTATGAAGCCAAGTGCCCATTCGAGTGGTTCGTGGAGAATGTTACGGAGGCCTGCCACTCGGGAGATGTAGATAAGAGCAGATCTCTTCAAACTCCTTGGCAACAGTGCCTACGGGAAGCTCATCAAGGTCCTAGAACGTCATAGCAACACCAGCTTCACAAAGGATGAACGCGTGGTAGACAAGGCCCTGTGTAGTGCATGGTTCGAAGATCTCGAGGTGATTGGTGAGTCATACGAGCTCCAGAGTCACAAGCCGAGAATCACAATTTGAATGCCCTTCCAGGTGGGGATAGCCATTTATGAGCTCGCGAAGCTGCGAATGCTGGAGTTCTACTACAACTTCCTCAATCGCTATGTAGCTCGTGACCGCTTTGAGTACCTGCAGATGGACACTGACTCCGCGTATATTGCTATAGCAGGCTCTAACCTCGACGACGTCATTCGCCCTGAGATGCGAGCAGAGTACCCAGCTCATAAACGGGACTGGCTAGCTTGGACAAATGGTCTGGACGGACTCTGGGACTGTTCAAGCTCAAGTTCGAAGGCTCTCGTGGTATCGCTCTCTGCTCCAAATGCTACTACGTGGAGAGCGCAGCTGCAAGTAAGTGCTCGGCTAAGGGAATGTCAAAGCAATTGATTGTATATATATATACATATATACAATCAACAGCATACATGAGATTAACAATTTAGGCAACTACCCCCGCAACCGGGTACATAATATACAGCCAACCGGGTACAAACGGGTACATGGGAAACACATATACACGACCAACCGGGTACACAAGGATGAGAACAATCAAAACTACCCCAACAACCTGGTATAAGAACACGTACAAATGGGTACAACCTGGTACACATACACACCCAACCGGGTACAAATGGGTACAACTGGGTACATGTACACAACCAACTGGGTACAAACAGGTACATTTGCTGTAGCAAAAAGGTATAAAAGGAGCATGCAAACAGCACATTGGCATCCAGGCTCAACTGACACTCCAGTTCATGTCAGGACAACATAGCAAAGCATCAAGTTTTCGGGAAAGTTGTATCGAAATCGATGTTGAAAAAGAAAGCACAATAAAACCTCTAGAAGCTACAGGCCCTTATACTTCATCGAGGTGAGCTAATGATGCGTGACATACCTTCAAAATATAATGCATCCAATAAATATACACCAAGTTATGTTCCCATATACCAAAATCTCTCGAAACTATACAGCCGACAATACATTTTGACAAATGTTCAGTCAACTATGAAAAGTAGGTTACGCTGACCTACTTACATATGCACCTTAATAGTATAGTACATCTATACACCGAGTTAAGTTCCCATATAGCAAAAACTCTTGAAACTACAGCCAGATCAGAAAAAAAATCATTGTTCACTCAACTAGGAAAAGTAAGTCGTGCTTACCTACTTCACATACACAACACACCTTCAGAGTGTAATGCATTCATACACCATAATAGTTTAGGTCCAGTATACCAAACACCCTTAAAACCACAACCGGAATACAAGCTGGTATGGTCAAACCACATACAGAGCAGGGTCATTCCATCTCAAATCAGCAAGTGGTCCCCACCTGACCATCTCAGAATTGCTTAATATTTTGTTTACAGCTACCTACACATATTTTAGGCAATTATACCAAATTATAGAGTCCAGTTTTACACACTTTTCAAAATATTGCAGTCTGAATAACATAGGGGTGGCGAAAATGTTACAGGGTTTTCGCATATGTTATTTTTTCCGCAACTTTCAAGTCCTAATATCTCCCTTATTATACATGCTAGCCATCTGAAATTTTTATCATTAATTCACTGCTATGTGTCTTACTGGAAAATGGCAAATACCTTTATAAATCTTTATTTAATACTTTACCAAAAATGGCAAAATAATCTTCGACATTGTGCATTTTGCAACTTTTATCTGAGAATAAAACACAAACTGTCTGCAGTTAGGGCTTGCCTTTTCACATGCTTTATGTATCCATATAGATGAACATGCACAGGTGTTTGTAACATCCTAAGTTTATAACTTTTAGAGATATGACTTGTTGAAAACAAGAAAATCTTCACGCATGTCAAGTTTCAGCTGCAAATATTATTAAGAGGGACAGGTGGCACACACTATTGCTATATATCAAAAGAAAGCATATGGTCTAGGCTTTAATTTGATACCTAGAACAACATGCCCCTATGATTATTTCAGTGTGATATTAATTTAACAAAATAGGGTTATTTTGTCAATTCGCAATTGATTAATTATGCATAACTCAGTAATTACTTCGGAAATACTTCAAAGTGGATTGAATATTTAAGAACAAATTTAAAGTAATAAGTATGTAACACTGCTTCCATATAAATCTTTAGCACTTCGAATTTAAAACAAGGTTAAATTGATGCCACTTTTGTAAACAACTTTCTCAGAAGATGCTGCTGCCTTAAACATCATCATCATCTAAGGAAATTGTTTTCCAAATCTGTTAATGCCAAAAACAAGAGAATGTTAATGCTAGTGTGCTCAGGATTAAAGCTGCATTAAGGTAACTTCACTAAATTATATGTAATTGTATCTTGTATATCAATCATGTTTAGGCTTTCTCTTTCTGTTGCTAACTATGTACAAGGAGGTAGTCAGCATACTAGCATAGTACAGTTGCTTACATGTAACAGAAGTTATTTACGACAGAAACTTGGTAGCAGAAAATGTTCTGAAACACTCTGTAATTTGTGTCATTGTGTCCTGATCCAACTTATACTGACGACCAGTTATTGTGGTAAGGTTTGTCACTGCACAGAGAATATGATCAATTGGAACAGCACATTCATCTCGTCTTCGTGGCCAAGAAAATGATCTTGCTGGACCTTTTGGCTGCATGAAGTTAATCAGAAGATCTTGATGCTCCTCCGATATCTCTACAATGTTTCCAAGATACCAGTTCTGATCATAAACCGTGGCTACATACTGTCCTGGTTGAAAGTTTAGAGACGTTTCTGTGCCTGAGACGCTCACTTTCGTACTGGCACCGTTTTCATCAGCAGATATTCTACTAATGCGTAACTCACTAGTACTAGTGGGAATGAAGCAGTAATGGCTCCTTGTTCCAGGAATCGTACCTGCATTTGCGAAAAGCTTTAGTAGACTAGGGCGATGCTGTTCCACATAAGTGAGTGATACATAAAAGAAAGTGATACCATGAACATTAGATTGTGACCACTCATATAATTCTACCGGTGTAACAATATGATTGTCTGTGATGTGTTGCAGGCTGCTTCTTGCAGCAAGTCTCTTAACTGTTCCTCCAATTCCATCACAAACACTTTTACCGTGGCTTGTTGCAAAGAAACGCCACTCAGCTGATAAACCAAAATCTTGTGAATGTAGACACAGGTTGCGGAAATTCTTATAGTTTTTATATTGTCCTCCGCATCCATCACTAAAGTACTTTACATGCTTAACATGAGGCAGCATTTCTTTAAGGTATTTTACCACAACATTAATGAACGCATACACACTTACTGTGTCATGTTGCATACAATCACTGATTACACACAGAGATAAAGGCTTACACAGCATGCCGTCTTTGGAGTAATAAACAGCAAACGGATGCAACGTTGCTTGCTTGTTATCCCAATAAAATCCTAGAATGGAATCCTGAATTATAAAGGAGTAATTCTCTGCAAAGTCTAACAATACTAACATTGTATTATCATGATCATGTAATGTCTCTTTGCAGCTAGAAAGGTATGCAGCTTGTGCTTTCGCAATGTAATGGTGGGTTGTCAGATTATCAAGTTGGTCACACAGCAGATTGATGAAGTCTGGCACACATTCCTGTCTAGTAACAATGGAAGTCCGATCAGTATGCCCCCACTGTTTAAAATTAATGACATCATCTTCATCCATTTCCATTTGATTGTGGATAAGCTCTGTTATATGTGTATGCAGGGCATTTTTTCCTGGGCACTGGCTACAGCGGTGTATCATACAGTCTCTGGAATGAATGTCACAAACAACAAGCGACATTAATGAAGTGTATTCCAGTTTTAGTTCACCAACTGCATTTTCCAGTAAGACACGTGGCAGTGAATTAATGATAAAAATTTCAGATGGCTAGCATGTATAATAAGGGAGATATTAGGACTTGAAAGTTGCAGAAAAAATAACATGTGCGAAAATCCTGTAACATTTTCGCCACCCCTATGTTACTCAAACTGCAATATTTTGAAAAGTATGTAAAACTGGACTCTATAATTTTGTATAATCACCTAAAATATGTGTAGGTAGCTGTAAACAAAATATTAAGCAATTCTGAGATGGTCAGGTGGGGACATTTCTGGAAATTTGCTGATTTGACACGGAATGACCCAGCAAGATTCTTAGCAATATAAAGACATATTTTATTGAATAGTTTAAACAGCTTCCACTCAAATTTGTTTCGAATTATTTAGCTTGATACTCGAATGATTGTTTTAAATTTAGGACACCAGATTTCAGTAGGAAAAAAACCTGGTTATAAGTTTACAACAAATCAGGTTAAGTTCATCCGGTATTAAGCTGTTGAATAGTTTGACGGTTGTAACCTGTTGGTGAATATTGATGCCACATAATGGCAGCAGCAAGTTAACGTCCAGTGAAATATCACTTAACAGGTCAAAGGATTTATCGTTTCTGGTCGATATGGCATATGTGTTAAATGGTTAATCTCATCTGCTACAATGGATGCGCTAGAATTGATGTTTTATTGTTATATATGAGCAAAGCCATACATTCGTGGAAGAATCAGTAATGAATAATTGAATCACCAAGGCATTAACTGTGTGTCTGCTCCATTTATGCTAACTACATTCTCAATGTGGTTTAACTCTGGATGTGCTGAATATTTTGAAAACAATTTGACTGAAAGTTGTTGGTGGCTAAGTCACCAACAACTTTCAGTCAAATTGTTTTCAAAATAGTCAACAGGTCCAGAGTTACTGCCCATTTAAATTATTGTCAGCAGGTTTGCAGTAGTACAGACATAATCTATGCATAGGTTGAGCAACATAACTGAGCTATCCTTCAGCCATTTTACAACAAAATCATCATCAGTCATTTCACAGGAGACGTTTTTTTAGGTGATGTTAAATCTGTCAGAATATTAAATTTTACTTTGATTGACAGATGTGTTAAATCTATGACACAAAATATGAATTTGCCGTTTCTGGAATAATAAAAAACATCGGCAACTTCCGCATGAATGATGCCATGAAAACATCCTACATGGCATATATTTCATATTATATCACAAGTAAGCTGACGTCATAATCAAAACTGACAGAAATACTCCTTCTTAAAGATGGAATAGTCTGTCAAATGTATGAATTGTGTCTTTGATGGGTTTATGATTTAATAAACATTTTGTTGATTATTTTGAAAGTAAGCTCCATTGGGCATTGCCAGAGGCAGCAACAGCATCCAGTAAAATTAGTTTTAAAATATTCAATGGCTTATCTGTTTAACTACCTTGAAAATGTGAATCTGAGACTTCAGGGTTTAAAGTATATAAATCAATCCCAACACAAGACAAGAATGCTGACGCGTACAATGTCTCGCGTACAATGTCTCGCATATAAAAGCATGGATAGTGTTGATTGGCAAAGCAAACTTGGCATGGTTTGTAATACACATATTCAGTAATGCACCAACAAACAAGTGTAACCAAATATGGAAATTATTTACCAAACTGTGGATAGTCTGATCTTGAAATTCTTTTCCAAATGAAACTAGTAATGATGTAAATAGTACTCTTGCATAGTATATAACTCTGCTGTAGAATTGTGTTGATATCTGGTGAGCTATTGTTGAAAATGAGTGGTCTATACAAAAATTACAATGAAAGAAACATGAAAAATGTAGTAAAGATTGCCCAAAATCTTATCAGTAATGATGCAGATCATATCCCTGTATTGCATAAAACACTTCTGTAAAGTTTCAAGTGAAATCGGAATGACTATAGTTAAATTACATGGTCCATAGACAATCTTAACACAAAAACCATGAACAAAATTCAAAAGACCAAAACTTTGAAAAAGCAGGAGTAATTTCCCAAAATGAAATGGGTAATTATGCGGATATTACCCCTGCATAGTATATAATGCTGCAGTAAAATTTTGTTGTTATCCATTGTTGAAAAAGAATGGTTCATAAAAAAACCTTAACCAGAAAAACATGAACAAATTTTGAAGTCCAAAACCATGAAAAGATAATTATAATTCCCCAAGATGAAATTTATTGTTATGGAGATCACATCCCTGTATATAGTTTAGATCACTTCTGTAAAGTTTCATTAAGATCAGATGAGCCATTGTTGAAAAATAAGTTGATTTAAAAACCTTAAACAAAAGTGGACTGGCAAAATACATGAAAAATGGCCAAGTCCAAAACCATGAACAAAATAGCCAAAATGCCCCAAAATGTAATCTATTCTTTGTAGATCACATCCCTGTATAGTATAGATCCCTTCTGTAAAGTTTCATTGAGATTGGATGAGCCAGTGTTGAAAAATAAGTTGATTAAAAAACCTTAACCAAAACTGCACAAATTAAAGGACGCAGATGCCGCCATCGTCACCGCTTCCGGAATTAGTGATCCCTATGTCTCGCTTTCTGCTTCGCAGGCGAGACAAAAAATGTGGTTGTAGCTTAGCTAGAAATAGGAGGGGCATAGTTAGAAATTGGAGTGGCATAGCTCGAAATGGAGGACATATCTAGAAATGGGAGGGCCCTAGCTAGAAATGAGAGGGGTCTAGCTAGAAATGGGAGGGGCATAGTTAGAAATGGGCGTGTCATAGCTAGAAATGAGAGAGGCATAGCTAGAAATGAAAGGGGCATAATTAGAAATGAGAGGGGATGGCTAGAAATGGGAGGAGCATATCTAGAAATGGGAGGGGCCTAGCTAGAAATGAGAGGGGTCTAGCTAGAAACGTGAGGGTGATAGCTAGAAATGGGAGAGGCATAGCTAAAATGGGAGAGGCATAGCTAGAAATGGGAGTGGCTTAGCTAGAATTGGGAGTGCCATAGCTAGAAATGTGAGCGGCCTAGCTAGAAATGAGACGGGTATAGCTAGAAATGAGAGTGGTATAGTTAGAAATGAGAGGGGCATAGCTAGAAATGAGAGTGGTATAGTTAGAAATGAGACGGGTATAGCTAGAAATGAGAGTGGTATAGTTAGAAATGAGAGGGGCATAGCTAGAAATGAGAGTGGTATAGTTAGAAATGAGAGGGGCATAGCTAGAAATGAGAGTGGTATAGTTAGAAATGAGACGGGTATAGCTAGAAATGAGAGTGGTATAGTTAGAAATGAGAGGGGCATAGCTAGAAATGGATCGACATATTCATTGACGACGGACAAATTAATGATGATCAGTTAGCTCACACCTGATTAAAGAGAGCATCTATTTGACCCAAGAATTAGGGCTGAAATTAAGGCTGTGCAACAGGTGCATTTGCACCGGACCCGCAAACACCCAACCATGAGCTTCACACACAAACATACAAACATGCACGCATGTACACACATACACACTAGATGTATTTCTAGCCACACCCCAACCCCACCATATGTCTAATAAGGATCCACTCACATATTTACATGTGTTGAAATCGATTTGAAACTTTGAAACATAAATTTCCAGAATCTGAATTTAAAGGTAAGCTTTCAAACAGGTATTCACTGTTGAATATGTTGAAATTAATTTCACTAGAAGCTGTTGTCAAATTAGTTTCAAAATATTCAAAAGAATCTTTATTACCCGTCTCGCTGCTGTTATAATTTCAATGAGTTAAAGCTCTTGACTAGTTGAATATTTTGAAAACAATTTGGCTGAAAGTTGTTGGTTTTCAAAATATTCAACAAGTCAAGAGATATAACACTTGGAATATGTTGTCTGCAAAAACTCAGCAGTCAGACAGTTAAAGTGTAAATTCACCAAGAACATGCAATTCAGGCATTTTCATTTTGATTGTGACGTCAGGGAACAAGTGTTGTATTTGATTGTGATGTCAGATAACAAGTCCTGTATTTGATTACAGTGTCAGATAACAACTGCTGTATTTGAGTGTGATGTATGTATGTATGATTACTGTATTCTGCGGCTGTAGTAGTAGAAACATCCTACAGCTACAATCAGTCCTCTTTCGCTTTTTCCCACTGTGTCTTGTCCTCAGCCAAAACCCTTAGCTTCCTCAGGTCCATTCTTGGCTTGAGTGTACCTAATCCTGCTTTCTTGAGGTCACCTCATAGCATGCTTAGCAGATTTATCCCCTCCTGGCTCTGTATTTGCTGGCTCAGAGTAGGGCGAATTCCAAGGCTCTCTGGTGCTGGTGTCTCTTCTGGCATCCTTAGCACATGGCCAAACATGCACCATCTTTGCTGGGTGACTTTTACAGACAGCGGCAGAATATTACACATCTTGTATAGTGCATCATTGGAAAGTATGCTCTCTGGCCACTGGTGTCCAGTGATGGTGCATAGGTGTTTGTGGTGGCAGGCGTCAAGTTTGTCTAGAGCTGCCTTTGGAGCTTCCCAGCTGTTACAGTTATACATCATCAAGGATACGCAGGTTGCATTGTATAAACGTAGTCTTTTTACCACGGGTACCTTTGATCTACGAATCCATAGCTTCCAGAAGGACTGGAAAGCTATGTTCCCATGATGCAGCATACAGCAATGTCAGCAGTACAGCAAAGCAGTGAGCCCAGGATTTTACTTTTTCTCCATGGTTCACTGCCACGGAGTGGATCGTCATTTTCTATAGTTTCATGCTTCGTAGATAGGTATATGTGGGTGAACTCTGTTTTGGATTCATTCATAAAGAGATTCTCAATTTTTAGTTTGTTTGCAGCTATTAGGAGAAGTTTATCAAGGGGTTTCTTTTCCTCATCTATAAAGTCCACATCATCGGCATATTCCATCTCTAGCGGCATGCCCAGTATTGACACCGAGGGTTTGGTCTTGTGGAGTTTTCCCACACTGATTTCAATGCAGCAGCCAGGTAGCAGGTGAAGAGCACAGGGGATAGACCATCTCCCTGTGGGGAGCAGATTGATGTCTCAAACCTTACTGACTTGACTCATACTCTCAGCTTGGTGTCTGCAAGCAGTAGTCTCACTAGTCATAGCTCATCTTCATCACTACTGGACTGGCGTATTACATCTAGGATCTTTGAGCGTTTAATTGTGTCAAAGGCTCATGACATGTCAATGCCCATTTTGTGGAAATCCCAGTGTTTGGACATGACTACCAACACAAGCATGCGTTGAGCCCATACAATGTCTGTGCAGCTGCATCCATGTTTGAAGCCACTTTGACATGATCCGGTGAAGTCGTCGATCTTGTCTCGGATGCAGCATAGAGTAACATTGGATAGGATTTTCCGTATGCTGTTAAGGAGCACAATGAGCCGCAGATTGGCTGGGGGTAGGGGCCAGGTGGCTTCTTGGGCTTGGGTAGCATGATATGGATGCCTTGGCCTGCAGCGTCAATGGGAAGGTGGTGTATAATGGCTGAATTGATTATGGTTTTGAGATAATGTCACTTGCGTATTTTTTCTTAACCAAAACCATCTAAACGCATTAATTGACATAGATGGATACAATGTAGAGTGTTTGAGATATACCTAGATGTGGAGGTGGAGGTATTGCTGTATATTTAACTGACACTCTGTCATACAGTAGGAGAAACAATTTAGAAAAACAATATTGAAGTCATGCGGCTTGAAATTAAACAATACAAAATGAAATCATTTCTGTTAGGCTGTAGCTATTTGGATAGATGATTTTGAGTCATTGTTAGAACCTGCTTATTCAGAAAACTCAGCTATTGTGCTCATTGGTGATTTTAACATTAATCCTTCGAAGCCAGCAAATACAAAATGGGAGTCAGTTACAGATCTTTATCATCTTGACCAGCTCATAAATAAATACACTAGAGTAACTAAAAAGACAGCCACAGTAATTGACCATATATACATTACAAATAAGGAGAAATATCATTCTATACAAGTAGACATGTACACTAGCAGCTCTAAGTGACCACTACTCAATATTCACTGTACGCAGCAGTAAAGTCTCCCAACAACACAATTTACATCAAGCTATTAAATATCACAGCGTTAAAAATTTTAATGAACATATTTTTATTCAGGATCTTTTAATGCATGATTGGAATGCAGTGAATGAATTAAGTAATCCAAATCCTGCTCTTAAAAATGGCAGGAAGCATTTATTGAAAGGAGAGTAAAAAGATTCTGTCAGCCTGGATGGATTAATAAAGACATTCTGGAAGCAATTAAGCATAGGGATTATCAGAAAATGATAGGAAATACAACAGAATATAAAAGACTAAAGAACAAGGTTATGTCATTAATAGAAAAATCTAAGAGGGACTTTTCCAGCTCTAAATTAGATGAAGACAAGCACAATCCTGGAAATATTTAGAAAATATTACGTAGTATCAATCCGAAAACTAATACCTTTCCCACTGTTTTATCTGATGATGGGGGAAACGAAGTTAGAGATCCAGAGAAGGAGGCTGAAATGTTTAACCAAAACTTTAGTTCAGTGGCATCCACTCCAGCCGAATCCATTCCAGATAAAAATGCATCATTTGAGGAACTAAAATCACATGTCAGCAGTAAAGTTCCAGATAATATCAAATTCTGGATACCATATATCGCTGTAGATTATGTATATGATCAACTTAGAAATCTGAAAACTAATAAATCTGCAGGATATGATGAACTGAACGGTTATTTTGAATTCTTAAAATTGCTGCAGCTGTGATAGCTCCGCCCATTACTGGTATCATCAATAAAAGTATAGGCTCAGAAATCTTTCCAGCAATATGGAAATATGCTAAAGTTATACCGTTGCACAAATCAGATTCTAAAAACAATGTAAAAAATTACAGGCCAATTTCTATTCTACCGGCTATATTGAAAATAATAGAACGACATGTACATGATCACATTTATAAATTTGTAACTAAATATACACTACTAAATGAATCACAGTCAGGATTTAGACAAAGACATTCATGCGAAACTGCATTGTATAAAATAATTTTAAAATGGCGCTTCATGATAGACACGGGTGATCTAATAGGAGCCATCATGATTGATTTGAAGAAAGCTTTCGATCTGTTAAACCACAATATTTTGTTATAAAAACTTGCCATCTACAAATTCGAAGATCAATCATTATAATGGATGTCTTCATATTTAGAAGATATAAAGCAGTATGTTTCAGTTGCTGGAAAGACATCTGACCATTTGTCTGTCAACATTGGAGTGCCACAAGGATCAGTCTTAGGCCCTCTATTATTTATCCTTTATATTAATGACCTTCCCCTGTATACTAATAGTAATGTAGATATGTATGCCGACGACACTACTATGCATGTTAATAACTCAAATGTAAACAATATTCAAGAACAATTAACCAAGGATATGGAATCAGTGCAAAATGGTGTCAATTCAACAAAATGCTCCTGAATTTAGATAAGACTAAACTAATGTTGCTTGGCAGTAAGCACAAGCTAAAAAGTGCAAATACACAAATTATTGTGCCAATGGAGAGGGGAAATGTAAGCATCGTTACATCTGAAACGCTTCTAGGCCTACACATTAATAACACCCTCTCTTGGAATTAACATATTAGTAAAACCTTAAAAAAAATTTCCTCCCTAATATACATGCTTAAGAAGAACAAGAATTATCTAACAATTGAACACAGGAATTTATTTTACAAGGCATACATACTTTCACATATAGACTATTGCTCACTCATTTACTGTCAAACTACACATTCACTATTAGAGAAACTGGAGAAATTGCAAAAGCGAGCTGCACGTATTATCCTTGATGTCCCATTTAGAGAACCAACAGAAAATTTATATAAACAACTAAATTGGACAACTCTGTCTACAAGGTTGGTCATCAAGACAAATGTTATGACATATAAGGCGCTAATCTTGCCCCAAATTACGTAAAGAATTTGTTCACCCTCCCAGAAGATGCACACTCACTCAACTTGCGCTCAAAAACAAGTTGTCATCTTCAACTTCTAAAATTCAAGACTGATTATGGCAAAAGAAGCTGCACATACACAGCAGTCAAACATTGGAACTCACTACCTCAAAGTCTTACACAAATCCCCAATAAACCAAATTCTTGGAGATAGATGAACTATTCTCTTGAGTAATTTATGCTTAATCTGACTGAGAACCATTGCTGCATAAGGTAGCAGAAACTTGTGGTCAGATAGGTCTCAAACTATTCAATAGCATTTGCTGTATGATTGGTAAATTGAAATATGGGGTAGTCATCGATGAAAGGGTGAATATATAGTTCTGTACATAGTGTTATATATATATAGATATGTATAAAATGTAATATAGCAAGTGTGTGCATATGTGTGTGCGTGCGTGTGTGCGTGCGTGCATGCGTTGCCTTCGTGGGTGTATGTGTGTACTTCTGTGCGTAGGTGTGTGTGTCCACTCTTTTCTATGTACATACTCTATTCTGGGAGAGCCTCAGGAAGATCAGTTTTTTATTGATGATGTACCCTCATTAAATAAAGATTATTATTATTATTATTATTATTATTATTATTATTATTATTATTAATTATTATTGCTCATGCCATCAGGTCCAGATGCACATCCATTTTTCAGGGCTTTAAGTGGCTTCTCAACCTCTGCTGTGTTAATTGATATTAGTAATGGCCTGGGGTCTCCTGAGAATGGGTGCAAGGGCTCATCATCATGGTCTGTGAACTGTTCTTTGAACCATTCTCGATTTGCCTCGGCTTTGCCTTGATCAGTCCCGATAAAGTGTCCTTCTGAGTTGTGTACAGTTAGTGGTTGTGTATAGTCAGCAACTCTCAGGGCTCGGGCTGCCCGAAACATTTTGTGGCAGTCATCCGTGGCAGTGAGTTCAGTGTCTGCTTGTTGGATATCAAGATCTCTTAAGCATTCGCTAAAGTGGCGCAGAATGTTATTGCGTTCCTGGCATAGTTTGGTGCGATCTTCACTTTGGCTACTTTGATAGATGCTCAGATGTAACGCTTTCTGTTCTGCTGACAGTTTTACTACGAGAGGGTTGTCAGCATACCTAGTTCTGTTGTTTTTTAGAACACCTATGGTGCTAGTAGCTGATGATTCCATAGATATCAGTATTTTGTTTAGGGCTTGGTTTGGATCAGAGCTGACATGCGATGTTAGCTATCTGCTCCCTGAGGGCATTTTTGTATGACGTTTGAGTGACAGTGTCATTGATGAGCTTGGGTAAGTTGTAGGTGACTCTACCCTCTTGCCTGGTATGGCGTTTATACATTAGGTAGAGCTGGTTCATTTGGAGGTGTGTAATGACTGGCTTATGATCAGAATTGAGGTCTGTGCCTCCATAGGAATGAGCATCCTGAAGTAGGGGTTTTGCTGCTGTCTTGCATAGTATGAAATCTATTTGGTTGAAGACAGCTTTTGGAGCCTTAGAACCTTTTGGGGCTTTACGATCAGCAATGTGTCCAGTCCATGTTGTCCGGTTGCGGCATGGTTGTTTGAAAGCCGTATTTGTGGCAAATAGGCCATTGGAACTAAGGAATGCCATCAGTGCATCTCCATTGCTGTTGCGTGTGACCTCTCCATATGATCCCATGCATGAGCCAAGTCCTGAACTTTTGTCCGCAATGCCGAGTTTACCCAGCTTGGAGTTGAAATTGCCACACACAAACAGTTGCCATCTAGCTGGGATAGTAATGGCAGAGCTCAGTTCCGCATAGAAGGAATCTAATATAGCTGAATTCTCTTTGGCCCTTTCGGTAGTTGGGCCCTATACATTGACTATGCGACACTTTGTGGTGGTGCGCTTTTGCGTTGGTATAGCCAGGTCGATAAATGCAATGTGATCACTGATGTATCCAAAACTAATGACATCATCCAATACCCTTGGTCCGATTATGAAGCCTAAGTCCCAGTATGTGGCCTGTTTTTGCTCCATGAGCACTAGCTTATGGCCTGTCTGTAGCTGCTGCTCTGAGTGTTTAGATACTTTAATCTCTTGAATGCATGTGATATCGATTTTCTAGTGTTCACTGTCTGCACCTGAGGTTTGCCTCTTTGATGTTGCAGTCAGACCACATACATGCCACGTAGCTATGGTAAGCTCCTGGGAAGATTACGTTGTCCGAGGATGTCGAGCACAGTTTCTTATTAGAAGGTTAGACATAGTCAGAGTTACCTCTGTATGCGGATGTCAGCCCGCAATCCTTGATGACTTAGTTTCCCAACAAAGTTGGTACTTACGGAGGAGATCGGCGTGGATGTGTCATCTTTCTCCCCAGAGTGAATGATAAACATCAACATCATAGCGTAGTGGGGCTAATTAGATGATAACCTAGCAGGACAGACCACCCATATGCCTTCATCAAGCGAGGCTGCACAGATCAACCAGGAACATCAGGTTCTAGCAGCTCTTCCAACACCGCTGTGATGATGTGTCTGGTCATGTAGATGAGGATGTGGAGGAGGATGATATGTGTGTACAATGCCATATGTTGCTTTAAAACTGGGACGATTAATGTAGTTGACTTTGCTACAGATGACCCGTTCTTTGTATGTAACACTTGTCATGACTGACCTTTGGACATGCGAAAATTAATCTGTTAGCTCGATATAACTAAGCAGTTAACTTTGTTTACGCAGACGTTCATGACACATTAGAAATATACCATCGCAATGAAGCTATAATTAATCAAAATTTTCAGTTACTTTTGGTTACAAAATGAATAAATAATTTTTTTGCAATGATGAATTCTGTTGTGGTTTCTGTTTGTCAAAACTCAATACAAGCGGCGATGATTCAATATACCATCTTTAAATTGATCATTACACTCAGACTTGCTTGAATGGCGAAATAACGCTTTATTCTGGTTATTTCGCTACCCAGTGAAAATGTCGCATATCCAGTATACAAACAACTGATCATTTTCAAAACACTGTTTTCTTATTCACTGGACCATATGTGCTCTTTAACACTAATATTCCAGCTGTTGAAAAGAATGCATAGCTGATGTGCAAACAAAGATGTGCTGAAATTTGGTGAAATAACCCCATTTTACAGTAAACTTATCATGGCGCGAATATACGTTATACGGTATCTGCTAATATGATCATTGAACTTGCATAATGTCCGTGATCTGTGACCTTTTCTGCGCTAATTTTAGACCATGGCTGAATTATACTCAGGGAGTAGATACACATTCTCTGTTGTCTGGATGCACAGACATAAAAGTGGCGCAAACAAGCCTCAACATCCAGCATTCATTGACTGTGCCTCATTTGCGTTTATTTTTGTCTTACTAAGCTAAACAACAGATGATTACATTTCGAGTCACCTGGATTTCAGTCTGTATTTCTGTGTGCAGGCACCATATGGGCACAGCATTGCAACACGCAATCACATAATGCACCTCAGACAGTCAATTCCATGCCCGGGAGAATAAAAATGGCCAATGAAAAGTAGTAGTCCTTTATTAAGGCTACGGTCCGCCCAGGTTGTCATAGGAATGGCTTTTATCATCCACGAGCTGGTCAATCATTAAGTCGGATGGTCCAACGAGATTGAATTGTGCACATGATCTCCTAATTCACACTCGCCTAGGAAGCACTAACTCACAGTCAAATTGGTTTTAAGATCCCTAAAAGGTTTCAAATTATAAATCCTCTTATCATTTTGTGTATATTTGTTTTGTTCAGGTACTTGAATGGTCAACACTACAGGTTACTAAATGGAACAAATCAGAAGGAAAATAAATCTATGCTGGTCTGGCTTAAACTGACCAGAGTAAATATCTTAGCGGTCAGTATTGGTCAATAAAATCTAAAGCTACGCTAATTAAACCTCCATCTGCTGACCAAGAGAAGGGACTTTATTTTACCACTGAAATAGATGGCTTGATTATTGAGACAACAGCAGATATCATTTAACACAGTGCCTGGCATAATCAGAAATAGCTTTCTCCCAGTAGACCGCGACACCGAGGCACCATCGCATGACTACAATACATGTCAATGAGATGGAATAATATTTTAATCTAACATCGACGGTTAATGTTAGAATAGACTTTTCCACTCTATCCATCCAACAAATGCCGTCCTATGTGACGTGTAGAATGACATTATATCCAATGACGTGATGAATGGCGTAGATAAATACATCACGAACGCATATTACAAGACAGACCATGTGTTGTTGTACGAATTGTATGTATTTACTACTTAATAAATATTATGGTGAATATTTTGAAACTAATTTGACTGGGCGCTGTTGCTTACCTGTATAGTTTTCAGGAAAGTGAGAGTTAGAGCATTCGGGGATCGATCAATCCTAACACGGCTAAGTGTGGGTGGAGCTTAGCTAGAGGTGGCCGGGGCATAGCAAAAGGAAAGGTCCATTAACACTTCTTATTTAGGATACTGCATAGTGTCAGTCTGATCGATGTTAAACACCAGGTGGCCATTGTAGAATGTATCATTGTCAGCAAGCCCCATTGGATAAATTATCTGCATGAAATAATAGTTGTTGAAATAAGACTATTTCCTAGTGTTTGTGCCAAATGGCAAAGGTGCTAAATGTATTGTAAATAAAGCATCATAGGCTGATATGTCTATCTTAACAACAATATTAAGGAATAATTATACCACACTTGGGATTTCTTTATGACACAATTTCTCCAGACTTGCAGCGCTTAGACAGTTACATGGCAGGCATTTGAAGGATCTGGTACATGCCTGGGTGGCATTACTCTAAGCATGACATCATGCCTGGGTGGCAGTACTCTAAGCATGACAGCATGCCTGGGTGGCATTACAATAAGCACAACAGCATGTCTGGGTAGTGTCATGGTGCTATTAGGCCAGGTATAGGAAATTCTGTGTGAAATTATATATTATTGATTTTATCCAGCATAAATTAGAATGTTCCTAATCGTGGCCAGCTGAATCATATGAAATAAAGCGTGACAATTCTAGGAGTATAGTGGACAGAGGACAATAGCCCAATTAATAGCCACGACAATTAAAGCCACCCAGCCTGCAGTGCGGACATAATAAATCACAGTATTCCAAGACATGTATATACTGAACTTTTATATATAATAACATACATCTGAAAATACATGTTCATAATCTGATAACCATTTTCATTCTAAATTCCGACAAACATATTTCAAGACATTGGCATAAGAAACCTGCATATTATTTTGGAAATAATTTGACTGAAAGTTGTTGCTGCCTCAAGCAGAAACAACTTTTCCTTTGATTGTTTTCAAAATAGTCATCAAGATTTTCTGATTTTGTCAGAGTACAATATTGTCAACGCATACAGCATGAAAGTGGTTAATTATATTTATTTTATAGAATTGCATAAATCCTGTATTCACAAATACTAAACAAATTATTAATGATTTTAGACATGTTCTGAACTTATTTCGAACATGTCCCTTCACTACCTTCCTGTTTACTTTAACTACCACTAGCTATAAAATGTAAAGGAATTTGTGTATTTGGGAGATAGAGTGAGTGAGAGAAACAGAGCTAGAGATAGAGATAGATAGATAGTAGACAGAGATTTAAGCCAGAATGGTAGATAGATATAGCGTTCTTAGTTTGCATAGAAATTTTGTATCAACATCAGTTTGTGTATAGAGTCAATTTAAAATTATTAAAAGTTGAAGTCATTTATTATTTGAAGAACCGTCTTGTTGAATACTATTGAACTGTCTTTACCCATTTTCGCCTGCCACCTCGTCCTGGCAATTTCTGAAGTGTAACAGAGCCCTTGCCACCAAGCTAATCACCCGTGTTTCGAGATAGGTGGAAATTAGCATCGCTACATCAGCATTACTCTAAGCATGACAGCATGCCTGGGTGGCAGTACTAGAAGCATGACAGAATGCCTGGGTGGCATTACTCTAAACATGACAGAATGCCTGGGTGGCATTACTCTAAGCATGACAGCATGCCTGGGTGGCATTACTCTAAACATGACAGCATGCCTGGGTGGCATTACTCTAAACATGACAGCATGCCTGGGTGGCATTACTCTAAGCATGACAGCATGCCTGGGTGGCATTACTCTAAACATGACAGCATGCCTGGGTGGCATTACTCTAAACATGACAGCATGCCTGGGTGGCATTACTCTAAGCATGACAGCATGCCTGGGTGGCATTACTCTAAGCATGACAGCATGCCTGGGTGGCATTACTCTAAGCAGGGCAGCATGCCTGGGTGGCTTTACTCTAAGCACGACAGCATGCCTGGGTGGCATTACTCTAAGCATGACAGCATGCCTGGGTGGCATTACTCTAGGCATGACAGCATGCCTGGGTGGCATTACTCTAAGCACGACAGCATGATTTTGTAGCATCAGTCCTAGAACAAGAACGTTAGCAAATTGGAAAAGTGGCGGATGATCATTAATTTTAGAATCAAACAGTGTTTGATTGTTTTGCAATTAGCTACATTCATTGCAGTCATTGAGATAAGAGACTGGGCATTAATCTTGATCACCTATCCCACCCACTTCCACACGACCAACCATTTTCTCTCTGTGACTATGGACTTATGCTAGCAAATTTCATCTACCAGTATACGTGATGTTAGGGACCAGTCGTGATTGTTTTGTAAATGGTGATGCGGAGAGCTGTTGAATTCTATGATAGTAACAGCGTTCAGTAAAACCCTTAACCTTAATTACCAATATGTTTTAGCCAGCTTGTACAAAATCCTTTAGATGCTGCAGGATAAGACTTAAATCTCTGCCTGCTGAATTTTCGGCAGACTATATTTTCAATGGGGTTTGACTCTGGATACGCTACATATTATGAAAACAATTTGACTGAAAGTTGTTAGTGGCTAAGCCACCTGCAACTTTCAGTCAAATTGTTTTCAAAATATTCAGTCAGTCCAGAGTTAATGCCTATTGAAGGTATTGTTTGGTCGCGTGCAGCTGTCAGATACTTCAGCATGTTTCATGACAAATGAATGCTAAAACACATGAACAGATGCATCCCTCCACCTGGGTTCTACCTTCAGGGTTGGGCTTAATTGAATGTCGCTCCTAAGGACATGAAACGCACAAAGGATATTATTCATGTTTCCAATTGTTACAGCTGACCGAATTCTGAGTTAGCATCAAGCAACTATTGCATAATATACGGCTATGTTCACTGTCTGACATTCCCTGACATTTGTGTGAACGAATTCTCAGTTTTAAAGATGAAGATTTTTTTTAAAGTCACAGTATTGCTCTTGGGGATAAAAAAGGGTGTCCTTTTAGATAAAAAACGTTAAAAAATATATACATAAATCCCATTGTTAAAATGGCTATGTTGTAAAATATAGGTATTGACTGGTCATGAAAACTTCTAAAGGTGTTGTATGGCTATGTTGTAAAATATGTTGAAATACATGCAAAAACAGGTTTCTCAGTGACAAAATTGTAATGGTTTAAGCAGCTTAGTATGGACACATACCCAATGTGTAGTTTTAACAATATCTAATTTGTGCATAATTTGTTGTGTTCTTAATACAATTCTTTGTAGATATTCTCAGTTCCTCATCTTGGCAAATTATTAGAGTGAGTCCAGTGATAAAACGACAACATCTTTTTAAACCTGTTAACATGCAAGCCGGCCACAAACCTGTCTGCAGCAGTCATGAGAAAATGTCCATTTATAGACCAAGAGAAGACTATTTCGAGATAGTCACTCCGGTGGTAAATTTTGAAAAAATAATCTCTTCATTGGCAAATGGATATTTTATATGAGACAAGAGGCACGAGGGCTTGTGACACTCACCTGGACCATCTGCATTTGAACCATTTGCATTTAAAGACATGATGGATAATTCCAAATAAAATCCAAGATGGCCACCAAAAAAATTACCATTCAAAATTCTCGTTTGATATGTTGTTCAAAGCCTACTGTCATAGAATCATCCCAATTCCACCATTGTTGAAATTGGGTGATTGATTTAAATGAGGAGTACAATTTTTAAATGGTTCCAGAAAATTTTCAGAAAATCAAAGATGGCTGCCAAAACATTGATTAATCTAAATTAACCAAGGCCCCAAGCAGTTAATGACTGAATTCTGAGTTAGCCAAGGCCCCAAGCAGTTAATGACTGAATTCTGAGTCAAGCAACTATTGCATAATATACAGCAAGGTTCAATAAGATGCATTTTAAATGATTTCCCGCCATTTTGATGAAAATCCAATATGGCCACCAAAAAAAACCAACAAGCAAAATTCTTAAGCATACCAGACATGTCCTTGTAGCATTTTAAACGATTTCCCACAATTTAAAAAAAAATTTAAGATGGGCGCCGAAAAATAGTGACCAATCAAAATTCTGTATATAAGTCCCGAAGCATATCATGCTAGGGTCCTTCCAACCATGTTTGCTACTGGACAGCTGAGCTAAAAATTAAAATTGTTAAACAAATTGTAGTGTGAAAGGGTTAGGATAGGCGTAGTGGATCATACCATTTTCATATTTTGTTTAAATCTGTCACAGTGGTAGCTGCTACATATAATTCAGGGCTTTAAAAATGTCCATATTGTCCGGACATATCTGAGAATTGTCTGCAATGACCGGTAAATGTGATGTCCAGTTAGACAGCAACGTATGTATTTTGTTAAATCATTGTGAACAAGCATTCTGTAAGTATTGCTTTGCAATACATGTCCCCTACCTGGTGATATAAATCTTTAGAGATTAACAGTAAAAAATTTCATTAAAAATTGTCAAAAGCAGCTGAAGCTCGAACTTGATCTGTAACTTCTCATAACATAGCAATAAACCAAGTCTCAATTATATATGGTGAAGGAGAAGGAAAAAATCTTGAAAGCTGATATGTTTGTATTTCATAAGTCGAAAGGGGACATAACTCCATAAAAAATGACACAAATGCCTGAAACCCGAACTTGGTCTGTAATTTCTCATAATAAAGTAATGTACCAATTTTTCGCTTAAATATCTTGAAGGAGTGCGAAAAAAGTGCGGAAAGCTGATATTTTTCGTATTTCTTAACTCGAAATAACTCCATCAAAAATTGATGCATATGTCTGAAACTCGACCTTGGTCTGTAACTTCTCATAACAAAGCAATAAACCAACCCAATTCTCAGTTGAATATCTTAAAGGACTGTGAAAAAAGTGTGGAAAACCAACTGCGACAGATGGAAAGACGGACAGATGGAGTGCAAACCTATAGTCCCAGTTTGTGTAAAAAAAAAAAAATTTGAGTTAAATAACTTATAAATGTTAAATAAAACGAGATTTGAAATAAAGTTTTGCAATAACTTCGCGGAAATACCATCAAAGTTACGTCACTTCCTTGTATGATACAACTATCAATGGAAAAAGTTATTTTAACGGGTACTAAATATGCGGATCGGATTGAATGTATAATACTTGGTTACCATCATGAAATATATATTACATTCCGAGTTCCCGAGTCCAGTATTTTAGGTCCGTAAAATCTAGACGATTCTACCGAGTCAGCTTCCGCAATAGGACGAGTTAATAAGCTGTCACTCTCATAGCTACTCAAAGCTCCTTCCTATATATGTTGATTGAGCAAGTCTCTACCCGGATACTAATATTAGCATCATCGTGCTACTCGAGTAACGACCTAAACTCATCATACAAAGCAAGACAATAAGCGGTAGCTGATAAATCCTAGAATTTCTATTTTATCTTGACGACATTTTATGTCAAAATTTGGATTAATTTTAATGAAATTAGCTGTTTATCAAAGTATGCACAATATTTAGGCGGTCCCAATTAATAACTTCACTCCCACGATGATGGATATAAAGTATACATTAAGCATAGGCGTAAGATAGTAAGATTTTCTAGCATGAAATGTGTTCTATTTTCATGCTATTTTTTTTATCATTTGTGAAATATACCTAATAGTCGGCCCCTCCCCTTTACTCTGAGCTTTCGATTTAGAAAATGTACAGCCCTTGTCCTATTAGAAGACACAGCCCAAGTCCTCCTCCACCTGTCCCATTACACCCTCAGAGTCTCACGGGACACTGAGCAGGGATCCTCACTGCGCATCCATTTGTTACGATCAGGAGGCCATTATTGGATGCTACTGTCAGGATATATACACAGCTAATGAAGACAAATAATAGCAGCAGCAGCTATTGGTTCACCATTATCACAGCAGCCACACTGAGCATTAGATTAGTCTGTTGTTTTATCAGAGGAATAACAAAGCTGATAATGCTTATATATATGTACTATATGCTTGATGAGAATTGTCCTAGAAACGAATGATTCAAACTGATTTCAAACAATGTAACTGATCTTTAAGATTTTAACCCTCATATCAGCCAAAAACGGCTTCTGCAGTTGGCCTTGAGAAATGTCTATTTGCAGACCAAGAGAAGACTATTTTTGAAAATTTACAACTGGAATGACTGACTCGTTATTCCAGTGGTAAATATTAAAAAATAGTCTTCTCTTGGTCTGCAAATAGACATTTTTTATGCTAAAATTAAAATTTTCGTGAACAAATTCAAGGGCTAAAGGGCTAAGAGAGGCTATTCTACATCCTCTGTATTCCTTTAACTGAAAGCAATAAGCTACAGTGGGGCTCAAAAATAACTTTTAAACATGTTCCAAAACAAAATAAAAGCGTACTGTTGAATATTTTGAACATAATTGGATTGGAACATAATGCTGCCTGCCTAAGCCAGCAGTGTCTTCCTGTCCAATTATGTTCAAAATATTCAACGGACCATTTCTTACTTTGTGTTCAGATTTGTACTAAACTAACACACCTGTGTTTATGTTTTGTAAATATGTCAACTCCATTTCTGGGTCATACTGTAGTGTATATGGTTGATTCAGTTATTTAGGAAATATGCTTCCAATGATACAACCGTTTCATCCGAGCATAGTACGCTACATGGTGATACTCTGAGCTCTCTCATCAGCCGTACTCCTGAGCGGCCAGGGAATCTTGAACATTGTCATTGGCGTGTAGTCTAACACCGCGGCGGTGGCCGAGCCATAGTAACAGAAGCAACAGGCATCATCGTTGCAGCAGCTGACTCAAATCAATCGTTGTGTCCAGGGTTAGCGAGGATGAATTTAGCGTTGTATGAGAGATCGACACGCGGAAAACAATTACTAACAAACACCTGCTATGTACATGCAAGGTAAGATTTGCAGTTACCTTTTTTCACTGCTAATTTTATTTAAAAATTTTTTAAATTCTGTTTAGAATATTGTATCATCATTTTGGAAGGTCTATGTATGCGTGCACTCTTAATTATTTTACGATGCATAGTGAAACAGTTACGAAAACTAACTGACTGAAATGCACAGTCCAAAAATTTTGAAGACTAACTGACTGAAATGCATGGTGAAAAAATTTTGAAAACTACCTGAGTGAAATGCACAGTGTGACAATTTTGAAAACTTTGAACTGACTGAAATGCACAGTGCAAAAATTTTGATGACTAACTGACTGAAATGCACAGTGCAAAGATTTTGATGACTAACTGACTGAAAATCATTGTTACCAATTAGGTAGCAAAAATTTACAGATAAATTCATTTCAAAATCTTCAGTAGACACATGTGCTAATTACTATCAGAGATAAAATGAAAGGCACATCAATCAATTATAACAATTAACAAAAATTTTAGCGTGATTAAAATTTAATAATTTTGATTGAAATTTGATACGTTGAATGTACATTTGCCGGCCAAGAAAAGACTATTTTTGAAAGTTTACCGGTGAAATGACTGGCTTGGTTATCGACAATAAACAAATGGACATTCCTCAAGACTATTGCAGCAGTCAGTTTTGGCATGTAAGGGTTAATGTATCTGTTATATCTATGCTGCGACGCTGTGCCCTTGAAAGGATTAATTTATATATAGGCTTCTCACTCATTTTGATATGGAATTAATCCTGAATTCTAATAAAGCGTTACATGTTAATGAAGTCTGGCTATAAATATGCAAGATGCTAAATACTTTCTAACTAATTTCTATGGCCATTGTTGCGGCATACAGTCAGCTTAGAAATAACTCAACATGTTTCCAAAACTAAGTGAAACGACAGTGAGTTGAATATTTTGGAGCTAATTTGATTGGAAGCCATTGTTTCCTTTAAGGCAGCAATGGCTTCCAATCAAATTAGCTCCAAAATATTCAGCAGAATATAAATTTCTTAAATTGCTTTAAAAATTGTACAATTCATGTTTTGTCTTTGGTTAGGAAACGTGGTAACATATTTCTGAGCGGTACCTTGTACTGTTAACACAGACCATGTACGACAAATTCTTTACGAGGGAAGTGAAACTAATTTGACTGGAAACTGACACAGAGTTGTTAGCTAATAGGTTCCAGTCAAATTATTTTCAAAATACTCAACAGCGTTCCTGTTTTATAGTTGTCTTGAAAGTGGGACAGTGAAATTTCAATGGTGAAAGTGTTAGTGCTTTATATCGTGTTGCGATAGAATACCAATATTTATGGATTGTGTTTTGAGAAATATGTCATCTCTTGATGTTTTCATCATCGAGGTATCTGCAGTAAATAAAACAACTCGATTGGTTGACACGACCTATCAAAATAATGGAGGCATCCGATATGTCACTTGACCATCATAATCAAATACATCACGTGTTAACTGATGTCACAATCACAATGACGTATGTCCGTCACAAAATTAGAAATGTCTGTCATGAAAGCGAATGAAATGTATGTCGTTGATGAATTTTAAATTTAATACACGGTCTGTTGAATATTTTGAAACTAATTTGACAGGGAACAATAGCCAGCAGTTAAATTATTATCAAAATATATATCAGCTTACCTGTATACGTACTGTAACCCTTTAATGGTCAAGCTGGCCAAAACCGGCCACTGCAGTGGTCATGAGGAATATCCGTTTGCAGGCTAAGAAAAGATTCTTTTTGAAAATTTAACACTGGAATGTCTGGTTTGATAATCGAGCATTCATTCCAGTGATAAATTTTCCAAAATGGCATTATCTTGTCCTGCAAATAGACATCCACTGAGGGAAGTTCTTTGACTTGTGAACAACCTTGACCTTTAAAGTGTTAAAATTATGACTGAGATTTTAGGGTCCAAAGGATTACAACAATGGAGGATTCCAGTTTATCTGTCAATCATATGACATCATATCAACTACATGACGTGTATGATGATGTCATAATCAATTGCGTCATGAATGACATAGCTAAGTTTGTCATGAGCGCTTAATTCACGATGGACTAAACCTTGTTGTGTGAATGGTATGTCTACTATTTAATAAACCATTGAATATTTTGCAACTAATTTTACTGGGCACAGGCAGCAACAGCGACCAGTCAAATTAGTTTCAAAATATTCAACAACAAACCTGTATACTTTTCTGGAAATTGATCAGGAAGTTCAGGGATCAATCACTCCCAAAACTGGTGAAGTGTGGGTGGAGTTTAGCTAAAAGTGGGCGGGGCATAGGTAAAACTGTAATCCTCCATTATAATGTGCATACAAAGTTGTCATCCTTCCACTAAGATAACAAGTTTTCACGTGATAATTCCCACATGTCATATCCACCTGATTGGGCAAATAGTGTTCCCACGAAAAAGTGTATATGGAAGTTCTGGAGACTACGACCATAGGGTCCTTCCAGCCAAAGTTGGTTGGGCCCATAGGACTATGACTAATGAGTCGCAAGCAATGTATTATAACCCAGTATCCATACAAGGCAATATTCAGAAAAGATTTTGGACATCCTGCTTCTCTTGTTGAGAATTGTTACTTTGTTCATGATCGCGCATGCCATGCGAAAAGCACAACAATTCTCAACAAGACAATCATGAATAGGATAAGTCAAGATGGCAGAAATTTCTCAAAGAATAAGCATTTATATACTGGTCAAGATTTGAAAAATTATGCAACAACCTTTAATAGAATTACTTTATAAAATATTCTTTAAGAATTAAAATTATCTGTAATGGGATTTCAAGGACAGCAGTGTAAACCACTTAACACCCACTCTGGTCAAAAACGTCTTCTGCTGCAGTGTTCTCGCAAAATAGTGATGTGCAGTACTCTCGCACAATGGCACTTTACAGTGCTCTCGCAAAATAGCACTTTGCAGTGCTCTCGCAAAATGGCGATTTGCAGTGCTCTCGCAAAATGGCACTTTGCAGTGCTCTCAAAAAATGGTGATTTGCAGTGCTCTAGAAAAATGGTGATTTGCAGTAGTCTCATAAAATGGCACTTTGCAATTCTCTCGCAAAATGATGATTTGCAGTACTCTCACAAAATGGCACTTTGCCGTGCTCTCACAAAATGGCAATTTGCAGTGATCTCGCAAAATGGTGATTTGCAGTGCTCCTGCAAAATGGCGATTCACAGTTTGCAGTGTTCTTGCAAAAAGGTGATTAGTAGTGCTCTCTCAAAATGGTGATTTGGAGCACTCTTGCAAAATGGTGATTTGCAGTGCTCTTGCAAAATGATGATTTGCAGAACAAGAAGACTATTTTTTTTTAATGTGTCTTTACATTGCTAATTAAAAAAAGCTCAACTTATCTTCTCGGCCAATAAATGGACATTGATTAAGCCAAGAATCCAACTCTTCCTGACCATAAAATGGTTAACAAACTGATATATGAAAGGTTATGAATATTCTAATTGAGTTGCCTTATGAACCCACCTCTCCTTGGTGACCACATTCTGATGGATTATACACTCTCTGCCAATACAGGGATCTACTTCTAGCTATTCCCCCGCTGATTTCTTGCTATTTCCCTATCAATTTCTATCTATTTCCTGCCAATTTCTAGCTATTTCCTGCCAATTTCTAGCTATTCCCCCGACAATTTCTAGCTATTTCCTTGACAATTTCTAGCTATTTCCTTGACAATTTCTAGTTATTTCACTGCCAATTTCTAGCTATTTCCCAGACAATTTGTAGCTATATCACTGGAAATTTCTAGCTATTTCCCTAACAATTTGTAGCTATTTCACTGGCAATTTCTAGCTATTTCACTGGCAATTTCTAGCTATTTCCCCGCCAATTTCTAGCTATTTCCCTGCCACTTTCTAGCTATTTCACTGGCAATTTCTAGCTATTTCCCCACCAATTTCTAGCTATTTCCCTGCCACTTTCTAGCTATTTCCCTGCCAATTTCTAGCTATTCCCCCACCAATTTATAGCTATTTGGGTGCCAATTTCTAGTTATTTCCTGCCAATTTCCAGCTATTTCCCACCAATTTCTAGCTATTTCCCTGATAATTTCTAGCTATTCCCCCACCAATTTCTAGCTATTTCCCCACCAATTTCTAGCTATTTCCCTGCCAATTTCTAGCTATTTCCCCACCAATTTCTAGCTATTTCCTCACCAATTTCTAGCTATTTCCCGCCAATTTCTGGTGATTCCCCCACCAATTTCTAGTTATTTCACTGCCAATTTATAGCTATTTCCCTGCCAATTTCTAGCTATTTCCCCGCCAATTTCTAGCTATTTCATTGCCAATTTATAGCTATTTCACTGCCAATTTCTAGCTATTTCACTACCAATTTCTAGCTATTTTCCTGCCAATTTCTAGCTATTCCCCCACCAATTTCTAGCTATTTCCCTGCCAATTTCTAGCTATTTCACTGCCAATTTCTAGCTATTTTCCCACCAATTTCTCGCTATTTCCATGACAATTTATAGCAATTTCACTGCCAATTTATAGCTATTTCCATGCCAATTTCTAGCTATTTCCCCACCAATTTCTAGCTAATTCACTGCCAATTTCTAGCTATTTCCCCGCCAATTTCTACCCATTTCCTCGCCAATTTCTAGCTATTCCCCAACCAATTTCTAGCTATTTCCTTACCAATTTCCAGCTATTTCACTGCCAATTTCTAGCTATTTCCCTGACAATTTCTAGCCTTACGTGTGTTGAAATTAATTTATATAATTTGATCCCTGAATTCCCAGAATCACAATTTCAAGGTATGTATACAGGTAAATTGCTGTATATTTTGAAACTAATTTTGACTGAAAGCTGTTGCTGCCTATGGCAAATTCATTTTAAAATAGTCAACGGAATGTTTTAAATTATGAATTTATTGAAGATATACAATTTGTACATTTCATTACAGACCTGTCGATAAATTTCATGTTATTATGATTGTGACATCAGCTAACTGGTGACGTAATTTATTCTGTCAGATACACGAGTCACAGATCAGATTCTTCCATTATTAGCCAGGTTTTCCTGCAGCGTGTACGACACATTATTCTGAAACATGTGCTGGATACAATGGGTTAATTATTCCAATGATGGTAGTACGTAATCATGATCTGACATCTTGAATATTTTATGAAATATACTCAGAAGTTGTATAAGCTTTTATTTGCTGACAATAAACGAGGCTTCAGCTAAACAATGTTGAAAGCCTTAGCAATATAGCTACATCTTCCGGAAATGCCCTATTAGCAAACACAATTATTTTTCTCATTAGCAGGGCTTCGG
This sequence comes from Chaetoderma sp. LZ-2023a, assembly GCA_034401795.1. NCBI lineage: Eukaryota > Metazoa > Mollusca > Caudofoveata > Chaetodermatida > Chaetodermatidae > Chaetoderma > Chaetoderma sp. LZ-2023a. The sequence goes on from CM067374.1 coordinate 17,420,030, forward strand.
AGGTGAATAGCGTGCATTAACAAGTCGGGCGTTTTAGACAATGAAACTATTCAAGCATTATGAAATACTGTTAATGCCCTTTTAGCACATTTAGCTCAATATCTGTAGCAGATATATACAGACACGCAGTCAATATCTGTAGGAGATATATACAGACACGCAGTCAATATCTGTAGGAGATATATACAGACACGCAGTCAATATCTGTAGGAGATATATACAGACACGCAGTCAATATCTGTAGGAGATATATACAGACACGCAGTCAATATCTGTAGGAGATATATACAGACACGCAGTCAATATCTGTAGGAGATATATACAGACACGCAGTCAATATCTGTAGGAGATATATACATACAGACACGCAGTCAATATCTGTAGGAGATATATACAGACACGCAGTCAATATCTGTAGGAGATATATACAGACACGCAGTCAATATCTGTAGGAGATATATACAGACACGCAGTCAATATCTGTAGGAGATATATACAGACACGCAGTCAATATCTGTAGGAGATATATACAGACACGCAGTCAATATCTGTAGGAGATATATACATACAGACACGCAGTCAATATCTGTAGGAGATATATACGTACAGACACGCAGTCAATATCTGTAGGAGATATATACATACAGACACGCAGTCAATATCTGTAGGAGATATATACATACAGACACGCAGTCAATATCTGTAGGAGATATATACATACAGACACGCAGTCAATATCTGTAGGAGATATATACATACAGACGCGCAGTCAATATCTGTAGGAGATATATACGTACAGACACGCAGTCAATATCTGTAGGAGATATATACATACAGACACGCAGTCAATATCTGTAGGAGATATATACAGACACGCAGTCAATATCTGTAGGAGATATATACAGACACGCAGTCAATATCTGTAGGAGATATATACATACAGACACGCAGTCAATATCTGTAGGAGATATATACATACAGACACGCAGTCAATATCTGTAGGAGATATATACGTACAGACACGCAGTCAATATCTGTAGGAGATATATACGTACAGACAGGCAGTCAATATCTGTAGGAGATATATACATACAGACACGCAGTCAATATCTGTAGGAGATATATACATACAGACACGCAGTCAATATCTGTAGGAGATATATACATACAGACACACAGTCAATATCTGTAGGAGATATATACGTACAGACACGCAGTCAATATCTGTAGGAGATATATACATACAGACACGCAGTCAATATCTGTAGGAGATATATACGTACAGACACGCAGTCAATATCTGTAGGAGATATATACATACAGACACGCAGTCAATATCTGTAGGAGATATATACATACAGACACGCAGTCAATATCTGTAGGAGATATATACGTACAGACACGCAGTCAATATCTGTAGGAGATATATATGTACAGACACGCAGTCAATATCTGTAGGAGATATATACATACAGACACGCAGTCAATATCTGTAGGAGATATATACATACAGACACGCAGTCAAACCATAGCAAAATACATGCTGACTACGTATATATTCAGCGCAAGTTTACTCCAAGTTGCTATATATACTGACAGGAAACACAACAACTTCCAGTCAAATTGTTCTTGGACTATCAGCAGCTTACTTGAAGCAATTTAGAGCAGGATCATCAGATATTATTGATGGTCAGATAGTTTTGATGGTCAGGTATTTTCCATGGTCTGACTCTGATCGTCTTGGTGGACATGTTTATCGGACAGATGGTTACCTGGGAAATCATGAATAATTTGTTAAGCTGACCACCATATTTCACCCTAGACTGATCTAGCCAATCGAAACAGACCTCTGCAGTAGTCTTGATGAATGTCCATTTGCACGCTAAGAGAGAATTAAAAAAAATTATTTACCACCGAAATGCCTAGCTCGTCTATCAAACCAAGCATTTCATTCTAGAAACTTTTCGAAAATAATTTGCTCTTGGTCTGCAAATTGACATTCAAAAGGTAATTTTGTTTTTTATTTTCTTGGGAAATTTTGCCCATTAAAGGGTTAATTAATTGCCTATCAACAAGTTAGATTCATTGGAACTTATTAGTTTAATGATAATTCACATTTCCAGAGTATCTACCCATTATATGATGTCATAATCAACTACGTGATGTGTAGAATGACATCATAATGAATGACGTCGATAAGTACGTCACAAATGCATATTTTGCAACTAATTTGCCTATGGCAGCAACATCACCCAGTCAAATTAATACCAAATATTCAACAGCTTCCCTGTATAGTTTTCAGGAAATTGATAGCTAGGGCATTCGGGGATCATCCAAGCTAGTGATTGGTGGGGCATGGCAAGGTTCCTGTTAGTCATCCAAAATAAGTGCTCTCTGCAGTCCCTCATCTCCAGGAATGTTCATATGTATGGTAACATATTATCCCTAAAATTTGTTTTAAAAAAATTTCAATTTCCCATATAATACGTCCATTTGCAGACCAAGAGAAGATTATTTTTGAAAATTTACCACTGGGTTGACTGGCTCGGTTATCAAGGCGGTCATTCCAGTGTTAAATTTTGAAAAATAGTCTTCTCTTGCTCTGCAAATGGACATTTCTCAAGACCACTGCAGAAGCTGTTTTTGGCTGATATGAGTGTTAACGGGTTAAGGGAAGACTATTTTTAAGACTTTACCAGAGGAATGATTGGCTCGATAACTGAGACAGTCATTCCAGTGGTAAATTTACAAAAATAGTCTTCTCTTGGTCTGCAAATGGACAATTTCTATGAGACAATTGAAATTTTCTTGAACAGATTTGTGGGTTAAGGATTGAATACTCATAAATTTAAAGTTTCTTGACAAATATGAAAACATTTTCAAGAGTTTAGTTACTATAATACAGACTGCGATTGTATGCACGATCTGAAAGATAAGCGGGATCAAAGTGATTTCCTTCTCTCATCGTCGATCATGCAAAAGTCTGTCCATAATTAAGTCAACAGTCTGTCGTGTCCACACCTACGTGACAAGCAACTGTCAACATACCAGAGCTATGCCAGCAATTAGCCGGTCCTGCTCCGCTATCCCGCCGCTGATAACCAACAATTGTTTTAGCGTGATGAATTATTAACAGAAGTCGATCGTCAGATAAGCTAGCCTGCGAGCAATCAATATATCACTCTATATACAGTTGTCGCCACAGGGGTTAACTATTTAATCTTCCATCATTCAAAGATAGACAACTATTAGGATTCAGAAATGTGAAAGAAGAAACTATTGAAATCAAATATGTCTTTCTTAAAATATTTTACTGAAAAAGTCTCACTATAAAAATAAGCAGTTCTGTTTTGTTATCAAAATGTTTTTGAAAAAGATATCTTTCTTCACCTTATAAATGGCTGTCTTTGATAAAGCAGAATTATCTCCCTTATGCAAAATGAATGTTAAAGGGTTATCCTGTAACCGGCGGCGCCAGGCATCGTAGCGGATAATATATTCATCAGGTCAAGCTGGCAGTTATAACAGCTTCAATTAGGAGGTGATTTCCTCCTGGACAAATTAAGTTAAAATATCTCGAGAGTCCATATAAAGCTTACAATAGGTGAAAGCCAGATGCCAATGTCATTAATGTTAGATGAGTGTAGACAATATGAGAGAAATATAGATTCACCAGAGCAACAAAACACCAGACTTTGTCTTCATCTAATAATCATAAAACATACTTCTTCTGTAGATCCCTTCTTCACTGTAGGTACAACGATTAGTGATCACAGACGATGTGCAAACATCGCTCGATCACAGAAATTTACATGGAATAAAAAATGTATTTTTTAAAGATTCCCTGATTAACTATGACTGTGAGGCTCGGTACTGAGTCTGAAGTTCTTGTGAAACAGCTAATTATGCACTCAAAGGCATTATCTCATTTCTTATTTGAGATCAACACAAGATTGACATGATTAACATTAAGATGGAACAACACGTTGCAACAGTTACATGCATAAATAGCATTTAATTCAATATTCTCATCAAATATGTAAGCGCTTCATTTGTCATGGCCATTAATACAGCTACAGTACAGTTTGGAATTAAGTTGATCTGTTTCCAAATCAAAAACAGATACTTGTTAGCTTTTACAATTTGGATAACGATGTAAGAAATGTTTTGTTGAATATTTTGGACTTAATTTGATTGGAAGCCATTGTTGCCTTAGGCAGAGAGAGAGAGAGAGAGAGACAGAGAGAGAGAGAGAGAGAGAGAAGAGAGAGAGAGAGAGAGAGAGAGAGAAGAGAGAGAGAGAGAGAGAGAGAGAGAGAGAGAGAGAGAGAGAGGCCATAGGCAGCAATGGCTTCTAATTAAATTAGGTCACAAATATTCAATAGTACGTTTTATTTTGTTCTGGAAACATGGTCAGTTTATCTCTGAGTTGTACTGTAGCTTATCAGGACTCTAAGCCATAGGTGTGCAATTAGACATTAGCAAGTTGGATTGATTCAGGACAGTGGCTAATAAGCAGTCATAATTCAATTCTGTTATGTCCAAGTATATAATGATCCAGGAGTAAATAGATGTGTTTTGACATGAATTTGTCTGAAAGTCATTGCTGTCAATGGCAGCAATGCCTTTCAGTCAAATAATTTTCAAAATAATCAGTAGGTAAACCAAGTTCCACAAATATTTGAGAACAATTCGAATGAAAATGGTTGTTGCAACAACTTTCAGTCTAATTATTGTTTACTGATTATTTTGAAAAATATTTTATTGAAAACAGTTGCTGTCATAGCAGCAACAACTTGTAGGCAGATTATAATCAAACTATGCAAAGGTTTTCTCTTATCTCCTCCTGAAAAATTGAACAATATTGAATTATGAGCCGTCAAGTTATTGCCTGGAATCCATTATAGAGTGCTTATAATATCTCAAGGCCTGAGCTAACAAATCATCAGTTATAGAAGTTAGTGGTTAACCATTTAATGTCATGCTTGCCAAAACCAGCCTCTGTTATGGTCCTGTGGAATGTCCAGTTACAGGCCAAGAGAGTGCAATTTAAAAAAATTTATAACTGGAATGACTCGCTCGATAACCGTGCCAATCATTCCAGTGATATCTCATCCAAAATTGTATTCTCTTGTCCTGTAAATGGACATTCAATAGGCAGATGTTTAGAGTTGGCTTATATTGAGTCCCTAATTTCCACGTCCCATTCAGTCCATATGTAGGATGACTTTATTCTATTATGTCATTGCGGCTAAGTGACATGCAGAGTTTTCAGACCAGTACCCTAGGTGGCGATCAGGCAAGAGTGAAGGAGATTGCTCATGTGCTTCCATCAATAGCATTTATGCACACGGAAACCTGGTGCTGTCTTAGACATTAACAGCACAATTGTTTCCAAAATAAACACAAGTTATGTGTATCATAACTGACTGAGAATGATATGTACCAATCTTTGATTTAAACGCTCTCGGGGGTAATGTTTGAATGACGGATTCCGCGTAACTTAATCTCGTAAGCAGCATCTCAGCACTAACACAAAAGGAATCATGTAGTCATGAGGATTAGGGTATCTAATTCTATAAACATTGTCTGACGGATACTGGCTCTTGATTATCTGGTACCGCCCGACCATGAGATATTATAGCAGCTACCGTGACAATTGACACAGAAAATCGATTGACATTGTTATCTAGGACAAATCAGTAGGAGGTTGACTGATTGGATTCGGGCTCTGGTTAGAGATGTAATGCTAAGCACACGCTCACGCAGATCCCGGATTACTCGGAAATTCCAAAGCAAAACTTTGTTTGGTCTGGAATTCATAGAAAGCTGGTTTATTTTAGGGGAGTTAAATATTAGTCACACCCATGGGCATTGAAGCTGAGCAGAGGGTTAGCTATCTGACAGCTCAAAGCCACCAGACACAATGATTTCAATGGACAATAACTCTGGATCTACTGAATATTTTGAAAACAATTTGACTGAAAGTTGTTGGTGGCTAAGCCACCAACAGATTTCAGTCAAATTGTTTTCAAAATGTTCAGCATATCCAGAGCTAAACTCTGTGGAAAATCTAGTCTGCAGAAACTTACCAGGCAAACAGTTAAATCGTGAAGCGCTTCAAACAGCAAAGCTTTATATCTCCCCCCCCCACCCACCCCCACTAAGCTCTATTATTATAAAATGTCAATTCAATTATTAAATTTAATTTTACCAATCCAAATAGTAGTTGATTATAGTATAAAAATATCTAAATAACTAGGTTGACTTATTTCATATGTGGGTGAAAGTTCACATGCTTAGCAGAAAGCGAGAGACAGGTATCACTCGTTCCCGCAGTGGAGGCGCCTGAGCGTTGGCATTAACATCAATGCGTTTTTAGTTAAACTTTTTAATTTGCCTTAGTATTCAACAATATACGATTCTTAGGATTGTAATGAAACTTGACAGCAGTATTTTACGCCATGAAGGGATACAATCTGCACCACTATAACTCTTATTATTGGGAATTTTTAATTAAGATTTGTGCCAAGCTGCTAGGCTCTTTATCCAGAATAAGAAATGAGGACAATGCTTTTAAAGCCTGACATTAATTCACATGGTATAAGCACCAGGATGTATTACTGCATAGTCCAGTGCCTCAGGGGAGTTAATCAACATTATATCTGAACGCATGCAGTATGGATTATCTACTCCGGCAGCAGCCAGATCGTGGATTACGCTTTCAGCACTCAAGCCGATCAAAAATGACGTATGCAGCGGTATTGAGAAATATCCACTTGCAGAGCAAGAGAAGAATATTTTTGAAAGTTTACCACTGGAATGACTGGCTCAATAACCGAGCCAGTCATTCCAGTGATAAATTTTCAAAAATAGTCTTCTCTTGGTTTGCAACTGGACATTTTCTATGAGAAAATTTAAATTTAAAAAAATAAATTTGAGTGTTAAAGTGTTCAGCTTTTACTGCAATAGATTAGCCTCAAGTGGTCAACTCTGTCACTCAAGTATCTGACATAATCGACTGACAATACTCCGTCATGATGCTGGAAATGTTCATCAAGTGTACCAATTGTGTTTGTCTTTAATGGATTTCTTAATTAATAAACATTCTGTTGAATGTTTTGAAATTAATCTGCTAGCACCCAGTTAAATTAGTTTCAAAATATTCAACAGCTTATCTTTATTATTAAATTACCTTGAAAATGGGATTCTGAGAATTCCGGGTTCAAAGTATATAAATCGATCGCAGCATGCGCAGAACATGGGTGGCGCTTAGCGAGAAATGGATCCCTAATAATGCAACTATTAAATGCGTGTCAATTAACCCTTACCACTCGTCAAAATTTTAAATTTTCAAATTAAACTAAAGGATGAACTGGTGTACATTTTTCAACAAATGTGGTGGGAGATGGTGCTGTCATAGACAGCAACATCGTCCAGCAAAATTGTTGAAAAATGTACACCAGTTTCTTTGATATTGACACAGTAAAAGATGGAATATTGACATCAGAGAGGTCAGGGTTAAGGATCATTTGAGAAAATTTGATATAATCACTCAAAACTGACACAACCACTGAGTGAATATTAAATTACAATCAAACCTATTGGAAAAATTTGTGGGTGACTTATATTATCACTATAATCACTGTAATTCAGATTGACTGGTATATTGAGCAAATAAAAAGTGCCCAAAAGTATCCCGTCATAATATTAGAAGTCACTATCTCTAAAGCATGATGAAACATGCCACAAAACATGGCCTGAGAAATGTCCATTTGCAGACCAGAAGATGACAATTTCTGCCAATTTACCACTGAAATGACAGGCTCAATATAAGAGAGCCAGTCATTCTAGTGTTAAATTGTCAAAAATTGTCTTCTTGATCTGCAATTTATGGGCATTCATTCAATAAGGAAATATTTTAACTTTCTTGACTTATCGTGACCTATAAAGGGGCACATTGTACATTCACAAACGACATAATTCATACACATTCGTGACAGAATCATCAAGTTTCATGACGGGGATTTGTCATTATGATTGTGATGTCAGCTAACGCACAATGTAATTCACCTTTCCCGAGTATCCACCCAACATCTGACCTCGTATGACATCATAATCATCTCAGTGTGTGTATGATGACGTCACAATCATTACGTCAACAAGGGTTCCATATAGACCATCACCAAATCTCAAATACTCCGACACGTTGTATGAATTGTATGTCTTTGTAATTCTTTGCTATTTAAGAAACATGCTGTTGAATATTTTGAAACTAATTTGACTGAGTGCTGTTGCTGCCTTAGGCAGCAACAGCACCCAGGCAAATTAGTTTCAAAATATTCAACAGCTTACCAGTATAGTTTTCTTGAGATCGATAGTCAGGGAGTTAAGAGATCAATCGATCCGAACACAAGCGAGGTGTGGGTGGAGCTTAGCTAGAGATGGGTGGGGCATAGCTAAAACCGGAACGGTCCATTGATTATGATGTCGGATACTTGAGTGACAGGTCAAATCTGAGATTGACACAATTTGCCATTATTAACACTTTAACTCTCGAATTTGTTCAAGAAAATCTAAATTTTCTCATAGAGAATGTCCATTTTCAGACCAAAATAATTCTATTTTAGAAAGTTTACCACTGGCATGACTGCCTCGATTATCGAGCCAATCATTCCAGTGACAAATTTCTAAAAATAGTATTCCCTTGGTCTGCAAATGGACATTTCTCAAGATCATTGCAGAAGCCATTTTTGTCTGACATGACTGTTAAGGGGTTAACATCACTCAAAATGACAACAAAGAGTGCTAACTGAATATATTGTTATTGATTTCAAAATGGAAGAATGACTGTTGAGCTATATTGTCCAGAAACCATATGAGACAACCCTACTGTAATTCTTATAGTTGCTAGCTTAAATGTTACCAGGATCACCAAGCCAGAACTTAAAGTAATAGTTATACAATTTTTAGTTCCGACTCATTATATCTTACACCTGCAAAAAGTTGCATGTATTTCCACGGATATCCCATGAGATCCATGGACAAGGTTATGTGGACAGTTCAAGAATATTCTGGGATATTCAAGAATAATTCTGCATGTACAACTAGGAATGTGTGAAATGGAGCTGAATATTCACAGACATGATCGGATATTTGTCCATGATATCCTTGGTTATCCATGCTTTCTTGGAGAATGGGCAATCAGGGCCAATATCAGACTTTTAAATCGCATTCACTGCTTTATTTGATGATGGATTTTATTTGGATACGTTGAGACATTCATTTCATATTTTACCTGTAGGTGAATCAATGATGAGTTTCCTTAGACAAGCACAGACTTTCACTAGATATCCTTGCAATTACTGATGGACTTCTGAGGTAATGGCTAATGCCATGGACAATTTTTCCCAAGGGAAGTACAGCATCATGTTTAGGGTTCCAGTTAATCCATAGTTGCAGAGGATTTGCAGAGACCATGGGTGAAAATACCGACTTTAAATCTTACCCCATTGCAGGGTGGGGGTGCAATATCCTGATTGAGGAGAGGTGGGGGGGTCAAAATCACTAAATACACTATGGTGTAAGTCTGTCTGTCTGTCGATTTCTCAAATTTTTGACATTTTTGACAAAACTACCTAAGTTTCAATGGTGTGTTTTTATTTGTTTAAATCTGGATCACGGTGTTAGATACAATGGCGTACACATGAGCACACACAAACATAGATCTGAATCCACTACTCTCTTCTCCTAACAATAACCGTACATGTTTGAAAGTGACTGATCTAGAATTCCTATGGCATAAGTTTAATGCCACCATGAAAGCAATAAAGTCAAGTCTAAATCCTGGCCCAAATGCAGTGTTGTAGACGTAAAATACAAGTGGCATTGAAGCTTGTCAATTTTCACTTAGCAATTCCTGTCACGGACAATTTTTCATTAATTCACCTGCAGTCTCTAGGGCAAGGCTATGTCAGCATTTTCCTTCCGCTTGGCATGCGGCCCTTCATCAAGACCAATGATGTTAATGGAGACAGAATAATCTGGCAATAATCTGGCAATAATACTATCTAAAGCCACAAATCTAAAACCTCAGCAGAGGGTGACACAGAATAATTATAAAGAACACAATGTAATTTAGAAGTGAATATGAATGATCACATTTCATTCTGTGTGCTCAAGCGCAAATAGTGATGCGCTATACGCTAAAGCAAACGTCTGCTACATCAGAGTAATAAGGATCTTATTGAAAATTTGTTGACTTGACTTTCAGTAAATTTATTTTCAGAATAGTAAATAGGTTTTATATTTAGTTTCAGTAAAACCCAGGTAATGGATAAACCCAACCTGTCATTCAAGTGTATGACATCATAATCAATTATGTCACAATGTACGCTGACATCACAATCATAACAAAGAATACTCAGACATGAAGCTGGAATAGTCAGTGAATTATGTCTCAATGTACGCTGACATCACAATCATAACTGACGGAGAATACTCAGACATGAAGCTGGAATAGTCAGTCAATGATGTCACAATGTACGCTGACATCACAATCATAACTGATGGAGAATACTCAGACATGAAGCTGGAATAGTCAGTCAATTAGGTCACAATGTATGCTGACATCACAATAATAATTGACAGAGAATACTCAGACATGAAGCTGGAATAGTCAGTCAATTATGTCACAATGTAGGCTGACATCACAATCATAATTGACGGAGAATACTCAGACATGAAGCTGGAATAGTCAGTCAATTATGTCACAATGTATGCTGACATCACAAGCATAATTGACAGAAAATACTCAGACATGAAGCTGGAATTGTCAGTCAATTATGTCACAGTGTACGCTGACATCACAATCATAATTGATGGAGAATACTCAGACATGAAGCTGGAATAGTCAGTCAAGTGCAAGAATTGTCTGTCTTTGACAGGTTTACTACATAACAAATATTCCGTTGAATATTTTAAAATTAAATTGACTCGGCACAGATGACAATATCTTAAGACCAGTCATTTAACCCTTACCACTCTGACGTCAATATTCTATCTTTTACCATGTCAATAGCAAAGAATCTGGTGCACATTTTTCAACAATTTTGGTGGACGATGTTGCTGTCTTCGACAGCACCATCTTCCGCCAAATTTGTTTTAAAATGTACACCAGCTCATCTTTTAATTTAATTTGAAAATTTAAAGAGATCAGTATGGTATGGGTTAAGGCCAGTTTTGGCCGGCTTGATTATCAAAACTTCTTTAAAACAAAGGGATTAGGAATTTCTGTTTGGAATGACAAAAAAGGATTGCAGTCGGACTGAGGTGATTCAACAATTTTGTCAAAAAATGAACACCAATTCATCTTTTAATTTAATTTAAAAATTAAAAACTTTGACATAGGAGTCATTAAGTGTTGGGTGGTCAAGAATATCTCAATTTCTACTTAGTAACTGTCTATTGGCTGGCCAAACTGTTATTGTGCCACTCATTCTATGTGTACATTTTCAAAAAGTCTTTTCTTGACCTGCAAATGGACATTTCTCAGTACTACTTTAGAAGCCATTCTTGACCGGCTTTACCATTAAAGGGTTAATATCTGTGAATGCAGTTATGCAGAGAAAAAGGGTGACTGTCTTGCATGATTTGTCACCATTATGTTACTGTCTGTTTGCAGAGAAAAAGGGCGACAGTCTTGCATGATTTGTCACTATTATGTTACTGTCTGTTTGCAGAGAAGGGCGACAGTCTTGTATGATTTGTCACTATTATGTTACTGTCTGTTTGCAGAGAAGAAGGGCGACAGTCTTGAATGATTTGTCACTATTATGTTACTGTCTGTTTGCAGAGGAAAAGGGAAACAGTCTTGCATGATTTGTCACTATTATGTTACTGTCTGTTTGCAGAGGAAAAGGGTGACAGTCTTGTATGATTTGTCAGTATTAGGTTACTGTCCATTTGCAGAGAAAAAGGGCGACAGTCTTGTATGATTTGTCACTATTATGTTACTGTCTGTTTGCAGAGGAAAAGGGCAACAGTCTTGTATGATTTGTCAGTATTAGGTTACTGTCCGTTTGCAGAGAAAAAGGGCGACAGTCTTGCATGATTTGTCACCATTATGTTACTGTCCGTTTGCAGAGAAAAAGGGTGACAGTCTTGCATGATTTGTCACTATTATGTTACTGTCTGTTTGCAGAGAAAAAGGGCGACAGTCTTGTATGATTTGTCAGTATTAGGTTACTGTCCATTTGCAGAGAAAAAGGGTGACAGTCTTGCATGATTTGTCACTATTATGTTACTGTCTGTTTGCAGAGGGAAAGGGTGACAGTCTTGTATGATTTGTCAGTATTAGGTTACTGTCCATTTGCAGAGAAGAAGGGCGACAGTCTTGTATGATTTGTCACTATTATGTTACTGTCTGTTTGCAGAGAAAAATGGCGACAGTCTTACATGGTTTGTCACTATTAGGTTACTGTCCATTTACAGAGAAGAAGGGCGACAGTCTTGTATGATTTGTCACTATTATGTTACTGTCTGTTTGCAGAGGAAAAGGGTGACTGTCTTGTATGATTTGTCACTATTATGTTACTGTCTGTTTGCAGAGAAGAAGGGTGACAGTCTTGTATGATTTGTCACTATTATGTTACTGTCTGTTTGCAGAGGAAAAGGGTGACAGTCTTGCATGATTTGTCACTATTATGTTACTGTCTGTTTGTAGAGGAAAAGGGTGACTGTCTTGCATGATTTGTCACTATTATGTTACTGTCTGTTTGCAGAGAAAAAGGGTGACTGTCTTGTATGGTTTGTCACTATTATGTTACTGTCTGTTTGCAGAGAAGAAGGGCGACAGTCTTATATGATTTGCCACTATTATGTTACTGTCTGTTTGCAGAGAAAAATGGCGACAGTCTTACATGGTTTGTCACTATTAGGTTACTGTCCATTTACAGAGAAGAAGGGCGACAGTCTTGTATGATTTGTCACTATTATGTTACTGTCTGTTTGCAGAGGAAAAGGGTGACTGTCTTGCATGGTTTGTCACTATTATGTTACCGTCTGTTTGCAGAGAAAAAGGGTGACAGTCTTGCATGATTTGTCACTATTATGTTACTGTCTGTTTGCAGAGGAAAAGGGTCACCGTCTTGTATGATTTATCAGTATTAGGTTACTGACCGTTTGCAGAGAAAAAGGGTGACAGTCTTGTATGATTTGTCACTATTATGTTACTGTCTGTTTGCAGAGAAGAAGGGCGACAGTCTTGAATGATTTGTCACTATTATGTTACTGTCTGTTTGCAGAGGAAAAGGGAAACAGTCTTGCATGATTTGTCACTATTATGTTACTGTCTGTTTGCAGAGGAAAAGGGTGACAGTCTTGTATGATTTGTCAGTATTAGGTTACTGTCCATTTGCAGAGAAAAAGGGCGACAGTCTTGTATGATTTGTCACTATTATGTACTGTCTGTTTGCAGAGGAAAAGGGCAACAGTCTTGTATGATTTGTCAGTATTAGGTTACTGTCCGTTTGCAGAGAAAAAGGGCGACAGTCTTGCATGATTTGTCACCATTATGTTACTGTCCGTTTGCAGAGAAAAAGGGTGACAGTCTTGCATGATTTGTCACTATTATGTTACTGTCTGTTTGCAGAGAAAAAGGGCGACAGTCTTGTATGATTTGTCACTATTATGTTACTGTCCATTTGCAGAGAAAAAGGGTGACAGTCTTGCATGATTTGTCACTATTATGTTACTGTCTGTTTGCAGAGGGAAAGGGTGACAGTCTTGTATGATTTATCAGTGTTAGGTTACTGTCCGTTTGCAGAGAAAAAGGGCGACAGTCTTGTATGATTTGTCACTATTATGTTACTGTCTGTTTGCAGAGGAAAAGGGTGACAGTCTTGTATGATTTGTCAGTATTAGGTTACTGTCCATTTGCAGAGAAGGGCGACAGTCTTGCATGATTTGCCACTATTATGTTACTGTCTGTTTGCAGAGAAAAAGGGCGACAGTCTTACATGGTTTGTCACTATTATGTTACTGTCTGTTTGCAGAGAAGGGCGACAGTCTTGTATGATTTGTCACTATTATGTTACTGTCTGTTTGCAGAGAAGAAGGGCGACAGTCTTGTATGATTTGTCAACATTATGTTACTGTCTGTTTGCAGAGGAAAAGGGTGACTGTCTTTCATGGTTTGTCACCATTATGTTACTGTCTATTTGCAGAGAAAAAGGGTGAGTGTGTTGTATGATTTGTCACTATTATGTTACTGTCTGTTTGCAGAGAAGAAGGCCGACAGTCTTATATGATTTGCCACTATTATGTTACTGTCTGTTTGCAGAGAAAAAGGGCGACAGTCTTACATGGTTTGTCACCATTATGTTACTGTCTGTTTGCAGAGAAGGGCGACAGTCTTGTATGATTTGTCAATATTAGGTTACTGTCCATTTGCAGAGAAGAAGGGCGACAGTCTTGTATGATTTGTCACTATTATGTTACTGTCTGTTTGCAGAGGAAAAGGGTGACTGTCCTGCATGGTTTGTCACTATTATGTTACTGTCTGTTTGCAGAGAAAAAGGGTGACTGTCTTGCATGGTTTGTCACTATTATGTTACTGTCTGTTTGCTGAATACATTTTCAATGGGGTTTAATTCTGGACTTGTTGAATATTTTGAAAACAATTTGACTGAAAGTTGTTGGTGACTTTCAATCAAATCATTTTCAAAATATTCAGCCGGTCCAGAGTTACTACTCGCTGAAATTATTGTCTGGTGGCTTGTAATTCAGAATAGCAATGTATGACCTGCAACAATAACATTGACAAATAACGTCCATGAAGGAATGTCTAAGAGTGGTGCTTCCATCTCCTTGTAGGATTTCCATAGTCTGTACCTCAATGCATAACTTGTAAATATTTAATATGGAGCAGAAATGGATCGGGCTATGTCTGGTAGTAATCTAAAAATGGATGAGCGGCTTCGGGCTGTAATGTAATGACTGGCCATCTTATTAAGTCATTAAGATGGCTAAATTGTTACACAGACTCTACATCGCAGAGTAGACAGGTCTGGATACAGTCTATCTCTGTAGTGGACTGTAAACTGTTACATAGACTTTACATTGGACAGTAGACAGGTCTGGATAGTCTATCTCCGTAGTGGACTGTAAACTGTTATACAGACTCTACATCGCAGAGTAGACAGGTCTGGATACAGTCTATCTCTGTAGTGGACTGTAAACTGTTACACAGACTCTACATCGCAGAGTAGACAGGTCTGGATACAGTCTATCTCCGTAGTGGACTGTAAACTGTTACACAGACTCTACATCGGAGAGTAGACAGGTCTGGATACAGTCTATCTCGGTAGTGGACTGTAAACTGTTACACGTAAACTGTTACACAGACTCTACATCACAGAGTAGACAGGTCTGGATAGAGTCTATCTCCCTAGTGGACTGTAAACTGTTACACAGACTCTATATCTCAGAGTGAAGGAAATTTCAATTTCCCTTTCTCCGAGATCTAACAATACTTACCATTCTATTACTTCTGATAACAAGCTATCCTGATAGATAGTTCTATGAATCTAGACATAGTAAGCTTTACTGGCTCCTGGAACCGAGTACCTGGTCCCAACAAACGGGTACCCTTCTGCCAGTGAGGCTTATATTGTTTGCATAGCTACCAAACAAGAGAATACCTATGGCTTGTCACCGTGAGGCTGGGAGGCAGGGTCCGTAATAGAATGGTGAGTATTGTTAGATCTCGGAGAAAGGGAAATTGAAATTTCCTTCATTCTCCTTTGATTAATACTTACCATTCTATTACTTAAGATAACACCAGATTTAAACAGTAACATGGTGGGAAGGGGCAAGCCATCAATTGCTTCTTTTGCCCCTGGAGAAAGATCTTAGACTTAAACTTGACACACGGAGATCTAAAAGGACCATCAAGTTTAGGGACCGAATCACATTCGCATCACCGGGCCCATCCCCCCCCCCCCCTTTTCTCCTAAGAAAAAGGGAGAGAATTCATGAACATGTATCTCACCTGAAACACGAATATGCTAAGAGGGTTAACTGCTCTTTACATATATTAGCCTGGGAATGAGCATGAATATATAATATGAATGATCATGATATATAAACATAATACAAAAAACTCCCAAACTTGAATTACCTTATGATTATTGAATTTCAGACGTGGAGCCTTCAACCAAGCACTTGTTCAACCATCCATGACACAATTTGGTTGCAATCATCTCGCTTGACCATGTCTGTTCCTTAACTTTTGCTTTTTCAAGTACCAAAAGGGAGAAGAACAGTGTGGCTGTTTAACTATCATTTCAAAACAGCTAAAGCGAGTGGATTGGCAGAGTCTGACACATCTCTCATATAGTAATCCATGAAAGAGAACTCACAGTGCCATTGTGCAATAGCCATGATGTCTTCTAATGGAACACCATTGTAAAGGCCAGTCGGGGTGGCTATTCCTCTAACATCGTGTGCCCTTGCACATTGCACCTGGTGCCCAGTCGCAATCTTGTGGGTAGTTTGGATGCATTCCACTACCTAACGAGAGATAGAATCCATGGATGCGGTGCCATATGGCTTCTTATGACAGATCCACAGATGTCTATCATTCGAGCGTAATGAGTCTGTCCATTTTTTGTACTTAGTCAAAGCACGGACTGGGCACCAGACACTGGCATCATGATCAAACCTGGTTAGTTTCGGTATAATGATCGGTTTGCCGGGATATTTCAAAGATTGATTCTTTGACATAAACTCTCCTCTTGGCAGTAGACGCAGATCCTCTCCAGAGACAATAAATCGGTCCCTCTGCTGAAAGCGCATGGATCTCACTGCGCCTTCTCACTGAGGAAGCTGCCAATGGAAAGACCACCTTTAGAGTCAAATGCTTTAGACTAGCCGAACCCAAGGGTTCGAAAGGGTGCTTGGCCAGTACATTAAGCACTAAAGATAGACTCCAGGCTGAAATGACTACCGGTGGTCTCGGTCGGAGATTGCTCATTCCCATCACCATCACATTTAACTGGGCCACCTCTAGACTATCCCTGTTGACTAGACAATGGATAACTGATGCCAAAGCTGACTTGTATCCAGCAATTGTGACAGGAGCTAGTTCTGAATAGAATAGCTGACAGAGAAAGTCTGCTATTTGCTGAATAGTGGATTGAAAGGTATCAATACCCTTTCCTTCACACCAGTCTGCAAATTTGTTAACCTTGTGGTTATATAACTTGAAGGTTGACCTCCTTCTCACAGTGGCGATGAATTTCGATAACATCCACACAGTCAATTTGAACATTTTGGGACGCTCGTGTAGGAAGCGTCCCTTGACCTGGGAGATTATGTTCAGAATCTTGGGTAACTGCACTGGACTGTCCACCAGCAGATCCAGAAGATCCATGAACCATGCCCTGCTGGGCCAAAATGGTGCTATTAGCAGGATCCTCTCTGATCTTCACCAAAATCTTCAGCAGAAGAATGGTGGGTGGATATGCGTAAGCGTGCATCCCTCTCCAGCTTATCGCCAGAGCATCTGTATCGACGGCATTTGGATCTGGAATCAGCGAGACATAAGTCATGATTTGAGCATTTTCCTTTGTGGCAAACAAGTCCACATTGGGTTTGCCCCAATGCTCGAAGATCCTGTGAAGAACTGGAGAGTTGAGGGACCATTCTGTCAGCAGAATCCTCTGTCTGCAAGACAAAGCATCTGCCAGAATGTTCAATCGCCCAGGAATGTGAGCTGCTTTCAAAACAACTGAGTAATTCCTGCACCATTGAATCAAGTGCCACACCTTCATACACAGTGTGGGTGACTTGGTCCTGCCTTGGCGATTTATGTATGATACTGCTGTCGAGTTGTCCGACCGTATCAATATCACCATGCCCATGACTTTTGGAAGAAACTTTTCCAATGCCAGTTCCATTGCCATCATTTCCAACAGATTGATATGCAGCTGGCTCTCTTGGAGAGTCCATGTACCCGAAACCTGGTGTTCTCCCAGGCAGGCCCCCACCCCTCCAGTGATGCATCAGTTTACACGGACAGCTGGGGGCAAGGTAGGTGCAGCGAAACTCCTACTAAGAGATTCTGATGCTTTTTCCAACATACAAGATGTGACATTATTGACTCCAAAACTGGCAGCAGCTTTGATAGGGGTTCTGTTCTCTGTTTCCACAGAGACATCAGATACAACTGGATAGTTCTTCACATCAGAGCAGCATACAGGATTACCTGCTCCACGGAGACCATCATGACCAGCATCTGAAGAAACCGCCTTGCCTGAATGTGGTTTCCCAATTGAAAACTCTTGAGGATGGCTAACAGACACCACTCTGGGCTCTGATGGGTAAACCCTGCCCTCCTCGAGATCGAATCGCATCCCCAAATAAACAAAATGTTGAGTGGGTGTCAATTCGGATTTCTCCTTGTTGACTATCCAGCCTAGATCTGAAAGTAACTTCAGAGTCAGAGCATTATCCACTTCTAACCTGGCTGGTGTGTCCGCCTTGATAAGCCAATCATCTATGTAGGTGTGAAGCGCCACATTCTCTCTTCTGAGAAATGCTGTCACTGCTGTCACTGCAAGGCCCACTCTGGTGAAAACCCGTGGAGCTGTCGACAGGATGAATGGGAGTACTACAAACTCCCATACCTTATTCTGAAACGCGAATCTCAGAAACCTGTGACAACTCCTGTTCATTGGAATGTCGAAATATGCATCTTTCAGATCAATTGACACGCACCATATTCCTTTCCTCAATCCTGCCATTACCGACCGTGTCCATCTGCAACTGAGGCATATGGATAAACCAATTCAATGGCCTGAGATTGAGTATGGGTCTCCAGCCCCCCTGTGCTCTTGGGGACAAGGAACATGTTTGAATAGAAGCCTGGAGTGTTCTGGTTTGCTGGTTTTATTGCTCCCTTCATAAGCAAACCTGACACTTCATTTTGAATGGCTTTTAACTTGTCTGGTTCCCTTGGTACGGGTGTCTAGACAGGTGCCAAAGACAGATTTTCTGGTGGAAAATCCCACCTCCAGCATGTACCCATGGGATAACCATCCCAGGACCAGATGTCACACCTCGCCAAGCCTCAACAAAACGCATGAACCTTCCACCCACTATAGGCGCATTGATGCCTAATGCGGGTGTCTGGCTCGCGATCCACTCCCTACCCCCTTTCTTGACGACAGAGAGAGAGAGAGAGAGAGAGAGAGAGAGAGAGAGAGAGAGAGAGAGAGAGAGAGAGAACCATTTTGGTCTTAGCTTGACTGATCTAACTGGCACTGCTGTTCCTGTTGCACAGGTATGGCCCAGGCAGATATGAAGGGAGCTACCATACCCTCAGGTATGATCAGCTCCCTTCTTTCTGCCATTTGAGGATTTACCCTTACCCTTCCCCTTCCCGCCTCTTTGGTGATCAGGAGCAACATTCAGGTGGGCAGGAACCTCTACAACCTTCTTTGCCTTCTTGGCCAGAGGTGGCTGTGAAGACCCAGCAGAAGCAGAAGAAGCAGGCTTGGCTTTCGCCTTGCTTTTATGCTTCTTCTGCTTCTTGGAAGAAAGTTATCTGGTCAGGGGCTTAGCTACAGAACCAGTTTGTCTCCAAAGAGGACACTCCCATGAATACGTCACCCGTTGACGTATTCACGGTTCTACCAGCAATGGCTTCCCAGCTAGGAGCCATCGCTGGCATGCCAGAGACACAAGTACCGCTGCAACCCCATGGAGTTCTCCATTCCATGGAGTAGGCCCACACGGAAAACCGTGTGGACACATAGCAGTTATGGAACCGTGGTCATACATGGGCGCCAACGGCACCCCATGTGTGGCCACTGGACCAGGCGAGATAGGTGTGTATCCAGCCTGGCCAGCAACACCTGTCACGTGTCGGTTAGCGGCAAACCAACCAGCACTGGACGGGTGCCCGGTACCGGAGTGGCCTCAACCATGGGTGGAGTGACTGTCCTGGATTGCGCTAAGCCAGACAGATTGAGAGTGGTTCCATCCAGGATGGAATCGACCTCCATGCTTTCCACCGTGGCATCTCAGGCTGTAACAATCGCTCCTCCTCTGCCTCCTCATCTACAGACCCCATAGAGTCATCACCAGATGAGGAGTCACTGGACCCACTCTGGCGAACGGCTCCCATGCCTGATGGACTGGCCACTGCTACTGGACCACCTGGTGGTGGCCGCAGAGAGACAGAACCATCAGGCCGGAGCCCAACGGGACTGCCAGGGAGCCATATGAGATGGATCCCTCGGTAGCCAGTCCAGAACCCTGTCCAAGGACAGGGTCCATACCAAGCATTGGAAGAGACTTCCCTACAACCTTTGGCATCAGTGATGACACCAGCGTTGGAAGGACGCTATGCAAGAAGCCTTGCATAACAGGTCTAAACCATGCCAGAGGTGCCATCATTGAAGCCTCCGGTTGGAGATGTGGAGCGCCCCCAGGAGCCAAAACGGACGCTCCATGATTTACTTTCAGACCGCCTGACCCCGCGTCAGACCCTGCAAAGTCCTTCTGGGAAAGGAACTTGACCAAAATATTGACCGGCCACACCGAACATATGTCACACCTATTATTGATATTATATGGAGAACAACGGTAACAGACATGGTCTTTATAAATGATCTTGACGAACGTGTGGCACTCTGGGCAAGATGGCGGGGTAGGCTTTGCCTATAACATAAGCACAAAACCTAAAATAGGCAAGCAGAACGAAACAATAATGGAAGGCAGACAAATTATTTTAAAAAATTTTGACAATAAACAAGTTGTAACCCTCCAGCACCCCACCCCGCAAGGTTACAGCAAAGATCACATTGATTATGATGACAAGAACAAAGCGAACATGAATACACCAATATACACATCTTAATTAAGAATTTTGAAATCACCAATCATTGCAAACAGATCGTGATAACATGCAAAACTTGAATATTCCAAAGTTTTCTGGTACAAATGAAGTACACAGCACCCAGAACAAGATTCGTGAATTAATGAAACATTTTCTTCACATAAAAATCTGAGAATAAACCTGGGTGTGACGTCAGCCACTCGGATAATACGGAGAATGACATCAGCCGATTTTCGTGTTGAAAACACCGTATAGCCAACACCTATTTCATATCTGCCGATCGCCTGTTGGGATTAAAGGAAGGTGACCAATCTGGCATATTTCATTGTTAACACACATCCTAGATTCAGGGTCAGAAATTGGAACATGCGACGCACACACAATTTTATAGACCTACGTCTTTTACAACCATGGAATAACATGGAAATATACGACCTGAGATTCAATGGCTCCTTCCATGATAATCCAATAATCCTTGAAGCAAAAAACAGCTACCACAGGCACAGAAAATGACTAAATTCAACTAAGATATCTCCAAATGCAAAAGCATGTATGCTTTTGAATGCAAAAGGTTGTATGCTTTTGTTACTATGCAAACAAGAATGAGCCTCACTGGCAGAAGGGTACCCGTTTGTTGGGACCTGGTACCCGGTTCCAGGAGCTGGTAAAGCTTACTAAGTCTATATTCCTAGAGCCAGCTATCATGATAGCTTGTTATCAGAAGTAATAGAAAGTATTGATCGAAGGAGAATAGACAGGTCTGGATAGTCTTTCTCCATAGTGGACTGTAAACTGTTACACAGACTCTACATCAGAGAGTAGACAGGTCTGGATAGAGTCTATCTCCGTAGTGGACTATAAACTGTTACACAGACTGTACATCGCAGATTAGACAAGTCTGGTTAGTGTCTATATCTGTAGTGGACTGTAAACTGTTACACAGACTCTACATCACAGAGTAGACAGGGTTGGATACAGTCTATCTCCGTAGCAGACTGTAAACTGTTACACAGACTTTACATCGCAGAGTATACAGGTTTGGATACAGTCTATCTCCGTAGTGGACTGTAAACTGTTGCACAGACTCTACATCGCAGAGTATACAGGTCTGGATACAGTCTATCTCCGCAGTGGACTGTAAATGCACCACAGTGGATTGTGTTTATTTTCCTATCATTTTACCCCCTAACTTGATACAGACATTAATATCGACTCATTCCATTTAGTGGCTCATGTGATACCAGTATCTACGCAATGTCAGCAAATTTGTGTCCTCATTTTGTGACTGATTTTAATTTTATGACGAATCAAGTGACTATTTTTCTGTTTAAACAGTCTTCATACAGAGGACTATGATCTTTATATCAGCTCGTTTTAGGTAAAATAGTATTATCTGATATGAATAAAGTAGTGGCCCTTTCCAGTTTAGCTATGCCCCGCCCATCACTAGCTAAGCTCCACCCTCATCTCACCCATGTTGGGATCAATCAATCCCTGCACTCCCTGACAATTAATTTCCAGAAAACTATACAGGTAAGCTGTTTAATAATTTGAAACTAATTTGCCTGTACAACTTGTCGGACTATTAAGCGCTAAAGACGAACTATTTTGAATCATTCATGAAGTCATGATTATGAAATCACATCACATTATGTCATATGACAGATGGATAAACTTCTTTCAGACTTCCAGTTTTATGATCACTATATTCTAGTTCAAATTACTCCACTCATAGCCACTCTTTACAAATGCGACTCTTTTCTCGATCTCGTATTGAAGATCTTGCGACACATGACTGATCTGGTGGCAATGTCCAGTCAACTCTCCCATATGACCAATTGACCAGCGGACACAACAACCAGAATCTTGAGATTGAGTTACTATGATGATTGCTATAAATGAATTCCAAGATCCAGTGTTCGTAGTGACAATATTATTTTCTGTTCTTTAAGGTGACATGTGCGGCATAGTATCAGGTTAACTCTTTCACTGAGAAATCCCTGAAAAAATATATTCTTTACGAGATAAAACTTATTCTGTTGAATATTTAAAAATTACTTTGACTAAAAGCTGTTGCTGCCTAAGGCAATAAGGCTTCAATTAATTTCAAAATATCCAACAGTTTTCCTGTATGCTTGTCTTGAAAATGATAAAAATGGGAATTTATCAGTGAAAGGGTTAATATGGAATGCTTGCCTAAATTCCTGAGTAGTCAAGGTAATGTATTTAGCCCTTTAAGCCTTCAATTTCTTGAAGAAAATTTTCAATTTTCTCAAAGAAAATATCAATTTGCAGACCAAGAGAAGGCTATTTTTGAAAATTTACTACTGGAATGACTGGCTCGGTTATCGAGCCAGTCATTGCAGTTGTAGATTTAAAAAAGTGTCTTCTCTTAGTCTACAAATTGACATTTCTCAAGACTACTGCAGAAGCTGTCTTTTTGGTTGATATGAGTGTTACAGGGTTAACCTCAAGACACAATTTTTACAGACCAGATCAGAAATAACTTTAAATGTTTCCAGAACAAAAACAATTAAGTACAATACGATGCAAGACATGTTTTATTGAATACTTTGAACATAATTGGATTGAAAGACAGACATTTCAGCTAATGGAGGGAATCCAGTCTTAGCTATGCCTCACCCATCTCTATAAGCTCTGGACACGCTTTGCCTGTGTTGAGATCAATCGATCCTTGCACTCCCTGAATCTCAATTGGCAGAAAATTATACAAATAAGTTATTGAATATTTTGAAACTAATTTGACTGCGTTGTTCAATCTGTATTAAGCAGCAAAGACATACAATTCGTACAACTTGACAGACTATTAAGTATTTATGACATAATTGATTTAATGACATCAGCGTATGTGACACAGTTGATTATGACATCATATGATTGACAGATGAACTGGATTCCTCTATTAGGTTCCTGAATTGACAAAACACGTGCCTTCAATGGAGGGATCCACCTTTAGCTATGACACACCCATCTCTAGCTAAGCTCCACCCATCTCTAGCTAAGCTCCACCCATCTCGAGCTAAGCTCCACTCATCTCGAGCTAAGCTCCACCCATCTCTAGCTAAGCTCCACCCATCTATAGCTAAGCTCCATCCATCTCTAGCTAAGCTCCGCCCATCTCTAGCTAAGCTCCGCCCAAGCTCTGCCAGAAAATGAAGTGTCCCACCACTGAACAATTGTTCCACATAAGGACATTCACCAAGAATCCCATGCATGAACAAAAGAAAAAGGCATAGTTTCTGATCCTGATTAAACCTATTTGGGGCTCAGGGCTAAGTAGTTGTATAGGCCCCTTATCTGCTGGCCACCTCCGCTGAAGCTACTACAACAAATCTAATCAATTTGTTGCGCATGTGTCAAAATGTTGGTGAATAGTTTGAAATTAATTTGACTGAAAGCTGGTGTTTCCTAATTAAAATTTGGGAATCATTATTACACTGGCACAACACATTTTTTGTTCCAATTTGTCTTGTAGTTCCAGAAATATTGTCCACCCAACATAATGTCACGATCAATCTCATGTCTGACTCTTCCACTGCAACTACAACTGAATGGACCTTTCCATTTTTAGCTATGGCCCGCCCATCACTAGCTAAGCTCCACCCACACCTCACCATTTTGGGATTGATCGATCCCCAAATGCCCTAGCTATCAATTTCCTGAAAACTATATAGGGAAGCTGTTGAATATTTTGTAACTAATTTGACTGGGTGCTGTTGCTGCCTATGGCAGCAACATCGACCAGTCAAATTAGTTTCAAAATATTTAACAGAATATTTATTAAATAGTAAAAGCAAACAATTTGTACAACAATGCATAGACCGTCTTCAAATATGCGTTTGTAACGTACTTATCGACGTCATTCATGACATCATTCATTATGATGTCATTCTACACATCACACAGATCATTATGACATCATTTGATGGGTGGGTACTCTGGAAAGCTGAATTGCGTATAGCGCTATCTAAGAATTTAGTTTTCCAAGTGCATCATTGCTAATTAATTACTTATGCTAAATTCCTCATGCATGTTTAAGTAAAGGCTGTGCACAATGGTAATTAAATTCCTAATAACTCATGGAATTGGAAGACATTACTGCCAACCTAGAAGAAGCAATGTAATACTTGCTATATACCATAGTCATTTGATAAAGAAGCTCAGCGCCTCAGTTGACGTTTTCGTAACGTCTTTTAATCTCTCTCGGGAAATTTTGTCTCAGCTAGTAGGATATCTCTGCTACAAAATAAGTTAATCGAAATCTACTGATGCTGTACATTTAGAACAGTGTCTCACTCAGCGAGCATTCTTGCATCAGGATCAACTAATGCATGTAAAATGCTTTAGCTACAGGCAGCATTTAATATCCATAGGGTGGGTTGTCTTTGCAAAGGTCATTTTGTCCCGCTGCTTATTCACAGCTAGTCTTGTTCCATCCTGTTACTGACAGATAAACGTCATTTGGCTTTAGACGTTAGAACAACGTTCTAATGAATAAGAGGTTTCTCAGACTTTACGACTTTGCAAAGCGATATGAAGCTTGACTTCAACTAGGAAATAAACATAGAAGGTTTAACAATACACTTATTGACCATGTGACCAAGATGTGACCATATATTTTGAGCCCAAAGTAATTGTCTAAAACTCTCTCATCAGTATATTTCAAGCTTGGTGCAATATTATTAACTTAACATGTGATATGAAATGGTAAGTTGAGATAGAAGCAGAATGTCATTGTTGAGAAAACCCTTAATTACAATGATATTGATCTTTGACCTTCTAGACCAAAGATCATTGTGTGATCCCTCTCCGTAGTAGGAAGTATGTGTCCAAGTTCGGGTCCAGTAAGATTGACCAAACTTGAGATATCAACTGCTAAACTGAGCTAAATACAAATGTTAATGTTGAAAAATGTTTTCACCAATGTCAAAATGATTTGGACTTTTGCCATGTATAACCCTAGCAACATCATTGTGTGATGCCCTCTAATTATAAACATGTAATGCGTCCAAGGTTAGACTTTTGCCATGTATAACCCTAGCAACATCATTGTGTGATGCCCTCTAATTATAAACATGTAATGCGTCCAAGGTTAGACTTTTGCCATGTATAACCCTAGCAACATCATTGTGTGATGCCCTCTAATTATAAACATGTAATGCGTCCAAGGTTAGACTTTTGCCATGTATAACCCTAGCAACATCATTGTGTGATGCCCTCTAATTATAAACATGTAATGCGTCCAAGGTTAGACTTTTGCCATGTATAACCCTAGCAACATCATTGTGTGATGCCCTCTAATTATAAACATGTAATGCGTCCAAGGTCTGGTATGCTTAACAAATGATGAGAGATGAACTGCTAAGCTGAAGTAAATGCAAAATGTTAATATTGAAAAACAGGTGGCCCAAGGACATGCTACACTCACAGTGGACCATTGGCATTTGAAACATTTGCATTTCAACAGACATGATACAATGATACAATGAAAGGACATCTAACAGCTGGCCTCAGGCCTCGAAGGTCAGGAATTACAGTTTCACATCAGTCAACTAGTATTGAAGTAGGATTGAGAATACATTTAGGTTTAGCTTCAAAGTTGAAGCACATAGTTTGTCCAATCTATGTTTAAAGGAATTAACTGATGGTTCACTGATGACATATTCAGCAAGTTTAGTGATCATGGATGGATAATTTTGGGAAAATCCAAGATTTCCTCCAAAATGAAGTAATCAATCAAAATTCTTGTTTGAAATATTTAAGCCTTACCACCATAGTGTTGTCTCACCCAAGTTTCATTGAAATTGGGCCATTGATTACAGAGTAACATTTTAAATGGTTCGGGAAAGTTTTAAGAAAATTCAAAATGGCCACCAAAAAAATCAACCAATTCAAATTTTGAAGAGAGATTATAGAGCCTACCACAATATGATCCTTCCAGCCAAATTTGGTCAAATTTCACAAAGTGGTTAATGAGGAGATGTGTTTTTACAATTTATGGTAAATTTTTCATAAGATTTAAGATTTTCACTCAAAAAAATTGACCAAGCGAAATTCTGAATAGAAGTTCTGGAACTTATACAATGTCTTTCTCGACAAAATCTTGTTGAAAGTTGTAAAGCTACGCCTAATGAGGAGAAACGTTTTGATAATTTCCAGTAAATTTTCAATAAAATCTCACATTTTCATCTACCCACACAACCCCTCCCCCCAAAAAAAATGATCAATCAAAATTCTGAAGTGAATTGGAGTGCACCACTATAGGGTTCTTATAGACATATATAGTCTATATCAAACAGTCAGTAATGAGGAGATGCATTTTGACAATTTTCAGTAACTATTTCATAAAGGATTCTTCCAGCCAAATTTGCTTGCAATCGGTCAAAGAGATGCGATTTTATTGACGGATGATGGCTGGATGGATGGACAATGAACGGATGACTGACATTGCATAAGCTTATTTAGACCCTCAGGCCAAGTGAGCTAAAACACAGTTTTTACCAATGTCATAGTGACCTTGACCTTAGAGATTGTGATGTTAAGGCCATTGCATGCTGCCCTGTCATAATATGAAAGCATGTATTCAAGTCTGGGTCCAGTATCTAGGTTTCCTTTGTTCTGCGATTTATGAACATCCAATAAGCAATAACCCAGATTTTCTTGACCAATCTTGACCCTTAAAGGGTTACAGTGAAGCTACCCAGACTAAATGTGCACCATGGCGGTAACATGGTCAGCAATCAAATACAATGGTGTGGTTACATGGTCTACCATTGTTCATAAGTCGACCATGGTTGGAATGGTTTTCTATGATCACAACCATGGTAGACTATGGTAGACCACTCAGGGCTACCATGAGAGGCCATGGTGACTATTGGCTACAATGGTCATGAACACGGGAGAGTGCAATCATAACATGACCGTCTGCAGGTGCTGACCACAGTAGCCCATAATGACTATTTATCTATGATGTTATATAATGACCACCATGTAGACCACAGTAATAATAAATGACCATTGTAGACTGTTACTGCTCATTACACTAGCATATTTTGTTATTTCAAGTCAGTTATTATGTTAGCATTAAATACCCCAATTAATGATTTAAATTTAATCATAATATTGATTTATAGTCATATAGGTATCATATTGGATAATGGTGCATGTGTGCGTGCGTGCGTGCGTGCGTTTGTGCATGAGTGTGTGCGTGCGTGCGTGACAATAAAGTAGTTTATCTTGATTTGGGAATTTTTTTTTTACCATGATTGACACAATTTAATAAGGGAGGCAACTCTTTAATTGTTAAGTTGTGTCTTTTGCATTTGCATAGTCCTAATTATTCTAACATACATAAATTATGTAATCTATATTAACTATGACATTTGCTAAAACGCAGAATTCTTGTATAAATTTTATGTCAGGCAATGATAATGTTGGTCAACCATACCAACATTTTCATAGTCTTATATATCCAGAAAGTATGAACAATAGATTATATCTGCATGCATATTACCGTAGCTCATGACAATGCTTACAATGTTGTGGGCTCGGCAGTTTAGCACACACTTACTTTGTTACCAAAGTCATCCTGGCCTGCTGAATAATGGCTGGAGATATATATATATTGGCACCACATCATTTAACATCGTCTAACATGGATAGCAATGACAATGGTGGACTATGTCCTGCATCTACAATGGTAGATCATGCCACCCACAGACCATGGATGGTGCCGGCCATGGTCAACCATTCTCAATGGTGACCTGATACTCTACCACGGTAGATGCAGAACATGCTAAAACATGGTCTGTGCCATCCATGGTAGACCATGTTAAAATACTGTACTGACAATTACTGTTAACCATCAAATTCTATGTTCTCCCATGGCAGATCATGGTCTCACAGCCATGGTAGACCATGGTCATATTGCGTTCACTTCGCATGGCAATATAAATGAAAAACTCAATGGATGAGCTATAAATCCCTGGTCTGTGTAATTCTACATCGGCTGATGATGGGCAAGTTTGGCTAAAAGAGCAGTATCCCAGTATGTTAATTCACTCTACCAAAGTATCCATTGGCTGATTAAATTGCTCACTTAACTCAGAATTAGCATTTAATTGGCTAAGACAAATCACATAAACTTGAATCCAAGAAAGGCCTACCATGGATGGCACTAACATTGGTCTGCCATGTCCTGCATCTACCATGGTAGACCATGTCCACCACTGACTACTGACCACATGATTTTTGTCAATAAATACTTGGAAGTGACAGAAATAGAGAATCTGGAACGCGGTCACTTTTCATATAACTATTATGGACCAGGTTGAAAATTATCAATTTGCACGAGCTTTAAAGTGACCTAGTTTGAAATTTTATTTATCATATAAACTGTAATTTTGAAATATTTGCCAATAGTTGCTGATGTGATTTCTCATTGTTGATTTTCGTGAAATCAATAACACCGCTGTGACGCACCACTGCTTCATAACAGATACTGAATGTGCAGCAAAATATAGTGACAAACACAAAATCTGGCAATGTCAGCCGTAAACTACACTTCTCCTAAGGCTATCGCACAGCCACGGCCATCAATCGCTACTTCGCTGCCGACTGATAAACTGTCAAACGATGACATTTTGCGATGACGTTTCATGAATAACGAATTGTAGTAAACAAATCGTAGTAAAACAGTACTGCGTAGTAATCCCTACGCGTCACGCTCACATCAATCGATGTTTTAATTGGTCGATTTAAATGGGTTGCGCACCCAATAGCCAATGAAAATACTCCGTTGAATATGGCACGTGTGCTCATATCGAAAAATATGGAACAGGATAGAAGGCTTGATTATATGATAAATGTATTTAATGTTGGATGATCATGGACTTAGATCACTGGAAAAATGATAATTTGTTGCTGGAGATTGGCAGACAACAATCGTCAATCTTGTGACCTTTAGGTTGAGGGTTCTTAACAGGTGTTACACATCTGTATGGGACAACTGTACTCTGAACATTACAGCTGAGCGTCTTCTTAACAATTCTTATTGAGATAATTTTTTTACAGCCCAAACCATATCTGCTTATCATTTTAATGGTGAAAATGTAAGGGAAATCTACTAGTTTGGCACAGGGAATTCACATTTGCAGACCAAGAAACGAATAGAAGAGTATTTTTTAATTAACCACTGCAAACGACTGGCTCGGCTACTGTGCCAGTCATTTCAGTGGTTAATTTAAGCCACCAGATACTAATTTCAGTGAGCAAAAACTCTTGACTCGCTGAATATTTTGAAACAATTTGACTGAAAGTTGTTGGTGGCTT
Source organism: Chaetoderma sp. LZ-2023a (assembly GCA_034401795.1). Lineage (NCBI taxonomy): Eukaryota > Metazoa > Mollusca > Caudofoveata > Chaetodermatida > Chaetodermatidae > Chaetoderma > Chaetoderma sp. LZ-2023a. Next base: position 17,450,286 of record CM067374.1, read on the forward strand.
AGCCATCAACAACTTTCACTCAAATTATTTTCCAAATATGAAGCTGGTCCAGAGATATAACCCTTGGAATATGTCGTCTGCAAACACCCAGCAGTGAGATGGTAAATCGGCCTGCTAATGGACAAACATTAGTGATGGGCAGTGTAGAGGCTGGTCTTACGCAGTTTGGACCTTAATGGGTCAATGGATGAAGGGCACAAGATGCTGTTACTCTAATGTAAATGATATTTCGTAAATAAATTTAATTGATCTGTTGCGCGATACTGCTCGAATGTATTGTCATTGAAACCTGCAATGTTGACAATTACAGCATCCGCTCACATTAACGCATGTGTTTTCCCACTATCTATTCATTACCACTGTATTATACAATGACCAGGTGTTATCAATGATTGATCAGAATCTTCAATGGTATCATCCAATTTTAGACATACTGTAAAACAACTGGAATTTCCAATTTCCTCTCATATACAGGAAATTCATCTACGTTAATTCACGAATGTTCATATTGTTCCGGCATGATAGCATTAACCCGTCTGCTCTCAAAAGCGCGTCAGATTATCACTAATGTTATGGATGCCGGAAATATTTAAAGCATTTGGCTGAAAGATATTATTGCCCAAGGGAACAACAACAGTCAGTCAAATTGTTTTCGAAATATTCACCGTGTTTTGTATTAAAATAGCTGCCTTGAAATCCGCCTTTACAAATGGTAAGGGTAATGTCCCGGAATAGATTCCACTGCATGACAATTGTCTAGCACACATATTCTTCAGAAAATTGCAGTCTTGGCACACAGCCTTTCTTACATATATCTATGGGAAATATTGGCTCCTTGTGGGTCTATGAAAAACAATTTGTTTGAAAATTGTTGCTGCCATAGGAATCAACAACTTTCAGTCAAATTGTCTTCAAAATATTTAGTAAGTGTAATATTTGCTCCAACTGAGATAAAGTTGCTGAGAAAAATTCTGTATGAAATGTGTTAATTGATTTTTTCCCCAGAACTATGAATCTATGAATGACCTCTGAAAAAAGAGAAAATTCTACAAAATAAGACTACACATATACAAAATTTACAATACATTCCACATGAGAATGGCTCGAGTCACAGATTTGTCAGTTAGTTTTGTAATTGTTCACAATTTGTCATTGTATTCATCTTTTCATTCTGGATAAATAAATAGCCTAGTTCTTGGACAGCAAATAGTCATGATCAGGTCTTTCTGTTTTGCAATGTCCTTGAGAAATATCACCTTCCCCAGCAAAAGGAGGATATCTCTAAATACTACAGGAACTAGATTGGATGGTCAATGGCACCCCCATCACAAATCCTCCATGTTTACTGTTTAGACTTTTGATCCTTCCACGTGGCCCAGGTGGACCTAAATGTAAATTTACTCATGCACTCATGCGCAATACTATGGCTAGCTCACATATCAAATTTCACTGTTTCGGAGCAGTTGTATTACAATCAATTACTGTACAGATGGACGGACTGTTCGTTGAAAGATATAAAAAAACATATTATATAGATTTAGACAATTTGGTTCAAAAGTTCAAGGTGAGATCGTTTTTAAAACACCCATCATATGATGTCATATTCAACTACGTGACGTGTAGAATGACGCATAATCAAATACAGCATGAATGATGTAGATAAGTACACCATGAATGCATAATTGAAGATGGACTAAGCATTGTTGTATGAATTGTATGTCTTTACTATTTAATAAACATGCTGTCAAATATTTTGAAACTAATTTGACTGGGCGCTGTTGCTGCATTAGGCAGCAACAGCACCCAGTCAAATTAGTTTAAAAATATTGAACAGCTTACCTGTATAGTTTCTGGAAATTGGTAGTCAGCGAGTTCAGGGATCGATCCCAACACAAGTGAGGTGTGGGTGGAGCTTAGCTAGAGATGGGCGGGGCATAGCCAAAACTGGAAAGATCCATTGCAGATTAAGAGCAGGATATTGTAGATGTATTACTATAATGACTCACTTTGTTGCTAAAATCATCCATTCCAGTCAGGTAAGATGTCTAAAATATCCCTATAATTGGCATGCAAACGGATCTTTCTCTGAGTCCCTTAAGAATCCATTCTTGCCCTACTTGGCCATTATATGCGCAATAACAGTAGGCATTCATTCTCAAAATGACATTTATACGAGAGCAATAGTTTTCACCAAAAGCAATTAAATCTTTTATTCCTCAAATTTGTTCAAGAAATTTTCAATTTTCTCTTAGAAAATGTCCATTTGCATACCCAGCCAGTCATTTCAGTGATACAATTTTAAAAATAGTTTTCCTTTAGTCTGTAAATGGAGACGCAGAAGACCAATGCAAAGGACTGTTTTGTCCAGCTTGAGTGTGAAACTGTTAAGCCATTATTAGTCAATCTGATGAAAAATGCCATTTGCAATTCGCTTCTGAAATGTCAATTTCTACGTCAAGGGTCAAGGCCATTTGAAATGTCAATTTCTAAGTCAAGGGTCAAGGCTATTTTGGAAAAATGACAACTGGCTTGGTAAATGAGCCACTCATCCTTTAACCATTTAATAGTCACAGTTTGTCAACAAAATTTGCTTGGTAAATGTCCATTTGTAGGCCAAGAGAAGACTATTTTTGAAAATTTGCCACTGGAATAAAATTGTCTTATCTTTACCAGTGAACGGATATTTCTCAAGACAACTGCAGAGGCCAGTTTGGGCTGGCTTGACCATTAAAGGGTTAAAAATACTCTTTTCTTGGCCTGCAAATGAACATTAATTTTTTAAAACAATTTTATTCGTTAATGGATTAAAGATTAACATAGGTTTTCATGCTACGTTAGGGTCCTGAATGAATTGATTGGCAAATATTTAATCGCTAAAAGTTTAACCCTATGACATTTCACTGCGACATATGATACAGCTCAGAAATAACTTAATACATACGGTTGACTATTTTGAACATTACTGGACTGGAAGACAATGCTGCCTATAGGTAACTCTGTCTTTCAATCCAATTATGTTAAAAACATTCTCTTGCTTAAAGCAGCAATGTCCCCCAATCTAATTATGTTCATAATATTCTTTTGCCTAAAGCAGCAGTCTTCCAATCCAATTATGTTCAAAATATTCTCTTGCCTAAAGCAGCACTGTCTTCCAATCTAATTATGTTCATAATATTCTCTTGCCTAAAGCAGCAGTCTTCCAATTCAATTATGTTCAAAATATTCTCTTGCCTAAAGCAGAAATGTCTTCCAATCCAATTACGCTCAAAATATTCTCTAACCTAAAGCAGAAATGTCTTCCAATCAATTTATGTTCAAAATATTCGATGGAACATCAATCTGACATTGTATTCAGAATTGTACTATCATGTTTCTATTTTTATTCTAGAAACATGTTAACTTATTTATGAGCCATACTATAAAGTGTGAGATGTATTATTATCACTATAATTTAGTCCATGTCCAATGCTTGTGCCTATAGTAACACATGATCACTCAAGAGCTAGCTGGTGTGCTATACTGCGATATATAGCTCAGTAACGTCACATGATCACTCAAGAGCTAGCTGGTGTGCTATAGTGGTATATATAGCTCAGTAATGTCACATGATCACTCAAGTGCTAGCTGGTGCTCTAGTGGTATATATAGCTCAGTAACGTCACATGATCACTCAAGAGCTAGCTGGTGTGCTATAGTACTATATATAGCTCAGTAATGTCACATGATCACTCAAGAGCTAGCTGGTGCTCTATAGTGGTATATATAGCCCAGTAACGTCACATGATCACTCAAGTGTTAGCTGGTGCTCTATAGTGCTATATATAGCTCAGTAACATCACATGATCACTCAAGAGCTAGTTGGTGCTCTATAGTGCTATATATAGCTCAGTAACATCACATGATCACTCAAGAGCTAGCTGGTGTGCTATAGTGCTATATATAGCTCAGTAACGTCACATGATCACTCAAGTGCTAGCTGGTGCTCTATAGTGGTATATATAGCTCAGTAACATCACATGATCACTCAAGAGCTAGCTGGTGTGCTATAGTGCTATATATAGCTCAGTAACGTCACATGATCACTCAAGAGCTAGCTGGTGTGCTATAGTGCTATATATAGCTCAGTAACGTCACATGATCACTCAAGAGCTAGCTGGTGTGCTATAGTGCTATATATAGCTCAGTAACATCACATGATCACTCAAGTGCTAGCTGGTGTGCTATAGTGCTATATATATCTCAGTAACATCACATGATCACTCAAGAGCTAGCTGGTGCTCTATAGTGCTAATTAACCCAGTGACATAACATGATCATTCATGTGCTAGCTGGTGTGCTATAGTGCTAATTAGCCCAGTGACATAACATGATCATTCAAGAGCTAGCTAGTGTGCTATAGCGCTATAGACCAGTGACCTGTCAATGGAGAGATATGATCCATTGCTCAAGTATCTATTGCCATAATTATTCACACGTTATTCAAAGAAAAGTGGGGATTTAATGCCATCCCTCTCATGTGTGTGCGTTTATGCATGCGTGCATGTGTGTGAATTGATTGTAACACAACTCATCCAAATCTGTTGGATGGAATTCAACGAAATGTGGTATGTGAGTTACACATATGATTGCGGACATGAGTGCATTTCAATTTTTGTTGAGCCAAAGGGGGATTGGGGAAGGTGTGTCAAAAGGTCAAGAAATTGGTTGTAATGCACCCCAGGGGTGGAATGGGGTATGTGTAAAAATATCAAGAAATTTATTTCTAACGCTACCTCTCCGAAACCGTTAGACAAAATTCAATAAAATTTTGTACCTATATGATTGTGGAGTATAAGAGATTATTTATGCACATTTGGCTCCCTGAGCCCCCAAAGTGTGTGAGTGGGGGTCGGAAGCTAAAGGAATTGATGGGAATGCAACTTCTCCGAAACCTCTGGAGAAAATTCATTGAAATTTTGTATGTGAGTTACTTAGGTGATTGAGGAGTCAGAGTGCACACAGAGATTTACATTTGGCTATGCTCAAGGGGTAAGGCAGTCAAAATATCATGAAATTTATTCGTAGCGCAATTCTTCTGAAAATCAAACAAATTTTGTATGCGAGTTACACATATAGTTGAAGAGTAGGACATTTACTTTTGGCTCGGCCCTCATGGGAGTATCAAAACATCAAAGCAGTGAATGTGGAGATATGTGATGATGCGAAAATCAGGCCAGCAATCTAGTTGTTTATAACATGAGATCCTTGAATGATAGATCAAATCCCTGAATGTGCATACAAGTGTTACCAGGCACACTTATAGGAACAGTTATTTTATGCACATCATTTATATATTGTCTGTGGGAATGCTTGCAATATTACAAATTACTGACTATTGAAATGACAGCCTCATATATGAAAGATAGCTTCTCATATGAGTCAGGCTGGAACGAATGTCTGTGAACCACTCACGATTGCGGTTACACAGCTCCGGTGATCGCACATATTTTATATCTCTCAGGTGACTTTGGATTTGCAATATTTATATCGTGCTATTTTATGATTTCAACAAAACCCGGAAACTGCACAGACAGAATTTGATAATTCTCCCACAGCGATGATCCGTTGAGATACATTTGATCAATGATGTAATTTGTGACAGAAAACCCTATACATCTACAGCACTTAAGGGAATCAAGCAATTTTTTGCTCGTCAGGGAATCCGAGGAATTTTTTGCACAGCAGGAAATTGGAGGATTTTATCTTAATATTTCATCAAATAATAGATGTTGTCTTGTTTCTCATGTTGAATATCTTGAAGGGAATCGGCTAGCAGTAACTTTTAGTCAAATTGTTTTCAAAATATTGTGCAGGTTTCATATTTATGATGCTAGATGATGGATTACTGGGACTTAGATTTAATTCAGAAAAGCACTGTTTGAAACCTTGTAGTGCTACAATGAGGTCTCTGCATGGGCACATCATTCTACCTTGTTTTACTTCACATATTTCTACAAACCTCAACCTGTAAATGAAGAGAGTGTATTACATGTGTGTGTGCGTGCGTGCATGTATGCCTGCCTGCCTTCCTGCCTGCCTGTGTGCGTGCGTGCGTGCGTGCGTGCGTGCGTGTGTGCAGAGGGATCATGTGTGTAATTTTAACACTTTGAAGCCTAAACACCTAGAATCTCAATTTCATGTTAAATATACAAGTAAGCTGTTCAATGTTTTGAAACCAATTTGACTTGGGGATGTTGCTGCATGTGATCCCAGTCAAATTAGTTTTAAAATATTCAACATCATTTTGATTGTGCCGTCAGATTCCATTAGTAGACTAGATGAGTAGAGTAGATTGTTTGGTGGATGACATCTTCGCCAATGCCTACATTCACTACTTTTAAACCCATGGTGCTGGAGCCAAATGTAGCTGTGCTCATGCACTCCATAATTATACGGGTCATCCACATATAAAATTTGGTTGAATTCCATCCATAGGTTTCAGAGTAGTTGTCCTACAATCAATTTCTGGACACACACACACAGATACATACACATGGGCTGGACTGGATAACCGTCGATTTTCTTTGAAAAAAGGGGGTATAAATATGTCACTTGTTAGCTGACATCGCAATCAAAATGACCTATAGTCTGTCACGAAGGTGGTAATAGCCTGTCATTAAGGTGTATGAATTCATAAAAATAGTGTCTATCACGTGAGTCAATAGTTTGAGGTTAAAGGTCATGCCGGCCAAAATCGGCCTCTGTTATGGTCTTGTGGAATGACAATTTACAGGCCAAGACAATATAATGTTTTGAAAATTTACAACTGGAATGACTGGCTCCATAACCGAGCCAGTCATTCCAGTCATAAATTTTCAAAAATTACAGTCTCTTGGCCAGTAAATGGACATTCAGCAGGCAGATATTTAAATTGTCTCGGACCTCCATGTGAAGTCTAAAGCAATACATGTTGGTGAGATTCACTGAGCTACCAGGGTCACAATAACCACCTGAATGGAAAAGCTGACATGACGCTTTACAATTGTCTCCATTAACACTTTAATGGTCAAATTTGTCCAAGAAAATCAAAATATTTGCTCTATGAATGTCCATTTTCAGGCCAAGAGATAACTATTTTTGAAAATTTACCATTGGAATGACTGGCTCGGTTATCGAGCCAGGCATTCCAGTGGTAAATTTTCAAAAAAAGTCTTCTCTTGGCCTGCAAAATGGATCTTCCTGAAGACCACTGCAGAGGCCGATTTTGGCCGGCTTGACCATTAAAGGGTTAAATAAGAAAATCTAAATGTCTGCTCAATGTATGTCCAGTTGTAGGCAAAGAGGACTATTTTTGACAATTCACCATTGGAATGACTGGCTTGGATAACCGAGACAGTAATTCTAGTTGGAAATTTTACAAAGATTCGCACTTGGCCTGCAATTGGACATGGTCAGTTTTGGCTGGCTTGACCAGTAAAGGTTGATATGAGACTGACTGACTTGACCTTAATATTGGCAATGGTTAACTACAGGACAGATCAGAAATAACTTATTTCTAAAATGTGACGTTGACTGTTGAATATTTTGAACATAATTGGATTGGAAAACCTTGCTGCCTCTTCCAATCCAATTATGTTCAAAATATTCAACAGAACATTTCTTATCTAATTAACATGCTTTTGGCTTGGAAGTATGTTTAAATCATTTTTGAACTGTACTGTAGAGGCATAACTTGATGCCGGCCACCGCAAACACTGACGCATTATCACTCAGGACACCAATGGCCAGACACCATAATTTCCAATGATGCGCTATACAAGATGTATAATACATCGCCACTGTCTGTAAAAGTTGCCCAGCAAAGATGGTCCATGTTTGGCCATGTTCTAAGGATGCCAGAAGACATGCCAGTACAGAGCCTTGGAATTCGCCCTACTCGCAGCCAGCAAATACAAAGCCAGGAGGGGACGTCATTGCATAACTCTGCTAAGCGTGCTATGAGGTGACTTCAAGAAAGCAGGACTCGGTACACTCAAATCAAGAATGGACCTGAGGAAGCTAAGATTGTGGCTGAGGACAAGACACAGTGGGCAAAAGCGAAGAAGGACTGATTGCAGCTGTAGGATGTTTCTAATACTACAGCTGCAGAATACATACTGTACATCTGACAGAGGCTTGAAATTACGATCACACAGATGCAATGGCAAACATTGGCTAGCCATCATTCCTGGATACCTAATCAAATTCGCAGACCTCATTTCACGTCATATAACTATGGAATCCAAATATCATCGGTGCTACAAATCTCTTCACACTACAAGCTTGACTAACGTACCATTTCTTAAATATTGAACATATCTCTGAATTTCATACTATTCATGTTGATTATTTTCCAAATAATCTGACTGGATTGTCACTGCATAGAAATGACCTTCAGTGAAAATCTCAGAATATTCAGCAATTGAAACAAGTGTTTTTGAAATTGAGAGTAAGATGAGTTCAGGGCAATTATAGGTGGCCTTATTCTTGAACATAATTAACTGCGTAAAATAAAGATCAGGAATTGCGCAATCAGATTCGTTGGTAATTTCACGGAGTTCTTGGCAGCTGCTACAATCATTAACTGTCTGACTGATGCAAGCCAGCAGACAATAATTTCAAAGGGCAATGACTCTAAACCTGCTGAATATTTTGAAAACAACTTGACTGAAAATTGTTGATGGTTTAGCCACTAACAACCTTCAGTCAACTTGTTTTCAAAATATTAGGAATATCTAGAGGTAAACCCCACGAGAAATGTAGTCTGCAGATATTCAGCAGACAGACAGTTAACCAGAAATCTCTCCGAATGCCATGGTAACAATTCGTGTCAACTGCTCATGCAATTTTCTCATTATTCTGTATAAGACTACTTGAAGTTTGTGTAATAAATAGAGAAATTCCCATTTATTTTTATCAAATCTAATTTAAAATGCTATTTAAGATTTGGCATGAAAGAAAGTGGAACACTTTCATTCAAACAGTCTATCAGATAAATGGATTCGATGCAAGAACTGAAATTAATTTAATTTAATTAACTTCAGTTAATGTCATTGTTGCCTAAGGCAGCAACGTCTTTCAGTTAAAACTAATTTTTACATATTCAACAGCTTTTCTGTATAGGTCCTTTGAAATCGAAATAGTGAGATTTCAAAGATGAAAGTAGCAATGGTTGACCGCTGAAACAAGTTAATCAAAAAAGGGAACGGTATGTCACTCAAGCTGTCCCCTGGAATGGCCTTTAAATTGCAGGAATTGCACCAATACTAGGCCTTTGACATTGATATCGCTTCACGTTACAGCATCATGTACCGTATTTCTCCTATTAGAAGCCTAGGCTTCTATTAGGATGGTGATGGAGGAATTTCATCAGCAGAATGTCTGAGAAAGGGCTTATATTAGGGAGATTTCCCCCCAAAATGTTTGGTTGACCCCTAAAACAGCTTCTAATTAGCTCATGTATTTCCATGTATTTCTGGGATTCCATGAAATTACATTGGAAAACTAGCACATGGGGCGCGTGTAGCAGACTAATTATAGGTAGCGAGTCATGAGTTCATCACACGATCATCTATTTAGATGAGAATTCTGAGGTATATTATTTGATTAGAATTCAATTATATTCATCCCACTTTCTTTAAAGAATTAGTAACAAATCATGAATGACAACCTACAACTGTATCAGCCATCCAGTATATGCAGCACAGAACTGATGCCAGAGGCGATTTGATGCCTTCTGTCAGAAGAGGATTCATGCGAGTTCATGTGAGAGTTCATATTCCGCTAACTATTCACAATTTAAAATGAACAAAACAAAAAATAGAGGCTGGACTTCGCGCATTCTGGATCCTGTTTTGAAGATCTCACGAGACACAAATGCAAAATGCTGTAAATCGATCTCAACTTCCTTGTATGACAGGATTCATATCAATGCACAGTTAGCAAACGGGTACCTGTTATGTGGATTTATTGTAACTCTAATATCTTATTGTAACTCTAATATCTTATTGTAGCTCTAATATCGTATTGTAACTTTAATATCGTATTGTAACTCTAATATCTTAGTGTAACTCTAATATCTTATTGTAACTCTAATATCTTATTGTAGCTCTAATATCTTATTGTAGCTCTAATATCTTATTGTAACTCTAATATCTTATTGTAACTTTAATATCGTATTGTAACTCTAATATCTTAGTGTAACTCTAATATCTTATTGTAACTCTAATATCTTATTGTAGCTCTAATATCTTATTGTAACTCTAATATCTTATTGTAGCTCTAATATCTTATTGTAGCTCTAATATCTTATTGTAACTCTAATATCTTAGTGTAACTCTAATATCTTATTGTAACTCTAATATCGTATTGTAACTCTAATATCGTATTGTAACTCTAATATCTTATTATAGCTCTAATATCTTATTGTAGCTCTAATATCTTATTGTAGCTCTAATATCTTATTGTAGCTCTAATATCTTATTGTAGCTCTAATATCTTATTATAGCTCTAATATCTTATTGTAACTAATATCTTATTGTAGCTCTAATATCTTATTGTAACGCTAATATCTTATTTTAGCTCTAATATCTTATTGTGACTCTAATATCGTATTGTAACTCTAGTATCTTATTGTAACTCCAATATTTTATTGTAACTCTAATATCTTATTGTAACTCTAGTATCTTATTGTAACTCCAATATCTTATTGTAACTCTAATATCTTATTGTAACTCTAGTATCTTATTGTAACTCCAATATCTTATTGTAACTCTAATATCTTACTGTAGCTCTAATATCTTATTGTAACTCTAATATCTTATTGTGACTCTAATATCATATTGTAACTCTAGTATCTTATTGTAACTCCAATATCTTATTGTAACTCTAATATCTTATTGCAGCTCTAATATCTTATTGTAGCTCTAATATCTTATTGTAGCTCTAATATCTTATTGTAACTCTAATATCTTATTGTAACTCTAATATCTTATTATAACTCTAATATCTTATTGTAACTCTAATATCTTATTGTAACCTATTGTGAGCATGTTAAAAGTATGTGTAAATGTTTCAATCTACAAGAACGACTAATATTCTCCTTTGTAATTGCGAGTGCTGCAGCTGAAAACCTGGGCCACATAGCAGGGCTGTTGCACAATTAGAACCAACATAGTGTATGTCACTAGTCTCTTCATTTATGTATCCGCTGACACACTAATTCATGCTTTGGAATCCAAAATATGTGTTATTTGTAATAAAAGAACTTAAGAGAATCTTACTTTTGGTTTCAACTCTCAAATTGGTAGACTTCGCACAGGAATGAGCACAGCATGGCAAAGTCAAAATACATTTCACTTGCAGAAAATTTGACTACGTTTACTCCAGCATAGTTAGAATATGTAATGTGTCATCGGCAGTGTTACAAAGAGATAGTGCATATGGTTATGCTAAACAGGGCAGGGAAGCGATACATGGAAGACGTGTCTGCCACCATGTCTGTTAGCCCAGCCAAGATAAGACTACCATCAGTGTCTCATGGCACAAGTGAATGTATGGGTCATGCTCGAGAAAACTGTGATTACCAGTACTCAAGATTTGGATCTTTACGAAAGTCACCAAACTTCACTCTAGTCTAGGAAATGCAACCTGGAGAACTCGACATCTACTTTGCTGCCCTCCACACTTTAGGAAAGTGCATAGAACGTAATGATCTTGATACGGTTGCAATAGAGACGGATATTTATTTCCCATTCACTCTGCATCAGATAATTGCTGACAATGCATCCAGATGCAGTGCAGAGTATTATATAATCAATGTGTTAGCATGCTACTTCATGATGTATGAACAACTCTTTGGTGAATCACCAAACGGTACACTCATTGAACAATGTCAGAACTTACACACTGCTCTTCACCAGTGCAATGAAGACTGTGCCAAAGAGTTTGATGATTTATGTACACATTTGTCTGATACCATTAATGAAAATATAACAAATAGCAAGCAGAGAGAAGTAAGACAAGGTGACTGGGAGCAATGTCTGGCAGCTATCGACGATCAGATCAAATACATCGCAGCCCATGATCTGTATCATTATGCATGATTAATGCCACTACACCTTGTGTTAATGTATGAGATGAAGATAAAATACCCAGAAATGTGGACAACGCTCAAAAGTGGTGGCTTCTCTGTCAAAAGGACAAGCATAACATTTACCAATCTGTTTGTCAACCAGACATTAGAGCATAAAATAACGGAAAAGAATAGTTGCTTGGAGCGTTACGGGAATAGCACAAAATAAATCCGCATGGAATCCGTTCATGGCTCTGCCTTTGGTGGAGTACCTGTTGTGACGATACATATGTACAAAAATTAATGAAATAAATAACATTGAATCTTGAATCTTCACATCCAGAGATAACTCATATTTTCAAAGGGTTCCAGAACCATTACTCATCATGTTCTAGCTCATGCCAAAACATACACTACCAGCTATCAGAATCCATAACTATATGACATGCCAACAATGCTGTGATGGGGTAGTGGATTATGGCAAGGATGACATTTTAAACAGAGACAACAAAGAAGAGTTTCAGTATGAGGAGTTTGTAATTACTAGATTAATAGAAACCATGATCCTTCTATTTCACTTTGGGACCCAACCAGGAAATTGAAAATCAAGACACACAGTGCATGCTTGGAAAAAATCCAAGGATTGTTAAACTCCTTGAAGCCGTACTAGGTTCTTAGTTATTAAGCAGTCATGGCTTCACTTATTGGCTAAAATAGGAGACACATTCAGTACCTATGAGATGGCAGTCAGACCAAGATCACTCTTTGCAATGGATTGATGCCTGCTGATTTCAACTGACAAGAGTTCCTTTATTACGGTGATAGAAAGCTACTCCCATCAGCCAGCTCTTGAGAATCAGAACAATTCAGCCAATTGGGAACATGGACCTGGATCTGATAAACAAATTAACGATCACTCTGATAGGCCACAGATGCCAGCACCAGTGATTAATGAACCACAACTAAGTGAGACCGGGCATGACACACATAGTAACTGGGATGAATTTGGTCAGATAGCGCTCAACAATGATAGAGATAGAGTTAAAATAATACTGCTGTTCAAAGCACGAATAAATTAGCTAGCAATGACAACATAAGTGACATTGGCGATGCATTCGTAAAGCATATTTCTGGCATGATGAAGCACTATGCAGAAGGAAGAATAGTAATCCACAGATACATCAGCGACTCATTGAAAGAGAAGACACAAGGGAAAGGAGCACACACTACACAACCCGTAATGTTCATAATACATGAAACAATGAACATGCACAATGATTCCCTGAAACCTCTCCCGTACCATATTGATACTAAAATACAAGATAAAGATACAGAACACATTGGGAAAAGGCTGCTGAAGCACTTCGCATAGAGTGAATATAGACTTGTTGTCATCTACTCAACATCAACTATATCAACCTACAGAAATGATGACAACAATTTTAGTCATGACTTATCAGCTCATTGGAGGAACCTGATGCAAAAATCCCACCTCATGTGATTGATGCAACATTATCAAGTAATTCGGTTAGCGACATATATGTGTGGTCCCCAGACACTGATGCGTTTGTCTTACTGATGGATCATGTTGCAACTCAGACAATACCAGGACAACTAAAACTAACTAGTAAAGGAAAATTGTTTAGAACTATAGATATACAAGAGAAATACAACACACTTGGACCAGCGAAGTCAAGATGACCTATTGGCCTTCACAACTTCATGGGTGCAGACCGAGGTGGGAAAATCTTCAACATTCCAACCGGACGTAGATAGTGAAGTTTTTATCTCTAAAAGCTGATGAACATGTAACAAAACATTTTATATAATTAATTCCAATATTAAGACAATGTGTTTAATGTTAGCACAAAGAAATAAATAATGTTACTTCATTTATGAACATATATTTTAATGCCATTTGCACCGGATTTGTGCATCATTTATGTAGTTTAGATGGTCATATACACATCAGTAGACAAACTCTGCCTAGCTTTTAAAATGCTGATAAAATTTTAGGCAACAAATGTTGCACATATGTTTCCAAAAACATTGACATTTTAGTGCTCCAAAGTTTTTCTATGTTCAATAATCTCCAACAATCTAATTAAGCTATTTGCATTGTAGAGACCATAATCTTTCATTTGATATGCAACATGTCTATGTTTTTCGGCAATTCAGATAGGTGACCATTAGTGACCTGAAAATGACCGTATAGCACAACTAAATGTAATACAGTAGATCTGCCAGGATTATTTTTCTGCTTACTGAGCTTATGAAGATGCCGTTTAAATAATAAAAAATTTTGGCAAACAAATCTCATAAGCGCCTGTTTTATGACATCTTCAACTAGACTAATACCTCCATCTTTTGTCTGGAGGCAGGTTCCATACCTTCCCGTTTGATACATTCTCGAGGCCAATATTAAAACTTTGTTATAATATTTTCTAGAAGAAAACAGTACAAATGTCCCTTTAACTATCTGTAAGCCACTGGACACTAATTTTTGTAGCCAATAACTCTGGACTGGATGAATATTTTGAAAGCAATTTTACTGAAAGTTGTTGGTTGGTTAAAATTGTGAAATGTGTGAGAAAGTGAGTGTGCCTAGAATGTGTGAGTCTCATGCTTGTTTGATGCATGAACCTTGATAGAGCAACATTTAAGCTTTTGGATCCCACATACCCATCATGCATCAGTCTGCCATTTCCCCATGATTGGTTATCATCTATCTATCTTGGGGCAATCCCGGAAAGAATGTTTAGATTTTAGTACAGTAATCATATTAATCATAAAGGTTTTGTATGATATATTAGGCAGTACCTAAGCTGTTGCAATGCTCCATAGCCAACACATGGTTTTTAGAATCACAGTATCCTCTCATTGGAGTATGCAAAGGCATGGTTTGTTGATGGCTGTGACAATCATATTACACACAGAGCAGGAGTAAGGCTTCTCTCCTGTATCTGCCATATCATTGCTCTCAGATAACATATTTGGGTAATTTAAAATTCTACAATAGGGTTTCCGGACACCAGCTTGCATGTAGAACATGATAATATAGGTTTGAATGTAAAATTCATTTGAATAACCCCAAGATTGTCAATAAATAGTAATATTTTGCCATAAATTCATGTAAATAGATGGTATATTTTATTGATCTAAAATGAATTTTTGACATGGTTTTAACTCTATAACTTGCTAAGCTACATGTACTATTATTATTATCATTATTATTATTATTTGTTGTTGTTGTTGTTGTTTATTATTATTATTATTATTGTCGTCGTCGTCGCCGCTGCTGCTGTGCCTGCTGTTGCTATTGCAACTGCTGTTGCTAATCATGGTCACATTGTGAGACACAGCCAGTTCTATCCTCCTTACATTCTATAAGCAACAGAAACCTGACAATTCCGAAGACGAAAAACTTTGTATTATCAAAACTGCAGAAAAACTCATTGCAAGTGATGCCCAATCCATTGTTGTTCCATATGCCACTTACTCAGCCATAGACAATATGGCAAATGCTGACTGAAGGCACTGCGAGTACTTTTGAAGACTATGTTTGCTGGTAAAAATGTAGATGTAAAGCTTGCATTAATTGGACAGTCTGTCATGCAAGCAATATGACAGAAGGCCCATACTAGTGCCACGTCAGCTGGGCCTAGTGGCCCAGATGCACCATCATTTTGCATCACGGTTTGGTAGACACACTTAATGTACATGGTTTCTCATGTTCTTATGCTGGGGTCAAAAGATATGAACGAAGTGTGGCAGTTGAACAAGGGACTGAAATACCTGGATATACACACGAACTTTATATTCAATATTGTGCAGACAATGTAGATCATAATATGGTACTTGAATTATTCATAAATTTCTACATTCAATCAATCATTTAAAAGTATTATATATGCCTTATAATACTTCTGGTGTCAATTTTAGAGGTGTTGCTAAAAGAGTTGCATACCAGCAACAGCTGAATGCAACACAGTTTAAAATTGATACCAGCTAGTCAACAAACAAGACATTGAATATTGTAGACTGACCATTCAACATTAAAAGGTATAACAGCCTACTTATTGTCCATTAAAGGCCAGACTTGTGCCATAATTATGCCCATTGTCCAGTAATCTGCCCAATCAACAAGAATAGACTACAAATGGTGAGGCAGGTGTGCAATTAACACAGATTGGATATCATCTACTGCAACTTTAAAATGGACTGCAACACAGGAAGTGTACGTGCCAAAAATACAGGCTACCCTGCTCTGCTGTCTGTTAAGAGTGCTGTGGAACAAGTTGTACCAAACTGGAGCTGGCCTATTTCACTGATGATTATGATTAACATGATCATCCTTGTGGAGGATAATTCGCATTAGAATCATCAGAGAAGATCACTATAGTACTCACTGTCATCTATTTGATTACTTACTAGTTAATACTCACCCACCAATCCATCCATCCACCCATCCACTAATCGACCCATTCCTCTATCCAGCCACTTGCTCATTTATTTATCTTTAGATAGATAGATAAAATATACCATCTACTTAAATGAATTTATGGCAAAATACTGCTATTTATTGGCCATCTTTGGTGTATTCAAATGAATTTTACATCCAAATCTATTTTACTATATTCCACATACAAGCCAGTGTCAAGAAACCCTATTTTAGAATTTTAGATTACCCAAATATGTTGTCTGAGAGCAAAGATATAGCAAAATATTGATATTTGGCGGCCATATTAGATTTATGCAAATTAGCCATAGTTCCCCATGAGGGATTTCTTAGGACTTTTAGTATGGTGTTCTGATGACCTCATAGAAATGCACTGTGGTAAAAAAATTGTGTTGCAATTTGTTCCAAGTTTAGTTAAAAATATGGCTAGATTTTCTGGACTATACTGCGAGTTCTGACAAATACACAAATAAATAGTCTAACGAACACGACATTCTATTATCTTATGTTTTTAATTATTTTCATTGATCGTTTTAAAATTTCCAAGCGTTCTATTAAACTTAATCAAAATGCTTCATTCTACATTTTAACAGTAACTAGAAATGTGGTTCCAACACAACCATGAAGCTCGACTTCATTCCACCAAGTTTTGTTGAAATCGGGCCACTAATTCAGGAGTAGCGTTTTAAATGATTCTGGAAAGTTACCAAAAAATCCAAATGGCCACCCAAAAAATTTACCAACCAAAATTCTGAACAGAAGTTCTAGAGCCTACCACTATTGAATGCTTCCAGCCAAATTTGGATAAAATCCACCAAGCAGTTATGGTCAAGATACATTTTGACAATTTCCAGCTAAGGTTGAAATCTGTCATAAGCGGTTTAAATGATGAGTAGAGTTTTGAAAATTTCCGGTAAATTTTCCATAAAATCCAAGATTTTCACCTAAAAAAATTCATCAATTAAAATTATGTATAAATGTTCTGAAGCTAAGCGCCATAGAGCTGTTCCAGGCACAGTAAGTTGAAATCCATCAAGCGGTTAATAAGGAGAAGTGTTTTGACAATTTCTGGTAAATCTTTCATAAAATCAAAGATTTTCACGCAAAAAAAATTGACCAATTAAAAATTTCTATATAGGTTCTGAAGCCGAAAACATTAGTCATTCCAGCCAAATTAGGTTGAAATCTACCAAGCAGTTATAGAGGAGTAGAGTCTGACAATTTCCGTTAAATTTTTCATAAAATCTTAGATTTTCACCCAAAAGATTGACTATTCAATATTATATTTACAATTTCTGAAGCCTACCTCCATAGGGTCCTTCCAGCCAAATTAGGTTGAAATGAAGTGTTTTTAAAACAAAAGTTGAGTTAATAAAATAATGTCACAAGCGGTATTATTACATCATCGGTACTCGGCGACAACGGTACGTCATAGCGCATAAGTTTATTACACTAGTGGCATGTAAGATGATATGTAATAGCTTAATAGATGTTATGCAATGGAATTATAGGTTTGCTCACGTTATAGATTGTTGATTACTTCTGTCTATTGATAATTCCTGAAATGTCAGACATTTGTTTCCTGATCTAAATGCCATAGAGCTATGTTAGTCTGTATAGACAATAAAACATGATTTAACCGTTTAACCCTCATATCAGCCAAAAATGGCTTCTCCAGTGGTCTTGAGAAATATCCATTTGCAGATCAAGAGAAGGCTATTTTTGAAAATTTACCACTGGAATGACTGGCTCGATAACCGAGCCAGTCATTCCAGTGGTAAATTTTCAAAAATAGCCTTCTCTTGATCTGCAAATGGACTTTTTCTATGAGAAAATTGAAATTTTCTTGAATAAATTCAAGGGCTAAAGGATTAAAGCTGATGAAGCAGGTTTATGTCATCAACATTGTTATTGTTAAAAGGTCCTAGCTGTGAATTCTGTTTTTAACCCTTTAACAGTAAAATTTGGTGAAGAAAGAATTTAAATATTATCTTATTTAATGTCCATTTACAGACCAAAAGAATAAAATATTTTGAGAATTGATCACTGACTGGTTTATCGGTTATCGAGCCAGTCATTCCAACTGTAAATTTTCGAAAAATTGTATTCTCTTGGCCTGTAAATTGACATTCAACAGGACCACAGCAGAGGCTGGTTTTGTCCGGTGTGACCATTAAAGGGTTAATGTTTCCTGATGGTGAATACAATAGTCGATGAAGAACCTAACCATTTAATCCGCAAATTTTTTTTTTTAAATTCAATTTTCTCATAAAAAATGTCCATTTGCAGACCAAGAGAAGATCATTTTTTTAAAATTAACCACTGGAATAACTGTCTCAGTTATCGATCCAGTCATTCCAGTGGTAAATTAAAAAAAAAAATGGTCTTCTCTTGCTCTGAAAATGGCCATTCTCAAGACCACTGCAGAAGCTGTTTTTGGCAGGTATGAGTGATAAAGGGTTACTGGCATTATGTGATGTATGTGTCAACAGGGGATCAAGGAGACACATAAATACACATAATATTATAACAAAAATACACAAGGATTTGCACAAAAAAGTGGACTGGTAATTCACACATGTATTTATATCGAGCAAACATATTTATCGTATTCATGTTCCATGTCTCAAGAAGATTATTTGGAAGAATATAGTGTGTTTGTTAGCTCATCTACATAACTATTCTGACAAAGAGAGATAGTCAAAAGGCAGATAAAATATCAAGAATGATTTCCAGGTTAACAAGTCTTCAACAAAACACTATTAATTATTTGAAAATCAGTCAAAATCGTGATTCTCTCATACCCCATGCAGTAGGTCATGTATGATTGGGAAAGCACTACAGTTATTACATGATAACGTGCTATGACCTAGCCACTTTCTGAGCTTATCATAAATGCCGACTTATTTTTTCCATACACTTTAATCGTCAACCAGCGAGGAAGAATCATTGCTCACGGGACTTGATGATGTCTCTGATGTAAATAAATTCACAGATGATGTGTTCCAGTGAGCTAGAAGTTTTATATATTAGATTTTTGTGAGCTATGGATGAGTTATGGAACTATGGTCCATGTGCGTTTATTATATAATGTTGACATTATTGTACATTGTAGCCTTCTATTTTACTCACTAATAAGTGGGGCATTTTTGGAAAAAAGGTATTTGCGATCATCAATTACTCCTACAGTTTAGCTGCGATTCCTTTGAAACTTGATAAGTGTTATCATTACGACATGAAGATGTGCATGTGCTATCCGTATACTTGTACATCCATCCATCTGTTCCAAATGTATGTTCGTCTGTCAGTTCATCCTTGTCAATGCACTCCTACAGTTTAGTTAAAATTCCTTCGAAACATGCTAAATCTAGTTATTAACATCTGAAGATGTACACACGCTTTTTTCGTGGCCAGAAAATTATTCATTACAGAGTTCCCCCTTTAAATACCTTTAAGCCGATACATAAACTGCAGTACCAATCATTTCTTGTCAACACAACTCCTACAATGTAGCTGTGATTCTATTGAAACTTAGTATGGGTTCTCATTACCACTTGCAGATGTGCATGTGCTATCCATATGCCTGTACATCCATGCGTCTGTATAGAATGTATGTGTGTCAGTCTGTCGGCCCATCTCTGATAATCATTTCAAGATGTCAACACAACTCTTATAGTTTAGCTACAATTTCAGAAGTCTCTGTTTGATTGACATTAAGGGAGTCTACTCATCCATAAACTTGGACTAGAGTAGAGATTTGTGGTTCTTGCACTAGAGGGCATTAAAGGCAAGATTAGAAATCTTTTTCTGGCGCTAAGTGTTAGTAGATTTATTTAGCAAGTAGTGATTGAACGATAAGTATGTTTATGTGGTTAATAAAATGACAGACCAACCCTAGGGGGAGGGGGGTGGGGGGGGGGTCTGTGGTTGTTACCTCCCATGAAATACTTAAAATCCATCAAAATTTCTTGTTCGCACCAGATCTTGAAGAATTTTGAACCTATGTTCTGAATTCCTTTGTCACTGAATATATTATTTGAAGAAGCAGTGCTATGATTCCATTTTGAAGAAATTCATCCATATTTTCCTGAATTATCTCCCTTGAAAAAACAAAATTCTCTTGTCCAGGCATAATAGTTGAACGGAATTGAACCTGCACTTACAAATCTATCTTTCTTTAAGGTGATATGCAGTGTCAGGATTTCATTTTCCATTGATTAGTTTCTCTAAAATATTGTCCTTTACAATTAACATTATATGTATGTCCATTCTTGATATATGTTTATCTGAAATGTTTGGATCCGGGGGAGGGGGGGGGGGATATGCCATTTTCTGATGGCTCTTGTTTTTTATAGCAATAAGAGACCAATGGGGCCTGTATCGCTCACCTGAAACAGCGGTATTTCAACTAGAAAGGTCATCAGTTATAACTAGACCCCTTAAGGAGTTGAGCAGAATTGTAACAGGAACACAGCAGCAATGTTTCCTTACATACCAGCTAATCATATCTCACAAATTTTAGCTGGATCCGTTCAGCAGTTCTGGAGGAGTCGTTTTTGCGCAAACTAGGTCATCCAAGATGGCTGTCAAACCATCTGTCCAATCAAGTTTCCTTGAACAAACTTGGTTACGCTTTTGCCATAGATGATATTTCATGCTTTGAATCAATCCCCTAAGTGGTTTCGGAGAAGAACACTTTTAGATGTTTCTAAAAATTGACCAAAATCCAAGATGGCCACTGGCCAAATTGACCAATCAGCTTGCTTTGAAGAAATTTTGATCCATATGCCATAAAGATGTATCCTGCCAAATATACTTGAAATCGCCGCAGTGGTTCTCGAGAAGACATTTTAAATTCCCCATTGCTTTAGTCTGGGATTTTTTTGTGGGAAGAAGATCCAAGATGGATGCGAAGCCATTTATCCGACTGTTTCGAAGACGCCAAATTTGAAATCAGAATACCCATAAACCTATACAAAACCAATTTCGGCTTCAAAATCTATCAATTAGAAAAATTCAATATGGCCACCAAACACACTACATGTTGTATCTCCCAAATTTTGGCCGAAGATGGCTGCCAAACCGTTTATCCGACAGTTTTAAAAATGGCAAATTTGAAACCAGCATACCAAAAAAACTATACAAAAACAATTTTGGTTTCAAAATCTATCAAATAATAAACCCCAAACAGCTGTCCATGGTGGCCATGTTTTTTTATGCATCAACTTCTCTTGAACATACTTTAATCATCTTTAGGCTCTGATGATACCACCCAAATTTGGGCCAAATCCATTCAGCGGTTCTGGAGAAGTCGTTTTCACGAAAACTAGGTCATCCAAGATGGCCACCAAATGATTTAGCCAATCAAATTCCATTGAGCAAACTTGGTTCAGCTCTTTCCTAGATCATATTTCATGAGTTTTGAATCACTCATTCAAATGGATGTAGAGATTTTTTATAAAGACGTTTCTAAAAATCGATCAAAATGCAAGATGGCCACATGCCAAACTGGCCAATCGGCTTCATTTGAACAAACTTGGATCCCTATGTCCTGCCAAATATACTTGAAATCGGCCTAGTGGTTCTCGAGATGACATTTTAAATTTCCCATTGCTTTAGTATGGGAGTTTTTTTGGTGGGAAAACAATCCAAGATGACCACCAACCCGTTTATCTGACAATTTTTTAAAGTGGCAAATTTGAAATCACCATACACAAAAAACTTTATAAAACCAATTTCGGCTTTAAATTTCAAATACAAAAAAATCAACGGTGGCCATGTTTTTTGATGTATTAACTTCTCTTGAACAAAGTTTACTGGTCCTTAGTCCCTAATTATATTCCCAAAATTTCTGCCCGATCCCGTCAGAGGTTCTGAAGAAGGCATTGTTTTCATCCAAGATAGCAGCCAAATTATTTGTCCCATCAAGTTCCCTTGAATAAAGTTAGTTCAGCTCTTGCCCTAGATGATATGTTGAGTTTTGAATCAATCTGCCAAGCCATTTCTGAGAAGATTTTTAGACATTTCTAAAAATTGGCCAAAATCCAAGATGGCTGCTGGCCAAATTGACCGATCGGCTCCCTTTGAACAAACTTGAATCTCTACCCACTAAGGATGCTTCCTGCCAAATATAATTGAAATCGGCCAAGTTGTTCTTGAGAAGAAGTGATTTAAAGGACAAGTTGACGGACAAGCGAAAGATGGACACACGATGGACGGTTGCCATGGCATAAACTAAGTTGGTCTATCAGAACAGGTAAGCTAAAAATCATATTGCCGCGAGAATATGAGATGGGAATATATATTCTAATGATCAGTGCACTGGATTTCTTCAGACAGACTTCATTTTCCCGCCAATTTAGGTAGGTCCTGAGGTCAATCCAGTTCAGAGTTAACTCGAACATGTTATTGCCTTTATTCATGCATTAGCACGGACATTCACCGAAATGCTCAGACTTTTAAAGTTTGGATTCAGATTTGTAAAGTCTGAGCATGTTTGTGCTAGTTAAGTTTGAACAGCAGCTTACTGTTGAAAATTGATAAAAGTCAGAGATTGTCGGTGCTTTTCAGTGTTTTGTAAGCATGGACATGTACTGATATCCATGGATTTATGTGCAACCAGTTTTTCGCTGTCTATCAGCATGTACAATCCATGGAATTCCGTGATTAGAGGTAAAATCTTGGACAGTTTTATGCACAGGAGAGCACATCAAGTTCACTGACCTGAGGAATGTATACTTAACCTGGGAGACCTGCTCTTGTCATAACTATACATGATTACTTAGGCTTATAAACATGCCTCACAGCTAATTCAGGCAACTCATTTTCTATGTTACCTAGATGTTTATATTTTTGCTGGTGGTTTGTTCAGATGGAGGCTTGATCAAGATTAGTGTTGTTCAAGATGAAATGCAATAATCACTAATAATTTCCTTACTATTTAGAGCACCAATCATATTTATTAGCGATAAATGGTTGTTGATTAATCAATAGAGAAGTCACATACACAGAAATGATCTTCAGTCAAATTATTTTCAAAATAGTCAAGAAAAACTATGCTTAAAAGGCTTGATGGTTAACTATTTGAATCTGAAAGAAACATTATGATAAATCACACACACACGCACATGCACGCATGCCCACACACACACACACACACACACACACACACGCACGCACGCACGCACGCGCGCATGCACGCACGCGCGCACGCACGCACGCGCACACAAGCACGCATACGCAAACACATGCACACACTCATGAGCACACGCACACATATGCATCCACGCGCATGCACGCATGCATACGCATGCACGCACACACGCACGCATACATATATATATATACATATATATATATATATATATATATATATATATATATATATATATATATATATATATATATATATATATATATATATGGGAATAGCTAGTTTTGTGATTGACTCTTATCGGTTAAGCAAATGTCTATCATTTGGCAAGATAAATCTTTTAAGCAAATACTCAAGGAGCAGAAGTCCTCATAGTGAGATAAAGTGAGTTGAATGATTGTGAAGACATTTTTAACATGACATGACCTATTGACTGACAGATATAGGTTATAGTCACAAAAGAGCCATTGAAGACTGAAATCTCAGTCGCTCAATTTCAATGCAATCATGCAGGAAAGCTGGTTGAATATTTTAGAAACAATTTGACTGGAAACATTTGTTGCATTTGTCAAAATAGCTTCAAAATACAGAGAACAGCTGCGAATGGGTAAATTGTAGTATATGAATAGTAATGCATGTTAAATGAGCAAAGATGCTGTAGTGTTGTGAATTTTCTGTTACAGATTAAATCCTAGTAAATTATCAAATATATCGTTGAAGATGTACTCTATATATGTGTAATAGAACCTACTTAAGTGAGACGATTTCATGTTTGTTTTAGATACTATCTTTAAATACAAATATATCAACTATTTCAATGTTAAGATTTCAATTTCAAAGCAACAATTATACATTAAATTGTTGACTGTTATAATGTAATTTAACAAGATATTGTTGACTTTGGCAGAAATTAATTTTAGAATTTTTATCCCTGTATCATGTTTGTAGTGCTTATAGGGTGATATGTTAACTGGTAAATTGATACCACAATCAATATTAACCCGTCTTGTGTCAACTTAACCCGTTAATGGTCAAGTTGGTAAAAAAACGACAGCTGCGGTGGTCTTGAAAAATGTCCATTTTCAGGCTAAGAGAAGAATATTTGTGAAAATTTACCACTGGAATGACTGACTGGCTCAGTAACTGAGCCAGTCATTCTAGTGGTAAATTTTCACAAATACTCTTCTTGGTCTGCAATTGGGCACTGGCTAAGCAGAAATTTGAGTTTTCTTGACCATTACACTCTTGATGAATGTCCATTTGAAAGATCACAGAAATCTATGCTTTTGAAAATTTTCATTATAAATTTACAAAAATACTCTTTTTGGCTGCAAAAAAATATATTTCCTTGAAAAGTATTGCCCATTAAATAGGTAATTGAAATAAATGCTTTAATGCGGCTGTTGACACAAGAAGGGTTAAACTCTGACAGACTACAGTGTATTAACCATTCAGCAAACAAGATGGCCAAAAATAGCTTCTCCACTTGTCTTGAGAAATGACCATTTGCAGGCCAAGAGAAGACTATTTTTGAAAATTTACCATTGAAATGACTGGCTCGGTTAAACCAGTCATTTCACTGATAAATTTTCAAAAATAGTCTTCTCTTGGTCTGTAAATGAACACTTTCTGAGAAAATTGAAATTTTCTTGAAAATGTTTGATGGTTAGAGATAACAATACAGAGCCGACTGCAAGAAATTTCACAGGTGAAGACAAAAATCAGAATACCTGGTGTGTGGATGACTCAGATATTAATCAATGTGATAAACATTTTGTAGAGTGATAATTGGTCTGTGTGTCAATTGGTCTGTGTGATAATTGGTCTGTGCTGTACTATAATATGGCACAAATATTGATGTTAAATACAAACATAGTGCATTCTAATTGCGGTATTTCTGTGTGACGCAAAACATGATTTATTTTTTAATGAGATTAACCTAATCAGCAGAGTTGAAAACGTAATTGTCAGGCCACTCAATAACTGGCTTCTGTGTAGAGGTGTTTAGGAGCATCTATTCACACGCCAAGATAAGACTATTTTTGAAAATTTACACCTGTAATGACTCACTCAATAAATAATCCAGTCATTCCAGTGGTAAGTCTTAAAGAATAATTTTCTCTTATTGAGGCCTGGAAATGGCCATTCAATGAATACATCTGAAAGTTTTCTTGAACAACATTCAATCATTAACGGGTTACTGTGTAAATGTTGGTGGCCAGGGGATAATACTGTGCTTACTCATGGCTATTGCACAAAATGAATGTGAAACAACGTGTACTTTGTCACGGCTTACATCTGAGTACATTTGCATACTCAAACACAGCTTTCTATATAATATTATCATTCAATGTTATCATTCAAAATCATGAACTGTATAGGGACGATTATTCTAGAAAGAAGTAGCTAAGGTTTATGCTTATGTTAAAGCAATCAACCAGAAGCATGTGTCGGCTGTATTTATATACAATCGTTAGTGAGTATATTAATTATTAGATATATATTGATGTTTTTATTTGACTGCCCAAATGATGATTAAGTTCCTTCTCTATGTTGCAGATTCTCTTTCAAGTTTCTAGATTAATATATTCCCATGCATATGTTTCCAAAATATATATCAGTATTCATCATTTCTCTATCTTTTTGAATTTGTAGTGCGTGCGGTGCGAGTGCGTGTGTGTGCAGTGCACACATCTGCATCTGCATGCACACGAACGCACGTACGCACGCAGACACATATAGGCTGATTATATAAAAATCATCATGTAAAATCAAATAGATTGGGCATAGTATCCTATTAAAGAAACATTAGGGATTATATTAAAATTAAAGAACTGGGCCTTGATTATGTCGAGCCTTCACACATTTTAAAAACCTATTAACCTTCGTCTAATTCTTGGGCTAATCAGAGGTATGCCATTGGGAGTGGCGTGTTGAGCGATCATGCGATCCATGCAGGGCTCGACAATTACTTCCAGAAATACACGTGATTCATTCTGAGAACAACTAAATTAAGAAATTGTATTTCTTCATGTGTCAAAATTGTCTACCAAAAGAGGGGGATGTCGCTTATTGAGCGAATTATTCTGGAAAGTGTTAAGTTTTCATAAGTTTTCTTGTCACCTGAATATGGACATTGAGCAAGGAGATTTGCTTGACCACTCTTGACCAGTAAAGGATTAAATATTTCTTGCTCATGAATGACCATAGCGCCTGGGTGATAAAGTTGTCACAAACTTCATAACCACGCTTCCAACATGTGTGCCATTGTATAAAGACAGGAGCGCCACTGACCACCATATTTATGATACACGACACACTCATGCACCAAGTAATGCAACGGGGTGGGAGAAGCCCACCCATCCCACCCAAGGACCGACCAGGGCAGAGAGTAAGATGAACAATGAGATAGTTTCGGAGACAGTGAAGCGCCACAGATTTATTAGGATCTGATTAAAACATGTGGCTCCTAAGAGCCAAGATAGCAGTCATCATCTTGGATATAATCATTGGCCCTCCTTTCCATTCAGAAATACATTAACTTCGATTGGTAGAAAATACCATTAGGATATTGACTTAAGTACAGTACCTTAAGTCTCTTAAATATTTTCTGATGAACAGTTTGGTGAAATTTTCACTATCCTGGATGATTGTGTACTTTAAAAAATCTCGTCGCTGGAAGCCACCAGACAATAATTTCAATGGGCAATAACGCTGAAACCGCTGAATATTTTGAAAACAATTTGACTGAAAGTTGTTGGTGCCTTAGGCACCAACAACTTTCAGTCAAATTGTTTTCAAAATATTTAACAGGTCTAGTGATATAACCCTTTGAATACGTCATCTGCAAAAACTCAGCAGTTAGACAGTTAAATAATCTTTAACCAACAGGATAACTAAAATGCAACTTTAATGGTGCAATAGACCGTTCCAGTTTTAGCTATGCCATGCCCATCTCTATCTTAGCTCCACCCACACCACACTTCTGTTGAGATCAATCGATCTTTGAACTCCCTGACTATCAATTTCAAGAAAGCTATGTAGGTAAGCTGTTAAATATTTTTAATCATTCATGAGGTCACGATTATGACATCGGCATACACGTCACTTAGTTGATTATGACATCATATGACGGATGGATAAACTGGAAACAGGAATTCTTTTGGGACCAGAAATTTGGCATCGATTTATGTTTGGCATGGACTTAACCCATTCATGGTCAAGACAGTCAGAGCCGACCTCTGCAGTGCTATTGAGCAAGATTCATAGTCAAGACAGTCAGAGCCGACCTCTGCAGTGCAATTGAGCAAGACTCATGGTCAAGACAGTCAGAGCCGACCTCTGCAGTGCTATTGAGCAAGATTCATAGTCAAGACAGTCAGAGCCGACCTCTGCAGTGCTATTGAGCAAGATTCATAGTCAAGAGAGTCAAAGCCGGCCTCTGCAGCGCTAACAGTCAAAACCTGCCTCTGCAGTGCTAACAGTCAAAACTGGCCTCTCCAGTACTAACAGTCAAAACCTGCCTCTGCAGTGCTAACAGTCAAAACCGGCCTCTGCAGTGCTAACAGTCAAAACCGGCCTCTGCAGTGCTAACAGTCAAAGCCAGCCTCTGCAGTGCTAACAGTCAATACTGGCCTCTGCAGTGCTAACAGTCAAAGCCGGCCTCTGCAGTGCTAACAGTCAATACCGGCCTCTGCAGTGCTATTGAGCAAGACTTATGGTCAAGACAGTCAGAGCCGGCCTCTGCAGTGCTATTGAGCAAGATTCATAGTCAAGACAGTCAAAGCCGGCCTCTGCAGCGCTAACAGTCAAAACCGGCCTCTGCAGTGCTAACTGTCAAAGCTGGCCTCTGAAGTACTAACAGTCAAAACCGGCCTCTGCAGTGCTAACAGTCAAAACCGGCCTCTGCAGTACAAACAGTCAAAATCTGCCTCTGCAGTGCTAACAGTCAAAACCGGCCTCTGCAGTGCTAACAGTCAAAACAGGCCTCTGCAGTGCTA
Organism: Chaetoderma sp. LZ-2023a; assembly: GCA_034401795.1. Classification (NCBI taxonomy): domain Eukaryota; kingdom Metazoa; phylum Mollusca; class Caudofoveata; order Chaetodermatida; family Chaetodermatidae; genus Chaetoderma; species Chaetoderma sp. LZ-2023a. The sequence goes on from CM067374.1 coordinate 17,478,989, forward strand.
ATAGTCAAAGCCGGCTTCTGCAGTGCTAACAGTCAATACCGGCCTCTGCAGTGCTATTGAGCAAGACTTATGGTCAAGACAGTCAGAGCCAGCCTCTGCAGTGCTATTGAGCAAGATTCATAGTCAAGACAGTCAAAGCCGGCCTCTGCAGCGCTAACAGTCAAAACCGGCCTCTGCAGTGCTAACAGTCAAAGCTGGCCTCTGAAGTGCTAACAGTCAAAACCGGCCTCTGCAGTGCTAATAGTCAAAACCGGCCTCTGCAGTACTAACAGTCAAAACCTGCCTCTGCAGTGCTAACAGTCAAAACCGGCCTCTGCAGTGCTAACAGTCAAAACTGGCCTCTGCAGTGCTAACAGTCAAAGCCGGCCTCTGCAGTGCTAACAGTCAAAGCCAGCCTCTGCAGTGCTAACAGTCAATACCGGCCTCTGCAGTGCTAACAGTCAAAGCCGGCCTCTGCAGTGCTAACAGTCAATACCGGCCTCTGCAGTGCTAACAGTCAAAACCAGCCTCTGCAGTGCTAACAGTCAATATCGGCCTCTGCAGTGCTAACAGTCAATACCGGCCTCTGCAGTGCTAACAGTCAATACCGGCCTCGGCAGTGCTAACAGTCAATACCAGCCTCTGCAGTGCTAACAGTCAATACTGGCCTCTGCAGTGTTAACAGTCAATACCGGCCTCTGCAGCGCTAACAGTCAATACCGGCCTCTGCAGTGCCATTGAGCAAGATTCATTTACAGACACAGAAAGAGAAGACTATTTTTGGAAATTTACCACAAGAATGATTGGCTCGATATGTCCTGAGTCAGTCATTCCAGTGGTAAATTATCAAAAATAGTCTTTCTCTTGGTTTGCAAACACACATTCAATAAACAAATTAGATTTATATTTTCCTGACCAAATTTATAATTAGCCACTAAATGGACATCTCTAATTCCTAGCTTGGAGGACATCTCTAATTCCTAGTTTGGAGTCAGAATACAAAAAGCAGATCAAACTGCTCTGTCTATTATCCTGAGTACACGTTTTGTTATGCGATACCTTATTATCCACAATGTGAAGTCATCATACATATAACAGAAACACTAGTACTAACTACAATAATACATAACGTAGGCGGACAGTAAAATCAATATCAGGATAGAATACATATTGACGGTTCATTTTGTATTTGTGTCTGTAAATTGACGAGACAATGCGTGTTACCATGCATGGACAATAAGCAGAGGCGATTAACTTCTAAATCCACAATACTGGTATTACCTCCCTGGGAAATTATTAAATATCAAAGCATTTAAGCTCAGGTACACTGGGAATCGTTCTCTGTTTTCACCTAGATATGTCATGGGATGATTAATTATCCAATGTCAGTACATAGCAGTACAGCTCATAAATAAATTATGTTGCTTCAAAAATAAAAACATGTTACTAAGAAAGGTTATGTTGAATATTTCGAACATAATTGGATTGGAATACATTGTTGCCTTAGGCAGCAATGTCTTCCAATCCAATTATGTTCAAAATATTCGAGTTTTATTTTATTTTTGAAACCTTATGTTATTTTAAAGCTGTACTGTACTCACAGAGGATATTTACTGCACACTCGTGCTTATACACAAACATCTGCTGATTATTTTTAAATCGATTTGACACTCAATTCAAATTGCATTAAAAATACTCAACAAGTTTAATATTTATACTAACTGAAGCTCGTTTCCTTTAAACGTAGAATTAAATGTTTGCCACAAGACACCCATGCTCAGAGACTTGGGATTTGCTGTACTCTGGGTGCCAACAGCTACAAAACCCATAGAGGGGATGGCAGGGCACAAACCTGCTCATCACACTATGCACTGATCTAAAAGAAGCAAGACTGAGTACACTGAGGACAGAAACTGAGGGAGCTAAGAACTCTCTCTGGGGACAAGAAACAGTGGACAAAGATTGACTGATTGCAGCTCTAGGACATTTTGAAACACAGCACATCATCATCATCATCACCACCACCATCATCACCACCACCACCGTCATCATCACCACGACCACCACCGTCATCATCAGCACCACCACAACCATCATCATCACCACCACCACCGTCATCACCAGCACCACCACCACCAATGCCGCTGCCACCATAATCAACACCACCACCACCATCACCGTCATCATCACCACCACCATTATCATCACCACCACTACCACCACCAATGCAGCTGCCACCATCATCGCCATCACCACCACCATCACCACCAATGCCGCCACTGCCATCATCATCATAACCACCATCAACATCATCATCACCATCATAGAGATCATCATCATCATCAACATCATCATCAAATGGTTTAATGCTCAAGAAATGTTTTAACGCTAAAGAAATGGATAATCGCTTTTATCCCATTCTCAGATTCACGATTCCAAGGTATCTGTACAGAACTCACTAAGTGAATATTTTGAAACTAATTACCAGCAACGACGCCGAGTAAATTTAGAGTCAAAATGTTCAACAAAAACAAAAGAATTTGTCACATTTCATTCACAAGAAAGGACAATTTCTGTAATTTATACGACATTATGTTCTCAACTATAAATAAGACTTTATTCATGACAAATAATCAAGAGTTGGAAGAATTTTATAATCAATTACTTAGATATTTATCTGCGAAATAGTAACACGATTTAAATAATTCAGTCACTAATCAGGCGCTTTCACTTCAACAAAGATTAATTAATGAAAGAAAGGTTCATTGATAGACAGTAAAAGAACATTACATATAGTTTTATTGTTCTAAGTGTAACTGTCATCAGATAAATCAAATACACTCAACACAAGGTCAGTCACATCATTATACACAGAATACCTTGGGCTAATATTTAACGGCGCATAAAATTCAGTGACAATCCCAGAGAAATGTTCCATTAACATCGATCGGTACTAATGAGGTACTATATTACTCCACCTCCGGCTAAATAATAAATATAGGTGTATCTACTACCTTATGCTGCGGGACCAGGGAATGTATTCGGATAGGATAGGTTTCTGGTTTATAGAGGTTTTGAATTTCTTAATTAAGAATGGGGGATCCATTTCTACCTTTGCCACACCAATTTCTAGCTAATTAAGCTCTGCTCATTTTTATCTACATGTTGGAATCAATGTATGTATTTTGAATCTTGAATGAATTCTCAATATCCTAATTTCAAGGTCACTATACAGGTAAAAAATTCTATCAATTGTGATATTATCTCGTATCATAGATAAGATTGTCAAATGAATGTGAATAAACAGTATGATCCAAGTATCGCGACTTCTACAAGATGGCCATCAACATGGCACATGCATTTGATATCATCAAGAGACCACATATCCTTCAATTTCTCTAAGCTGGCTACGATTATGACAAACTATGCCTGGTGAGACTGCTATTGGCATAAACACAAAACTAAATGTCTGTGTCAAATCAACACTTTGAAACATCAATATGATCAAGGTTACTGTTAATCATCAGTGCTCTTCACTTGCAACCATACCACAGCTCTATCCATTCAAGAACACTCCACATGACCATACCACAGCTCTATCCATTCAAGAACACTCTGCATGACCATACCACAGCTCTATCCATTCAAGAACACTCCACATGACCATACTACAGCTCTATCCATTCAAGAACACTCCACATGACCATACAGCAGCTCTATCCATTCAAGAACACTCCACATGACCATACAACAGCTCTATCCATTCAAGAACACTCCACATGACCATACAACAGCTCTATCCATTCAAGAACACTCCACATGACCATACCACAGCTCTATCCATTCAAGAACACTCCACATGAACATACCACAGCTCTATCCATTCAAGAACACTCAACATGATCATACCACAGCTCTATCCATTCAAGAACACTCCACACGACCATACCACAGCTCTATCCATTCAAGAGCACTCCACATACCATACAACAGCTCTATCCATTCAAGAACACTCCACATGACCATACAACAGCTCTATCCATTCAAGAACACTCCACATGACCATACAACAGCTCTATCCATTCACGAACACTCCACATGACCAAACCCTCCAATCTCAATGATAGCTATGCCACTAGCAATGGAGTAATGCAGATGTTCACCGTATTGATGAGAACATCCTCTTGATATGCAGAAGTACAGCTCAAGGCTGCAAACCTCTGTGAATGAACCCAACCCAGAGTTCAGTCACTAATACTTATCAGACACTACATAACTGAATGAGAAGATGATTTGGAAAGATTTATCACTAGAACAGCTGGCTCTGATATCGATTTGTTAAAAATATTCTTGGCCTGCAAATTGATACTTCTCAAGATGACTGCAGATGCCATTTTTGGCTCACTTGACCCTTGTCAGAGCCAGTTGTCCATTCCTCCAGGCCACTCCAGAGGGCATACGTTAAGCTGACTTGGCCATCAAAGGGTTTATATCACTTAAGTTCATTTCTAATGGAGGAATCCAGTTTCAACTATGCCCCACCCATCTCTAGTTAAGCTCCACCCATGCTTCGACCGTGTTGGGAACAATTCAACTTTGTACTCCCCGACTATTAGTTGCCAGAAAACTATACAGGTAAGCTGTTGATTATTTTGAAACTAATTTGACTGGGTGTTGTTGCTGCGTATGACAGCAACAACGCCCAGTTAAATTAATTTCAAAATCTTAAACAGCTTATTTATTAAATAGTAAAGATACATAATTTGTACAACAACGCTTAGTCAGACATCAATGTGTCCGTGACAAAATTATCTATGTCATTCATAATTATGTCATCTTACATGTCACGCAGTTGATTATGACATCATATGATGAATGGATTAACTGGAAAGGTCTATTGTCTTGCAATCTTGTAACCATCTTATGCAGCGATATCATAATGAACATATCTGTAGCAAATGGCGTCTTATTAAAAAATGTCTGATGATGTAATGTATAAACTTTGCGGTCGATAAGTTCTTTTGCTGCAAACTACGAGAACTCATGAATGAATTCTGAACACTACTCTTTCTATAGGCAATGCGCAATTGCATAATCTGTGTATTGTGGGTTTTATGACATCACACTGCTTTCCTAGAACGTTATAATAATGGACATATCTGCAGAAAATGGTATCTTGTAAAAAGTTCTTCAACTGATGATGCATTATATACATGCAACACCTTTGTGGTGGATAATTAATTTCTTTTACTGCAACATACCAGAACTTATGAATGGGTCCTATGAATAAACAGCACTGATCTACAGACAATGCACTGAATGGTATACTCTGTGTATTGTGGCTTTTTATAACGTCACACTGATCATGTAGAATTTTATGCAAGCTATCCGTTTTCATTTTATGAAAAGAAAAGTGGCATTAATGGTAAGAAATCTAAGAGATACATAAATGAGTAAATGTCAAAGTTCACAATCAAACATCTGGAGTTTCCAGTGAGTGATAAGTTACATTGCGAGCATATAAATACATTCTTGGATGAACTAATAATAGATGTCATTGATTATTTATAAATCTGATCAGAGCAGGATTATTACCATATTTGGGGGCCTACGGGCTAATTCAAGAATACATTTCCTCACTCAATCATATGACATCATAATCAACTATGCGACGTATATGCTGACATCATAATCATGACGTCATGAATGATTCGATTAAGCCTGTCTTTAACGCTTAATAGTCCGACCCATTGTACGAATTCGACTGGGCAATGTTGCTGCCATAGGCACCAACAGCACCCAGTCGAATTAGTTTCAAAATATTTAACAGCTTACCTGTAAAGCTGTTTGGAAATTGATAGTCAGGGAGTTCAGAGATTGATCGACTCCAACATGCACAAGGTGTGGGTGAAGCTTAGCTAGTGATGGGCAGGGCATAGCTAAACCTGGAAAGCTGCATTGGTTGTGGAGGTCCCTTAGGGTGGGTTAAGAATGCTCCTCCATCCTGTTACTGTAGTGTTAACTCATTCAACCAAACAAACCAAATATAATTAATTCATTATTTATGTGTCAGAATTCTGTTTAATATTTTGAAACTAATTTTACTGGATGATGGTGCGGGCCAAAGGCATCACCCGCTTCCAGTCAACTTTGTGTCAAAATATTCGGCTGCTTACATGTATCATGTGTGTAAAATTGAGATATTGGGATTTCAGGTTCATTAATGGTTAACATGTTGATAATTGTTTGTGATTTGTCAGGGCCCATTATTTTCTGGGCCCCAAGGCTCTAGCCCTCTTAGCCCTTGCTGTAATTCAGCTCTCAATCTGATTCCTGATTCACTGAAGCGGCATTGGGTTTTTCTGTTGATTTAATGGAGCAATCCAGTAATAGCGCTACACAGCTCACCCCTAGTTAAGTTCCACCCACACATCACCAGTGTCGGGATCATTCGATCCCTGAAGTCCCTGAATCTCAATTTCCAGAAAAGTATACAGTTAACTGTTGAATATTTTGAAACTAATTTTAGTGGGTGCTGTTGCTGTGGCAGCAACAGCATCCAGTCAAATTAGTCTCAAAATATTCAACAGCATGTTTATTGAATATTAACAGAAATACAAAATTGCAAACAACGCCTAGACTGTCATCAATTATGCGTTCCTGATGAACTTATCTATGTCATTCATGCTGCAATTGATTATGACATCATCTTATAAGTCACATAGTTGATTATGATGTCATATGATTGATGGATAAACTGGAATCCTCTATTGCATACTATTTTGTGCAGGAATTCCTCCGACATTTGTGTTTGGGATTTTTTTATATCTTAATCACGATGATCGGATGATGTCACTCATATGATCGCGATGATCAGATGATGTCACTCATATGATCGCGATGATCATATGATGTCACTCATATGATCCCGATGATCGGATGATGTCACTCATATAATCATGATGATCAGATGATGTCACTCATATGATCGTGATGATCAGATGATGTCATTCATATGATCGCGATGGTCGGATGATGTCACTCCTACGATCGCAATGATCGGATGATGTCACTCATATGATCGCGATTATGTCACTCGTATGATCACGATGATTGGATGATATTACTCATATGATCGCGATGATCGGATGATGTCACTCATATGATCGCGATGATCGGATGATGTCACTCATATGATCACGATGATCGGATGATGTCACTCATATGATTGCAATGAGCGGATGATGTCACAGATGATGTCTCTAATTCATCGCTATAGATCTGTTATATTTCCGACTACGTCTGTTGATTTTATATCATTGATGGAACACTTTTGTTGAGGCGTACATCTTCTGAATTCCAAATTAATTATTTAACCTATTTTTGCATATCTTATTCCTTACTCGTTTGTGTAATACTATCACGATTTTGTTTTTCCATTCTGCGATTCTCTGAATCTGAGCATGTCTTTTGATGGTGCTGGATGTAGTTTGCTATGGACATTACTAGCAGTTCATAAGATAGCGCTATTTTCTTGGTGCTTTACTTGTCTGGTACATTTTTATGTCATCCCAAAGGTATACATTCTTCAGATACCTTTGATCTTGATATGGCGCTATGTTGAAATAAGACTGAGTTGAAATATTAATAGACACTGAACAGTTCACACAGATACTGGAAAAAAAAAATCTGATATATATATGTATATATACCTATTAACCATTTTATGCCGAAACCGGCCAAAACCGGTATCTGCAGTGGCTTTGACGAAGGTCCATTTGCGGGCCAAGAGAAGACTATTTTTGAAAATTGACCGCTGGAATGACTAGCTCGATAATCGAGCCAGTCATTCCAGCAGTAAATTTTCAAAAATAGTCTTCTTTTGGCTTGTAAAACAACATTCAATAAGCAAATATCTTTACATTTTTAAATTAAACATTGTCATTAATGGGTTAACCCTGTAGATTTAGGGAAATCCCCTAACCTGAAATAAGATTAAAATTCATATGCTGAAATTAATTACATTGAAGAACGATATTAACCCTCTAATACTCAAACACAGCTTCACCAGTGATCTTGAGAGATGTTCATGTGTAGATCAAGAGACCATTTTTGAAAATTTACCACTGGAATGACTGGCTCAATAACCAAGCCAGTTATTTCAGTGTCAAATTTTCAAAAATAGTCTTCTTTTGGTCTGCGAATGGACATTTTCTATGAGAAAATTTTAATTTTCTTGAACAAATTCGAGGTTTAAGAGGTTAGAGATGCACTGTATTAGTGACATAGATACTATATTTAAAATTTTCACTGATGAATTCCCCGTGTCTCGTTTTCAAGGCAACCATACTGGAAAACTGTTGAATATTTTGAAATTAATTTGATGGAAGCCATAATTTTTATTACTATCAAGCATTAGCCTAAGGCACCAATGACTTCCTATCAAATTAATTTCAAAATATTCAACAAATTAAGTTTTATATCGCAGAGAATATACTTTTTGAGTGATTTGTCGGTGAATGTGGTTAATGCGTGATATGGGCATGATAGCATAGCGGAGATGAACACTGTGTTGTGCGCTAAGGCATGGAGCTTAACCTAATACGGTAAATGCCAAAATTATACAGCGAAACAATATAAATAGATTGTAATATATAGTACCGCAATTACAAGAGGCCCAAGCGGCTTGTATCGCTCAGCTTGAACTACAGACCACTGGGACAATAAAATTTCAATTTTCTCAGAGAAAATGCCCATTTGCAGACCGAGTGTAGACTATTTTTGTGAATTTACCACTGGAATGACTGGCTCGTTTACCCGAGCCAGTCATTCTAGTGGTAAATTTTCAAAAGAGGTCTCCTCTTGGCCTGCAAATATCCATTCAGCAAGACCATTCAAAAATCAAAAAAATTATTCAGCAGCGTGTTTTGGCCGGCGTGAGCAGTAAAGGGTTAAAAACATTTATACAGCACCCAGCAGGAAGTGATTAACCATTCTGAAGTCATTACTGTCTTAGTCGGGCTGAGCAACCAGATAAAATTTTTTCAAAATATTCAACATACTATTCCTTTGGACATTTTCAATTCTCAGTTGAATGCTAATCATGAAGGCTGAAATCTGTTGAATATTTTAATGTACCTAGGGGGCTTACGTATGGATTTCCAATGAAAAAGACTAAATCGTATATATATATATATATATATATACAAACGTAAGTAATATATAATGTATTTTGCTTTCCCAGTAACACAATGCGAGCCAAGAGACATCCAGCCATTCATCCATACCTAACTAAACATTCGCACAGCAAGGGCACTTCACGCGATTCTAAACAAGAAAATGAGATCTCAAGGACATCATCAGCTGCAAGCCATCCAATTAGACAGCAGTTATGGTCAGCCACTCAGTCAGATGTTTAATAAGAACAATAGTGCTTGGAAAGACGATTTAACTGGACATCCGAACACAGTCAAAATGGCTGCACCAGCAAGTGAGTGATAAATTAGAGGCAAAACCTTAAGGACAACGTCTGTTAGCAATTAGCAATGTATTTAATGCTGAAAGGCAGGTGGTCTAATGAACACATGTCATTATATTGTGTTGGGTTTAGTGCCAATGGCACCAGACATCACAAGCTGTTTAATGGACCTTTACAGTCTATTCATCCATCTTATGATGTCATAATCAAGTACGTGACATGTAAGATGATGTCATAATCAAGTACGTGACATGTAAGATGATGTCATAATTAATTACTGCATAAATGACTCGATTTTGTCCGTCTTAAATGCTTAATAGTCCGACATAGTGTATGAATTTTATGGCTACTATTTAATAAACATTCTGTTGAATATTTTGAAACTAATTTGACTGGACGCCTTTGCTCCAAGTCAAATTAGTTCCAAAATATTCAATAGCTTACCTGTATAGTTTTCTGGAGACTGATAGTCAAAGAGTGCAGGGATCGATTGCTCACAACAAAGGCAAAGCGTGGGAGGGGCATAGCTAGAGATGGGTGGGGCATAGCTAAAACTGGATTCCTCAATTGTCAAGGTGGTCAAACCAGCCTCTGCAATGACCTTGATAAATGTTCATTTGCTCACTGAATGTCCATTTGCATGCCAAGAGAAGGCTGTCTTTGAAGAGTTACAGCTCGACTGACTAGCTAGCAAACTGACTAGCTAGCGACTGACTAGCTAGCGACTGACTAGCTTGTTAACAAGACAGTCATTCAAATAGTAAATATTTTCCTCTCCTCATGCAAATGGACATTCAGGGAGCAATTAAATTTTTTATTTTCTTGAAAAGTTTTACGCATTAAAAGAAAGTTTAATGTCTTCAACAATTTTGACTCCAAAAGCATATGTCTACGGTAGACATGATTGACTATATATATTTTAAAACTAATTTGACTGCTTAAGGCACTTAACAGAACTCATTTGCTGTTGTAAATAGTTTTTGTGATCAAATGATCACAGTAATTCCTTAAGACAGATGGTCATAAGTTGTCGCATTAAGCGGTCATATGACCCATGTCTTCAGGAAGTACCATCATTTGGTCGCAAAAACAGAGGTCCATTTTAGTCATAGGCAGATTTAACCATAATCAACATGCCGAGACTAGAAAGAAACAAGTGTCAATCATGCACTACATAATTGCAACACAGGCTGCAGACAAACACAAACAGACAGACAGTTGCTTTACTCGCGAGTAAACAGACCTAAATTTGTGAGTTATCTGTCAATAATTTGAAAATAATTTGAGTAAGTCGCTAGCTGCCAGCTGTCTAATGCTATTGTGTTATAATATATGATCTATAAACTATAGAATGAAATGTAACATTAGGCGCTCTAAACTTGCTGTCAAATTGGGTTGGTAGTAGCACTCTTACTAAGGAAATACTAGCATAATATTTCAGTAATAGAAATGTGTGTAATTAATAAACCATTACTGCCTCCAATTTACCTTTCCAGTTTTAGCTATGCCCTGCCCACCCCCAGCTAAGCTCCACCCACACTTCACCATGTTGGGATTGATCGATCCCTGATTGCCCTAACTATCAAGCTCCTGAAAACTACATACTGCAGGTAAGCTGTTGAATATTTTGCAACTAATTTGACTTGGCGCTGTTGCTGCCTATGCAGCAACAGCGCCAAGTCAAATTAGTTGCAAAATATTCAACAGAATATTTATGAAATAGGAAAGACATATAATTCGTACAATGCATAGTCTGTCTTCAAATATGCATTCGTGATGCACTTATCTACGTCATTCATTATGATGTCATTCTACATGTCATGTTGTTGATTATGACATCATATGATGGATGGATAAAGTGGAAAGGTCTATTGCACAAACATTTTATTGTTATTTTTGATTCAGATAATAAAGCTATGTGATACTGGATCTTCTTAACATTAAGTTAAACATTTTCCACATACATGCATTTAGATACATGCAAAAATTAACCCAGTACAATTAGTTTCAAAATATTCAACAGACTGTTTATTAAATAGTAAAGACATACAATTCACACACTTGAAAGACTTCAATGTCCATGATGGAACGAGATATGTCACTATGTATTGTGACGTCAGCCTATCTATAAAGCAATCGATTATGACATCATATACTTGAGTGACAGATCTGATCCTTACATTGGAAGCATATTTTGATAAATGTTGTAGCCATTGTGGACTGAATAGAATATTCAAACCTTCACTGAGCATGCGAGACAATAACTGATCATGTGACCAAATACAGCATACATATATCACACTGATCTAATTAATTTTATGAATATTCGAAGAAAACGGAATCAATAATTACTCATGGGAATTCCAAGACAATAAACAGTTCAGTGGCGTTAAAACAATAATAAAATGAGCCGGAGGAATTCATAGACATAAATAATTGCAGATATAGCTCTCTTGATTCCTTACACACACTCACCACTGCAATGATGCTCGCGTTCACGACAACAAGTGCCATGCAACTAAAAGAATATTGCTGCCAACTTTCCGCGTAGATTATGTGTCCGTTCAAGAAATGTCATAAAATACCATGAAACAGCAATCATACTGTAAATTCTCGCCATTTCCAGGGCTTTCTTGGAATTTTCTGATTTTTTTACCAAGTCTAAAGATGGCAAATCCTAGATCGCAGACTTTGTGCCAAGATTTAAGAGAAATTAGATCAATGTTATCGAAGAAATGTACGTGTTCAGACAGACATACATCTCAACAGACTTCAATGAAATAACTTGAGGGCAATACACCCCCATCAGGGGAACCATGAGAGATTACATAGCTAGAAGTGTTATTGCGTGATAATGTTCACTGAGCGTCCCATTGATGACTACCACGCAGCATAGTCTGGCATCCAATCACATTTCATTAGACATAGATTTCTGGAGCTGAATGAGAGGGAACCATTTCTACCTATGCCCCGCCCACTTCTCGCTATGCAACACCCATTTCTACATAAGCTCCGCCCCTTTTTTCCATGTGTTGGAATCAATTTATATACGTTGAATTCTGAATTCTCAGAATACCAATTTGAAGGTAACTTAATACAGCTAATGTGTTAAATATTTTGAAACTAATTTGACTGGGCACTGTTGCTATACACTTGACTGACTTTTCAATGTTCATGACGGAGCAAGATACATTATTGATTTTGCATTTTGATTGCGACATCAGCCTACATATGACATAATTGTGACGTCAGCCTACATGTGACATCAGCCTACATATGACATAATTGTGACATCAGCCTACATGTGACATCAGCCTACATATGACATAATTGTGACGTCAGCCTACATGTGACATCAGTGAACATATGACATAATTGTGACATCAGCCAACATGTGACATCAGTGAACATATGACATAATTCTGACATCAGCCTACATGTGACATAATTGTGACATCCGCCTACATGACATAATTGTGACATCAGCCTACATGTGACATAATTCTGACATCAGCCTACATGTGACATAATTCTGACATCAGCCTACATGTGACATAATTCTGACATCAGCCTACATGTGACATAATTCCGACACCAGCCTACATGTGACATAATTCTGACATCAGCCAACATGTGACATCAGTGAACATATGACATAATTCTGACATCAGCCTACATGTGGCATAATTGTGACATCAGCCTACATGTGACATAATGGTGACATCAGCCTACATGTGACATAATGGTGACATCAGCCTACATGTGACATAATTCTGACATCAGTCTACATGTGACATAATTCTGACATCGGCCTACATGTGACATAATTCTGACATCAGCAAACATGTGACATAATTCTGACATTAGCCTACATGTGACAATATTTTGACGTCAGCCTTACATGTGACTTTGATTGTGATGTCAGCATACATGTGATGTAATTGAGTATTTATCTGACTGATCCTGACCCATACCAGGCTTTACTGATTACACTACAGGTCAGAAATAACATTTTTCTAGAAAAACTAGAACCGTGTTAGTTAGTACAATTTTATACATGATGCAAGCAATGTTCAACATTACATTTTATTTGGCAAACAATTAATTTCTTAACTTATTTCTGAATTGTATTGTAACAAGCATAATGTATGTATATGAGTGACATTTGAGCATATTCTTGTTTCAGATCTGACCATGCAATATGTTATTGGAATTATAACTGGCATCTGCTCATTGGTTCTTATGGTGTCATTAATGGCTACTTGGTGGTACTGTAAGCGCCGACAAATTAAATGCCTTCCTGCAGATTGGTCATATAATTCTGACAGTCCGCCACAGATGATGTCCGGAGCAAACCTGTCAATCAGTCAGAGCACGCCAAACCTTGCAGAAGAATACCAGTATAGAAATGAGACGCCCGCTCCACTGCCAAAGCGGAAATTTTTCCGGGTACCTTTCAGGCAGGCCACATTGCCCACGGTCCCGCATAGACATCAGACTTTTCAGCGTCAGCTATCGCACAAACTGGACCTGTCCAACATTGAATTCACAGTGCAACACACAAAGCACAAGGAGCAGCCCTCACTAGGGATGATCAAACCAGAGTTATACAAACAAGCCTCGCAGGATAGCGTGAAATCTGAACATCTTCCATGTGGTATCCTCCATTTTGGCATAAAATATGACCATGAAATCGGGGCACTCTTTGTTAATGTCTATAAAGCTGATGAACTTCCCGCTAAAGACTTTTCGGGAACGTCGGATCCATATGTAAAAATTTATCTGCTGCCGGATCGAAAAAATAAATTTCAAACAAAAGTGCATAGAAAGACACTAAACCCAGAATTTAATGAAAGTTTCATATTTACATTGCCCTATCAGGACCTCGCTGATCGAACGCTACAGTTTAGTGTTTATGATTTTGATCGTTTTTCCCGCCATGACCTTATTGGAACAGTACTTATTAAAGACATGATGACGGACAAGGGACTCACATTGGAAACTCACTATGTCAAGGAGATTCTTGCAGCCAGACAGGTAACATTCTAACTTCATTAATTAGCATCATTAATTAATTGAGGGATCCATCTATAGGTATGCCCCACTAATTTCTAGCTATGCCCTACCAATTTTTAGCTATGGCCCACCAATTTCTAGCTATGGTACACCACTTTCTAGCTATGGCACACCACTTTCTAGCTATGGCCCACCAATTTCCAGCTATGGCTCACCAATTTCTAGCTATGGCCCACCAATTTCTAGCTATGGCTCACCAATTTCTAGCTCTCCCTGCCCATTTCTAGCTATGCTGCTCCCATTTCTAGCTATGATGCACCCATTTCTAGCTATGCTGCACCCATTTCTAGCTATGCCGCACCAATTTCTAACTATGCCGCACCCATTTCTAGCTATGCCGCACCCATTTCTAACTATGCCGCACCCATTTCTAACTATGCCGCACCCATTTCTAACTATGCTGCACCCATTTCTAACTATGCCGCACCCATTTCTAACTATGCCGCACCCATTTCTAACTATGCTGCACCCATTTCTAACTATGCCGCACCCATTTCTAGCTATGCTGCACACATTTATAACTATGCCGCACCCATTTATAACTATGCCGCACCAATTTCTAACTATTCCGCACCTATTTCTAACTATGCTGCACCCATTTCTAACTATGCTGCACCCATTTCTAACTATGCCGCACCCATTTCTAACTATGCCGCACCCATTTCTAACTATGCCGCACCCATTTCTAACTATGTTGCTCCCATTTCTAGCTATGCCGCACCCATTTATAACTATGCCACACACATTTATAACTATGCCACACACATTTATAACTATGCCACACACATTTCTAACTGTGCCGCACACATTTCTAGTTATGAACCACCAATTTCTAACTAACCTCTGCCCATGTTTTGCGCATGTTGGGATCGATTTATATACTTTGAATCCTAAATCCCCAGGATCTCAATTTCAAGGTAACTATACAGCTAAACCTGTTCAATAGTTTGAAACTAATTTGACAGGGTGCTGTTGTTGCCTATGGCAGCAACAGCATCCAGTCAAATTAGTTTCAAAATATTCAACATAATGTTTATTAAATAATGAGGAAACACAGTTCGTACACATGACAGACTTTTCAATATTCACGATGGAGCTAGATGTGTCACTACGTATTATGACGTCAGTCTACATATGACGTAATGGACTACGACGTAATATACATGACAGATCAGATCCCTCCATTGTTAATTGCTCCAAAATGGCTTCTGCAGTTGTCTTGAGAAATGTCCATTTACTGAACAATTGATAAATAAATATCTTAGAGCATAACACTGGAATGACTGGCGCAGTAACTGAGGCAGCTAATCCACATGTAAGTCTTCTAAGATATGCGTCTCCAGGCCTTCAAATGGTCTATGAGAAACAGTTCTGTAACAATTTTTTACTTTTAACCTTTGTCTCATCATTAGGGTGTTTAATTAAAATTAATTCTTAAATTTTAATTAAAATCTGTATACTGTTTCACAGACCTGACAGCTTTACCAGGCACCAATGAATTGTTTTCAGGATATAGACAGCATATGTTTCATAGATAACCTCTGAAGCTTCCGAAGTCAAATGAAACGTACTGTTTAATACTGTTGCACAAAATCACGACACCATCTATGTCTTATGGATCCGCTGATAGAAAATTGTATGTATAGTTTCAAAACTTTGGAAGACAAGAAAATTTTGACAAATTTTATGTATTTCAAGGGGGATAAGTCTGGTGATTATGGGCAGATTTTAGCAAACAAAATCGTGACACTTTATGTATACCTATTAGATTTTCTGAAAAAGATTGAGAGTAAGTCCAAACCTATCTCAGATATGGATCGGATAAATTTTATGGTCTTCAGGAGATAACTCTTGGCAAATATGGAGGCAATTCACCGAAATGAAATCATGACACTGCATTTTGCGTTAATATGCTCACTGAAAAATACTGAGCATAGCGGGTTCAAACCACCTTGAGATGGATCAGACAAGAATTAGGACAGACAGACAGACAGACAGACACACAGATGGTTGGTGAGCTCCATCACATAAAATCGACCCGGCTTTATGCTGGGGCATAAAAATGTACAAAATCTGTACCCGCATTCAAGTTCTTGTTATGGAAACTTCAGCTTGTCAGAATGAGGAAACTGAACATATTTAATCCTTAACCACTTAACACTCAAGCTGGCCAAAAACAAATTATGCATGGGTCTTGAGAAATCTCCATTTGCAGACCAAGAAAAGACTATTTATTTTAAAATTTACCACTGGAATGACTGGCTTGATAACAGAGCTAGTGAATTAAAATTTTCTTGAACAAATTTGAGGTTGGACGTGTGTTGACTCAACTAATTCTAATCTGTATGTGTTTGCATGCATGTGCGCTTCTGTGCATGCATGTGTGAGTGTGTGTGCGCGTGTGCATGTGTGTGTGCGCGCGTATGCATGTGTGAATATGTGCATGGCATGTGTGTGTGCGTGCGTGCATGCGTGCATGCCTATGTGTGCATGAGGGTGTGAATGCGTGAGCGCGTGCAGGTGTGTGTGTGTGTGTGCGCGTGTGTGTGCATGTAAGCATCATAATGACACACATTCCAGTGGAGGAGTTGTCAATAGCCGTGGGTGTAAGATAATGCCCTCAGGGGGTACAACATGTCAAAGGTTAACCATTGCAATTGGTTGTTGGGTGCTACAAAGTTTCAGAATACATCTTATATCACTGAAAGCCCAAGATTCTTATATGTTGGAATAACTGAATATTAAAATTCATCTTACTATTTCAGGAAAAAGTAGACCTTGGTGATTTGATGCTGTCTCTATGTTATCTGCCCACGGCTGGACGATTGACTGTTACAGTCGTAAAAGCACGGAATCTGAAAGCTATGGATATTACTGGCCTCTCAGGTAATCATTAGTGGACAAATCATTTAACACCGTAATGGCTAAATTTGGTCCAAAATATTAAAATATTTGCTTATTAAATGTCCATTTATAGGCCAAGCGATTTGTGCAAATGTTATCATTGCAATGCCCGGCTTGGTTATCGAGCCAGTCATTCCGTGGTAAGTTTAAACAAGCGACTAAGGAGAAGCAACGTATTGACAATTTCTGGTAAATTTTTCAGAAAAACTAAGATTTTCAACGAAAGATTTCTCAATCAAAATTCTGAACAGAATTTCTAGAGCCTACCACCATAAAATCCATCTACTGAAATTTGTTTGAAATACGTCAAGCAGCTAAGGAGGCGTAGCAATTTGACAATTTCCGGTAAATTTTTCATAATATCTAAGATTTTAACCCAAAAAATTGATCAATCAAAATTCTGAAAAGATGTACTATAGCCTACCACCACAGAATGCATGTAGCCATATTTGGTTGAATTATGTCAAGCAGCTAAGGAGGAGTAGCATTTTGACCATTTCCGATAGATTTGTCATAAAATCTAGGATTTTGAGCCAAAAAATTGATCAATCAAAATTCTGAAAAGATGTACTATAGCCTACCACCACAGAATGCATGTAGCCATATTTGGTTGAATTATGTCAAGCAGCTAAGGAGGAGTAGCATTTTGACCATTTCCGATAGATTTGTCATAAAATCTAAGATTTTGAGCCAAAAAATTGATCAATCAAAATTCTGAAGACGTTTCAAGAGCCTACCACCATAGAATGCATCTGCCAAATTTGGTTGAAATATGTCAAGCGGCTAAGGAGGAGTAGCATTTTGACCATTTCCTGTAGATTTTTCATAAAATCCCAGATTTTGACCCCAAAAATGGATTAATCAAAATTCTGAAAAAAATCATGACATTGAGTCTCACCGCTTATACAGACAATGAAATAGAATGGCAAGTGTACATACAAGACTCGTAGAGGTCTAGTCTGGACAAGTAAATTATGAAGAAGTTTATATTTTTCAGAGGGTGATAAATCTGGCAAATTTGGATATATAAAACTGAAACAGAATTATAACACAGTATCCGTCATCCACATATATCAAATGTTAAAAAACAATTGCGAGTTTAGGTTTAAAACTCTGTAATCTGGATCCACACAAGAAAATGTCAATACATTTTTTATCTTTTCTGTGGCGATTAAACTCTGGCAAATATGGAAAAGGTGAGCAGAAAAAATGACTCACACATTCAGGTAGTCATGGTAACAATTTATCAACATATTGCACATAAACTGTGGGATATGTGTCGAGAAGAAATTATTACACACAAATCATTAGATAGACAGACTGATGAACAGACAGACAGAAGGCAGACAGGTTGTTTTCTACAGAAAAAACCCAATACTCAGTAAAGAGTCTGTTATTCTGGCCCTCAGGGTGGTCAGCAATGACTACGATATTCTGACCCTCAGAGTGGTCAGTAATGACTATGTTATCTTGGCCCTTAGAATGGTCAGTAATGACTATGTTATCATGGCCCTTAGGGTGGTCAGCAATGACTACGATATTCTGACCCTCAGAGTGGTCAGTAATGACTATGTTATCCTAGCCCTCAGAGTGGTCAGTAATGACTATGTTATCCTGGCTCTCAGAGTGGTCAGTAATGACTATGTTATCCTGGCCATCAGAGTGGTCAGCAATGACTATGTTATCCTGGCTCTCAGAGTGGTCAGTGATGACTATGTTATCTTGGCCCTCAGAGTGGTCAGTGATGACTATGTTATCTTGGCCATCAGAGTGGTCAGTAATGACTGTTATCCTGGTCATCAGAGTGGTCAGTCATGACTATGTTATCCTGTCCCTCAGAGTGGTCAGTAATGACTATGTTATCTTGGCCATCAGAGCGGTCAATAAAGACTATGTTATCCTGGCCCTCAGAGTGGTCAGTAATGACTATGTTATCCTGGCCCTCAGAGTGGTCAGCAATGACTATGTTATCTTGGCCATCAGAGCGGTCAGTAAAGACTATGTTATCCTGGCCCTCAGAGTGGTCAGTAATGACTATGTTATCCTGGCCCTCAGAGTGGTCAGCAATGACTATGTTATGACTATGTTATCTTGGCCCTCAGAGCGGTCAATAATGACTATGTTATCTTGGCTCTCAGAGTGGTCAGTAATGATTATGTTATCCTGGCCCTCAGAGTGGTCAGCAATGACTATGTTATGACTATGTTATCTTGGCCCTCAGAGCGGTCAATAATGACTATGTTATCTTGGCTCTCAGAGTGGTCAGTAATGATTATGTTATCCTGGCCCTCAGAGTGGTCAGCTATCCTGGCCCTCAGAGTGGTCAGCTATCCTGGCCCTCAGAGTGGTATCTGACTAGATGATTTCTTGTTTTCAGCCAGGAGATAATTATAAAGGTCTAGATTAGGCCTAATTTAATACTAAGCATGTTATTTCCCTCGCATTACAGACCCATTTGTGAAAGTGTTACTTATGTGCCAAGATAAACGGATCAAAAAGAAAAAGACATCCGTGAAAAAGAACACGTTGAATCCGGTATATAATGAGGCGCTTGTATACGACGTCCCACAGGAGAACGTAGAGGAAGTTTGGCTCATTATCAAAGTCATCGACTACGACAGGTGAGCAATGGTTGATTGATGGACTATTCCTGTCCAGGATGGAGACAAGATTTATTTCAATCACAAAAATGTTGATTTAAGGGAGATAACTATTAACATGTTAATGATCATACGATTGGTCCAGAAAACCTATATTTTGTGTTCATTTGCGGATCAAGAATATTTTTGAAAATTTACCACAGGAATGACTGGCTTAGTTATCAGGTCAGTCATTTTAGTGGAAAATACTGAAAAAAGCCTTTCATTGGCCTAAATGGTCCTTTCTCAAGAACACTTACTACACATTAACATTGAATTTGATAAATATTTGTTTTTTAATGTAAATTTTCAAGCCGAGCAAAGACTATTTTTGAATATTTAATCCTGGAGTAACAGAGTCAGTGGTCAAGCCGGGCAATCCAGTGGTAAATGTTAAAAAATAGTCTTCTTTTAGCCTAACCATTGCCATTCCCCAAGAGCATTCCGAGACTGTTTGTGGCTGGCCTGACCATTAATTTAGTTATGGGCTACGGAAATTAGAATGAAATTTGTTGAATGAAGACAAACGGTCCACTCGGGAATGTATAATGAATATACTGCATGTGCTTTTTATGAAAATTAACACGAAGCTTATACAAGCTCAGACTAATGTGATTGTTAGGTGGTGATAATCATTACTGGGTGGGAAACAATTTGACTGAAAGATGTTGGTGGCATAGCCATATTGTTTTCAGAATATTCAGTATATTCAGAGTTTAAACCACATGAAAAATGTAGTCTGCTGAAACCCAGCCGGCAGACAGTTAGCAAGATATATGGGAAATTAACACCATTCAATTGAATTACAGTGAGCTCTAATAGAAACCTGAGGTACATAACTGATGTTCAGTTGCCTAACAATTACGGTTACCCTGAAACAATAAGATTAGGAAAAGATTTAGAAAAGTTGTGTAGCGATCCTCGTCTTCGTAGCTGCCATTTTTGTTTTATATTTGTATCTGCCATTTTGTTCTCACTATTGCGCAATGTTCAGTGTAAAATGATTCCCGTAATGATAATGATATTTATTGTACAGTTGGTGTCCAAAGTGAACTGACCTACCTTGATAGCACATAATACGATTATAGTAATTCAGTTCTAATTACGTTTTTCTTATAACACACGTAAAACGTGCTAGGCTAGATATTTTTACAACGATTTCACTGAAAATTATTGCTGGCTATAGTAGCAACGACTTTCCTTCAAATTGACAATGAAATAATCAGCAGAAAATGCAAGTGTGATTAGCTAAAGTTTTGGAAATGGTTATCGAGCCAGTCATTTCAATGGTAAATTTTCAAAAATAGTCTTCTCTTGGTCTGCAAATGGTAATTTTCTTTGAGAAAATTGAAATTAGCCAGTCATTTCAAAATGTTCAAAGTCTTCTCTTGGTCTGCAAATGATCATTTCTCAGGACCACTACATATTCTGTTTTTGGCTGATATGAGTTTTAAATGGTTGACAGAACAATGACTATCATTAGCGTTACAATGACTATCATTAGCGTTACAACGACTATCATTAGCGTTACAATGATTATCATTAGCATTACAATGACTATCATTAGCGCTACAATGACTATCATTAGCATTACGATGACAATCATTAGCACTACAATGACTATCATTAGCATTACAATGACTATCATTAGCACTACAATGACTATCATTAGCATTACAATGATTATTATTAGCATTACAATGACTATCATTAGCGCTAAAATGACTATCATTAGCGTTACAATGACTATCATTGGCGCTACAATGACTATCATTAGCGTTACAATGACTATCATTGGCGCTACAATGACTATCATTAGCGTTACAATGACTATCGTTAGCGTTACAATGACTATCATTAGCGCTACAACGACTAGCATTAGCGCTACAATGACTATCATTAGCATTACAATGACAATCATTAGCACTACAATGACTATTATTAGCGCTACAACGACTATCATTAGCGTTACGACTAGCTTTAGCGTTACAATGACTATCATTAGCGTTACAATGACTATCATTAGCGTTACAATGACTATCTTTAGCACTACAATGACTATCATTAGCGTTACAATGACTATCATTAGCGTTACAATGACTATCATTAGCATTACAATGACTATCATTGGCGTTACAATGACTATCATTAGCATTACAATGACTATCATTAGCGTTACAATGGCTATCATTAGCATTACAATGACTATCATTAGCATTACAATGACTATCATTAGTGTTACAATGACTATCATTAGCACTACAATGACTACCATTAGCGCTACAATGACTACCATTAGCGTTACAATGACTATCATTAGCATTACAATGAATGGGGCTATACTGAACATTGCCCATCTGTGAAAACGTTCCAGATGTATATACTGGGCTAGCGTTTTGTTAGCTTACTAAAATACTTACCACTCAATTTACTGTTTGCTTAATAAGACCACCTGTCTATTAATCCCAGAAAAAAGTAACCTTTCCATTTTCTTGACTCATTAGATCCCTGATAATTTCAAAGCATTCAGATGCATTCCATCATTGGATATCAATACTTGCATCCCGTTATTGCTTTGGAGAGGCTTACTGCCCATGGGAACCGGTTCCTATACATGAATATTGCATATAACATAAAAGAGTCCTAGTTCATGCGTGGTATGCTAGTATGAACGCAAACGAGTCCTAGCCATCATTAATCGTTCAAGAAACCAAAATAAACAAAAGAAATTTGCAATTTAACGATGTGGGGTGGATGAGGTGGGCCACAGTGAATTGAGTGATAAGTATTTTAGCAAGCTAACAAACTGCCAGACCAGTATATACGTCTGGGACATTTTGTAACACAACAAAAATACTAAGACACTCAATTCACTGTTTGCTTACACATAGAATTGGTCAGCGTCAAGTAAATGGTGGGTTGGTAAATGGCAAATTTGAAATGAAAGGTTAATAACAAATCATAAACTCAAAATAATCAACTAAACAAAATGAGTGCTGAATAACACACACAACCACACAAACACACAAACACACACACACACACACACACACACACACACACACACACACACATACACACACACACACACACGCAAATAAACAAAACAAAATAAGGTATCTCACCAATGAAATAAGCAGGCACAAGCCAACGAGGAAGATGGCTAACAAAAGGAGCTAGGCAAATGAGACTTGGCTTGAGTGGCAAAATTTGTAATATTATCTTTCAGATAAAATTTTATAAACGTAGATTCTGAGTTCCAACTGGCAACTTTCATATCATCCATTGATAGACCTGTAAAAAGGGCGAAGGAGAAGGCCATACCATGGACATCATGAGCCTTAACTCCAGCTAACTGTTTGTCTCCAGGAGATGCAATCTCGTGGCAAATTTTGATAGTATCCATAATCCAGCGGGTGATTGCTTGCAGAGAAGCGGGTTTACTAACTAAATCTGAGAAAGTAATCCAGAGATGTTTAGGATCAGCTCTTTTAAAATCTGTACGTGATTTATAAATCATCAGAGCTCTTACTGGACACCATGTTTCATCAGAATCTGAAAAGTTGGTCAAGCTTTTAAGATAGATAGGTTGAGCTGGATTACGAAGAGATTGCGTTTTAGACATAAAATCTCATCTAGGATAAAGAATGAGAGCATCACCCAACACTTTGAATCTATCATCTTCTGCCGACAAGGCATGGATCTCAGAATGTCTCCTAGCAGATGCAGCAGCAAACAAAAAGACAGTTTTCATAGTTAAGAATTTCAGACAGATTGTTTCCAAAGGTTCAAAGTGGTTACCGGACAAGACCTGAAGTACAAGAGCAAGATTCCATGAAGGTAAGGGTTTCTACCTACGTCGTGTCCTTGAGCAAGTCACTTAACTCTGCGTTGTTCCAGTCAACCTAGCTGTAAATAGGTACCTGTGATGGCATAGCTCTCTGTGCGCCGTATGTGGCTGCCAGGGCACTGTCAAATGAACAGGGGATCAGATGTACAGCGCTTAGAGCATGCAATCACATGGAGTTCAGCGCAATATAAATGTACTATCATTCATCATTCATTCATTCTGAACAGGAGGACGAAGATTACCCGTTCCTCTGATAAAATCATTCAGAATTTTAACATCCTTAGAATTTGATTCCATAAGACAAGGAAGGATGCTAGAGCAAAATGATAGCCCCTCACAGTATAGGCAGTGAGATTTAAGGTATCAAAAAGGTATGCCATAAAATCTAGGATTTGATATAGATGCAGAATTGGGCACGATACTGTGTTCATCACACCATCTTTTAAAAACCTTAAATCTACCCTGGTATATTCTCCAGGTAGAGGGATGTCTAGAATTTGACAGGATTTCTTGAGTTCGAACAGAAAAGGAGTTCTGAGAGAGAGGCTTCTGGAGAGTTTCCAGACGCACAGATTTAACATTTGAGGATTTGGGTGAAGACACCTTCTCTTGATCTGAGACAAGATCTGGATAAAAAGGGAGAATCCGAGGAATTTCTACTAATAAGTCCAGAAGATCCACTGACAAGCTTTGATTGGGCCAGAAAGGAGTGATTAGGAGGACAATACAATCCTCTTGGCGTATCTTCTTCAAGACAATTTGGACTAGTATGGTCGGAAGGAAGGCGTACGCAAAAAGACCTGTCCATGATTGGGATAGAGCATCCACTGCTAGAGCCTTTTCCTCTGGATAGGGAGACATGTAGGTGCAGATCTGGGCATTTATTGCTGTCGCAAAGAGATCTACATGGGGGTTTGCTGAAGAGAAGAAATATCGACTTCACTACTGATCTCTTGAGTTGCCATTCCGTGTGTGCAAATTTGCTTGGACGGGAGAGTTGATCTGCGAGAAAATTCATTCTGCCCGGAATGTGAGAGGCTGATAGAATTTCCTGATGATGACACCATTGGAGAAGGGACCATCTCTTTAGGCAAAGGTAAGATGACCTTGTTCCTCCCTGCTTGTTGATATAAGCTACCACTGTGGAGTTCTCCGTTCTGATGCAAACTGACTGGGAAGATAGTTGAGGATGCCAGTGAAGAAGAGCTCTCTTCACTGCCCATAGTTCTAGAATGTTGATGTGTGAGGACTTCTCTTCTTGAGTCCATAGACCCGATACCGAAAGGGAATCCCAGGTTTCCCCCCATCCTTCCTGAGATGCATCAGTGAACAGTGTCACACTTGGAGAAGGCTTCTTTAGAAGAACTCCCTTTAGGAGAAGAAAACGATTTGCCCAGAATGCTACATGCTTCAGAAGATGATGACGAATCAGGATTCTGGATGAAAGGGAATCCCTGGATTGTTTCCATAGAGACATAAGATATAGTTGGAATGGCCTCCTCATAAGAGGGGCCCAGGGGATCACCTTCTCTACACTTACCATCCGACCAAGAACTCGGAGGAAGAACCGTGTGGAAACCGAGGTATTCTCTAGAAGAATGGACATCGCGCATGCTATAGAAACCATCATTTGGTCTGATGGAAAGATTAGACTCTGGAAGAGATCGAGCCTGACACCCCAGATGGGTGAAGGACTGGGATGGGACTAGACTCGATTTCTCTACATTGATGATCCACCCCAGATCCTTGGTGACCTGGATGACGCGGACAAGGTTGCCCTGAGGCATCTGAGAAGAAGTTGCTTTTAGAAGCCAGTCGTCTATGTACACATGAAGGTTGATCCCCTGATGATGGAGAATCGACGTTACGGCTGACACTAAGTGGGTGAACACACAGGGAGCTGTGGTCAGGGTCAGACAGAAAGGCAAAGCTCTGAATTGCCACACTCAGCCCTGGTTAAGCGAATCTGAGGAACCTCTTGAAGGACATGCACCGGCATGTGAAAGTAGGCATCCTTTAAATCTATAGATGCTGTCCACATACCGGGGTCAAGACTGGAAATGACTGATGCAATCGTCTCCTTCTTGAACCATGGAGTCATGATGGAAGAATTCAGGCCCTTTAGATTGATGATCGGAAGCCAGCCTGTCTTTTTTGTAAATAGAAAAACTGTTGAGTAAAAACCTGGACTTTCTTGCCAATCTAAAACTTCTTCTACTGCCTCTTTCATGATAAGAGCTGAAATCTCTTCTTCTAAGGCTAAGAGTTGAGATCGATCGAAAGGCACAGGAGTCCAACGAGGGGTGCACATGAGAAGAGGAGGAATTTGAGACCAAGTCTGGCTGTAACTCCATCATATTAAATCCACTACCCAAGAGTCCTTGATCAGGGACTACAAAACATTCCAAAAGAGAGAGAGAGATGGCCACCTATTGGGATATGGGGAAGAAGGCATAGATTAGATGATGGCTTCTGTGGAAAAGGAACTGAAACCACTGGATCTAATACTTGAGACAAAATTATTGGGCCTGCCCGTGGATGACTTGAACTGTCAAAATTTCAAAGGTTTCCACCCTCTGAAAAATGAACATCGACTCCTTGAATGACCATGACTAGAAGCACCTCTAGAAGATTAATTTAAAGAATGGACTGAAGAAACCCTTTGACGATTTGCTGGAATCAAATCATATCTGTTTGTAGATGAATGAGGCGAAGCCGGATTGGGAGTCCTATCCTTAGACCTAGAGCATTCACGACCTCAGTTTGAATTAACAAAAACTCTAGATGGAAAGAAAGATTCATCGGGCCGTGATGATTTCCTAGGAGGGGAAGAAGCTGGATTACTTACAGATTGGCCAGGAGGCTTAGGATTATGAGATCTGCGCCTTGATCTCCTTAACCACCTTTAAACGATTGGATTCATGAAGAATAACTGAAGAACCAAGAACATCTTGACCAAAGGGATAAACTGAAACAAGATCCTGTTTAAGGCGAACAGAAACATCAAGGCCAGAAAGAGCATTCAGTCTACGTTTATTAGTGATGAATCCCATGGTCCTACATGAAAGGTTACGAGATGCTCTAGAACAATCAGCAAGAGCCTGGAAAATGGAAAGAGGAACATCTCCTGTCTTTTGAGCCTCGAGAATAGCTTCAGAAAGGAGCACTACAAAATTAGATTTGATATGAGACCTAGTAACCATTTCAAACTTCTCAAGCAAAAGTTCAGATTTAAAAGAATTTGGATTAGTAGAATTAGAAGACTTAAAAAGATCCCAGGTAGGGCCTGAAATGTGCTGGACTTTGCCAATTTTAACATAATCAGATTTAGGAATGCGATCTACATTAAGAGAAGAAGGGCACTCTTGAACATCCTTTTGAGGAGATGCCACTGTAAAGTAGTTAACCATATCCACTACTAAATTATTGATAGGAAGAACATAGGAAGGCTGAAAGGTAGAAGATTGGACAAGAGGAGAAGTGTAAGAATCCTCCTCCTCTGGACAGTCGATATCAAGATCTAAATTAAGATGATCCGCAATCCATGAATGAGCCAAATTCCAATCATCCTGATCAGCTCAAAGTTGAAGACACTTACCAATATCCTTAGCAGAATGACTTAAAGGAACAGACACAGAATGATTATCCGATTGAGGGAGAACAGAGATATTGTCATTAGAAAGTCCAGAATTATAAGAGCAAGATGGATGGTCAGAGAAAAGGGGAGACCGAACTTCCTCCAGAGGAAGACTTGTAAAAATCAAAAGCAGAACTAGATAGACCGCCAACTGTCCTACAATTAGAGGAGACTGAATCAGAAG
This sequence comes from Chaetoderma sp. LZ-2023a, assembly GCA_034401795.1. Classification (NCBI taxonomy): domain Eukaryota; kingdom Metazoa; phylum Mollusca; class Caudofoveata; order Chaetodermatida; family Chaetodermatidae; genus Chaetoderma; species Chaetoderma sp. LZ-2023a. The sequence goes on from CM067374.1 coordinate 17,506,736, forward strand.
GAATAATGCTAATGAAAGATACTAGACCACTATCCACAAAATGAAACAGTACGGATTGATGAGCAGAGACCAATCTTCCATTAAAGGAATAATCAAAGGAAATATGAAATAAATCATGAGCTAAACCAGAAGGTAAAATAGCTGCTTTCAACTGCTTAGACAAGATAACTGAAACAAGAGGCCCAAGGGGCCTGTATCGCTCACCTGCATCATAGGCATTTCAACCAGAAAGGCCATCAACAATAAGTAGATCCCTACAAAGTTGAGCAGAACTATAACAAGAAAACAGAAGCCATGTTTCTTTATGTATCAACTACTTTTGAACAAAACTTAACGGCCCTTAGTCCCCTATCATATATCACAAATTTCGGCCCAATCCATTCAGCGATTCTGGATATGAAGTTGTTTTCATGAAAACCAGGTCATCCAAGCTAACTGCTAAAGCATTAGGCAATCAAGTTCCATTGATCAAACTGGATTCAGCTGTTTCCGTAAATTACAAGTCATGATTCAGAAAAGAAGATTTTTAAAGGCATTTAAAAAATTCAGGATGGCCGCCTGGCAAATTACAGACCAGCTTCATTTGAACAAACGTGTATCTCTATGCCCTAAGTATGTTTTCTGCCAAATACACTTGAAATTTCCAATTACTTTAGTACATGGGACTTTCTAGTTGAAAAATGATCCATGATGGCCGCTAAAACGTTTATCCGACAGTTTCGAAAATGGCAAATCTGAAATCAGAATTCCTAAACACATATATAAAACCAATTTCGGCTTCAAGATTCGTCAAAATAAAAAAATTCAATATGGCCACCAAACATGCTACATTTTGATTGGGCCACGGCAGCCATATTTTTTTATGGATCACCTTTCCTTGAACAAATTTAAATGGCCCTTAGGCCCTAATCAAATCTCCCAAATCTCAGCCTGATCCTTCCAGCGGTTCTGGAGAAGTCGTTTTCGAAAAAACTAGGTCATCCAAGATGGCCGCCAAACTATTTGGCCAATCAAGTTCTCTTGAACAAACTTGAACATCCAAGATGGCTGCCCCCCAAATTATTCGACCGACTTCATTTGAACAAACTTGGATATCTATGCCCTAAGGATTGTTCCTGCCAAATATAATTGATATCGGCCCATGATTCTTGAGAACTCGTTTAAAGAATTCCGCTTTTTACTATGGGCCCATTGCTTTACTATGGGAGCCTATGGCTAAAAAACAAATCAAGATGGTAGCCAAACCATTCATCCAACAGTCTCGAAAGTGGCATATTTGAACTCACCACCCTGATAAGCATATATAGAGCCATTAAAATACATCAAATACAAAAAACCCCAATATGACCAACAAATGCTAAATTTTGATTGGTTGATGCCGGACATGTTTTTTAACGTTTTTGCGGTTTCTGAGAAGAACATTTTTTAGTGTTTCCAAAAATCGGCCATTTTGGCCGGCAACCCTCTTGGATTTTGACCAATCCGCTTCATTTGAACAAACTTAGATCTCTATGCCGTATGAATGCTTCCTCCCAAAGATAATTGAAATCGGCCCAGTGGTCCTTGAGAAGAAGTCGTTTAAAAATTCCCCATTGCTTTACTATGGGCCCATTGCTTTACTATGGGAGACTATGGCGGGAAAATAAACCAAGATGGCAGGAAAACCATTTATCCAACAGTCTCGAAAGTGGCATATTTGAACTCACCACCCTGATAAGCATATATAGAGCAATTTTTGCCATTAAAATACATCAAATACAAAAAAACCCAATATGACCAACAAATGCTAAATTTTGATTGGTTGATGCCGGCCATTTTTTTTAACATACAAAATTCCTTTGACCAAATTTTAATGGCCCTTGGTTCCTAAGCATATTTAATAAATTTCAGCTCTATCCCTTCAGCGGTTCGGGAAACGAAGTTGTTTTCGGGAAAACTACGTCATCCAAGATGGCCACCAAGCAAATAGGCCAATAAGGTTGGCTTGAACAAACTTGAGTCTAACATTGCCATAGATGATGTGTTATGAGTATTGTATCAATTCCTCTTGCGGTTTCTGAGAAGAAAAAATTTTAAAGTGTTTCCAAAAATCGGCCATTTTGGCCGGCGACCCTCTTGGATTTTGACCAATCCGCTTCGTTTGAACAAACTTAGATCTCTATGCCGTATGAATGCTTCCTCCCAAATATAATTGAAATCGGCCCAGTGGTTCTTGAGAAGAAGTCGTTTAAAAATTCCCCATTGCTTTACTATGGGCCCATTGCTTTACTATGGGAGACTATGGCGGGAAAATAAACCAAGATGGCAGGAAAACCATTTATCCGACAGTCTCGAAAGTGGGATATTTGAACTAGCCACAGTGATAAGCATATATAAAGCAATTTTTACCATCAAAATACATCAAATACAAAAAAGCCAATATGACCATGAAACACTAAATTTTGATTGGTTGATGGTGGCCATGTTTTCCCTTGAACAAATTTGAAAGGCCCTTGGTCCCTAAGCATATTTACAAAATTTCAGTTCTATCCCTTCAGCGGTTCGGGAGAAGTCGTTTTCGGGAAACTAGGTCATCCAAGATGGCCACCAAGCAAATCGGCCAATCAGGTTGCCTTGAACAAACTTATGTCTACCGTTGCAATAGATGATGTGTTATGAGTTTTGAATCAATTCCTCCAGCGGATTCGGAGAAGATTTTTTAAAGTGTTTCTAAAAATTGGCCATTTTGGCCGGCGCCCAGCTTGGATTTTGGCCGATCGGCTTCGTTTGAACAAACTTGAATCTCTATGCCCTAGGGATGCTTCCTGTCAAATATAATTGAAATCGGCCCAGTGGTTCTTGAGAAGTCGTTTAAAGAAAAGGTTGACGGACGACGAACGATGGACGGACGGACAGTTGCCACGGCATAAGCTCACTTGGCCTTTCAGGCCAGATGAGCTAATAATAGGTTCCTGTGACAGAAGAGACTGATCCGAAGTAAATGAGAAGAATCAACATCAAGAGCTAACTCCAGAGAATTAGGAGCTGCAAAGCGAACTCGGAGATCATTAAAAGTAGAGAGGTGATTAGTAGAAGGCATAGAAGGAAATCCTGGATGCGATACCGAGTGATCAGACTGAGGAAGAGGAGGCAGGACAAAAGGTTCCTTAGGCAAAGGAGGATAGGCCGACACAGACATACCGCTAGAATTGATTGACAATGAGTTTAACTCGCCTGAGGAAATATAACCACCTCTAGCTAACTGAGCAACAAAATTTCTAAGATAGGAATTATTATTCTCAAAAGAAAAATCCTTAGCCAAAGGTTGAGAACCGGAACTGATATGGGAGGAAGGTCGACTATGGGCATGAGAAGATGCGGAAGGAAGATGATAAATGCTGGACGAAGCAGTTGAAAGATAACCTTGAGGACAAGAGCTTTGAACTGAATGATGATAAGTGGGAACATTGACCTCCAAAGAACCATTGGAGGAAAAAATAGGAATTGAGTTCTCAAAACTTGGAGCAAAATTAACATTATTATTAGTAAAGGAAGGAATAGCTTGACCAGATGATTCATGATTGGAAGACCTACTACAGTCTATTGCTACAGGAATAACTGAGTAAGTATTAAATTTGTCGGCCATCAGAAACTTAGAACCCGAAGAAACATCATATGGATCATTAGTAACAGTTCTGCCTAACTCTGCTATCGTGTTTCTAGTTGATCCAGTCCCAGATTCCCAACCAGTACTAGAAAACATACCTTGCATAGGATTAGAGCTCATCTTAGAGCCAAAATTAGGATCATGCGTAAATGAAACAGATTTCAAAGGCAAAATTGAAGAAAGGGAATTCTTTGAATGATGTTTCTTGGGTTTCAAGCTAGTCTGCATTGCTGTCAATGAAATATCCCCATCCTCTTTTCTTTGGGCTAAGAGGTGAAATATTAAAAAATCATTTGCCACTCTTTCTGATAAGTTCTCGCAAACTTTACACCTCTTGCCAAGCGAACATGAAGCACAGCAAATACAAGGATGGCCCTTGAACATAGGATCATGCCTCCATAGACATGCCTTAACCATGCACTTAACATTTGCAACCGCCTATAAAAAAGAATATGAAATCAAATGAAGGCGGTAACAAATGAAAAAAGAAAAAATTATTCAGAAATTTTTGAAATATCCATATAAACTTCCCAACCGGGGTGTAATATACCTTTGTAGGAAGGATTTCCAACCGGTATGTTGTATACCTTGCATAGGAAAGATTTCCAACTGGTATGTTGTATACCTTGCATAGGAAAGATTTCCAACCAGTATGTAGTCTACCTTGCATAGGAAAGAGCATCGTTGTTATTAAAAACATGGATCTGCCTTGTGAACAGGCAAAAAATTGTCAAACATTTTGACAAAACAGGAAAATATTGATAAAACTGTTGTTTCTTGTATTAAAAACAAGATAGAAACTCGCGAAATCCGGGTTTTGTACGCGCAGAGCGCTCTGAAACCTCTCCATATTGAATGCAAAACTGATACATTCATATTACTGACCGGAACATGAACCTGGAAGTAAAAAAAATAAACAAACAACTCTAGCGATCCAAGTACTTCCCAACCGGTATGTTACCAGTGAATGTAGGATACGTTATGTAGGAAATGTTCCAAACTGGTATATAGTATAATGTAGGAACTAGCCTCTGTGGCTAAATTGGATCAGAGTTATTGGTTTTACCTGGCTTGTTATACCGCGAAACCGAAGAATGCGTCCATTTTTCATATTATTATATCCACGAAAATATAACCACAAAGATATATATAAAACATCAGTAAATTAGATAACCTGTATGTAAAATACGTAATTTAGACAGTACAGTCTTGATATTCAGTGACATCTTAATGACTTTGAGCTACAGATGGCTAGAACTGAGAAGTTTAAACTTGGGATTAAACAGATGTTTTCTGAACAGCAGAAAAATGATTAATGACGGCTAGGACTCGTTTGCATTCATACTGGCGTACCGCGCATGGACTAGGACTCGTTTATGTTATATGCAATATTCTTGTATAGGAACCAGTTCCCATGGTCAATAAGCCTCTCCAAAGCAATAGAGAGATGCAGGTATTGATATCCAATGATGGAATGCATCTGAATGCTTTGAAATTATCAGGGATCTAATGAGTCATGGAAATGGAAAGGTTACTTTTTTCTGGGATTAATAGACAGGTGGTCTTATTAAGGAAACAGTGAATTGAGTGGCTTAGTATTTTTCTTGTGTTACAAAACAAATACCAAATAATGGTGACTACAAAAATCAGCCTAAAATGGTAGCTCCGAAGAAGACGACCGTCAATGAATTTTTTCTAAATATTTCCTAATCTCAATGCATCAGGATGACTTTAATGTGTTCATTATTTTGCAACATAAAAATAATTGCAAATTTTAACACTTTAACTATTGATATTTCCGTGTCTCAGTATCAAGACAAAGATATAGGGAAACTGTTCAATATTTTGAAACTAATTTGACTGGCATGTCTTGCTGCTATAGGCAACACCAGCTCTAAGTCAAATTTATTTCAAAATATTTAACAGCATATTGCTTACATTATAAGGAATATCCGATTTTTGCTCAGTAAATGTTAAAAAGTTAGCTATAAGAGCATGGTATATTTATTTTGTATAAATCTGAGACGAGTAACTGAGTCAGAGTTATATATTCAGCATCCCAGCTTCTACATAGCTAGGCCCTCTCATTGAGGCACACACAATAAAATACAATCAAATGGGAGTTTCATAATGCATAATGGTAATGGGATTGTATTATTCATTAACCATTAGCAATATGTAATTCCTAATACAAGTGTGTTTCCATGCATTAATACATTTATGTGCTTGCCACCTGTAAAATCACCCTCTCCTGGGCTCTAGTACACCGTTGTTGCAATAAATAGGCATAAAGCAACGTCAGTCAATAGCCCATGTCTAGTCCATGTCTTAGTGATGGGGTAATGGCGGATGTTGCTTTATGACTATTTAATGCCACAATGGTGCAGTATAGGCCCATGATGAATGATTACTCAGGATCATATGCGACCCTCGATTACCATGACATGTAGCTGTGATAGAATCATCCATATTCTCAATTGCATGTCGATTGCTTGCTCCGATAATGGATAAGTTACATCACAGACACATGGCTACATCTATGTGTTTTATAGTATAGCTTTTTAACATTGTGTAACTAATGCATGCATACATAGAAACACACACTGATGGTCATAAATCACTGAAATATATAAATGTTTACTATTTTTCTGCCAGGATTGGCAATAATGAGCTGATTGGTTGTTGTCCCGTTGGACCACTCTGCGCTGGTATCGGACACGACCATTGGTACGAGATGTTGGACAATGCACGGAAGCCCATAGCTCAGTGGTATCCACTACAAGAACAAGTCCCTGGTATGCCTGTTCTACCAGAAACACCAAATGATAAGCTGAAGAAACGTAACTGGTCAGAGGGAAGTGAAGCGAGTAGCTTGTTCTCGTGAATGAGGTGATATTTCGAATGATACAAATTACATAATTCCCTTATGTAATATGTTATTATGTCAAGTGATGTGAATTGCGCAGAATAATAAGGCCAATATATAAATAATAGTGAAAATATTGAGTCTGTGTTTTATGCCGACGTGTTCAATGATACAGCAAAGACATCCTTAGCTAGTGGCTAATGGAGTGCTTAAAACACTAGTCATTTACGATAAGCGATCATTTAACCAAACCTTGATTAATGATCTTAAGTACTGCAATAACAAACACAATATTTCATAGAAAGTATTCTGTAGCAGACGGAAAGAATTGCTAAGAAAATATTAGCACACGTTTACGGAGCGCGTAACCAAGCCAGTCATTGAAGTAGTGAGTTTTCTAAAATATTCTCTTGTTCTTCAAACAGGAAGCCATTTCTGACATGATTTACCATTATGGTTGCCGCGGATATAGTAGATGACTTTTGGGACCATAAGAGAGTGTTTCCATATGACAGGTGCTAAGGTGGTTTGTCAGACAATTGTAATTACTCAGGATGTCTGTTATGTTCGGGTTGTTTTATCATTTGTCATATAGAAAAACCATCTACAGGTTTGATCGGTCACAAATTTGTCGAGAAGAATCTGAACATCGGATGCCTGCTGATTCTGTGAATTTTTAGTTGCGACTCGCAATTGGTCTGTCTGTGTGTAGATTTTTTCAACATTTCTGATAAAGCTGCTCTAGCGTGTTGCACTTGTTATATGACACTGAATTTGATGTTCTGTCATTAATGAATTTCATGGAAGGTGTATAGTGGCTATACAGGTTACATTGGATCATGAGCACGTACTACAGAACACAAGGTAGGCAAATGGCCACCACAACAACAAATAAATAAATTAATAAATAAATAAATACATAAATGGTGATTTCATTGTAACTAATTGATCCGTGGACAGATGCAGTCAGACTTCCATATAAATGTGAAGAATTAGAGTGCATGAAACCACAAGGTGGAAATATGTGCCCAGATTAATGGTCAAAGCAAATGTTGAGCTTTATAGACAGGATATCCATTTATATCAGGAGAATATTTTTGAAAACATACAACTGGAATGACTGCCACAGCTTTTGAGAATGAACATCATTGCAGATAACCGCGGAAGACATTTTATGCCAACCTGACCAATAAGTGAAGGGCCTATGGCACTTATCTTCTGCAGAATTGGCCTGTGAGATTGTAGTGTATAGATTTTTTAAATGCTTGCATTAGAAAAATCCAAGATGGCTACCGGAAAAATTATCCAATCAAAAATCTGTATAGAAGTTAGAAGCCTATCATCATAGGAATTCGGTATACAATTGGAATGAAACAAAAATTCAGTAAGACTATTGACGTGCGTATCGAGTGCAGTTTTTAGACAGCTTACATCTGTGTCCAGGAAGCATGATTATAACTACCACTTTGTACACCAGCAAAAAGTAGTCCCAAAACAGGTGCTTACTTTACACGCATAGTGACACCTGAAATAACTGGTCATGCGTTAAACCTCCATCTCAAGTTGGCCAAAGACGCTTTCTTTAGTGGTCTTCAGAAATGTCAGTTACCAGATCAAGAAGTTTATTTTTTTAAGTTTCCCACTAAATGACTGGCTCGATGACCAACTGCAGTGACATTTTCGATGAGAAAATCTAAATTTTCGATGAGCAAATTTAAGGATAGAAGGATTAAGCCGTGTGGACCATACACTTTTGGTGCAATAACAGCAGGTTTGATTGTATATATAATTATTAATGCCATTATTAAAGGGATTCCATAATTCTTCAACACTATAGTTGTTGATAGTAACCATTTAACCCTCAAGTTTCTTCAAGAAAATGTAAATTTTCTCAAATAAAATGAACATTGGCAGACCAAGCAGAGACTATTTTGAAAGATTTACCACTGGAATGGCTGGCTCAGTTATCGAACCAGGCATTCCATTCCAGTGGTAAATTAAAAGGAATAGTCATCTATTGCTTTAAAAAATTGACATTTCTAAAAAAAACACCTATAGAAGCTATAGAAGTCTCCTTGAGTGGTTTAACCCATACCATTCTGATCACTGTTCTATCCTTCTATGCGGCAATAGCAAAGAAACTGCTGTACATTTTTCAACAATTTTGGTGGACGACGTTGCGGTCTATGACAGAAATATCTTCCACCAAATTTGTTGAAAAATTAACAGCAGTTTATCTTTAGTTTGATTTGAGAATTTCAAATTTTGGTAATCATTAAGGGTTAATTCTCAGTGAAGGAGAATAATGTGTGTACCATGTGCTATAATGTTAACACTTTACCGGCCAAAACCGGCCTTTACAGTGGGCTTTCCGAAAGTCAATTTGAAGATCAATTAACATGACCATTTTTGAAAATTTACCACTAGCATAACTGGTTCAATAACTCAGCTGATAACTGAGTCAGTCTTTCCAATTGTATGTTTTCTAAAATATTCTTTTCTGGGTCGGCAAATAGATGTATTTGCAGAAAGTATATCTATATTTCCGTGAAAATTTTTGACAACACAATGTAAAGGTTTAAAAATGACTAAATCTGGTATAGCTACTAAATAAGTTTAAATGTTTCCAAAAACACACACAGAAAGATGTTAATTAGTACAACATGGATGTAAGACAGGCTCTGTTGAATATTCTGAACAGAATGGACCTTTCCACTTTATCCATCCATCTTATGATGTCATAATCAAGTACATGACATGTACAATGACATCATAATAAATGTCATTCATGAATGATGTAGATAAGTATGTCACGAATGCATATTTGAATACGGACTACGTATTGTTGTACGAATTGTATGTCTTCACTATTTAACAGATAGTGACTTGAATATTTTGAAATAGGCAGCAACACCACCCAGTCAAATTAGTTACAAAATATTCAATAGCTTACCTGTATATTTTTCAGGCGATTGATAGTTATGGCATTCTGGGATTGATTAATCCCAACACGGCCAAGTGTGGGTGGAGATTAGCTAGAGCCTGGCATGGCAGTGGCTAAAACAGGAAAGGTCCATTGCTGAATTACCGGTGACACACATGGGAGCTATCAGCTTAGTAAACAGGCACAAGAGACCGTTTTCTAAGCTCATGTTTCTGGCGCCATTTCAGCGCACTCGATGAGCTAACCCCTTAACCAAGTGCTGCTATGATGTCACTACTAATTTGTCCTCTATCAAAATTTCATTTATACCTTTGCTTGAGCCACCATTTTTAAAATCATGTGAGTGTCGTGGGTTGTCATTGGCTTAATCAATTATTTCAGCTAAGATTCGAATCGCTAAGATTTGTTCAGCGCGCACTATGGCATGAATGGCTAAAATTATCAAACACGATAGATATTTTGTTCACAGTCATTTGTGGTAAAAAAACTTAGCTAAATTCACTGCACATGAGATATCAGCTTAGGAAGTGGTCTCTCATGCCTGTTTGCTAAGCTACTAGCTCCCACGTACACCCATGTGACATTAGGCGGCAATGTCGTCAAAATTATATTCAATATATTCAACGGGTTTTATTTTGTTTTGTAAGCTGTACTGTATATGTTATAAATGGAAGATTATAATGTTGATTTTAACAAACTATTTTAGATTTGAACAATATGCCTGTACATCATACTTAATCATTACCAGTCTAATTATTTTTAAAACATTCAATAAGTGTTAAATTTGACAACTGTGATGAAATTCAGTGGTTATGAAGTCGGCGGCGAAAGAGTTAAAATTAAAGTTTATTTAACATTCATTCAATTTAGCTCATGCAGATTTTACAATTAAATTATGACTGCATGACACTGATGTTTATTGGTGCTAAACAGGACGGGAATGAGTGTCTGTTACCCCTTAACACTCGTATCAGACAAAAATGGCTTCTACAGTCATCTTGAGGAATGTTCATTTGCAGACCAAGACAATACTATTTTTGAAAATTTACCACTGGAATAACTGGCTCGATAACCGAGCCAGTCATTCCAGTGGTAAATTAAAAAAAATAGTATTCTCTTAGTCTGAAAATTGACATTTTCCATGAAAAAAATTGAAATTTTCTTGACAAATGTAAGTGTTCCGGGATTAACAGATGATCCGTGAACATGTTTTAGTTAGTATATAACTGACCGACTTTTGCCCAATGGCCACTTGGGTCAATTTGTTACGCTCGCCTGTAAGGGCATGATATTTTGGCTAAAAGATCTGCTTATTTTCACACACTGTTTTCATGTGCGTGATAAAAACTGTCTCTCGTTAATATTATGCCTTTGCCAGTAACCATCCATACTGCAATTTTAAACTTCTTTTACATTCCGTAACAAACCATTTATTTATTATATTATATCCAATACAAAGTAACGCTTAGCGAACGTAGCCCTTTAACACTCATATCAGCCAATAACGGCTTCTGTAGTCGTCTTCAGAAATGCCCATTTCCAGACTAAGAGAAGACTATTTTTAAAAATTTACCACTGAAATGACTGGCTCGATAACAGAGCCAATCATTCCAGTGGTAAATTAAAAAAAATAACCTTCTCTTGGTCAGCAAATTGGCATTTTCTTGAACAAATTTGAGTGTTAAAGAGCTAACCGTCTCACTGCAAGCCACCAGACAAGCAAAAACTCATGACTTGCTGAATATTTTGAAAACAATTTGACTGAAAATTAGTCACCAACAACTTACAGTCAAATTGGTTTCAAAATATTTAGCGTGTCCAGAGCTATAACCCGTGGAATATGTCGTCTGCACAAACTCATCGTTCAGATGGTTAATCAGTTGTATTTTATATATATGCTTACTTATTACAATTTCTTATTAAATTCTGTCAAATTGTTCCCAACATTTAGCCCTCTCACGACGAAGCCGGCCAAAACCGGCCTATGCAGTGGTCTTGAGGAATGTCTATTTGCATGTCAAAAGAAGACGATTTTTGAAAATTTATCACTGGAGTCATTCTAGTGGTAAATTTTCAGAAATCCTCATCATTTGGCCTGCGCATGGACATTCAAATACCAAATACTTTAATTTTCTCGACAAAAATTTAGCCATTAAAGGGTTAACTGTTTGACTGCTGCACGCATAGTTTGAAAATAAATTGCTTTAGCCACCAACACTTTCAGTCAGAATGTTTTCAAAATATTCATCTAATCCAGAGCTATATCTTCTGGAATATGTTGTCTGCATAAATTGAGCACTTAGAGAGTTAATGACGCCAAAACTCTCTAGTTCCCTGGAGAGATGTCCATTTGCAGGCCATAAGATTAAGTTTGCAAATTAATCATCAACCTGAATGGCTTGGAAACCGGGACACTCGTTACAATGTTCATTTAAAAAAAAAAGTCTTCTGGTGTCCTGAAAATGGCGATACACTAATTAGAAGTTTTGGCTATCAAGAAGGGTCATGAGCATTAAGAGTTTATGGCATTACTATATAACCAGAGAATATGAATTTAACCCAACATTACAGACTTCTTAAAGGGGAGCACAAACAGAGGACGGTTAAAACATGCAAAATTATGATTTTGTATAACTTAAATAAAATAAAATACTGCATATTTTTTAATTCCCTAATAGTAAATTTTGCCACATAGTCATTTTCTCATGAGAATCACGGTGACGTCATCGCGTGAATGATATGCTGTTGTTTATGAATGATAGCTCACAACATCTCATTCAAACGCCAATATATTAATGAGATGCAACTAAAATACAACCGTTTGTTAAACTAGAACTTGAATCGGAGCTGATGTTTCGCTTCGCAAGTGTATAAGACGCTAGTTTCTTCTAATCTGAAAACACATGTGGTGTAATCTGAATCTAAGCGGGTGACAAATTACATGATGACACCATACTGTGAATTGCATGACAGTCAAAATTCACGACTTTCACCGAAATCTTAACAATTATAGTTTGTGAAAATCTGTTACCTTATTTTTAACCCTCTAATGGTCAAATCTGGTCAAGAAAATTTAAATATCTGCTTATTGAGTGTCCATTTACAGGCCAAGGGAATACAATTTTTGAAAATTTATCACTGGAATAACAGGTTCGGTTATCAAGCCAGTCATTGCAGGGGTAGAATTTCAAAATTTTTATTCTCTTGGCCTGCAAATGGACATTCCACAAGACCATACTCGAGGCCGGTATGACCATTAAAAGGGTTAAGAGAATAACATTGTTACAATGTAATAAATATTCTGTTGAATATTTTGGAGTTAATTTGACCGGCGGCTGGCCAAGGCAACAACAGGGTCCTTCAGTCAAATCAGTTTAGAGATATTCATTAGCTTCATAGGTGTCGGCAGGGGGGTGGGGGTCGTCCGGTGCAAACAGCCACCACCATCACCACCCCACCCCCCCACCCCCACAAAAAAAAGAATAATCATTATTTGAGGTAAGAGCATAGTTTAACCCTTCTAATTTTGATCAAATTTTTGTATTTTAACCTTGAGAAATGCAGGATATGCATCCTGAGAGCATCTAGATTTCAAAATTTTCCCGTCCCGGAACCCTCCCACCCGCAATGCGGGAGGGGGACACCCCTCACGGACCCACCCCCAAAATTTGACCCACTCTTTACTCTAGAATTACTGCCGACGCCTATGAGGTTATTATCTGTACATTTGCTCAGAATGTGAGACATTGTTGTGTAAGGGTGGACGCGTATAACTAATTATATTTATGCCTCTGATGGCTACCAGATGGCTGCGACACAAATTCCTAATATGTCAATTTCAAGACAATAATACAGCAAAGTTGTTGAATATTTTGAAATTAATATGACTGGTAGCCATCAGAGGCATAAATACAATTAGAGTTAGCGGAGATGAGTAAAAATCAAATTAACTAAATTATTTATTTATTTATTTGCTGTATAATCAATTTCTAGTCAAATTTTATAATTATCATTATTAATACAATATTTTATTATATATTTATAGGACATAGTTAACCATTTCATCGACGAATTCCTAATATGTCAATTCCAAGACAATAATACAGCAAAGTTGTTGAATATTTTGAAATCAATATGACTGGAAGACGTTGCTGTCTTCAAAATATTCAACAGAATATGCTATGCATCGGAAAGAATGTACTTTTTCAGGGACTCGTTGTTGAAAGAGTTAACCCTCTAATGGCCATGCCAGCCAAAATCAGCCTCTATTATGGTGTTACAGAATGTCCATTTACAGGCCAAGAAAGTACCAATTTTTTAAAATTTACCACTGGAATAACTGGCTCGATAACCGAGCCAGTCATTCCAGTGGTAAATTTTCAAGAATTGCCTTCTCTTGGACTGTAAATGGACATTCAATTGGCAGATATTTAAATATTTTTGACCAAATTTGACCATTAAAGTATTAATATTAGTGGTTTGAATAAATAAAATATGTACTAAAATTATAACACGTTTTAAATCATTTGTTAAAGGTATTCACTTGATAAGGGGAGATAACTTGTGATTTAGCTGTTTCATTTGCAAAGAAAAGATGGATTATCTCTCTTGGTGATATATATTGTTATCTGATAATATCTGTGATCTCAATGTTATTGTTGACTCTGGTCAAACCTGCTATATAGGACACCTGACATTTAGGACCACAAGATGGTAGGCCTTTAAAATACCAGTCTTATCCCTATAACTCTCGAATTTGTTCAAGAAAATTTCAATTTTCTCATAGAAAATGTCGATTTGCAGACAGAAGCTTATCGACGCAGTCATTCCAGTGGTAAAATTTTCAAAAATAATCTTCTCTTGGTCTGCAAATGGCTATTTCTCAAGACCGTTGCAGAAGCCATTTTTGGCTGATATGATTGTTAAAGGGTTAAAGTCCCACCATCTATTCGACACCATCCAAGAGCAACTGATTTATCTTAACCCTTTAATGGTCAAGCTGGCCAAAACCGGCCTCTGCAGTGGTCTTCAAGAATGACCATTTACACGCCAAAGGATGCAACTATTTTTGAAAATTTACCACTGGAAGGACTGGCTCGATAACAGAGTCAGTCATTCCAGTTGTAAATTTTCAAAAATAGTCTTCTCTTGGCCTACAAATGAACATTTACTCAGCAAAATTTTCAATTTATTTTACAAATCTTGACCATTAAAGGGTTAAGAGACAATTTGTGTTTTATAACCAGTCAGTGTGCTGCTCTCGGAGGTGGCTGTTAAAGACAGGTTTGACCATTGAAAGATTTTGTTGAATTTTAATCAATTGTTCTTGAAATATTTATTTTATTGAAATTTATGCTGCATTAAGAACATATGCTATACTCTCAATTGAGAAACTGAAGTTCAATGTCCCATTTAGCTACTCTCTTGTCAAGACAGCCAACGCAGGCCTCTACAGCGCTCTTGAAGGTCATTTGCAGACTGTGAGAAGACTGTCTTTAACAATTTACCACCGGAATGATTGGCTTGATAATCGAGCCAGACATTCCAGTGGCAAATTCTCAAAAATAGTCTGATCTTGGCTTGCAAATGGACCTTCACTGCACAAAATATAAATTTTTCTGAAAACCTTAGCTATTAAATGTACCATTTTCACATTTAATATCAAGTTAAATCGCACTACATTTAATTTTGAGATGTTTTGGTGGAGGCACACATCAAATTTAAAAAGCTAAATCATTATGTCACTGGATTTAGCTGAAAAATTCCATTTCTCACATATAAACCATTAATTTCTGTTTTTAAACAAAATTATAGTGAGTTTAGAATAATTTTATTTGTGTTGCACAATTATCAATCATATTAAATGTATAAATATTTAGTGTTGTACTCGGACGTTATTTCCTTATTACATCAAAAATGTCAAAATAGTGAAACTTATTGTGTGGTATTTAACCCTTTAACACTCATATCAGCCAAAAATGGCTTCTGTTGTGGTCCTGAGAAATGTCCATTTGCAGACCAAGAGAAGACAGGTTTTGAAAATTTACTATTGGAATGACTGGCTCGATAACCGAGCCATTTCAGTGGTAAATCTTCAAAACTAATCTTCTCTTGCATGGTCTGCAAATGGACATTTATTATGAGAAAATTGAAATTTAAAAAACCAAATTCAAGGGTTAAAAGGTTATTGAGATTGGTCCAGAAAAGCAACAGATTTCCTTAGTCAATGGTTTCCTTAGTCAATGGTTTCCTTAGTCAATGGTTTCCTTAGTCAATGGTTTCCTTAGTCAATGGTTTCCTTAGTCAATGGTTTCCTTAGTCAATGGTTTCCTTAGTCAATGGTTTCCTTAGTCAATGGTTTCCTTAGTCAATGGTTTCCTTAGTCAATGGTTTCCTTAGTCAATGGTTTCCTTAGTCAATGTCCATTAGCAGGTTAAGACTATTTTTGAAAATTAACCCACAAAATGCCAGAGCTGACAAGGGCTAGCTGTAATGACATCTTTGACACTTTAATGGTCAAATTTGGTCAAGAAAATTTAAATATCTGCCTATTGAATGCCCATTTATAGGCTAAGAGAATAACATTTTTGAAAATCTATCACTGGAATGGTTGGCTCTGTTATCGAGCCAGTCATTCGAGTGGTAAATTTTCAAATATTTTTATGGTCAAGGAAGAGCAACGGTCAAGTATAACCGGCTTTTATTATTTGCTAAGCATTGATAATGATAAATTTGACCAAAATCCATACAAATAATGCTTAAACCATTAAAGAGCAAAAGAAGAAAATTATTCTTGAAAATTCACCTCAAGCCAGTCATTGCAGCGATATATTTTCAAAAATAGTCTCATCACTCGGCCTGCTAAATGGACAATCCTCAAGACCAGTGCTACAGAGGCCGGTGTTGGCCGGCTTAGCCACTAATCTGTTAATTGTTAAACCTTTGTTCAATAACTCTGACAGGCGAAAGAAATTATATACGATTACTAATCAAATGTTTTTAAAAATATCATTTCCATATCAAAGATTGTAGTAACCCTGTCACTTATGAATTCCTCATATCTCATTTTCAAAGCAACCATACAGAAAAACTGTTGAAAATTTTGAAAATTATTTGACGGGAAGCCGCTGCTGCCTTAGGCAGCAACGTCTTCCAGTCAAAGTAATTTCAAAATATTCAACAGAATAGGTTTTATATCATAACGATTATATACTTTTTCCACGCTTTGTGTGTGAAAGGGTTAATTGTATGGTGAGTTAAACTATTCCAGAATCTGGACTGATTATATATTATATATATACTTTTGTGGCTTGTATTCATATCTGTGTACATATTCATTTATTACACCAAATAAGATTATGGCTATCTATATATATATATATATATATATATATATATATATATATATATATATATATATATATATATATATATATATAAACAGCTATCTAGCTGGAAATATTATAAATATATTGCTATAAATGATGTTATATTACACTTTACTGGTACAAATACATATCTCTACAGTTACAGTACTGTCTCTACCTGTATCTCTCATTCCCTAGTACCCTACTGCTACCCATCAACATTGTAACACTTTTAATGACCAAATTTCATCAAGAAAATTTAAATATTTGCTTATTGAATGTCCATTTGCAGACCAGAAGAGTATTTTAAAAAATTTACCACTGGAATTGGCTATCGAGTCAGTCATTCCCGTGGTAAAATTTCAAAAATATTTTTCTCTTGGCCTGAAAATGGACATTCAACAAGAGTAAGGTTTTGCCCGGCTTTCAGCCTGAAAGGGTTACCCCTCAATGACCAGAATCAACCAATTATTTTTGATGTAAGGAATGTTCTGAACATAGCATTTTGAATGTAATTTGACTGAGGAATGCTGCTATCTATAGCAACAACAGGTTTCAGTCAAATTAAATTAAAAATATTCAACATCCGTATTGTATAAATGGGCGTCTTGAAATTGACTCCGTAGAATTTCATGTGTTAATTTAGGTGGTCAATATTAGTCAAGCAAAATACAGTTCTTGCTCATCGAGTGTCAATTTGCAGGCCAAATGAAGACTATTCTTGAAAATTTACCATTGGATATGATTGTCACAGCTGTCACGATATGACTCTCATGGCTATCAAGTCATGAATGACTGTCATAGCTATCGAGTCACGATATGACTGTCATGGCTATCGAGTCACAATATGACTGTCACGGTTATTGAGTCACAATATGACTGTCACGAAATGACTGTCATGGCTATCATGATATGACTGTCATGGCTATCATGATATGACTGTTATGGCTGTCACGATATGACTGTCATGGTTATCATAATATGACTGTCATGGCTATCATGATATGACTGTCACGGCTATCATGTCATGATCTGACTGTCATGGCTAGCGAGTCACGACATGACTGTCATGGCTATCGAGTCATGACATGACTTTCATGGCTATTGAGTCACAATATGACTGTCACAGCTATCAAGTCACGATATGACTGTCACAGCTATCAAGTCAGGATATGAATGTCACTGCTATCAAGTCATGATATGACTGTCACGGCTATCAAGTCATGATATGACTGTCATGGCTATTGAGTCACAATATGACTGTCACAACTATTGAGTCACAATATGACTATCACATCTATCGAGTCACAATATGACTGTCACGACTATCGAGTCACAATATGACTGCCACGAGTCACAATATGACTGTAACGGCTATCGAGTCACTATATGACTGTCACAGCTATCGAGTCAAAATATGACTGTAACGGCTATCGAGTCACTATATGATTGTCATGACTATCGAGTCATGCTATGACTGTCATGGCCAGGATATGACTGTCATGGCTATCATGATATGACTGTCACAGCTATTAAATCACAATATGACTGTCATGATATGACTGTCATGGCTATCACAATATGACTGTCATGACTATCAAGTCACAATATGAATGTCATGGCTATCGAGTCACAATCTGACTGTCACAAGTTTCGAGTCATGATATGACTGTCATGGATGTCACAATATGACTGCTACGGCTAGCATGATATGACTATCATGGCTACCGAGTCACAATATGATTGTAATGACTATCACGATAGGACTGTCATGGCTATCAAGTCACGATATCATTGTCACAGCTATCGAGTCACAATATGACTGTAGCGGCTGTCACGATATGACTGTTATGGCTATCCAGTCACAATATGACTGTCGCGGCTGTCACGATATGACTGTTATGGCTATCGAGTCACAATATGACTGCCATGGCTATCAAATCACAATATGACTGCCATGGCTATCGAATCACAATATGACTGTCACAGCTATCGAGTCACGATATGACTGTCACAGCTATCGAGTCAGGATCTGACTGTCACAGCTATTGAGTCACGATATGACTGTCACAGCTATCGAGTCACAATATGACTGTCACAGTGATAGAGTCACAATATGACTGTCACAGCTATTGAGGCATGATATGACTGTCATGGCTATCAAATCACAATGACTGTCATGGCCATCGAGTCACAATATGACTGTCACGGCAATCGAGTCACCATTTTAAGTTGGTGAATTTTTAAAACTAATCATCTCTTAGCCTACAATTGTGGACATTTCCAAGGAACACTGCAGAGAGAAAAGAATGGTTGAAAGCTTCTGTGATATCATTGTTAAGACGTGTAGACACCGTTTTAGATTACGGGTGTGCGATATTGCTCTAGACAATATCGCATTTCATACTGCATTAAAAATCACAATGTTTAGAGAAATATTAGTGGTTATGCAAATTGGTAAAATAGTGTCAATGAAAATCAGCTTAAAACAGCAGAAAACTTTGAAATTACTTTGACAGGAAGCTGGTGCTGCCTAAGGCAGCAACAGCTTCCAGTCAAAGCAATTTCAAAGTATTTAACATGTCACAAATCTTTGGCAATTTTCCGATTTCATAAGTTTGGCATCGGAAGAAATTGTGATCTTGTGTCGAATCGTGAAATATCGAAATATCGAAAAATCGTACACCTCTAATTACCATACTTTGGAATCACCTCATTTTTTTTAATCGATTGTCTGGGATGGGCCAAAATCTTTTTATAAAAGCACAATTTCTTCAGCCAGCTCATGTATTCTTCAGCGCCGGACATCCCACCTACTTTACCTAGTAACAATTTCCAGAACCTTAAAAATTTGAGAACAATTATTGGATGCTCTACTTATACTCCTCGCCTGGGCTGAATGAAACATAGCAAAGAATACCTTTAGAATATCCTGTGACTATAACGAGACATTCCCTCTGGACCACCCTGTGACAGTAATGAGACTTTCTACCTGAAATAAGCTGTGGCTATAATGTGACCTTCCATCTGGACTACGCTGTGCTTGTATTGAGACCTTCCCTCTGGACCACCCCGTGCCTGTAATGAAACCCTCACTCTAAAACACCCTGTATGTCACATTCACCTTGGAGCATCCTATGTCTGTAAAGACACCTTCACTCTGTAACCCTCTGTGCCTGTAATGACACTGTCACTCTGGAGCACCCTGTGCCTGCAATGACACTTTAACTCTGGATCACCCTGTGCCTGTAATGACACCATCACTCTGGATCACCCTGTGCCTGTGAGGACACCATCACTCCGGAACCCTGTGCCTGTAATGACACCATCACTCCGGAACCCTGTGCCTGTAATGACACCATCACTCTGGAACACCCTATGCCTGAAATGACACAGTCACTCTGGAACCCTCTGTGCCTGTAATGACACCATCACTCTGGAACCCTCTGTGCCTGTAATGACACCATCACTCTGGAACCCTGTGCCTGTAATGACACCATCACTATGGAAACCCCGGTGGCTGCAATGACACCTTCACTCTGGAACCCTCTGTGACTGTAATGACACCAAAACTATGGAGCACCCTGTGCCTGCAATGACACCATCACTCTGGAGCACCCTATACTTGTAATGACACCTTCACTCTGGAACCCTCTGTGCCTGTAATGACACCATCACTCTGGAGCACCCTGTTCCTGTAATGACACCATCACTCTGGAGCACCTTGTGCCTGTAATGACACCATCACTCTGGAGCAATCTGTGCTTGTAATGACACTGTCACTCTGGAGCACCCTGTTCCTGTAATGACACCTTGACTCTGGAACCATCTGTGCCTGTAATGACACCATCACTCTGGAGCACCTTGTGCCTGTAATGACACCATCACTCTGGAGCACCCTGTTCCTGTAATGACACCATCACTCTGGAGCACCCTGTTCCTGTAATGACACCTTGACTCTGGAACCACCTGTGCCTGTAATGACACCATCACTCTGGAGCACCCTGTGCCTGTAATGACACATCACGCTAGAGCACCCTGTGCCTGTAATGTCACTGTCACTCTAGAGCACCTGTGCCTGTAATGACACCTTGACTCTGGAGCACCCTGTGCCTGTAATGATACCCTCACTCTGGAACCCTCTGTGCCTGTAATGACACCATCACTCTGGAACACCCTGTGCCTGTAATGCCACTGTCACTCTGGAGCATGCTGTGCCTGTAATGACACTGTCACTCTGGAACCCTCTGTGCCTGTAATGACACTGCCACTCTGGAGCACCATGTGCCTGTAATGACACCATCACTCTGGAACCATCTGTGCCTGTAATGACACCATCACTCTGGAGCACTCTGTGGCTGTAATGACACCATCACTCTGGAGCACCCTGTGGCTGTAATGACACTATCACTCTGGAGCACCCTGTGGCTGTAATGACACCATCACTCTGGAGCACTCTGTGCCTGTAATGACACCATCACTCTGGAGCACCCTGTGGCTGTAATGACACCATCACTCTGGAGCACCCTGTGCCTGTAATGACACCGTCACTCTGGAACGCTCTGTGCCTGTAATGACACCATCACTCTGGAACACCCTGTGCCTGTAATGACACCTTGACTCTGGCGCACCCTGTGGCTGTAATGACACCATCACTCGGGAACCCTCTGTGCCTGTAATGACACCGTCACCCTGGAGCTGTAATGACACCGTCACGCTGGAGCATTCTGTGCCTGTAATGACACCTTGACTCTGGCGCACCCTGTGGCTGTAATGACACCATCACTCTGGAACCCTCTGTGCCTGTAATGACACCTTGACTATGGCGCACCCTGTGGCTGTAATGACACCATCACTCTGGAACACCCTGTGCCTGTAATGACACCTTGACTCTGGCGCACCCTGTGGCTGTAATGACACCATCACTCTGGAACCCTCTGTGCCTGTAATGACAACTTGACTCTGGAGCACCTGGTGCCTGTAATGACACCATCACTCTGGAACATCCTGTGCCTGTAATGATACCATCACTCTGGAGCACCCTGTGCCTGTAATGACACCATCACTATGGAGCACCTTGTGCCTGTAATGACATGTTGACTCTGGCACACCCTGTGGCTGTAATGACACCATCACTCTGGAGCACCCTGTGCCTGTAATGACACCATCACTCTGGAGCATCCTGTGCCTGTAATGACACCATCACTCTGGAGCACCCTGTGCCTGTAATGACACCTTGACTCTGGCGCACCCTGTTGCTGTAATGACACCATCACTCTGGAGCACCCTGTGCCTGTAATGACACCATCACTCTGGAGCACCCTGTGCCTGTAATGACACGTTGACTCTGGCACACCCTGTGGCTGTAATGACACCATCACTCTGGAGCACCCTGTGCCTGTAATGACACCATCACTCTGGAACGCTCTGTGCCTGTAATGACACCATCACTCTGGAGCACCCTGTGCCTGTAATGACACCTTGACTCTGGCACACCCTGTGGCTGTAATGACACCATCACTCTGGAACCCTCTGTGCCTGTAATGACACCATCACCCTGGAGCTGTAGTGACACCATCACGCTGGAGCATCCTGTGCCTGTAATGACACCTTGACTCTGGCGCACCCTGTGGCTGTAATGACACCATCACTCTGGAACACCCTGTGCCTGTAATGACACCATCACGCTGGAGCATCCTGTGCCTGTAATGACACCTTGACTATGGCGCACCCTGTGGCTGTAATGACACCTTGACTCTGGCACACCCTGCGCCTGTAATGACACCATCACTCTGGAACACCCTGTGCCTGTAATAACACCGTCACTCTGGAGCACCCTGTGGCTGTAATGACACCATCACTCTGGAGCACCCTGTGCCTGTAATGACACCATCACTCTGGAACCCTCTGTGCCTGTAATGGGAGCACCCTGTGTCTGTAATGACACCATCACTCTGGAACCCTCTGTGGCTGTAATGACAGCATCTCTCTGGAGCACCCTGTGCCTGTAATGACACCATCACTCTGGTGCACCCTGTGGCGGTAATGAAACCATCACTCTGGAACCCTCTGTGCCTGTAATGACACTGTCACGCTGGAGCACCCTGTGCCTGTAATGACACCATCATTCTGAAACACCCTGTGCCTGTAATGATACTGTCACTCTGGAACACTCTGTGCCTGTAATGACACCATCACACTGGAGCACCCTGTGCCTGTAATGACACCTTGACTCTGGAGCACCCTGTGCCTGTAATAACACCATCACTCTGGCGCACCCTGTGCCTGTAATGACACCATCACTCTGGAGCACCCTGTGCCTGTAATGACACCATCACTCTGGAACCCTGTGTGCCTGTAATGACACCATCACCCTGGAACACCCTGTTCCTGTAATGACACCGTGACTCTGGCGCACCCTATGGCTGTAATGACACCATCAGTCTGGAACCCTCTGTGCCTGTAATGACACCTTGACTCTGGCGCACCCTGTGGCTGTAATGACACCATCACTCTGGAGCACCCTGTGCGTGTAATTACACCATCACTCTGGCGAACCCTGTGCCTGTAATGACACCATCAGTCTGGAGCACCCTGTGCCTGTAATGACACCATCACTCTGGAGCACCCTGTGCCTGTAATGACACCTTGACTCTGGTGCACCCTGTTGCTGTAATGACACCATCACTCTGGAGCACTCTGTGCCTGTAATGACACCATCACTCTGGAGCACCCTGTGCCTGTAATGACACGTTGACTCTGGCACACCCTGTGGCTGTAATGACACCATCACTCTGGAGCACCCTGTGCCTGTAATGACACCATCACTCTGGAACGCTCTGTGCCTGTAATGACACCATCACTCTGGAGCACCCTGTGCCTGTAATGACACCTTGACTCTGGCGCACCCTGTGGCTGTAATGACACCATCACTCTGGAGCACCCTGTGGCTGTAATGACACCATCACTCTGGAACCCTCTGTGCCTGTAATGGGAGCACCCTGTGGCTGTAATGACACCATCACTCTGGAACCCTCTGTGCCTGTAATGACAGCATCTCCCTGGAGCACCCTGTGCCTGTAATGACACCATCACTCTGGTGCACCCTGTGGCTGTAATGACACCATCACTCTGGAACCCTCTGTGCCTGTAATGACACTGTCACACTGGAGCACACTGTGCCTGTAATGACACCTTGACTCTGGCGCACCCTGTGGCTGTAATGATACTGTCACTCTGGAACACTCTGTGCCTGTAATGACACCATCACACTGGAGCACCCTGTGCCTGTAATGACACGTTGACTCTGGCACACCCTGTGGCTGTAATGACACCATCACTCTGGAGCACCCTGTGCCTGTAATGACACCATCACTCTGGAACGCTCTGTGCCTGTAATGACACCATCACTCTGGAGCACCCTGTGCCTGTAATGACACCTTGACTCTGGCGCACCCTGTGGCTGTAATGACACCATCACTCTGGAACCCTCTGTGCCTGTAATGACACCATCACCCTGGAGCTGTAGTGACACCATCACACTGGAGCATCCTGTGCCTGTAATGACACCTTGACTCTGGCGCACCCTGTGGCTGTAATGACACCATCACTCTGGAGCACCCTGTGCCTGTAATGACACCTTGAGTCTGGCGCACCCTGTGGCTGTAATGACACCATCACTCTGGAACCCTCTGTGCCTGTAATGACACCTTGACTCTGGCACACCCTGTGCCTGTAATGACACCATCACTCTGGAACACCCTGTGCCTGTAATGACACCTTGACTCTGGAGCACCCTGTGGCTGTAATGACACCATCACTCTGGAGCACCCTGTGCCTGTAATGACACCATCACTGGAACCCTCTGTGGCTGTAATGACAGCATCTCTCTGGAGCACCCTGTGCCTGTAATGACACCATCACTCTGGAGCACCCTGTGGCTGTAATGACACCATCACTCTGGAACACCCTGTGCCTGTAATGACACCTTGACTCTGGCACACCCTGTGGCTGTAATGACACCATCACTCTGGAGCACCCTGTGCCTGTAATGACACCATCACTCTGGAGCACCTTGTGCCTGTAATGACACGTTGACTCTGGCACACCCTGTGGCTGTAATGACACCATCACCCTGGAGCACCCTGTGCCAGTAATGACAACGTCACTTTGGAATGATCTGTGCCTGTAATGACACCATCACTCTGGAGCACCCTGTGCCTGTAATGACACCTTGACTCTGCCGCACCCTGTGGCTGTAATGACACCATCACTCTGGAACCCTCTGTGGCTGTAATGACAGCATCTCTCTGGAGCACCCTGTGCCTGTAATGACACCATCACTCTGGTGCACCCTGTGGCTGTAATGAAACCATCACTCTGGAACCCTCTGTGCCTGTAATGACACTGTCACGCTGGAGCACCCTGTGCCTGTAATGACACCATCATTCTGAAACACCCTGTGCCTGTAATGATACTGTCACTCTGGAACACTCTGTGCCTGTAATGACACCATCACACTGGAGCACCCTGTGCCTGTAATGACACCTTGACTCTGGAGCACCCTGTGCCTGTAATAACACCATCACTCTGGTGCACCCTGTGGCTGTAATGACACCATCACTCTGGAGCACCCTGTGCGTGTAATTACACCATCACTCTGGCGAACCCTGTGCCTGTAATGACACCATCAGTCTGGAGCACCCTGTGCCTGTAATGACACCATCACTCTGCAGCACCCTGTGCCTGTAATGACACCTTGACTCTGGTGCACCCTGTGGCTGTAATGACACCATCACTCTGGAGCACCCTGTGGCTGTAATGACACCTTGACTCTGGCGCACCCTGTGGCTGTAATGACACCATCACTCTGGAGCACCCTGTGCCTGTAATGACACCATCACTCTGGAGCACCCTGCGCCTGTAATGATACCATCACTCTGGAGCACCTTGTGCCTGTAATGACACGTTGACTCTGGCGCACCCTGTGGCTGTAATGACACCATCACTCTGGAGCACCCTGGGCCTGTAATGACACCATCACTCTGGAGCACCCTGTGCCTGTAATGACACCATCACTCTGGAGCACCCTGTGCCTGTAATGACACCATCACTCTGGAACCCTGTGTGCCTGTAATGACACCGTCACCCTGGAACACCCTGTTCCTGTAATGACACCGTGACTCTGGCGCACCCTATGGCTGTAATGACACCATCACTCTAGAACCCTCTGTGCCTGTAATGACACCTTGACTCTGGCGCACCATGTGGCTGTAATGACACCATCACTCTGGAGCACCCTGTGGCTGTAATGACACCTTGACTCTGGCGCACCCTGTGGCTGTAATGACACCATCACTCTGGAACCCTCTGTGCCTGTAATGACACCTCGACTCTGGTGCACCATGTGGCTGTAATGACACCATCACTCTGAAGCACCCTGTGCCTGTAATGACACCATCACTCTGGAGCACCCTGTGCCTGTAATGACACCATCACTCTGGAGCACCCCGTGCCTGTAATGACACCTTGACTCTGGCACACCCTGTGGCTGTAATGACACCATCACTCTGGAACGCTCTGTGCCTGTAATGACACCATCACTCTGGAGCACCCTGTGCCTGTAATGACACCTTGACTCTGGCGCACCCTGTGCCTGTAATGACACCATCACTCTGGAACGCTCTGTGCCTGTAATGACACCATCACTCTGGAGCACCCTGTACCGGTAATGACACCTTGACTCTGGCACACCCTGTGGCTGTAATGACACCATCACTCTGGAGCACCCTGTGCCTGTAATGACACCATCACTCTGAAGCACCCTGTGCCTGTAATGACACGTTGAATCTGGCAAACCCTGTGGCTGTAATGACACCATCACTCTGGAGCACCCTGTGCCTGTAATGACACATTGACTCTGGCGCACCCTGTGGCTGTAATGACACCATCACTCTGGAACCCTCTGTGCCTGTAATGACACATCACCCTGGAGCTGTAATGACACCATCACTCTGGAGCACCCTGTGCCTGTAATGACACCTTGACTCTGGCGCACCCTGTGGCTGTAATGACACCATCACTTTGGAACCCTCTGTGCCTGTAATGACACCTTGACTCTGGTGCACCCTGTGGCTGTAATGACACCATCACTCTGGAACCCTCTGTGCCTGTAATGACACCCTGACTCTGGCACACCCTGTGGCTGTAATGACACCTTGACTCTGGCGCACCTTGTGGCTGTAATGACACCATCACTCTGGAACCCTCTGTGCCTGTAATGACACCATCACCCTGGAGCACCCTGTGCCTGTAATGACACCTTGACTCTGGGGCACCCTGTGGCTGTAATGACACCATCACTCTGGAACCCTCTGTGCCTGTAATGACACCTTGACTCTGGCGCACCCTGTGGCTGTAATGACACCATCACTCTGGAACCCTCTGTGCCTGTAATGATACCTTGACTCTGGAACCCTCTGTTCCTGTAATGACACCGTCACCCTGGAGCACCCTGTGGCTGTAATGACACCATCACTCTGGAGCAAGCATCCTGTGGCTGTAATGACACCATCACTCTGGAGCACCCTGTGCCTGTAATGACACCATCAGTCTGGAGCACCCTGTGCCTGTAATGACACCATCAGTCTGGAGCACCCTGTGCCTGTAATGACACTGCCAACCTGGAACCCTCTGTGCCTGTAATTCCTTTCCTTTGGAACACTCTATGCCAGCTCCCAGTATGGCAAATTCCAAGGCTCTCTGTGCTGGTGTGTCTTCTGACTATTAGCACAAGGTCAAACAGTGACCATCTTCGTTGGGTGACCTTTACGGACAGTGGCAATGTATTACATATCTTGTATAGTGATTTGTTGGGAATTATGCTCTCCGGCCATCAGTATCCAGTGATGGTGCGTAGGTGTTTGCGGTGGGAGGCATCAAGATTGTCTAGAGCTACCTTTGGAGCTGTCCAGCTGTTACAGCCAAACAGTATCAAGGATATGCAGGCTGCGCTGTACACACATAGTCTTTTTTGTCAAGGAATCTTTGATCTATGGATCCAAAGCTTCCAGAAGGACTGGAAAGCTATGTTTCCCATAATGCAGCAGGCTGCAATGTGAGAGGTACTGCAGAGAAGTGACCCCAGGATTTTGCTTTTTCTCTATGGTTCCATAAAGATCTATATAGCTAAAGATAATAAAGCTAATTTTCCTAAAGCCGAGTTTCCGTGACAAGATTTACTATACAATTTCTTGTACAACCCATGTGCATTTTTATGGTCTATGTTGTAAACCAATAATACTGTAAATCTGATCATGGAAACTAATAGCTTAAGGCAGCAGCACCAGCTCCATACATGATCGCTTTGAAATTGAGATACTGTATTCAGATTTCAGGCAGGAAACTGGGCAGCTTTAAGATATGTCATCAGAATGGCCTTAAAATGGATTATATCAATGCATCGGTAGTGTCCGATAACAGTCCCTTAAATGACTACAAGATTTCTGCCCCCGGGAGAAACATAAAACTACACATATTTCTGGCTGTCACCCTAAGGCTAGGAATAATTCTCATGGTTTAGGATTATGTTTGAATTGGTCAGCTGGTAACTATAGTAATTTGCACTACCTCAGATGAATATTATAGGTCATATTATGACAATGGAATGGTAAGAGAGATGTTGCTGTCTCTCTGTAAAATGAGTATACCAGTATTCATTTCATTAGCTGCTATATGTCATTAACCTTTTCATGAATACATTTTTTCAAGAAAATCTAAATATTTGCTTATTAAGTGGTCATTTGCAGGTCAAGAAGACTATTTCTGTAGCTTTACCACTGGGATTCCTGGCCTGGTCACTGAGACAGCCATTACAGGGGTAAATTAGAAAAGTCTTCTCTTGGCCTACAAATGGTCAATCCTCAAAACCGCTTGAGGCCAGTTTTGGTCGGCTTCAGCATGAAAAGGTTAATGGTCAAGGCAGTGGGTAAAACTGAATTCTACAGTGGTTTTGTGAAATGTCCATTTACAAACCAAGACTATTTTTGAAAAATTACCACAGGAATGACTGGATCAATAATTGAGCTAGTCATTCCAGTGGTAGACTTTCAAAATAGCCTCCTCTTTGTCAGTGGAAAATGGATATTTTCTAGAAAATTAAATTTTCTTTTTACTAAATTTCGCTATTAATCTGTAACAACGCTTGAGATGCAAGGCAGTGTGAGGATCTGTCGGAAGACCCACCTGCGGTGGGAAGATGATGCGGAGAGCTGGTCAGAATATCTGCCTGCAGTGACAAGTGGTGTGGAGAGATGGTCAGAAGATTCGCCTGCAGTGGAAGGTGACGTGCAAACCTAGTTGGAAGACCTGCCTGCAGTGGAAGGTGATGTGGAGATCTGGTCAGAATATCTGCCTGCAGTGACAGGTGGTGTGGAGAGATGGTCGGAAGATCCGCCTGCAGTGGAAGGTGATGTGGAGATCTGGTCGGAGCTGCCTGAGGTGGCAGGTGATGTGGAGAGCTGGTGGAAAGATTCTTCTGCAATGGCAGGTGATGTGGAGCTGGTCAGAAGATTCACCTGCGGAGGCGATGTGGAGAGCTGGTGGGAAGATCTGCCTGCAGTGGCAGGTGATGTGGAGAGCTGGTCGGAAGATCCACCTGCAGTGGAAGGTGATGTGGAGAGCTTTTTGGAATATCGCGGCTTAAAGAACTATCATCTCCTGGGGCTGGGTTCACACATGTGCATTACGCCCTACCACATTATGAGGATAGCAGACCAATAAGAAATGCTGCATTTGACATTTACACCATATTTAAGTACCATAGCTAATGTAAGTACCGTTTGTGAACCTGGCCATAGAAGTCATTTATTACTAAACCTGTTATGACTATGTCAGAAAAATAAGACCTAATTTGTTAATAGAAATACATAGATATTCTTAAATTCCACGATTCATCTACCGCTATATTGTTAGGGTTCCATCTACTAGGGCCACTTTCACTACATCCACCATCGACTAGTATAAATAGTAGTGTCATAATCTCACATTCTGCGACCAACTGAGACTGATAAGTAAAGCTTTATGGTTGATTTTGCTACTTTTTGTTATAAAACAAGGTGGCTGACAAAAAAAATCAACTACTGTTTTTATTCGAGGAAAGGACGCTAGCATGTATTGGACACAGGCTAAATTTTTTGCCCAAATCCTCCCCAAAAATCCTTATACTCATAGAAAGGACGCATAGAGAAATTGAAATCCATTCTCTAAAATGGTTAAAACTCATAGAACCTAACACAAAAATTGAACGCAATTTCCATATGCATGCTTACCACCATACCACTATGTTTAATGTACGCCTCAAAAATATCATCGTTGAAGTGAAATTATTAATGGGACTGCCTAAATATCGCATATCTTCAATAAAGATCGTTTATTACATTAAAATCAATGCTACTTTTGACATAAAATGTCGCCTTGAAAATATAGAAATCATGTGATATTAGGAATGCGGTCAGATCAGCAGTTGTGTTTACTAGAATTCTTCTAATATCTTCCATTCTCTAGTTTCATTGGCTTGTATGGGAGAATTTATCCAATCAGAACAGAGAAATAATATTTCTCTTCAGTAAAAATTAATAATTGAACAGGGTTTACTCTCGTATTGCGCATTAATTTTGTAATGCCGCCCAACATTAAATGATCCAAAATGGAATCAGAATTAAAATGAGATAAAGTGCTTCTTACGTTGGTGAGCCGCTGACTCTTTTGCGATTGGAGGCGCCGTGTTCTCGCGAGATCTTATACGTTAACGGGAGTTTGTTATCAAACGGGAATGGATCAGACCTAAAGTACAATACTTTGTTCCTATCGCGCAATGATAATATATCGTATTCAGAGTTTCGAGTCCAGAATATTGTATCTGAGTACTCGCTCTAATTAAAAACAATCTTTTGCATTTGGAGGCGAATCACGTGATTTATATCTTTTCTGGATGCCATTTTATGTCAAATTCAGGATTAATTTTGACGTAATAAATGATATTTATTAATGGATACGTAATATTTAGGCGCTCCAATTTAATAATTTCACTTCCGCGATGATGTTTTGAGGTATAAATTAAACATAGTCATAAGGCAGCGAGAATTTGTACCGTTGAATTTCTGTGGTATCATTAATTTTTATTACGAAAGTTGACAAAAACAATGTGCTCAAAGACTGTACTCGATTATAGGATGCACCCCTTTCCTAGAAAATGTAATACTACAAAAAAACTGCGTCCTTTAGTCAAATTTTAACGGTAATCATTATTTTTATTAGAACTTGAAGTTGATTACCATTATCAAGATGGTCAGTGACCATGTAGGATTTTGTGCTCTATCTTCTGTATCGAAATTAGTCCAATATACCTCTGTGAAAAACCAATTCACATTCCCCAATTTACTCACATCAGAGGTAATATCTGAAAGTATATGTTGATAAATACATAAGTTGCATTTTCATCACTCTGAGTGGCAGCCATCTTGGATTTCAATGTCAAGGAGACCGATAATCACAAAACTGTGAAAATTGATTCTTTACCCTCAAATTAGTGAAAAAGATGTGATTTTGCACTTTCCAGAATGTTTGGTTAAAAGGTTGAATTGGTAATTGGCCGCCGGTGGCCATTTTGTATTTCTCGCACTACCGCATATGGCCTAGATTTTCCAGACCGGCATAGAAGCTTATGTTTTAACAAACACCATAAAGCACCAAAATTAACAATAAAACTTTATTTGCCAGATGCTGGTCACAGAATGTGAGATTATGACCATACACCTCACATATTACCCAAATACTGGTGCCCGGGGGGGGGGGGGGGGGGGGGGAGGGGGGACCCACTCCAATGGCTCTTTTGGCACCCCTTCCCCACTCGGCACCCGCGGGCAACTGCCCCTATCCCGCTGACCCCATCACTATGTCACTGTATTGAAGAAGTAAGAATGATAAACACATCAATATTTTAACCCTTTAATACTCATATCATCCACACCAGCTTCTGTAGCGGTCTTATTAAGAAATGTCCATTTGCAGACCAAGAGAGGACTATTTTTGAATATTTACCACTGGAATGATTGGCTCGATAAGTATTTTTTTTAACAAATCCGAGCGCAAAGAGTTACCATTAAGTCTATTTATTCACAGACAAACAAAAGCCATATACTATTTGTTCATCAACATAAATCTATATCTAGCTTCTTGCTGGATTGCATAGACTACATAACTGCTCACATGCAATTGCATAGAGGAGCTTCTGCTGATGTAACTAATTCATGGATTATGAAATGACTTGCGAACAAATTAATTAAGATACTAAACTATTTTGGTTCTCAATTAATGAGGCAAATTGATAAAGTATGAAATGACTAGGGAGCAACCATAGCAAAGTGATGAGCTCTGAAACAACCTGTAAGCACGTTGATAAGGTATGTAGTGACTTTAGAGCACGTTGACAAGGTATGGAGTGACTTTAGAGCTAATTGATAAGGTATGGGATGACTTTAGAGCACATTGATAAGGTATGGGATGACTTTAGAGCACATTGATAAGGTATGGGATGACTTTAGAGCACATTGATAAGGTATGGGATGACTTTAGAGCACATTGATAAGGTATAGGATGACTTTAGAGCTAATTGATAAGGTATGGAATGACTTTAGAGCACATTGATAAGGTATGGGATGACTTTAGAGCACATTGATAAGGTATGGGATGACTTTAGAGCACATTGATAAGGTATGGGATGGCTTTAGAGCTAATTGATAAGGTATGGAGTGATTTTAGAGCTAATTGATAAGGTATGGGATGACTTTAGAGCACATTGATAAGGTATGGAATGACTTTAGAGCACATTGATAAGGTATGGAATGACTTTAGAGCATATTGATAAGGTATGGGATGACTTTAGAGCACATTGATAAGGTATGGGATGACTTTAGAGCACATTGATAAGGTATGGAATGACTTTAGAGCACATTGATAAGGTATGGGATGACTTTAGAGCTAATTGATAAGGTATGGAATGACTTTAGAGCACATTGATAAGGTATGGAATGACTTTAGAGCATACTGATAAGGTATGGAGTGACTTTAGAGCACATTGATAAGGTATGGGATGACTTTAGAGCACATTGATAAGGTATGGGATGACTTTAGAGCTAATTGATAAGGTATGGAGTGACTTTAGAGCTAATTGATAAGGTATGGAATGACTTTAGAGCACATTGATAAGGTATGGGATGACTTTAGAGCACATTGATAAGGTATGGGATGACTTTAGAGCTAATTGATAAGGTATGGAATGACTTTAGAGCACATTGATAAGGTGTGGAATGACTTTAGAGCATATTGATAAGGTATGGAATGACTTTAGAGCATATTGATAAGGTATGGGATGACTTTAGAGCATATTGATAAGGTATGGGATGATTTTAGAGCTAATCGATAAGGTATGGAGTGACTTTAGAGCTAATTGATAAGGTATGGAGTGACTTTAGGGCATATTGATAAGGTATGGAATGAATTTAGAACTAATTGATAAGGTATGGAATGACTTTAGAGCTAATTGATAAGGTATGGAGTGACTTTAGAGCTAATTGATAAGGTATGGAGTGACTTTAGAGCTAATTGATAAGGTATGGGATGACTTTAGAGCTAATTGATAAGGTATGGGATGACTTTAGAGCACATTGATAAGGTATAGGATGACTTTAGAGCTAATTGATAAGGTATGGAATGACTTTAGAGCACATTGATAAGGTATGGGATGACTTTAGAGCTAATTGATAAGGTATGGAATGACTTTAGAGCACATTGATAAGGTATGGAATGACTTTAGAGCATATTGATAAGGTATGGAATGACTTTAGAGCATATTGATAAGGTATGGGATGACTTTAGAGCATATTGATAAGGTATGGGATGATTTTAGAGCTAATCGATAAGGTATGGAGTGACTTTAGAGCTAATTGATAAGGTATGGAGTGACTTTAGAGCATATTGATAAGGTATGGAATGACTTTAGAACTAATTGATAAGGTATGGAATGACTTTAGAGCTAATTGATAAGGTATGGAGTGACTTTAGAGCTAATTGATAAGGTATGGAGTGACTTTAGAGCTAATTGATAAGGTATGGGATGACTTTAGAGCTAATTGATAAGGTATGGGATGACTTTAGAGCACATTGATAAGGTATAGGATGACTTTAGAGCTAATTGATAAGGTATGGAATGACTTTAGAGCACATTGATAAGGTATGGGATGACTTTAGAGCACATTGAAAAGGTATGGGATGACTTTAGAGCACATTGATAAGGTATGGGATGACTTTAGAGCTAATTGATAAGGTATGGAGTGATTTTAGAGCTAATTGATAAGGTATGGGATGACTTTAGAGCACATTGATAAGGTATGGAATGACTTTAGAGCATATTGATAAGGTATGGGATGACATGTAAGCACATTGATCAGATACGGAATGACTTTGGAACAACTTGTTAAGGTACAGAATGACTTTGGAGCAACTTGAAAACGATACGGAATGACTTTGGAGCAACTTGAGAAGGTACAGAATGACTTTGGAGAAAAGTGGTAAGATACAAAATGGCTTTGGAGCAAATTGATATGGCGCAAAACAATTTGGGAGAAAGTTAATATGGTATGGAGACTTGTGGCAAATTGATAAGATACAAAATCACGTGGGAGATATTGATAATATACGAAATGACTTGGGAGCAAATTGATATGCTATGAAATGACTTGGGAATAAATTGATATGGGATGGAATGACTTGGGAGTAAATTGATATGGTATGGAATGACTTGGGAGTAAATTGATATGGTATGGAATGACTTGGGAGCAAATTGATATGGTATGGAATGACTTGGGAGTAAATTGATATGGTATGGAATGACTTGGGAGCAAATTGATGATACAAAATAACTTGGGAGAAAATTGATATGCTATAATCCGTAACGCAGATACCGCCATCTTTGTTTACTGCGTATCGCGCGCATTGCACTATGGGACTGTTTGGGGGCAGTCGATCGTGCGGGCATAAACAAATGCACGTGAATGTATGGTTTTATGCTCATATCAGCCAAAAATGACTTCTGCAGTGATCTTGAGAAATGTCTATTTGCAGACCAAGGGAAGAATATTTTT
Source organism: Chaetoderma sp. LZ-2023a (assembly GCA_034401795.1). Classification (NCBI taxonomy): domain Eukaryota; kingdom Metazoa; phylum Mollusca; class Caudofoveata; order Chaetodermatida; family Chaetodermatidae; genus Chaetoderma; species Chaetoderma sp. LZ-2023a. The sequence goes on from CM067374.1 coordinate 17,541,759, forward strand.
GGAAATTTACCATTGGAATGACTGGCTCGATAACCGAGCAAGTCATTTAAGTGGTAAATTTTCAAAAATGGTCTTGTTTTGGTCTGCAAATGGACCTTTTATTTGAGAATTTGAGGGTTAAAGGGTTAAACAGAATTGGCCTTCTCCGAAAATCTCCCTTGCCCCACCAATGCAGCTTATGGCCCCGGGCTGGATTCATGAAACATACTTAAGCATAGGAACATGCATAATGATTAAGTGTAACTAACAAATGCAACATTGTGATTGGCCAATAGCTGATTGTCTACTAACCACAAGGTATACGTTAGGTATGCTTCGCGAATATGTAACACCCCCACCTACCCACCCATTCATGGACACTACATATATATTATTTACAAAACAGACACCTACACATCACAGTAGGGCTGCACGGTTTGGCTTACAGCCATATCGGTTTCGATATGACTTTTCATATCGGTTTTAACCGAATATCGGTTTTATGGACATGAAACAAAAAATTTAAATGATAAAAATTAGCACAAAAACAGAACGTATTTTCACGCCCTGATACATTCGTAACGTTTTACGCCTTTAAAGCTTAATATACCTTATAATATCCATCATCGCGGGAGTGAAATTATTAATTAGACCGCCTAAATATTACGCACAGTTAAATAAACATCGTTTATTTTGTCAAAATTAATCATAAATCAGCAAAACAGGTTGCGAAGACGTAAATCACGCAATTGTAATTAACTATGATGTAATTATCTCCCTTTCTTCTTTCATTTCCAATTCGGCCCGAGGACGAAATCATGCCTTGAAGAAAATATTAACTGTAATATTACGATCGCGAATTTCATAAGTTAATATGATATTGTGTATAGAAGATAACGTTTTAAAAATGGTTTGAGTAATAATTTTGTTTAAAATTATATCCTAATCAGCAAAATGTATTCAGCATTATATTTATTGCCGAGATTATGATGTATTCGGGCGATTTAGTGTTGGGACGACTTTGCATTATGTTAATTAGCCGGTGAAGTAAATAAAATGGATGCCGTTGTTTAGAAATGTTTTCCCCCGATACAAATTTTAATGACAAATTCCCACATTAGTATTGTGTTTTATATTGCAAATTTATCTGAGACTACCAGAGAAAAGACAAGTGGATATTTATTTAATTAATTCGCTGCTTGATTTCTCTCGGCGTACAGCGAGTTACATGGAGTTACACAATATGCGCAATTGGGGCCACGTTCAATTATTAGTTGCCCCGAACATAGCTTAATGGAAAGTATGGGCATTATTATTCATTACGATTTTCATGCTCGTTAGTATCTTTTATTTTTAACATTCCTGTTATACGAAAAACCGAAGATATGTTCATATTCGGTTTTTCGATATTTATTTTTTATAATCGGTTATGAAACCGTCAGTGCAGGATATCGGTTTTAAATATGGTATCGGTATATCGCGCAGCCCTACATCACAGGATTATAGTATGACCCATCAGAACAGTCATTCCTGAAAGCTTGATTATTCTACATCCCACCCCCACCCTCCCACCCCCACTAGCAACAACACCCCACCCAAACACACATTATTATTTGTTAACTATCTATGGCAATATATGAATAAATAATTGTCGAATTTTCGTCATTCGTGGCTCAAGTTTTCCTAAGACATCCTCTAGCTATTTGATGTTTAAAAATCAATCATTTTAGGTGATTTAAGATCGTTTTTAAAATAATTAATTTGAAATTGGCTGGAGAACGCTCCCCCTGTATAATCAACACACCTCATTGACGAATCAGGCAATAATAAACAATTTTCTGAAGTAATTTATTTGAATTGTGCTGGAGAACGCCCCCCCCCCCCCTATATAATCAATGCAATTCATTGAAAAATCAGGCAATAATACACGTGTTTGATAGCGCTGTCGTGCGTTTACTGTTCATCAATCTCTCCCCTAAATTTGCTTAAATGTCCAATTTTCCCCCCCAAATATTCCAAGCCCCTTTTTTCTGCTTAGGACCCCAAAAGAACACCTTTTCACGGCGCTTATGCTTTTAAGATTGTAGGCTAATCCTGTCCTATATACTGTTCGTCAATATATTTAGGAAATCTGCTTTACTCGCCATTTCGAAAAAAGCTGCATAATTAAAATATAGTTTTTAATAATTTAATTTAAAATAAATAATGCATTTAAGATGCTTGTTTTGTGAAGCAAACTCAACAATTATATATTTTTGTAAAAAGCTTGTAAGATGCTATGTTGTCCTGATGCTAACGGTTAGTGTCCGTTGAGTCTGGATGCCGATGCACTGTTTGCGCGCTCCTTTTATAGTAATCTTGTACCCGGTTGTACCCGATTGTACCCGATCCTATGTGTATGTACCCGATTTGGTAGATACATCCCATTGTTGTTGTCGTATTTGTACCCGACTTGATGTGTAGTTGTACCCGATTTGGTAATAATCTGTGTTCTTTATGTACCCGAGTTTTGGTGTACCCGAGTGTTTGTTTTGATTGTGTATTGTTGTACCCGAGTGTGCGTGTACCCGAATGTACCCGGTTTGTGAGTAAATTCGTACCCGAAATGTATAGTTTTATACATTGGGTTTACGGGATAGATATTTAGTAAAAGGTTATAGCGGCATTGGTCCATTTGTTGGTGGGCCTTTCCATATTTGATCCAGACTTCTGGCGTTTCGTACCCATGTTGGGGTTATACTCATCAGAGGAAATGTGTAGACACGTTGTCACAGTAGTTTTCACTGGGATGTGTATATTCGAAAATCATTGTATAGTAGTTAGGATGATAAGGTTTTTATCATGCTATAGTTATAGAAGAATGTTGCTTCTGAACTGTATGATTACTACTAATGTTATGAAGTTAAAATCGTTAGATAGTTTGTAATGTTGGGGACGTCAGTGTGACGTTATGCAGGTGTGACGTAATGTGATTACATCATAGGCATCTCCAAGGGGGGAGCGTGGTGACAGGTAACTAATTATTGTATTTATTGTACTACTTTCAGGTAGAGATTGTCACCAATCAGCGTGATTAATTCCAATTGGGCCCATGCTATGTAGCTGGTGGATCCAGAATTTCTCGCGTTCCTTACGGATAGACGTTGCTTCCGTGGATTCAGGATCGCGATGGAACACCTCAATGATTCTGTAGTTGACTGAAGAGATGTTATGATTGGGGAGATTAAAGTGAATGGCTACTGGTGTGTCTTTTTTGTTTCTAATGTCCCTAAGATGTTCTTTAATACGTATCGGAAATTCTCGTTTAGTTTCACCAATGTATTGTTTAGAACATGTATTACACGTTATTAAATAAACCACATTCATTGTGTTACAGAATGTTTTTGTTTTAGTATGATAGTTGAGCCCAGTGTGTGAGCATTTGAATGTGCGTTTTTTGTCCATTTGTTGACAAAATGCACAATTGTGTTTGTTGCATGGAATGACAGGGTTGGTGATGTTTCTGCCTTGAATGCCAAAAGTTTTTTGCATCCATAAATTTGGCCGTTATTAGTGTGTCTTTGAAGGAGGGATTCCTTCTGTGACCAAATAATGGCGGTTCCTGGAATGTTGCCCTACATTTGGGGCTGCTCTGTAGTTGGTCCCAGTGGCGTAAGATAACATTTTAAGCTAGTTTGCTATGTGGGTGGAAATCCATAATGCATGGGATGCGAGTTGAAATTTGTTTTTGTGTGTTGGGTGAGAGTAGATTTTTCCTTGTTTTTCAAGGGTTCTGTTGAGACAGTTTTCCAAGTCTTTTTCTGGGTAACCGCGTATGACATAATAGTGTATTACGTCATGCGCATGTTTGAGAAAGTCTTTATCTCTGCTGCAAAATCTCTTGATTCTTAGTAATTGGCCAAAAGGGTTGGCCTTTTTAGTGGAATGTCGGAACCCACTTTGTCAATCACAGCATTGTTCATCATGTCTACAATCGTTTCTGTAGATTCAATTGATATAGCAGAAGTTGCTGCAGTCGGTGTATCCATCTTGAAAGTCTTGTGGATGAAATCACACTTTTCTCAAGCAAAAATTTGATATTTTTGTAAAAAGCTTGTAAGATGCTATGTTGTCCTCAAGGACAACATAGCATCTTACAAGCTTTTTACAAAAATATCAAATTTTTGCTTGAGAAAAGCGTGATTTCATCCACAAGACTTTCAAGATGGATACACCGACTGCAGCAACTTCTGCTATATCAATTGAATCTACAGAATAGCTGATTGTCTACTTTACACAAGGTATACGTTAGGTATGCTTCGCGAATATGTAACACCCCCACCTACCCACCCATTCATGGACACTACATATATATTATTTACAAAACAGACACCTACACATCACAGGATTATAGTATGACCCATCAGAACAGTCATTCCTGAAAGCTTGATTATTCTACAACCCACCCCCACCCTCCCACCCCCACTAGCAACAACACCCCACCCAAACACACATTATTATTTGTTAACTATCTATGGCAATATATGAATAAATAATTGTTGAATTTTCGTCATTCGTCGCTCAAGTTTTCCTAAGACATCCTCTAGCTATTTGATGTTTAAAAATCAATCATTTTAGGTGATATAAGATCGTTTTTAAAATAATAAATTTGAAATTGGCTGGAGAACGCTCCCCCTGTATAATCAACACACCTCATTGACGAATCAGGCAATAATACACAATTTTCTGAAGTAATTTATTTGAATTGTGCTGGAGAACCCCCCCCCCCATATAATCAATGCAATTCATTGAAAAATCAGGCAATAATACACGTGTTTGATAGCGCTGTCGTGCGCTTACTGTTCATCAATCTCTCCCCTAAATTTGCTTAAATGTCCAATTTTTCCCCAAAAATATTCCAAGCCCATTTTTTCTGCTTAGGACCCCAAAAGAACACCTTTTCACGGCGCTTATGCTTTTAAGATTGTAGGCTAATCCTGTCCTATATACTGTTCGTCAATCTATTTAGGAAATCTGCTTTACTCGCCATTTCGAAAAAAGCTGCATAATTAAAATATAGTTTTTAATAATTTAATTTAAAATAAATAATGCATTTAAAATCTGGCAATAATGTCAGCGCTGAAAGATCGTCGGCGGCTAATACTGTTCGTCAGTCTCTCCCCGGAATGCGTATTTAGCGTTCATTTTCAGTTTATTTGTATCTAATATATGAGTAGGGTACGTGTATATTTTAGTTAAGTATCTCAATATAATTGTATTCGCTTTAAAATACGTGTCGTGGAATCTCTCCCCTATTCATTCATAGGGGGGAAGAAAGACGATATGGCCATTACTACAAGCGACATTACTGGCCGACATCATTTTAATACCCACTGCCCCCAAACGCTCCCACAATGCAATGCGCTTCGAAAGTTCGCACGAGTCACGTGGATAAAATCGGTCATCCGCGAAACGGGTTATGGAATGACTTGGGAGTAAATTGATATGGTATGGAATGACTTGGGAGTAAATTAATATGGGATGGAATGACTTGGGAGCAAATCGATGATACGAAATAACTTGGGAGCAAATTGATATGATATGGAATGACTTGGGAGTAAATTGATATGGTATGGAATGACTTGGGAGTAAATTGATATGGTATGGAATGACTTGGGAGTAAATTAATATGGTATGGAATGACTTGGGAGCAAATTGATATGGGTTGGAATGACTTGGGAGTAAATTGATATGGGATGGAATGACTTGGGAGTAAATTGATATGGTATGGAATGATTTGGGAGTAAATTGATATGGTATGGAATGATTTGGGAGCAAATTGATAAGATACAAAATGAATGGGATGGGCAAATTGATAAGATACGAAATAACTTGGGAGCAAATTGATATGTGATGGAATGACATGGGAGTAAATTGATATGTGATGGAATGATGTGGGAGTAAATTGATATGGTATGGAATGACTTGGGAGTAAATTGATATGGTATGGAATGATTTGAGAGCAAATTGATAAGGTATGGAATGAATTGGGAGTAAATTGATATGCATGGAATGACTTGGGAGTAAATTGATAAGCATGGAATGACTTGGGAGTAAATTGATATGCTATGGAATGACTTGGGAGTAAATTGATATGTATGGAATGACTTGGGAGCATTATTGTTATGGCACAGAATGACATGAGAGCAAATTGCAAAGGTACGAAACGACTTGTGTGCGAATGAGCTACGAACCGACTAGGTACGAACTGACTTTGGGAAAATTGATTAGGTACGACCTAACTTACATGTAGGATAAAATTGATGAAGAACGAAATGATCTGGGAGCAAATTTATGTGTACGAAATGACTTGTAAGCAAATTTATAAGATATGAAATGACTTGTGTGAATTCATAATGTTGAACCATAAACTACGTAAGCGAGGAGTCAAACTCGGCTCTCTGAAATTGGATCCTAAAACGATTTTGTATATTTTCCGATAACTGAAGTTCTACTTGCAGCATATTATGGAACTTCACATGCATATTGACTAAGGATACATGTGAGAATAAGCTTCTTTTCCTGGTCAGTCAATCTGTCTGTTCATGCACCTCATGGCCACCCTTTCATCTTTTTCTTCAATAATTTGTTCTATTTGGAACATAATAATGAAACTTCACAGGTATATTGATCATAGGGCTTGGGAAAAAATCTCTTAATTTTGGAGTTTATCTGTCAAAGCAGTTGTCCATCCATTCACCCCTTCAACTTAGAAGTCTGTTCTGCTTGCCAGACATGAGTAAATCTTTGAACATGGAACAGAATGATAGATGGGCAAGTAGATGGATGGATCAAGAACAAACAACTGAGGCTTCTTTCAAGCACTTTAATTCTTATTAATTAATATGCTTTGAGTTGAATTTAGGTTATCAAAGAAAAAACAAAATTTTCTAAGATTTATACAGGACTAGCAAGTATGGACTGTGGAACAAAATTGGGTTCTTATCCAAAGCTACATACTACACATGTCTCTAAAGTTAATTAACACGCCGTCAGTAGAACGACAGTTATCGAAGAAAACTGAAATTTTTACAGATTATAAAATGTCCAGCAAGATGAACAGACAGACCAACAGATGAATGAACTGACTTCCAAACTCAGATGTTTCTCTGAAAAGCCAATAAGCAATATATAGGTTTCCTCAATATGCTTCAAGTAGAGAATTTAGTTAAACAGAAAACCCCAAATCGGCCCTAACAACAAATTTCTGAGACCTTAGATTGAGTGCCACAAGCGCTTTGATTGACTGGTCTAAGTCCTCTTGCTAACCATTTAACACTTAAATTTGTAAAAGACAATTTGAATTTTTTTATTCAAAATGGCCATTTGCAGACCAAGAGAAGACTGTTTTAGAAAATTTACCACTGGAATGACTGGCTCGCTTATCGAGCCAGTCATTCCATTGGCAAATTTTCAAAAATAGTCTTCTCTTGGTCTGCAAATGGGCATTTCCCAAGACCACTGTAGAAGCCATTTTTGGCTGATATGAGGGTTAAAGGGTTAAGTAGCCTATGGATTGAAATGACTTGGGTATGCATCTATGAGGTATATAGTTAGCTTGGTGTCAAGTGACTTTGTCTGAAAAAATAGGACCACTACTTACCAGCCCATGTGACATAGCAGGGTAATCAACTAGGATTTTAGTGATGCACTGTATCAGACAGGATGGCACTTTAACTACAGGTATGAACACAATTTTCCTTTACCCCCAAACCGCATCCATGCACCAAGTTTGGCTATGGCATTCAAAAACATTCTGAAAGTAAAATGCAAACAAGAATCTTCTATGTTCAGTGAACAGTGACAAGTAAACATCAGAGCTCCTATAAAATGCATTACCTAGGTAAAATATCCAGACTTAGTAGCTCAGATGGAAACGCTTATTTTTGTGCATATTCAGTATGATCTTGACCTTTGACTGCGACGACTAAATATGTGGGGAGTGCACAAAGAACATGAGGTCTAGATCAATAACTAATATACCGATTCATTTCTAGCTTTGCCCCACCCCATTTCTAGCTATGTCCCACCCCACTTCTAGCTATGTCCCACCCCCATTTCTAGCTATGCCCCAACCCATTTCTAGCTATGCCCCATCCAATTTCTAGCTAAGCTCTTCCCCATTTCAAGCTATTCCACATCCCATTTCTAGCTATGTCCCACCCCATTTCTGGCTATGTCCCACCCCATTTCTAGCTATGCCCCATCCCATTTCTAGCTAAGCGCCGCCGCATTTCAAGCTATGCCCCATCCCATTTCTAGCTAAGCTCCGCCCCCATTTCAAGCTATGCCCCATCCCATTTCTAGCTAAGCTCCACCCCATTTCTAGCTAAGCTCCGCCCACTGTGTATGTGCGTTGGAATCAATTTATACACTTTGGATCCCAATTTAAATGGCAAGCCACTAATATTTTGAAACTAATTTGACTGGGGATGTTGCTGCCTATGGCAGGAACATCTAGTCAAATTGGTTTCAAACTAGATAATGTACATCACATGGTCAGGTAGGAAGAATGATGACAATTTGATTTCCAACAGCCTATAATCGGAGTATGGACGGCTATGCCAATGATTTGTGTGAAAAGGCCATGATATCAATTGATTTGAGTATGAAATAACCAGGTATGAACTGACCTGTATGTGAAATGTAGTGACCAAGTCAGTGCCATCATTGATAAACGCTTAATGCCCATTTTAGCTTAAATGGACAATAAAATGGTCACAATATCGAGTGACATAGATATACATTGATATAGGCATGAAACAACAGAATGACATAACTATGGCTTGCCATGTAACAAAATGATACAGGCATAAATCAACGTATTTATGAAATGACATTTAGAAGAGTTAGATAATGCTCATGTAGCTATGTCTGGTAACAAGATGACAGCAGTACGATTAATGAGTGGGACACATTGAATGAGGAATACAGTGCAATTAGTTAAAGAAAACAACTAAATCTGGAAATTACGCAAGCAAGGACTTATCATGGACGATGACAAACTAGTGTTGTTGAGACCCTCTAACTTAAGCAATATAATAATATAATGAGACTATAGAGAGATCGGTCTCTTAATACAAGTGACTTGTTTTAGAGTATACCTTTCTGGATCCAAAATATGAGGGTTATTTAAATCCAAATATTTGCTTATTGAATATTCTTTTTAAATTTCAAATTTACCACTGGAATGACTGGTTTGTAGCTCGTTTATCGAGCCAGGCATTCCTGTGGTAAATTTGAAAAAATAACCTTGTCTCGCCCTGCAAATCGACGTTTCTCAAGACCGCTGCAGGTGACTTTGACTGGCTTGTCCATTTAATGATCAAGAACTGCCATTATTTGGTTCCAGGTGGTGCACCAGGCAGCTTTAACTGTATTTACCTGTGAGACACTGTCTGTCCTTCACATGATCAATCAATGATTGAAGCGTGTAACAAACACAAGCTGGTACACCTGCTTGAAAGAGAGCCAGAAATAGACATGGACACAATTTATCAACATGGTAAGCATAATTGATACCATTGACAACAACAGCACAAGGTTCCTAGCTGACATTATTGACCAATGTCAGGCAAGTGTTACACACATAATTGACCAATGGATCAAGAACCACTGACCAATGTGGGGAGCATGACTGATGACATGGACAAATAGGGCAAGAGACAATATCCTTGAAAGGATAACTAACCTCATCTCTTGATAGCTATTCAGGTGATCTAATATGCCACGCATAAACTATGCAGGTAATTTTAAGCTTTTTATCATGCCGCTAAAGAAAGATATTCAGGCTTTAGTAGCTAAATGTTTGTAAATATCTACACCGTATGATGGCTGTCATGACTTACTTTTCAACCAATCAGAAAAAAACTAGTGTGTCTGCCTCGGTATATATGCTCAGTCACAGAGGTGCCAGCTATAGTTTAAAAACCTGGTATAAAAGCAACCATATAGGTAAGCTGTTGAATATTTTGAAACTAATTTGACTGGAACATGTTGCTGCCTTAGGCAGCAACAACTTCCAGTCAAATTGGTTCCAAAATATTCAACAATATGAATGTTGCGTAATAAAAATATAATGCATTGGCTCTTACAGGGCATCACACACTATCGCTTGAGGAGACAAAATGGTGTCAGTCACTGTTTAACATTTATGCGATATTACACAGCAGATAATTGTGATACAGACAAGGGAATGTGACTGAATATGAATGATATTGAATCTATAAAACATAATCTATCAGTACAATAGAATATTTGAGATGAGATTAGCATCACTTGAATCTAATGACGAACAAATCAAGTGTTATTTTAAACTATGGTTGAGGACAATAGAACAAGTAGTGATTATAATTGAGGAAAGAAAAACTGATGTCAATGCTCAATGGGTCAATGTAAAAAAACCGGCTGGAAATAAGAACATTTCTGCGGGAAAAACAAAATCTGTGTATGCCTAATGCTATTGACCACACGGGAAAGCTCAATTGATTCATGGGGCACACATAACAAATGCCATTTACAAATGAAGTACCATTGATCAATGGGGCAGTCATCCCTGATACTATTATCAAATGGTTCAAGTGTACCAACATTACTGGGTAATGGTCATAGGCATAAATTTGAGCGGGATATGCAAAAATATTTGATGTCCTTGACATTACTGAACAATGGGAAAAGTACCATTGGTCAGTGGCGCAGCCATCCCTGACACTATTGACCAATGGTTCAAGTGTCCCAACACTGACATTTACCAAAGGGTCAATGGTTAGTCAAATTTGGATGAGAAAATGCAAGAATAATGGCATCCTTGACATTATTGATTGATGAGAAAACGTTGTTTGACTCAGAGGGCACTGCAATCACTAAAAATATCTTTCTCTATGTAGTAGGTAGCAATTTTATTCAAAGCCTTCATATAATTTAAAAAAAATAAAATAAATATTAAAGTTTTTGCATTAAAAATCACATTTTAACCCAAAATCTTAGACCAATAAAGGTGAAGCCTCCAAACAGCACCTCTACATCATAAAGAAGCTACCTGCTAAGTTTCATTACATTATTTTAAGCGATTCTGTATGTTATGCTGTTTACAATAACATTGACAAAAATCATTAATTTTGGCATTAAAAAGTCAATTTTCACCCAAAATTGTGGACTTATGAAGGTGATCCTGTGGATCATAACTGAGGCATATGTCAAGTTTCATTGAATTATTTTAATCGATTCTATGTTTTGGTGTTTATGTTAAAATTTACAAAAATCATGAGTTTTTGCATAATTAAAAGCCCTTTTTCACCCAAAATCTTGGTCCGATAAAGGTAAATACGTAAAAAGGCACCTATAAACATGAATTGTTCAAAGAGCACATCTGCGTATCATAACTGAGGCATATGACAAGTTTCATTAAATTATTTTAAATGTTTCTATAGTATATGTTTATAAGGCGAATGGAAACTTCTTAGCTCAGTGGGAGAAGCTCGAATCCGGCTGATGACATGACTCACTGGCAGTCCTCTACACAGATTCACTGATGTCAGGCTGGCTCATTAAACAGATTGACAGACTAACTAACGGACAGGCAGACAGGCTGACTGACTACCTGACAGATGGGTGAACGGGTTGACAGACAAACAGACTGATGATCGACTGACTGACTGACTTCACTGATTAACATATAGCTTGATTCACTCAAATTTACTTTAAGTTCGCGTGCTCTCTCCCTCCCTCCCTCTCTCTCTCTCTCTCTCATTTATACAGAAATTTACCCATTCATCGCCATGTCAATAAACATAAATAGCTTTTACATAATGGCAGGTAGAGAGCCATAATAGAAATAATTAATTATCCCTTTCATTTCAAAGTTCCAGAATCTGAATATTTTTCCAAGTAATTCTATGTAAATTCTGATGATTATTTTGAAAATAATTTAATCAAGTGGTTGCTAACAGCAAAAAACCCTGAATCAAATTACTTTAGCAATTAATCATCAGAGTCCACCTGGATACCAATATGGTCAGTATATATTGTTTGTGTTACTTAGAGAATGAAAGGGTTAATAGCAGTTGGTCAAACATTACATAAATTATAATATAAGGCATACAGGAAAATTCCACCTGTGACATGTTTACATCTAATTCTGTAAGTGTTCTTTTATCAAGGTATAAACTTGTAAGGCAACAACTACACATAACAGCTTGTTAGACTATGCAGTAGAAAGCGGACAATTCATTAAAACCGTACAAGTATTTGATGTGAGGCCTTTTGACCCGATGATATCAGATTTACACCATCCATTGCACTTAGAAATCGAATATAATAATAATAATAATAATAATAATATAAGGATATGGTGGCAACCTAGTAAACAACAGCAGTTTACTAACAGCCTGGACCAAGCAGCGGCAAATAACATATTAAAAAAATTAAATCAGGCTAAGAACTCCGAAAACTTGGCCACGTTAAACTCAGCTGCGCAAACATTTGGATATAAAAAGATATATAAAGGTAAGCGACGGGTAAATAACAAAGCCTGGTTTGGAAAGGTATGTGCTGCAAAAAGAAAAATATATCATTGGGAAAAGAATCACCAACAATTAAAAAAGGCAAGTAAAGACTATAAAATTTCCATTAAAACGTATTCAGAAAAGGTGCGTACTCAACTCTATTCTAAGCTCCGTAATCTCAGGCGAACAAACAGTAAGGCATATTGGAAAATAATCAATAACACAAAGAGAGACACTAGTGAAAACGGATATATCGATTTACATTCACTTTATGAGCATTTTAAAAAGGTAAACGGCGCGGATGATGAGAACAGCGCGGCTGATGATCCTATAACAAATATAGCAGATAATCCAGATTTGGACGTCCCAATAACAAATGAGGAAATACGGCACGCAGTATATAAATTAGGAAATGATAAAGCATGCGGCACCGACTTGATACTAAACGAAAATATTAAATCCACAATTAATACCATGATTCCCATTTATGAAAATTTATTTAATATAATATTTGACAACGGATGTGTACCGGAAAAATGGCTAATCAGAAAAATTATACCAATATATCAGAAAAAAGGAGACCCATCGGATGCAGCAAATTACCGACCAATAATGCTTTTAAGCAGTATTGGGAAACTTTTCACCATAATTATTAATGCTCGTTTGAATGCATATGCAGAAAAATATGAAATCATTTCAGATTCGCAAAACGGATTTAGAAAGGGTAGATCCATGCGGGACAATATATTTTCACTGCATTTCATACAGCAGCTCTTATCAGCTGAAAAGAAAAAGTTATACTGCTGTTTTATAGATTTTAAACAAGCTTTCAATACTGTTTGGCGAAAGGGTCTCTGAGAAAAAATTATAAAATCAGAGTTACAGGAAAATGCTTTAAAATTATTTTTAATATGTATCAGTCTATGAAATCATTTGTTTTTCATAACTCAAATAAGTCAGACACATTCCCATGTAGGATAGGCGTTAGACAAGGTGAAAATTTATCCCCTTTTCGATTTATCTGAATGATTTAGAAAGTTACCTAGAAGAACATCTATTTATATCTAACATCTGCGTATCTCTTCAGTACACCAATAAAAACAGAAGAGAGGGTGGGGTGGTAATTTGTATTGGAACATCAGGGCTGACAACAATTAATGAACTAGTTGATAATTTACACCTTTATTTATATTTTATTGTGCTTCTCTATGCTGATGACACTATGATTATGGCAGAAACACCCAGGTCGCTACAAAATGCGTTAGATGTATTCCAGGACCATTGCGAAAAGTGGAAATTGCAGATCAATCATTCAACAACTAAAATAATAATATTCGAAAGACCTTTAAAAATTAACCAACCAAAATTTCAAATCGGTGAACATAACATAGAAGTAGTAGATGAATATTTATTTTTGGGTGTCCTTTTCGAATATAATTGTAACTTTTTTTCTTAAAGAAAACAAAACTTAGCTCAAGGGATTAAAGCAATGTTTGCACTAATTCACAAAATTAAAGCGATCGATGTCCCGATTGATTTAAAGTGCACACTTTTTGAGTCTATGGTTATACCAGTTATATTATACGCATCCAAAATCTGTGGCTTTGAAAACACAAAACTGCTAGAAATTTGCCAAATACGATTTTATAAAATTATGTTACAAATGAAGAAGAGTACCCCGAATGTTATGATCTATACAGAGTTAGGTAAATCCCCTTTAAATATTATAATAGTGCAATGCAATTCGATTTTGGGCGGACATCGTGAATGCTGGGTATGGAAAGCTTCCATTTATTCTTTACTATACTGGCCTACAGTATACGGAGACAAAGAATATCAAGTTTAAATGGATAGAAAAAGTTAAAGAAATACTAACAATAACAGGATTTGATACAGCCTTTAACGCAGGAAACGTAAATAAGACTAACATCACTAGGCAGGTAAGAATAGCTTTACAACCTCGATTCAATGAAAAATGTAGAGCTGAAATTTCCAATTCAAGCCGATTAACATTTCACAATAATAAAATACTGATTCGGTATTTGAAAAATATTTTATTTTACTACCATATCGCGATGCTATAACTCTGTGCCACTTCAGAACATTAAATCACCAACTAGACATCGAGACCAAGAGATGGGAGGGAAGTGATCGAAATGAGCGCATCTGTAATGCATGTAATTGCATAGGTGATGAATTGCACTTTCTTTTTCATTGCACAAAATTTAGCACTGAACAACAAAGACTAATCCCTTCTTACTACCTAACCAATAACTCGATAGAAAAAGCAAAAGGACGTCTTTCAATATGCAACAGGCCAGTTCTCCAAAAAAAAATCTAAATACCTTTTATATGTCAAGAAAAAATAGGTCACCAAGTCTATTATCGCTGTTATTAATGTAATTAGTGTTTATTTATTTATTAACGTCGTGATAATCACTGTACATTTTGTCACTTTACTCGCCATAATAATTGTTATAAATATGTACCCTTATATGCTGCCTCGGTAGCCTGAGTGTAATAAACGTGAAACTGAAACTAGAAACTAACTTGTGTCCTGCTAATTGCACACCTGCCTCACCATTTGTAGTCTATTCTTGTTGATTGGGCAGATTACTGGACAATGGGCATAATTATGGCACAGGTCTGGCCTTTAATGGACAATAAGGAGGCTGTTATAGATTTTAATGTTGAATGGTCAGTCTACAATGTCTTGTTTGTTGACTAGCTACCATTAATTTTAAACTGTGTTGCATTCAGCTGTTGCTGTTATGCAACTCTTTAGCAACACGTTTAAAATTGACACCAGAAGTATTATAAGACATACATAATACTTTTAATTGATAGAGCGAACGTAGAAACCTATGAATCTAATTTTCATAAACTTCAGCACAATAATCTCAGCTGCCATATTTACGAGAAAATTGACAAAAATTGTGGGGTTTTGCATTAAAAAGCCGATTTACCCAAAAATTTTTGGACCTATAAATGTGAATTCTTCAAAAGGCACATCTGCGTATCTCTTCGGTACATCAATAAAAACAGAAAAGAGTGTGGGGTGGTAATTTCTATTGGAAACATACATGGCTATTGGATGGTAGTTAAGAAGACTGGCAGTGTGTATGTTTGATCTAGGGGTAGTTCCTTGTTTGGAGTGCAGCATTGACCTCTGCAATTGTTCTCAATGCAATATTGCACAGCAGCAGCTATCTGCTGTACTTTTTCAATTATATGTTGCGAAGCATTTTGTAATTGACACAAATTGAATGATGGCAACATACCCTCGGCATAATTATCATGCTAAATGTTGGATTCATTCCGGATCTACCTGGAAGTTAGAAAACTGCTTGATTCAAAGGACCCCGCAATCACTGAAAATACTGTTCTTTATGCAGTAGATAGCAATTTTATTCAAAGCCTTCATATTATTAAAGAAAAGAAAAAAAGAAAGAAGAAAGGAAATTGACAAAAAGTGCAAGTTTTTGCATTAAAAAGCCCATTTTCACCCAAAATCGTGGACCTATAAAGATGAAAAACCCCAAAAAGGCACATCTATACATCATAAAGAAGTTACCGTCTAAGTTTCATTAAATTATTTTAAGCGATTCTGTGTGTTATGCTGTTTACTAGAACATTGACAATAATCATGAGTTTTTGCATTTAAAACCCCCATTTTCACTCAAAATCTTGGTCTGATAAATATAAATCCTTCAAAAGGCACATCTATACCCATCGTAAAGGAGCCCACCTTTCAAATTTTATCCTAAGCGATTCTGTATGATATGGTGTTTACGAGGACATTGACAAAAATTGAGTGTTTGCATTAAAAAGCCATTTTCACCTAAAATATCGGATCTATAAACGTGGATTCTTCAAAAGGCACACCTGTGTATCATAACTGAGGCATACACCAAGTTTCATTAAAATATCTGAAGCGGTTCTGTATGATATGCTGTTTATGAGACGTTGTGGATGGACGGATGGAGAGACAGACGCGGTGATTACTATAGGGCTTCTGCACCTGAAGACAGTACCTTCTGGTGTGGGCCCTAATAATACAAAGACTGCTGTTAAGACTTACCTGTACAAGAAAAATTTACCATTTTATTGCTTGTTCATTCATTTTGCTCTTTTACTCCCTTTCTGAAACAAACCTTTGCATACAGAATGAGACAACAGACATGATTTTTGTAAAGAAATATGTATTGTCTTGATACGTTATTGGGGAGAGGAACGCTGAAGCACGCAGTCTCGCCTGTAAAGGCATGGATAGTGTGGATTGTCAAAGCAAACTAGGCATGGTTCATGATACATGTATTCCTGTAAAGGCATGGATAGTGTGGATTGTCAAAGCAAACTAGGCATGGTTCATGATACATGTATTCCTGTACAGGCATGGATAGTGTGGATTGTCAAAGCAAACTAGGCATGGTTCATGATACATGTATTCCTGTAAAGGCATGGATAGTGTGGATTGTCAAAGCAAACTAGGCATGGTTCATGATACATGTATTCCTGTACAGGCATGGATAGTGTGGATTGTCAAAGCAAACTAGGCATGGTTCATGATACATATATTCCTGTAAAGGCATGGAGTGTGGATTGACAAAGCAAACTAGGCATGGTTCATGATACATGTATTCCGGTAAAGGCATAGATAGTGTGGATTGTCAAAGCAAACTAGGCATGGTTCATGATACATGTATTCCTGTAAAGGCATGGATAGTGTGGATTGACAAAGCAAACTAGGCATGGTTCATGCTACATGTATTCCTGTAAAGGCATGGAGTGTGGATTGACAAAGCAAACTAGGCATGGTTCATGATACATATATTCCTGTACAGGCATGGAGTGTGGATTGACAAAGCAAACTAGGCATGGTTCATGATACATATATTCCTGTAAAGGCATGGAGTGTGGATTGACAAAGCAAACTAGGCATGGTTCATGATACATATATTCCTGTAAAGGCATGGAGTGTGGATTGACAAAGCAAACTAGGCATGGTTCATGATACATATATTCCTGTACAGGCATGGATAGTGTGGATTGACAAAGCAAACTAGGCATGGTTCATGATACATATATTCCTGTAAAGGCATGGATAGTGTGGATTGTCAAAGCAAACTAGGCATGGTTCATGATACATGTATTCCTGTAAAGGCATGGATAGTGTGGATTGGCAAAGCAAACTAGGCATGGTTCATGATACATATATTCCTGTAAAGGCATGGATAGTGTGGATTGTCAAAGCAAACTAGGCATGGTTCATGATACATATATTCCTGTAAAGGCATGGATAGTGTGGATTGTCAAAGCAAACTAGGCATGGTTCATGATACATATATTCCTGTAAAGGCATGGATAGACTAGGCATGGTTCATGAAACATATATTGCTGTAAAGGCATGGATAGTGTGGATTGTCAAAGCAAACTAGGCATGGTTCATGATACATGTATTCCTGTAAAGGCATAGATAGTGTGGATTGTCAAAGCAAACTAGGCATGGTTGATAATACATATATTCCTGTAAAGGCATGGATAGTGTGGATTGACAAAGCAAACTAGGCATGGTTCGTGATACATATATTCAGTCAGGCATCAACAAACAACTGTAAACCAAACATGAAAGATTTTGCTAAACTTTGGATACAGTCTGATCTTGAAAAGATTCCCATGGTATTGCCCAACATGTAAGCCTCCAAACTTTGGATACAGTCTGATCTTGAAAAGATTCCCATGGTATTGCCCAACATGTAAGCCTCCAAGAATATAGCCTCGAGACTGAACAATAACACCTAACTGTCCCTGCAGTGCAAGCAATACAAGCCTAGGGAAGACTAACAGATAGGCAAATGGTCCGCATTAAACATGCCTTCATTGCACAGAAGTGACATGTTTCATTTTCTAAAACTTTAAAAAAACACAAATAATTCCAAAAAATTAAAACTACTAATGACGTTGTTTGCATGGCAAAGCAATTTTCTTAAGTTTTACTGAAATCCAAACAGCCATTGTTGAATAATAAATTAATAATACAAATTAAAAATCTTAGTTGAAAACATGAAAAAATGGGAAAATTTCCTAATATTCAGATTAGCGATGATTCAGATTGCATCCTTGCATGGCATATCTGTAAGGTTTCATTGAAATCTGTTGAACCATTGTTGAAGCGATTTTAAAAACAGTAAGCAAAAAAAACATGAAAAATATTATGTCTCAAACTATGAAAAAAATTAGTTTCCAAAATTCAAATCAAAGATGGTGTTGGTTGCATCCATGTATACCATTTAACATATCTCTAAAGTTTCATTGAAATTTGATGAACCATTGTTGAATAATAAGGTGATTTAACAAGCGGCCCATGGGCCTGTGACGCTCACCTCGACCATTAACATTTGAACCATTCAAATAGTCATGATCCATTAATTTCCTATAGGATTTCCAGAAGTTATGAAAATCCAAGATGACTGACGGAAATTCTAAGTTGTAGTTCCTGAAAATATCACCATGGTGGACAAATTTACTTAAAATTGGGCCAACGATTAAAGTTATCCTGAAGCATTAAGATTAGAAAATATTTAGAAAAATTCAATTGTACAATCGTCTTCTTCTGAGTGCCCACCAGTTTACTTTGATATTTGTAGACGCCATTATTAGGGATTCTATTGTTCTTGCTTGTTCCCAATGCTCGGTATAAAACCAGTCCTGTAATGCTCATGCTGGTTATTGTATTGTTGGAGTCCGAGGCGAGCGCATCTACCTTTAAAACATACTTCAATACCAATTGTGTATTTCCTATGGTAGATGTGTAACCCTGCTAGGTTAGATATTTTTAATAGCAATTTGACTGATAATTGTTGCTGCCGACAGCAGTAACAACTTTCCTTCCAGTTATTTGCGAAATAATCAACAGAAAATGAGTGTTACTATATAATGCTTTGAAAAGGATTTGACTGAAGATTGCTGTTGCAACAACTCAATCAAATTGTAATCAAAATAATAAGCATGATTTTCAAGGTAGTAACACATTCTGAAGATATTTCTAGCATTTCGATTCGCAGTCCAAAGGCAGCAACACCGTTATCAAATTCATCTCAGAATAGTCAGCGATGAGCTGTCAATATCGTTTGACAGGAACTTATTACTGCCATATGAGACAACAACGCCCAATCAAATCAGTCTCAAAATATACACTGGAACATTCCTTCCATCGTAAAGAAGGTGTCATTTATGGTTTGTAAGGGCTAAAGACAAGACAGACATTCAATTCTACTTAATTTAAATTCAGAATTTTCTTTTCTGAAAAAAGATATGACCAATGTGAGGTCGGAGTCAGAAAATAATCATTAACTATCTCGCTGCTGCAAGAAGCCACTAGACAATAATTTCAATGAGCAAAACAAGGCTTAGCCACCAACAACTTTAAGTCAAATTGTTTTCAAAATATTTAGCAGGTCCAGAGATATAACCCTTGGAATATGTCATCTGCAAAAACTCAGAGCAGTCAGACGGTTAGTACATTTACAGGGGATAAGTATGAAAATCAACGTGTTCACAAAATCTGGCATCAAGCTTATTTATTATCGTGAAACAACAGAATAATAACATTAACAACAAATCTCTTCAAAGTAAATAAATAAATAAATATAACACGTCACGTATTATTATCTACAGATAATGAATGGATCCTATGTCACTCAAGTATATTATGTCATAATCGATTACATCACATGTAGACTGACGTTACAATCATAATTGACAGATAATAATCCATCATGAAGCTGCAATTAGGCTTGCACGATATTGTCTTAGGAGGTATCGCGATATATCGTGCTGAGAAAATCGCGATATTTCGATATATCGTATAGCTTATTTTATGGTATATGAATTCACGGGGTGAATTGGTCTTGAGTTGAGTTGGCTCGCACGGTTGGCTTATGTAGACATATTGGCTTCGCTGAGTTTTCATATCATTTTTAACCGAATTATGACTTTGGTAATCAGTAAATTTCAACAAAAACTTTAAATCCAGTCTCCAAGATGCTTAAAGAACGATCGTTATTAACACGAAAATAGGACATTTCCCGGTATAAATTTTTGATGCCTTCCACTTTGGCTTAATGCGGGAGTGAAATTATTACATTGGACAAGCTAAATATTGCTTACTCTGTTATAATCATCGCTTATTATATCAAAATTAATCCAAAAATTTGTCATTTCATGTCGTCTTTGTGAAAATGTACAAATCACGTGATATTAGGAATGCACTTTAGATACATAGATATCTAATGTTTAGATCTGATCCGTATTTACCGAGTACCTGTTTACTAATAATAGTTAGCCTTCAGAAACATCTCGGATAGTTCACCTTGCAGGCTAAAGCGTGTATACCGTCTCAGTTAGCTATCACATTTGTGAACACACCACCTCTCGCCTCCAAAAACAGGAGAGCAAGCAATATCACGTGATTTAAATATTTTCGCGACGCCATTTATTGTCAAATTTAGGATTAATTTTGATTTTATAAACCATGCTTATTAAGAAATATACAATATTTATACCGTCTCAGGTAATAATTTCACTCACGCGATCATGGTTTTGAGGTATACAGTACGGCGGCAAGAAATTGCACCGGTAAAGTGCGTTCAATTTTCATATTATTGTCCATCTTTTAAAACAATTTTAAAGAATGAACTTTTTCTTGACCTATTCCTAATATAAGTCCACCTCTCTCGCAAAGATGTTGGTTTGGAAATAAATTGAACAGCTTGCCGTAATAGAAGGCTACGCTACAAACACATGACAAATAGGCAGAATACGGCGTGAAACTAAAAATTTTGCGATATTTTGATTTTTTCAAAACCATATCGTAAAAAATCGTGGCTGGGAAAAAAAAAATCGCGATTTTCGATAATATCGGATAATCGTGCAAGCCTAGCTGCAATACTCCAGCAAGTATATGTATTGTATCTTTTGGGATCGATTTACATACTTTGAACCGTGACCTCCAAGAATTCTATTTTCAAGGTAACTATACAGGAAAGATGTTGAAAATATTGAAACTAATTTGACTGGGTATTGTTGCTGCTTGACTAGCAACATCCAGGGATGTGATCGATCTTAAAAAAAAAAGGAAATGGCTGGATGCGAATTGTCAGTCCTTCTTGACTTCATGATCTCTTAACCCAATTAACCCTTAAATTGTCAGATGAGTAAAAAGAGCCTATGCAATGGTACCGAGAAATATTCATTTGCAGGACAAGTAATTTAAAAAAATTTACCACTGGAATGACTGGCTCGGTAGCCGAGCCAGTCATTCCAGTGATAAATTTTCCAAATGTATTTAGACTATTTCTGTAAGTATGCTGCTTCTTGAAAATCCGACCAACAAAACTTATAGGATTTCCTATAAATTTGATTAGAAAACATGAGGCCCAGGGGCCTGTATCGCTCACCTGCACAATAGGCATTTCAACTAGAATGCTCTTTATCAACAAGATGGCCAGCAAACCAATTATCTGACAGTTTCGAAAATTGCAAATTTGAGATCAGAATACCCAAAAACACATATAAAAACAATTCCGCCTCAAAATCCATCAAATAAAGAAATCCAATATGGCCACCAAACATGCTATATTTTGATTGGCCCACGGTGGCCATGTTTTTTGACGGATCAACTTCTCTTGAACAAATTTTAATTGCCCTTAGGTCCTAATCATATCTGCCAAATTTCGGCCCGATCCCTTCGGCGCTTCTGGAGAATAAGTTATTTTCACTACAACTAGGTCAACCAAGATGGCCGTCGAACCATTTGACCAATCAAGTTCCGTTGCCATAAATCATATTTCACGAGGTTTGCATCAATTCCCCAAGTCGTTTCAGAGATTTTTAGACGTTTCCTAAAATCGGCCTAAATCCAAGATGGCCACCGGACAAATTGGCCGATCGGGCTCATTTGAACAAACTTAGATCTCTATGCCCTATGAATGCTTCCTGCAAAATATAATTGAAAACTGGTTCTTGAGAAGAAGTCATTTAAAGAATTCCCCCATTGCTTTACTATGTGCCCATTGCTTTACTATGGGAGCCTTTGGCGGGAAAACAAACCAAGATGGCAGCCAAAGCGTTTATCCGACAGTCTCGAAAGTGGCATATTTGAACTTGCCACACTGATAAGCATATACAAAGCAATTTTCGCCATCAAAATACATCAAATACAAAAAAGCCAATATGACCTAGAAACGCTGAATTCTGATTGGTTGATGGTGGCCATGTTTTTTAACGAACAAACTTCCCTTGAATAAACTTGAAAGGCGCTTGGTCCCTAAGCATATTTACAAAATTTCAGCTCTATCCCTTCAGCGGTTCGGAAGAAGTCGTTTTCACGAAAACTAGGTCATCCAAGATGGCCACCAAGCAAATCAGCCAATCAGGGTGCCTTGAACAAACTTGGGTCTACCGCTGCCACAGATGATGTGCTATGAGGTTTGAATCAATTCCTCCAGCGGTTTTGGAGATTTAAAAAAATGTTTCTAAAGATCAGCCATTTTGGCCGACGCCCATCTTGGATTTTGACCGATCCGCTTTGTTTGAACAAACTTAGATCTCTATGCCCTATGAATGCTTCCTCCAAAATATAATTGAAATTGGCCCAGTGGTTCTTGAGAAGAAGTCGTTTAAAGAATTCCCCGTTGCTTTACTATGGGCCTATTGCTTTACTATGGGAGCCTATGGCGGGAAAACAAACCAAGATGGCAGCCAAACCGTTTATCCGATAGTCTCGAAAGTGGCATATTTGAACTCGCCACACTGATAAGCATATATAAAGCAATTTTCGCCATCAACATACAAAAAAGCCAATATGACCAACAAATGCTAAATTTTGATTGGTTGATGGCGGCCATGTTTTTTAACGTACGAACTTCCCTTGAATAAACTTGAATGGACCTTGGTCAAGGAAAAGTTGACGGATGATGAACGGACGACGGCTGGTCGCCCCGACATAAGCTCACTTGGCCTTTCAGGCCAGGTGAGCTAAAAATAGGAAAAATGTCATCCCTGAACATCTCAGAGACAAATTAGTTTCAAAATAGTCAACAGAATGTTTAATTCACACAATGTGTACACTTTCATGACAGATTTTTCTACTTTCTTGATGGAGCTATGCAATATTGATTGAAATACTCGTTATGACGTCCGCTACCTGAGCGACAGATGGGATCCCTTCATTACTTTAATGTCTCCGTAGGACAGTATATTACGTATTCTTCGTCTCCTTTTATATTATCTTGAAATTAAGTTTACAGTACAGGGTTCATTATTGTCAAGGAAAGGGGAAATTCAGACATTTTTAAAGGATTTTGTTCCACCATTTTCAGATCTATGCAAACATTTTACCGTTTTCATGTACTCAACATGCTGTGATGGTGGTGTCACATCATGTTATGGGAGATTCCTTTGAGACACAAAACAAAACAACACAACGTAAATTCTATTCATACATAGACGACATGCGATGGCCGATCAATATTCATGTTTTTACAAAAAATATCTATTCATTGTCTAGGTCATCGGATGAAAGCCCAAGCACAAACCAACACAATTGTCACAAAGAACACTCAAACTCGACAAAACCAGCTTTTTCAGTGGTCTTCAGAAATGCACATTTGCAGAAGACTATTTTTTGAAACTTTACTACTGAAATGACTGGCTCGATATCCAAGCCAGTCATAACAGTGGAAAATATTCAAAGATAGTCTTCTCTTGGTCGGCAAATTGACATTCTTCTTGAACAAATGCTGAGCAAGTAAAAAGGTAAACATTTGCTTCAAACGTAAAAAACAACTTTTTAATAAGAATTTATAACCAATGTCCCAAACTGACTGACAGACAGCCTTATTGACTAATACAGACAGAGTAACTGACTGACAGACAGACTCACTGACTGACTGACTGCCAGACAGCCTCACTGACAGACGGACTGAGAGACAGACACCCTCACTGACTGACCTATTGACAATTACAAATTTATACAAAAGTAATATATTTAATTTATAAAATATCTTAAATCTTACAATTAGGATTATTATATACAGAATGCAAGTACATCCATCGCTTATACTTTAAAGGAACGGAAAAGGGAAATAACAAATGATGTTTATTGGTAATTTTATACAATATTAAATAAACTACCATCAGTAAAAATGGAAATGAATCAGGATTATTTGCGAAAAAACATTTACTAAATCTAGGAGCACTTAACTTGGAACCAATTAGTGACCAAGCTGGTGCTTATCACTCCGCCGTGTGTCAACTGTGTGTGCAGGTATACCGCATAGCCCTACCTGATTATAACGAAAGCACACCAGAATATAATTTTGTAAGCGGTATGAATAGTATTCTCTATTACCAATAATAGACTTAAATAAAACCAGCATAGAATGGCGTGAATGGGACCTGGAATCAGGGACTCGATAGATGCCAACCAAACCAATAACTTCTTGTGTTGGATTGTTCAGACTTTCATCTGCAAAATAGTAGATAACGTCAGGATCAAAGGCACTAACGCCGTTCACGTAGTAATTAATTTATTCACTATAAGCACCGATATAGAGCGATTAACTGGCTACTGCTAATTCACTATTGATCGTTTTGAAAACTATATTTGAAAGTAAATTTTCCTGGTGGAAGCAACAAGTTTCGATCAAAATGATTTCAACTGCTGGTTTCCAAGGTAGCAATATGATGCCTACTGAATATTTTGACTGAATTTAGACCCTCTGGAAACAACGGTTTTCAGTCAAGTTGTTTTAAAAATAGACAGAATTTTACCTGTAGGACGCAGTAGCTAATGAGCTTAGCGCGAATATAACTGAGCTTATATGACTGCTATAGTGAGCATTATTTGTTCGCTCAGCATACACGAGAGCGCATGGGTCCAACTTCGTCACTAATTGGTTCCTGCCAGAATTCCATAAATGGTATTTAGCTGCTTTTTTCTAATTATTCTGATTTATTTCTATTTTTCACTGGTGGTTAGAGGTTGATTATTATGTAAAGCTGTCATTCAAGAGCATTTGTTAGTTCCCTGTTCCTTTCCTTTAACAAAACACCTTTACAAGCGTGGACAAAATATGTCAAAATGTGGAATTCTGGGTGATTATGGATCTTCTGTTCAACACACCAGTTAACCATGTCACCGATTAATTTGCCATATCTCATTTTCAGGGCAACAATTCAGGAAAACTGTTCAATATTTTAGAATTACTTTGACTGGAAACCATTCCTGCCATAAGCCTGCAGCAACGGCTTCCAATCAAATTTATTTCAAAATGTTCAACAGAATAAGTTTAATATCGTAAAGAATATTTTTCCTGGGATTTGTCGGTGAAAGGGTTAAGCCGCAATACCAAGTCAATGATGTATTTTCTTAACTCTTTAATGGTCAAGATTTTTCACAAAAATTAAAATTTTTCCTCAATGTATGTCGGATCCATTGGAAGGCCAAGATAAGACAATATTTGAAAATTTACAACTGAAATGACTAGCTCGAGCCAGTCATTTCAGTGATAAATTTTCAAAAATTGTCTTATGTTGGCCTTCAAATGGACATTCCTAGGAACATTGCAGGCCTGTTTTAGCCGGCTTGACCATTAAATGATTAAATATGCCCATAAACTAACGTAATGAGAACTTTTTAACATAATAATTTAAATTACATTTTTAATAATTAAAGACAAGGGCAATGGATTTCAAATAATATACTTTTTACAATCATACGAGTTTAAATTTCAGAAATATTGGTCACACGCCACTATAAATGAATGAATCTGATCTGTCAGTCAAGTATATGATGTCATAATCAATTATGTCACATGTAGATTGACGTCACAATCATACTTGACACACAATACGTTGTCATGAACCTAATAGTCTGTCAGTTCGAGTCCATACCATTTAATAAATAATCTGCTGAATATTTTGAAACTAATTTGAATGTCCATAGTTGTTGCCATACGCAATGGCTTCCAATCCAGTTAGTATGGCGTTTATCACATTTTGTATTGATCTTATGGAGAAAAACACATGTTAATTTTGAAAATACTGTTGCACAAGGCTGCTGCTGTCTAAGCCAGCACCAAGCCTCCAAGAATATTTGGTTTCAAAGTGGGCATAAGGGAATACATTTAATAGAATCTGATGAAAGCCTATTAAAATCACTGTTTAACCGTGGTAAAGTGTGATAAATATTAAGCATTTTTATCTTCAGAATCTATTGTATGTAAACTAGAAATGAAAATCAAACAGTCAAAGTGTGAGCCTTATTACACACAAAAACAATTTGACTAATTATTGACGCAGCAAGATAAGGCATATATAAATAACATATTATATAATATAAACACCAGCAATAAACTTTTGAGTGTTTATTCTTTACAGGCAAATATAAGCAGGACAAAACCTTGAGGAATGTCCACTCATTCCAGTGAGTTCCATAAATACCCCTAGATGTAGACCAGCAAATGAACAGTACATTTACACAGCAAACTTTTAGAATTTCTTGACCATTAATCAGCCAAAAACAGCTTCTGCAGTGGTTTTGAGAAATGTCCATTTGCAGACACTGTTTTAGAAAATTTACCACTGGAATGACTGGCTCGATATCCGAGCCAGCCATTCCAGTGGTAAATTTCCAAAAAATAGTTTTCTCTTGGTCTGCAAATGGACGTTTTCTATGAGAAAATGTGAATTTTCTTGAACAAATTCCCTACTGATTGAAGTCTCTAAAATATTTCACATTGGATCTCAATAACATATTGCACTGCGCAACAGCAATAACAATAGAATCGCAAATAATGACGGCTAAAAATATCAAACTAAATGGCAGCTCCGTCCTGAGAAGACGATCGCCACCAAATTTTTCTATTTCCTAATCGTATTGCTATGGGATAACTTTTACCCTGTCAACGCAAGTATAAAAGTAAATTCTTTGCGACGCATAGCATATTCGGTTGAATATTTTGAAATTAATTTGATTACTTTCAAAATATTCAACAGCTTTCCTGTTTGTTTGCCCTGAGAATGGGATACATGGAATTTATCAGTGCAAGGGTTAAAGTGAAGATTTATCTTTAACACGTTTAACACTACAGATCAACTACATATATAATTATTCTGGTGAATATTCAAAATGGCAGTAGCCGTGCTGTCGTTGTTATTGTCGAGTTCTTGTAGATTCCCACTCTTTCGGGTGCACCACCTAGAAATACCTCTCCACTAGTCTGGTAATACTGATAACACAATTCAAATTCACAAGGTTTTAACCCTTTCAAGGTTAAAGTAAACTCTTTACAAAACACAACAGATTCTGCTAAACATTTTGAGATTAATATGACTGGAAGACATTGCTGCATAAGGCACCAATGGCTTCCCCGCCACATTAATCTCAAAATCTTCAATAGGTTTTCTATGTCTAAGCCTTATAGCTTTTCTGCTGATAAGCCACATCATAGAGACACTGGGAATTTAATATATGTCTATGTGATGTATGACATTGTCTCGCGTGCAATTATGTTACAGATTAAAAACAATGTTTTGTTTTCACGAGTCACCTCCAAACATGTTTTGCGAAATGTTAGAGCGCTCTAACAAAATGCATCGTTCAGTAAGAGAAACTGTTTTCCACTCTGCAAATCTCACAGAGCATTCTGCAGTCTTCCTTACTGAACGAGCTCCTAAACAGGCACTTCCGGGGTGAATTTTCAATTTTCATGACCGAGTTCCTTCATTTTCACTGTGACATCAGCTAACTAGTGATATAGTTGATTTTGACATCAGATACCCGAGTGTTGGATGAGATCCCACAATTACAGCACTAAGATAACAGATTAATGACTATAATGGCCCAGGAAGATTGGTCCAGGAAACTGAGATTGGTTCTTAGCGAATGTTCATTTACAGGCAAAGAGAAGACAATTCTTTGAATTGACTACTGGAATTACTGGGCTAGTTATCGAGTTAGTCATTCCGGTGGTCAAATTAAAGAAATAAACACACTATATGTTAATCCTTTAATGGTCAAGGCGACGACTAAAACTGGCCTGTGCAGTGGTCTTGAGGAATGCCCATTTGCAGGAAGACTATTTTTTTTTAAATTTACCATTGAAATTACTGGCTCGATATCCAAGTCTTCACTTTGCCTGCAATCAGACATTCGACCAGCACATTCTCAGATTTTCTTGACCATTAAAGGGCGTCTGCTTTAATTGAAAAGCATGCATATAGTTTGTTCTTAACAGGATGTTCACTGCATTAACAAGCATCTTTGTATAATATGTAACAGACAGCCTGCCAGTGATATGTGACTGACACCATGACAGTAATATGTGACAGATATCCTGACAGTACTATGTGACAGACATCCTGACAGACAGACTTATATTAGCAGCAAGTCATAGGTAAACATCAGACACCGACTCCTGTAGCGTGAAAGTTTCATGATGTGACTTGGTGACAAACATGTTAGCACAAAAATGTTAGCACTATACCAGTGACATATGCGGCTTTGCACACAATGTTAGCACTATAGCAGTCACATATGCAGCTTTGCACAAAATGTTAGCACTATAGCAGTGACATATGCAGCTTTGCACACAATGTTAGCACTATAGCAGTGACATATGCAGCTTTGCACAAAATGTTAGCACTATAGCAGTGACATATGCGGCTTTGCACAAAATATAACTAGCACTATAGCAGTGACATATGCGGCTTTGCACAAAATGTTAGCACTATAGCAGTGACATATGCAGCTTTGCACAAAATGTTAGCACTATAGCAGTGACATATGCGGCTTTGCACAAAATGTTAGCACTATAGCAGTGACATATGCGGCTTTGCACAAAATGTAACTAGCACTATAGCAGTGACATATGTGGCTTTGCACAAAATGTTAAAGATGTGATACACACACATAGCGTTGCGCTGCAATTCATAACAGAAAATATACGGTATGTTTATCTTCTTTTAATAAGCACTTTGATATTATTCTTTTAGATGGCTTAGCTACGCGTCCTTGACAGCTTGATTAACTCACTATTGCTACATTATAGAATAACATGCACATCCAAATAAATAACAAGATTCCTCACAAGAATACTGCAGAATTAAATGTCTTGCCTGTTTGGGCTTGTCCTGCTCTTTGTCGTGAAGTTTTATTAAACGCAAACTCTTAATGTTGACATTGCCATCAGAAAAGTAGTACCAATGTCTGACCTTCTGTTTTACAGATGATAAGTGGATGCAAAAGTTGATACTTCTTCAGAATAATTGTATTATTTCCCGGCAAGCTTTCGCACATAAATACACTTCCTGTTTCGCAGGAGAGATATAATAAATACTACCCCTGTTTAAGACTATATGCTCGGCCTCAACGTGGTGCAGGGGTGTAACCCACTGGGTGTCAATCCAGATATTTGGAGGGGCTAACCAGGGCATTATGCATAACGCTAATGAAATGACACTTGGAGATCGAATCAACCGAAATGGTGCTCGCCCTGTGAGGATCCGCCAGGCAGGTGCAGCGCCGGGCTCCATGCCTCAAAGGAGCCCACCCTCAGCTACTGGAGGTCCCATCAACTCGTCTTGTGGAGCCAGGGGACGAAGATGGAGAACCAACACATGTACAGGCGGTTCCACCTTACGACATTGCCTGCTTGTCCTTGTGGAGAAGCAGAACAGACCACATACTTCAATGTTGCAGTACGTGTCAGCTGCTGAGAGAAGAGATCTGGCCTTTGTCAACCTCATTTCTTGAAAAGCTGTATAGGCCTGTGGAAAAACTGCGGAAAACCACAGATTTCATCTTGAGAAGGGCTCTCCAAGTGTGATACCAGCGATCGAAAAGAAGAAGAAGAATACTAGATGGCCTGCATCCCATGTGTCAAGCCCTTTAGATTTTCCAAATATCACACATTATGTGTGGCAGTATCGTGAAATAAGGATTTCTTAACATAGTATACCCCTTGATGAATGATTAGAATCAAATGTTCAAAACAGGTAAAAGCATAGAAAATCTGCCAACTGAATGCAATGAGAATATAGAACTAATCTGTAAAGGTTCGATAAGGACTTGATAAAATAAGAGCCCATTGAAAAACTTTAACATTAATCTAATTCTTGGTCCACTAGAAATAAAGTTCAAATCGCGTAAAAATATGGAAAAAATTACAAAATTATTTCAAATATGATGGAGACTGGATGCAGTGATGGTATAGATTATATCTGTAAAGCTTTATTAAGATCGGATAAGTGTTTGATGAATTAAATGTTTATTGAAAAACTATAATATTTACCGTATTCTTATCACACCGCCACCGGACGTCATTTGGATTTGCTATGTCGGGATCCTTCGTTTCGCCATGGGCTTGAGAAACTGAATGTAGTAAATAAATTACCAGCTACGATTAGATGAAACTTCGAGGAAACAATTCAACATCACCATAATTATAAAGCCATTTAACAAACAATCCAAACTATTGTAAAATTCGCATAATTTTCCTTTTATAATGTTCAAAATCAATAATTCAAGACAAAACAACAGTAATCAGATTGCTGACCATCTCCCGTTTTTGTCACGTTGTAAAATGTTTTGGGATCTTCTGGATTCTTTTTAGACTTTCTGGATTTTCCTCGATTCACATCCAAGTCGTGGAATCCTGGTGAACCAAATAGGTCCAGCAGTTTCCAAGATATTCTCCGATCCTGAATTTGATCCGATGCAGATCCATGTTTTCTTATCCGGATCACGGCAAAGTCTGGAAATACTCTTGCAGCACAAGTTTCTCCGTTGTGTTAAAATCTGAGCCAAATTGGATCAGTAAGTTTTGAGATACATGTGTGGATCCCATACAAAGACGATCACAATACCCTCTTCACGTAATAGGTAATTGATAGTCATAGAACTATATAAAGATATTTAAACAAGATCATAGTCTTACTTAATGTACGATATTCTCTTAAAAAATGAACAGCAAATTTAATGGAAGTCGAAATTGATCAATAAATCTATGATTTAACCATTTAATGGTCAAATTCGGTGAAGAAAATAAAAATATTTGTTTATTGAATATCTATTTGCACGCCAAGAAGAGACAATTTTTGAAGATTTACCACTGGAATGACTAGCTTGATAATTGAGCCAGTCATTCCAGTGGTAAATCTTCAAAAATGGCCTTCTCTTGGCCTGTAAATGGACATGTCCCAGGATGACTGCCAAGGTCGGTTTGGGCCGGCTTGACCATTAAACAGTTAAAGAAATTTCTATTATCAACAACAGATTTATTAAATCGATATTTAATTAAATATCTCATAACTGATTATTCTGAAAAGATTTGACAGAAAGTCAATGCTGTCTAAAAGGTGGCAATGACATTCCAACAAATTGTGTTTCAGAATATTCAACATACCTCAAATTAATAGCACACTTGAAAGCAGGTTATTTAACCCTCAGCACTCTAATGTCACAATTTCAACTTTAAATTAAATTAAAAGACAAACTGGCGGTCATTTTTCAACAAATTTGGTTGGAAGATGTTGCAACATCGTCCACGAAAATTGTTTAAAGATGTACATCAGTTTCTTACGTTTTAACACAGTAAAAGCTAGAATATTGACATGAGAGTGGGAGGGGGTGAAACAAAATATGGATCATATCACAATATTCGATGACATCAGTCATCAGTATCACAACAATCTACACATAAAGCAGCACCAGATGATTCGTAAACAGATGATATATTAAAAACTCTTCAGGTGATAAGATGTACACGTGTTCATTGCACAAACATTGCATTATAACCGTATCAGTATACGTCGAGTGAATACCATCCTGTACAGTACAGCGCCTAAATAAGGCAACATGTTTTCAAGACAAAAATATAAAGCATCTTAGTTAGTAAGATATGTTCTGTTAAAATATTTTGAACATGATTGGACTGGAGCAATGTCTTCTCATCCAATTATCTTCGAAATATTGAACAGGACATTTTTATTTTGTTTTGAAAACATGTTAAGTTATTTCTGAGTCGTATTGTATATATAGTTAACTCCTGATATGCATTGAATAAATACTGACATGACTGAGTACTGAAATCCTGTGTCATGATGCAAATTATTACGTCACAGAAAAACTTGTTCCCGCTGTCAATGTTATGAAATGTAGAATGACATGCAAGACGTAATCCCTACCACTCTGATGTCAATATTTTAAATTTTCAAATTAAATTATTGGATGAACTGGTGTACATTTTTCAACAAATTTGGTGGAAGATGGTGCTGTCGTAGACAGCAACGTCGTCCACCAAAATTGTTGAAAAATGTACACCAGTTTCTTTGCTATTGACGCAGTAAGATAGAAAATTGAAATCGGAGTGCTAAAGGTTAAAGAATGTTTGGATAGCTGTTTGCACAGTAACATACATCAGCCCACAATATGAACAAGCGGGTGAGTGGTACCTGAACCATGCGTGTACAGTCTGCCTTGGGTGGTGCTAATGCATCATGATCCAGGCTATCAGAGGCTCGATGAGCTAGAATGGATCAGTGGTCATTCATCTGTTTGATACGTGACCATGACAGGGCACTCCACAAACATCATGACTGCGCGCTCCACAAACATCATGACCGGGCACTCCACAAACATCATGACCAGGCACTCCACAAACATCATGACCAGGCACTCCACAAACATCATGACCGGGCGCTCCACAAACATCATGACCGAGCACTCAACAAACATCATGACAGGGCACTCCACAAACATCATGACTGCGCGCTCCACAAACATCATGACCAGGCACTCCACAAACATCATGACCAAGCACTCAACAAACATCATGACAGGGCACTCCACAAACATCATGACCGGGCACTCCACAAACACCATGACTGGGCACTGCACAAACATCATGACTGGGCACTCCACAAACATCATGACCAGGCACTCCACAAACATCATGACCGGGCGCTCCACAAACATCATGACCGAGCACGCCACAAACATCATGACCAGGCACTCCACAAACACCATGACTGGGCACTGCACAAACATCATGACCAGGCACTCCACAAACATCATGACCGGGCGCTCCACAAACATCATGACCGAGCACGCCACAAACATCATGACCAGGCACTCCACAAACATCATGACCAGGCACTCCACAAACATCATGACGAGGCACTCCTATAGCAGTCCACCGTAATATCAGCAAAAACTTGATGACATCAGAAACTACGCCATATTAATGCAGGAATGACGGAATAAAGTATGTTTGTTCTGTGATTAAAATACTATCTACAAGTCCCTACTGCAAGGGATATCTATATCATACAATTTAATATAAACATATCGCAGATGCAGGATGTTGAATAATAAACGTTATTTTCCCTCAAATTATACCAATTCTATTAATATGTATTCTACACACGCTACTTTATATTCTTGTTGCTGTTGGTCATCTAATTCAGACGTTAATGTCAGTAAGTGTTGATGCTGTTATAAGACCACGAGGTGCCACAAAGCAGCATTAACTTACAATTAACCTTTCATTGCTGTATACAGATTCCTACATTTTGCATTAGCAAGTAGAAGTACTCATACCCTAGCCGAGCAAACAATACAGCTATCAATACATATGTATATTAGATCAAGTTAATTATGGCACATTCTCCTACGTAACTCTCTGACTGCTGCGAGACACCAGGCAATAATTCCAATGGTCAATAACTCTGGATATGCTTAATGTTTTGAAAACCATTTGACTGAAAATTATTGGTGGCTTAGCCAGCAACAACTTTCAGTCAAATTATTTTTAAAATGTTAAGCATATCCTGAGTTAAACCCCATGGAAAATGTAGTCTGCAGCCAGACAGTTAATATAGTATCTACTCTAAAGTACTACTCTCTAAATTCTGAATCACAATTTTCTTTAATAATTGGTAATTAACATTATGTATGGTGTCATGCCACCTGTCATCTGTGCTTGTTCATGTCCTCAGAGCTGTCAACCATCATCATCATCAATAGATGGTCCATGTCACGTGTTTCATCCGACCCTGACCATGGTAGAGCTCTTCAAGCGCTATTCGGGAATTCTCTGGGGAAAACAAATCCGAATATCTTTATCTCATTCTACTAGAGGGGCCACCAAGGCAAATAGTACTGTTATTGATGTGATGGAACTTGAGCACTGGTACACTACGCCATGCTTAAATATAATCAGAATCTGTCTCGCCTTGAGCTATTTAGTAGAAACTAAAGAAATCTACTTTTTTACAATGGTGACATAGAACTGTTACTGAAACAAGAACGACAATCAGAGATTGCTAAAGTAGGCCCCCATTCGGCCAAGCACAATCTTTTACTACTAAGGACTAGCTCCCACTCCAGATTGGTAACGATCTCTTCAATAAAACTCGAGTTATTATCC
This sequence comes from Chaetoderma sp. LZ-2023a, assembly GCA_034401795.1. Taxonomy (NCBI): domain Eukaryota; kingdom Metazoa; phylum Mollusca; class Caudofoveata; order Chaetodermatida; family Chaetodermatidae; genus Chaetoderma; species Chaetoderma sp. LZ-2023a. Next base: position 17,576,773 of record CM067374.1, read on the forward strand.
GGAAACGCAATATTATGTAATTAATTAGGTCACTGTGACCTTGACCTTTGACAGCTGGGCACAAAAATCGATAGGGATCTTCGGACCACCAAGGACAAGCTCCTACATAAGATTTGTAATGATCCCTTTAATAGAACTCAAGTTATCATCCAGAAACGCAATATTATGTAAGTAATTATGTCACCTTGACCTTTGATGGTTTGGCGCAAAAATCGATAGGGTTCTTCAGACCACCAAGGACAAGCTCCCATGCCAGATTGATAACGATCCCTTCAAAAGAACTCGAGTTACCATCCAGAAACGCAATATTACGTAATTAATTAGGTCACCATGACCATGACCTTTGACGGTTTGGCGCAAAAATCGATAGGGTTCTTTAATGAAACCCGAACAGACGGATGGACAATGCAAACACTATATACCCCTATATATTTATATGGGGCCATAAATATAACAAACTGGGAACTAAACCACTCCCCCCCCCCCACAAAATCCAATAATCTGTTTCACGTAATGGTTTCAAATCAAAATAGTTTAAAAATAGTCTATAGGCTTGAAATTAGGATATCTGTATCTTAGACATGTCAGAAGCAACAACCTTCAGTAAATTTGTTTTCAAAACAATCAGAATATATGCTATCTAGCTGTCTAAGAACTATATCTGTGTCTTTCTTGTGGCATAAATCAACGATCAAATACCTGTGAATTTAATCAAATACCTGTGAGTTTAATCAAATACCTGTGAGTTTAATCAAATACCTGTGAATTTAATCAAATACCTGAGTTTAATCAAATACCTGTGAGTTTAATCAAATACCTGTGAGTTTAATCAAATACCTATGAGTTTAATCAAATACCTGCGAGTTTAATCAAATACCTGCGAGTTTAATCAAATACCTGCGAGTTTAATCAAATACCTGCGAGTTTAATCAAATACCTGCAAGTTTAATCAAATACCTGTGAGTTTAATCAAATACCTGCAAGTTTAATCAAATACCATTGAGTTTAATCAAATACCTGCAAGTTTAATCAAATACCTGTGAGTTTAGGGCAGTCATGTAAAAACAACACTTTCATTGATGTACAAAATCCGGCCACACCTTCAATGGCCAGATCTGTCAGCTTGACACAACCATTTAGATGAAGCTCCTGAAATACAGAACACAATTCATACACTTTCTGCACAATGAAGTGGCATACTTTTTAGGCAATTGTTGTAGATGAGGGCATAATTTATCTGGTATCGCATCTCAATTTGCTACACATTTATACAGTTGCTATACATTCTGCAACATGCATAGCTGTATCTGCTATGCAAAATTTGTACGCGATTGCGCAATTTATCATTGGGTTTCAAAATTCTATCATTAACCCTTTTAAAAGCAAATCCCTGAAAAAGTACATTTCTTTACAATGTATACCATATTTTGCTGAATATTTTGAAATTAATATGACTGGAAGCCATTGCTGCCTAAGCTATGTAAATATAAAATTCTAAATTATGCCCTGTAGATATATAAACCTTCAAGGAAACAAGAGGACTGTATAGCTCACCTGGAACATAGACACTTCAACTAAAAAGGCCATGGCGACTATACATTGAGTTGATCAGGACTGCAACAAGAACACAGGGGCTTCTTTACGCACAAACATACGTTGAACAAAAACTAGGTCAACCAAGATAGCCATTAAATCATTAGGCCAATCAAGTTCCCTTGAACAATCATCGCTTAGCTGTTGCTCTAGATGACCTTTCATGAGTTTTGAATCAACCCTGGACTAGCGGATTTGGAAAAGATGATTATTAAGGGCATTAAAATTTTAAAAAAATCCGCCAAAATCTAAGATGGCAGCCAGGCAAATTGGCCAATCTGCTTCATTTGAACAAACCTAGATCTCTATGGCCTAAGGATGCTTTCTCCTAAAAAATACTTGAAATCCGCCCCGTGGTTCTTGAGAAGACAGTTAAAATTTCCTATTGCTTTAGTATTTGTGCATTTGGTGGAAAAAAAGATCCAAGATCTCTTGAAGATGGATATAAACCAATTATCTGACTAAATTTGAAATCAGAATACCCAAAAACTAATTTCGGCTTCGAAATCCATCAAATGAAAAAATCCAATATGTCCGACAAATGCTACATTTTGATTGGTGCACGGCGGCCATACTTTTTGACGTAACAACTTCCCTTCAACAAACCGTAATGGCCCTTAGTCCCTAATCATATCTCCCACATTTCAGCCCGATCTCTTGAGCGGTTCTAGAGAACAATTCATTTACGCGAAAACCAGGTCATCAAAGATGACCACCAAACTATTTGGCCAATCAAGTTCCCTTGAACAAACTTGGTTCAGCTCTTGAATTACACAATGTACATTGTAGATGATATTTCATGAATTTTGAATTGATCCCCCAAGCGGTTTCGCAGATTTTAAAACACATTTCTAACAAGAGGCCCAAGGGCCTTAATGCTCACCTGGACCATTAGCATTTGAACAGCCATAATACTTCAAACCGATAGCAGTAACAAGACATAAAATACACAACGGGAATTCAGTAAAAAACCAATATTTAGTGGGAATTTAATGATGTACACTGATTACATACATAGCTATCTTGCAAGATCACCTTCGACACGAGCAAAGTATCTCGTATGTATTGCGTAGCCATTGGCTTAGTGATTTCCACCAGAATATGGTGGCAGAGAGAATTGAAACTTAAAATGACACGAGCACTACTCTCTTCATACCAGACAATATTATTTCATGTAAAACGAGATGATATAAAGCCTATAGTAATCTGTATGACAAGTAACAAAAATAGTCCCTCTGAATTCGACGTAAAATTCAAATCTGTCGCGCACAAAATGAGGTCAAGAATTTGCTCACGTTGCGTAGATGCCGATATCACACGAACCACTGGATGGATCTAGTCGATTTTAATGTCTGTATCAAGCTAGCGATACAGAGGTTAAGATGATACCAAAATCAACACGATACACAGTGTTGCTTTTACAGTCCTCTACGGAGATAGATTGGGTCATGATCTGTCTCGTATCCGATGTTGAGTCTGTGTAACAGGCTAGTCGTTGTGATGATGTACTAAGATGGTCGGTCATTACAATTGAGGTGTATTCTCGCAGAAGCCACATCTCTATGGTTAGAGATTGAACCTTAGGTTCTATCCAGCCAATAAAATAATCCAATATGGCCAACAAACCTAAATTTTGATTGGTTCATGACAACCATGTTTTATCAAGGATCAAATTCTTTTAAACAAACTTTAATCACCCTTAGTTATTGACGAAAATAAATCTAATGAGTTTCAGCCTGATCCGTACAGCAGTTCCCGAGATGTCATTTTTGAGAACAAGATGGCCAAAATATTCAACAGTATGTTTTATTTTGTTTCAATAGAAACATTTAAAGTTATTTCTGAGCTGTACGGTACTCGTCATTAGGATTTTTCGATATTTCACAATTTGATCACATCCATGAGCACACCTGTATTGTGAACATAATATATATAAACCTGTCGTTTCTTTGCACATTCGCCACTGACCAGTGAGAACATATATACAAACCTGTAGTGTCTTTGCACATTCACCACTGACCAGTCAGAACATATATACAAACCTGTAGTGTCTGCACATTCGCCACTGACCAGTCAGAACAGATATACAAACCTGTAGTGTTTTTGCACATTCGCCACTGACCAGTTAGAACATATATACAAACCTGTAGTGTCTTTGCACACTCGCCACTGACCAGTCAGAACATATATACAAACCTGTAGTGTCTTTGCACATTTGCCACTGACCAGCGAGAACATATATACAAACCTGTAGCGTCTTTGCACATTCACCACTGACCAGTCAGAACATATATACAAACCTGTAGTGTCTGCACATTCGCCACTGACCAGTCAGAACATATATACAAACCTGTAGTGTCTTTGCACATTCGCCACTGACCAGTCAGAACATATATACAAACCTGTAGTGTCTTTGCACATTTGCCACTGCAGGCTTTGCCATGAGTAAATAGCAGGTGAGCTGCGAATAGTTAGCCCGAAACTGGCCAGGCGAGTTGTAGGGGAGTCTCGTATAACTCGCCTGGAAAATTTAAGGAGAGCTATGTGGCGCTCACAACTGCAACAGTATAAATTGCCATATATATGGTGCATTTATACACCTGTGCAAAAGTTAAGCACCACCCTATTTTTACGCACATGCGAGGGTATATTCATGTGCTATGAAGAAAGCAATAGCATAAACATTTATGTACCCATCCATCTTAGTGCAAGAGGTAATAATGCAACTAGAGGAATGCTGATTATGATGGTGGGGAAACACTGTATGTTTTTGTTTGAACTTGAAAACATGGCCTGAATATGGTTACGTTGACACAACTGACAACTATTGCCCTCCAGTTGACACACGTGGCTAGATTGTCATTAATGGTGTCTGAAAACGAAGTTTAACATCTGTGCACGAGTTTGAGACTGTCATTATTAATACCGGGTATATCCACCTTGTGCCTGGATGACGGCCTGGACACGACGTCTCATGCTGGTCACCAACCGACTGATACGCCATTGTGGTATTCGTTGCCATTCAAGATGGAGTGCGTCTGTTAATTCCTGTAGGTTCTGCACAGGAGGATCCCTCCTTCTCACCATGTTTCCCAGAATGTCCCAGATATGCTCAATAGGGTTCATGTCAGGGCTCCTTGCTGGCCATGGTAGGGTTTCGATGGCATTCTGGCGGAGGTATTCATGCACAGCTCTAGCACGATGTGGTCGGGCGTTGTCATCCATGAATATAGGGTGGGTTCCAGGTGCATGATTTACAAAATGAGGGACCACAACTCTATCCAGTATGGAATCTTGATATCTTTGTCCATTTAGTGTTCCAGGTACAGTCAACAGATCCAGCTTACAATCAAATGAGATGCACCCCCATATCATAACGGAACCTCCACCAAATGGAACTTCTTCCATGATGTTACGTTGGTCGTACGTCGTGCGTCTGAACCTCCATACACGAGTTCGACCATCTGTGGCATGAAGCAGGAACCGACTTTCATCGGACCAGTGTACCCGTCTCCAGGATCTCATGTTCCAGTGTCTTCTTTCGTTGCACCACCTCAGACACTCCTCTTTGTGGTGTGCAGTGAGGAGAGGATGTCTGACAGGTCTCCTAGCTTTCATGCCAGCAGCATACAGTCTCCTTTTGACGGTAGACATTGACACTCTATTGCGCGTTTCCCATTGCTGGCTGAGCACTCTGCTGTTGGTGAATGGAGATCTCCTAACAAGGCGTACTAGGGCTCGATCATCACGGGCAGTAGTCTTCTTTGTTCTTCCAGATCTAGGCCTGTCCTTCACCTCGTTAGTTTGCCCATGTTTTGCAATCAAACGACTGATTACAGTATGGTTAATGTTCAGCGGTCGGCCAATCTCTCTGCATGACATACCAGTGGTATGCATGCCTATGATTTGCCATTTCACACGATCACTTAACCTTCGTCTTGCCATAGCGGTTCACAATCAAGAGCTAATTCTCTCTGTACAAATAAACCACGGTCATGAACACAAAATTCCTAATCTTGTCGCCTAAATCTGTATGTAATGTTCTACACCTCAAACTGGACTTTTACATAACTGAACACGTGTGCTGTTTCCCGCCACGCACGGACATCAAGCGGCGTGAAGTCATGCATGCATGTGCATTTCGTACTTGGAATTATGTCAGCTAACGCGGGGACAAAAAGAATGGCAGCCTAGTTGTACCATCATGTTTCTACGTTCTATTGTTTTTGCTGGTGCTTAACTTTTGCACAGGTGTATATATGACATAATTAGATTGGAGCCGCTATCAATTCTTTTAGCGCTATAATATTGTATTGTACGGGGAACCAGGCACCACGTGTAATTTGCTGTGTAGTTCCAGTAATCGGCAAATCACCCGTATGAATACATTTGCGCAGTCAAGGTTAAATACGATTTTCGCGTTAAATTTGTGAGTGTAATACAGGATTAATGCGTCGTACATCTTAAATAATACGCGCCATGATCATACATTTTCGTGCATCTAAGAAGAATTAGCATATAACTGTCCAAATTGCGGTACTATTTTGCAAGCCATGGCAATATCTTGACACGCATGCGCATATTTTTATAGCACACCAACCAGGAAGTTAATGCAGTCAGAACTGTAGGTACACCTCTTCTTCTTTTCGTTCGCTGATCATACCGCCAGTCCTGTAAGTGACTATCGACATGATCATAAGCGTTAAGTGCGTGGATCCATGGTTTATTAGAGTGCGCTGTGCAGCCTGGAACCTCCGTCTTCAGCACTCGAGGTTTCTGTCAGGGTTACCTCACCCGTACCTCCTTTAGTAGCCTCTTATGACACGCAGAGGATACGGAAGGTGTATTCTAAGCCCCACCTACAGGGCAAACTGTAGGTACACCATACCCGTTACAGTAGCTTGGTTCCCGGGTCATTTATTTGGGAACCAGGCCACACAGGGTTATACACCGTGTACCCGTTACGCGCTGTGGTAGTTTATCTAACAGACTCTTACATGGTCGGTCACAGAATTGGAGCACGTGTAACAATATATTTTTCTCAGTTCTGACTATCGCCGCCATTTTATCCTTAAAAACTAGCCAATTCAAGCTGTGAAATGATTAAATATTGTGTTGTATTGTCTAGAAAGTGTGCTCACGATGTTCTACTAGTAGCTTAGTGATAATTTAATACATTTTATCATCACATTTGCCGCTGATCGGCCGATATAGGCATTACTAATTTTGACACGACAATGTTCCTAGATAATAGTAATTCTCGTATCCCCCTCTAGGACAAAATGAAAACCATTACGTCATAATACGTTGTTAAAATCTGAATTTTTTTATTAATTTCATCTGTTTCTGCTGGGGGTTAACTAGCAATACCCGTGTTAGTGGTCACCCACATCATTTATCAGCGAATGTATATAACAAAATTATATACTGATCAACCGATTTTATGACGAGCGACTGACAGGTCGTCTGAAATCACCCAGGCGTGTGTGGAGGCGAGCGTGAGCGATTGCGCGCCTCTCATGGCACAGCCTGCACTGACCAGCGAGAACATATATACAAACCTGTAGCGTCTTTGCACATTCACCACTGACCAGTCAGAACATATATACAAACCTGTAGTGTCTTTGCACATTCGCCACTGACCAGTCAGAACATATATACAAACCTGTAGTGTCTTTGCACATTCGCTACTGACCAGTCAGAACATATATACAAACCTGTAGTGTCTTTGCACATTCGCTACTGACCAGTCAGAACATATATACAAACCTGTAGTGTCTTTGCACATTCACCACTGACCAGTGAGAAGATTCCATTATCTGTAATCTGAAACAGAAACAAAGAGCACATTCAACAGTATGGTTTATTTTATTTTGTAGACACATTAACCCTTACCACTCTGGTGTCAAAACTTTTAATTTTCAAATTAAATTAAACGATGAATTGGTGTTCATTTTTCAACAAATTTGGTGGGAGATGGTGCTGTCGTAGACAGCAACATCTTCCAGCAAAATTGTTGAAAAAAGTACACCAATTTCTTTGATAGATTGACGCAGCAAAAAATTAAATATTGACATCAGAGTGCTAAGGGTTAAGTGTTCAAATAAAAACAAAATATTCTGATAACTTAACCTTTGAACTATAAAAACTCAATCACAGTTTATTCAATATTCTGTTGAATATTTTAAAACTAATTGGACTGTGAACTGTTGCTGCCATAAGTAAGTTTCTTGTCAAATTAATTTCAAAATATTCAACCGCTTACAGTACCTGTATAGTTATCCTCGAAATTGAGAGTCCAGGAATTGAGGGTTCATAGGTCTGTAACATATGAAAGAACTGTGTATAAATACGATGCTACATCCATACCGCTGTTCTGGAGAAGTTAAGCCCTTGTAAATGATGTGAGTTTTTCCCCAACGCTTTCAGTGATCTGTCAGTGAGTTGTCGACAGCCCGCTACATTCAGCTCAATCAACAGTGGACATTGTTGGGACATGTGAACAATAGCATCATCTGTGATGTTGATACATCGTGCTAGAAGCACTACTCGAAGGTGCCGACATGATCCAGCAAGACTCAGAATACCTGCGGAAAAGATATAGTGTTTCTATAACGCCACTGTTTATTAGTCAAGATATAAGGTGTTTCTATATAACGCCACTGTCTACTGGTCAAGATATAAGGTGTTTCAATGCCACTGTCTACTGGTCAAGATATAACATGTTTCTATAACGCCACTGGTTATTGGTCAACATAAAATGTGTTTCTATAACGCCACTGGTTATTAGTCAAGATATAAGGTGTTTCTATAACGCCACTGTCTACTGGTCAAGATATAAGGTGTTTCTATAACACCACTGTCTACTGATCAAGATATAAGGTATTTCTATAATGCCACTGGTTATTGGTCAAGATATAAGGTGTTTCTATAATGCCACTGGTTATTGGTCAAGATAAAAGGTGTTTCTTTAACACCACTGTCTACTGATCAAGAATAAGGTATTTCTATAGCCCCTGTCTACTGATAAAGAATAAGGTGTTTCTAAAATGCCACTGGTTATTGGCCTAGATAAAAGGTGTTTCTATAATGCCACTGTTTATTAGTCAAGATATAAGGTGTTTCTATAACGCCACTGTTTATTAGTCAAGATATAAGGTGTTTCTATAATGCCACTGTCTACTGATCACGATATAAGGCGTTTCTATAGCCCTGTCTACTGGTCAAGATATAAGGTGTTTCTATAACGTCACTGTTTATTAGTCAAGATATAAGGTGTTTCTATATAACGCCACTGTCTACTGGTAAAGATATAAGGTGTTTCTATAACGCCGCTGTCTACTGGTCAAGATATAAGGTGTTTCTATAACGTCACTGGTTATTGGTCAAGATATAAGGTGTTTCTATGATGTCACTGTCTACTGGTCAAGATATAAGGTGTTTCTATAACCCCACTGTCTACTGATCAAGATATAAGGTGTTTCTATAACGCCACTGTCTACTGGTGAAAACATAAGGTGTTTCTATAACGCCACGGTCTACTGGGTAAGATATAAGGTGTTTCTATAATGCCACTGGTTATTGGTCAAGATTGAAGGAAATGTCAATTTCCCTTTCTCCGAGATCTAACAATACTCACCATTGTTACTTCTGATATACAGCTGGCCTTGACAGCGGCTCTAGGACTATAGACTTAGAAAGCTTTACCGACTCCTGGGAACCGGGTACTCGGCTCCCAACTGCCGAGTACCCGTTTACCACAGAGCTCATATTGTTTGCATAGCCACCAACCAAGAGAAAACTATGGCTTGCCTCCGTGGGGCTGGGAGGCTGGGTCCGTAACAGAATGGTGAGTATTGCTAGATCTCGGAGAAAGGGAAATTGACATTTCCTTCATTCTCCTTCGATCAATACTCACCATTCTGTTACTTCTGATATACACCAGATTTGATCAGTAACCTGGTGGGAAGGGGCAAGCCATAAATGCTAATTTTGCCCCTTGGAGAAAGATTTTAGACTTCAAACTTGACTAACGGAGACCTAAAAGGACCGTCAAGTTTACGGAACCGAATCACATTCGCATCACCCCCCCCCCCCCCCTTCTTTCCTCCTAAGAAAAGGGAGAGAACTCACGAACATGTATCTCGCCTGAAACACAAATATGCCAAGAGGGTTAACTGCTCCATGCATATTCCATGTATTAGCCTGGGAATGAGCATGAATATATAAGATGAATGAACATGATACACATCCATAATACAAAAAACTCTCACTATTGAATTACTGTATGATAATTGGACTCCAGACGTACCGCCTCCAACCATTCACTGGTTCGGCCATCAGTGACACAATCTGGTTGTCATCCTCTCACTTGACCATGCCTGCTTTAGGTTCTTTTCTTACCAAAGTGAAAAAAGGGCGAAGAGCAGTGTGGTCACTAACTATCGTTTCAAAACAGCTAAAGCGAGTGGATTGGCTGAGTCTGACACATCCCTCATATAGTAATCCGTAAATGAGGACTCACAGTGCCATTGTGCAACGGCCATGATGTCCTCTAACGGAACACCATTGTAAAGGGCGGTCGAGGCGGCTATTCCTTTGACATCGTGTGCCCTTACGCCTTGCACCTGGTGCCCAGTCGCCATCTCGTGAGTAGTCTGAATGCATTCGACCACCCAACGAGAAATAGTATCCATGGATGCGGCGCCATAAGGCTTTTTATGGCAGATCCACAGATGTCTATCGTTCGACCGTAATGAGTCAGTCCGTTTCTTGTACTTAGTCAAAGCACGGACCGGGCACCAGACACTGGCATCACGATCAAACCTAGTTAACTTCGGTATAATGATCGGTTTGCCGGGATATCTCAAAGATTGGTTCTTTGACATAAGCTCTGCTCTTGGCAGAAGACGCAGACCTTCTCCAGAAACAATAAATCGGTCCCTCTCTGCCGAAAGCGCATGGATCTCACTGCGCCTTCTAGCTGAGGAAGCTGCCAATAGAAAGACCGCCTTTAGAGTCAAATGCTTTAGACTAGCCGAACGCAACGGTTCGAAAGGGTGCTTGGCCAGTACATTAAGCACTAAAGATAGACTCCAGGCTGGAATGACTACCGGTTGTCTCGGTCGGAGATTGCTCATTCCCTTCAACATCACATTTAACTGGGCCACCTCTGGACTATCCCTGTTGGCCAGACAAGGGATAACTGATGCCAAAGCTGACTTGTATCCAGCAACTGTGACGGGAGCTAGTCCTGAAAAGAACAGCTCACAGAGAAAGTCTGCTATTTGCTGAATAGTGGATTGAAAGGTATCAATACCCTTTTCTTCACACCAGTCTGCTAATCTGTTAACCTTGTTGTTATATGACTTGAAGGTTGACCTCCTCGCAGCCGCGATGAAATCAGCAGCCTGTCGAGAAAAGCCTTCCGACGTGGAACGTTGTTTGATAACATCCACGCAGTCAATTTGAACATTTCGGGACGCTCGTGTAGGAAGCATCCCTTGGCCTGGGAGATTATGTTCGGAATCTCGGGCAACTGCACAGGATTTTCCACCAACAGATCTAGAAGATCCGTGAACCATGCCCTGCTCGGCCAATACGGCGCTATTAGCAGGACCAGACACGGTTCCTCCCTGACCTTCACCAATCAATACCTTCGGTAGAAGAATGGTGGGTGGGTACGCGTAAGCGTGCATCCCTCTCCAGCTTATCGCCAGAGCGTCTGTATCGACGGCATTTGGATCTGGAATCGGCGAGACATACGTCATGATTTGAGCATTTTCCTTTGTGGCGAACAAGTCCACGTTGGGTTTGCCCAAATGCTCGAAGATCCGTCGCAGAACTGGAGGGTTGAGGGACCATTCTGTTGGCAGAATTCTCTGTCTGCGAGACAAAGCATCTGCCAGAATGTTCAATCAGCCAGGAATATGCACTGCTTTCAAAACAACCGAGTAATTCCTGCACCATTGAATCAAGTGCCACACTCTGATACACAGAGTCGGCGACCTGGTCCCGCCTTGGCGATTTATATATGATACTACTGTCGAATTGTCCGACCGTATCAATATCACCTTACCCCTGATCATCGGAAGGAACTCTTCCAACGCCAGTTCCACTGCCATCATTTCCAACAGATTGATATGCAGCTGACTCTTCGGGAGAGTCCATGTGCCCGAGACCTGGTGTTCTCCCAGGCAGGCACCCCACCCCTCCAGCGATGTATCCATGTACACAGACAGCTGGGGGTGGGGTAGGTGCAGCGAAACCCCTACTAGGAGATTCTGATGCTCTTTCCACCATACAAGATGCGACATTATCGGCTCCAAAACTGGAACCAGTTTTGACAGGGGTTCTGTTCTCTGTTTCCACAGAGACATCAGATACAACTGGATAGGCCTTCGCATTAGAGCAGCATACGGGATAACCTGCTCCATGGAGACCATCATGCCCAGCATCTGAAGGAACCGCCTCGCCTGAATGTGGTTTCCCACTCGAAAACTCTTGAGGATGGCACCACTCTGGGCTCTGACGGGTACACCCTGCCCTCCTCGAGATCGAATCGCATCCCCAAATAAACGAAATGTTGAGTGGGCGTCAACTCGGATTTCTCCTCGTTGACTATCCAGCCTAGATCTGAAAGTAACTTCAGAGTCAGAGCAGTATCCACGTTCAACCTGGCTGCCGAGTCTGCCTTGATCAGCCAGTCGTCTATGTAGGTGTGTAGCGCCACGTTCTCTTTTCTGAGAAACGCTGTCACCGCAAGGACCACTCTTGTGAAAACCCTCGGAGCTGTCGACAGGCCAAATGGGAGAACAATAAACTCCCATACTTGATTCTGAAACGCAAATCTCAGAAACCTGTGACAACTCCTGTTCATCGGAATGTGGAAATATGCATCTTTCAGATCGATCGATACACACCACATTCCTTTCCTCAATCCCGCCATTACCGACCTCGGCGTTTCCATCTGGAACCGAGGCGTATGGATAAACCAATTTAATGGCCTGAGATTGAGTATGGGTCTCCATCCCCCCGTGCTCTTGGGGACAAGGAACATGTTTGAATAGAAGCCTGGAGTGTTTCGGTTTGCTGGTTTTATTGCTCCCTTCAGAAGCACACCCCACACTTCCTTTTGAACGGCTTCTAACTTGTCTGGCTCCCTTGGTACGGGTGTCCAGACAGGTGCCAAAGACAGATTTTGTGGTGGAAAGTCCCACCACTCCGGCATGTAACCCTGGGATAACCATCCCAGGACCAGACTGTCTGACGTCACACCTCGCCAGGCCTCGACAAAACGCATGAGCCTTCCACCCACCATAGACGCCTCGACGTCTAACGGGGTTGTCCGGCTCGTAGTCCGCTCCCCCCTCTTTCTTAACGAGAGAGAGAGAGAGAACCATTTCGTTCTAGGCACGACGGGTATAACTGGCACCGCTGTTCCTGTCGCACAGGCGCGGTCCAGACGGATATGAAGGGAGCTCTCGTACCCTCAGGTACGATCCGGCCCCTTCTGTCCGCCCTTTGAGGACTTACCCGTACCCTTGCCTCTAGGCCGGTCTGGAGCAACCTTGGGGAGGGTAGGCGCCTCTACAACCTTCCTGGCTTTCTTCGCCGGCGGCGGCTGAGAAAAGCCAGCTGAAGCAGAAGTCGCAACAGGCTTAGCTTTCGCCTTGCCCTTATGCTTCTTCTGCTTCTTTGAAGGTTGTCCCGCTAGCGGTTTCCCTACAGCCCCTAGTGCGTGCGCTTTCCGCACTAGCTCAAGCTGCAGGTTGACAGCTAACCGATTCTGCGTGATACTGGCTGTATCCTCTAAGATGGCCCGCGCCTGGCCACCGATGATGCTAGGCCCTGTCAGGGGCGTCCCAAGAAGACGCTCCCTGACTGCCGTAGCCGGATGCATATGGTCAATGACCATTTGCCTCCTGGATTTAGTCACTCGCGCTTGCACCCTTGCCAATGCGTCCATAGACAGCACCAGGCCGTCATTTACGCACGAAAGCGCCACAGGGTGGCCTGCCCCCGCTTCAGCCCACACCGACTGAAGGGGACGATACGAGTGGTTGACAGCGCTCATAGCTGCCCTCACACCCTCATCGCATAGGGACAGGACTTCCTCTTGGTGTACCTGAGCCTTGTCCACAAGTGCCGGACCGGGGCCACCCGCCCCGGCACTCTGAATGCCCAGTACCCATCGGTCATCCTCGGTGACCGACGGGACTACACCATATCTGTTGTATTCCCCCCGCGGAATACGACATCTTGCCCGCACCTCCCTGGGGCCGCAGGGAGCTGACCATTGGTCATAAGTTGTTTGCTATAAATAGCCTCCAACAATTCTATGAACCGTGGATCCAGTCCCACAGACTGGATCCGGGCCGCGGGCAAAATCCCCGTCCTGATCGACGCAACCGACGGACGGGGTGCATCTTCATCGGCCGTGGCCCAAACAACAGACGGGTCAACCCTGGCTAGCCACGCCAGAGCCTCTGACCAATCTATCTCCGATGAAGACACACCCGCAAACACGTCACCCATTGACGTGTTCAGGGGCCTGCCAGCCACGGCCTCCCGGCAAGGCTGACACGCCAGGCACTCCGGTACCACACGGTTCCGCCGCCACCCCATGAAACACTCCGGTCCATGGGGTAGGTCCGCACGGAAAACCGTACGGACCCGTAGCAGTCGCGGAACCGTAGCCAGACACGGGCGCCAAACGCACCCCACGTCCGACTGCCGGACCAGGCGAGATAGGTGAGTACCACGCCCGGCCCGGCCGACCCGTTACCGTGTCGGCTGGTGCCAAACCAACCGTCACGGAACCGGTGCCCGGTACCAGACTAGCCTCAGCCACAGGCGGAGCCGCTGCCCTGGCTTGCGCCAAGCCAGACAAATGGAGGCCAGTTCCTTCCAGGACGGAATCGACCTCCATATTCTCCACCTGCGGCATCACAGGCCGCAGCAACCTCTCCTGCTCGGCCTCCTCGTCTTCAGACTCCTGGCGGACGGCTCCCACACCTGACGGACCGGCCACCGCTACTGGACCACCCGGAGGTGGCCGCAGAGAAACAGAACCCGTCTGGCCGGAGCCAGACGGGACTGCCAGGGGTCCGTACAAGACGGGCCCCTCGGAAACCAGTCCAGAACCCTGTCCGAGGACAGGGTCCGTACCAGGCATGGGGAGAAACTGCCCCCAACCTTTGGTAGCAGGGACGACACCAGCGTGGGCAGAACGCTATGCAGAAAACCCTGCATAGCCGGACCAAACCACGCCGGCGGTGCCATATCCGCCACCTCCAGCTGGGGACGTGGAGCACCCCCACTGGCCGAACCGGGCGCTCCACGATTTACTCTCGGACCGCCTGACCCCGCGTCAGACCCAGCCAAGTCCTTCTGGGCAAGGAACTTAACCATCATATCCATGGACCACACTGCGCACACATTACACCTATGGTCTAGGTTACAGGGCGAACACCTAAAACAGACATGGTCCTTGAATACGACTCGTACAAATTTATGGCACTCGTCACATGATGGCGGGGTTGGCTTGGCCTATAAAATAAGCACAAACCTACATTACAAGCGGAACGAGACCCTGATGGAAGGCAGACAATTAATTTTCAAATAATTTGACTCATAAATTAACCGTATCCCTCCCGCACCCCACCCCGCCACGTTACAACAAAGATCGCATTGATTATGACGACAAGAATGGAGCGGGCATAAAACACACCCATATTAGATCCTCCAGGATGTGTAATGGCTCCAGGAATCATATTGCATAGCATTCGGGGTATATTTACCAATCAATATAAATTATACTCCCTAACGAAAGCCAAACGATATGTGAAGAAAACAACAAAATGTATAACAAACTGCTGTATCACACGGTAAAACCGCAGACCACGCATCTACTCAAGAATTTTGAAACCACCGATCATTGCAAACCGATCGTGATCGCACGTAAACTTGAACATTCTAAAGTTTCCGGTACCATTTTTAGTACGCAGCACCCAGAACGAGATGCGTGAATTAATGAAAATTATTCTTCCCATAAACATCCGAGCGACCGGGTGTGACGTCACCCGCTCGGATCCTACGGAGAACGACGTCAGCCGATATTCGTGTTAGAAATACCGTAGCAAACACCTATTTTCATATCTGCCGATCGCCTGTTGGGGTTTAAAGAAGGCGATGGTCTGGCATATATCGTTGTTAGCACACGTCCCAGATTCTCTGGGGTCAGAAATCGGGACATGCGACACAGCGAAATTTAGAGACCTAAGCCTTTTAACTATGGATAATAAAGAATGATACAACCTGGTTTTCATCGGCGGTATTCTCCATAGTATCCAGTTAAATCCTTCAAGAACGCACAAACTATCACTTTACAGACAAAGACTTAGATTTCTTTAACAAAAGACACTAAAATCCTCTCCCTGCAGAAAGCATGTATTGCTCTTGTTGCTATGCAAACAAGAATGAGCTCTATGGTAAACGGGTACTCGGCAGTTGGGAGCCGAGTACCCGGTTCCCAGGAGTTGGTAAAGCTTTCTAAGTCTATAGTCCTAGAGCCGCTGTCAAGGCCAGCTGTATATCAGAAGTAACAGAATGGTGAGTATTGATCGAAGGAGAAATAAGGTGTTTCTATAACGCCACTGGTTATTGGTCATGATAGGCCTATTTGCAGTCGATGTGAAGACTATTTTTGACAACTTACCAAGTGGAATGAGTGTCTGAATGACATGCTCATATGCTCAGCTAGTCATTCTGGTGGAACATTATCAAAGATAGTCTCTTGGACTACTAATGGACATATCTCATGAGGATTGCGTCTAGGCTGTTCTTGGCTCCTTGACGAGTAGACAGTGGCTATAGAAACACCGTATTCTTGACCAGTAGACAGTGATGTTATAGAAACACCTTATATCTTGACCAATAAACAGTGGTATTATAGAAACACCTAAAGATTCAACTGTGACAGTGAATGAAGGAGTAATATGAATACTGTCTTGGTTCAAACTGAGCATAATCATATCGAATTCATAACAAGAATTTGCACATACACCCTTTAAGTCTTTAATCCTCATATCAGCCAAAAATGGCTTCTGCAGTGGTCCTGAGAAATGTCCATTTGTAAACAAGAGAAGACTATTTTTCAATTTTCAAAAATAGTCTTCTCTTGCTCTGCAAATAGACATTTTCTATGAGAATAAACAAAATCATGGATTTCTTTTTTCACGAGAGAGTAGTTATACTTACATGTACCTCCCTAACACTATGATATTTCCTAAATATCGACCTTCACTCAATAACTCAAGATTACAAAAGATAGGTGCCCTTACTGGGCAGGTCGACAGGTGAGTCCGCCGGATGCCGGCCCAAATCTCAGCTTGACTACTGGCCAACACATGCAACTTAAAAGCCTGAAGCCCGAGCCTCTGTTGGGCGGAGGCCGGGTCCGTGTTAGGGAGGTAAGTATAACTACTCTCTCATGAAAAAAGAAATCTGTGACACTAACATCTGAAATTGTGTGGCACACACAATCAGGAAATGATTTGAACATCGGATAACACAACCGATGGTGAGAGTATTGACCATATATCAAATGCGCTCCCCCCTCCATTTGGGAAAGAAGAAGCTATGACCTCAATGTCCCATACACTCTCTAAGTACTGGTATCAAGTACTACAGGACACGAGACGAGACTTCATTTCGCAAACTCTCAATAAATGAATCACATAATACACAGGTACCATTACATTCTTATTAAGTAAGGGTAATATATCGTGACAATAAATTATGTAACAACAAAAGGCGGTACTGACCTTATGCATGAAACCTGTATCCATCCAGTCCACATCAGTGAAGGAAAAATGATACACGAATATGTGGTTGTTTCCACAATTAAAATGTGCTGTCTGAAGACAGCAAGTGCAACTTATCTACAATATATACACCTGATCATCTTTTGAATATCGATAAGGTAAGAGGATTAATGGTGTCACCGAGGTAATGGTCGGTAAAACTTGACTTAGTGCCACTTAGCTACCGACATAATGTCATCGCCACTACACCACGGACACTGTGAGCCTTGGCTAAGTCAACTTGTTTACCGTGGTGGATTTGTGGCAAAATTGACCACATTCCACAATCCACCTAGATATAGTGTCTTTTGACGCCCTGCCATGGGGTTCAATATAAGACAACCATAACGAGGATGGGTCCATCCGCCATTCCTGTGTACATTGTTTGTACCTGTTTAATGCGCAGACTGGACACCATGCTTTTGAATTAGGATCAAACCTAGCCAAAGCTGGTAAAATAATTGGGTGATCTGGATATTTCAAAGACTAGTTCTTAGCCATGAAATTTATCCTAGGTAGAAGCCTAAGGCCTTCCCCTGTAAAGCATGAATCTCGCTTTCCATCTTGAAGAGGCTGCAGCAATTAGAAATACAGTTTTAAGTGTCAACATTGTCATAGAAATGGCACTTAGTGGTTCAAAGGGTTTGTCTGCTAGCACTTGAAGTATTAGAGATAAACTCCAAGACGGAATCACTGGAGGATTTCTCGGTATTATATTACCCATGCCTTTTATTAGTGTTCAATGAACAGACTTCGTCACTTCCCCTATCAGCCAAGCAAGGGATAACTGACATCAAAGCTGACTTGTAGCCAGCAATAGAGTTAGGCTTGAGGCTATAGGCATCATACATGTGACAGAGGAAATCGGCTACTACCTGAATAGATGCATCCATTGGATTAACATCTCTGTTTGAGCACCATTCTGCAAATCAATTGATTTTATAGTTATATGCTCTGGGGGTTGACACCACACACCCCCCCCCCCCCCACCCCCCCTCTGGCTTTTACCATAAACATGGCTGCTTACTCAGAAAAGCCCTCCTTAACTGACAAGAGTTTCTGTGAAGGGACTTGCCCTGGAAAATAATATTGTCCATCGGAGGCAAAGGAACTGGATTGCAGACCAAAACGTCCAGCAGATCCGTATACCATGATCAGCGTGGCCAATTTGGGGTGATCAGAAGCACTTGGCACTCTGCCTGACTGATTTTCTGAAGAACCTTTGGAATCAGGATTGCTGGTGGGAATGCGTATGCATACATTCACTCCTAACTGATAGCTAATGCAAGCGCTTGGATCTGGAATTTGAGAGACGTACGTCGTCATCTTCGCATTCTTGTTCTTTGCGAACAAATCTGTTGGGTTTCCCCCAGTGGTTGAGCAGACGATCCGCCACGCAATGATTTAGTTGCCATTCCGTAGGCAAAACACTCATCCTTCGGCTCAATGAGTCTGCTAACAGATTTAGCCTTCCCGGAGTATGAACTGCCTTCAAGGTGATCATATGATCTAGACACCAGCAAAGCAGTTTTCAAGTTATCATACAGAGACTAGGCGACTTCGTTCCCCCCTGGCGGTTTATGTGTCACTACTGTTGAATTGTCTGATTGAACCAGAACAATCTTGCCCTGAACCGTCATTAAGAAATGTTCCAGGCCCAGTACTACTGCTCATAATTCCAGTACATTGATATGTTCTTGTGACTGATCCAGATTCCAAAGCCCTGATATTGTGGCTTCTTCCAGGCAAGCTCCCCATCCCTCCATTGATGCATCTGTATACATCGTTATCTGAGGGTGGGGAGGGGTGAGCATCAGCCCCGCCAGGAGATTCTCTCTTTCCATCCACCATTGCAGGTGGTGAATAAGCGGCGCCAATACCGGCACATTTGAGTCCAGTGATCCTGTACTCTGGGTCCACTGTGTCATGAGAAACAGCTGGATAGGCCGCTTGCGTATGGCTGTCTGTGGAATGACTGGTTCCAGAGAAACCATCAACCCCAGCGTTCTCAAGTAAACCTGTGCCAGTACATGACGACTGTTGCACACTGACTGTATTACTGAGATGAGTATTTCTACTCTCTCCTGAGTAGGATAAACATATCCTATCTCTAGATCGAAGAACATTCCCAGGTAAACAAACTTCTGGGATGGAGTCAGCTCCGATTTCTGAAAGTTTATTATCCAGTCTAAGTCTGTGAGAGTTTTCAAATCTATCTCCAGATTTGCTGCAAGCCTTTCCTGATTGTGTGCTTTTAACAGCGAATCATCTATGTAAGTGTGGACTGCAGTGGTATGCTGTCATTGCAGGAACCACCCTGGTGAAGACCCGAGGAGCCAAAAAATTCTGAATGGTAAAACTTTGAATTCCCACTGTCGACCCTGGAATGCGAATCTCAGGTACTGACGAAAACTCTTCACAATTGGAATGTGGAAATAAGCATCCTTCAGATCTATTGACGCCGTCCACATTCTTTTCTCCAACCCCGCCAACACAATTTTGACTGTTTCTATCTTGAAACTCGGTGTGTCTATGAATCTGTTCAATGGCTTGAGGTTGAGAACTGGTCTCCACTCTCCAGTGCTCTTTGTCACTAGAAACAACGTTGAATAGAAGCACGGGAAATTTTGCGCCGGTTGAATTGCTCCTTTTTGTATGAGGGAATTTATCTCTTCCTCTATACACAACTGTTGATCTGGATCTCTTGGAATTTGAATCCAGATCGGAACCAGAGACAGGTGTGATGGTGCGACTATCGCCAAGTCGGACTGGTACCCGGCTGAAAGCCATCGCAAGACTAAGCGGTCCTGGGTTAATCGCTCCCACTCCTGCTTGTGGAAGGTCAATCGACCTCCCACCGGTCTACCTAGGGAGAGAGGTGGACATAAGCAGTGCAAGTGTGGGACTGTCTCTGGTTCTAGCATTGGTATGGTTATTGTGGAAATCGGCCCATCGGCACGATTACCACGTCCAGATCCTCGTGCGCCATGGCTCGCGCCACCCACACCCCAGCCCACGCCTCGTGCACCTTGGTGCGTGGGCAGCTGCCTGCGCTTGAGGAGCCTGCACACCCCTCTGGCAGGCCAGTGCTGGCGTGGCCCTGGCTTACGCTGCGCCGGTGGCTGACCTCTGACCTGACCAGCGATACCTCGGGCCTGCTGTGGACGATACGCAGGCGCTGCAGGAACGCGCTCCCTATGAAGCAGCTCAAATTCTTCACATAGCGCCCTCTGATTGTTGACTAGAGTGACTGTCTCCTGGCAGTGTAGCAGCCTGTTGTACAAATCCTGGGATGGACACAGATTGGCTAGTGCAAATGTGAGTCTCGCCCTGACACTTCTAGTCACTGACCTAGTCATGCAGTCCAGAGCCAGGTTAATACCATCCTGGATGACTCTCTGAACTGAGACAGGGCTTGCTTGGCACGATGCAGACGCTGTTATTACACCCTGTAACAGCTGTGAGACATACCGAGAGTGCCGCTATGGACACTCTCACGCTATCCTCTGCATCACGCAATGCGGTGTTTGCTGAGCGCAGAGCACAGAGCTCCCGTGTCAGAATGGGAGCCTGGCCGCGTGTCCTCGCCAAGCGCTGCGCGATCATCAGCGCTTGGCTTTGGCATTGTACCATATGATTGGTATTGGCCAGCAACGATACAACACCACCTAGCAGGGGGAGAGGGAAACTGGACGTCCATTAAGCTTAATCTCTGCGTCCGTGAACATATCAACTATATGTTCTGCTAATGGCAAAGATGGCATAGCGGTAACTGCCGGCTTTCCAGCCAACCACGGGCGCTGATCCTGCTGGCTTACCAACTGTTCTACAGAGCTCTGGCCTAACGCTTACCAGCCATTGGCACGCGTCAGACCAGTCCTCCTCTGTGGCCACCTGTGAGTGTTCGACAAGGCGTGGGCCTTCGTCATCCTCTACATCACTCGCAGGTGTAAACGTGGCTGGAGCCGTGGATACTCCTGGCAGGCCATGGAAAACATGCGGACCTGAGAGAGCAGGCATGTCTTGCACCACGGCCGTACGGCCAGGAGCCGCCACACCATGGCCCGGACCAGCCGCCGTCATATCCTCAGCAAGCCGAGGTATACAGAAAAGGCGGTCATCCACTCCAACCCATGAGTAGTTCCATGGAAAAAATTGGCCGTGCTCCCCGCGAGGGGTGCACGATTGTCCGTTTCCATGTCAATGGCTTCAACGGGTGAACACAGCAGAAAATCCTCTTCCTCCTGGCCATCATAAACTGCCTCTGGGCTAGCAAAGAGCGCTAACCCAGACTGGCCAGGGAAGGTACCGTAAGAGGAGGCAGTACCTTTCGGGCGCAGTCACCAGGCACGAACCTGGCTCCAGTGGCCTCGGCCCAAGATCAAGCAATGAGGCAAGCCTCCAGCCGGAATCATTTAGGCCTGCTCCAGGATCCATTGGCAAGGCGGCGGGCCTTCCAAGATCTACTGAAGCCATCACTGATTCTGAAACATTTTCGGACCACGACGGACACCAGAATCAGCGGCGGGGATTTTCTGCTCAGGGGCAGATGAAGAAGACAATAAATTACTCGGCCCAGGGAGCATGCTGTGAAGCAGCTCTGGTACCAAATCTTTTATTGTCTTTTTCATCTTCCCCATCATTTCCAACCTAAAAGTCTCCATTTCCGAAGTAACAGAGGCGTTTCTCTTACCCTTGTCACTTACACTCTTCTTCGCACACTTCTCCTCCGACGCCTTATCCTTCGCCTGTGACAACAAGAATTCAGAGAATAAGTTCCCCCCCCCCACCTGTTTACAGACATTACATTTTAATAATGGACCACAAGGTGAACATTTTACACACAAGTGAGGAGAAAACTTGGGCTTGATAGAGCGGTTCTGAAAACAGGGACAAGACACCGACAATGAGTTAAAGATTCTTTTATAATTAAATAAATTAAATAACTCATAAATGAGAAAAAATTCACTTATAGGCCTAAACAGGACAGTGAGAAAGATGAACAACCAGCCTCAAGGAGGATATTAATAATAATAATAATAATAATAAGGTTGGTTATGACGTCATAACATCCATAAATAGAAACAGATGAACAACATCCAGGTGTAAGATGAATTGTATAAATATAAGAGCATACTAAACAGTAAATGAACACAGTAATAGCTCATGATAATGATACAGATACAGATAAACAGTATGACTGAAAGAATACTGGCAGCACATAATCACAAATATTTTCAAATATTTTACAGTGCCTAGAGTACCTGCGTCTTTAGCAAAAGCATACCACCACGTCCTGCTCTTGGAAGCTCCACCAGACACCCACTCTTCATCACCACTCACTTACCTATAAAGGGAAGGGTGCGACCAGAGGGCAGAATGACAAGCTCTCTCTTATGGGAGCCTATATCACTCTGGGCAGTCTTTTTTCCTAACATTTATAGGGAAATAGTGGAGACAAACCTCTTTAGATGTATACAAACCGGCTTACAGGAACCTGTGGACATAAACCATAAAGACAGATTAGCATTTTATGGTGCCAGATAATAAAGTTACCAGTTGTCCGAGTGCATATAACATCTATACCACGTCACGGAAATATGTGACACCGCGTAATTAAGACGTAATTAATACATAATTGTAGTAGAGATCACCTGATAACTTGGTCCTGAAGTGGCCTCAGATGGAATATGATGATCAGACATAATAATCAAAACTCTATAACAACTTTAGATAGAAAATTGAGTAAAAACTAAGCAAGTAGTAAAAAAAACAAATACAAAAAAACCCCACAAGCATGTGGTTCAGGCCACTAGTCAAGAAAGAGGCAGTGACAGTCTGCGCATGCGCGAGGTTGGGGCCGGGCATCCGGCAGACTGTCACCTATCTACCTGCCCAGTAAGGGCAGCTATCTTTATTAATCTGGGGTAATTGAGTGAAGGTCTATATTTAGGAAACATCATAGTGTTAGGGAGGAAAGTATATCGCTTGAAGTGGAAAAGGGTTAACCCTCATATTAAAAAACAAATTATTTTTGCTGTAAGGAATATTTTGTTGAATATTTTGAAACTAATTTTACTGGGAACTCGTGCTACCAATGACAGCAACAGATCTCACTCAAAATGATTTTCAGAATTTTCAACAACATTCTTGTAAAGTTGTCTTGAAATTCAGATTCCAGTCAAATTAGGTTCAGTATATTCAAGAGAATAGTTAGTAAATTGTAAATTCATCAGAATTATAATTTGTATAATTTCGTGACAGATATTACGATTTTCATGACAGATCTACATCATTTTGCTTGTGACATCATCTAACATGCGACGTATTTGATTATAACATCTGATACTTGAACAATCCCTATATAGAGTGGCTCTAATTCTTATATCCGCAATCAACATGACGCATATTAGAAGTGAGAAAAATCAGACGTGTAATAGAGTGATTCTCAGATGAACTGATGAATCGTGACAAACAAGAAGAGCAATTCATTGAGGCCTAAGCAACCTGAGCTGGTGACACTGATCCTGGCTTGTCCGGCTGAATTGAGATCTATCTTTGTAAGCTGTGGGCAGATTGTCATCCTCTGTAGTGTTTGATCACTAATGGAACAGCTCGTGAGATCAAGCGACTTTAAGTTCCTATGTAAGACCTAGAATGTTTAAAAACAATATACTGGCTCATTATTCCAGCCATATATAATATATATACATACATACATACATACATACATACATACATACATACATACATACATACATACATACATACATACATACATACATACATACATACATACATACATACATATATATATATATATATATATATATATATATATATATACAGGATGTTACTAATATTAATATTAATGGTCAGATTAATGGTCAAGCCGGCCAAAACTAACATCTGCAGTGCTCTTGAGAAATGTTTATTAACAGAGAGAGAGCGAGCTATTATTTCTGAAATCTTACCATTGAGATAACTGGGTCGGTAACTGAGCCAGTCATTCCAGTGGTAAACTTTCAAAAATAGCTTTCTCTTGGCCTGAAAATGGAGAATGACTAAGCACACATGTTTCCTGATCAATCGTGAGCAATAACCCATTAACACTCATATCAGCCAAAAACAACTGCAATTGTCTTGAGAAATGTTCATTTGCAGACAAACAGAAGACTGTTTTTGAAAAGTTATCACTGGAATGACTGGCTCGATAACCAAGCCAGCCATTCCAGTGGTAAATTTCCAAAAATAGTCTTCTTATGGTCTGGAAATAGACATTTTCTTGAAGAAATTGGAGTGTTAAAGGATTCAAATAACAGAATGTGGAGGACAGCAGTTGTTTTCAGGGGTTACTACACTCACTCACTCAATCAGTGAAAGATGTTAAAGGATTCAATTAACAGAATGTGGAGGACAGCAGCTGTTTCCAGGGGTTACTACACTCACTCACTCAATCAGTGAAAGATGTTAAAGGATTCAAATAACAGAATGTGGAGGACAGCAGCTGTTTCCAGGGGTTACTACACTCACTCACTCAATCAGTGAAAGATGTTACTGTATTCAAATAATAGAATGTGGAGGACAGCAGTTGTTTCCAGGGGTTACTACACTCACTCACTCAATCAGTGAAAGATGTTAAAGGATTCAAATAACAGAATGTGGAGGACAGCAGTTGTTTCCAGGGGTTACTACACTCACTCACTCACTCAATCAGTGAAAGATGTTACTGTATTCAAATAACAGAATGTGGAGGACAGCAGTTGTTTCCAGGGGTTACTACACTCACTCACTCAATCAGTGAAAGATGTTAAGGGATTCAAATAACAGAATGTGGAGGACAGCAGTTGTTTCCAGGGGTTACTACACTCACTCACTCAATCAGTGAAAGATGTTACTATATTCAAATAACAGAATGTTGAGGACAGCAGTTGTTTCCAGGGGTTACTACACTCACTCACTCAATCAGTGAAAGATGTTAAAGGATTCAAATAACAGAATGTGGAGAACAGCAGTTGTTTCCAGGGGTTACTACACTCACTCACTCAATCAGTGAAAGATGTTAAAGGATTCAACTAACAGAATGGGGAGGACAGCAGTTGTTTCCAGGTGTTACTACTCTCACTTACTCAATCAGTGAAAGATGTTAAAGGATTCAAATAACAGAATGTAGAGAACAGCAGTTGTTTCCAGTGGTTACTTCACTCACTCACTCAATCAATCAGTGAAAGATGTTAAAGGATTCAAATAACATAATGTGGAGGACAGCAGCTGTTTCCAGGTGTTACTACTCTCACTCAATCAATCAGTGAAAGATGTTACTGTATTCAAATAACAGAATGTGGAGAACAGCAGTTGTTTCCAGTGGTTACTCCACTCACTCACTCAATCGGTGAAAGATGTTAAGGGATTAAAATAACAGAATGTGGAGGACAGCAGTTGTTTCCAGGGGTTACTACACTCACTCACTCAATCAGTGAAAGATGTTAAAGGATTCAAATAACAGAATGTGGAGGACAGCAGTTGTTTCCAGGGGTTACTACACTCACTCAATCAATCAGTGAAAGATGCTACTGTATTTAGGTCTGTCTGTGACTGTCTGTTTCTTGGAAAGTGCTGGTCAGATTTGAATTTAATTTCCACACATGAAAGCATGATCTAGTAAATTAGGATTCTCCATCTTTGGCTTTGATCAGCAGAAAATCCCATCCCACACAAAACTACCCATCAGATGGACATGCCACAGGCCAAGGACAAGAGGTTTTACTTGTTCCAATCAACCACAACTGAACGCTGACATCGGCATTGTACAAAACCTCTACAGGTAAACTACGCAAAAATATTTGTACTGGCAAATGTGTGTATAAGTTGTATGCACTAAGTGACACCCTGACAGACAGACAGACACAGACCGACAAACATATGTCACCAACCGCAATACTCACACCTGGCTTTGGTGGTGTGAGTAAGCAGCAATAGAGATTCACTATATAATGGAGGAATCCAGTTTCTCAGTCAATCATATGACATTATAATCAACTACGTGACGTGTAGGCTGACGTCATAATCAATTACGTCATGAATGACTCGATTTAATCTGTCTTAAATGCTTAATAGACTGCCAGGTTGTACAAATTGTATGGCTTTACTCTTTAATAAACACGCGGTTGAATATTTCTAAACTAATCTGACTGGGCGCTGTTGCTGTACACTCAATCAATTTGAATCAAATTAGTTTCAAAATATTCAACCGCTTACCTGCATAGTTTTTGCAAATTGAGATTCAAAGAATGCGCAGATCAACGGATCCAAACACGGACAAAGCGTTGGTGGAGCTTAGCTAGAGATGTGCGGGCGTAGCTAAAACAGGATTCCTCCGTTCGGATGTATTGATGGGTGTCGTACACCAATATTACTTTCTTATTGATGCCAGGAAGATGACATTGTTACCTTTGCGATGTTCTGATCTGTGAGAAGTCCACGTTTGGACATGACATGCATACATTTCTCCTTTAGGTTTGCTGGTAATGATGCTAGGTTAGCCTCTTGAAGCGGCAGTGATGCTATCAAGGACATCAAAGACCTGCAAAATTAACACTTCATGCAACCAGTCTTTCATTATCCAACTCACATCGTTTCAACTGACATCTAAATAAGAACATGTCACTTATCAGAGTTTGTTCAAAGCGAGACATGCGGTTAATTAATTCAAATTTGCAACAGTTTTAAAATAATTACAATAGCTCGCAAGTCGCAATAGCTATATAAAAGCTATCAAGAGACAAATGTATATGTACTATACAGTATACACACGGTTTTTACTAAGGCCGCAACGATTTATCGTGTATCGCGATACAGAAAGCGTATCATGATACAAGATACACTTAACTGTATATCATGATACTTAGACACATTAATAAAATAGTTTACCTCCAAGCTCTTTGCTTTACCAGTTGGCTTTATATGGTAGAAAACGTAACGCTTTCAACAAATCCTTGAAAAAATAAATTCCTTTCAAGCTAAAGTATATTTCGCTGAATATTTTAAAATTAATATGACTGGAAGCCATTGCTGCCTAAGCAGCCATGGAATTGAGATACAAGGAATTTATGGGAAAGGATTATGTTAACATTTGCATTTAATTGGTAGCTCTCCCAAAAACACATTGTTCCCAATGTTGTGCTGTTAATTACGTACGTTGTTTATTTTAATAAGTTTTTACACATCGTTTGTTATGTATCATGATACGTATTGTATCGTGACACACACACACATCGTGATACGTATCGCATCGTAATTTAAGGAATCGTTGCAGCCTTAGTTTGTACACCTTTCTGTGCTTGCAATTCCATGACTTTTCAAGACCAAAATTAACAAATTCCACGACCTGCCTTGTTTTGACTATCAGTTGCCGTAATTTTAATTGCCTACAGGCGACGGCAGAAATTTATGCCCACATATTTCTTCTTTTTTTTGTATGATTACCATTTTCCATGATAAAAAATGCTGATTTTTTATGCCTTTCCAGACCTGGAATTTAAATTTTCAAATTCCATGACTTTCTATGACCAGTACGAAACCTGTATACAACTCGCCTACAGGTATATATTGTCACGGGATAGTGCCTGCTTCCGGGTGCCTGCCCTGGACTAGATACTCGGTGATTTCAAACATCTATATGAAAACTGCTCAAAGTTCAAGCCATGTAAATATATATAGAACCAGAGCTGTAGGTCGGTCGGTGTGTGTGTGTGTGTCGGTCGGTGTGTCATTCAGCAGGTGGGTTGTTTGGTGTGTGTATGTGTCGGTCAGTCAGTGGGTTGGTGTGTCAGTGAGTTACTCAGTGGGTCGGTTGGTGTGGGTGTGTCAGTACAGGGTTTGAATTTCACACTAGTCCGAGACTAGTAAATAATTGTACGGACTTGTCCGACTGACTAGTGACATTTTTGTACAAGTTACATGTACTAGTATTTTTTTTCTTATCTTTAAAAGTCACATAAACAAAACAAATCTTTGAAAAGGAGATGATGAAAATCCATTTCTCTCCATCTGACTACTGTTCTGACACACAACCTGTAACTGTTTGAACCATAAAATATGCCTGCCTGCCATTATAATGAACTGCAGGAAATGTCAATTTCCCTTTCTCCGAGATCTAACAATACTCACCATTCTGTTACTTCTGATATACAGCTGGCCCTGACAGCGGCTCTAGGATTATAGACTTAGAAAGCTTTACCGACTCCTGGGAACCGGGTACTCGGCTCCCAACTGCCGAGTACCCGTTTACCATAGAGCTCATATTGTTTGCATAGCCACCAAACAAGAGAAAACTATGGCTTGCCTCCGTGGGGCTGGGAGGCTGGGTCCGTAACAGAATGGTGAGTATTGTTAGATCTCGGAGAAAGGGAAATTGACATTTCCTGCATTCTCCTTCGATCAATACTCACCATTCTGTTACTTCTGATATACACCAGATTTGATCAGTAACCTGGTGGGAAGGGGCAAGCCATAAATGCTAATTTTGCCCGTTGGAGAAAGATTTTAGACTTCAAACATGACTAACGGAGACCTAAAAGGACCGTCAAGTTCACGGAACCGAATCACATTCGCGTCACAGCCCCCCCCCCCCCCCCCCCCCTTTTTCCTCCTAAGAAAAGGGAGAGAACTAACAAACATGTATCTCGCCTGAAAACACAAATATGCCAAGAGGGTTAACTACTCCCTGCATATTCCATGTATTAGCCTGGGAATGAGCATGAATATATAAGATGAATGAACATGATACATATACATAATACAAAAAACTCTCACTTATTGAATTACCTTATGATAATTGGACTTCAGACGTACCGCCTCCAACCATTCACCGGTTCGGCCATCGGTGACACAATCTGGTTGACATCCTCTCGCCTGACCATGCCTGCTTTAGGCTCTTTTCTTACCAAAGTGAGAAAAGGGTGAAAAGCAGTGTGGTCACTAACTATCGTTTCAAAACAGCTAAAGCGAGTGGATTGGCTGAGTCTGACACATCCCTCATATAGTAATCCGTGAATGAGGACTCACAGTGCTTGTGCAACGGCCATGATGTCCTATAACGGAACACCATTGTAAAGGGCGGTCGAGGCGGCTATTCCTCTGACATTGTGTGCCCTTACGCCTTGCACCTGGTGCCCAGTCGCCATCTCGTGAGTAGTCTGAATGCATTCGACCACCAAACGAGAGATAGTATCCATGGATGCGGCGCCATAAGACTTTTTATGGCAGATCCACAGATGTCTATCGTTCGACCGTAACGAGTCAGTCCATTTCTTGTACTTAGTCAAAGCACGGACCGGGCACCAGACACTGGCATCACGATCAAACCTAGTTAACTTCGGTATAATGATCGGTTTGCCGGGATATCTCAAAGATTGGTTCTTTGACATAACCTCTGCTCTTGGCAGAAGACGCAGACCTTCTCCAGAAACAATAAATCGGTTCCTCTCTGCCGAAAGCGCATGGATCTCACTGCGCCTTCTAGCTGAGGAAGCTGCCAATAGAAAGACCGCCTTTAGAGTCAAATGCTTTAGACTAGCCGAACGCAACGGTTCGAAAGGGTGCTTGGCAAGTACATTAAGCACTAAAGATAGACTCCAGGCTGGAATGACTACCGGTTGTCTCGGTCGGAGATTGCTCATTCCCTTCAACATCACATTTAACTGGGCCACCTCTGGACTATCCCTGTTGGCTAGACAAGGGATAACTGATGCCAAAGCTGACTTGTATCCAGCAACTGTGACGGGAGCTAGTCCTGAAAAGAACAGCTCACAGAGAAAGTCTGCTATTTGCTGATAGTGGATTGAAAGGTATCAATACCCTTTTCTTCACACCAGTCTGCATATCTGTTAACCTTGTTGTTATATGACTTGAAGGTTGACCTCCTTCTCGCAGCCGCGATGAGATCAGCAGCCTGTCGAGAAAAGCCTTCCGACGTGGAATGTTGTTTGATAACATCCACGCAGTCAATTGAACATTTCGGGACGCTCGTGTAGGAAGCGTCCCTTGGCCTGGGAGATTATGTTCGGAATCTCGGGCAACTGCACAGGATTTTCCACCAGCAGATCTAGAAGATCCGTGAACCACGCCCTGCTCGGCCAATACGGCGCTATTAGCAGGACCAGACACGGTTCCTCCCTGACCTTCACCAATACCTTCGGTAGAAGAATGGTGGGTGGGTACGCGTAAGCGTGCATCCCTCTCCAGCTTATCGCCAGAGCGTCTGTATCGACGGCATTTGGATCTGTAATCGGCGAGACATATGTCATGATTTGAGCATTTTCCTTTGTGGCGAACAAGTCCACGTTGGGTTTGCCCCAATGCTCGAAGATCCGTCGCAGAACTGGAGGGTTGAGGGACCATTCTGTTGGCAAGATTCTCTGTCTGCGAGACAAAGCATCCGCCAGAATGTTCAATCGGCCAGGAATATGAGCTGCTTTCAAAACAACCGAGTAATTCCTGCACCATTGAATCAAGTGCCACACCCTGATACACAGAGTGGGCGACCTGGTCCCGCCTTGGCGATTTATATATGATACTACTGTCGAATTGACCGACCGTATCAATATCACCTTGCCCATGATCATCGGAAGGAACTCTTCCAACGCCAGTTCCACTGCCATCATTTCCAACAGATTGATATGCAGCTGACTCTCCGGGAGAGTCCATGTGCCCGAGACCTGGTGTTCTCCCAGGCAGGCACCCCACCCTTCCAGCGATGCATCCGTGTAGACGGACAGCTGGGGGTGGGGTAGGTGCAGCGAAACCCCTACTAGGAGATTCTGACGCTGTTTCCACCATAGAAGATGCGATATTATCGGCTCCAAAACTGGCACCAGTTTTGACAGGGGTTCTGTTCTCTGTTTCCACAGAGACATCAGATACAACTGGATAGGCCTTCGCATTAGAGCAGCGTACGGGATAACCTGCTCCATGGAGACCATCATGCCCAGCATCTGAAGGAACCGCCTCGTCTGAATGTGGTTTCCCACTCGAAAACTCTTGAGGATGGCTAACAGAGACACCACTCTGGGCTCTGACGGGTAAACCCTGCCCTCCTCGAGGTCGAATCGCATCCCCAAATAAACGAAATGTTGAGTGGGCGTCAACTCGGATTTCTCCTCATTGACTATCCAGCCTAGATCTGAAAGTAACTTCAGAGTCAGAGCAGTATCCACGTTCAACCTGGCTGCCGAGTCTGCCTTGAGCAGCCAGTCGTCTATGTAGGTGTGTAGCGCCACATTCTCTTTTCTGAGAAACGCTGTCACCGCAAGGACCACTCTTGTGAAAACCCTCGGAGCTGTCGACAGGCCAAACGGGAGAACTGTAAACTCCCATACTTGATTCTGAAACGCAAATCTCAGAAACCTGTGCCAACTCCGATTCATTGGAATGTGGAAATATGCATCTTTCAGATCGATCGATACACACCACATTCCTTTCCTCAATCCCGCCATTACCGACCTCGGTGTTTCCATCTGGAACCGAGGCGTATGGATAAACCAATTTAATGGCCTGAGATTGAGTATGGGTCTCCATCCCCCTGTGCTCTTGGGGACAAGGAACATGTTTGAATAGAAGCCTGGAGTGTTCCGGTTTGCTGGTTTTATTGCTCCCTTCAGAAACAAACCCGACACTTCCTTTTGAACGGCTTCTAACTTGTCTGGCTCCCTTGGTACGGGTGTCCAGATAGGTGCCAAAGACAGATTTTGTGGTGGAAAGTCCCACCACTCCGGCATGTAACCCTGGGATAACCATCCCAGGACCAGACTGTCTGACGTCACACCTCGCCAGGCCTCGACGAAACGCATGAGCCTTCCACCCACCATAGACGCCTCGACGTCTAACGGGGTTGTCCGGCTCGCAGTCCGCCCCCCCCCCCCCCCCCTTTCTTAACGAGAGAGAGTGAGAACCATTTCGTTCTAGGCACGACGGGTATAACTGGCACCGCTGTTCCTGTCGCACAGGCGCGGTCCAGGCGGATATGAAGGGAGCTTTCGTACCCTCAGGTACGCTTCGGCCCCTTCTGTCCGCTCTTTGAGGCCTTACCCTTACCCTTCCCGCCTCTAGGGCGGTCAGGAGCAACATTGGGGAGGGTAGGCGCCTCTACAACCTTCCTGGACTTCTTCGCCGACGGCGGCTCCGAAAACCCAGCTGAAGCAGAAGTCACAACAGGCCTGGCTTTCGCCTTGCCCGTATGCTTCTTCTGCTTCTTTGAAGGCTGTCCCGTTAGCGGTTTCCCCACAGCCCCTAGTGCGTGCGCTTGCCGCACTAGCTCTAGCTGTAGGTTTACCACTAACCGATTCTGCGCGATATCCTCTAAGATGGCCCGCGCTTGGCCACCGAAGATGCTAGGCCCTGTCAGGGGCGTCCCAAGAAGACGCTCCCTGACTGCCGTAGCCGGACGCATATGGTCAATGACCATTTGCCTCCTGGATTTCGTCACTCGCGCTTGCACCCTTGCCAATGCGTCCATCGACAGCACCAGGCCGTCATTGACACATGAAAGCGCCACAGGTGGCACAGGGTGGCCTGCCCCCGCTTCAGCCCACACCGACTGAAGGAGACAATAAGAATGGTTGACAGCGCTCATCGCTGCCCTCACACCCTCATCGCATAGGGACAGGACTTCTTCCTGGTGTACCTGAGACTTGTCCACTAGTGCCGGACCGGGGCCACCCGCCACGGCACTCTGGACGCCCAGTACACATCGGTCATCCTCCGTGACCGACGGGACTACACCATACCTGTCGTATTCCCCTCGCCACAGGGAGCTGACCCTTGGTCATCAGTTGTTTGCTATAAATAGCATCCAACAAATCTATGAACCGTGGATCCAGTCCCACTGACTGGATCCGGGCCGCGGGCAAAATCCCCGTCCTAATCGACGCAACCGACGGACGGGGCGCATCTTCATCGGCCGTGGCCGAAACCACAGACGGGTCAACCATGGCTAGCCACGCCAGAGCATCTGACCAATCTACCTCCGACGAAGACACCCCCGCAAACACGTCACCCGTTGACGTGCTCACGGGTCTGCCAGCCACGGCCTCCCGGCAAGGAGCCACGGCTGACACGCCAGGCACTCCGCTACCACACGGTTCCGCCGCCACCCCATAGAACACTCCGGTCCATGGGGTAGGTCCGCACGGAAAACTGTACGGACCCGTAGCAGTCGCGGAACCATAGCCGGACACGGGCACCAACGGCACCCCACGTCCGACTGCCGGACCAGGCGAGATAGGCGAGTACCACGCCTGGCCCGGCACACCCGTTCCCGTGACGGCTGGTGCCAAACCAAGCCGCACGGTAACGGATTGGCCTCAGCCACAGGCGGAGCCACTGACCTGGCTTGCGCCAAACCAGACAAATGTAGGCCGGTTCCGTCCAGGACGGAATCAACCTCCATATTCTCCACCTGCGGCTTCACGGGCCGCAGCAACCTCTCCTCCTCGGCCTCCTCATCTTCAGACTCCGAAGAGTCGTCACTAGACGAGTCAACCGTGGAGCCGTCCTGGTGGACGGCTCCCACACCTGACGGACCGGCCACCGCTACTGGACCACCCGGAGGTGGCCGCAGAGAAACAGAACCCGTCTGGCCGAAGCCAGGCGGGACTGCCAGGGGGCCGTACGAGACGGCCCCCTCGGTAACCAGTCCAGAATCCTGTCCGAGGACAGGATCCGTACCAGGCATCGGGAGAAACTGCGCCCCAACCTTTGGTAGCAGGGACGACACCAGCGTGGGCAGAACGCTATGCAGAAAACCCTGCATAGCCGGACCAAACCACGCCGGCGGTGCCAACTCCGCCACCTCCAGCTGGGGATGTGGAGCACCCCCACCGGCCGAACCGGGCGCTCCACGATTTCCTCTCGGACCGCCTGACCCCGCGTCAGACCCAGCCAAGTCCTTCTGGGCAAGGAACTTAACCATCATCTCAACGGACCACACTGCACAAACATTACACCTATGATCAATATTACACAGGGAACACCTAAAACAAGCATGGTCCTTTAACACGACACGGACAAACTTATGGCATTCGTCACATGATGGCGGGCCTGGCTTGGCCTATAACATAAGCACAAACCTACAATAAACAAGCGGAACGAGACCCGGATGGAAGGCAGACAATTAATTTTCAAATAATTTTGACTCATAAATTAACTGTAACACTCCCGCACCCCACCCCGCCACGTTACAACAACGATCGCATTGATTATGACGACAAGAACGAGGCGGGCATTAAACACACCCATAATAGATCCTCCAGGATGTGTAACGGCTCCAGGAATCATATCGCATAGCATTCGGGGTATATTTACTAATCAATATAAATTATACTCCTAACGAAAGCAGCACGATATGTGAAGAAAACAACAAAATGTATAACAAACTGCTGTATCACACGGTAAAACCGCAGACCACGCATTTACTCAAGAATTTTGAAACCACCGATCATTGCAAACCGATCGTGATCGCACGTAAACTTGATCATTCTAAAGTTTCCGGTACCATTTTTAGTACGCAGCACCCAGAACAAGATGCGCGAATTAATGAAAAATTTTCTTCACATAAACATCCGAGCGACCGGGTGTGACGTCACCCGCTCGGATCCTACGGAGAACGACATCAGCCGATATTCGTGTTAGAAATACCGTAGCATAACACCTATTTTCATATCTGCCGATCGCCTGTTGGGGGTTAAAGAAGGCGATCGTCTGGCATATATCGTTGTTAGCACACGTCTCAGATTCTATGGGGTCAGAAATTGGAACATGCGACACAACGAAATTTAGAGACCTAAGTCTTTTAACTATGGATAATAAAGAACGATACAACCTGGTTATCTTCGGCGGCATTTTCCATAGTATCCTTAGTTAATCCTTTCACGAACACACAAACTATCACAGATTAAAGACTTAGATTTTCTTTCACAAAAAACCACTAAAATCCTCAATGCAGAAAGCATGTATTGCTCTTGTTGCTATGCAAACAAGAATGAGCTCTATGGTAAACGGGTACTCGGCAGTTGGGAGCTGAGTACCCGGTTCCCAGGAGTCGGTAAAGCTTTCTAAGTCTATAATCCTAGAGCCGCTGTCAGGGCCAGCTGTATATCAGAAGTAACAGAATGGTGAGTATTGATCGAAGGAGAAGTTTGATGTTCGTACGAGTGCTCATGGAGCTAAACTGGCAGCATCTGGTAGAGATGTAGAATCGCCATGTTCTACAAAGTCCACAACCGTCTTGTCGCAACTGCAATGCCGCTGACATCAAAGCACCATCCAGCTCCACGAAGATAAAATACCCAGCCATACCAAATTCCTATGTCATCATGTGACTATCATCGTCTTTCATTCTTCCCACGTACAACTAGAGACTGGAACATCTTGCCAGAAAGCACTGTCACGGCAAAAACTATTGAGGCATTCAGAAGTGCGATCCAACTGTCACCATAGTTCCACCACAACACCAGGTACTCCACTGGAATCCAGCGTCAGGAAGCTGTGCCCCTGCCTTGAGGAGCCGGAAGCAATAAGCGTCTTTTAATGTTTTAACTACTTCCTACTATAATTTAACCTCATGTGTGCTGAAGCGCATGCACACCACAATTCAGAGCCAAAGTCTTCAATTTAATGAAGCTGGTTCTTTCCTGGAAGAAGGCATGTGAGGGAACAACAGCATATGGTGGATTCTAGTTTGGCGCCTGCTTGCTGTGATCGTGTTACGATGAGCTTGCACATCTACTATGCCGTTTATGATCTTGTACATCATAGAGGCTTTGTTGACATGATTTCAATGGATCGAGTGCGAGTTGTGTGACTAGAGCTGTGACACTGCTGGTACGGCTGAAGTTGCAACAGATTCTTCGGACTGACCGTCGCTAGATCATCTCCAAATCATTGATCACAACTTGTTGGTGTGGGCTCCATACAGCGGATGGATACGCGAGATTAGATCGAACGAGGCTTTTGCAACATTGACTACATAGTACCTTTGTTGGACATCTTTTTAGTTTTATGAGTATGACTTGATCATGAGTAGGTGATTTCTTAGTCAGATGTGATCTGATGGTCATTTATTCTGCTGCTGCTAGCCACAGCTAAAAATAAATATCTTTAAACTTTGATGATGAATTATAGTGCGCATGCGCGAAAGCTAATGTGGAAAAAATTAAGCAGAGCAAAAATTGATACAATTTCAAGCGTATATATGTAAAATAGTCTTCACGTGGTCTGTAAACTGACATTTTCTTTGATATTTAAAGAATTTTTTTTTTAACTTGGCGCCTAGGCTTCTATTTGGCCAAGGTGTTCAAGAAAAAAAATTGAAATCCATTCCTTAAAATGGTTACTTTCATGAAAATATTGCATACTAATAGATAATACACAGGAGAAAATTGGACAAAATATGAGTTAAAAGAGCCTTATACAGGTATATAACACACAGTCGTAGTTCAGAAATATTGCAAAACATATTGTTCTGATGAACGAAAATTGGTAACTTTACCGCTAGATTCAAGATAATAATCGCTTATCGGCTAAATATCTGATTATTTTTATTAATATTAACAAGTTTATTTCATACTTTAACCGAAATAGAACGAATAAAACCATCTTTGAGCGAGAAATACATTCAATATTCAGGGCAATCCCCATATGCTAGCGAGAGCGCGATATCATCGCCATCTAATTATCATAATCCACTTATGTCAAATCATGTGTAATTTGTATGTTATTCTATGTCAGGGGTCAACAATCTAATAGGCACAGCCTCCTGTGGACTCCTTGTTATTATATTTATAATTTGTAATATTTACCAAGAGAATAAATCAAATCAAATCAAATAATGAAACCAATTCAGCTGGGATGAAACAGACCAAGTGAACAAAAATCTCGATAATAAATATACTGCTGAATGCATATACCGAGTAGGAAATAGTGAATTTATTGCTCAAATTGTTTTAAAAACATCTTCTGTACATATTTATTATTAATTTGGGATATTGGCATTCGTGGCGTTACAAACCTGTTTTTATTTTATTTCCAATCCAGATATAGTTCAGTGGAATGCCTCCAATAACAAATGAGTTTAATTTGGCCTTTCAACGTAAGAAGCGATCTAACCTCATTTTAATTCTTACGTTGTTTTGGATCATTTTATGTTGGTCAGACATATGACTTTAATAATGATGAAATCATGTGATCACAGGGATAAAGAAATGAAATGTATATTTCCGAGCTTTATTTCCTCAATTTACATTTGTATGCCATCAGATTTTATTTTTATCTAGGGAGTTTATCATTTTACATGACTTTTACCAAATTGACAAATTTCCATGACTTTTCCAGGCCTGGAATTTAGATTTTCAAATTCCATGACTTTCCAGGATTTCCATGACCCATACGAACCCTGAAATAAGAAATCTGACCAACAAAATACAGAAGCAAACACAGCAATGGAAGCAAAGACAAATCCCAAAAAACATTCTGGTCATACATAAACAGCAAATTGATGACCAAAAGCAGTATTGCAGAATTGAAGAAAGAAGATGGAAAGTTAGCCACATCAGACTGCGAAAAGGCAGAGATCCTCTCAGATTTCCTCAGCAGTGTTTTCACCATTGAACCTGAAGGCGAAACTCCATTACTTCATGACAGAAAGTATGAGACCGCATTAGAGAAAAACCCCATTACCAAACAGATAATCCGGATGAAATTAGAAGCTCTAAATATTAGTGAAAGTCAAGGCCCACTACTATTTCTCACAGGTCTTATCACACCCATTCAGCATTATCTACAGCGTGTCGCTCCAATCAGGCAAACTGCCAGACATCTGGCTGACAGGTCAAATTAGTGCCATATTCAAGGCGACAGACATTTAGTAGCAGACTATAATAACGCATATGAACAGCCCTCTTCAGTAACCAACAGTACGGTTTCATATTGGGACGCTCCACAACTCTCCAGCTCCTTACAGTGCTTGACAAATGGTCTTAAATTTTGGACTATGGTGGCTCACTAGAAGCAATATACATAGACTACATGAAAGCATTCGACAAAGTACCCCATAAATGCCTCATAAGCAACGTATTGAGTCACTGAATTAAGGGCGACATACTGAACTGTATTAAAGCTTTCCTGTCAGATCGAACACAGAAAGTAACCATAAATGGACAATCATCTAGGTACCAACCACTGACTAGTGGTATCCCACAGGGAAGCGTATTAGGTACTATATTATTCTAACTATTCGTAAATGATCTACCTGACATTATATCCTCAACTGCATACCTATTCGCAGATGACACTAAACTATTCAGAGAAATCAAAGACACAGAATCGGACACTAAGGCTATGCAGAATGATCTTGATGCTCTACAGCGATGGACTGACACCCGGCTACTCAAAATCCATCCCGAAAAATGCAAGTATATGTCTATCGGTAAATCAGACCATACTCCAGATTACAAACTAACGGATGAAAATGGCGATGTTTGTCGGGTACAGAGCTCCCATGAAGACAAGGATGTGTAATATTCGACCCAAGCCTACAGTTCTCCAACCACGTCAGTGCAAAAGTCAACAGTGCAATTAAACTTGTAGGACTCATCAGAATATCATTTCTACACCTCGACCTGTACATATTCGGAAAAATTATTTAAATCAATTGTCCCACTGGTGCTTGAATACACCTCCTCTGTATGGTCACTAATCCTTAAGAGAGATATGGACCTGATAGCAAATGTTCTCCGTCGGGCAACAAAACTTGTTCCAGAACTGGTCTAGTTCATGAACAACCAATCAGATACGGCTTTGCGAGACACCTGTTGTGTTTGAATAGCACGCAGTTTGTATGTTATTTTGTTATTCTAGCATGTTTGGTCGGTGACAAAATGCTTGGAGTAATAAATTACAAATAATAGAAACTGGAATAGGGAATATATTATAGTGTAATTACTACCGGCGGACGGCCAGAGAATGAGTTTAGATGTTTTAAATAAAGCAATTTTACCGTGAGACTTTCAAGACGTACGTTTGACATACAATTCTGCCCATCATTATTTTGTAATTGACGTCTTGATGTTTGTTTTTACAACGACCCTTTCACCTCAACTCGGCTAATAGATAGGATGCCTGTATTTTTGGCACTATTAGCACTTATTTACCCATGGTCAAGTCAGATTTTATGAATATATTTCTCGATATTCACGGTATTTGGAAATGTCTACGGTCACGGTATCGGTTCACGGTATACCGCGGTCCTCACAATACTACCGTCAGACCGCCCAGCTCTAATTGCAACACATATTTTTCCAATGAACAAAAATTGGTAACTTTACTGCTAGATTCAAAATAATAATAATCGCTTATGGGCTAAATATCTGGTTATTTTTATTAATATTAACATGTTTATTTCATACTTTAACCACAGTAGAACGCATAAGATCATCTTTGAGTGAGAAATACATTCAATATACAGGGGAATCTCCATACGCTAGCGAGAGCGAGATATTATCACCATCTAATTATCATAATGTAACCAATTCAGCCGGGACGATATCGTCCAAATGAACAAAAATCTTGCCAATAAATATACTGCTGAATGCATATGCTGAGTAGGAAACAATGAATTTATTGCTCAAAATGTTTTAAAAACATATCCTGTACATATTTATTATTAATTTGGGATAGTGGCATTCACAGCGTTACAAACCTGTTTTTATTTGGGAGGCCTCCTTCCAGTCCAGATATAGGTCAGTGGAATGCCTCCAATCACAAAGGAGTTTAATTTGGCCTTCCAACATAAGAAGCGATCTAACCTCATTTTAATTCTTACGTTGTTTTGGGTAATTTTTTGTTGGGCGGACATACATGTATGACTTTGATAATGAATGAAATCATGTGATCGCCGTGATAAAGAAATGAAATGTGTATTTCCGAGCTTCATTTCCTCATTTTACATTTGTATGCCATCAGATTCTATTTTTATTTAGCGATATCATTTTCCATGACTTTTATCAAAATGACAAATTTCCATGACTTTTCGAAAGCCTGGAATTTAAATTTTCAAATTCCATGATTTCCATGACACGTATGAACCCTGACTATAATGTATGTACTAGTAGGGCAGAGTACCCTAATTCTGTGGGATCCCGAATCCCGTGGTAATCGATTTTTTTCACGCGCTGTTGACAGCTCGCACGTGCGAAAACTCGTTTGATTGTTTACATTTGAAGTTTTGATTCTACCGCTACTCATAATGTCGATTCAGGTACGTTTGACAATTATTTATGGCTTAACACATATTTTTACTTACATGGTGCACACCTGTTTTAAAAATGACCATCTGAAAAAAAATTCAATCAGGAAATGTATATTCTATCCAGGGTAAGTTTGTTATTGTTTGAGCGGCGTTGCCAGAAGTATTAGTAAATGACAGCGCTCTAAGCCTAGTTGCCAGATAGTAACAAAATTTCAATTCCAGATGCTACGGTAGCCGTGTAGTGCCATGTTATAAACATCATGCCCTATATTTCGAAAGCCATGTTGAGGGGTCCATAAAACCGTGGTATTTGAGGCAAACACTATAAAATAAGATTGATTACATTTTTTCCAGTAAATAATTGGCTAAATCTATATAAAATATTAATGAGACATAACATAATGTCATATTAAATTGATATTAAAATATTTTACAATGTAATATACTATAAAATTTTGAGAATTACTTTAATGTATTGCATTGAGTCTAATATAATTATCTTGATTTTAACACAAAATATGCACTAAGAGGATCTATTTAGCTTAATGGCTATATTGATCTTTTCTTCTGCTTACATTTTAGGCTGGTAAGATGAAAAAGTCACGGTACACAAATGAGGGTATGCAATCAGCATATGATGCTGTAAACAAGGCAAAACTTAGTGTATATAAGGCAGCAAAAGTGTACAATGTTCTGGAACAAACCCTTCGAGATAGAGTGAAAGGACTGGTTCCACATACGTCTACGGGCTCTGGTAGAAAATCACTTTTCTGCCAGAATACCGAACGCGAACTGGTCGACCATGTAGTATTCATGGCTAAGCTTGGCCATGGGTTAACACCAATACAGTTACGTGTGCTAGGTGGTAACATAGCCAGTGATTTAAAGCTTAACACAGGTGAAGTTCTGAGTAAAAATAGGTTACGTCGGTTAATGCGAAGATGGTCACAGCTGAAATTGGTCAAGCCTGAAGCGCTTGAAATGAGTCGTTCGAAATCAACAACATCTGATGCACATGACAATTACTTTAAAGAGTTAGGTAAAATTTTAGTGAAATACAATTTACATAACAAGCCACACAAGATTTACAATGTTGATGAGACAGGATTTTCCACAGAACACACACCTCCAAAGATCATAGCTGCAAAACACACATCAGCACGTGCACAGTCCATCACATCACCCAGAACACACATAACAACACTCTTGGCATGTGGAAATGCTCTAGGCAATAACTACCACCATTTTTTGTGTTCGCCGGTAAAAAACACAATACAGATCTGCTAGAAGGGTGTCTTCCAGGAAGTGCAATGACAATGAGCGACAATGGGTGGTCAAACAGAGAAATCTTTCTTCAGTTCCTGGAAAAACATTTTCTGAAATACACCGACACTCGACAGCCAACTCTACTGTTATACGACGGACACACCTCACACATAACACCTGAAATTATCAAACTTGCACTCAAAAACAACATAATTTTATTTGTTTTACCGGCACACACCAGTCATGCAAGACAACCACTAGATTTAGCCGTTTTTGGTCCAATGAAACAATACTATCATCAACAGTGCCAACAATATATGCAACATAATCCAGGAAGCGTAGTGACTAGATATACAGTGTGTGGTTTGATCTGTAGGGCCATGGAACGGGCAATGACAAGCTCCAATCTACGAGCAGGATTCCGCAAAGCTGGTATTGTTTTTTTTAATGCTGGTGCTGTAAATGTCTCGATTGAGCATCCACTTGCTGAAGGTGACTGCTCAACAGAGACATTAACAGCATCCTGCCAATGTCAATGTAGTGCGTTTGTACGGGCATCATTAAAACGAAAACAACCTGAAATTCCTGTCAACCTGAATTCAAAACGGAAACAAAATACATCTGGTGGAATTGCTGTTGCTGAACCCTCAAATATTCATATCGCCAATAGTGTCAATCAGCAAACTTCGGACAACACACCAACCTCACCAGCAGTTATCATCGGTCACAATGAACAACAGCCTTCAATATCATCATCACATCCACATCAGAAGAGGCAACAACGTGACCCACCACCAGATAGCCAACCACCATCAGAGTCTTTTGATTCCGAGGAGATGTCTTGTGTTTGTAAATCGGCATCACCACCTGGCTTATCAACATATCTTGCTCATGTTGGCATCATCTTTGTAAAGTGGGCAGAGTGTGACATCTGTAAGCACTGGGTGCACTTGAAATTCTGCACTAATGTATCCATTGTTCGGGAAAATACGCCTTTCCTGTGTCCACATTGTGAACCAGAACAATAACTAATTTCAAAATGTTTTTAGAGTAATTTAATTAGTATTTCATGTGTTTGATAATGTTCACGATGGCCGTTCTGAGCCACCCCACTTTTGTGGACCTGTGTTGCAAGATTTTAGTGTTAATTTTTAGTGCGACTCTAGTCAGTTTTAAAGTGATTTAAAGACATTTCTACGAACTTTTCATTGTAAATATTCGGATGTGGATGAAGAAATCATTCAAGGTATGCAAGAATGTGTAAGTTTTATTTGATTTTATTGTATGTTACTTATAAATGTCGATCAAAGTTACCAGTTTTCGTTTTGTACCACGGTTTTCGGGTACCCCATCCTACCCATAGTCCAGGACCAGAGCTCCCCACCACAGGGCGAAGTGCCACAAACAATATGCCAGTTATGCACTAACACCATTAAGGAGAGCTCTCATGCTTTCTGTAAGGGCTGCGGTGCACCATTTCACGTGTCATGTCTGAACCGCATCGATAACGTTGAAGACTACACCTGTTCCTC
The DNA here is from genome assembly GCA_034401795.1 of Chaetoderma sp. LZ-2023a. Lineage (NCBI taxonomy): Eukaryota > Metazoa > Mollusca > Caudofoveata > Chaetodermatida > Chaetodermatidae > Chaetoderma > Chaetoderma sp. LZ-2023a. The sequence goes on from CM067374.1 coordinate 17,620,332, forward strand.
ATGCACCACATGCCGCATCGTTCCAGGCTCAGCACCATCTGTCACAGTCAGTAACCCTGCTATCCAAACGGCAACCGCTAACCAACATACTCAACCCCTTCCTTCTAGAAACTTACAGTATACTAAAGAGCACACCAAATCAGTGTTAACAGTGACTAGTCAATCATCCGCATCGGCAAACGCAGACCCATGTCAAATAGTCAGTATCCCTACCAATCTCAACGCTAGTGAATCGGCGACTCAATACACTTCAGACACTTTTGCCAACTGTAGTGCCAAGGAACTTCGTGCTAGAGAACAGAAGCTTCGAAAAGCGGAATCTGAACTGAAAATAAAAGTGGCAGCAACGCAAGATGTCCGCCGCGACCTATCTACAGCTCAGGCCCTGATCTCGCAGCTAGAACTAAAGCTTGAGGAAGTTCAGAAGAGCAATAAACTTATGCGTATGCGCATCACAACCATGGAAGCAGAGAATAACGGTGAGTCACAGCCAAACCGCAACGAGGCAACGAACTCGTGTCCTTATAGTCAGTCATCAGCCACCGGAACACAGGGCTCTCCAGGCAATCCAGACGCAGGATTAGTAAATCTTGCTCAGCGGCTACACTTGCTAGAGCTCCGAGAAGTTCATACTCGCATTAGCGCTCTGGAAATGAGGATGAATCAAACATATCAACCTTGCCCTCCGCCATCTCATTATGGTAAGCCACCGGGCTTCTCTCATTTCCGTGCTCCACATGATCAGGGCATATATCCCACAGCTCTGACTACGTTTCCAACAAATGTTCCACCTCCAGGATATCGAGCGCAACCATCACAACATATTCCTCCACCATGCGCAAAGCCACAAACGCACAGCGTGACTAACAACTGTCTTTCGGCAACTGCCATTGGTAATTCTACTTCTGCTAGGGAACTCAACAAGCATGCACCGAGTAGCAAAGTCACGAAACCGTGCATTCTTCTTCCTACGAAAACACCGGCACAGCTTAAGCCGATAGTTACCACTAGACTAAGTCAGCCAAACGAAGTCAATTTTCCATCTTCATTCAGAAAATCGTCCACTAAGCCATCAAAACCATTAATAGTTGATATTACGAGAACCGACAAAACCACTGTTTCTGACAATGCAGACCTTCTCAAACAATACAAACTTATAAACCTGCCTATCATCGCCGTAGAATGTGACCAATCATCGAACCCTTTTTTAGACAAAGGAGTGAGTCACACCCGCACACCATAGCCATGCAGCCCATGGACAACTACCAACCTCTATCCGTAACAGCATGCGTACAGGAATCGCAAAATCTACGCATCTCTACTTTCAACTGTAAAAACATTGTAACAAATTCTATCAGTGCTCAAGAACTGCTTAATTCTGTTGACATATTGTGCATACAAGAACATTGGTTGTTTAACTTTCAGCTAGAAAACCTAAATAGCTTCAACCCCAAATTCTGTGTCGCGTCGAAAGCTGTCGATGATAGCGAACCAATTCTCCCAATTCATAAGCCAAAAGGATACGGTGGGACTGCTATCTTCTGGAGAGAAAGTATAAATCACGCGGTTACACCTCTCGCAGACGGTGACTGTCAAATTCAATGTATCGAAGTGCGATGTCAGAATGCACCATTCCTGGTTGCATCTGTCTACATGCCAGCCAGAAAAGACACGCAGGCCGAACAGAAATTTGCAGAAATGTTAGACCAGTTGCATGAAATCTACCAGAAATATAGCGTTTCTCATCACATACTTCTCGCAGGCGATTTCAATTGCGACTTGAGTACGGAGATCAAGCTCAAGCGACAACATCTGATGCATGATTTTTTGTGCGAACAAAACCTTGACTACAGGACGCAGGGGCCAACCTTTGTTCATGTAAATGGTTGTGGCAGCTCCACAATTGACTATTTCCTTCTGTCGGACTTCCTCTCTCAAATATGTACCACTATCTGCAGAGTTGAATCAGCCACTAATTGCTCTGATCACTACCCGATCATCGGGGCGTTTAACATTACAGTAGCATCTCAGAAATCGATCTCTAAGCCAGAAACCTGTATAAAACCACGCATCAAGTGGGAGAAGGTCAACCTACCGCTATATAGAGAACATATCGAGAAGGCACTCCTTGATTACAATCCAGTAATAAATAGCATGCTTGATCTATGTAGCACTTACAGCAAATTACGAGATACTCTGCAATCTGCAGCTGAGATTTCTTCTCCAACTACTACCATCAAACCATTAAAGCCATTCCGTCTATGGAATGATGAGATCGCGAGGGCAGTGGCCGACTCAAAAAAAGCATTCCACCAGTGGAAAGCCTGCAATGAGCAAGGCGATAAACATGACCTAGCTTCAGCACGGCGTCATCAATCAGCAAAAGAGTTGCGCAGAGCACAGCGGAGATCTGCAGCCAGAAAACGCGATACTGACATTCAAATGCTACTAGAAGCAAAGACCAGTGACAAGAAACTCTTTTTCAAGCTAATTCGTCGGCAGCGCAGTACCAAGACCCCAATACTGACTGAACTTAGAGTCCATGAGACACTCTTCCCTAAGGACGAGATTCTAGATGGGTGGTTCTCTCACTTCAAGCAGCTGGGAACACCTAATATTTCTGTAAATGCCACCAGAAAAGCTGAAGTCGAGTTCGACGAAATTATTCTACAGGACATATGTCGCCTCGAGCCAGATCTTCCTCCATTCACATACCTAGAGGTTGAGCATGCTGTCAATCGCCTTAATAGTGGGAAAGCCTCAGACTCTGACGGGATTACAGCTGAACATCTGAAAAAAGGAGGACACATGATTATACTTCTGCTCACACACATTCTCAATGCCATTGCACGGTTGAAAGTTATCCCAACTGTCCTGAAAGCAGGCATACTGACTCCAGTGTACAAAAAGAAGGGTGATCACAACTTGGCTACATCGTACAGGGGCATAACCGTCACATCCTCAGTATGTAAGATGCTAGAGATGATCCTAAAGCTACGTATCCAGCAAACAATCCTTGATGCTCAACACCCACTTCAATATGGATTCACAGCTAAGATATCTCCAATGTATAGTGCTCTGCTGCTACAGGAGGCTTGTATTGAATCCAGATCCAAAAACCTAGACTCGTATGTCGCACTTCTAGACGCCAAAACTGCATTTGACGTGGTCAATCATGCTAGCCTTGCACGAAAGCTATATTTCGCAGGGATCGATGGTGCTCTCTGGACTCTCATTACGGATCTGCATAGAAATGCCTCAACAAAGGTCAAATGGTCAGGCGAATATTCCAGCGAGCTCCCATTCCTTCAAGGTGTAAGACAAGGTGGGATCCTCTCTACAGACCTTTATAAGCTTTATATCAATGATCTGCTGAATCATCTGGACTCGACAGATAACAATGTTAGAATCGGTACCATATCGTGTCCTTCTCCAACATGTGCAGATGATGTCAGCCTCATTGCAAACGACGAATTCCAAATGCAGACACTGCTAGACATTGCGCACCATTACAGTACCCATGAATTCTATGAGCTTCAACCCACTAAATGTGCTCTCCTGTCTGACTGTAAATCTCAGAAACCAGCAGTCTTACTGAACGGCAAAGAGTTGTCAACTCCAGGACAGGCTTCCCATCTAGGTATACAGCGAACAGATCGTCTATCGAGTGCCAAGGTATCAGTGGAGGAAAACATAAAAAAGGCCAGAAGAGCGGCATATTCACTGATGGGTGCTGGGTTGCATGGCATCAATGGGATAACGCCAACTGTCTCTCTGCATCTCCTCGAGATCTACGTACTCCCGATCCTCTTGCACGGCATGGACGTCCTACTTCCAAATAAAACAGAGCTGCAACTGATGGAGAAATATTTCCACAGAACGCTCATTCAGATCCTTGGGTTACCAGAAAGAGTAGCATATCCATCACCATATCTTCTCCTTGGCACACTGCCTATTGAAGGACGTATCGACTCACAGAAGCTTACTCTCTTCAGAAACATCATATCAGATCCAGCAAGTATTCTCTTCCGTATCGCAGTCCGTCAAACTATCATGAAAGGATTCTTCCAAAACAGTTGGTTCGCTGAGATACGCAGCATTCTAGCTAAATACAATTTACCATCCATTCACGACCTTATTGAAAACCCACCTGACAAAGGACCCTGGAAGAGGATCGTAAAGACACGCGTAAATGAGCTATGGTCCACCAAACTACATCAGCAATCACAGTTATATTCGACACTGCAGTATCTTCACGCGTACCCAGCCAGCTGTATGACTCCGCATCCATCTGTTGAATCACTAACTACATGTCCTCGCGATATCCGCACTCTCTCTGTACGTTTGCGGCTCCTAACGGGCTGCTACATCCTGCAATCGAATAGAGCCAAGTTCAACAAGCACACGGTTAATCCTACCTGCCTCCTGTGTCATGATGGACCAGAAGACAGCACACATTTCCTGTCCACGTGCAGTGCCATGGAAGACGCTAGGCGAAAATACCTGCCTTTAATCCAGACGAACCTGTGTGATATGTGTACTCCGCTAACTCATCATATTTGGACTCATAGCAAAACAATAACCTCGTTCCTTCTGGATCCATCCATATACCTGACAAGTGTGAGGGAGTCCTGCCCCTGCCTTACCAGAATAGAAGCTCTGATTCGACAGTATCTATACACACTAAACCATATACGAACAGTTAAGACAAATGAGATTGACCTGAATCGTGTGCGTGAGCCGGTGGTCTTTTATACTCCAATCGGAGGTGCTCCTGTACATAGGAGGGATCTACGTAAACTGAACTGAACTGAACTAGTAGTATTACTACATAGGTAAAATAGCTTAACAGTTCAAATCAGGCATCCATCAAGGCCTATGATGCGATGGACCCTTGACCTATTACATTAAAATATTATGTTTATACATATAACATCCTAAGGAAAGACGAATTTTAGAAATAAAAAACTTTGAATCTTAAATCACGGAAACATATTACTAATTCGTGGCACGGCTTAAAAGACTGAAATCCAGGAACGTCATTATACAGAGAACTGCTATATTGCCATTATAATGATATCTGACAACAATCGAGATAAAATAATTTTTGGAACTCACGATGATAATAAAGAAACAACCGTGCGACTGGATCTTAAATCATTTGCTGATGACATTTTTCTTCTTCTTGTCTTGTGCAGTAGTTTCCGTCTATCAGGATGTAGGTTCGTCAAATTTTTTCAGATTCAAATTCAAATTCAAAGTTGTTTATTTTGCTGCATATAATAGTATATGTACAAAATCCGAATGGGTAGCCCATCAAAGGCTAAGCCTATAATCGGATGGACCCCCTACATTAGAAAACCTGCACATCAGCGGATTCCATAATAGGCGAGTTTTCCTAATAATATATTTGTGATTGATAGTATCAACAGCTTTTGAAAGGTTCCAGAAGATCATCATCATCATCATCATCATCATCATCATCATCATCATCATTTTACGAGTCATAAGCCATTGGCTTGTTATTGTCTCAGAGTTTTTTGTTGTAGTATGGCTTGTTCAGTCTAATGGCTTGTTCAGACGAAGTGATAGATATAGAGTCAGGTGATGATGCCTACACCAAGCTCCACAACATATGCAGTAACATATTTGAGCACAATTTCCCCATGAAAGAATATTAAATTATTCAAGCACAACCGTACTAAACCATGGCTGACAAGAGGATTGATATCTGCCTGTCATAAAAAACAGCAACTTTATTTGACATTTATATAATGTCAAACAAAGTATAATGAGACAAAGTTTAAAAAATATAGAAATAAGTTGGACCAAATAATAAAAACATAAAAAAGAACTATTATCAGAATAAATTTGAGCAATCCAAAAAAGATATAAATGAAACATGGAAAATCATAAAATCACTTTGGAATAAAAACAATAGAAAAGCACAACAGACCAAGTTTCTCTACAATACTAAGGTAATCATGGATAACAATGAAATTGCAAACAGTTTCAATCAATATTTTGTTAACATAGGTCCAGATCTCTCAAAGAAAATCATATCTACATCAGGAACTAAAAACAGTGATTACCTCACAGATACTTCCGCTTATCAATCCTCTCCATTTTTTGCTTATCCTGTTAACAATGAAGAAATCTTCACTATACTTAACTCACTTAATCCTGCGAAAAGTGGCAGCGTAGATGGGTTTAAATGGAGCATATTTAAACGCTGCATATTTGATTTACTAACGTCACTCAACCACTAGTACAAAGCATATGTCCATCAAAACTAAAATCTGCACGTGTCACTCCAATATATAAAGCAAAAGACTCGATCAACTTCACAAATTACAGGCCTGTCTCAATACTTCCACTTTTCTCTAAATTAATGGAGCGATTAATGTATAATAGATTAATCAATTATCTAGAAAAAAGGAAACTTTCTACGCTTCACAGTATGGATTCCACCAGAAACACTCGACAATGCTCGCACTAGTTGAAATGACAGAAAAATAATTGAATCAATTGAAAAGAAAGACCATATACTGGGCATCTTTTTGGACATTTCAAAAGCTTTTGATACTATCAATCACAATATATTATTAGGAAAACTTGCCTATTACGGAATCTGAGGATGTGCACTTGCCTGGTTTCAGAGCTATTTAACTGATAAAACACAATGCATGCTATTTAATGCAACCTGCTCTGAAAAGAGGAAATTAACCTGTGGTGCTCCTCAGGGGTCAATTCTTGGCCCTATGCTGTTTTTACTCTATTTGAATGACTTGACCAAAATTTTACCCAATTTGTCACTAATACTGTTTGCCGATGCTTTTGCTCCACCAAAAACTTAGATATATTATAAGAAAGAGTAAATAAAGAAATGGGAGAAGTTATTAACTGGTTCAAAGGAAACAAGCTATCATTAAATGTTGGTAAAACAAACTACATGCTATTTTCAAAGTCTAGACAATCAAGAAACAATAGTATTCCCAAAATCTATATTAATAAAAAAGAAATTGAAGGAGCTCCTTTTGCTAAATTCTTAGGAGTTTATTTAAACAAGAACCTGACCTGGGGCAAACAAATTGAGGTAGTCACAGCTAAAGTAGCAAGAGGCATGGGGTCATTCAAAGACTAAAGTCATACCTAGCACAAGCTACCATTAACACCCTGTATTCCACATTGATCCTTCCACATCTAACATACTGCAATGCCATCTGGACTAACACACAAAAAAACAAATTAACAAAATTGCAAAGCATGCAGAAAAAATGCATTAAAATGTTCTCAAAAACAGCAAAGGGTCAAAACATCTTCAAAACACAAAAACTTCTTAAACTCACAGACATAGGCAAGTCACAGATGGTCAACATTTCCAGAGCCTTCATCACAAAATCCTACCTAAATCTTTAACCCACAGCTTTGCAAACAACATCAATATCCACACATATAGCACTAGGAACAAACATGATCTCCACATTAGATACATATGAACAGACACAGGGAAACATAGAATTTCAGTTGGTGTCGTCAAAGCGTGGAATAGTATAGATAAACACACATGCAAAAAAATACTAACACTAAAATCATACAAAGACATAATTAAAACTAGCATACTCAATACATACTAGATCTGGAAAACACAATTCCAAGATAACTAAGATCACACACTCCTGTATCATTGCCATAGCTACTATCATAACAACCACCCACTACTACTACTACTACTACTACTACCACTACCACCACTACTACTACTACTACTACTACTACTACTACTACTACTACTACTACTACTACTACTACTACTACTACTACTACTACTACTACTACTCCACCATAAAGCGCTATTACAGCTATCGTGACTACTGCTTCCTTCAATCTGACGCACCTCAACAAGTGCTACTACTAAATAGCAACCTATGGGTTGAGCTGGGGGTAATTAGCATGCATGACCCCCCCCCCCCCCATCTGCAAATATAAATCTCTAATCGCAAAAACTAAAAGGAAAAACATAGATGTATTGTTTCGTTTGTTCTTTTTTCTATGTCTACTTAGCTCAGTACCATATCTGTACATTCACAAGTATGTCTCACATTCTATGCTAAGCTGTGTGTATAATTGTATATGTATGTTTAATGTTAGGTGTCCGCCACCACTATAGGCATTGCCTTCGGCGGACAACCTGTATTGAAAGTATGTAAATTGGTATCCAAGAAGGAAATAAATTACATTGAATCTTAAATCTTGAATTCAAAAGTTCTTTCCTTGAAGTCGATTTCTAGTATGTTCTTGAATGATTTGACTGGCGTTGCTTAATTAAGTCTCCTCAAAACCATTAGAATTTAGACTTCGACCCTTACCACTCTTATGTTAATATTCTATCTTTTCCTGTGTCAATAACAAAGAAACTGGTGTACACTTTCCCACAATTCGGTTGATGATGTTGCTGTCTATGACAGCAACATCATCCACCAAATTTGCTGAAAAATGAATACAGGGCATCTCTTATTTAACTTGAACTCACATGAACTCACACGAATCCTCTTCTGACAGAAGGCATCAAATGGCCTCTGGCGTCAGTTCTGGGCTGCATATACTGGATGGCTGAATTCAGTTGTAATTTGTCATCACATTCATTGTTTGTTAGCATTTCTTTAAAGAAAGTGGGATGAAAGATTGAATCAGATTCGATGTTGAATAGCAGTGGGTGTTTAATCCATAGTTTGTCCAATCTGGATTTAAAAGAGGTGATAGAAGGTGCATTGATAATATGTTCGGGTAGTTTGTTCCATTGGTCTGTGCAGCGCAGGGAAAATGAAAACTTTCTGATATTTAACCTAGCTCTGATTTTCTGAATTTTTAGGCTATGACCTCTTGTAATACTGTTATTGTCAAAAAGATTGATGAGGTTTGATGGAGGTTGATCATATGTGTTGTGAAGTAGTTTATATATCTCAATCATATCACTTCGCAGTCTTCTGAATGTGAGAGTTGGTAAGTTGAGTTCTTTTAGTCTTTCGTTGTATGGTAGGTTACGCATTCCTGGGATAAGTTTTGTGGCACGCCTTTGAACATTTTCAATTGCATATATATATATATTTTTTTTTTGAGGAAAGGTGCCCAGACTACGTTTGCATATTCGATATGAAGCCTGACAAGGGATTTAAAGAGGTGCTTGAAGTTGTCTTTATCAATGTAGTTAACTTGAAGTTTAAAATTCTGACATCAGAGTGGCAAGGGTTGACATTAATTGGTGGAAATACTGTGGTGTAGATGCCCAATATATGTTCTTTATTTTCAACTGATTCAATCGGTTTTGTCTGTCATTTCAACTACTGTGAGCATTGTTCATCATCATCATCATTTTACGAGGCATAAGCCATTGGCTTGTTATTGCCTCAGTGGTTTTTTTTATTGTCGTATGGCTAGCTCAGTTCAATTTGAAAGATTGTTCTTTGAAAAAAGATCTATCTAGTTTGTATTTGAATGATTTGACCATTGTCGCTCAATTAAGTCTCCTCGAAACCGTCAGTATATCAGTGACATTAGATTTAAAACCGTAGCTATGTTTTGGGAATGGCAATGATGCAGATGGGTGTTCCCTGCGTCAGCTGCGGTATGCCACCTACACTGATGGTCACACCCTGCTGCACCTAGCATTTGTTTACATGTTCATTTGTGGAGGCCATGGGAGGTCTAATTGCTGTTGTTTTCATTCTCTATGCTCATCACCATCCAAGTCTCCTCCTCTACACAAGTGTCTCTTCATGCAACCACAAAGTGAGGATGTGGATGCAGAGATTATCTACCGTTGATTGGATTCGCTACTGAGCATGTTCTTGTCTATGCAGAGGCTACTCCAAAATCAGTCCACTGTATTGGCAGAATTGCAGTATGCCTTTGTCGTGGTCTGATAAGCATATGGCCTGTTCAATGTGTTTATAGCTATCTGGGTCTCCTTCTATATGCTAGTGTCTCTATGCAAATAATGTTTAGTCAAAATCGTGAAGAATTTCTTTGACATGCTTGTCTAGTTTACTTTTGAAGGATTCAACCGTTGGTGCCTCTATAACTCTTACTGACAGTGAATTCCAATAGGGTACCACTCTGTTAGAGAAAAAGTATTTCCAAATATCCTTATTGCTGCGTTTCATGTTGAGCTTGAACTTATGTCCTCTAGGGTGTGTATTAGTGGAGAGTTCGAAGAAGCTGCTGTTGTCAATGTTGTACATATCGTTAAGGATTTTGTATGTTTCGACTAAGTCTCCTCTAAATCTTCTGTATTTCAATGGCATTAGATTTAGGGTTTTGAGTCTTTCTGTGTAGCTGTAGTCTCTAATTTGTGGGAATGACTTTGTTGCCCGACACTGTACTCTTTCTAATAGCTGGGATTGTCGTTTAAATCTTGGTGACCATGCTGAGTTACAGTATTCAAGAATAGGTCTTACTAAAGATTTGTAGATTAAAGTAAGTGTAGATGGCTCTATACAGGAAAACGTTCTTTTGATTATTCCTACTCTACTATTCACTTTAGATACGATGCTATTTATGTGTGTATCAAAAGAAAGGCCTGTGTCGATATGTACTCCCAAATCCTTTTCCAGCTGTGATGTAGATATTGGCTGTATGTGGGAGGTACCAGTTGTCATAGAGTATTGGATTGTTGAGTGTTTCTGGCAGAATCCATACTGTGAAGCATATAAAATTTCCTTTTTTTCTAGGCAATTGATTAATCTATTACATTAATCACTCCATTAATTTAGAGAAAAGTGGAAGTATTGAGACAGGCCTGTAATTTGTGATGTTGGACGAGTCTTCTGCTTTATATATTAGAGTGACACGTGCATATTTTTGTTTTGATGGAAATATGCCTTGTACTAGTGATTGGTTGCTGACATAGTTGAGTGGCGTTAGTAAATCAAATATGCAGCGTTTAAATATGCTCCATTTAAACCCATCTACGCCAGCAGTTATCGCAGGATTAGGAAGGATCTTGGTGTACATGCTGATAACGCCCTCAAATCTGATAAACACACAGAGAAAGCAGCTAATATAAGGCAGTTAGTTGGTATAATCCATCAATCTTTTGATTTCATAGAACCTACCACACGTGTGCATCTGGAGTATGGAAACGTGGTGTGGTCACCTCATTACAAGAAGGATGTGCAACTACTGGAAAGTGTTTAGCGCAGGGCGACAAAGATTATTCCAGGGTAAAACCATGGTAGCTAGAGGTACAAAGCCAGCAAATCTCTGGATAAATGGGAAACTGTTGGAGATCACAAATGAGGAGACCCATCTTGGCATTACTAGAACATCTTCGTGTAACAACCTAAAAACAGTTGAAAGCAGAATTAATTCTGCACTGTGTGCAGCCTACTCCCTAATGGGTGCTGGTATGTATGGATTTAATGGCCTAAACCCAATAACATCAATACACATCTGGGAGATATATACTACTCCAGTCCTACTGCATAGCCTTGAGGGACTGATCCTAAAGCACTCTGAGATCGAAAAGCTGGAAGATTTCTACAGGGCCAATCTAAAGCGCATGCAGCATCTACGTGCCAGTTGTGCGAATGCTGCAGCCTACCTGCTGCTTGGAGCACTAACAGTGGAAGGCCAAATTCACAAAAGGATTCTGATCTTTTTTGTGAATAAGCTACACAGAGAATTTCATCGAACGTGAGATAATTGAAAGACAATTAGCCGTCAAGGCAGCAGGGTCCTATAGCTGGGTAATGATAGCAAATCAGATGTTACAGAAGTATGGCCTGCCGGATGCATACAGTCTCCTGAAGAACCTGCCAAGTAAGGGAGTATGGAAAACAATGGTGACAAAACGGGTCCATGATCACTGGGAGCACAAACTGAAAGAAGAGGCTGCTGGGAGGAAGACTCTGTCGTATCTTTCCCTTGACTCCTGCAAGATCGGGAAACCACACAGTGTATGGACAAGCTGCAAGTCTGATAAGACCTCTGTATATAAAGCTACTATCCAAGATAAGTTACTAGTACATAGATATAACCTACTTGGAGGAACAACCCGTAACTGTCGAGGTCCAGCCACCTGTCCACTGTGCAAGAGCGAAGATGAGATGCCGGTGCACTTCCTTGTCGTGTGTACACAGCTTCAATCTACACGAAAAGAACTCATAGATAAGATCTGTGGCGTGTTGAAGACACTAGGACTCCAAGTCACACAGGAGAACTGTATTCAAGCTATCCTACACCCTAGCAAGTTTGCTGCAGATAATCCTGTAAGCTGTAGCTCCCGGATACTACAGAGACTCCAAAAACTATCCAGAGCACTTTGTCACATCCTGCATCGACAGCGAGCTAAGATGACTCAGTTGCAGTGATGCGCTCAAAGTTGCGTGCTGCAGAGTTGCATGATGGGTCTGACTGCATCACTGACTATACTCTACCAAATAGGCCACTCGTTTAAACAAACAATTTTTGCGCCTTGTGATACTTAATGGATACTTAATGGATACTACTTGTGAAATCTCACGAATCAAGCTTCTCGTTCGACACGTCGGAAGGAACTAAATATCTGTACCAACTGTACTCCCAGTGGAGGTTCGTCTGAAGAACATCACATTGTTCGAGAGACGAGATTTACTGCGAAAGAAGAAGATCTACTGTTACGATATAGTTTAGGGTATGATTCATGATATGAGGATGATATGGCATGATGTTGATGATTGAAGTGAGAGATTTGAATTGATGACATCGATGGATAACGATCTACTGTCAACTGACAGGTATCGAGTACTCACAAAACAGGCATGGAATACAGAAACAGCAATACAGAAAATAACATTTACAGAACAAGACGTGATGGTGCGTGCTGCTGGTGGTGTTTGGTGCCTAAATCCAAGCCGGAAATATGTTATAAGTTTGACATGAATGGCTTGGGTGTTTGTGGATTGCGTAATATTGCCGATACTCACACCATGATATGATTTAGTCCGTTTTTATGTGGTAATGTCTTGACTGGATTAACATGACTCACCAAATGTCTAGAGGAAGGGTCAAAAGGAATAATTTCTTATTACCATCTAAGAAAATTGAAAGAAACAGAGAGTCGGACATCTTCCCCAGATGTAGAAACATAACTGCTATCTCTGAGGGGGAACTGTGGAAAGCTTCTGAAATAGAAAACACAATTTCAATCTGGCCCTCGATTCCAGGGATTGAAAGCAAGGGAGATCAGGCAGCGGTGACAAACAAAGTTCGTGCATTGAGTCATATTGCAGAAAACTACCCTGAGGAAGAATGGATACATGTTTATACAGATGGATCAGCTATCCAGGCTGTCAAGAATGGAGGGGCAGGTGCTCACATTCGGTTTCCATGTGGAGATATAACAGACTCATGCTTGCCAACAGGGAAGTACTGACGCAGTTACACTGCAAAAATCCAGGCACTGATCTTAGCTCGCCATATGCTGATACAACAAAAAACCAGAAATGAAAATATTGTCTTCCTGACAGACTCCCTCTCAGCGCTCCAGGCGCTGGAGAGTGGAAAGGAACGTACAGATTTAATTCATGAAAATCTTACGCAACTGGCTAGGGAGAACAATGTCAACTTACAACTCGCATTGTGGCATATTAGGAAATGACAAAGCTGATCAACTGGCTAAGGAAGGGTCAAATAACGAACAATTCAACCGTGAGGTTGACTATGATGAACTGAAGCATATCATTAAAGCCACAAGAACCACAAGCAGGCAGCATAATGGTGCAATGCACAGCCTCAGTAGGGAGGATCAGACATGTATCTTCAGATTGAGGACTGGTCACAATCGTCTGAATGCACATCTTCACCTTCTCAAGATTACACATTCTGCACTTTGTGAGTGTCAGCAGTCAGATGAAACAGCAGAACATCTCTTGCAGCACTGCCAGCGATATGAACAGGCTAAGAGAGGCTTCTGGCCTATTGAAGTATCTTTTGAAGAGAAGATCAGAGGAGACAGAGCCAGTTTGATGACCACTTCAGCTTTCATGCACCAAATAAGGAAAACAGTCTAAGCATACTGTCATGAGAAAGATGAACGCAAGAAGAAGACATGGAAAATCACAAATGCTTACTATTGTTAAAGACCCACCCCAATGCCATACCCAAATCCACCACACTCTCATTCACACACATCAACATTCACCAACATAGTACAAAAACAAGACATAATCTACACATTGAATATGCACAAACAGACATAGAAAAAACAGAGTATCTCATGCAGCCACTAAATTATGGAACAGTGCGAAAACAGGAAACACGTAGCAAAATATTAACAGCAAAATCATTTAAAAAAACAATAAAAATGTACATAATCGATACATACTACGACCTACATAACTAACATTACCAACACCACAAAAAATAATCACCAACAGCACAGCTGTTCCCGCTGCTACTACTACTCGTCCTGCCACTACTATTCCTACTACTAGATGAACGCAATCACTATCAATACCGCTACTGAATATTATATCAAAACTACTGGATGAGCTGGTGAATATAACACCGCCATATCCTGCTCACCCACCAACCCCTTTCCATATGTGTTTTGTTATAATGTATACTAAATGCAATATATATATCCTGATTTTTACCCGTCTTTCTCATCTATATTTTTACTGTTGTGCCCATATATGTAAGGTGTCTGCCAGAACAATAGGTTGTGCCTTCAGCGGACAACCTGGACTCAATTATGTGAAAGATGTTACTGTCAAATAAATAATCTTTGATTTAATGATTTGATTTGAAAGCAAGGACACTGCAAGATTTCTTGTGTAGTGTGTTTACAATTGAACCAACTGATCTGTTACCAATCGTTCAGGTCCAAGAAGTAGAACATATTATGCCAGACACATATATAGATGAGGACATTGTGGAAAAAGAACTCGGTCAATTAAAACTATTGGCATGTCATGACCAGCTTGTAGGTGGAGCTTAGAATACACCTTCCGTATCCTCTGCGTGTCGTAAGAGGCGACTAAAGGAAGTAAGGGTGAGGTAACCCTGACAGAAACTGTGCTGAAGACGGAGGTTCCAGGCCGCATGGTGCACTCTAATAAACCATGGATCCACGTACTTAACACTTATGATCATGTCGATAGTCACTTACAGGACTGGCGGTATGATCAGCGAACGAAAAGAAGAAGAAGATGACCAGCTTCATCCAGTTTCTCAAAACATTGAGTAAAGAATTAAAAGTTCCACTCACCATAATATTCAATACCTCGACGAAAGCACAAACACTTCTGGCCATGTGAAAAGAAGCAAATGTAACCGCCATCTTCAAGAAAAGAACCACAATTTTCCATCAAATTATTGACTAGTAAGCCTAACTAGTACAATGTTTATGCTAATGGAAAGAACCATAAGAGCGCAATTAATTAAACATAATTATGAGAGTAATTACACTATTTAGCACCAAATTGTATGGATTTATAGACAAGCACTCGACAACACTCTTGCTGAAATTGATAGGTGAATGGACAGAAGCACTAGAGCAAGGCTGCGAGATTAATACGATCTACCTTGACTTCATGAAAGCATTTTATACGGTACCCCACACACGACTGTTTACAAAAGTTAAATCATATGGAATTAATAAAGATGTAGTAAGATGGATAGCAGACTTTCTGAAGGACAGACAGCAAAAGGTTATCGTCAATGGGTCAGAGTCAGAGTGGCGACATGTGACACGCGTGATCGTGCATGGTAGCGTCCTTGGAACAGTACAATTTATATTGTATAATAATGATCTCTCAGACCATATATCAAGCGACCTAATGGATTTTGCTGATGACACAAAAATGTATAATATCATACAGACAGAGGAAGATTGAGATGAGCTAAAATGATTTACAAGCATTACAGAAATGCTGTGAAGATTAGATTATTACGTTTAACCCTGATAGGTGTAAAATGTTGTATATTAATTCAGAACAAGAACGAGATTATATGCTTTCAATCAACAATAAAGTACATACCCTTCAAAGCACCACTCTTTCGTGAACAGCTAATTTTGTGTTTGCCAATAGGAGTCTCACTAGGTGTAAATTGCATTCAGAGGCAACTCTGATCATGTCAAACTTTCTTCAAACTAGAAACTGTTTTCGACACATTCAGACAATGCAATCTTCTCAGGAGCTTACAATCGCTATGTGGAATGTACATGGTTTGTCTGCAACATCAAAGAGGCGAACGTTAAGTTCAGACAATGAACAATATAACATCGATATTACATGCATTCAAGGGACTAAAGTAGCTACCCACCCCGAGCATCAACAAAAACAGGCCACACATCGGGGTTTGGGCTTTGTAATTGGAACAAGACTTCTGGGGCATGTCATTAGTTTTGGATACGTCGATGATCGCATTGCATTCATCGACCTGGCTATACCAACCTGAAAATACACCACCACTAAGTGCCGCATCGATTTCAACCCTAGCTTTGATTATGCATAGAGTCATATGGAGCAACAGCAATGGAGATGCACTTGTGGCATTCTTTAGTTACAATGACCTATTTGCCTCAAATACAGCTTTCAAATACCCATGCAATCGCTATGGAGGTGCAGACCTCAGTTCTGACCACAAGACAGTCATTACACACCTTCAGCTGAGCCATTTCTTTTTATCTAATGTCCAAATCTCATACTAGGCAACAGGATAGAGTCATCTACAACCTAGCCACGGTCATCGGCGATACTGACACCAAAATGTCATACAAAAGGGCCTTCGTGGAGCAGATAGCTAACACCAGTGTCATCTCTGATCCAAACAAAGCTCTGACCAAAATATTTAAATGTGTGGAATCATCAGCCACAAGCACCACAGGAGTTATAAAAAAACAACAACCGAACTAGGAATACTGATGACCCTGTCGTAGTAAAACAATCAGCAGAGCAGAACGCATTATGGCTGTGAATCTATCAGAGTGGCCAAAGTGAAGACCGCACCAAACTATGCAGGGGATGCAATAACATTATGTGCCACATCAGCGAACGCTTAAAAGATCTTGCTATTAAACAAGCAGACTCCCTAGCAGAGGAAATCATTGCCGTGGACGACTGTCACAAAACGGGTTAGACAGCCCGAGCCATGAGAGTTACTAACTACACACTAAGACAAGATATTGGGACTGATAATGGCAAAGCGGGCGCAATTTGAGAATGGTTCAAGAACAGTTCGCCGACAACCACCATTTTCAGGTGACCCCAGGCTATTACCAGAAGTCCATAATACTGTTATGGACTTCTGCTATTACTAACACGAATTAAGACAGCAGAATTTGAGAAAGAACTCAAAGCCCTGAAAATGGACGTGCTGGTGGCATGCGCAATGAGCAATTCAAATACGCAAGTGGCATTAACTTAAAACCGATCACGCACCTAATCAATTCAGCCTTTATGCACTACCTTCCCATGCTGTAGGCCAAGGCACCCTTATCTTCCTCTTCGTTGTAAGCGCCAAATTTATTCAATTGAGGACTCTGGTTCTGGGTGTAGTGTGCATGTGGTTAAGCATGCGTGTAGTTAAAATCAATTCAGAACACAATTAAAAGCAGATCAGATAAAAGAAGGTCAGCGCTCGAGGCTCTTCAAGGCATCAGCGCTGCTGCCTGGAATTGCTGGAGTACACTTCTTAAAGCATCTAGCGATATTGCTGCGGCAGTTTGTTCTGGCAAGGTGTTCCAAGCCTTAGCTGTACGCATGAAGAATGACAAACGGTGATAGTCACCGGTCGACATAGGAATTTGGTATGCCTGGTAGTTTTCTGTACGTATATTCAGAAGCATACTGACTGCAATGAGATGGTTATGGATCGTGTAAAACATTAGTACAAAGCCAGGAGAGGACGTCATTGCATAAATCTGCTAAGCGTGCTACTATGTGACCTCAAGAAAGCAGGACTCGGTACACTCAAGTCAAGAATTGACCTGAGGAAGCTAAGGATTTCGGCTGAGGACAATACAGTGGACAAAAGCGAAGAAAGACTGGTCGCAGCTGTATGATGGTTCTACTACTATAGCCGCAGAATACAGTAGTCATACATGCCGCATACAGAAAATCATATCCCACCTATACCGCATCCGAGACAAGATCAACGACTTCATTGGATCATGTCAAAGTGGCTTTAAACATGGACGCTGCTGCGCAGACATTGTATGGGCTCAAAGTATGCTTGTGTCAGCAGTCATTTCCAAGCAGTTAGATTTCCACAAAATGGGCATTGACATGTCATGAGCCTTCGACACAATTAAACGTTCATGATCCTAGATGTACGGCACCTGATCAGTTTCAATGAAGATGAGCTGCAACTAATGGGACCACTGTTTGCAGACACCAAGCTCAGAGTACGGGCCAAGAGGGTGAAGTCTGCAGAGTTTGAGACGTCAAGTGCCTCCCCATAAGGAGATGGAGTACCTCCTGTGCGTTTCACATGCTACCTTGCTGCTGCATTGAAACTCACGCACGCACCCGACCATTCTGTAGGGCATGTTTGTGGAGCACATCATTAGCACACTGACGACCATTCTGTAAGGTCGTTATTGCTTTTCTAACCATTGCTTTTGTTATTGGTTTTTGCATGGGGCGTGGCTGGTTGTCATAGTGTGTGTGTGTGTGTGTGTGTGTGCGTGCGTGCGTGCGTGCGTGCGTGCGTGCGTGCGTGCGTGCGTGCGTGCGTGCGTGCGTGCGTGCGTGCGTGCGTGGGTGGGTGGATGGATGGGTGGGTGGGTGGGTGGGTTGGTGGGTGGGTGGGTGGGTGCGTGCGTGCGTGCGTGCGTGCGTGCGTGCGTGCGTGCGTGCGTGCGTGCGTGCGTGCGTGCGTGCGTGCGTGTGTATGTTGGGGGTGGGTGGGTGCGTGCGTGCGTCCACGCGTGTGTGTGTGTGCGTGCGTGCGTGCGGCGTGCGTGCGTGCGTGCGTGCGTGCGTGGGTGGGTGGGTGGGTGGGTGGGTGGGTGGGTGCGTGCGTGCGTGCGTGCGTGCGTGCGTGCGTGCGTGCGTGCGTGTCTGAGTTTAAGCTATCCAGAACGGTCTATTTGATTTGTTATTGGGAGCGACCATTTGTAAAGAAAGTCCTGAGACCTTGACCTATCAGACGCAGGGGCTGGAATTCCATAATAAAACAATAAAGCGTTCTGAATGGTTGACGCCTTGGGTGGGGGATGCAGCCCCCGTCATCATACCCCTACCCCCGCCTCACTCGAGCTTCCAAACCTCACAATATGTTCTGCAAAATGTTGGATCCCCTCCAGATGGGTGTGGCATAGCTAGAAATTGATCACCTTATTAGGACCCTCATAAAGCTAGGCAGTTGAATATCAGTGTAAAGTAGTCAATAAAATATTTGTTAGATTAAAAATGAGTTTTCGTCTTGGTTTTGCTGTTTAAAATGGTTAATATTGTGGCCTAGTTTTAATTATGCAAAAGCTATATTAAACACATTTGTTACTCTCGTGTACGTTTTCTCCAGACGCGCCTCTTGTCTCCGCGAGGCGCATTTCATCATTACCCGCGTTCTTATGACGAATATCAGTGCATAGTTATGGCGAAGCTATCTGTTAAAAAGCCTGTCAGCACGTATCATTGCCAATAAAATAAAGTATTGCAAAAAATGGCCGCGTAAAACCTATTTACCGTCTAGATAAAAGATCGTTAGGTAGCCATGCTAGTCTGTATGGACTGCAAAACAGGATTAAGTTGACAACGCTTGCATTGATCGGCTGTTTATTACTCTCTCGATAAAATACTTCTATATCGGCTTTGAAGGGTTGTCAGTTGTCGTCAGTCGCGGCGCCACTGGGGTGGGATGGGGGCAGATGCCCATCCAAGAATGTTTTGACACCCCATCCCCTCCGAAAAGCCTTCCCGAATATATTTCAAAAATTAATTTTATTTAGAAAACAGAATAACGGTGTTGTTTATCACTCAAAGTGCAGGAAATGGCTTCCCAGATCATCTGATTTAAAAGATTTCTCGTGGGTAGAACTCTTGGACCTCAGCCTTTTGGGAGGGCGCTTACCTCCTCTAGCAACCAGGTAAGCTGGTGAATATTTTTAAATTAATTTGACTGGGTGATGTATGCAGCAACAGCGACAATTAAATTAGTTTCAAAATATTCAACAGCATGGTTATCAAATAGTAAATAAATTAAATAGGGAATTCAGTTGCCACCGCTGATATTTGTGAAATGCACCTTTTAACATCAGGCAGTAAATAAAAATGGATAACTTCACATCCAGCAGATATCCAGTATATATTTACCTCCAGAGATGCAATCTGAGAGCAGCTACCATTCAAAAATCCTCTGGTCGGATCGCCGACCCACCTAGTCTAACCCTTTATCTTCTCCGATACCTGGTCCATGCGACGGCCCTGTATTCAACGAATACCTCACGTGTCGCGGCATAACTGTTAGGGTTTAATAGTTTTTCCGGCAATAGCTAATTCTTGTCAATTAATACCTTTTCTTTTCGTAGAGATTTTTTGGGGCGCTGACGAAGTGGAGAATCAGGTTACCTGGAAACAATACGTGCAAGAAACAAATTAACGTCAAAGGCGTGCGACCCCAAGCTGTCACCAATCGCACTACCATTCCCACCCCCCACCCCCCCTCCCCGGCTTAGAGTGGAGACAAGGGGGAGGGGGGGGGGCGGTATGCCCCCAAGCGGTCACCAACCACAACACCATTCCCACGGCTCAGAGTGGAGACAACGGACGTTTGTTCACAATCGCTCGCCAATCACACCACTAAGTCATGCCTAAGAGACGCGACAAGGTCGGTATGACCCCAAGCGGTCGCTAATCACCCATCACCCAGCACAATCGATATATACACCTGTGCAAAAGTTAAGCACCACCCTATTTTTACGCACATGCGAGGGTATATGCATGTGCTATGAAGAAAGCAATAGCATAAACATTTATGTACCCATCCATCTTAGTGCAAGAGGTAATAATGCAACTAGAGGAATGCTGATTATGATGGTGGGGAAACACTGTATGTTTTTGTTTGAACTTGAAAACGAGGCCTGAATATGGTTACGTTGACACAACTGACAACTATTGCCCTACAGTTGACACACGTCGCTAGATTGTCATTAATGGTGTCTGAAAACGAAGTTTAACATCTGTGCACGAGTTTGAGACTGTCATTATTAATACCGGGTATATCCACCTTGTGCCTGGATGACGGCCTGGACACGACGTCTCATGCTGGTCACCAACCGACTGATACGCCATTGTGGTATTCGTTGCCATTCAAGATGGAGTGCGTCTGTTAATTCCTGTAGGTTCTGCACAGGAGGATCCCTCCTTCTCACCATGTTTCCCAGAATGTCCCAGATATGCTCAATAGGGTTCATGTCAGGGGACCTTGCTGGCCATGGTAGGGTTTCGATGGCATTCTGGCGGAGGTATTCATGCACAGCTCTAGCCCGATGTGGTCGGGCGTTGTCATCCATGAATATAGGGTGGGTTCCAGGTGCCTGATTTACAAAATGAGGTACCACAACTCTATCCAGTATGGAATCTTGATATCTTTGTCCATTTAGTGTTCCAGGTACAGTCAACAGATCCAGCTTACAATCAAATGAGATGCACCCCCATATCATAACGGAACCTCCACCAAATGGAACTTCTTCCATGATGTTACGTTGGTCGTAGGCCGTGTGTCTGGACCTCCATACATGAGTTCGACCATCTGTGGCATGAAGCAGGAACCGACTTTCATCGGACCAGTGTACCCGTCTCCAGGATCTCATGTTCCAGTGTCTTCTTTCGTTGCATCACCTCAGACGCTCCTCTTTGTGGTGTGCAGTGAGGAGAGGACGTCTGACAGGTCTCCTAGCTTTCATGCCAGCAGCATACAGTTTCCTTTTGACGGTAGACATTGACACTCTTTTGCACGTTTCCCATTGCTGGCTGAGCACTCTGCTGTTGGTGAATGGAGATCTCCTAACAAGGCGTACTAGGGCTCGATCATCACGGGCAGTAGTCTTCTTCGGTCTTCCAGATCTAGGCCTGTCCTTCACCTCGTTAGTTTGCCCATGTTTTGCAATCAAACGACTGATTACAGTATGGTTAATGTTCAGCTGTCTGCCAATCTCTCTGCATGACATACCAGTGGTATGCATGCCTATGATTTGCCATTTCACACGATCACTTAACCTTCGTCTTGCCATAGCGGTTCACAATCAAGAGCTAATTCTCTCTGTACAAATAAACCACGGTCATGAACACAAAATTCCTAATCTTGTCGCCTAAATCTGTATGTAATGTTCTACACCTCAAACTGGACTTTTACATAACTGAACACGTGTGCTGTTTCCCGCCACGCACGGACATCAAGCGGGCGTGAAGTCATGCATGCATGTGCATTTCGTACTTGGAATTATGTCAGCTAACGCGGGGACAAAAAGTATGGCAGCCTAGTTGTACCATCATGTTTCTACGTTCTATTGTTTTTGCTGGTGCTTAACTTTTGCACAGGTGTATATTACGTTCAATCCAAAACTCATGTACTCAAACACATTCACTGTCTCTTCAAGGGAGGTAACTCTCGCATGTCTACGAGCTTGGCCGCTTACAGAATTATCGCAGGAACGCGCGTTGAAATCGGAAAACCGATGCTGGGTTCTAAATTTCATGTTTTTGCTTACAAAGCGTCTGGCAGCAGAATAGAGGTCGTCTCGAGCCAGAGACGCAATTAGTCTCTCCTAACCAGCAGATAATGAACGTCTGGTTCGAGCAGAGAACTGCTGTCATAAAGATAATACGACTTGAGATAACGTTCTGTAAAATAACAACTTCATGAAATTGATGCTGATTAAGGTTAGCGTGTCCCTTATCGTGTCTGAAAGTACCCTATCATATATGTTTACGTGCTAAGATCTACAGCCTGTCACGTTACAATTAAAGATGCATTACCTCTGAGATATTAAATAAATTTGGAAATTTTCAGTATTTTTGCTGTAATATAATTGTCCCGGTGTATTATTAGTACATACTAATTTTTAAACATAAATTCCGACCTCGTCACACATATTTGTTATTATTTTGTTTTCTGGAAACTCGTGTGCGCGTATGAGTTTTCAATTAAAGCTAGGATTCCATTAACGCGTATGCGTATACGTATGCGTATGCGTATGCGTATGCGTATGCGTATCCGAATGAGTGAATCCATTGTACGTATGCGTATCCGAAAGTAGTGATTTTATTCAATCAATTGGACTACTACTACTACTACTACTACTACTACTACTACTACTACTACTACTACTACTACTACTGCTACCACAAACGCTGCCGCCGCCGTTGTTACTAATACTACTACTAACGCTGCCGCCGCCGCCGCCGCTGTTACTACTACTACTACTACTACTACTACTACTACTACTACTACTACTACTACTACTACTACTACTACTGCTAGCATGAATATGTTCTAAAATAGTCTATATCAGCCTTTCAGTGAGTTTCACATTCCAGCGCACTTACTACGAATTTAAGTTATATATTGGAACAGATGTACAGAATAATAGTGCCGATGTGGGGAAAGCCCATGAATGACGTAATGAAAACGTCATTTTTAAGGAATCCCACATCCGAATGCTGTCCGTATCCGAATAAAATCGCTACGTGTAGCGATGGGATTCGGATACGGACAGGTTTCGCATACGCATACGGACATATGGAATCATACTATCTATTTGTAATGGGAGCCAAACATAATTTCGGATACGGATACGCATACGCATACGCGTTAATGGAATCCTAGCTTTAGGGAAGCATTATATTTACGATAAAAATCCAATTGGAAAGAACTCAGAAAATCTTAAATATGTCTATACAGTTCGCCGGTGACAGACAAAATACTAGCGCCACGGCGATCGGCAACATCAAAGAGCTACACGGCAGAACTGAAACTGCAGACTGCTATCAGGACGTCAAACAAATAATCATATTTTTTGTTTATACAAAACCCGCGATGAATCGCAAGCCAACCGTCAAGTAGCGAATACTCTGGTTTCTACGCGAACCGGAGATGCAGGCGACCGTCACATTTGTGTTTACATTTTTTATATTTGTGAAATTCATAATTTGCATCTTTGATATTGAGTAGCCGTATATATATAAGAGTTGATGGTAAAACGAGCGTATTATGGGTATCGTTCTGCATATAAAATTTATAGTTCTATCAGGTATAGCCCCTGATTTCTGAATTTCCAATAATCTCAGTGTTAGGGCAACTCTGCAGGTAAGCTGTTGAATATTTTGAAATTAATTTGACAGGAACGGTCACCTGTTGCTGACATAGGTAACAGCGTCTTGCAGTCAGATCAGTCTTCTTCTTCTTCTTCTTCTTCTTTGAGAAAAGACGTGTTTTAGAAGAGCTCTCAGTTTAGTCCGTTTGTTGACTGTTTATAATTGTCAGTTGTGTTTATTTTTTGTCTTTTGTATGCGCTAACGCGTATGTGCTTATGTTTGTGTTAATAACTTTGTGTTTTATTAATGTGTTCATACATAATTTGATTTTTCTCTGGTTTTCGTAACTCTATATATACTTGTAACACTTATAGCGCCATTAGCATAGGGTAGTCGGCCTGTTGGCCGAAGTGGACGCTTGATTAGGCTATTGTGTTTGGACAATGGCCAGACAGGTTAGTTATGCGGAGCGCCTGAGAGAGACTCGAAGTGACCCCGTCACCACCCCTGCTTTAGATTACGAACCATTCGCGGGCATTGATAGGAAACATGGTGTACGCGTTGATAGTCTAGCTGGTGTGGCGGTAGAGGCCTACGTGAAAGGCGCAGCCGCCGTCGTAAAGCCGGAGAATATTGTAGCTGCTTCACGAATTAAAGGAGGAATCGCGGTTTATGTCAAAACGGAGCAACAAGTCAATAGACTGTGTCTTGACGGTATAAACGTAGGTGGCTGCTACCACAATGTGTATTCCTTGGAGAATGAGCCGACGAGATTAATTATATCTAGTGTCCCACCATACATCCCGAACTTTGTTATTAAACAAGCGTTGGAAAGCCAAGGAAAGGTGCTCGGAAATTGCCGGCCAATACCTTTAGGCTGCAAGTCACCAGAGTTAAGACATGTGAAAAGTTTTAGACGGCAGATCCAGATTGTAATGGAAAAGTCCCCATTACCGGAGTTTGTGGACATCCCGTACATAGGAAGGTCCCATAGACTATTTATAAGTACGGACGAGATTGTCTGTTTTAAATGTGCTCAGAAAGGACATTTTCAACGCTTTTGCCCATTGAATGACATTCACGACAATTCGGTGGGTCATGATAACCTTAACAACAATGTTGCGGACGAGCCGGTCAACAGTAAAAATCGTGACGTCATACCGAATTCCGATCTTGTGCTAAATGATAACAATTTTCCACAAACACTGTCACAAAGAAACGATAAACCAGTTGATAAAGTCAGTAAATCGTCACCTAAGAAATCACCTCAGAATAAACGTCGTAAGACTCAGTTCTCCAATCGTTATAGCGTCTTGAGCGATGATCTAATTGTCACTGATCCTGAAACCGATAATGAGGCGGACATTACCAGTGCACCGTCGGATAATTCCACTGTTGTAGATGATGCTACTTCAATGGACCAGGCTACTCAGCAAAACTCAGCTCTGTTCACAGATGAACCTGGTAATTCCAACACGGCGGCCAAAGGGGACTCTGCTGTCACTGTCATTCAAATTCACCGTGAATCGAAATTACACGACCCTGTTCTATTATCTGACGAGGGTTGTGTAGCTGAAAAAACTGTTATGTCGACACAAGAAATCCTAAGTGAACTCGATGTAAATATCTCATTGGCGAAAGCAACCAGTGTTAATAATGCATCTATAGTTTTCAAACCTGGACATGATCCTTGTGATTCGGACAGGCTTGGAATAGAAGCAGGTGGTATGCCGCCTTTATCGCAGGGTGAACTGCTGGACGAGGACACCAGCGACGCTGACAGCATGTCTATTGGTTCAGAACTTTCGGACATGACAGATTTTATTGATTCAAGGGAGGTAATGCCCTCTCTTGAAGATGTGAAACTATTTATAGAAAGTGTAAAATATAGTAAAAAGGTAATAGATAAATGCAAAGCCTTTCAACCCAACTTAAAATTACTGATACATCAGTTGATACGATTGAAGAAACAACCTGGCTTAGAATCTGCGTTCAAGTCTCGTGTCACCAAAATAGTCACTAAGCTACACCGTAGCTTACGGAATTAATTGTTTCCGCCTATGGTCAATCTAGTAACGAACTTGAATACAGTTTCTTTTCTACACCAAACAATTATGGGTATCTTTGTTCTAAGATTTATTCAATTATTTTTAATTATGGCTTCCCTCTCAATTGTTACACTAAATACGAGAGGTTGTCGTGACTCTTTTAAAAGATTTCGTATTTTTAATGAACTTCGCAAAGATTTATTTGCCGATATTGTGTTTCTCCAGGATACTCACACAATTCAGCCGGATGAGTCGCTATGGCGACTTATATGGAGAGGTCAAGCTGTCTTTTCACATTTTAATACAAATACAGCTGGTGTTGCTATAATATTTAAACCCAAGTTAAATGTAAATATCATTGAAACGATCACAGTTGCTCAGGGAAGAATCTTACATGTCACAGCAAATATACATGGCATCTATTTTTATCTGATTAATGTTTACAATCCCACAGAGTCTCATGACAAATTGAAATGCATAGATATGCTAAAAACTCATATTTCCACATTGTCCGAACCATATCCTATAATATTAGGTGGTGATTTTAACTGTACACTTGATTGTGAGTTAGATAGAACATCAGCAACAGAACCACACCCTCCAGCTGCGGATGCGCTTAAATCTTTAATTACAAGCAATAGTCTTACTGATGCATATCGCTGCCTCTATCCACAATCTGAAATTTTCACCTGGCACAGGTCCGATGGGACTGCATCCAGACTTGATCGTTTTTACATTCATAGTAATTTTAGACAGTTTTTAAGCAGTTGTTCCATAATTCCTTGCACCAATTCTGACCATGATTATGTTAGAGCAATATTTCAGCTTAAAAGTGTAAAACGGAAAAGTGCATATTGGTGCATGAATACCGCTGTGTTGAGTGAAAGAAACTATGTGCTTTTAATTAATGATTTCTGGAATGGTTGGCAAGGGAAAAAATTTGATTTTGATTGTCTACAGGATTGGTGGGATTTGGCCAAAAAGCATATATGTATTTTATCACAGCGTTATTCCCGAGAACGAGCTGTCCTTTTCCGTGAGCGACGATCAGACTTACAAGCTGAAATTGATCAGTTATCGGTCAAAATTCCAAAAACAAATGAATTATTAGAGGTAATTAACCAAAAGCAATCTGAATTAACAACTCTTCTCAAAGAGCAAAATAGGGGTGCTTGGATTCGATCGCGATTCCAGCATATAAATGAATCAGATAGACCTACTACATATTTTTTTAATCTTGAGAATAAACGTGTGATGAATAAAACTATTTCACAGTTGAAGATCCCAACCGGTGAAATGGTTAATTCTGATACGGATATTCTGGGCCACGCCTCTGATTTCTATGGTGAATTATATACGAAGTCAAGCTCATGCAAAGTGTCTGAAAACCTGCTTTTATCAGATCTTCCTAATCTAAGTGAACTTTCTAGAATTGAGTTAGATCGGGCCCTGAGTTTACCAGAGCTTACTGACGCTGTTAACCATCTCAATAACAACAAAGCTCCTGGAATTGATGGACTACCATCGGAATTTTACAAAACCTTTTGGGAAACTATCGGTTCTGATCTTCTTGATGTTTTTAATGAATCAATTGAAGACATGTTATTACCTATTTCATGCAGGCGAGCGGTTGTGACATTATTACCTAAGAAAGGTGATTTAACCAATTTAAAGAACTGGAGACCTGTATCACTTTTATGTGTAGATTTGAAAATATTTTCCAAGGCCTTGTATAATCGTATACGTACAGTACTCGCAGAAATTATTCACATAGACCAAAGCTATTGCGTACCAGGACGTAAGATCTCCAATAACATTAGGTTGATAACAGACGTCGTCGAGTATTCAAATTTCATGTCGTTACCTCTTGGCGTTGTATCCATAGATCAGGAGAAGGCGTTTGATAGGGTAAGTCACCAGTATTTATTGAATACCTTACGCGCATTTGGCGTTGGTGATTTTTTTTGTTGAATGCATTCAGCTTCTTTACAATGACACTTCGTGTTTACTGAAAATAAATAATTTGTTATCTATGCCTGTTTCTTTTAACCGTGGTATCAGACAGGGTTGCTCACTATCAGGCGCTTTGTACAGTATCTGTATCGAACCATTATTAGTTAAGATACGCTCAAATAACGGACTGAGGGGGGTGGCCCTGCCTGATATCTCGGGTGAAAGGGTTTCTTGCTCAGCTTATGCTGATGACATAACTGCCTTGTGTACGTGTAATGATGATTTTATTAAATTGCGAGATTTGATACATGTATATGAGTCTGCTTCCAACGCGAAAATTAACCACTCAAAGTCAGAAGGTTTTTGGGTTGGTTCCTGGAAATGGCGTATTGACGAGCCTTTGGGGTTAAAATGGAATAGCAATGGATTAAAGATTCTCGGTATTTATATTGGCAATTCTTTGGATTTTTGCAAACAAAATTGGGAAAATCTTGAAAATGAAATC
The DNA here is from genome assembly GCA_034401795.1 of Chaetoderma sp. LZ-2023a. Taxonomy (NCBI): domain Eukaryota; kingdom Metazoa; phylum Mollusca; class Caudofoveata; order Chaetodermatida; family Chaetodermatidae; genus Chaetoderma; species Chaetoderma sp. LZ-2023a. Next base: position 17,649,083 of record CM067374.1, read on the forward strand.
AGCACAAAACTTCTTAACTGGCTCCCGTTATCAAAAGCTCTATCGTTTAGAGGTAGGATCACTATTACTAATCTGCTTGCTGCTTCTAAGCTTTGGCATAGGTTAGCTGTTATCGATGTCCCTGGTAATATTTTAAATGCTATTCAAAAACTGTTAATTAACTTCATCTGGTCTGGAAAGCACTGGCTTCCCAAAGAGTTACTGTTTCTGCCTTTAGACAAAGGTGGGCAAGGACTAGTGCATTTAGAATCTCGGATACGGACATTCCGTGTTCAGTATGCACAATCCTTTATGAACTATTTCGCTTTTCATCCGTGTTTCAGCTTTAGCAGCTACTTTCTCAAACAGATACATAAACTAAATTATGATTATCAGATTTTCTCTATTCAATTGGATGTACAGATGATTCGTAATATACCTATCTTTTATAAGAGTGTGCTCAATTCTTGGTTTTTCTTCAATGTTATGAGAACATCGCATCCAAGCTGTAAAATCGATGTTTTAAATGAACCACTGTTTCTAAATCCGTTGATCAAGAATATCTCCACTGGATTTACTTTTTGCTACGAAGATTTTATAAGTGCGAATGCTACCATTCTAGCTGATATTTTGGTAAATGATAAACGAATTGCACTTGAAGACTTACTCCTTAAAATTGGCAACAGGTCTCGACGATTGCTTCAAATAAACTTGAACACTCTATGGGATAGCATACCCAATGAATGGTTCGAACTATTAGATCGACCTATTGACATTCCCAGGTCAGTATACAATTATGAATTATCATGCAATATTAATGATGACTCGGTTTTTACTGTATTGATACCATCTCTTTGCAAGAAGGAACTATACAAGATGTCTTTATTAAAATGTTACTCAATGATTTCACATAATACCAAAAGTAACATATGGAGAGATCTACTTTCTCTAAATATTGATTTTACAGATAATTGTCTCTGTTTTTATGAATATCCGTGTACATACTACGAAGGAGATTTGTCATGGAAGGTTTTCCATGGGGCACTCAACACTGGTGTTTTTCTATATAAGGCCGGATATTGTATTAATGATAAATGTGTTTACTGTGGCGATCGTGAAGATTTAGCACATCTTTTTATAACATGTTCACGTCTCCAACCACTTTTGTGTGCTGTTAGACGAGCAGTTCTATTTTTAACACTGGCTGATGAATTTAAGCCTGAGAATTATGTCAAAGGTTTTCTATGCCCCCATTGTTCGTCTAAATCTGCACGAAAAATTAAACATCGTATATGCAATTGGATCATGGCAAACGCTAAAATGGCTACCTATGTAACGCGGCAGCGTCTAATGGATGGCAATGGTCAGACGGACGCCCTTCGAGAATGCATTTCTCGAATGCGAGCTCGTGTGACTATTGAATTTAAATACCACCAGCAAAATGGGTCACTAGAAAACTTTAAAAAATTTTGGGCAATTGACCACTTCGTTTGTAGTACTGAAGACGATATTTTAACATTTAATGGTATTTAGTTATACCTTTCAGTATATTTTTGTCCACTTTCATCATTTTACATTTTAATGACTGATGACTGATGATTTTGATGACTGATTCCCATTGATTTTTATACGGATTGGATTGTTGTTTTTTACAAAATTGACGTAGATCTGTGATATTTTGACATATTTGTTATTCTTCATAAATACAATGTTTATTTAAATGATACTCAGACTGATTCAGGAATATATTTATATTGTCTATGACGTGTTTTTAAAAATAATTTATGAGTGATGTATTAAATTAAAGCGTTTTTTATGAATCCAAAATAAAGTACATTAAAAGTCTTCTTCTTCTTCTTTGAAGTCGCATGAATTAGAGCTCTCAAATTCACAGTGTTTTCGCGTGTTTGTGTCTTGATGTTTAATCGTATCTTGTACAGTGTCTTTATTAACGTTTTCTATCTTATGTTTGTGACATTATTTTCGTAATTTGTTGTTGTTTAACTACGTACTTTGATAATTTAAGTTTTGAAGTTAGTCAGTTTGTAGTAATACATAGGCGCCATTAAGCTAGCAGGCATGTCGGCCTAGCCGCTGGTCAGTGTAAGGCGAGCTTGAGTAGGCTTTTGTTTACTAACAATGGGCACTTTCGCGGACAGAGTGAAAAAATCTCGAGGAGCAGTGACAGGTACGTTAGCTGATTATGAGCCTTTTGAAGGCATAGTTAGAAAGAATGGAGTGAGAACTGACTGCCTGGAAGGGGTAGCAATCGAGGAGTACGTGAAGAGTGCAGCCGCGGTTGTCTCCCCTGGGCACATCGTCGCTGCCTCCAGAGTGAAAGGGGGTATTAACATGTTTGTGAGAACTGATCGTGATGTGACGAAGTTATGCCTAGAAGGGATACAAGTAGCTGGTCGTTTCCATAACATGTTTTCCCTTGAAAAAGAACCGACTAGAATCGTTATCTCTAACGCTCAGCCATTTATCCCAAACCTTCTGATCACACAAGCACTGGAGTCTTATGGTAAAGTCGTAGGCACTTGTAGGGCCATACCATTAGGCTGTAAAACAACTGAACTTAAGCACGTGAAAAGTTTCAGACGGCAACTACAAATCGTCCTTGAAAAGGGTGCTACGCTGCCTGAATTTCTCGATGTCGTCTGTGACAATAAATCCCATCGTCTTTTCATATCGAATGATGAAATTGTATGTTTCTTTTGCCATCTTAAGGGGCATTTTCAAAGATCTTGCCCAAATAAACAGGTTGCCAGTTCGAACGTAGAAAATACCCAGGTGGTCGTGGATGATACTGCGGACAGTTTAAACACTGAACTTATCGTGAATAATGAAAATTTTCCCGCAGCTCTGGGTCCGTCATCATTGACTGATAAATCTAACAAACATCTGTTAAATAGATCGTCAACAAACAGTTCATTAAACAGATCACCGAAAAAGTCACCTAGCAAAAAGCGTCAAAAAATCCAATTGAATAATCCGTTCGAAGTTTTAAATTATGACAGTGATGAGGAAATCCGTCCAGCTACCCAGTCGCAAAACGGACACAATACTATTAACGTAACTAGTGCCCAAAATGTTAACCAGGATGATCAACATGAGTGTGGTGATAACGCAATACAGGTAGACGTTCACCAGGAGGCGGAGATGACACAAGATGACGTCATGACTGCTGCCGTAGTAAATGAGGCGCCATCGTCAGTCTTTACAGAGGGGCCTGTAATTTTGTCTAGTGATCATGGTGCCACCCCAATTCCAGTGTTAAAACCAGGACACGATCCTTGCGAGGAGGATGTGAGGGTATTTGCCGATGCGGGTGAGATGCTACCAGTCTCCCAAGAGACTTTATTGATGAATTCTTTTGAAGAGGACAGTTCCGAATGCGACACCATGTCCATTGTTTCGGAGATGTCGGATGTCGGCGAGTTAGAAGATTCAAGGGAGACAACTCTGTCCCTTGAAGATGTGAAAATGTTCGTCGAAAGCATAAAATATAGCAAGAAGGTTATAGAAAAGTGTAGGGATTTTCAGTCGAACTTTAAGATCCTAATTCATCAACTAATCAGGTTAAAAAAGCAATCGAATACTGATCAGCCCACGAAATCCCGTATTTGTAAAATAATTACAAAGTTACACCGTAGCCAGAAAAAATGAAAAGGTGTCCATTTTGTATTGGTAGTTTTTTGAAGTACTTTACTGTTTAAGCATTTTAACACTGATTACTCATGGCTAATTTTATTGTTCTCAATTTTATCTTAATATTTTATATAATGGCATCTCTTTCATTTGTATCCTTAAACAGGAGAGGTTGTCGAGATTCTTTCAAAAGATTTCGCATGTTTCATCAGCTGCGTTCGGAACTCAAAGCAGATGTAGTATTCTTACAAGATATTCATACGAGCAGGTCTGATGAATCTGTTTGGAATCTATTATGGCGGGGTAAAACAGTTTTCTCACATCTGTACAAAAATAGTGCTGGGTTGGCAATTTTATTTAGACCTAATTTAGATGTGATTCTGTCTGAGACGAAAACTATTGTACAAGGAAGGATTTTGCATGTTACTGTTAAAATGAAGGATTTTAATTTTTATGTAATTAATTTGTATAATCCTACAGAATGCGCAGATAAACTGAGATGTATTGAATCTCTGAAAGCTCATATTGCGTCACTAACTCACCCGTATCCTATAATAATTGGTGGTGACTTTAATTGTACTTTGGACCCCACGATTGACAGAACATCGGCCGTCGAACCTCACCCGTCAGCCGCTGATGCTCTGCAATCAGTGGTAAGTTGCCATGATCTCATAGATACATTTCGCTACCTTCATCCCCATGCAAAAACATTTACCTGGAAACGATCAAATGAAACCGCATCTAGAATTGATCATTTTTATATCTCTAATTATTGCAAGCAGATTGTTAAATCATGCTCGGTTGTACCTTGTTTGGACTCTGACCATGATTTTGTTATGTGCACCATTCTTTGTAAAAACAGCAAACGAAAGAGTTCATATTGGTGCTTAAATACATCTCTCTTAAAAGAGCCACAGTATTTTAATGTGATAACTGATTTTTGGAAGAGCTGGCGGGAACATAAAGTGAATTTTGGTTGTTTACATGACTGGTGGGACATGGGTAAAAAGCACATAGCTACCATATCGCAGCGTTATTCCCGTGAACGGGCTGAAATCTTACGTGAGAAAAAATTGCAGTTGGAATCTGAAATAGATTTATTATCTTCCATGCCACAGAATAGTGATGATATAAGCCGTCTGTTAGAACAAAAACAATATACATTAGATGATTTACTCAAACATCATGCTAGAGGCGCATGGGCAAGATCACGATTTAAACATCTCAATGAATCTGACAAACCTACTGAATATTTCTTTAATTTAGAACATAAACAAGCATGTACTCGAACGATGTCACATCTAACGCTGCCAGATGGTAGGGCTGTAAATAACGAAGTCGAAATAATAAAGTATGCTACTGAATTTTATAGCGCATTATATAGTAATGCACCAGTATGTAAACAATCAGAGAATGCTCTTTTAGCAAATCTCCCCCAGGTGAGCGAAGCATCAAAAAATGATTTAGACAAAGTACTGATTCTGTCGGATTTTACCAATGCTGTTAATAAAATGAAAAACAATAAGAGTCCTGGAACTGATGGCTTGCCGTCAGAGTTTTATAAAACATTTTGGGAAGTTATTAAACAGGATTTTTTAGACGTTTTTAATCAGGCAATTGAAGATATGATTTTACCTACATCTTGTCGACGCGCTGTCATAACTTTGCTTCCGAAGAAGGGTGATCTTAGTTTGATAACCAATTGGCGACCTGTCTCTCTCCTATGTGTTGACTTGAAAATTCTTTCAAAAGCCTTATATAATCGTATAAGTACATGCCTAAATGAAATAATACATATAGATCAGAGCTACTGTATTCCGGGTCGTAGAATTTCTCATAATATTCGACTAATATCGGATGTTATTGACTATTCAAATTGTTTAAATTTGCCTCTTGGTGTAGTGGCTCTGGATCAACAGAAGGCGTTCGACAGAGTCAGTCACACATATTTGTTCGGTACTTTAAGTGCATTTGGTTTTGGAGATCACTTCATTCGTTGTATTCGCACGCTGTATAGCAGTAATTTTAGCATTCTAAAAATAAACAATTCGCTCTCCGCTCCGTTCGCTTTCAAGCGTGGGATCAGGCAGGGCTGTTCTCTCTCGGGCGCTCTGTATGCGATTTGTATTGAACCTTTGTTGTGTAATTTGCGATCTGAAACGGGACTAAAGGGGAGAGCACTGCCTGATGCTACGGGTGAAAGAGTTGTCTGTTCCGCTTATGCAGATGACATTACAGCGTTTCTTACATGTGAGGCGGATTTTCTATCATTGAGCTATTGGTTAAGATTATATGAAGACGCTTCAAATGCAAAGGTTAATTACGAGAAAACACAAGGTCTCTGCGCGGGTTCTTGGCATAATCGCACTGACCAGCCATTGGAGATAGTGTGGAATAACACTGGCCTGGTCTTTCTAGGCGTTCATATTGGAAATTCGGAAAATTATTCGAATATAAATTTGGATTCACTAGAAATAAATGTGAATAAGAAACTTGGTAATTGGCTTAACCTATCTAAAGCATTGTCACTGAGAGGCCGAATTATTGTAACTAACCTATTAGCTGCTTCGAAGCTTTGGTATAAATTTGCGGCCCTGAACCCACCCAACGTTCTGGTCAATTCAATTCAGAAGCGACTGGTTAATTTTATTTGGCAGGGAAAACATGGATAACAAAAGAACATCTGTGCTTACCCTTAGAAAATGGTGGCCAAGGTCTGGTTGATATAAGAGCTAGAATACAGACTTTCCGGATCCAGTAGGTACAATGTCTATTGAACTCTAATTACTCACACCCATGTTTCAATTTCACGAAATGGTTCTTGAATCGAGTGCATAATATGAAATATGATAACCAGTTATTTTACATTCTCACTTCTAATATGTATGAACATTTACCATCTTTTTATAGGTCATTGTTTAACGTATGTGGTTCTTTTAACATTTCAAGGCAATCAACACCAGTCTGTAAAGCAGATGTCCGGAATGAAGCACTCTTCCTGAATCCTTTCATCCGCAATGTAAACACTGGCTTAAGTTTGTTTTATCAAGATTTCATAGATGGAGGGATTACTACTATTGGTAATATAGTATCTGGTGAACATAAAATATCTATTGACCAATTGTCACAGAAAGTAAAATTCAACTCGAAGAGACTATTAGAGCTCAAATTAAACACTTTGTGGAATAGTATAAACCCTGTATGGATTGGTTTACTAAAGGAATCTAGTCATAATCCTCAGTCTTCATATGATATTCAACTATCTTGTACTTTTAATGACGCCGAATATTGCGTATCCACACACACACAGGTTGTAAATCAGATTTCTACAAGCTGTCAGTTTTCAAATCGTATGATGCTGTTTTTAAGATCTCTGGCCGAAGTATTTGGGCTGCTATTTTATCTTTAAGTATCACACCATTGGAACACTGTAGCTGCTTTTATGAATACCCCTGTACACCTTATGAAGGTGATATATCATGGAAGATTTTGCACGGGGCACTAAATACTGGTGTGTTTCTTTACCGTGCAGGATACCGTCCTAACGATGATTGTCCATCCTGTGCAGAGCGGGAGGACCTTACGCATATGTTTTTAACTTGTCCTCGTCTTCAACCATTGTTGTTGCTCGTTCGTAGAACTGTCCTTAAATTGTTAGATATTAGTGAATTTAAAGCTGAAAACTACATAAAATGTTTCACTTGTCCAAATTGTCCTTCTTGGGATGAACGAAAAGTAAAGCATTGCCTCGCAAATTGGGTAATGGCAAATGCAAAAATGGCCACATATATAACACGGCAGCGTCTTCTTGATGGCCAAGAACAAACAGATCCAGTTAAAGCCTTTATATCAAGGCTACGATCACGAATCCATATTGAATTTCAGCATCAGCAAAACATAGGATCTATAGAAACCTTTCTGAATTTCTGGGCTATAAATGAACTTCTATGCAGTGTACAAGATGATGAATTAAATCTCAAGGGACTCGTTTGACCGTGTGATTTAATTCGTTGTTTGTACCTTGTTTTGGAGTATGATGACAGTTGTTAAAGCTGATGTATTTTATTGTGTCTTTCTATTAAAAACCTTTAGATCTAGTCATGAAGATATTTTATTTTTTATTTATATTGCGCATTTTCCTTTAGCAATATGATACGTTGTATTTTAATTTTTGTTTCTTAACAGCATAATCTATAACATTTCAAATTTGGTATATTTAATGTGAACATGTGATATCTTCCTGATAAATTGTTAATAAAGTACCATGAAAAGTCTTCTTCTTCTTCTTCCTCCTCTTCTTCTTCTTCTTCTTCTTCTTCTTCTTCTTCTTCTTCACTGCCATCAATGTCTTGAATGTAGTAGAAAGCTCATTGTCTAGCAGGATCTTGCGATCTCTGGAATGTTCCATGCATTTATATATAGCGGGAGCAGACGTTGAAGAAGAGAGATAGACGATGATTAGAAGAATAGGTTGCGTTGATATTAGAGCGTGTTTGAAGATTACTTAAACTGGGGAAGTGACTGATTGAGATGCCAGTCTGCTAGGCAGTTGACCTACGAGATAGTGTTACCAGATTGTGGATCTGGATAGGTATTGGCAATCCTTTCTGGGAATAGGATTTCGGAAGACTGCATCGCTGTCCAAGTCAGTGACTTGTAGTGCGAGTGACCAGGTGTCAAAGAGCATTGTTGCCAGATTATGTGAAAGGAGTTCGCTGTCCAGTTCAGGGACTTGTGATGCGAATAACCAGCGGTCAAATAAGAGTGTTGCAAGATTGTATTGAAGGAGCAGTTCACGATCACTATTGTAATTCCTAGGCAGGCAGAGAGGCACCAACAGTGTCATCACAGGACGGGGATACAAACCTAAGAATAGAAGAACTGATAGGTTATTGTAGGCTGACACGAAGCACATAAACTGACACGAAGGACATAGGACAAGTCTCTGAGGCGTCTTAAATGGTGTGGCGGACCTGAGATCTGATACAGTCAAGTGACCTGATTTGTGGATCATGCCATAGAGACGGTAACAAAATCAGAACATTGCCTACCATAAGGAAAGGTATTTCAGTACTATATATCTAGCTATATTAATTGATATATTGATCGGTGGTCATACTAGCAGATATTATGATTTACAACTGTGCTGTCCATAAGTACTTACCGTAATTTGTTTTTAAAATATTGTCTTTCACATTGTTCACTTATCGGCCAATAACTATAGACATAATACTGGAGCCCAATTCGTTATTCACCAACCTGACGGGGTTTAAAAGGGCTTCCACCCCGCCTGCACTACACCTTTAACCTTAAGAGACACATAGAGCATCGCATAGCTCATGCATAACCTTCATGGACATTTTAGAACCACGAACCAGTAGATTCCAGAAGGACCGAAAAAAACAAAGATTCCTGTTAAGCGACGATTTTCAATACCAGTTGAGCCTTTTCTCCACGTCGCCTGTGACCTCGGCTTTGGCGTCATTCATGAAGAGAGTTGTGGCTTCGAGCATAGTATTGCTTGCTTGCTACTATTGGAAGCGGTTCAACAATAGACCGCTTTCCTTGATCATTGGAATCAACATAACGCGCATGCTCAATCTCTAGTGGCATGGCTAGGGTTGTGATTTGCGGGTATGGTCATGTCGAATGTTCTTGAACAGTTGATAGACCCACATCAAGGTAACAGGTGAAGAACACTCGTTAATAAACCCTACATAAAACATCTCCTCGTGATTATCTACTAGTTAAATGTTATATGCGTTAGTGGTATGGTATACATGCATGGTATGGTGCTATGGTAATCTATCTAGGGCCATTAAGGTAAGATAGTCGTACTATGGTACAAAGGGTATGCTATGAGGTCCAGCGGTAGGTTAGGCATAGGGTTGGCTAATGGCTATGACAGTTCTTCGTATCAGTTACCAGATTTTGTGGGTCCAGGCGCATACCCTCCAAACAAATCGATTGCCGAATCCTTCCTAAAGCAGGTCGGAATGAATAAGATTTTGGGAGATTTAATACAATTCTATATTTAGACACATCTTTACTCATAAACTAGCGGTGATGAAATATTTCTATTGGCAAAAGTGCAAGTTATCACAATACGTTTCAGTGTGCAACTTTGATTGAATATCTGAATTAATCATGGCTTTGCCACATTATTCCTAGTTACTGTGCAAGGGGAAATTGGCCGACTTGATTTAGAATGTTTATGACCTCAGGATGCTATCCTGACAATTTTAGATTGCTCTACACTACCCCCACTCCCACACCCAACCCCACCGCACCCACTTCACCCTACATGTGTACGAAGTTTTTGTCCCAAGGTCTAGTTGGCTATGCCCGCCTTTGAAGCAGTGCGGAAGCCGCTTTATGACATAACCGAAAGTACACTTAGACTTGGAATATATGCGTTATGTCATCGTGTTCAGATTTCTATGCTGGCGTTTTATTTGACAGATTGCGAAGCTCAGAAAAAAACTGTTAAATAATTCAATAGAATACACGACCATTCCAAACTCTCCACCGAATCACCCTACCTCACCTTTACAACGCAAATCCTTTTCCCTTATTCTCCTGACGAGATCGAAACTCATGGAACCTCGTCTTCATAAATGAAGGAAACATAGATTACCTATGGGCCTTTCCAGTTTTAGCTATGCCCCTCCCCACCCCACCCCCACCCCACCCACCCCACCCCCATCTCTAGCTAAGCACCACTCACTCCTCGTCCGGGTTGGGATCGATCGATTCGTGAACTCCCTGACAATCCATTTCCAGAAAACTACAGGTAAGATGTTAAATATTTTGAAACCAAATTGAGTGGGCACTGTGCGACTGTGCCCAGTCAAATTAGTTTCAAAATAGTCAACATAATGTTTATTAAATGGTAAATACATACGATTCGTTCAACGGGTCGGACTATTAATCATTAAAGATGGACTAAATCGAGTCATTCATGCCATAATTAATTATTATGTCATCCTACACGTTACTTAGTTGATTATGACTGTCGTGATATGGCGTCAGATGATGTATGGATAAACTGGAAAGTTTCATTCACGAGCACATACATGTTCGTCTGTTTCTAGAAGATCCAAAATTCAAACACAGCTTTACTATTGATATTGACAAAGTTGCGCCCCCTACATGTGGAATAACAGGCATATAACAGCAACCGTTACACACATTTCCATATGAGGAGAAAACTCAAATAAACATTGCATAAAATTACACGCCGGTGTACATCTCCGGAAGTCAGTAAAATCGATACTGTTATTTCTGCTTCAACACATCTAATAAAAATACAACAATACAATGGGTTACTGGCCACAAGGCAAATCACTGAATTTAAACAACAGTGGACACATCAAAGTCTAAAATCTTAGAAATCAACTTTATTTTCATAGAACCTCGAGTGACTGCACCGTAATTTTTGTTTTTCCAGAAGACGGATAATAAGGGTATCCATTTATACATATGCCCCGCCTATTTCTAACTAAGCTCCGCCCACCTGAGATGTGATTTTGAATCAAATTTTAACATTTTGATCCCTGAATTGCCGGAATCTAAGCGGTTGAATATAATGAAACTAATTTGTCTAAGAGCATCGCTGCAACAGCAAGAAATTGTAAATTCACTCGCCATATACTTCATATTTCAGACGCTTAGACGCATGGACCTACGCAGACCTGACATCAGCTAAAAAAGTGCCGTATTTTGATTATGAGATCAGATACTTGCGTGACAGATCAGATACATCTATAGTCAATACAAACAATAATCATCATATGGCGTAAGATGATGGTGATTTAATGTATCTGCGCCCATTTTGTGGTTAACCTTCAACATCGAAACGTTAACTACCATCGCAGTATGCATTGGGATACCACTACTAAACGCACACTCACTGATGTAGGTGCCATGCACATAATATAAAAGAACCTATTTGCTTGCCACTATTCGATTTGATGTTTATTTATATTCTCCCTTGTTGTTGCAATCGTACAGTATTGTATTTCCCTTCCATACGCTCTGCTATCTGCATTATATACGGGGCCTGGTTATGGATGTGTAATTGCTTTCATCATCATCATCATTATAATCAGGAACGAGCTAGTAAACAGCAGCTGAGAATTTGGCACATGGGAAGATGCTGTGTATTCGTTTGATCAAGATGCTGCTAATGCGAAAATAATTGACTCGGCTTTCAGCTAGATGGGGTTGTGTACGTAGTTTGTTGGCTCATCAATAATTATAGACTGGATATGCCAAGTCAACAAGTTTAAATGATTTTGCTCTGGCTGAGCTAGAGCCCTGGTATAGCTGAGCCACAGGCTGATCATCGGTGTGCATAATTTCTAATAACCTTTCTGTCAATTATGTCTGTATGCAGCTGGATAAAGGTAATAGCGATCGATATGGATACAGGATACGATTCTGTAGACCATCTCTCCGGGTGACATCCTCTTCCCTTACTATCCATTATGGATCGTATGGTTAAGCTGGAGTCGGTTGATAGTGCTTACTATGCGGTATGGTCCGTATGGTTAAGATCACGATGTAGTCGACTGCTGCAGCTTACTTTGCGTATGACCGTATGGTTAAGATCACGATGGCGTCGATAGATGCTTCTTACTATGCGGTATGGAACATATCGTTAAGATGACGCTGGGGTCGATTGATGCCGCGTACTATGCGGTATGTCCGTATGGTTAAGATCACGATGGAGTCGATTGATGCAGCTTATTATGCGGTATGGACCATATGGTTAATATCATGATCACGATGGAGTAGTTTGATGCCGCTTACTATGCGGTATGGACCGTATGGTTAAAATCACACTGGAGTCGTTTGATGCCACTTACTATGCTGTATGGTCCGTATTGTCAAGATCACGATGGAGTTGTTTTATGGCGCTTACTATGCGGTATGGACAGTATGGTTAAGATCACGCTGAAGTCGATTGATGCCACTTACTAGGCGGTATGGACCATATTCAGTAAGCATATTGGCAATATCTGTAACTAAAGTTGCTCAATTACTGGTGTGTCCTAATATTCCCAATAGCGGTACTCAATTTATATGGCGAATTTACTGTGTTACATTGTAGGCCTACCTACAAATGCAAAATTCCTTCAAATACCCAACTCATTAAAAAAAGCCAAAATCCGTTAAACTACTAATATTCTTAGAAACTATCAACAATTCGTATCTCCTAATAAATATAATCACAGATACTCGCTAGGAACAATGTAGCTTTTTTTCTATAACACGCTCCATACGAACCAAGCAACAATTCTGGCAAACAGTATTAGCTTCATGACACGTATTTACATGAAAATCTATATATTTTTTGCCTGTGAACCATTAACAGTTCTCATATCTGACAATGGAAATGAACGCATATACATAGAGTAAATGCAGAAATTTGAAGACGGTTATAGCAAGTAGGGTGATAGCTAAACATTTATGGTTTTGTTTGCGGGATTATGTGGTCTATTTGCCCGTAACGCCATTCTGGCAGTGACTTTGCCACGCCCGCTTCGCTATATCATGGCTGCTAAGAAAATTGCCGATTGCAAATTGATATCAATATAGGCAACCAAAGAATTTGACATAATTCACATTTCAACTGTATCCATCCATTATATGGCGCCATAATCAACTATGTGACGTGTAAAATGACATCACAATCAATGACTTCATTATGACATCATGAATGACGTGGATAAGTACGTCATGAACGCATGGTTGAAGTCGGACTATGTGTCGTTGTACGAATTGTATGTCTTTACTATTTAATAAATATCCTGTTGAATATTTTAAAACTAATTTGACTGGGCACTTTTGCTGCAGTCAGCAGCAGCAGCAGCAGCAGCAGCAGCAGCAGCAGCAGCAGCAGCAGCAGCAGCAGCAGCAGCAGCACCCAGTCAAATTCGTTACACGATATTAAACAAATTAATTGTATAGTTTTCAGGAAATTGATAATCATTCTGGGATCGATCAATCCTAACATGGTGAAGTGTGGGTGGAGCCTAGCTCGTGATGGGCGGGGTATAGCTAAAACTGGAAAGGTCCATTGAATTGTTATTGCACATATTACTTATCTATTAACACAATAACGATCCCTGGGATTGCAAGCACCAGTCCATAGTCCTGTTATCAGGACCTCCTCTATGCAATTATTTTATCCCATGTCATTGTTTCGTGTGGTGATCTTGTTTATTTTGAAGGCTATGTGACTGAAACGCACTGTTCCTAGAGCCAGCAACCAACACGTTATATATAAATAGTCACTATCTTGAATCTAGATCTTAGCCATTCTTAACGCATGAAGGCTGATGGAGCCAGTAAGCAACAGCAAAAGACAAAACGAGGCTGTAGAGGTAAAGGATAAATGGTGGTTCATTAACAATAGCTGCAAAGTAACGACGTCAGAATGTTTGATCGTTAGCAGTAACTGTAAGTGTCATTATTCAACTACAGACTGGTTCCAATATCGACTATAGCACAATTCAATCAACATGTACAGGAGACCTGCGATGTGAAGATGTTCAATTGGCAATTGTCCAATACTAGAAATGCCAAGGTAATATAATTGTTAAAACATACAAACTGAAATTTCCATAAAAGTTGATAATTGACAAAACACTGGTGTAACGAATTTATTACCCCTCAGACGTCAGCGAGAGATTAAGAGAGAGAGAGAGAGAGAGAGAGAGAGAGAGAGAAAGAGAGAGAGAGAGAGAGGGAATTTTATCTTATATGAAATATTGCCAAATTTATGACGTCATTTTCAGAATGCATCAACACCTATGACGTCATGACCTTCGTCAGTGGCTATTGTTACATCATAATTAATCTGCGCAGTAAGACAAAAACATCACTGGTCTTAACCAATCAGATAACAGCACATGGTCATGTGACATTACTGAGAGGTAATACTGCTTTGTAACGATCAAGCATATGACGTCATAATCGACGGCGTAACAGGTATGTTGACGCCATAACCAAATACGTCATTGCATCGATCAAGCATATGACGTCATAATCGACAGCGTACCATGTATGTTGACGTCATAAGCACGTCCGTCATTGTATCGATCAAGCATATGATGTCATAATCGACAGCGTAATATGTATGTTGACGTCATAAGGAATTACGTCATTGTATCGATCAAGCATATGACGCCACAATCGACAGCGTAACATGTATGTTGACGTCATAAGTAAGTACGTCATGAATGATACGATTTAGTCCGCCATAAACGCTTAATAGTCCGTCAAGTTGTACGAATAATATGTCTTTACTATTTAATAGACACTATATTAAATATTTTGAAACGAATTTGACTTGACGCTGTTGCTACAGCACCCAGTCAAATTAGTTTCCAAATATTCAACATCTTACCCGTATAGTTTTCTAGAAATTTAGATTCAGAGAGTGCAGGGATCGATCGGTCCCAACACGGGTAAAGCGAGGAAACCCCGGGAGCAGACATCCACCCAAATTTGGCCATGGTAAGTCCAGTAGAGCCAAAGTTGTTGACAAATTATTTATCAACATAATGACTTCAAATTTTTTTACCCTGGTCGTCGTGGGCTTAAGCTTTTCACCACAAATTTATGACATATCTTCAGGACTCGATGGGCAGTCTCCCCCCACCCCCACCCCACCACTCCCCATTTTCTTACCATATGCGAAAAACTACACCTTTTATCTTTTGTAACCGACCGACTGAGAGACATTGCGATTTATTGAGTTGCTACCTGCTGCTAAATACAAATGGGTGACGTCATAAACGCACACTTATGTTGTAATAAAAGCAACACACTTTCGGCTGTAGAATGACGTGCGTGACGTCACACTTAGCAAGCCTCTTGCGCTGGCCCAATATTAACTGCATTGTCGCATGGCTTGCTTAGTCACAAACTATGCACACGCCAGTGAATGGGAATCCAATGATATCACTTTTAAGAGAGAGAGAGAGAGAGAGAGAGAGAGAGAGAGAGAGAGAGAGAGAGACCGACCGACCGACCGACCGACCGACCGACCGAGCGAGCGAGAGAGAGAGAGAGAGAGAGAGAGAGAGAGTGAGAGAGAGAGAGAGAGAGAGAGAGAGAGAGAGAGAGAGAGAGAGAGAGAGAGAGAGAGAGAGAGAGAGAGCGAGCGAGAGCCACACCGAACATTGAAATGTGTACCTTCGTGATGAGATATGTCTAGGTGGGCATTTTAACACGGTATCAGCTTTTGTCATTGCTAAAATCTTTGAACTAGGCACGGATGTCTAGTGGCTACTTTGAACATCCATTAAGTACATATGTCTGCCATTGTTTGATTGCTCAGGATTTCTATGACTGCATTAGGCTTGGTCTACGGAAGCTTACAATCACGAACGTTGGAATGTCGATGCCATTATCTGAAGATCAGCAGCCTGATGGGAAATGCGATCGCAGTAAAGGGATACATTTAGAGCTATGACCAGTCAATTTCTAGCTAAACCCCTCCTACCTTACGTGTGTTGGAATCGATTTATTTTCTTTGAACCATGACTTCACAGACTCTGATTTTCAATGTAAATATACAGGTAGGTGGCTTGATATTTTGAAAATAAATGGACTCTTTATTTACGAATTATGATTGTAACGCCAGCCTACATGTGACGTAATTGATTATGTGGTCATATGCTTGAGTGACAGACCAGATCCCTCCATTTATGCATTATGTAGCGCGTTTCTGGAAACGCCAAAATAACCACATGCATTTTAAGTCGATAATGGCCGCTTGAAACTTGTACCATTTTATGCAATTAAAACGTGCTATGTTGTCGCCTGTTGTATTTACTCCTAAATGTAATGAATGCCTCCATTCTATCTAACGCTGTTATTTTGCTGGATGAGTTGACGTTAAGTTGTTAGCACCAAAAGGTCGCAGCATTTTTGATACGCCATGTTTCAGGAATCGCTAGAATTTAGTCTTTCAATCCATGTGTAATGCATGATGATGAGTTTCTGTTTTCTGCGGCTAAAACGAGCGCACACTTGTTTCTGCTGCAATGCATTTTCTTGATCATTCTCCACCGTGTTTTGTCCGTTGCTAGAATACTATAAGCTCGTTCAGGTTCTTTTTCGTCATCAGTGATCTTAGGATACTTTTTTTTGGTACCGTATGATCTGAAAACACTTACATTGACCATCGTTTTTGGCTCACGTGGCGTGGCTAGCGTTATGCTTGAATGGTCTGGTCTTGTCGAATGATCTGGTCTTGTCGAATGATCTGGTCTTGTCGAATGATCTGGTCTTGTGGAATGATCTGGAACATTAGATAGAGTCACAGCAAGGTATAGAAAGTAAAGAAAACTCTTACATAGACGATCTCCTTACGGTGAACCTACTGATGTGGTAAATGTTGCAGAAAGCGGGCTTTTGACGCAAACAATAAATGTTGTTCCTGCTAATATGAGTCTGGCCAGGAAGAGATCGTCATCGTCACACTCAGCGTGATGCAGGAATGGAAGAATCTGTGCCCTCTTGATGGTATTAAATGCGGGAGACCTGGATAGAACACACAAATTTGAGCATACGCTGTGTACATACTATGTCAGCGCAATTGTGCCCTCCTTTAAAACCACTCTGACAGTTTCACATAAATCTATAAATTTTATATCTACTACGAGGTCGCACCTGAGAAAAAACCCATGATTTAACTCACCTTTCCAGAGTATCCATCTGTCATCTGACGTCATATGACGTCATAATCAGCTAAGTGGCGTATATGATGACGTCATAATAATTACGTCATAAATGATCCTCTTTGGCCCGTCTTTAACTCTTAATAGTCCGACACGTTGTACGAAGTGTATGTCACTACTATTTAATAAACATGCTGTTGGATATTTAGAAACTAATTTGACTGGCCGCCTATGGCAGCAGTAGCGCCCAGCCAAATTGGTTCCAAAATATTCAATAGCTTACCTGTATAGCTTTCTGGAAATTGATAGTCAGAGAGTTCAGAGATCGATCGATCCCAACACGAGCGAGATGTGGGCGGAGCTAAATCTGGAAAGGTACACTCAGGTTGGAGCGAGGTCTGGGTGGGTTCTTGTGTCTAGGCAGTTAGCTGAATACGCCTTCTTCCACAGCATCTACAGGAAGGTGTTGTTCAAAGTCAGAATTGGTAATGTGTGTGAGGGGTGCAGGAGATGCTATCACCTGCATGCGTGAGTAGTTAGTTGTTTATGTCATACGCCCGATCGTTCTTTAAGCTCGTTATTGCTTTTCTAACCTCTACTTCTTACCTCTACTACTACCTTATGGTAGATAATAAAGGAATCCATCGTTAGCTAAGCTCCGCCCATTTCTAGCTAAGCACCGTCTTTGGATTTTGCGGCGGTCTTGGACGGTAATCAAATGAGTGTAGTGTTCCATTGTTTGTCTTTATGACTTTCAAGTTTCTATGTTGCTGTTTCATTTGTCAGATCGTAAAGCTCAGAAAAACACATTGCATAATTCAATAGAGTAAACTAGGCCTACCATTCCAGACTCTCCACCGAATCACCATCAACCACTTTTAGAAGACAAATCCTTTTCTCCTTATTTTTCTGTCTAGATCGAAAACTTCTGTAACATTTATAAATGTGTTATGAAATTTGTATTATTTACGCACCAGGACATTTACGTCCCTTTCTAGAAGATTTACTATTTAAAAATAAATTTTCTATTGCTCCTGTCAAATTAGCACTCGTTGTCCTCGCCCACACATGCTGAAAAAGAGGCAGTAAACTGAACCTTCACAGATATTTCCACATGGGAGTTTAGCTAAAATAACTATTGCATAACATCACACGAGGGGGATATCTGCGAGAAGTGATTAAAATCGATACTGTTATTTCTGCCTCAACTCATCTTTAACTAATGACAAATACACCATAGAAGGAATTTGTGGCCACAAGCGCTATACCGTTTCTGTATGATTACATTCTGAAGCTGCACTTTGACAAATGCAGTTTTAATTCAATTATTAGGCTGTGATAACTGTTACTTTGCATGCCCTGTAGGTGGGGCTTAGAATACACCTTCCGTATCCTATGCGCGTCGTAAGTGGCGACTAAAGGAGGTAAGGGTGAGGTAACCCTGACAGAAACCTCGAGTGCTGAAGACGGAGGTTCCAGGCCGCACGGCGCACTCTAATAAACCATGGATCCACGCACTTAACGCTTATGATCATGTCGATAGTCACTTACAGGACTGGCGGTATGATCAGCGAACGAAAAGAAGAAGAAGACTGTTACTTTGCGAAGAATTTGAGGAAGATGAATTTTCTCTGCATTGCTGAATATATAGGATTGCCAATTATCAGTCAAAGACGTAATCATTTTCCGGATATTCTGTAAAACACACCACGCCGAAATTCAGGCGGGCATGATCTTCTTTTCATGAAAGCTGTGGCGGCCAGATCACACATTGTGTAGTACCACGTGACTGCAAGATGGTAGATAATAAAGGAATCCATCGTTAGGTAAGCTCCGCCCATTTCTAGCTAAGCACCGCCAACTTCGTATGCGCGTTTGGATAGATTTTAACACTTTTATCCCTGAATTACCAGAATATAAATTTCAAGATATAACTGTACGGGAAAGTTGTTGAATATTTTGAAACTAATTTGTATAAGTGCTTTTTCCCTAACAGTAAAATTAGTTCCATAATATTCACGAGAAGGTGTATTTATTACCTTCTAAATTCACTAAAGACATATAAATTCGGATTTCAGACTCTTACCTTTAGACCGTTATCAGTTTTGTGACGGACATAGGTCATTGGATTGTGACGTCGGCTAACTGATGAAGTATTTTGATTATGACGTCAGATACTTGAGTGAGATCGGATCACTGATCATCACACCATATAAACAATACTGATCCTGTAGTGTGACTTCACGGTGATTTGATTTCAATGTAGATGTGTTCATTTTGTGGTTGACCTTCAACATCGATATATTAATGAACGTGACCGTGTGCATTGGGATTTCACTACCAAAATGACTCGGCGTGAGAATAGGAATCGGGGCGGAACAAACAGGATTCGTGCAAACAAGCCATTGAGCGAAAGTTACAGCGCCGTACTAAACATGTGCACACATAATTTGTTTCTATTTTTCGTTGCACATAGAAAAATATATAAGTGCGGTAAACAACAATCAGGCTACGGTACAATTATTAAATGTAAGAATAGGAATCAACTCGAGAAGGAGGTTCGTCTCAAGGGCCTGCGGTCTGATAGACGGGATTTACTCGACACAACAACAACGTATCCACTGATGTTCGCCTCATAATAAACATAATATAAAAGAATGTATTTGTTTGTCACTATTCGATATGATGCTTATTTATAGCCCCCTCCACCCACCCCACTCTAAATGTTGTTGCAATCGTACAGTATTCTATTTTCCTTCCATACACTCAGTTATCGTTATTAGTTATTGTATACGGGGTCTGGTTATGGATGAGTAATTGTTTTCATCATCATTATAATCAGGAATGGGCTAGTAACCGCAGCTGGGAATTGGCACATGTAAAGATGCGGTGTATTCACTTGTGCATGCTGCTAATAAATGCGAACATGAGTTGGCTTTCAGCTAGGTAGCAATAACGAATGGATAGACCAAGTCAACAAGTTTCTATGATTTGCTCACACAGTCAGAACCCTGATATATTCGTGCCACAGGCGGATCTTCGTCACGTATAGATTCTAATAACACCTCTGTTAAGGCCAGCCAATCTAAGAAATAACCTCGGCAAAATTGCACGAGAATTTCTTACCTTTATACAGCTGCATGCTGTCCAGTCAATCTAAAAAAACTTGTTAGGTCCGCCCGGGCAAAATTGATACAGAATTTCTGTCAGTACATTTATGGCAAATAAGCAATATCATATTAGCAAATAAAATCTAGCCAATTCTGACAGTGGGAAATATATAATCTAGTTATAACCCGCACTCTTTTGCGCCGCGTTTATTGCTGATTTAATGAGAGCGCACATTGCCCTTACGCTCGTCACTTCAGAATATAAATCGCTTATTTTTCCTTTATCTTTCCCTGTATACTATTTTAAAACTGGCGTGCTTGTTTGGTGTTAGGTTAGGTTTACACCTATGATTTATGAACGTTCATCTGTACACCAGCTACTAAAATATCTGCCATGCTACAGGATTTCGAATTTTCTTCTTACATACTACTTGTAGTGTAGACCCCGTCTATCTGGTCTAGGAGAATCACAAGCGGATACTTTAAAAGGTCTACTGATGTACTGCTCTTAAATTTCTGTCATTTCCTCGTGGCGTTTTCCATTTTTTACTGATATTCCGCCATTAGTAGGAGTATCGTGATCAAGTTATTAAATTTTGTTATAAAATAGCAAGCTATGATGACATAAACTTAACTTGGTGTGGTAGGTGATAATCCACACATTTTTGGTATATTACTCATTAATACATACAAACCAAATTTTTGCACGAATGCAATGTATTTACATATACCAAGACATACATTAAAAAAAATAAATGTAGGCAACTTGGAGTGTACATGTGTGCCTGAATTAAATTTATTTTTCAATTATGACATCTTAAGCCGCTATCTGTAGATTACCCTGTCTTTAGCTGGTGTGAAAGCTACAGAAACAAACACCATCACCGCCACTGTCTCAGCGCTGTACTCTACTTATTATGATGTTCATTGGTATTATTTGATTAAGCGGCGATGAACCCCTTCCCATGATCTAATACAGCACGTCTACAACCACACAGAACAACATAATCAAACGTTAGATGGCATAACAATCAAATAAAATTTGAACAAGGACAATGTTTAATGTGCGTTTAAATATCCTGATACGCTCCTTTAACTTAAAGGTAATGTACTTGGAGTGGTATACAGCCAAATATGGTCGAGTGAATACATCCATATAATGGACACTTGCCGACTGACGATCTGACAAGCTGGAGTGCTGCAGAGCACGCCACTGAAACAGGCTATAGAATACAGGAGGGGAAAATAAGCTACAGCAATGGACTGAAAAAGTCAAAGACCCTAACCGTCCGTGAGTTCCACATGAGTGTGAAAAAATAGTTTCAATAGCTCCGATCTGTTAGAGGTCTCTGGAACAAACCTATTCCATATTGAATGATAATGCTTGCTAAGAAAACGATATACCAACATCCTTTGCTCGACACGCTTATGACGTAACACATGCCTCTGTGACATATAACGTTGTTTCGCGTATAATTATGTCACAGACTGAAAACATGTTTTGATCTTTCCTCTAAACATGTTTCACGAAAACGCAGAGCGCTCTAACAAAACGTATCGTTCCATAGGAGAAACATGTTTTCTGCAGAGGGCTTTTAGCAGAACGTTTTGTTGTGTTTTCCTTATGGAACGCATGTAAGCATCTTCTCACTCATTCTTGGAGAGAGTACCCTGCCACAGATCCACACACCCACCTGTTTAGCATCAATCTAGATTACCACCTGACCTGAAACACCCGCATTGAGGAGATGGAGGCGAGCGCCATCAGAAAGGTGTCATGGGGCAGCTCTCGGGAACCACATGGGGATCAAGCTCCAAGATTCTGAGACCAGTCTATACAGGTGCAGTACAAGCTGTGGTGGAGTATGTTTCAAGCACCTGGAACACCGTATTCAAGATGAGCAAAACCTTGGCCTCAGAAGCATACTTGGCACAATGAAAATTACTCCCATCCATGAAATATAAAACACGGCCAGAATCCAACCACTGGAAACCAGAGGGGAGAAAAAACTTCTGATATAGGGTGAAAATATCAAGCGACTCATGGAACACTCTTTCCACATGAAGTTGCAGGCTCCAACAAAGAGCTGACTGAAACAACAGTGCAGACCAGCTGATGAAATGGCCAGAGAATGTAGGTGTTGTCCAACTAATCCAGATCGCTGTGCGATTCTGACATCAGGAGTAGTCTCCAGAGCCGCTCAGTGTCGGAAGAAGAACCAACACACCTGCATTCGCTGGAAAAGAGGAACAGAGTGATGCCACACACAAATCACTAGCACAGAAAAAAATCTACCAGATCCATAACAAATGGAGACAGTGGGGTCTTCAGCCAGCACACAGGAATACCTTCTGAAACCATCTCTGTATACAGTGGGTCCCTCTGTTCCAACCGCAAAACGGAAGTGATTGCCCTCGAGGCAGCAGCTGACGATCTAAATTCCATAGAGGAACCATCATTCAGAAGAGTCCTCATCAACGACTTGCTATCTGCTCTGCAATCCCTTGCAAAACGCTCCACCGAAAAGCTGATAAACACCATAACGGGAACCTTACATGAACTCACCACAAAATCTGCCACAGTGCTTCAGATTGTAGACAGACTGGTGAAAGAAGGGGGATGATATACCCATCAAATGCCAAATCCTCGTAAAAAGCAGCTGGGTATCAGCCTTCAAGGAGAGAATTAGCAATGACAAATTCACTCAAACCCCCTGCATCATCTCAGCAATGCAGAATAGACAGCCAACGTCTACCTCCATACAGTGCGCTGTTTTGCAGTGCTTCAAGATTGGCAACATATCATCCTTCAGTGTTCAGAAGTGGTCACAAATCATGTTTCAGAGATGAAATATCATGTTTCAGCAATAACAAATGCTAAAGTATTGTCTTTCAGTGCTTAGAATTAACAACACAATCCTCACTCACAATTGTCATCTTTCAGGGGTTAGGTTTGGCAAAAGGTCATCTCTCATGGTATGATATTTGTGAAAAGACATGTTTCAGGGATCATGATTGGCAACATATCAATCTTCAGTGTTCAGAAGTGGTCACAATTCATGTTTCAGGGATGAAATATCATGTTTTAGCACTGACAATTGGTGAATTATTGTCTTTCAGGGCACAGAAGTGTTTCACGGCATGATATTTGTGAGAAGCCATGTGTCAGTGATCATGATTGGCAACATATTATCATATCATCATTCAGTGTTCAGAAGTGGTCACAAATCATGTTTCAGGGATGACATATCATGTTTCAGACTGTTCTCAGGATCTGGGAGTTTGATCCCCCATGTGGTTTCCAAGAGCTTCCTCATGACACCAAGCTCTCTGATGACCCTTGCCTCCATCTCCTCAATACGGGCGTTCCATGTCAAGCATTTGGTTGTGTTGTTCTGTGTCGTCGCAGACGTGCTGCATTAGTTCATAGGAAGAGGTCCATCGCCACATAATCAAATAAAGCCCATGAGTATTATAATACATAGATGGCAGCACTGAGACAGTGGGGCTGATAGTTTATTTTTTGTAGCTTTCAAACCAGCTAAAGACTAAATTTATATAATTGCTTAAGATGTCATAATAAAAAAATAAACTTAATTCAGGCACACACATGCAGACTCCAAGTTGCCTACATTTATTTGAAAAAATGTATGTCTTGGTATATGTAAATACATTGCATTCAGGCAAAAATGATGGTTGAATGTATTGATGAATAATATACCAAAAGTGTATGGATTATCACCGACCACACCAAGCTAGGTTTACGCCATCATGGATTACTATATTATAACATTATTTAATAACTTGATCAAGATACTCCTACTAAACTTCACTACAAGTAACACGTAAGATGAAAATTCGAAATCCGGTATTACTGCATATTTTTTAGTAACTGCTGTACGAATACACTTTCATAAAGCATAGATTTACAACTAACAGACCACTAAATAAGCGTGACAGTTTAAAAATAGGATATGTGGAAGAATAAAGGAAAAATAAGCGATTTAAATTCTGAAGTGACGACCGTCAGAATTAGCTAGACTTTTTTTTAGTAATATGGCATTGCTTCGTCGCCATAAATCTACGGACAAAAATTCTGTTGCAATGTTCTCCGGGTGGATCTAAACTTTTTCTTAGATTGACTGGACTGCGTGCAGCTGTATACGGCAATAGTGATTGCTCTGAATACAGGAAACGATTCAACAGATCCTCTCTCCAGGAAATACACTCTCCCGTGCAATTGCATTAACACAATTCATTAATAATACACCATGGCCATTATATTACCACACAAATATTGGAAATATTTTCAATTTTATTTGGATCTCAGACGTAATGCCTCTTTAGAATCATACTGGTGATAATGATGCCGCTCATGCTTATAACGCTGCATGGACCGTATGGTTAAGATTACACTGCAGTAAGTTAATGACACCTACTATGCGCTATATACGTATATATACCTCGGTTGCATACAAACACACGTACGCACGCACGACCGCACACAGGGGCACCGGAAGCCAATTTGAGGGACGGGGGGGGGGGGCAGGTTTCACAAAAAGGGCACACTAGATGGCATTGTATGGAGGAAGATCACACCGCCTCCCCCCTCTACCCCACCCCACCCCGCCTCTCATAGAAGGGTGTTCGGGGATATCCACCTGCCTAACTACCACGAGAAAACAGTGCAGGCACGTGACTCAATTTCCTGCATTCTGAGGTTCTTATGATTATGTATAAATGTTAGGCGAAGAACTTATGCATTCTTTGGTCAATTGAACCTATTCCCAATTCACAATGTGAGCGAGCGGGCAGGCGAGTTGTCGTGTCAAGATGCACACGTTGAGTGTGTGTGCATCTGTGCATGTCACGATCTGAATTCAAAATTCGCGATAAATCATTGCAGCAGTTTTTTTCTCTATTTTCGCTACAATATTTTATGTAAATAGCTATGTGTGTGTGTGTAAGAAGTGTTGGCGCTTGGAGTAGCGGTGTGTGTGCGTGCGTGCGTGCGTGCGTGCGTGCGTGCGTGCGTGCGTGCGTCTTTGTTGAAAGGAATGCGCTTGGGTTGAGAATGAACTGCAAGGTGACGGGCTTGATCATTTCCTAGTGCTTGGGACAGTCGTTTCAAAGTCTGCCAGGTGTACGGTGTTCGAGTGTTTGCATCCTGATTGAATTTTGAAACAGCGTATGTATAACTTTTCATATATAGTAATTTATGTGTTTTGAAGTGATATGTATTAGAAATACCGGATTGTAATCGTTATATATTTCTTATTCAATTGGATTATGTGTAATAATTTTATACGAAATCTGTTTCTGTCAATCTATGACGTATAATAAGTATGTGTTTTCAAAATTGTTATTTTAGCCAAAACGTGTCCAATAAAGGTCTCCTCTTAAATTTGCGATGTCGTAATATGTAGCTTGTCGGTATAGTAAGTTGTGGCTTCAAACATACCTATATCATGTCGTTCTGTTCAAATATATTGTGTATTTAACCCTTATCCTTATGCAACATTCCTAGTACTTAGTATATTGTGTGTCTATTCTGAAAATAATGATACGGGAAGCTATTGCACAATACATGAGCAATGAGTTCCAGTCTCGTTAGCTTCAAAATGAACACCATTTTATCGTTTACTCGTAGTATGGTTACAGAGTCAGTCTGTCAGTGGAAAAGGGTTAATCAGTAAGATTATAAATGCATGTTAACGAGCGTTGTTCTTATTATCCATATGTCTCGTCAATGTTGTTGTCATGGGTTAGTAAGTGTGATTTACCCTATCGTAAACATATACTTTAACATGGTTATATTTGTATTGTAGTGTCCAGTCTGGGTCCGGACAGGCTGTGATTTCCTGGTAGGAAATCTTGTGTATTGGTTGACGTGTGAGTAGAGCCGACCCTGTATAACGTGTGTGTGGTAAAATCATCTGCGAGTTGTGCAGACTTGTCTATCGTCTCATCATCGTCGTCGTCGTCATTGTCATCTTCGCTGTCAACTATTAACACCTGCGAGTTTCGCAGACCTGTATTGTCATGTCAACATCGTCGTCGCCATTATTGTCACCTTCTCAGTAATCCTGTCATTGTTTCGTCATCATCATCGTCGTGGTCATTACCGTTAACATCTGTGCCACCTATTATTACCTGCGAGTTGCGCAGAAACATTCGTCAGTATCGTGTCATTACCACCATTGTCGTTATCGTCTTCGTCGTCTTCAATTTCAAGAAACATTCGTCATTATTGTATCACTGCTATCATTGCCATTATCGTCTTCATCGTCGTCAATTACTAGAGACATTCGTCATTGTCGTGTCGGTACTATCATTGCCATTATCGTCTTCATCATCTTCAAGTTCAACAAACATTCGTCATCATCGTGTCAGTACTATCATTGCCGTCATCGTCTTCATCATCGTCAACTTCCGTTCTTGTGCAATGATATTAGTGTCGTAATCGTCATCAATATCCATTAACAGTTAAACGTATCAGTCAATTCCACCCCACCCCCCACACACCCCACACCCCCACAAGGATCGTGACAATGCATTGTGTCTGCACGGTGGACCTGCGCCGTTCGCCTTGAAAATATTTAATTGGACCTTAGTCCTAATTGTATTTGCAATCAGCGGGATTCAGGGGAAAAGTGTTTTTTTTGTGTGAAAACTAGGTTATCCAAGACAAATCTACCAATCATGTTGAACATGTGAACACGGTATGTTCAGCTCTTGCCTTAGATGAAGACCATGAAGTTTCATGAGTTTCATGTCAAGCAGTTTCACAGAAGGTCTTTAAATGTAATTTTTAACAAAATCGATCAAGCAGCTTTCCAGGACCAACCATAGATCTGAACCTATGGATCCTTCCTGCCCAGCGGTTCTTAAGGACTCGCTTAAAGAATACGATGGACATATGCTGGATGAATAGACAGATGAGGTAGCAACACAATTGTGTCAAATTAGTAGCAAACTTTTCGCCAGCTAGTGTGTATGGAATAAGTAATTTAAATTATGATTTCGCAGCTTCTTACTTAGCCATATTGGCGTGTGGGTGTCAGAGGTACATTTTTCCTGAGCTATTCAAAGAAGGCCTTCAAATGTCTGATTCTGTTTACGTGTGGATGGTGACTTCTCCTTCGATCAATACTCACCATTCTGTTACTTCTGATATACAGCTGGCCTTGACAGCGGCTCTAGGATTATAGACTTAGAAAACTTTACCGACTCCTGGGAACCGGGTACTCGGCTCCCAACTGCCGAGCACCCGTTTACCATAGAGCTCATTCTTGTTTGCATAGCAACAAGAGCAATACATGCTTTCTGCATTGAGGATTTTAGTGGTTTTTTGTGAAAGAAAATCTAAGTCTTTAATCTGTGATAGTTTGTGTGTTCGTGAAAGGATTAACTAAGGACTATGGAGAATACCGCTGAAGATAACCAGGTTGTATCGTTCTTTATTATCCATAGTTAAAAGACTTAGGTCTCTAAATTTCGTTGTGTCGCATGTTCCAATTTCTGACCCCATAGAATCTGGGACGTGTGCTAACAACGATATATGCCAGACGATCGCCTTCTTTAACCCCCAACAGGCGATCAGCAGATATGAAAATAGGTGTTTGCTACGGTATTTCTAACACGAATATCGGCTGACGTCGTTTCTCCGTATGATCCGAGCGGGTGACGTCACACCCGGTCGCTCGGATGTTTATGTGAAGAAAATTTTTTTCATTAATTCGCGCATCTTGTTCTGGGTGCTGCGTACTAAAAATGGCACCGGAAACTTTAGAATGATCAAGTTTACGTGCGATCACGATCGGTTTGCAATGATCGGTGGTTTCAAAATTCTTGAGTAAATGCGTGGTCTGCGGGTTTACCGTGTGATACAGCAGTTTGTTATACATTTCGTTGTTTTCTTCACATATCGTGCTGCTTTCGTTAGGAGTATAATTTATATTGATTAGTAAATATACCCCAATGCTATGCGATATGATTCCTGGAGCCGTTACACATCCTGGAGGATCTATTATGGGTGTGTTTAATGCCCGCCTCGTTCTTGTCGTCATAATCAATGCGATCGTTGTTGTAACGTGGCGGGGTGGGGTGCGGGGAGGTTACGGTTAATTTATGAGTCAAAATTATTTGAAAATTAATTGTCTGCCTTCCATCCGGGTCTCGTTCCGCTTGTTTATTGTAGGTTTGTGCTTATGTTATAGGCCAAGCCAGCCCCGCCATCATGTGACGAATGCCATAAGTTTGTCCGTGTCGTGTTCAAGGACCATGCTTGTTTTAGGTGTTCCCTGTGTAATATTGATCAAAGGTGTAATGTTTGTGCAGTGTGGTCCGTTGAGATGATGGTTAAGTTCCTTGCCCAGAAGGACTTGGCTGGGTCTGACGCGGGGTCAGGCGGTCCGAGAGGAAATCGTGGAGCGCCCGGTTCGGCCGGTGGGGGTGCTCCATGTCCCCAGCTGGAGGTGGCGGAGATGGCACCGCCGGCGTGGTTTGGTCCGGCTATGCAGGGTTTTCTGCATAGCATTCTGCCCACGCTGGTGTCGTCCCTGCTACCAAAGGTTGGGGGCAGTTTCTCCCCATGCCTGGTACGGATCCTGTCCTCGGACATGATTCTGGACTGGTTACCGAGGGTGCCGTCTCGTACGGCCCCCTGGCAGTCCCGTCTGGCTTCGGCCAGACGTGTTCTGTTTCTCTGCGGCCACCTCCGGGTGGTCCAGTAGCGGTGGCCGGTCCGTCAGGTGTGGGAGCCGTCCGCCAGGACGGCTCCACGGTTGACTCATCTAGTGACGGCTCTTCGGAGTCTGAAGACGAGGAGGCCGAGGAGGAGAGGTTGCCGCGGCCCGTGAAGCCGCAGGTGGAGAATATGGAGGTTGATTCCGTCCTGGACGGAACCGGCCTCCATTTGTCTGGTTTGGCGCAAGCCAGGTCAGCGGCTCCGCCTGTGGCTGAGGCCAATCCGTTACCGTGCACCAGTTCCGTGCGGCTTGGTTTGTCACCAGCCGTCATGGGAACGGGTGTGCCGGGCCAGGCGTGGTACTCACCTATCTCGCCTGGTCCGGCAGCCGGACGTGGGGTGCCGTTGGCGCCCGTGTCCGGCTATGGTTCCGCGACTGCTACGGGTCCGTACGGTTTTCCGTGCGGACCTACCCCATGGACCGGAGTGTTTCATGGGGTGGCGGCGGAACCGTGTGGTAGTGGAGTGCCTGGCGTGTCAGCCATGGCTCCTTGCCGGGAGGCCGTGGCTGGCAGACCCGTGAGCACGTCAACGGGTGACGTGTTTGCGGGGGTGTCTTCGTCGGAGGTAGATTGGTCAGATGCTCTGGCATGGCTAGCCAGGGTTGACCCGTCGGTGGTTTCGGCCATGGCCGATGAAGATGCGCCCCGTCCGTCGGTTGTGTCGATTAGGACGGGGATTTTGCCCACGGCCCGGATCCAGTCAGTGGGACTGGATCCACGGTTCATAGATTTGTTGGATGCTATTTATAGCAAACAACTGATGACCAAGGGTCAGCTCCCTGCGGCCTCCAGGGAAGTCCGGCTAGATGTCGTATTCCGCGGGGGGAATACGACAGGTATCGTGTAGTCCTGTCGGTCACGGAGGATGACCGATGGGTACTGGGAGTCCAGAGTGCCGGGTCGGGTGGCTCCGGTCCGGCACTAGTGGATAAGTCTCAAGTACACCAGGAAGAAGTCCTGTCCCTATGCGATGAGGGTGTGAGGGCAGCGATGAGCGCTGTCAACCATTCTTATCGTCTCCTTCAGTCGGTGTGGGCTGAAGCGGGGGCAGGCCACCCTGTGCCACCTGTGGCGCTTTCATGTACAAGCGCGAGTGACGAAATCCAGGAGGCAAATGGTCATTGACCATATGCGACCGGCTACGGCAGTCAGGGAGCGTCTTCTTGGGACGCCCCTGACAGGGCCTAGCATCTTTGGTGGCCAAGCACGGGCCATCTTAGAGGATACCGCCAGTATCGCGCAGAATCGGTTAGCGGTAAACCTACAGCTAGAGCTAGTGTGGCAAGCGCACGCACTAGGGGCTGTGGGGAAACTGCTAACGGGACAGCCTTCAAAGAAGCAGAAGAAGCATAAGGGCAAGGCGAAAGCCAGGCCTGTTGCGACTTCTGCTTCAGCTGGGTTTTCGGAGCCGCCGCCGGCGAAGAAGCCCAGGAAGGTTGTAGGGGCGCCTACCCTCCCCAATGTTGCTCCTGACCGCCCTAGGGGCGGGAAGGGCAAGGGGAAGGGTAAGGGTAAGGTCTCAAAGGGCGGACAGAAGGGGCCGAAGTGTACCTGAGGGTACGAAAGCTCCCTTCATATCCGCCTGGACCGCGCCTGTGCGACAGGAACAGCGGTGCCAGTTATACCCGTCGTGCCTAGAACAAAATGGTTCTCACTCTCTCTCGTTAAGAAAGGGGGGGGGGGGGCGGACTGCGAGCCGGACAACCCCGTTAGACGTCGAGGCGTCTATGGTGGGTGGAAGGCTCATGCGTTTCGTCGAGGCCTGGCGAGGTGTGACGTCAGACAGTCTGGTCCTGGGATGGTTATCCCAGGGCTACATGCCGGAGTGGTGGGACTTTCCACCACAAAATCTGTCTTTGGCACCTGTCTGGACACCCGTACCAAGGGAGCCAGACAAGTTAGAGGCCGTTCAAAAGGAAGTGTCGGGTTTGTTTCTGAAGGGAGCAATAAAACCAGCAAACCGGAACACTCCAGGCTTCTGTTCAAACATGTTCCTTGTCCCCAAGAGCACAGGGGGATGGAGACCCATACTCAATCTCAGGCCATTAAATTGGTTAATCCATACGCCTCGGTTCCAGATGGAAACGCCGAGGTCGGTAATGGCAGGATTGAGGAAAGGAATGTGGTGTGTATCGATCGATCTGAAAGATGCATATTTCCACATTCCTATGAATCGGAGTTGGCACAGGTTTCTGAGATTTGCGTTTCAGAATCAAGTATGGGAGTTTACAGTTCTCCCGTTTGGCCTGTCGACAGCTCCAAGGGTTTTCACAAGAGTGGTCCTTGCGGTGACAGCGTTTCTCAGAAAAGAGAACGTGGCGCTACACACCTACATAGACGACTGGCTGCTCAAGGCAGACTTGGCAGCCAGGTTGAACGTGGATACTGTTCTGACTCTGAAGTTACTTTCAGATTTAGGCTGGATAGTCAACGAGGAGAAATCCGAGTTGACGCCCACTCAACATTTCGTTTATTTGGGGATGCGATTCGACCTCGAGGAGGGCAGGGTTTACCCGTCAGAGCCCAGAGTGGTGTCTCTGTTAGCCATCCTCAAGAGTTTTCGAGTGGGAAACCACATTCAGGCGGGGCGGTTCCTTCAGATGCTGGGCATGATGGTCTCCATGGAGCAGGTTATCCCGTACGCTGCTCTAATGCGAAGGCCTATCTAGTTGTATCTGATGTCTCTGTGGAAACAGAGAACAGAACCCCTGTCAAAACTGTTGCCAGTTTTGGAGCCGATAATATCGCATCTTCTATGGTGGAAATAGCGTCAGAATCTCCTATTAGGGGTTTCGCTGCACCTACCCCACCCCCAGCTGTCCGTCTACACGGATGCATCGCTGGAAGGGTGAGGTGCCTGCCTGGGAGAACACCAGGTCTCGGGCACATGGACTCTCCCGGAGAGTCAGCTGCATATCAATCTGTTGGAAATGATGGCAGTGGAACTGGCGTTGGAAGAGTTCCTTCCGATGATCAGGGGCAAGGTGATATTGATACGGTCGGACAATTCGACAGTAGTATCATATATAAATCGCCAAGGCGGGACCAGGTCGCCCACTCTGTGTGATCAGGGTGTGGCACTTGATTCAATGGTGCAGGAATTACTCGGTTGTTTTGAAAGCAGCTCATATTCCTGGCCAATTGAACATTCTGGCGGATGCTTTGTCTCGCAGACAGAGAATCTTGCCAACAGAATGGTCCCTCAACCCTCCGGTTCTGCGACGGATCTTCGAGCATTGGGGCAAACCCAACGTGGACTTGTTCGCCACAAAGGAAAATGCTCAAATCATGACATATGTCTCGCCGATTCCAGATCCAAATGCCGTCGATACAGACGCTCTGGCGATAAGCTGGAGAGGAATGCACGCTTACGCGTACCCACCCACCATTCTTCTACCGAAGGTATTGGTGAAGGTCAGGGAGGAACCGTGTCTGGTCCTGCTAATAGCGCCGTATTGGCCGAGCATGGCGTGGTTCACGGATATTCTAGATCTGCTGGTGGAAAATCCTATGCAGTTGCCCGAGATTCCGAACATAATCTCCCAGGCCAAGGGACGCTTCCTACACGAGCGTCCCGAAATGTTCAAATTGACTGCGTGGATGTTGTCAAACAACATTCCACGTCGGAAGGCTTTTCTCGACAGGCTGCTGATTTCATCGCGGCTGCGAGAAGGAGGTCAACCTTCAAGTTATATAACAACAAGGTTAACAGATTTGCAGACTGGTGTGAAGAAAAGGGTATTGATACCTTTCAATCCACTATTCAGCAAATAGCAGACTTTCTCTGTGAGCTGTTCTTTTCAGGACTAGCTCCCGTCACAGTTGCTGGATACAAGTCAGCTTTGGCATCAGTTATCCCTTGTCTAGCCAACAGGGATAGTCCAGAGGTGGCCCAGTTAAATGTGATGTTGAAGGGAATGAGCAATCTCCGCCCGAGACAACCTGTAGTCATTCCAGCCTGGAGTCTATCTTTAGTGCTTAATGTACTGGCCAAGCACCCTTTCGAACCGTTGCGTTCGGCTAGTCTAAAGCATTTGACTCTAAAGGCGGTCTTTCTATTGGCTGCTTCCTCAGCTAGAAGGCGCAGTGAGATCCATGCGCTTTCGGCAGAGAGGAACCGATTTATTGTTTCTGGAGAAGGTCTGCGTCTTCTGCCAAGAGCAGAGTTTATGTCAAAGAACCAATCTTTGAGATATCCCAGCAAACCGATCATTATACCGAAGTTAACTAGGTTTGATCGTGATGCCAGTGTCTGGTGC
The DNA here is from genome assembly GCA_034401795.1 of Chaetoderma sp. LZ-2023a. Taxonomy (NCBI): domain Eukaryota; kingdom Metazoa; phylum Mollusca; class Caudofoveata; order Chaetodermatida; family Chaetodermatidae; genus Chaetoderma; species Chaetoderma sp. LZ-2023a. Next base: position 17,682,530 of record CM067374.1, read on the forward strand.
CCGGTCCGTGTTTTGACTAAGTACAAGAAACGGACTGACTCGTTACGGTCGAACGATAGACATCTGTGGATCTGCCATAAAAAGCCTTATGGCGCCGCATCCATGGATACTATCTCTCGTTGGGTGGTCGAATGCGTTCAGACTACTCACGAGATGGCGACTGGGCACCAGTTGCAAGGCGTAAGGGCACACGATGTCAGAGGAATAGCCGCCTCGACTGCCCTTTACAATGGTGTTCCGTTAGAGGACATCATGGCCGTTGCACAATGGCACTGTGAGTCCTCATTCACGGATTACTATATGAGGGATGTGTCAGACTCAGCCAATCCACTCGCTTTAGCTGTTTTGAAATGATAGTTAGTGACCACACTGCTTTCCCCCTTTTTTCACTTTGGTAAGAAAAGAACCTAAAGTAGGCATGGTCAGGCGAGAGGATGTCAACCAGATTGTGTCACTGATGGCCGAACCGGTGAATGGTTGGAGGCGGTACGTCTGAAGTCCTATTATCATAAGGTAATTCAATAAGTGAGAGTTTTTTGTATTATGTATATGTATCATGTTCATTCATCTTATATATTCATGCTCATTCCCAGGCTAATACATGGAATATGCAGGGAGTAGTTAACCCTCTTGGCATATTGGTGTTTTCAGGCGAGATACATGTTCGTTGGTTCTCTCCCTTTTCTTAGGAGGAAAAAGGGGGCGGGGCTGTGACGCGAATGTGATTCGGTTCCGTGAACTTGACGGTCCTTTTAGGTCTCCGTTAGTCAAGTTTGAAGTCTAAAATCTTTCTCCAAGGGGCAAAATTAGCATTTATGGCTTGCCCCTTCCCACCAGGTTACTGATCAAATCTGGTGTATATCAGAAGTAACAGAATGGTGAGTATTGATCGAAGGAGAATGCAGCAAATGTCAATTTCCCTTTCTCCGAGATCTAACAATACTCACCATTCTGTTACGGACCCAGCCTCCCAGCCCCACGGAGGCAAGCCATAGTTTTCTCTTGTTTGGTGGCTATGCAAACAATATGAGCTCTATGGTAAACGGGTGCTCGGCAGTTGGGAGCCGAGTACCCGGTTCCCAGGAGTCGGTAAAGCTTTCTAAGTCTATAATCCTAGAGCCGCTGTCAAGGCCAGCTGTATATCAGAAGTAACAGAATGGTGAGTATTGTTAGATCTCGGAGAAAGGGAAATTGACATTTCCTGCAATCATCACTTATGATGGTTAGAACTCAAACATGTGTATCACGACAGTACGAGGTGGGCTGGTCGGGGGGGGGATGGGGGGGGGGGGTGAGGGGGTGTTGGCATGGGGTCGTGTGTGTGTGTGTGCGTGCGTGCGTGGCGGCGGGCGAGGGGTGGTGGTTGTCGGGGTGGGGGACGGTGTGTGCGTGCGTGCGTGCGTGCGTGCGTGCGTGCGTGCGTGTGTGTGTGTGCAACAAATCTTAGACACATTCCTCAAATACACCCACCGACATTGCACTTCGGCCATGTGTATACAAATTATATTTACCTTTGCATCTGCTCCATACGTCAATTAAAAATTTTAGTTTGAGAGTTGCTGTTAATTCTAATATCCCTTAGTGTTTCCACATTGCTGCATCCAGCCGCCCATCATTACACATATATTCTATTGTACCCACTAAGCAAGGCATGGAGCTTGAACCAGTATCACTTGTAAAATAGCATATGACTATGTAGCTTACCTTTACTTGCAAAGATACACGCACCGTTTACAGAAATTGATATGTCACATGTGACTGCCACTACATAAATAGCGTTTGCATTGATGATTTGATTCGGCCTAGACGCACTCCCATATTACTTTATAGACTTGTGTTAATGTCAAAACAACCGAACTTTAATACAACTACCCAGTCTGCTCTGAATATTCTAAAAATCTTGTTTAAAGTCCTAAAATAAAGTTGACTAATCTTTAGCATAGAAACGGGTAAAGGGCACAGCTTCCCCCGGTGCCCCCGTGCTTCCGGCGCCCCTGCCCGCACACAGGCACGTACATATATACAAATAGCAACATGTATGGTGAATTAAGTGTCCACGCAGAATTAAGTGTCCATGCAGAATTAAGTGTCCATGCAGAATTAAGTGTCCATGCAGTCAAGCACACAATCATCTGTATAAATTGGCTTATGTATGGGCTTATGTCATTGAGATTTCATTGTAACTATGGAAAGTGTGTACGTTCACATTCTCATTACAGCCGATAATTCGGCAGAAAGACAGCTACTGGCTGTACTTCTTAGTTCTTACCCTATGGATACCCTGATAACGCGGGTTACAGGGCCTGTACTATACCGATACCGGCCCAGTAACCTGTATTTTTTTGTTGTAAGAAATGGAATCGACAGGATCTTGAAATTAACTGGAGAGAAAGTAGAATGTTGTTTGGTTTGTGTGCGATATTTCGCAGTCCATCAACCATCCAAGCCTAGTTTTACCGAATGCTCATATAGCATCTTACACGTGCTGTGTCGGTACATATGACTATTCTACACCCTGGATGGTGGAACTCTACAGCCGTATTTTGTAATACGTAAATCATCCACTCTATTCGCTGAAAATAACGTTTCTGTTTGCATTCCTCTATCTCTAATAGGAATCGCTGGAAATTCAGGAAACAATCTCTCGGTTCCTCTCCCCGGAAAACTTCCGGCTCTGCGCAATTACGTTAACCCACCTCACCATGCTGGATTCACGTCTATGGTTAATTTGACGCCAACGTGACTGCAACTCGCTGGCGGCACACACTTTAACTCGTGTTAATTTGTAAATGTCTGGCAGCTTGCGTAGAAATAGCTACATTAAATCTAGATCCTGAAGATATGTAGTTCAGCGTACATGAATGGGTGGTTTGGAGCCAGTACGCGACAATAAAGGACACACGAATCTTAATGCCTATGGGGTAAATGATGGATGTCAGCAGCAATACCTGTACGGTAATTTCTGTATAATGATCACGTGATAGCGGTACTGAATACACAGTTGCTCAAATACAGGCTGGTACAAATGTCCACTATAACACAGATCATGTTTTATTGAGCAGCTAATACGTGAAAATGTCTCTTTAATTAGGTATGTAACACGCACGCACGCACACACATCCGCAAACATATTTAAATACCCGATTTTCTGCAAATGCCAATATCAACTTACCTCGATATGTTAGTAGCCGTACAAATATTAACAGTTAAAAAATTGCGAGTTCCTAGCACACACAAGGTCGACACACACGAAAAAGTCACATTAATATAAAATGTTAGGAAAACAGCGGCCATCAATTGTGTTTCCTCCGCAATTCCAAATATTAGGCAATATAAGATAAACAACATATATTCCTGCGAAGATAACTTTTTAGTGGCGCGATATGGCATAATGTCCAACACTATGTCACGCATGGCTGCTAATAAATCACAAATTTATATGTAGCATTAAACATAGGCCCTAACGTGGCGCGTAAAGATTGCTGAAATCTGTGTTAGTGGTTATTGATAACAAAGCATGGCCCGTTACACATCAATGTTTTATTTTGGAAAAACGCTGAATAGTCGTAGATATCTTGATACATCCCAATGTATCACCCAGACAAGAACATCTAGTGGAGCATGTATGGCATCGCAAGATTTAGGTGGGGGGGGGGGGGGGGAAGTATATGATCAAATTGTCCTGCCCGTAGCTCTGAGATATTGCTCAAAGTCTGTATTACATTTTTTTCAGCTTACGAGAACACGTCACTCGAGTAAATAACATACAACATACATCTCTCGTAACGTTCAGGAATTACTTATTGTATGTAGGTCGTGCCTCTCCGATAAAAACTAGTAAATTATCAGCACCAGGTTGTCTTTTTAGCCTATCATTCTACTATCACCGCTGATACACTGGGACCAATTGTTTAATAAGCGTGTTAAGTAACAGGAATTGATTTCGCTTTATCCTTCACAACTTGTCGCTGCGGCCGCCTGGTCAGTGATGTCACCGTGGCAGCCTGGTCAGTGATGTCACCGTAGCAGCCTGGTCAGTGATGTCACCCTAGCTGCCTGTTAAGTGATGTCACCCTGGCTGCCTGGTCAGTGATGTCGCCTTGGCTGCCTAGTCGGTGATGTCACCGTGGCCACCGGGTCAGTGATGTCAGCCTGGCCGCCTGGTCAGTGATGTCACCGTGACCGCCTGGTCAGTGATGTCATCGTGGCCACCTCGTCAGTGATGTCACCGTGTCCGCCTGGTCAGTGATGTCAACGTGGCCGCTTGGTCAGTGATGTCACCATGGCCGCCTGGTCAGTGATGTTACCCTGGCCGCCTGGTCAGTAATGTCACCGTGACCACCTCGTCAGTGATGTCACCGTGGCCGCCTGGTCAGTGATGTCAACGTGGCCGCCTGGTCAGTGATGTCACCCTGGACGCCTGGTCAGTGATGTCACCGTGGTCGCCTAGTCAGTGATGTCACCGGGGCCACCGGGTCAGTGATGTCACCGTGGCCGCCTGGTCAGTGATTTCACCGTGGCCACCTGGTCAGTGATGTCACAGTGACAGCCTGGTCAGTGATGTCACTGTGGCAGCCTGGTCAGTGATGTCACCGTGACTGACTGGTCAGTGATGTCACCGTGGCCACCTGGTCAGTGATGTCACCGTTGCCGCCTGGTCAGTGATGTCACCGTGGCCGCCTGGTCAGTGATGTCACCGTGGCAGCCTGGTCAGTGATGTCACCGTGGCAGCCTGGTCAGTGATGTCACCGTGGCAGCCTTGTCAGTGATGTCACCGTGGCCGCCTGATCAGTGATCCTGGTGTAGGATATGCAACAATAGAGGGTGACATTTCTAGCTATGCCCCGCCCATTTCTAGCTATGCCCTGCCAATTTCTAGCTAACTCCTCCCATATTGCACGCGTGTTTGAGTCGCTTTATACACTCTGGACTCTGAAGCCCGAGAAACCTAGGTTCGAGGTAATTTTACAGTTAAGCTTTTGGATATTTTGAAGCTAATTTCACAGGGAGCTGTTGGCAGCAACACCTTCCAGTCAAATCTATTTCAATTTGTAAATTTACAAAGGACATACGTGCAATTCCTACCTACACATTGTGTGATGGACCTTTAGGCTTCGTAACTGAAATACTTCATCTTCCTTGTGAGGTCATAGCAAACGACATACTTTGATTATGACGCCAGATACGTGAGTGACAGATTGGTGGTGGGGGTGGGTGGTCCCTAATCAGCGGGAAGGGGGGGGGGGTTGGCTGGGTGGGGGGTGGGTAGGTGGGGCTGGGTGGGGTGGGGTGGGTGGGTGGGAATCCCATGTCAGATGATGATAAATATGTGGCATTACTGTCTTTTTCCAACTGATTCTTGTGACCCAATGCATATTGATTTATAGTACATTTCTTTTCAGGTTCTTGAAGATCAAACAATAATAATAATAATAGCTAGAACACATTTACTGAAGTAACTGTAAATCTGCAATGACTGGGTATTAAGGAGTTTTATAAGCCCTCTTCTCACATAACCATTGAACATGTCTGATGCTGGTCTGATAAAAGGTGTTGGCGCAGTTCAAAGATCCATAGTTGAAATTCCCATAGTTTTACACAGGGTATGGAAAAGCTGATTTCTTGAAAACCAATACCCTTGACCCTAAAGTATAAAACAATGTGTCCTGATTTGCTGTAGTGAAATTTTTACCAAAATCAAGGAAAAGGCCATTAAATGTCAAATAAAGGTGAAATTAATGAATTAAAGTGGAAGGGAGGCCATTCATGCAACGAAACTGACCAATTTTAGTTTTTGGTATGAATTATCTCCCTTTACCTGTTGGAGTTGATTGAGTCAATAATTTCTCCTTTATTTGACATTTGATGGCCTTTCCCTTGATTTTGGGTCGGATGTGTGACTACGAATTCTGGAAGAATGTTAAGTTTCAACATGATCTGCAGAAACCTTAAGGGGAGTCGCTATCAGAATATCACTCTCATACATTTCCTATTGGGCATTTTGGGCACGGACAAGAGTATTTCTCGGAAAGTATTCACTGGATCCAAAAGAAAAATAAATAGCATTCCAGGCCCTAAGGTTTACTGAAAGTGTCTCAAGGTTGGAGGCGAGAAATCGAAAATAGTACTCAACGGACCAGGAAAATATGTAGGTGTCAAATGCGGGTTAACAGATGCTAGAAGTCTGTTACGTCTAGGACGAGTTGCTGTCCGAATAGCACTCACTTACATTTCCAATTTGACTTTTTGGACAAGAAAGCGTGGAATTCTCGGGAACCATAGACCAGATCCAATTTATGCAGATGATCTATACATGCCTTGTGCGTACTAGAAATACACAAAGTTTAGATATGATATTTCCAAAACTGGGTCATTTATCATCAAATCAATTTCCAATACATTCCCTATTGACATATTTGTCTACGATATAAAAATCTCAATACCTCATGAACAGTTTGGGATATCAGAGTTCTGTAAATGGTGTCTGAGAGGCAATTCCGCTGCGGATCAGGTGATCTAAATCCTGAAACAACTCGACCATAATTCCATCATCAATCAGCATATCAAGGAAATATTGCTTGGTGTGCAGATTTGCAATAATAGAAACGTTAATATGTTTGCTAACGATTTTATTTTGGTAAGCAATAGTAGCCTCTGGTATCTAGGGATGTCTAAAACGTCAACCCGCTGACAGGGACAGAAGTAAGAATTCTCCTGTTGTCAAATAATTGTTTTTATGCAGCATTTTCTAAAAAAACTAGTCACTGAACTGAAAAGATTTTTTCCGGTTATCTAGCGGGTTAACAGATCCTAGAAATATGTTAGGTTTCAAGATGATCTGGTAAAAATCCTAGGAGCAGTCGCTGACCGAATATTGCTCCCATACATACCCTATGGGACATGTTGGGAATGGGAATACAGCTTTCTGAAAGGTTAACATGTTCGCCAATGATTTTATTATATTAATCAATAGTAGTATAATGTATCCACGTATATGCCAAATATCAAGCATCTGACCAACCTAAAAATATGAATTATCTTGTTTCCAAAAAATTGGGCTTATGCCGGATTTTCTAAAAAAAGGGTCACCGGACCCAAAAATTATTTTGGATGAAGATGCAGATCAACACATGCAGAAGTCTGTGAAGTTTCAAGATGATTGAGGAAAGACTCTATGAGCAGTCAGTATCCGAATATTGCTCTCATACATTTCCTATGGGGACATGGTGGGTACGGAAATGCAGAGTTCTGAATGGTTAACATGTTCGCTAACGATTTTATTTTATTAATCAATAGTAGTATAATACATCTACGTATATGCCAAATTTCAAACATCTGACAGCCCTAGAAATATGAAGTATCTTGATTCTCAAAAATTCGGCTTATATCGGGTTTTCTCCAAATTTGGTCACCGTATCCAAAACGTATTTTGAGTGGAGATGCGGATCAACAGATGCTAGAAGTCTGTGAGGTTTCAAGATAATTGACGAAAAACTCTAGGAGTAGTCGCTGTCCGAATATTGCTCCCATACATTTCCTATGGGACCTTTTGCCCGCGGAAATGCGGATATCGCGGAAACCATACACCAGATCGAGAAGAAAAGTAATAGCAAACTAGTTCTCCTTCGATCAATACTCACCATTCTGTTACTTCTGATATACAGCTGGCCTTGACAGCTGGCTCTAGGACTATAGACTTAGAAAGCTTTACCGACTCCTTGGAACCGGGTACTCGGCTCCCAACTGCCGAGTACCCGTCTACCATAGAGCACATTCTTGTTTGCATAGCAATAAGTGCAATACATGCTTTGCGCAGTGGACAAAGATTTAATCTAAGTCTTGTTATAATCTGTGATTGTGATACCTAGTGCTTTCTTGAAAGGATAATTTGGATAATAATGGATACCGCCGAGGATAACCAGGTTGTATAATTCCTTATTATCCATAGTTAAAAGACTTAGGTCTCTAAATTTCGTTGTGTCGCATGTCCCAATTTCTGACCCCAGAGAATCTGGGACGAGTGTTAACAACGAGATATGCCGGATGATCGCCTTCTTTAAACCCCAACAGGCGATCGGCAGATATGAAAATAGGTGTTTGCTACGGTATTTCTAACACGAATATCGGCTGACATTGTTCTCCGTAGGATCCGAGCGGGTGACGTCACACCCGTGGTGCTCGGATCTTTGTGTGAAGAAAATTTTTCATTAATTCGCGCATCTTGTTCTGGGTGCTGCGTACTAAAAATGGTACCGGAAACTTTGGAAGGTTCAAGTTTACGTGTTGTCAAGATCTGTTTGCAATGATCGGTGGTTTCAAAATTCTTGATTAAGATGCGTGGTCTGCGGTTTTACCGTGTGCTACAGCAGTTTGTTTACATTTTGTTGTTTCTTCACATATCGTTTTGGCTTTCGTTAGGAGTATAATTTATATTAATTGGTAAATATACCCCGAATGCTATGCGATATGATTCCTGGTTCCGTTATACATCCTGGAGGATCAATTATGGGTGTATTTATGCCCGCTTCGTTCTTGTCGTTATAGTCAATGCGATCTTTGCCGTAACGTTGCGGGGTGGGGTGCGGGAGGGTTGCAGTTAATTTATGGTCAAATTATTTGAAAATTAATTGTCTGCCTTCCATCCGTGTGTCGTTCCGCTTGCTTATTGTAGATTTGTGCTTATTTATAGGCCAAGCCAGCCCCGCCATCATGTGACGAGTGCCACAAATTCGTACGGGTCTTGTTCAAGGACCATGTGTGTTTTAGGTGTACGCCCTGTAACCTAGATGTTAGGTGTAGTGTGTGTGCAGTGTGGTCCGCGGAGTTGATGTTGAAGTTCCTTGCCCAGAAGGATGTGGCTGGGTCTGACGCGGGGTCAGGCGGTGCGATGGTAAATCGTGGAACATCCGGTTCGGCCGGTGGGGGCGCTCCACGTCCCCAGCTGGAGGTGGCGGAGATGGCACCGCCAGCGTGGTTCAGTCCGGCTATGCAGGGTTTTCTGCATAGCGTTCTGCCCATGCTGGTGTCGTCGCTGCTGCCGAAGGTTGGGGGGCAGTTTCTCCCCATGCCTGGTTCGGACCCTGTCCTAGGACAGGGTTCTGGACTGGCCACCAAGGGAGCCGTCTCGTACGACCCTCTGGCAGTCCCATCGGGCTCCGGCCTGACGGGTTCTGTTTCTCTGTGGCCACCTCCGGGTGGTCCAGTAGCGGTGGCCGGTCCGTCAGGTGGGGCTCCACGGTTGACTCATCTAGTGACGGCTCTTCGGAGTCTGAAGATGAGGAGGCCGAGGAGGAGAGGTTGCCGCGGCCCATGAAGCCGCAGGTGGAGAATATGGAGGTTGATTCCGTCCTGGACGGAACCGTCCTCCATCTGTCTGGCTTGGCGCAAGCCAGGGCAGCGGCTCCGCCTGTGGTTGAGGCCAATCTGGTACCGGGCACCGGTCCCGTGTCGGTTGGTTTGACCCCAGCTGACACGGTGACCGGTGTGCCGGGTCTGGCGTGGTACTCACCTATCTCGCCCGGTTCAGCGGTCAGACATGGGGTGCCGTTGGCGCCCGTGTCTGGCCACGGTTCCGCGTCCGCTACGTGTCCGTACGGTTTTCCGTGCGGACCTACCCCATGGACTGGTGTCTTTCAAGGGGTGGCGGCGGAACCGTTTGGTACCGGAGTGCCTGGCGTGTCAGCCGTGGCTCCTTGCCGGGAGGCCGTGGCTGGCAGGCAGGTGACGTGTTCGCGGGTGTTTCCTCCTCGGAAGTAGACTGGTCTGAGGCTCTGGCTTGGCTAGCCAGGGTGGACCCGTCTGTGGTTTCGGCGACGGCCGAGGAGGATGTGCCCCGTCCGTCGCTTGCGTCGATTAGGACGGGGATCTTGCCCGCGGCCCGGATCCAGTCAGTGGGACTGGATCCACGGTTCATAGAGTTGCTGGAGGCTATTTATAGCAAGCAACTTACGACCAAGGGTCAGCTCCCTGCGGCCTCCAGGGAGGTGCGGGCAAGGTGTCGTATTCCGCGGGGGAATACGACAGATATGGTGTAGTACCGTCGGTCACCGAGGATGACCGATGGGTCCTGGGAGTTCAGAGTGCTGGAGCGGGTGGCCCCGGTCCGGCACTTGTGGACAGGTCCCAGGTACACCAAGAGGAAGTCCTGTCCCTATGCGACGAGGGTGTGAGGGCAGCTATGAGTGCTGTCAATCATTCTTATCGCCTTCTTCAGTCGGTGTGGGCTGAAGTGGGGGCAGGCTACCCTGTGCCACCTGTGGCGCTTTCGTGCGTGAATGACGGCTTGGTGCTGTCTATGGACGCACTGGCAAGGGTGCAAGCGTGTGTGACCAAGTCCAGGAGGCAGATGGTTCTTGACCATATGCGTCCGGCTACGGAAGTCAGGGAGCGTCTTCTTGGGACACCCCTGACAGGGCCTAGCATCTTCAGTGGCCAAGCACGGGCCATCCTAGAGGACACGGCCAGCATTGCGTAGAATCGGTTGGCGGTTAACCTGCAGCTAGAGCTAGTGCGGCAAGCGCACACACTAGGGGCTGTATGGAAGCCGTTAGCTGGCCAACCTTCGAAGAAGCAGAAGAAGCAGAAAGGCAAGGCGAAAGCTAAGCCTGCTGCGACTTCTGCTTCAGCTGGATTTTCTCAGCCGCCGCCGGCTAAGAAAGCCAGGAAGGTTGTGGAGGCCCCTACCCTCCCCAGTGTTGCTCCTGATCGCCCTAGAGGCGGGAAGGGCAAGGGGAAGGTTAGACGTCGAGGCGTCTATGGTGGGTGGAAGGCTCATGCGTTTCGTCGAGGCCTGATGAGGGGTGACGTCAGACAGTCTGGTCCTGGGATGGTTATCCCAGGGGTACATGCCGGAGTGGTGGGACTTTCCGCCGCAGAATCTGTCTTTGGCACCTGTCTGGACACCCGTACCATGGGACCCAGACAAGGTAGAAGCCATTCAAAACGAAGTGTCGGGTTTGCTTCTGAAGGGAGCAATAAAGCCAGCGAACCAGAACACTCCGGGCTTCTATTCAAATATGTTCCTTGTCCCCAAGAGCACGGGGGGATGGAGACCCATACTCAATCTCAGGCCATTAAATTGGTTCATCCATATGCCTCGGTTCCAGATGGAAACACCGAGATCGGTAATGGCGGGATTGAGGAAGGGAATGTGGTGTGTGTCGATCGATCTGAAAGATGCATATTTCCACATTCCTATGAACCGGAGTTGGCACAGGTTTCTGAGATTTGCGTTTCAGAATCAAGTATGGGAGTTTACTGTGCTCCCGTTTGACCTGTCGAGAGCTCCGAGGGTTTTCACAAGAGTGGTCCTTGCGGTGACAGCGTTGCTCAGAAAAGCGCTACACACCTACATAGACGACTGGCTGCTCAAGGCAGACTCTGCAGCCAGGTTGAACGTGGATACTGCTCTGACTCTGAAGTTACTTTCAGATCTAGGCTGGATAGTCAACGAGGAGAAATCCGAGTTGACGCCCACTCAACATTTCGTTTATTTGGGGATGCGATTCGACCTCGAGGAGGGCAGGGTTTACCCGTCAGAGCCCAGAGTGGTGTCTCTGTTAGCCATCCTCAAGAGTTTTCGAGTGGGAAACCACATTCAGGCGAGGAGGTTTCTTCAGATGCTGGGTATGATAGTCTCCATGGAGCAAGTGATCCCGTACGCTGCTCTAATGCGAAGACCTATCCAGTTGTATCTGATGTCTCTGTGGAAACAGTGAACAGAACCCCTGTCAAAACTGTTGCCAGTTTTGGAGCCGATAATATCGCATCTTGTATGGTGGAAACAGCCTCAGAATCTCCTAGTAGGGGTTTCGCTGCACCTACCTCGCCCCCAGCTGTCCATGTACACGGATGCGTCGCTGGAAGGGTGGGGGGGGGCCTGCCTGGGAGAACACCAGGTCTCGGGCACTTGGACTCTCCTGGAGAGTCAGCTGGATATCAATCTGTTGGAAATGATGGCAGTGGAACTGGCGTTGGAAGAGTTTCTTCCAATGATCAGGGGCAGGGTGATATTGATACGGTCGGACAATTCGACAGTAGTATCATACATAAATCGCCAAGGCGGGACCAGGTCACCCACACTGTGTATCAAGGTGTGGCACTTGATTGAATGGTGCAGGAATTACTCGGTTGTTTTGAAAGCAGCTCACATTCCTGGGCGATTGAACATTCTGGCGGATGCTTTGTTTCGCAGACAGAGAATTCTGCCAACAGAATTGTCCCTCAACCCTCCAGTTCTACGAAGGATCTTCGAGCATTGGGGCAAACCCAACGTGGAATTGTTCGCCACAAGGGAAAATGCTCAAGTCATGACTTATGTCTCGCCGATTCCAGATCCAAATGCCGTCGATACAGACGCTCTGGCGATAAGCTGGAGAGGGATGCACGCTTACGCGTACCCACCCACCATCCTTCTACTGAAGGTATTGGTGAAGATCAGGGAGGAACCGTGTCTGGTCCTGCTAATAGCGCCGTATTGGCCAAGCAGGGCGTGGTTCACGGATCTTCTAGATCTGCTGGTGGAAAATCCAGTGCAGTTGCCCGAGATTCCGAACATAATCTCCCAGGCGAAGGGACGCTTCCTACACGAGCGTCCCGAAATGTTCAAATTGACTGCGTGGATGTTATCAAACAACGTTCCACGTTGGAAGGCTTTTCTCGACAAGCTGCTGATTTCATCGCGGCTGCGAGAAGGAGGTCAACCTTCAAGTCATATAACAACAAGGTTAACAGATTTGCAGACTGGTGTGAAGAAAAGGGTATTGATACCTTTCAATCCACTATTCAGCAAATAGCAGACTTTCTCTGTGAGCTGTTCTTTTCAGGACTAGCTCCCGTCACAATTGCTGGATACAAGTCAGCTTTGGCATCAGTTATGCCTTGTCTAGCCAACAGGGATAGTCCAGAGGTGGCCCAGTTAAATGTGATGGTGAAGGGAATGCGCAATCTCCGACCGAGACAACCGGTAGTCATTCCAGCCTGGAGTCTATTTTTAGTGCTTAATGTACTGGCCAAGCACCCTTTCGAACCATTGCGTTCGGCTAGTCTAAAGCATTTGACTCTAAAGGCGGTTTTTCTATTGGCAGCTTCCTCAGCTAGAAGGCGCAGTGAGATCCATGCGCTTTCGGCAGAGAGGGACCGATTTATATTGTCTCTGGAGAAGGTCTGCGTCTTCTGCCAAGAGCAGAGTTTATGTCAAAGAATCAATCTTTGAGATATCCCGGCAAACCGATCATAATACCGAAGTTAACTAGGTTTGATCGTGATGCCGGTGTCTGGTGCCCGGTCCGTGCTTTGACTAAGTACCGAAAACGGACTGACTCGTTACGGTCGAACGATAGACATCTGTGGATCTGCCATAAAAAGCCTTATGGCGCCGCATCCATGGATACTATCTCTCGTTGGGTAGTCGAATGCATTCAGACTACTCATGAGATGGCGACTGGGCACCAGGTGCAGGGCGCAAGGGCACACGATGTTAGAGGAATACCCGCCTCGACCGCCCTTTACAGTGGTGTTCCGTTAGAGGGCATCATGGCCGTTGCACAATGGCACTGTGAGTCCTCATTTACGGATTACTATATGAGGGATGTGTCAGACTCAGCCAATCCACTCGCTTTAGCTGTTTTGAGACGATAGTTAAGTGACCACACTACTTTTCACCCTTTTTTCACTTTGGTACGAAAAGAACCTAAAGCATGCATGGTCGAGCGTGAGGATGACAACCAGATTGTGTCACTGATGGCCGGACCAGTGAATGGTTGGAGGCGGTACGTCTGAAGTCCGATTATCATAAGGTAATTCATTAGTGAGAGTTTTTTGTATTATGTCTATATATCATGTTTATTCATCTTATATAGTCATGCTCATTCCCAGGCTAATACATGTGGATATGCAAGGAGCAGTTAACCCTCTTGGCATATTTGTGTTTCAGGCGAGATACACATTCGTGAGTTCTCTCCCTTTTCTTAGGAGAAAAAGGGGTGGGGGTGGGGCAGTGACGCGAATGTGATTCGGTTCCGATAACTTGACGGTCCTTTTAGGTCTCCGTTAGTCAAGTTGTTAAGTCTAAATCTTTCTCCAAGGGACAAAAGTAGCATTTATGGCTTGCCCCTTCCCACCAGGTTACTGATCAAATCTGGTGTATATCAGAAGTAACAGAATGGTGAGTATTGATCGAAGGAGAATGCAGGAAATTTCAATTTCCCTTTCTCCAAGATCTAACAATACTCACCATTCTGTTACGGACCCAGCCTCCCAGCCCCACGGAGGCAAGCCATGGATTTCTCTTGTTTGGTGGCTATGCAAACAATATGAGCTCTATGGTAGACGGGTACTCGGCAGTTGGGAGCCGAGTACCCGGTTCCAAGGAGTCGGTAAAGCTTTCTAAGTCTATAGTCCTAGAGCCAGCTGTCAGGCCCAGCTGTATATCAGAAGTAACAGAATGGTGAGTATTGTTAGATCTTGGAGAAAGGGAAATTGAAATTTCCTGCAATCCCAAGGGGTAGTACAAGTTGACCAAGTTTGAAGTTGATCAGATCAAAACTCTAGGAGGAGATAGGTTGCGAAATTCCTTGAGAATAATAATAATACTAATAATAATAATAATAATAATAATAATAATAATAATAATAATAATAATAATAATAATAATAACTAGAACACATTTACTGAAGTAACTGTAAATCTGCGATAACTGGGTATTATGGAGTATTATAAGCCCTCTTCTCATTTGATCATTGAACATGTCTGATGCTGATCTGATAAAAAGTCTAAGTGTTGTCGCAGTTCAAAGATCTATAGTTGAAATCCCCATAGTTTTACACAGGGTGTGGAAAAGCTGATTTCTTGAAAACTGATAGCCTTGACCCTAAAGTATAAACTAATGTGTCTTGATTTGCTGCAGTGGAATTTTTTAACAAAATCAAGGAAAATGCCATTAAATGGAAAATAAAGGAGAAATTAATGAATTAAAGGTAAAGGGAGGCAATTCATGCAAGAAAAAATGACCAATTTGTGTTTTTGGCTCCATTTACCTGTTGAAGTTGATCGTGTCAGTTCAATATGATGAATTTCGATTCTCATGATGGTTTTAAAGTGACCCGTCCAAGATCAAGGTCAATCAGGGGTCAAAGTTACCAATTTTAGGTTTTGGCATGAATTACCTTCCTTTACCTGTTGGAGTTGATTGAGGCAATTAAATCTGGTGAATTTCGATTGCTTCTGACTACCTGGGCCAAACAAAATTAATTAATTTCTCCTTTATTTGACATTTGATGGCATTTTCCTTGAGTTTGGGTCGAATGTGTGACTACAGATTCTGGAAGGATGTTACGTTTCAACATGATCCACAGAAACCGTAAGGGGAGTCGCTATCAGAATATCACTCTCATACATTTTCTTTGGGGCATTTTGGGCACGGACAAGCATATTCCTCGGAAATTATTCACTGGATCCAAAAGAAAAATAAACACATCCCAGGCGCTAAGGTGTACTGAAAGTGTCTCACGTTTGGAGGCTAGAAATCGCAAATAGTACTCAATATACCAGGAAAATATGATGGTGTCAGATGCGGATTAACATATGCTAGAGGTCTGTTAAGTTTCTCCATGATCTGCAAGAAGCTCTAGGACGAGTTGCTGTCCAAATAGCACTCCCTTACATTTCCAATTGAACTTTTTGGACAAGAAAACGTGGAATTCTCGGGAACCATACACTAGATCCAATTACTGTAGATGATCTATACATGCCTGGTGCGTACTGGAAATCTACCAAGTTTAGATATGATATTTCTAAAACTGGGTCATTTATCATCAAATCAATTTCCAATACATTCCCTATTGACATATTTGTCTACGATACAAAAGTCTCAATATCTCATGAACCGTTCGGGATATCGGAGCTCTGTAAATGGTGTCTGAGAGGCAATTTCACCGCGGATTAGGCGATCTAAATTGGGAAACAATCCGACCATAATCCCGTCATCTTCATCAGCACATCATAGAAATATTGTTTAGTGTGTAGATTTGTGAAAATGGAAATGTTAATATGTCCACTAACGATTTTATTTCAGTAAGCAATAGTAGCCTCTGGTATCTAGGGATGTAAAAAATGTCAACCCGCTGACAGGGACAAAAATAAGAATTCTCATGATGTCAAATAATTGTTTTTATTCAGCATTTTCTAAAAAACTGGTCACTGAACCGAAAAGACTTTTTGGCCAACTTGCAGGTCAACCGATCTTAGAAATATGTTAGGTTTCAAGTGGATACTGAAAAAAGTCCTAGGAGCCATCACTGACCGAATATTGTTCCCATACATTCACTATGGGACATGTTGGGGACGGAAATGCTGCATTCTGAAAGGTTAACATGTTCGCTATCGATTTTATTTTATTAATCCATAGTCGTATAATGTATCTACGTATATGCCAACTATCAAGCATCTGACCAACCTAGAAATATGAATTATCTTGATTCCAAGAAATTTATGCCAGATTTTCTCAAAAACGGATCGCCATGTGGGACAAGACACGCTAGACGTTTTTCCAGTTTCAGGATGATAGAGGCAAAACTCTAGGAGCAGTCAGTATCCGAATATTGCTCTCATGCATTTCCTATGGGGACATGGGGGCACGGAAATGCAGACTTCTCAATGGCTAACATGTTCGCTAACGATTTTATTTGACTCATCAAGAGTAGGATAATACATCTACGTATATGCCAAATTTCAACCATCTGACCACCCTAGAAATATGAAGTATCTTGATTTCAAAAAATTCGGCTTATGCCGGATTTTCTCCAAATATGGTCACTGTGCCAAAAAAATATTTTGGATGGAGATACAGAGCAACACATGCTAGAAGTCTGTGAAGTTTCAAGATGATTGAGGGAAAACTCTAGAAGTAGTCGCTGTCTGAATATTGTGCCTATACATTTCCTATGGTACTCCCCCCCCCCACCCCCGCGAAAATGCAGGTATCTCGGAAACCATACAGCCGACCGAGAAGAAACGTAATAGCACACTAGATCCCAATGGGTCCTACAAGTTGACCAAGTTTGGAGTTGACCAGATCAAAACTGTAGGAGGAGATAGTTTGCGGAAATCCTTGAGAATAATAATAATAATAATAATAATAATAATAATAATAATAATAATAATAATAATAAAGATCCTGAGAAAAAACAATAATCTGCGATAGATCGCAGATTAATAATAATAATAATAATAATAATAATAATAATAATAATAATAATAATAATAATAATAATGATAATAATAAAGATCCTGAGAAAAAAACAATAATCTGCATTGCCACATCTGCCCTGGAGACAAAGTTTTGGTCCTCTAAGGAGACAAAAAACGCCTGAGATTCACAACGGTCTTAGACACGTGCCAGGCTTTCCTTTGGGACAGTGTGCACCCGCGCAACAACATGCGAACCACCAGAAATAAGCACAAAAATAAACGGCAAATATTTCAATGCTTCTTTGTCAATGCAATTAATATTGCATTTCCCAAAGCCAATACTACCCAGCTTTATGTGTTTAACTAAATGCGCGGTGTGAGCGCGTGGCTGCCAAGACAGTACATGTGCGCAAGCGTCAGTGTTTTGAATTGATAGCTACACGCACGCACGCACGTACATACGCACGCACGCACACACGCCTGCCTCCCAATCATTTATAGGAAGACTGTAGCAACGCATATTTTAAAGCTAAAACGGCGAAATGTGATCATTTATATCATAAATACATCGATGTATAAATTTAATTTTTATTTAATTGTTGGAGGATCTAAATACTACTTTTTTTGTTGAAAATCCGACGCTGACGCAGTCGGACACACTTCACGGAGGAACTCCTTTAAAAAAGGCTTGCAAACCCCCCATAAAAAATCAGGTGAAATAGCAGGCTTTATTAATAGTATATGAATAACAATACAAACTTAACATATCAAAACAGTGCAAGCAAAAATTCTCTATTACCATATACCACACCCATGACATAACTACATAGAAAAAAACTTAATAAAGAGCTGATAACATAATATACTTCAACAAAGCCATTACTATTTGCACACCGTGTGGTAGTAGGCCCAAATGGCGAGCATAGTTATCCGACAAGTGGTAAAGCGACTCATCAATAATTAGCAGTAAGTTACTACTACTCATTGATGCCATTGAGCCGATGCATGACCGGCAGGCTCAGTAGATCATATGTAGTTTAACGTAGCACACCGCATAGTATTAGGCCCAAATGGCGAGTGCACCTCACCAACAAGTGGCGAGGTGACTCGTCAATAAGTAACAAAAGGTTGATGCCAGATAGCCGATTCTTAAATACCTGGCGGACGTAGTAGCCTTTATGTCGTATAATGCACAAAGCAAAAGTATACAAACTATGACTACATAGATGGCGCTCATCTGATATTTAAATATACCGATTCCCATGTTAGGTTATTCGTCAAAATTATCATCTCCTAAGACATTAAAATTTTAAAATAAAGTCAATAAAATAAAATAAAATACCATATATCAATATACAACAAGCAGCGAGTGTGCTAGCTTATACACGTTCTGCTTCTGCTATTTTTAGATATCCATGTTCAATTGATACTAGGCCAGTTTTGCACCAAATATCTTTAAATCTACTTTCCTTTCCATGTTCCACTAGCCTGTAAAATTCACAATGAATGCAGTTTATCAACAATGATCGAAATATAGCTTGTATGGCTCTTTGGTGGTTGTTTCCTGTTTTATCTCTGGCCTCTGAACACCGATGCTTCCAAATGGCCCACACTCCTACAGATAACAGATTCTTTCTCCTTGCTATTAATGGTTAGTCCGATAGTTGAGCAATCTTTGAACATAACTGTTTCAGCCATTAATTAAGGAGCATATTGATATATAAATATATATATATACCCAAAAGCCTGTAGCTATATAACACTGTGTAAACAGATGGTCTATTGTCTCCTCCTCAGTATTACATAATAAGCACCGGTCTGTACTTGTTATTTTGCACATATAAGTCAGATGGCCGACCCATAGCCTTCGATGGAGCAATCGCCATGCCAGGTCCCGTGCTGGTAGACAAGGTAGATGTATTGTTTTCCAGTTCTTTGGCGTGCATCCTAAAGTGTTCCAATGCCTAACTGCAATAGGAGACTGTCTCCGACTTTGCAGTAGCATTCCATATCAGTCTCTAGATGCCATGTTGTATTTTATATGCTCTGACTTAAATACTAATGTTGGTTGCGACATATCTCTGTTGCCACATGCTTTCGGCATTTGAACCATTCACCAGGTATTGCATTCTTTATTCTAAGAAATAAGCATTGGGCATCAATATGCCTCATTGATGTTGCTCTTGCTACATCCTGCATCGCAATCCATTTGCGAGATTTTGGATTTACTAAATCACGTAAATATTGAATGCCATATTTGGCCATAGAGGGCAAATATAATGCAGCATCAGTATCACGAATCAACTCGTTGACCCAAAGACGTTGCTCTAAGGCATCTTCCCAACAACTGGGCTGTGGCATTGATCGTGAAAATATTTGTAAAGCTTCGAGTTGTTCTTTATATACGTTTGGTATCTTCTGATGGTTAGGTGGCAGTTTATTGCACACACAATAAACATTCTACTGGGAATGGATCTATGTACCTTTATAGAAGTGTCCTTGCAACACTTGACCAAGATGAGTTTGAAGTGAGTAACTTATTCAAGAATTTCAGTTTTAAAGAAGCACACTTTGCTAAAACATTAACCAAATCCAGGCCTCCATCATGCTTTTCATTGGTGAGGATTGACTGCGATACTAAATGGGCTTTGTCCTCCCCTAAGAAGGACAAAGGTAACGTGTTGATCTTTGACTCTACTGATTTGTGCATATGAACTACAGAAGCGGTATACCACAGTCCAGATAAAATTTAATTATTGAGGACAAATGTCCTGCCACATACAGTTAGGTGACGTCGTTTCCAATTTACTAATGCACACTTTAGCTTGGATAGCCTTTCTTCCCAGTTTATTATTACATCCTGTTCTCTACTAAAGTAAATACCCAAAATCTTTATGACATCATCTGACCAGTTAATATCCATAACATTGTCAGTTCTGTCATTCCATGCGCCCAAAAATAATCCCTTAGATTTGTCTCTATTGACCTTAAGCCCTGATGCCTTTTGAAAATCTGATAATACTCCATTTAAAATTCTAAAATCTGAATTTTTACCTGCAAACACAGTCGTATCATCTGCATATTGAGACACCTTTAGTGGCTTTTCTACGCCACGTATACATATTCCCTGAAAATCATTACGTTGCCTCAATGTGGCCCCGACGATTCCATAGCTGTGACGAATAGAAGCGGAGACAATGAGCAACCCTGTCTGACACCTCATTCCAACACTACAGGTTCAGATAGATGATTATTTACTAAATAGCAACTTGTTATATCAGTATATAAAATATTGACCGACTTAATAAATCTGGAACCAAAGCCAATATGGTCTAAAGACTTAAACAAGAAATCCCATTCAAGTCTGTCAAACGCCTTCTCGTTATCAAGTGCTATTATTGCGGCTGGGATGCAACCCTGTTCAACTAATTGAATAAGGTCTCGTATAGGCAATGTGTTGTTTAATAGTTCTTCCTGGTACAGAGCACGTTTGATCATCATCAATTACTTCGCCTAGGACTGCGCCAAGTTGTAATGTTAGTGCCCGAGTAATACTCTTAGAGTCTACACATAGTAGAGAGATTGGTCTATAATTCTGTGTTTTATTTCTGTCACCCCTTTTGTATATAAGCCGAACATATGCTTGGGCCATCGATGGAGGGAGATGCCCTTGCTTAAAAATGCTAGCTGCTATTTCTTCTAATACTGGACTAAATATGTGCCAGAATGTTTGATAAAATTGGACCGGAAGTCCGTCCAGCCAGGCGACTTTTCTAAATTTATACCTTTGAGGGATTTTATCAAATCATCAATTGTGAGTGATTGGTCACAACTTTCGTGACATGAATGTGGAAGTCTTTGCGTTATATTATCTAAAATATCCTTAGTTGCAGCTTTATCACTTCCCTCAGATTTATACAATGATTTGTAAAATTAAGATACTGTTTCCATCATCTCTGCATTTGAGGACACTGATACAACATCATTAGTCTTCAGTGAGCGCATTAATTTCTCTATACCTCTTGCTTTTTCCAAGTTACAAAAGTAACGTGTAGGCTTTTCGCCCTCGGTGTGCATTTGTGCTCTTGACCTTATTTTGGCCCCATCAAACTGATATAGCTCTATTTCATTTAGTCTACCGTTTAATTTAACTAATAGTTCGTAATAATTATATTCTCCATCATTAATTTTCTTATTAATTTTACACACCGACCTCTGACGCGCCTTTTTACGCTTTCGAATTTCTCGTGCTTTCGTGATGGAATACTGCCTTGAAATATGTTTCAGGTCGGATTTAGCATCCTCCCACCAGTCTGTTATACATTCATACACATTTCTCTTTTCATCCCAATGCCTCCAACAACTTTCTACACATTTGTGATAGCAACTATCTCGTAACAACGCTACGTTGAGTTTCCAAAATCTATCTCCTCGTTTGATCCAGTCAGCATTGTCTAATGTGATGGAAAATATATTGTGATCAGAGAAAGAGATTGGTTTTATGTTAGTTTTACACATGTAACCTTTCAATGGGCGTTCTACATAGATCCTGTCCAGTCTGGATGCTTTCTTTCCATCGGTTGAAAACCAAGTAAAGTCCCTGCCCTCTGGATTTTCAATCCGAAAAGTGTCTAACACGCTTTTATATTCACAGATGTGTTTCAAAATATTATGAAATGTGTCATTAAAATTAGACCTAGCGTTTCTGTCTTTAACTTCATCTAATATGCAATTAAAGTCACCGCCCATAATTAGGTTTTCAGGCGTTCTGTCTTGAATTATTGTGGAAACATCGTTTAGAATTGATGAGAGGTTGGCGCATAAAGGCACATCAAATTTAAACTTGTGTTTAGTACATCAATTGATACACAACTCCATCTACCATTTATATCTGATGACGAGGATATAACATCAACACAGTTGAGACAGTGGGGCAGGATAAGAATGGCCACTCCCGCACTATTGTCTTGTGATAAAGAAAAAAAAATCTGCCCTTTTGAAATATTTTTGAGAGATTCATACACTTCATGTTTTTGAATTTTGGTCTCCTGTAGAAAAGCAATATCAACCCTCTCATTTGCTAATTCTTCAAGCTTGACTTCGGGGTTTAATCCTCTGCAAGTTATGGTGCAGATAATCATAATTAGTAAAATGATGTTCACAACCGCCATCATTAGATTAACTTGATTTGTTTTTTTAGCTCGTTTCTTAGACCGTTTACCTAATTTTCCTGCGAATTCAATGCTTCCTAGTTCTACCACAGACAAATATTCATATTTAGAAATATTAGAATCATTGCGCAGTAGACAATATTTAACGCCTCTCGCCGTTACATAGGGAACTAACACTTCACCACCTTCTGATCGGTACATCACCATTTCATCTTTCATTTGTGAACGCTGTGTTTGTATTGCCACATCTGATTCTGCAATTGACATTGTATCATCATCCATATCATTTTCCTCAATCTCAGATTCTGAGCTATTGTTTTCTTTCTGGTGCTTACTGCCACTTGACTTACATTTGGCAGCAACACCATTCCCCATAGCTTCAAGCTGACTTAAATCAATCGGGCATAACAGGGAATCAACATAGCTTTCTGTTTTTCTGTGACCTAATGGGCTTAGCAGGAAATAGACAGAGCTTTCTGTTTTCTGTGACCTACATTTACTCTGTCCTAATATTAAGTCATCTTCTAAAGAGTAATGATCTGCGTCTCCGTTACTATCATCATTCGTCTGTATTTCATTTACATCCATAATGGGCCCCACCACATTTTGATTAATTTCTGCAGTTAAAGTTATTCCCTCCTCTAATATTTCTATCTCATCATCTGCAATTACTTCAATAGGATTTGCTGCCTTTTCTGTCGCCTTTATAATGGCAGGAACTTCGACGGTAGCTTCTGCAGTGATGTCATCAGACACACTTGTCTCAGGTACATCCTTTAATGTAGGATTGCGTACTTCTACTGTGGGGTTGTTTTTGTTGTTTGGACAGCGCCATTTGAAATGACCAGTTAAACCACAGAGCAAACATTTATTTCTATTTGGGCAATCTGCTGCAAGATGGTCAGTACTAAGGCAGATTCTGCATTATTTTATCTGCCCTCTATACCATAAGGGCAGACCAAAGCTGCTATCAAGCGTCAATCTGTTTGGCAAAGGGCTATCCCTTTTTCAAACCAGATGCGCCTTACATCATTCTCCAAAGTTCTGTCAAACGGATATGTTTCCCTTTCAATCTTTTGTGTTTTACCATACTTTTTCAGTTCATTCATGATTCGTTCATCTGGAATCTCCAATGGAACTTTCATTTTAACTAACAACCTATCCAACTCGATTTCTTCTACATTACACACTTCGCCTTTCACAACAAGAACCTCTTCTAGCAGCTTCTCCTTAATGCTTTCATTCGCCACAGTCACATTCCATACAGTTTTAGTAACATTGATAAGCCCCTGCAAAACAGCAGGTCCCGCGCCAACTACGTCCTTTAACCCATGATACACTTCGATAGCCGTGACACCCCACCCCTTTATTGTTATTTTAAGGCTTAGGGTACGCTTATAGAAGGTTGCCATGGTGTTTTCTAGAAAAAGAGGAAACCCATACTACTAAAATATATAAGGGGTAATACAAATATATAATACCAAGGCGTCAGGGAAAGAGCTAAACACTAAATAAATAGTGTCCCCTTTTGAAACCCTGACGTCTACCAACAAATATACGAATAGAGAGTACACTCGTATATTTGTTAGTTTGAACCACTTATTAAGTGGTTCACTAACACCTAACTGATTACAGTATAATAACAGATATATGAATAAATAGTACAGTCATATATGTGTTAGTCGGTTCGAGTTGACCGGGGACAGCCAACTGACTCTAAAGTTTTACATGATTAAATATCTAGGCTTGCGCTTACAAATGACAAAGGAATTAAATCTATTCACTCTAGCGATCTTGCCAAATATAATGCGCTAGGGAACGAACTATAGAAAGAGCATACTGGCGCGGGGAGAATGTATTGCATTGGACACAGTAAGAGGAGCCCTATTAAATGGCGGAAACTACCAGCTAAGAAAATGGAGACACAAAATCGGTTCCAACCAAGACAAGAATTTACAAATTAAACAAAGTTTGAAAGGAAATACTAATACGAAATATGTGTACAAAATTTATCTACAAAATCGCGCTAGAAACTAGCAAATTCGGGCAGCAATTGCAGAGCTAAATAAACGCGTGTGTTTACTACTACTACTACTACTACTACTACTACTACTACTACTACTACTACTACTACTACTACTACTACTACTACTACTACTACTACTACTACTACTACTACTACTATTGCTACCACTACTACTACTACTACTACTACTACTACTACTGCTGCTGCTGCTGCTGCTGCTGCTACTGCTACTGCTACTGCTACTACCACTACTACTACTACTACTACTACTACTACTACTACTACTACTACTACTACTGCTGCTGCTGCTGCTGCTGCTGCTGCTACTGCTACTGCTACTACCACTACTACTACTACTACTACTACTACTACTACTACTACTACTACTACTACTTCTACTTCTACTTCTACTTCTACTTCTACTGCTACTACTAATGCTACTTTTTTTTTTTTTTTTTTGGTGGCACGATCAAAGGATCGTGTGGAAATCCATAGTACCCAAAAATATACTGACTGAAAAAACCCATTAAACAAAGAAGAACTCAATAGAAAACAGCTATCGTATCAGTCACATGTATAAATAAGTAATACATATTTGCAGTTCAATTGTATAATTTCTTAAAAATTCTATGCATCATCTAGCTAGGCTATGTCTTAACCCTTTCAACACGAAATGCAATCACACCAAAATACTTTAATTTTGTAAAAATTCTGCTATGTATTTTCAAACCAACCCGACTTAGAGCTGTTGCTGCGTAGACAGCAACACATGCACGTCAAATTCGTTTCAAATTACACAACAGCTTTCTTGTACCATTGTTTGAAATTAATAGTATGTGAACCGAGGGTTCAAAGGGTTAACAAACATTTCCATAAAACATTTTATAAAATCATATATTACATCATAAATGTTCCTGCCATTAAGCGCAACAGCATAACTTTTAAAATCCACACATTCAGAGATCAGACTCTTATTTGAGAATTAGAGCACTGAAATTTAGACTCTCAAAATTTCTTTGTATTCATATGACGGCAATGTATATGTGCAAAACAAAGTTGCCACAAGCTTGTTGCTGTCCATAAGAGCAACCGCTTGCAGCAACACCGCCTCCAAAACTCGTGCCTGCCATTGTTCTACTGACTCTACTGTATTAATAAATATTGACAGCAGTGTAATAAAGGTCATAACATAAACACACGGTTCAAGCGTAAGCCTATAGGTATTAAGAACAAACCAATTAAGGCCCACAGGATGATTTATAAAAAGGTAAATACTAGAAAATCTGCAATGTGTTTAGCGACACGGTAATATTGCATAGTGTGGTAAATGTGAGTTGACAATTAACAAATCACTTTACTTGCATGATCGTTTTCAAACGCGCTTATTGTGTATTTGGCTATGTTTACAAACATTGTTAGTATAAAGAGGCTCAAATGCATGTTTAAATATTTTATGGAATTTTAAATTTACTTGCAAATGGACTTTCGAAAATTACCCCGGAACAAGGGCTAATAGTAGCTACATTGGGATATAGAGTCACTTTTCGCATTGTAAAACCAACGAATATTAAAGTTGCGTATGTGACTACCTGCCAGTTGTAGTACACGCCTTAACCCTTGCAGCCCCAAGCGCCCAGGTATGTTAATTCCAAATTAATCATAGTTATAGACTGTTAGGTATCTTGAAATTAATTTAATGTGATACAGCAACAATTTCTACATAACCAAATCCAGAAATAAACACAACAAAACTTCTTACATATAATTAATTGTAGAGAACTTGTCTCGGTTAACATGTATTCATCAGAAAATGCTCATAGACGTAACATTATTAAATTCGTTGGCAGAACTTCAACTATTTTGTTCCCACACCACATATCCTTGAATTTCTCCAAACTCCTTTCTTTCGTAGCCCTGTGTAATTCGCCTTGAAGGCAATGCATTAAAAGGGTACGAAAAATCGCTGTCAGGGAAATTAAATGGATTGACCTGTCAGGATTCAGCACCTGTGCACATCGGTATTTCCAAACTGTCCATATACCTATTATGATAAGACAGATTAAGACCCCATGTTTATGGCTGGTTAGATGCCGCTTTATAGATTTAAGATCCATAAACAAAATCATTTCTGCTTTTAGCTTCAAAGAATGAATATCAAATTTTACTGCAATTGTTTCCACAAATTTCCAGAATTCAATAATTTCCAGACAGTTAATGAACAAGTGGACACATGTCTCTTCCTCGTTTTTACAGAGAGGACATAGATTACTATTTGTAATTCAACATTTCTGTAATAAATGGCCAACCCAAAGTCTGCGATGAATGAGCTGCCATGCTACATGACGTGCCCTATGCGGTATAAATGGTGTAAAGTGTAATCTGTAAATGCTTCCCCACATTATTCCAGTCAGAGGGTTTATAATTGGTATTATTCCATGTATCAATTGCTCTGGGCATTTTGGCGTGTCTACATATTAAGATACAATACCAATCATGAGAACGCATATGACATTTGAATTCTTCTCCATCGTAATGCAACACTGGTGGAGAAATTTCCTCCTTGTCAACAGCATTTCGTAGTGTGAATCAGTCGATGGGAACAGCTTTCTTTAATTGTACTAACAGACGATGGGTATCAGTACTCCTTAATGCATATTTTTCTGGTATTGTTTGCCCTGAAATCCACGAACGTGTATCTGAGTTGATTAAATCGGACAATCTTTGAACACCTTTACTAACTAATGATGGGAAGTAAAGGCCTTTATTTCTTATCTGGATATTGTCGTTTTCCCCTAGTCTCTGGTCTAGCACACTTTCCCATTCTAACGGTGATGGCGTTACCTTAGCAAACATGTTTAATGCTTGGCGTTGCTCATTGAAGACATCTGGTATCTTCATGATGTTTGGCGGTGGTGTCTTTGAAACGAAGATATACTCTGTGGAATAAGGTCCAATATACCTTTCCAATAATGTTCGTGAAACAATGGCCCAAGGTGAACTAGAATATATCAAGTCATGCAGAAATGTAAGTCCAAACCGCCTTTCAATTTTGCATTGATACAAACTGTATTATTAGAACAAATGCTCTACCAAATATAGACAAACGGCGTCGCTTCCAACTTGCTAACATGTGTTTCACTTTACATAGTCGGTGTGTCCAGTTTATTAACGTGTCCTTTTTGCGACAAAAGTAATGCCTATTATTTTTATATAGTCATCTGACCAATTTATGTCCATAATGTTATCACACCTGTTAATCCAAGGACCAAGAAATAGGCCGACAGATTTATCTCGATTGACTTTTAGTCCAGAAGCTTTTTGAAACACACGTAATATTTTATCTAAACTACCAAAATCGGTGTCATGGCCAACAAACACTGTAGTATCATCTGCATACTGGGATACCGTTAATGGTCTCGCAATGCCATGTATGGATATCCCTTTAAACGTAGGGTCTTCCCTCAGTGTTGATCCCAGTGATTCCATGGCTATGACAAATAACAAGGGTGACAGAGAACAACCTTTTCGTACACCGCGTGCTCGTATCACAGCATTAGTCAGACAATTATTTAAAAGATATCTGCTGTTAATTCCAGTATATAGAATCCGGACCCATTTAATAAAATGTACTCCTAAACCTATGTGCTCTATGGATTTAAAAAGAAACTGCCATTCTAGGCGGTCAAATGCCTTTTCATTGTCAAGTCCAATAACAGCTGCTGGGATGCTGTCTTTTTCACCCAAGCTAATTACACCCCTTATGAGAAAGGCATTAGTTAGAATACTTCTACCCGGGATACCGCAAGTTTGGTCAGGATCAATTACTTGGTCCAATACTCTACTTAATCGCAATGATAATGTTCGTGATATGATCTTATAATCGACACAAAGTAGAGATATGGGTCTATAGTTTTTCAAATCACGCCTGTCCCCTCTTTTGCACAGAATTCGGAAATATGCTTGGGATATAGATGGAGGTAGCTGTCCGTTTTCAAAGATATCATTCACAATTTGAAGGAATGATGGACCTAACACATGCCAAAATGCACGATAGAATTCCACTGTTAGTCTATCACAGCAAAGAGATTTTTCTGGCTTCATTCCTTGCAATGACTCTGTTAATTCACTAAAAAAAATATGGCTGTCACAACGTTCACAGTCAGAATCTGAAAACGTCTTCCTCATATTTCCTAACATGATTAAAGTTGCCACATCATCACTGCCTTCCAATGCATATAAGGATTCGTAGGAATGATACACGGCATCCAGCATTTCCTTATTTGAATTAGCAACCAGACCGTCCTTTGTTTTCAGTTGTCTGGTGATTTTTTCAATACCCCTTGCTTTTTCTAAGTTGCAGAAAAATTGTGTATGCTTTTCACCTTCTGCATGCATTTGAGCCCGTGATCTTACTTTGGCTCCCTCAATCATATATTGATCTAATTCATTAATATCATGCTTTATCTTGACTAGCAGATCATTGTAGCTTTGATCACCATTGTTTACTTTACAAGATAGCCTAAATAAAAATTTGTTCAATGCCTTCCTACGTTTCCGCCTATCTCTTGCTTTTTTAAGTGCAAACTTCTTGGAAATATGAGCCAAGCCAGATTTACCCTCCTCCCACCACAGGGCTAAATTCTCATATGAATCTTTCATTCGAAGCCAATACTGCCAAAAACTTTAGACACGATGATGATAGTTAGTATCATACAATAGTGAATTATTAAATTTTCAGAAGCCACTTCCTTGTTTGATCCAGCTAGCATTATCTAAAGTAACACACACCATATTGTGATCAGAAAATGCAACAGGAAATACGCTTGTTTGGCTAAGATTGCCCTTAAGTGACTGCTGTAAATAAATTCTATCTAATCTTGATGCTATGCGTCCATCAGATGAGAACCAAGTAAATTGCCTGTCGTGAGGGGTTGTCAAGCGATAGCTGTCAAATAAATGTTCTCTGTCACAAACATATTTTAATTCAACGCGTGACGTATCATTATATACAGATTGTGATTTTCTGTGAATGTTTGAATCTAAAACACAATTAAAATCACCTCATAATATCAAATCTTCAGATATATTGTCTTGAATAATGGCGGAGATATCATGGAAAAATGTATGACGTGAACCATGTGAAACAGGCGCATAAACACACATTATATTCAAGCTAAAGTCAAAGATTTCAACTGTTTCATTGACCCAACGTCCATTTGTATCTGATGACGATGCTAACACATTAACAGATTTAAGACAGTCTGGAAGAATGAGAATAGCAACCCCTGCACTGTTATCGCAAGCTAATGCGTAAAACAACTGACCTTTAAAAACCGTTTAAATGAATCAAAGATTTCATGATCTTTAATCTTCGTTTCCTGAAGCAAAGCTATATCGACCATTTTGTCCTCAAGCACTTCCAACAAACATCTCTGTTTTAGTTCAGTATTTAGGCCTTTGCAATTTATCGTGCAAATGAGCATAAATAGTTAAATAGTATACAGGACTGCTATTGTTAATCTAACTGGATTTATTTTTCTTACTAGGCTTGCTTCGTTTTTTGGCCCATTTACCCAGTTTACTATTAAAATCGTGATTTTTCAAATCAACTACTTCTAAATGTTTGTATTTAGAAATAGCGGAATCACATCTTAGATGTCTATAGTGTACTCCTTTAGCTGTTAGATAAGGCACCAACACTTCACCATCTTCTGACCGAAATAAAACCATTTCCTTTGCTGTATGTGAGCATTGCGTCTGTACAGAATAGTCTGACCCAGCAGTAGACATATTATCATCTTCGATATCATTTTCCTCGACATCAGATTCTGAACTGGACAATCTTCCTTGTGACTCTTAGGGCCAGCACAAACATCAGTGACATGCGTATCAACGTTATCTTTTATAGAAGTTTTGCCATCCAGATTAATACTCGCAGGAGTCTTTTTATCTAGGTCCGTAATCTGAGTTAATGGGAAAGGGCTTAATGGAAAGGTATCATCGTCATCTGTCATCTGCGACCTGAAAGTAGTTTGTCTCGGTAACAAAGGGAATTCGTGTTCATCCAGAGTGTCATCATGATCGCTTTGACTTGACTTCGCATCCGTATCCGGGATTGTTCTCTCTGGAGTTAAGCTAATACCTTCCTCAATAACGTCAATTTCGTCCACATTCTCCACCATGACCGGGTTCACAGTAACTATAGACGCTCTTCTGAATGAGTTTCAGCAACAACTGTAACAATTTGAGCAGGGAGTAAGTTAACTCGCTCAATTTGATGTTCAGTAGGCGATGCCACATAGCTGCTGTGTGTATCTTGCTTAGGCGTCCGCGTTTTGTTGGGATATCGCACCTTGAAATGTTCTGTTGAACCACAAATTAAGCATTTGGTTTTTTTTGTGGACAATCTCCCGCCAGATGGCCAATGCAGGAACAAATCCTGCACTCCTTCACTTGACCTCTGTACCACAGTGGAAGGATAAAAACACCGTCTATAGACACCTTATTAGGCAGAGGCTTGTCTACCTTCTCAAAGTATACTCTTCTAATACCATTTTCCAAGTTTTATTTTTATTTTCTCAAAACGGTAAGTCTCTCTCTCAATTTTCAATACTTGCCCATAATGGCTAATTTCGCTTGACAAACACCCATTCGGGATTTCAAGAGGAACTTTTATCTTTACCATTAGTTTATCTGAGTCAATCTCCTCGATGTTACATATACACCTGTGCAAAAGTTAAGCACCAGCAAAAACAATAGAACGTAGAAACATGATGGTACAACTAGGCTGCCATACTTTTTGTCCCCGCGTTAGCTGACATAATTCCAAGTACGAAATGCACATGCATGCATGACTTCACGCCGCTTGATGTCCGTGCGTGGCGGGAAACAGCACACGTGTTCAGTTATGTAAAAGTCCAGTTTGAGGTGTAGAACATTACATACAGATTTAGGCGACAAGATTAGGAATTTTGTGTTCATGACCGTGGTTTATTTGTACAGAGAGAATTAGCTCTTGATTGTGAACCGCTATGGCAAGACGAAGGTTAAGTGATCGTGTGAAATGGCAAATCATAGGCATGCATACCACTGGTATGTCATGCAGAGAGATTGGCAGACAGCTGAACATTAACCATACTGTAATCAGTCGTTTGATTGCAAAACATGGGCAAACTAACGAGGTGAAGGACAGGCCTAGATCTGGAAGACCGAAGAAGACTACTGCCCGTGATGATCGAGCCCTAGTACGCCTTGTTAGGAGATCTCCA
The DNA here is from genome assembly GCA_034401795.1 of Chaetoderma sp. LZ-2023a. NCBI lineage: Eukaryota > Metazoa > Mollusca > Caudofoveata > Chaetodermatida > Chaetodermatidae > Chaetoderma > Chaetoderma sp. LZ-2023a. The sequence goes on from CM067374.1 coordinate 17,714,182, forward strand.
TTCACCAACAGCAGAGTGCTCAGCCAGCAATGGGAAACGCGCAATAGAGTGTCAATGTCTACCGTCAAAAGGAGACTGTATGCTGCTGGCATGAAAGCTAGGAGACCTGTCAGACGTCCTCTCCTCACTGCACACCACAAAGAGGAGCGTCTGAGGTGGTGCAACGAAAGAAGACACTGGAACATGAGATCCTGGAGACGGGTACACTGGTCCGATGAAAGTCGGTTCCTGCTTCATGCCACAGATGGTCGAACTCGTGTATGGAGGTCCAGACGCACGGCGTACGACCAACGTAACATCATGGAAGAAGTTCCATTGGGTGGAGGTTCCGTTATGATATGGGGGTGCATCTCATTTGATTGTAAGCTGGATCTGTTGACTGTACCTGGAACACTAAATGGACAAAGATATCAAGATTCCATACTGGATAGAGTTGTGGTCCCTCATTTTGTAAATCATGCACCTGGAACCCACCCTATATTCATGGATGACAATGCCCGACCACATCGTGCTAGAGCTGTGCATGAATACCTCCGCCAGAATGCCATCGAAACCCTACCATGGCCAGCAAGGAGCCCTGACATGAACCCTATTGAGCATATCTGGGACATTCTGGGAAACATGGTGAGAAGGAGGGATCCTCCTGTGCAGAACCTACAGGAATTAACAGACGCACTCCATCTTGAATGGCAACGAATACCACAATGGGGTATCAGTCGGTTGGTGACCAGCATGAGACGTCGTGTCCAGGCCGTCATCCAGGCACAAGGTGGATATACCCGGTATTAATAATGACAGTCTCAAACTCGTGCACAGATGTTAAACTTCGTTTTCAGACACCATTAATGACAATCTAGCCACGTGTGTCAACTGTAGGGCAATAGTTGTCAGTTGTGTCAACGTAACCATATTCAGGCCTCGTTTTCAAGTTCAAACAAAAACATACAGTGTTTCCCCACCATCATAATCAGCATTCCTCTAGTTGCATTATTACCTCTTGCACTAAGATGGATGGGTACATAAATGTTTATGCTATTGCTTTCTTCATAGCACATGAATATACCCTCGCATGTGCGTAAAAATAGGGTGGTGCTTAACTTTTGCACAGGTGTATATTTCTCCAGCTATAACAAGATCGCTCTCCAATAGCTTATCCTTTGCCTCTTGGGTGCTTACTGTCACATTCCATATATTGCGGGTTACGTTAATCAGGCCCTTTAATACCTTAGGTGCCAATCGTGTTCTTCACGTCATTATACACATCAATAGCTGAAACGCCCCACCCTTTTGTGCTAATTTTAAGACTAAGCATACGCTTATATTCGGATGACATTTTTAGTTTAGCGACGTGAACATTATGACATTTACAGTGGATAATAAGAAGTCTTTGGCTAATTAACGGGTGTAATTGACCGAAGGGAGACGCTTCGGCTACCGCGTTATTTTCAGTATTCTAATGCAGCTTTTAAACTCTGCGGAAGGCGCGAGTTGTATACAGCCACGAAGCGCGAAGCTCAACAGAAAGCGCCCGTGTAGCCGGGCGATCGAAAAAGACGGGAATAATCGCTAGCGTGCCAACGGTAAATGAGGCTTATAACTAGCCTGCGCAATTAATCACCATCAACTAAACGTGGACAATGTACAATTACGGTATGAAGACAGGACGCCGACAAGACAATGGCTATCAGAGCCAAATCAAAAGTAAATGGCAGGAAAACTTCGCAACAAAATGCGACTTCCCACAACAAAATTTCAAGAAATCAAAACAGCAAAACCAACGTATATACATTTATAAGGAAGCAAGACAAAAAATAAATCATATATGCGTAGTAGGAATCGTCTTAAATCGACGTTAATAGCAGAGCCAAATCAATATGACTTCTATGACTACTACTACTGCTACTACTACTACTGCTGCTGCTGCTACTGCTGCTGCTGCTGCTACTACTGCTGCTGCTGCTGCTACTACTGCTGCTGCTGCTACTGCTGCTGCTGCTGCTGCTGCTGCTGCTACTACTACTACTACTACTGCTGCTGCTGCTGCTGCTACTACTACTGCTGCTGCTGCTGCTGCTGCTGCTGCTACTGTTGCTGCTGCTGCTACTACTGCTGCTGCTGCTGCTGCTACTGCTACTACTACTACTACTACTACTGCTGCTGCTACTGCTGCTACTGCTGCTACTGCTGCTACTGCTACTACTACTACTACTACTACTACTACTACTACTACTACTACTACTACTACTACTCCTACTACTACTACTGCTACTACTGCTACTACTACTACTGCTGCAGAAGCAGCTGCTGCTGCTACTACTACTACTACTGCTGCTGCTACTACTACTGCTGCTGCTGCTGCTGCTACTACTGCTGCTGCTGCTGCTGCTGCTGCTGCTACTGCTACTGCTACTACTACTACTACTACTACTACTACTACTACTACTGCTGCTGCTGCTACTGCTACTACTACTACTACTACTACTACTACTACTACTACTACTACTACTAGTACTACTGCTACTGCTGCTACTACTGCTACTACTACTACTACTACTACTACTACTACTACTACTACTACTACTTTTTTAATTTTTTTATTGATAACACGATCAATGGATCGTGCGGAAGAAATGCTTTCATATCCAAAAATATACAAAGGATTGACGTACAAATCATACAATATACAAACAGTAAACAAACGGCAAATGAAAAAGAAAAACCCTTCAAAAGTCCATCAGTCTTTCAGTATAAATAAAATACTTCAAAACAGATGCTCAATATACATACATATATACATATAGACATTTTAAAAACGGAACGGCTGGAAACCGCAGTTACCTAAGGCAGCAACGACTTCTAGTCCTTTGAACACCGAGGGACAAATACGAAAAAACCGTTTTATTTTAATAAATATTCTGCTGAAAACTTTGAAACACATCTAACTGGGAGTCGTTCCTGCATATGGCAGCAACGGATTCCAGTCCAAATAGTTTCAAAACATCCAGCAGCTTACACGTACGATTGTCCTGAACGTGAGATTCGTGGAAGTCGGGGTTCAAAGGATTAAGTGTTAATTAACATTAAAAATCTAATTACATATGTATCAGTCTCTCTGTCCTAAATATTCGAATATATGTTCAGTCAAATTAGGTGTATAACAATAAAATAAACGCCATGTGTCAATTATTATGACCAAATTAAACATCTATTATTCTCTATTCTGAATAGACCCGGGTAATCATTTATATAGCTAACAAAGCGCGAGCATTTAATCGCAAACGCTTTGCCAGCAGCGCACCGCTCAATAGTAATTTCTCCGCGGCATTTGAATATTTCTCTTTACTTTTTTAGAGAGATTCTAATATTATCCGGGATTGTACATTGTTAAACAATGACAAAACTCGCTGCTATTTTGTAACGAATCCTAGATACAATGATAAGGCATTTCCAGTATATAATACCGGATCGTTTGTAATTAACAACACATATGATGATTTTAGGCCTGAATTTGGACGGTGAATTTTACGTTGTCCAATACAAATAACAGACGACTGATCATTTTGAAACCGAAATGACTGGCAGCGGCAGTTATATCAGGCTGCAACAGCCTCCATTCAAACGATTTCCTACCAAAGTGTAAATTTACATTACAACATTTATTCCTAAAAGTATACTTCCATAATCAACATTAAATTATGACCAAATTGACAAGGATGTAATATAAATGTTAAAATACGTATGTATTGTGCACACTAAATGAAGGGTTAAATAATCACGGCGGTGTTTTGATGGACAGATTGTCATTTTCAAATGATATTAATCTACCTCTGCACCATATTCTTTTAAACGTTCTTCGATTTTGTTTTTTAATATACTTATAGCATTCGCCTCTAACACAATGTGACAATAACGCATAAAATATCCCATTTAAACATTTTAAATGATCGGGTGTGAGAGTAGCATTTGCATCATGCACTACGGAGCAGCGATGTTTCCAAATGCTCCAAATTCCAATGCTTAAGCAGACTAACACAATAACTTTATTATTTATTTGTAGTGACTCATTTGCAAGGTCATGAGACAAAATATTGCGTGGTGTTATGTCCGATGTGGGAACACCGAGATCCGATAAAATGCTACTTACATACACCCAGAACTGAGCTACAACATGGCATTCAATGAACAGATGTACCAATGTTTCCTCAGAGCTTACACAAAAAACGCATTTATTATCATCTTCAGTACACAGTTTTGCTTTCGCCATGATATGTTTAACCCAAAGTTTTCTGTGTATTAGTCTCCAAACTACATCTCTTGCCTGATTGGGAATACTCGGCAAATGTATGTTCTTCCATATTAACTCCCAGTTCGGAATATTGTAACCATGCTGCTCCCATGCATAAATACCTCTTGGAGGTATAGCATGTAGTTCCCTAAGGAGCTTATACCAGCTGCTTACTGCCATTCTGCAGGATAATTCCTTTTCATTACTGATGAATTTTAGCTCAGCTTCTTCATCAGCAAGGTCGGCACTACATAGAGAGAACCAAGTTTTCGGTATAGATTCCTGTATGCGAGCTAACAGACGCGTAGAATAATAATAATAATAATAATAATAATAATAATAATCTTTATTTATCGAGGGTATATCATCAGTAAACTGATCTTCCTGAGGCCCTCCCAAACACAATAAACTATGTACAGTTAAATAAGCAGCAAACATACATACAAACACACTCATAAATGCACTTGTACACGTACGCACACACTGACTCAGTCAGTCACTCACTCCTTCACTCACTCATTCACTCACTCACTCACTCATGACTCACTCATTAATGACTCACTCACTCACATTTTATATTACATATATACATTAATATGAACAAGTTTCCATTAACTCACTGGATATGTCCTGGGAAGAAATGACTTTCAAAATATAATTTTCAACAGTTATCTCCCTTGAATCCATAATACTGAGAATTCAGTTATTTAGTATATTAACCCTTTTATGACGAAGCCGGCCCAAACCGGTCCCTGCAGTGGTCTTGAGAAATGTGCAGACTATTTCCGAAAATTTACCACTGGAATGACTGACTCGGTAACCGAACCAGCCATTCCAGGAGTCAATTTTCAGAAACAGTCTTCACCCGACCTGCAAATAGACAGTCACGATTTATTTTGACAACATTTTTCATTAAAGGGTTAATGTGAATTCTTATACTTCTGAATATTATGATAGAATGATGATAGAGTCCGACATTGTGTAATGCTTTGAGGTAATGCGTTCCAGAGTTGAACTGCTTTATAAGTGTAACTCTTTTTTCCATAGCAAGATTTAAATTTTGGAAGATGTAGATGACCAAAGGTTTTTGAACGTAAATTAAGGGAATGTATATCTTCTACATATTTGAACAAGTTCTTAATGTAACTTGGAGTAAGGTCATTTAAGGCTTTATAAGTCATGCTATTTGTTTTGAGGTTTATTCTCTTAGCCAATGTAGTCCAATTCAATTGTTTATACAGTTGTTCAGTTGGTTCTCTAAAAGGGGCTTCTAGTATTATACGAGATGCTCTCTTTTGTAGCTTTTCCCGCTGGTATACTAATGTATCAGTTGATTGATAGTAAATGAGAGAGCAGTAATCTATATGTGAAAGGATGTAAGCTTTATAGAATAGATTCCTTTGTTCAACATTCATATAATTCTTGTTCTTTTTCAACATGTATATTAAGGAAGAGATTCTTTTTTTTTTTTTACAGATTTTACTTATGTGTTCTTGCCATGAGAGTGTACTATCAATGTGTAGGCCAAGGAATTTATCCGATTTTACAGTATTTAAGTTTTTATTTTCAGTAGGTATTACAATATCTGTTGTTATGCTCTTCAATTTGTGATTAGTGCCAAGCATCATCAGTTTAGTTTTATCCTCATTAAGCAACATTTTGTTATTTAAACACCATTTCTGTACAGATTTCATATCTTTTGTTAACTGTTCTTGTATTTCAGAGGTGCTTCGGCTGTTAACATGCAAAGTAGTATCATCAGCATACATATCTATATTACTAGATGTACAGAGTGGTAGGTAGTTAATATATAAGATAATTAAGAGTCTATTGGTCGAAGAGCAGTAACATAGCAAATTTCAGCCAAATGATTTTCATTTCCATCTAACAGGGTCGACAATGTCACCCACGTATGTAATGCCTTTCCCTGCCATTGATGGATAGTACAAAACTTTGCCTTGATGAGTGATGCGATTATTGCCCCATAGCTCCAATTGTAAAACACTTTCCCAGCATGGTGGTAAATCGTCCACTTTAATAAACGCATCAAAAACAGTTTTTATCTCAAGAAACTGCGGAGGAACTCGTGTATAATTAGGCGGTGGATCTTTGGCACAAAAAAGCTTTTGGTTGTGAAAGGCTTTATGAAGCTTTCTATTAACGACTCTGATATACTTGCCCACTGAATACCAGAATTAAGCAATGCATTAAAAAATTTGAAACGCAATGACATGCTCTTCATTCTAACATCTACAAGATTAAGCCCGCCATGAATTAAATCATTCGTGCAAAAATATATATGCCCATACATGTCGAAAGTGAAATACATAAAATGGTCCAAGAATTTTTATGGGAAGGTAAGGCATGTCTTGTATCACATGATTTTTGCACGAATGATTTAATTCATGGCGGGATATATATATATATATATATAAAACAGAGGCCGTATACCATAACTTTGAAAGTATTAAGGTATTTATAACCAAGGTTCTGCCGAAAATAGTCAAATGTCGATGCTTCCTCGCATTACAGGTTCTCTTCATTTTAGTTATTCTCTCTTCCCAGTTAAGGGTTTCTCCACCCTCTCTACTGAAGTGAATACCTAGAATCTTAATTGATTCATTTGTCCATCGGATGTCAAGTGGCTTATCACACCTACTTTTCCACTGACCCAAGAATAAACCGACTGATTTAGTTTTGTTTATCCTCAGGCCAGAGGCCATCTGAAAATCAAATAAAATCGTGTCAAATTTGGTCCCAAACCAATGTGACCGAGTGATTTAAACATAAACCCCCATTCTAATCGATCAAACGCTTTTTCGATGTCTAAACCTATAATGGCTCCTGGGGCATTACCCTTCTCAACCAATTGTATAATGTATAATGTCTCTAATCAAAAATGTATTGGTCAAGATAGGGCGGCCTGGAATAGAGCACGTTTGATCGGTATGGATAACATCATCCAAAATACTAGCAAGTTTTTTTAACAAGTTAGATTATTCCCTGCTGTAGATTGAAACCGATGATCTAATGAATTCTTGGATTGCCCTGTACTAATTATGCATTCTGTCTGACAGGCGACCAAGACACGGCAATGCAGAATAATCTGTCAGAGTGATATGAGACTGTCACATGTTCTCACTGTCGACCTAATCTGGATCAATGTATAATTTCACTTAGCAACGCGGATAATCTCATTGGCTCACCTTATCGAGCATAAAATAAGCAGCAGTAAAAGGCTTAATTTAATTAACGAAATGATAATATGCCTAATAGACATGTACGCGTAATGTATATATAACGAGTGTATAGGTGAGTAGATGTGGAATGTTCTGTCGGAGTTACTGATGCACACATGGGGATATGTAAGGGAAAATGGTTAATAAAATAAATGTTGTTGTGTGTTAACTTTTAAAATGGACGAATTTAGCAATTTAATCAGAAATCTTGATAATGTTCGATCACTTCATTCTGGACTGATTCATGGGACAGCAAAGCGACATTCGAGCTCTCACCAGAACCAATCAGCGGATCAGCGTGGGTACCAAAACAACAGGTCAGGACGTCTCCAATCAGGTTTAAAACGAAGCGGTTCGCAGAAACATCAGTAACTTAGACGTGGGTTTAACAGTTAAAATGTAACGCATTTGGACCATGATTGGTCACTGTTCAAATAATTTTCCTACGGTCAAACATGACCGACTCTGTTGGCCAGCCATATCTGCCTCTAAAGACGACACAAAGAGGAGTGAGGCAATTCAAAACTCAAGACACTAAAACGCACGAGCTAGAGTTAAATGAAGAAGAAGAAGAAGAAGAAGGAGAGAGAGAGAGAGAGAGAGAGAGAGAGAGAGAGAGAGAGAGAGAGAGAGAGAGAATTTGATCTTAACTTCAATATTGCCAATTCGACACTTTATGACGTCATTTTCATACATCACTGATCGTAACCAATCAAATAACAGCATATGGTCACGTGCCATTACTGAGGGGGTAATAACAGCCTTTATTATCCCTCAGTAATGACCATATGCTGTTATTTGATTAGCTCAGATCAGTGATGTATGATCTGGTAATATTGCGAGGGCAATACTACACTGTATCCCCAGGCGAACATCGTGTTTTCGTCTTAATGCGCAGATTAATTATAACGCAACAATAGCCAATGACGAAGATCATGACGTCATAAGTGGTGATGCATACTGAAAATGACGTCAGAAAATGTTGAAAATTTGCAATATTTAAGATAAGATAAAATTCTCTCACTCTCTCTCCCCCCATCTCTCTCTCTCTCTCCCTCTCTCTCTCTCTCTCTCTCTCTCTCTCTCTCTCTCTCTCTCTCTCTCTCTCTCTCTCTCTCTCTCTCTCTCTTCTCCTCTCACGTGCGAACAAATAAATTCCCCTCGCTGCGCTCGGGAACTGTAAACATTTGTACGTGTGATAACAGCCTGTACCCCCGCCAAAACACTGGTGTAACTAAGAACACCTCTGCCAAAACACTGGTGTAACTAAGAGTACCTCTGCCAAAACACTGGTGTAACTAAGAATACCTCTGCAAAAACACTAGTGTAACTAAGAGTACCTCTGCCAAAACTCTGGTGTAACTAAGAATACCTCTGTCAAAACACTGGTGTAACTAAGAGTACCTCTGCCAAAATACTGGTGTAACTAATAGTACCTCTGCCAACATACTGGTGTAACTAATAGTATTCCCAAAGAGTTCCTAAGTTATGCACCCGCCTAATTGATTGTACCTATCTAGAGGATCTGATTACGTATTCACAAACAGGCGTCTAAATAGTCATCTAATGTAAGTGAATACACACATCCCAGCGGGCACATTGCGTTGTTTTGACGTTGAATCAACGTTGAAATTACGTCATGACGTAATTTCAAAATTGATTCAATGTTGAAACAACATCTGTTTACCCCTGGGATAGGCGTTATTTGGATCTATGCCATATTTACAAATTTTTTCTTACGTAAGTACCTTTCGTGAATACGGTCCTCGGTGTATTAATAATAAAACGTACATGTTCTAATTTATGGAGGAGTGTTGCAGATTATGATTTCACATGCAAGCACACACGGACGCTCGCCTGCCTGCCCGCCCGTTCGCTCGCTCGCACGCACGCACGCACGCACGCACGCACGCACGCACGCACGCACGCACGCACGCACTCACACCATGGTGCTACGAAATCTTTAACTTGATATTGTTAACCATTCGCCCACAAAGTTAGATGCAAGCCAGTGCGTGCGTGCGTGCGTGCGTGCGTGCGTGCGTGCGTGCGTACGTATATGTGTGTGCGTGTGTGTGTGCGCGCGTGCGTGCGTACGTGCGTGCGTGCGTGCGTGCGTGCGTGCGTGTGCAAATCCAGAGTAGTACAGGAGGTGCACACCAACAACCCTTCAAACTTCAGTTCCCTGCCAATGCCTGTAGTGCCCTGCCAACGTCACGACAATATTTGATATCAATAGTTTGTTTGTGTAAACAAAGATAAGATAAGATAAGATAAGAATCTTTATTTATCGAGGGTAAATCTTCAGAGCAATGCCCTGATCTCCCAGAGGCCCTCGCCAAATAACTATATGAACTAATTAGAATTATATTTACAAAATTTACAAATCATGCACAAAATATATACAAAAACTATACATAATTGTTGCAATGAAAACCTATTTTCAACCATTTCAATATCAAATATCAAATGGCGGAAAGACGACAATAATAAGTATGTATTTGTAATTCTATGCTAATGTAATAAACATGCTGTTGAGTATTTTGAAACTAATTTGACTGGGTGTCGTTTCTGCCTTAGGCAGATACAGCACTCAGACAAACTAGCTTCAAAATATCCAATAGTTTATTTAGTTTTCTATAAAATGATATCCAAAATCTGCGGAGATCGACCGATTCCAACACGAATGATGAGTAGGTGGAGCTTCGATAGAGATGGGCGGGGCATAGATAAACCCGGAGAAGTCCGTTAGTTTCGGGAGATTAATGAACACTGGGGCCCAGAAAGTTATTAGCCCTGGGCCCCGAGCAGGTTAAATTCGGCTCTTATGGTTAGATACTATTATATTTTGCAATCGATAAATTATTATTATTATTATTATTATTATTATTATTATTATTATTATTATTAATTATTATTATTATTATTATTATTATTATTATTATTATTATTATTATTATTATTATTATTATTATTATTAATGCAGGTACGTTGAAACAAAGCATAAAATCATTGAAAGTGTGTATGTATGTGCATGTTGTGCTTAAAAGATGATAGCGTTTCTGAATTTATAACACACGTAGGAAGGGAATTCCAATTTTGACTAGCTGTGTATGTGAAACTGTATTTTCCATAGTTGGTTTGTATTTTCGGAGGCTTCAAATGGCTATTAGTTTTAGATCGTAGATGTAATGTGTGTGCTGTCTCTATGGGTGTAAGCATGTCGCTGATGTACTTAGGTGTATGGTTGTTTAGTGCTTTGTATGTCATAATGTTTGATTTAATAGTTATACGTTGTGATAGTGGCGTCAATTTTAATTCATCATATAATTGCCGCGATGGTGTTCTATGTGGGACGTCTAAGATGATTCTCGCTGCACGTTTTTGAAGTTTTTCTAGTTTGCTCAACAATGTTGGCATACCTGCGTAATATACGAGAGAACAGTAATCAATGTGCGAAAGTATGTATGATTTGTAAAATAAGGTTCGTTGCTCAACATTCATGTACCGTTTATTTTTCTTTAACATAAAAATTAGGGAAGATATTTTGCTACAAATTTTGTTGATGTGTTGTTGCCAGGAGAGATTGTTGTTAATATTTAAGCCTAAGAGTTTTGCATTTTCTACACTTTCTATTTCTCCATCGACGATAGATATTTTAATTTCCGGATTTATCTGTTTTAGTTTGAATTTAGTGCCTATCATTAGTAATTTGGTCTTGTCGGTATTTATAACCATTTTATTGTTTTGACACCAATCATGGACGGATGCCATATCAGCTGTTAATTTTTCAGTTATATTTGCCACATTATCGAAATGGCAATGCATGGTTGTATCGTCACAATACATATCGACATTACAGGTAAGATTCATATGGAGGTCATTCACGTAGATAATAAATAGCAAAGGTCCTAACACCGAGCCTTGCGGTACGCCTACCGTGACTGGTAACATGCCAGATGTTTTGTCCGAGATTGAAACATACTGCTGTCTGTTTTCTAAATACGATCTAAACCACTTTTGCGCAAATGCATGAAACTTATAAATGCCTAGTTTTCGTAGCAGTATGTCGTGGTTTACAAGGTCAAACGCTTTTCTGAAGTCTATCATAATAGCTCCAACGAATTCTCCATTATCGACTGCAAATCGCCACGTGTCTATTAATTTTAGCAACGCGGTTTCGCAGGAGTGTTTGGGTCTAAAGCCGGACTGAGATTCGCATAATAGATCATATGTAGTCAAAAAATTTATATAGATAATTGTGTACAGGTCTTTCCAGAATTTTCGATAAAATTGGCAGAATAGAAATGGGCCTATAATTACTAATTTCGCTTTTATTATCGGACTTGTGTAAGGGTTTAACTTTTGCGCATTTCCACATCGTAGGAAATACTCCTGTATCAATACTCTTATTAATAATGGCGGTGATTGATGGTGCGATAACTGGAGCGGCCAGCTTTAGGAAATGCGCGTTCAAAGTATCATACCCTGCGGATTTATTAGTTTTTAAACGGGAAATTTCACGGTAAACATAATCTACTGTTATTCCAGGTATTTTAAACTGGACATCGTTTGGAACTCTACTGTTAACATGCATTACAAGATCCTGTGAAATCGCGTGGTTTTTATTTTGTATGGCATTCGCAAGGTCGGATGCAACAGTAGCAAAGTATTTATTGAACATCTCACAATGTTGTCCGGTATCTCTAACCTTGTTTCCCTGGTTATCTAATAATATTAATGGCATTTTGTTTGTTTTGGGGCTGATGCTTTTTAAGATCTTCCATATATTTGAAGGATTATGCTTATTTTCTGTCAGCTGTATACCGAAATAGTGCCGCTTCGCGTTTTCTATCAATGACATTACCTTATTCTTCAATTCCCGGTATTTGACAATATTTTTAAACTTTTTGTGATAATCTCGGTCTTTCATCGTTTTCAAGATGTCTTGGTTCATCCATCCAGGTTGGGAGTACTTTTTAACTCGTCGCTCGACAATCGGGGGCGTGGTTATTTAAAATATTAAGGAATGTTTCATGCCAAACGCTTAGTGCTTCGTTTGGATCGTTGACGAAATTAATTATATCCCAATTATATTCTAATAAATTTTGAATAAACTTGTTGCTGTTAAATTTTTTCTTACATCTGTATTTTATTGAATGATGACTATTAGTTTTATTAGTGACACTATGCCGCACTGCAAATACGGGAAAATGGTCGCTTAGCGCAAGCTCGCCTACAAACCATCTCTTCTCACCTGGCGTGCATTATATGAGTTCTCAGAGTATCACATTTTCACATGGGAAGACGTCCAAATAATTTTTTCAGAGAGAATGGCAATAGCTTTCCCAGAATTTCACCCAAATGTACAACCATTGCACTAATAGTTCACGGTCATCTTGACGACTCTGTATTTGTAATCTGTATAAACACTTCTTCTAATGAAATAAGGTAATTAACTGTTAATAGTTAGACGTTATCGAGGTGCATAAGTATCATAAGCTACTGTAGTTTGTCACTTTTTGTAGTCATATTTATATGTTTATATAACAAGGTATGGCTAGGTCATCTGTAACGTTTCCAACAAGTGTATACTCACTCTGATTATAACCAATAAAACAGGATTACAGTTAAAATATCATCAGAGCGGGCAATTCTCCTGGAAATACATTATCTTGAACATGGCTTATGATAGTCGTTGTAACCACATGGCGGGATTTCCCTGAGCTGTGAACGTTTACTAATCTGTGGTAGAATCAGCGTCGGCACTGACAACATTAAGCACGCCCTTTGACATTCAGGATAGGCTGTTTATGTGCATTTTTTTTTTTTCTGGCATTCGTGCGATTTGTTTATTTCGAGTGAATTTGACATTTGCAAGATTTGATATTTGAAGAATTTTGGCATTTATATTGTCCATACCGTGTCAATCAAGCAATCCGACATAGCATGTCCATTATACAGCATTGAACCATTGAAACAGACTGTAATCTCGCAATCATACTTATAGATATTGATAATTCTGTAGCTAGATTACCTTTGCAGGTATTGCTAACCATGCATCCGGCATCTGATCCGGATCTATACAGCTGTGTTTGTCTTTGGCCATTGTGAGCGAGCTGCACGAGATATATTAAGTCACCTAAGCATGAATATTTATGCAATCCCAGTCTAAGTTAGCTAAATATGTATCACCCGTTGATTATTGAAATAGCACTGTGTCTGCGACAAAGTGTTTCTGTTTAAGGAAGGGACCATTCCGGTTTTAGCTATGCCCCGCCAATCTCTATCCAAGCTCCACCCACACCGCATTCGCGGTGGGATCGATCGATCTCTGAACACCCTGACTTTCCAAAAAACTACGCAGGTAAGCTGTTGAATATTTCGAAACTAATTTGACTGGGTGCTGTTGCTGCCTAAGGCAGCAACAGCACCCAATCAAATTAGTTTCAAAATATTATACAGCATGGTATTAAATAGCAAAGAATTACAAAGACATACAATTCATACAACGCGTCGGACTATTTGAGATTTGATGACGGTCTATAAGGAATCCTTTGTGACGTAATTATTGTGACGTCGTCATACACGCGCTGAACTGATTATGACGTCATATGAGGTCAGGTAATGGATAGATACTCTGAAAAGGTGAATTATTCTTATTTGAAAGCCATTAGAACGGTTTTAATCAGACCCACTGTAAAAATCAGTTCTAGACCCGCACGTGATGAAATGTGATAATACAATTGCACGGATGATGAAACTTCCTGATCAGCAGGACTGGATTTCCTGTATTTCGAACGACCGGTATTAGCAATCTACACATGGATACATACACATGAACCACATAGAGAGCACTGTTATTAAATACCTGGAGAGATAAATAATTCAGCATTTATATATTGAAGTTATTGACACTATAAAGCTTGGTAAAAAATAAAACAGGAATACTGTAATATGTCGTTATTAAATTGGATAGTGGAATTACAAGGTCTGCTAAGGCAACACATTTACGATTCTATTCTGTGGTATTAGTTACTAAAATCCATTGCTTATAGCAACAAAGTATAGGCATGCTACATATTGGTTCGTTGCATGGCGCCAAGCACAAAATAACCAACAATAAGATAACACTGAATTCTTTATGATTTAGATTTAGTGGATCATCTGATGTTTCTGCTAATCTCGATTTTCGTCACTAGTTTAAACATGAACCAATGGACCTTTCTAGTTTTAGCTATGCCCCGCCCATCACTAGCTAAGCTCCACCCACACCTCGCCGTGTTGGAATTGATAGATCCTCGAATGCCCTAGCTATCAACCTCCTGAAAACTATACAGGGAAGCTGTTGAATATTTTGTACCTGATTTGACTGGGTGTTGCTGCTGCCTATGGCAGCAACAGCGCCCAGTCAAATTAGTTTCAAAATACTCGACAGAATATTTATTAAATAGTAGACACACAATTTGTGCAACAACGCATAGCCCGTCTTCAAATATGCGTTCGTGACGTACTTATCGACGCCATTTATGACGCCATTTATTATGACGTCATTCTACACATCACGTAGTTGATTATGACGTCATATTATGGGTAGATACTCTGGAAAGGTGAATTACCGTCCGTGACAAAATAACCGAAATGCCCAGCATCGCTTCTCGTCTCATTGAATCTAGAGGTGGTTTGCATACTGGCGTCTTATTGAGACATGGAATTGACACATGTCACCACTAGACAGCATATAATGGTCAAGATAATGTACATGACACATGGTAGAATGGTGAGCCAGTAAACTGGATTACTTCGGCCCCATGTTACCATATATTATCAGGAATCAGCCACTATAAGATAACCATCTGCATTTAAAAGAAAATGTGAGAAATCCTAATAACATGGTAAACATATTGTGACATTATACATTTGTATAGACAGAGTCTATAAGCATTCCAGGTCGCTGAATCCACACATGTATGACTGAATGTTGAGTTTGCAGTTTTGCCCAGTGTCTAATCTGTGAAGAGATCTTGTTTGTGCGTGACCTTTATCCCAATTGTGCTTACCATGTTTCTTTATGATAACCTTTATCTCAAGCATGAGTTATCCTTTTCTCCGCGGTGACTTTTATGCTAAGCATGATTACCCATTTTCTATGCGATAAACTTTATCACAATTGTGCTTACCCTGTTTCTCTACGATAAATGTTATCCCAATTGTGCTTACCCTGTTTCTCTACGATAACCGTTATCCCAATTGTGCTTACCCTGTTTCTCTCTGATAACTTTTATCCCAATTGTGCTTACCCCCGTTTCTCTGCGATAACATTTATCCCAATAGTGCTTACCCTGTCTCTCTGCGATAACCTTTATCCCAATCATGCCTACCCTGTTTCTCCGCGATAACTTTTATCCCAATTGTGCTTAGCCTGTGGCTCTGCAACACATTTTATCCCAATTGTGCTTAGCCTGTTTCTCTGCAATAACTTTTATCCCAAGCATGATTGCTCCTTTTCTCCGCAATGACTTTTATCCTAAGCATGATTGCTCCTTTTCTCCGCAATGACTTTTATCCCAAGCATGATTGCTCCTTTTCTCCGCAATGACTTTTATCCTAAGCATGAGTACCCGTTTTCCTCCGTAATGACTTTTATCCCAAGCATGAGTACCCCTTTTCTCTACAACGACTTTTATCCTAAGCATGATTACCCCTTTTCTCCACAATAACTTTTATCCCAAGCATGAGTGCTCCTTTTCTCCGCAATGACTTTTATCCTAAGCATGAGTACCCTTTTCTCTGCGATGATTTTATCCCAAGCATGAGTACCCCTTTTCTCTGTGATGACTTTTATATCAAGCATGAGTACCACTTTTCTCCACAATGACTTTTATCCTAAGCATGATTACCCCTTTTCTCCACAATAACTTTTATCCCAAGCATGAGTGCTCCTTTTCTCCGCAATGACTTTTATCCTAAGCATGAGTACCCTTTTCTCTGCGATGATTTTATCCCAAGCATGAGTACCCCTTTTCTCTGTGATGACTTTTATATCAAGCATGATTGCCCTTTTTCTCCGCAATGAATTTTATCCTAAGCACGAGTACCCCTTTTCTCCACAATGACTTTTATCCTAAGCATGTGTACCCGTTTTCTCCGCAATGACTTTTATCCTAAGCATGAGTACCCATTTTCTCAGCAATGACTTTTATCCCAAGCATGAGTACCCATTTTCTCCGCAATGACTTTTATCCTAAGCATGAGTACCCCTTTTCTCCGTAATGACTTTTATCCCACGCATGAGTACCCCTTTTCTCTGCAATGACTTTTATCCTAAGCATGAGTACCCCTTTTCTCCACAATGACTTTTATCCTAAGCATGGTGATCCATTTTCTCCGCAATGACTTTTATCCCAAGCATGAGTACCCCCATTCCTCCGCAATGACATTTATCATAAGCATGAGTACCCCATTTCTCCGCAATGACTTTTATCCTAAGCATGAGTACCCTTTTCTCTGCAATGACTTTTATCCTAAGCATGATTACCCCTTTTCTCCGCAATGACTTTTATCCTAAGCATAAGTACCCCATTTCTCCACAATGACTTTTATCCTAAGCATGAGCACCCATTTTCTCTGCGATGATTTTATCCCAAGCATGATTACCCCTTTTCTCCACAATGACTTTTATCCTAAGCATGGTGACCCCTTTTCTCCGCAATGACTTTTATCCTAAACACGAGTGCCCATTTTCTCCACAATGACTTTTATCCTAAGCATGAGTACCCCTTTTCTCTGCAATGACTTTTATCATAAGCACGAGTGCCCTTTTCTCCGCAGTGACTTTTATCCTAAGCATGATTGCCCATTTTCTCCGCAATGACTTTTATCCTAAGCATGAGTACCCCTTTTCTCTGCGATGACTTTTATGTCAAGCATGAGTACCCCTTTTCTCCGCAATGACTTATCCTAAGCATGAGTACCCATTTTCTCCGCAATGACGTTTATCCTAAGCATGAGTACCCATTTTCTGCGTAATGACTTGTATCCCACGCATGAGTACCGCTTTTCTCTGCAATGACATTTATCCTAAGCATGAGTACCCCTTTTCTCCACAATGACTTTTATCCTAAGCATGAGTACCCCCTTTTCTCCGCAATGACTTTTATCCTAAGCATGATTACCCCTTTTTCTCCGCAATAACATTTATCCTAAGCATGAGTACCCATTTTCTCCACAATGACTTTTATCCTAAGCATGAGTACCCCTTTTCTCCGCAATGACTTATCCTAAGCATGAGTACCCCTTTTCTCCACAATGACTTTTATCATAAGCACGAGTACCCCCTTTTCTCCGCAATGACTTTTATCCTAAGCATGAGTACCCATTTTCTCTGCGATGATTTTATCCCAAGCATGAGTACCCCTTTTCTCCGCAATGACTTTTATCCTAAGCATGATTACCCCTTTTCTCCGCAATGACTTTTATCCTAAGCATGGTGATCCCTTTTCTCCGCAATGATTTTTATCCTAGGCATGATTGCCACTTTTCTCCACAATGACTTTTATCCTAAGCATGATCGCCCCTTTTCTCTGCAATGACTTTTGTCCTAAGCATGAGTACCCGTTTTCTCCGTAATGACCTTTATCATAAGCATGGTGATCCCTTTTCTCCGCAATGACTTTTATCCTAAGCATGAGTACCCCTTTTCTCGGCAATGACCTTTATCCCACGCATGAGTACCCCTTTTCTCCGCAATGACTTTTATCCTAAGCATGAGTACCCCTTTTCTCCGTAATGACCTTTATCATAAGCATGGTGATCCCTTTTCTCCGCAATGACTTTTATCCTAAGCATGATTACCCCTTTTCTCCGCAATGACATTTATCCTAAGCATGATTACCCATTTTCTCCGCAATGACTTTTATCCTAAGCATGAGTACCCCTTTTCTCCGCAATGACTTTTATCCTAAGCATGAGTACCCCTTTTCTCCGCAATGACTTTTATCCCAAGCATGGGTACCCCTTTTCTCCGCAATGACTTTTATCCTAAGCATGATTACCCCATTTCTCCGCAATGACTTTTATCCTAAGCATGATTACCCCTTTTCTCTGCAAGGACTTTTATCCTAAGCATGAGTACCCCTTTTCTCCGCAATGACTTTTATGTTAAGCATGGTGATCCGTTTTCTCCGCAATGACCTTTATCCCACGCATGAGTACCACTCTTCTCCGCAATGACTTTTATCCTAAGCATGATTACCCCTTTTCTCCGCAATGACATTTATCCCAAGCATGAGTACCCATTTTCTCCGCAATTGCATTTATCCTAAGCATGAGTACCCCTTTTCTCCGCAATGACTTTTATCCTAAGGATGGTGATCCCTTTTCTTGGCAATGACTTTTATACCAAGCATGATGATAGCTTTTCTCTGCGATGACTTTTATTCAAAGCATGAGTACCCCTTTTCTCTGCGATGACTTTTATTCAAAGTATGAGTACCCCTTTTCTCCGCAATGACCTTTATCCCAAGCGTGATTATCCCTTTTCTCTGCGATGACTTTTATTCAAAGCATGATTACTCCTTTTTTCTGTGATGACTCTCATCCCAAGCGTAATGACCTAGCCGGTTAGTGTTGGAATCTGGAAGGTTCTGACTGATGGTTGCTTTACAGATCTGGAAGCATATCTACAATTAACGCATTTCATCTACAGATGCTACTTAGATTATTTTTCCATAAGATTTTCGTGTAGAATTAAGGATTTAATCTATGACATCATATACATGATAATCTTCTTGAATAACTGGAATATTAGTAAAAAGCGGAATCCTTCAACTTTTCACACTGAAGGTATGCGATAAAATGCTGTTGTTGAATTAGTCTTATCACCGTATGTATTCTGATCTGCAATTCTCCACACGGACCCATACTTACAGACAACATTCAGTCACATGCTATTGTTATACTAGGTGGTAAACACAGACAAATGCCAGAACAAAGGCTATGCTTAATCTAGGATACAGAATCCCATGTAATAGCACATAGCTTGCCAATAAAATTAGACATTTAATGCATTTAATTTTCGATCCAATGCATACCATCTATAAATGAATAAATGCAGCATTGTTTGTATTCAATATGCAATTGAGATGTATTTATTCAATTAGACAACCATTTAGAGAATAACCAAGATCATGGTAAATGTCATATATTTGATAAAATTGTAATACTCAAGGTGAACATCTAGTTTGTAAATCAATAGTGTCGCTTTGCGATACATCGCTCTGAGCGCTTATAATGTTGTCGCTTTTGCAGGTAATAAATGTGTTATAATTCTTCCTGAGAATTCTCGTCTGCGTTCTTTATCAATGTGTATTGCATGAATGGCATGTGAGTGGACAGCTGCGTGAGACAATCGATACTAGTATCTCTAGTTCAATTCACATTTGCGTAACGTGATAAAGAATATTTACAGAAGATTCGAGAGAGTCTGGGCCAGGAACACCCGCGCACGTTTTACACAATTACGCCATGAACTTCTATTATGTCGATATCTTGTGTAAGGTTTAGGGCATGGTAAAGGTCATTGACTCAGATTATTATGGCCAGTTATTGTGTGTGGCCAGCCATATCCAATATCCGGCAAATGCATTTCCGTTGAACCTATATGGCTTATTGATAAACTAATATCATTCCATATGATATAATTAATAGCGCGTCAATCTTCGGCTAAGCAATCCAGGAGCAGCGATATTCATTACTGAGCTCGCTCCCTCTTTCTCTCTCTATCCCCCTCTCTCTCTCTCTCTCTCCCCCTCCCTCCCTCCCTCCCTCCCTCCCTCTCTCTCTCTCTCTCTCTCTCTCTCTCTCTCTCTCTCTCTCTCTCTCTCTCTCCTCCCCCACACACCCTCTTCCCACCCCTCTGTCTCCGTCCCCAATCTTCGCCTGACCCTTCACGGCGAGAGTTATGGATGAAATGTCTCTTCATTGGACCATGACTTCTACCCATGCTTCAAACACCCATGCCGTCACCGGACAACATGGACCAGACACATTGCTGATCGCAAAGCCCCAAACGGGTCTAAGGCTACAAAAGCTGTCTTCAACCAAATAGACTTCATACTATGCAAGACAGAAGCAAAACCCCTACTTTGGAATGTTCGTTCATATGGAGGCACAGACCTGAATTCTGACCATAAGCCAGTCATTGCACGCCTCCAAATGAACAATCTCTACCTAATATATAAACGCCATACCAGGCAAGAGGGTAGAGTCACCTACAACCTACCCAAGCGCATCAGCGACAATGGTACTAAAATGGCATACAAAAAGGCCCTTGTGGAGAAGATAGCTAACATTGACGTCAGTTCTGATCCAAACGGAGCCCTAACCAAAATGTTGAAGTCTTTGGAATCATCAGCTACCGGCACAATAGGTGTTCTAAAAAGCAACCGAACTAGGTATACTGACGGCCCTCTAGTAGTAACACTGTCAACAGAGCAGAAAGCATTACGGCTGTGCATCTATCAAAGTGTCTAAAGTGAAGACCGCACCAAACTACATCGGGAACGCAATATAATTCTGAGCCACATTAGCGAACGCACAAAGGATCTTGCTATTCAAAAAGCAGACTCCATAGCAGATGAAATCACTGCCATGGATGACTGTCACAAGTTGCTTTTGGCAGCCAGAGCTCTGGGAGTTGTTGACTACGCACCACCACTCAATGTACACAACTCAGGCAGGACACATTATCGAGACCTTGATGCTGCATTGAAATCCGTGCGGGAAAATTCCACAAGACCAAACCCCCAGTGTTTTAATACTGGATATACTGCTAGAGATGGAATATGTCGACGATGTGGACTTCATAGACGAAGAAAAGAAACCCCTTGACAAACTTCTTCCAATAGCTACAAGCAAGCCTAAAAATTGAGAATCTCTTTATGAATGAATCGAACCTAGAGTTCACCCACATATACATATCCACAAAGCATGGAAATAAATAAAATGACGACCCATTTCGTCGTGGAGAACCACGGAGGTAAAGTAAAATCATGGGCTCATTGCTTTGCGGTACTGCGGACATTTCTGCACGCTGCATCATGGGATGCGTACCTTTCCAGTCCTTCTGGAAGCTATGGATTCGTAGATCAAAGATGCCCTTGATAAAAAAAAACTACGTTTATACAATGCAACCTGCGTATCCTTGGTGTTGTATAACTGTAACAGCTGGGCAGCTCCAAAGGCAGCTGTAGACAAACTCAATGCCTGCCACCGCAAACACCTACAAACAACCACTGGACGCCGATGGCCAGATAGCATAATTTCCAATGATGCACTAGACAAGATGTGTAATATGTCCCCGCTGTCTGTAAGAGTCGCCCAGCAAAGATGGTCCATGCTTGGCTATGTGCCAAGGATGTCAGAAGACACACCAGCACAGAGAACCTTGGAATTCTCCCTACTATGAGCCAACAAATATAAAGACATGAGAGGACGTCATTGCATAAACCTGTTAAGAGTGCTACGAGGTAACCTCAAGAAAGCAGGACTTGGTATACGCCATTCAAGAATGGACCTGATGAAGCTAAGAATTTCGGCTGAGGACAAGACGCAGTGGTCAAAAGCGAAGGAGTGGTTGCAGCTGTAGGATGTTTCTACTACTACAGCCGCAGAATACAGTAATCACACATGGCTTCCATAAAGGTCATACCGATCCCTAACAGTTCTGGAATAGTGCAATCTGCTGTTTTAATCAACAGCTTGTTCCTGTATATGTCTCTCTCCCTCTCGCATCACCGTTCTTCCACACGTGCTCAATCCCTCCCCATCTGTCTCTCCCTTTTCGACTACCTCACTACATCCCCCAACACACACACACACACACACACACACACACACTCTCTCTCTCTCTCTCTCACTCTCTCTCTCTCTCTCTCTCTCTCTCTCTCTCTCTCTCTCTCTCTCTCTCTCTCTCTCTCTCTGTATCTCTCTCACTCTCTCACTTTCGCTCTCTCTCTCTCTCTTTCTCTCTCTCTCTCTCCCTCCCTCCCTCCCTCCCTCCCTCCCTCCCTCCATCCACCCACCCACCCACCCACCCACCCACCCACCCACCCACCCATCCATCCATCCATCCATATATCTACGATACACAGCAGTGCTATTAGAGCACCTATTTACTTTCACAATATTTTGTGTATTTGTCGTGATTTAGTTTTTTATTTCTGCCATTTGTGTGATTTGTGTATTTTGAGAAAATTTGGCATCTATGTGATTTGATAACTTGGCATATGAGTTCTCCAGGGCTTGTCTATCAACCGATTCATCATAAGCAGTCCGTTATACAGCAATAAACTGGGATATTGTGGACATTTGGAACAGACTGTAATTCCGCAATTATAATTATAGTTATTGCCAATCCTTTATCGAGCTTGCCGTTGCAGGTATTGCTAACAATCAATCATTTACTCTATAGCTATTAACCTGTGTTCGCCCGTGAATATCGGGTGCAAAAGGAATGAGATACATTAATGAACTTCAATCTCGATATCACTCCTGGTTCAAGGTAGATAGTTATATGTTAGCCTTTGAAGATTTAGATAACGCGCTGTTTACTTTAAGTTGTTACTGTTTAATGAATTGTTGTTATATGAACGTAAACCGAATGACACTTTCCACTTTTAGCCATGAATCGCCCATCTAAATCTGAACTCCCTCCACACCACGTCCGTGTTGGGATCGATCGATCTCTGAACTACCTGACACTCAATTTCTAGAAAACTATACATGTAAGCTGTTGAATATTTTGGAAGCAATTAGTTTCAAGATATTTTAAATACAGCATGTTTACTAAATAGAAAAGACATACAACGTGTCGGAATATTAAGAGTTAAAGACGGTTCAAATGGACTCATTTATGACGTAATGATTATGACGTCAGCACACACGTCACTTACTTGGTTATGGCGTCATATGACGTCATATAATCGATGGATAAACATGGAAAGGTCCTTTGATTTAATAAATCCACATATTACGCATCATTTATAGCCTTGTCCATGATGATACGTGTTAGTGCATTTGCACTGATGAGGAATCACGCTTGTGAGAGATGGGTTCTTGCATTCCGAACAATCGGTATTAGCTTTGTACAAACGGAGGACATGTACGCCACACAGAAAGAAATGTTATTAGCTTTGCACAAACGGAGGACATGTACGCCACACAGAAAGAAATGGTATTAGCTGTGCACAAACGGAGGACATGTACGCCACACAGAAAGAAATGTTATTAGCTGTGCACAAACGGAGGACATGTACGCCACACAGAAAGAAATGTTATTAGCTTTGCACAAACGGAGGACATGTACGCCACACAGAAAGAAATGTTATTAGCTGTGCACAAACGGAGGACATGTACGCCACACAGAAAGAAATGTTATTAGCTTTGCACAAACGGAGGACATGTACGCCACACAGAAAGAAATGTTATTAGCTTTGCACAAACGGAGGACATGTACGCCACACAGAAAGAAATGTTATTAGCTTTGCACAAACGGAGGACATGTACGCCACACAGAAAGAAATGTTATTAGCTTTGCACAAACGGAGGACATGTACGCCACACAGAAAGAAATATTATTAGCTTTACACAAACGGAGGACATGTACGCCACACAGAAAGAAATGTTATTAGCTTTGCACAAACGGAGGACATGTACGCCACACAGAAAGAAATGTTATTAGCTGTGCACAAACGGAGGACATGTACGCCACACAGAAAGAAATGTTATTAGCTTTGCACAAACGGAGGACATGTACGCCACACAGAAAGAAATGTTATTAGCTGTGCACAAACGGAGGACATGTACGCCACACAGAAAGAAATGTTATTAGCTTTGCACAAACGGAGGACATGTACGCCACACAGAAAGAAATGTTATTAGCTTTGCACAAACGGAGGACATGTACGCCACACAGAAAGAAATGTTATTAGCTTTGCACAAACGGAGGACATGTACGCCACACAGAAAGAAATGTTATTAGCTTTGCACAAACGGAGGACATGTACGCCACACAGAAAGAAATATTATTAGCTTTACACAAACGGAGGACATGTACGCCACACAGAAAGAAATGTTATTAGCTTTGCACAAACGGAGGACATGTACGCCACACAGAAAGAAATGTTATTAGCTGTGCACAAACGGAGGACATGTACGCCACACAGAAAGAAATGTTATTAGCTGTGCACAAACGGAGGACATGTACGCCACACAGAAAGAAATGTTATTAGCTGTGCACAGACGGAGGACATGTACGCCACACAGAAAGAAATGTTATTAGCTGTGCACAAACGGAGGACATGTACGCCACACAGAAAGAAATGTTATTAGCTGTGCACAAACGGAGGACATGTACGCCACACAGAAAGAAATGTTATTAGCTGTGCACAAACGGAGGACATGTACGCCACACAGAAAGAAATGTTATTAGCTGTGCACAAACGGAGGACATGTACGCCACACAGAAAGAAATGTTATTAGCTTTGCATAAACGGAGGACATGTACGCCACACAGAAAGAAATGTTATTAGCTGTGCACAGACGGAGGACATGTACGCCACACAGAAAGAAATGTTATTAGCTGTGCACAAACGGAGGACATGTACGCCACACAGAAAGAAATGTTATTAGCTGTGCACAGACGGAGGACATGTACGCCACACAGAAAGAAATGTTATTAGCTTTGCACAAACGGAGGACATGTACGCCACACAGAAAGAAATGTTATTAGCTGTGCACAGACGGAGGACATGTACGCCACACAGAAAGAAATGTTATTAGCTTTGCACAAACGGAGGACATGTACGCCACACAGAAAGAAATGTTATTAAAGGTAGTGGTGGAAAATATTAACCTTTTTATGTATTTAAGATATTAGTCACATGAAATGGACTGGAGAGTTCGACAGTCTGACAAACCAACTTATGTCTGATTCGATTCCATATCATTAGTTAACAACGTGGTACAGTGACGTCAATCTCTTATAACTACATAATACATGCATATTTATGAGCAGAGATCAGCTGATCACCCAGTGGACATACTATTGCCAAATTCTCAATGAGGTTTTCCAGGTCATGTGCTTATTATATAATCGAGTAATTTGTAATTACGTTCATCATTATTATCATATACGTGTGGCGATGTAGAGGACAACATATTGAATGGAGGTGGAGACATTAAGCTGTTATACAATACCCAATGCCTAAAAGCAATTTGCTACTGAAATGTCATACATCCATGTTAGATAAGCTTTCATTGTTAGGCACCCTCTCTGTGTGGCACACAATAAGCAAGAAAACTCAAAGCGCCCCGTGATTCTTAGCCATAAGATCATTCACAATGTACTAGACATAGCATAATGATTGCCATCTTACGGAGATACCCAGCAGTAATAGACAAGTTATCGAAGTCAAGATACTAGAGATGATACTCATGAGAAAGGTGAGCAAGTAAACTGGATTGCTTCAGTCACGTGATATCAGAGATGACCAGGAGTAGCCGGCAAAGATGTGACCTCACAAATGAAACTGTGGAAAATCTTCACGGCATAGAAAACTTATTGCGTCACCGTAAGTTAATTTTCCAACACAATACCTTTGTGTCGACAGCTGCCATCTTGCACCACCACATCGACTGGCGGCTTATTTTCGGGAGAACAAATTGGTATTTGCTAATATTGAGAAAGTTGCATGACATGGTCGGGGCCAGTATAGCCGAAAGCCTATGGCCGGACCATGGCTAATTCAGAGGAAGATGCATAACCAGATCAGGATGCTTCTTGATGAAGGGCTATGACTGTGTCAGGGTGTTTATGTGGACCTCAGATCCGATTAGAACAACGTTAATAAGTCTACCCGTATCAGCATCGCGAACTTTACAACCATATTGTAATTATCGGGGACCGGTTAAGTATTGCATAGGCTATAATAGAAGATCGTCTGGGTTCATATATGAGAATGACTGGCGGAATAAAGAGATGAATCATCAACCGGTAACACTACTAGAGGTGGAACCTATTCTAATAGATGAACCTGATCCGTCACTCCAGTATATGACGTCATAGTCAATGGATGAATCCAGTTTATCTTTCAATCATATGAGGTCATGTTCAACAACGGCACATGTAGGCTGACGTCATAATCAATTATGTCATGAATGACATAGTACAGTCCGTTATAAACGCTCTATGAATTGCATGCCTTTACTGTAATAAACATGTTGTTGAGTATTCAACAGCTTACCTGTGCAGGGATCCATCGAGTCCAACACGGGCAAAGCGTGGGTGGAGCCTAGCTAAAGATGTGCGGGGCATAGGTAACCCTGGGTTCATCCATGACGCCACTAATCATAGTGGTGTATTATAACGCCGTCATGAAGGTCGAACAAGTGTATGAATCGTATGGCTTTGAAGGACTTGCAATTTAATAACATTATGTTGAATATTTTGAAAGTAATTTGACTAGTTTCTATAAGAGATTTATCTTATTCAACCGAGCGTTGAGTATGGCCTTGTAGTGTTATCCGGTCTGCCTATTTCGTACAAAATCTGAGAGGGCTCTCTAGGGGTAACTAATGAAGGCACAACGAGGCATGATTTTAGATTTACTCTTGGTGGGGTTTTTTGTGAGGGCGTACACAGCTGGTGCTTATATTTTTGGCAATCGCTATACAACTTGTAGAACGTCCCGGATGGGCTCCCAGAAGCATTTTCTCGCTGTACTCGATATCAAAATGATGTATTCCATTGACAAATAATCAACTGTAGTTGACCATAAGTATTCAATTTAAGGTGCATCGGGACAGAGATTTCGCAAACATAATTGTTATATCCAAATAAAACTTATATGCCTTCTGTCGGTCTACGTTTGTAGAGTTTCGCCTCGAAGCCATTACATTGCACACTATTGGCTAGGGCGATATAACCTACCGCTTAATTTAACATTTTTCCGTATTTGTCGTTCCAGAGATGGAAAACGATAGAAACACATTTAGCAATAGATAAAACCGTGTTTCTAAAAGTCCAGTACATATAAGGACGCATCCCGTCGACACACGTACACTTCTACTATGAGGAAGATGGAGAGGGATAGGGCGGAGGGGGTTGGCGAGAGAGGGATGGGATGGGATGGATGGGGAGAGAGAGAGAGAGAGAGAGAGAGAGAGAGAGAGAGAGAGGGAGGGAGGGAGGGGGGAGGGAGGGAGGGAGGGAGGGAGGGAGGGAGGGAGAGAGAGAGAGAGAGAGAGAGAGAGAGGAAGGATGCAATATAGTGGGTATCCAATCCATCTATGCCTAGACAGGCCCCTGATTAATTACATTGTATCCACCGCCCAGACATTGTAGATTGTTTCATGCGTGGCTACTCACGATCTCTGATGTGGCTCATCCTACCACTACAGCCAGTCCATCATTTTCTGCAAGCGCGTTGATTGGTGAAAGGTCGTTATGTTCATTGATTAATGAGCCATTCATACCAGTCCTAATTACTGACTACCATGTGACATGATTACACGGAAACTCGTCTGGATTCTAATCAGGTTTATGTACTCTAACCATTTTGGGAGTGAGAGCTAATTCTGCACTGGAAAAACCAACACAAACTCTCAGGCGGCAGTGATGTTAATGATGTCCAGGTTAATACTATATCATATCTGCAAGATGTAATGAGGAAAGTAGGTGGGTGTGTGGGGTGTGTGTGTGGCTGGTCGCTGCCACAGGCTAGGACCCTGTTCAGGTGCCGGTGCTCGTTCGCCATTTTTTCCAAATCTACCAAATCCTATTTTTAATATCACCAGACTCTAGCTATTTCAGTACCCATTCTCCTTTCATGCCACGTGAAAGCTAGAGCCTTGATGACGGTACATGGATGGATCCATCGCGGTGGTGACGTGGACGTATACAGCCTTGATGACAGTACATGGATGGATCCATCGCGGTGTGACGTGGACGTGTAAAGCCTTGAGGACGGTACATGGATGGATCCATCGCGGGGGTGACGTGGACGTGTAAAGCTTTGATGACAGCACATGGATAGATGCTCTACATGTCCACGTCACCACCGCGATGGATCCATCTATGTACTGTCATCAAGGCTCTACACGTCTACGTCACCACCGCGATGGATCCATCCATGTACTGTCATCAAGGCTCTACACGTCTACGTCACCACCGCGATGGATCCATCCATGTACTGTCATCAAGGTTCTACACGTCTACGTCACCACCGCGACGGATCCATCCATGTACCGTCATCAAGGCTCTACACGTCTACGTCACCACCGCGATGGATCCATCCATGTACTGTCATCAAGGCTCTACACGGCCACGTCACCACCGCGATGGATCCATCCATGTACTGTCATCAAGGCTTCACACGTCCACGTCACCACCGCGATGGATCTATCCATGTGCCGTCATCAAGGCTCTACACGGCCACGTCACCACCGCGATGGATCTATCCATGTACCGTCATCAAGGCTCTACACGTCCACGTCATCACAGCGATGGGTCCATCCATGTACTGTCATCAAGGCTCTACACGTCCACATCACCACCGCGATGGATCCTCACCACCGCGATGGATCCATCCATGCACTGTCATCAAGGCTCTACACGTCCACGTCACCACCGCGATGGATCCATCCATGTACCGTCATCAAGGCTCTACACGTCCACGTCACCCCAGCGATGGATCTATCCATGTGCTGTCATCAAGGCTCTACACGTCCACGTCACCACCGCGATGGATCCATCCATGTACCGTCATCAAGGCTCTACACGTCCACGTCACCACAGCGATGGATCCATCCATGTGCTGTCATCAAGGCTCTACACGTCCACATCACCACCGCGATGGATCCATCCATGTACTGTCATCAAGGCTCCACACGTCCACGTCACCACCGCGATGGATCCATCCATGTACTGTCATCAAGGCTCTACACGTCCACGTCACCACCGTGATGGATCCATCCATGTACCGTCATTAAGGCTCTACACGTCCACCTCACCACCGCGATGGATCCATCTATGTACTGTCCTCAAAGCTTTACACGTCCACGTCACCACCGCGATGGATCCATCCATGTACCGTCATCAAGGCTCTACACGTCCACGTCACCACCGCGATGGATCCATCCATGAACTGTCCTCAAGGCTTTACACGTCAGGTCACCACCGCGATGGATCCATCCATGTACTGTCATCAATGCTTTACACGTCCACGTCACCACCGCGATGGATCCATCCATGTACTGCAATCAAGGCTTCACACGTCCACGTCATCACCGCGATGGATCCATCCATGTACTGTCAACAAGGCTTCACACGTCCACGTCACCACCGCGATGGATCCATCCATGTACTGTCATCAAGGCTTCACACGTCCACGTCACCACCGCGATGGATCCATCCATGTACTGTCATCAAGGCTTTACACGTCCACGTCACCACCGCGATGGATCCATCCATGTACTGTCATCAAGGCTTCACACGTCCACGTCATCACCGCGATGGATCCATCCATGTACTGTCAACAAGGCTTCACACGTCCACATCACCACCGCGGCGATGGATCCATCCATGTACCGTCATCAAGGCTCTACACGTCCACGTCACCACAGCGATGGATCCATCCATTTACTGTCATCAAGGCTTTACACGTCCACGTCACCACCGCGATGGATCTATCCACGTACTGTCATCAAGGCTCTACACGTCCACGTCACCACCGCGATGGATCCATCCATGTACCGTCATCGATGCTCTACACGTCCACGTCACCACCGCGATGGATCCATCCATGTACTGTCATCAAGGCTTTACACATCCAGCGCGGTGGTGACGTGGACGTGTAGAGCCGTGATGACAGTACATGGATGGCTCCATCGCGGTGGTGACGTGGACGTGTAGAGCCTTGAGGACAGTACATGGATGGATCCACCGCGGTGGTGACGTGGACGTGTTAGGTGCCTTAAAATCCCAAAGTGTCATTAGGTGAATATTGCTAAAGCAGAATAAAGATGCTATTTCATCTCGCAGAATGCAGGAAATGGCTTCTCAGATGATATTAGTTTAAATGTTCAAACGGGAGGACTTCTGCCTCCTTCCATGAGAGAACCAGTCCCCTCATCCTTGGACCCTTGGACCAACAAGGTTGTCTGACCAGTGTCCCATGCTTGCTCTCAATGGCCAGATATGTGGGGTGAAGGGCTAAGAATATAAAGTGTACCGTTTTTTGCTTGTTACTGTCAAGTTGCGTGCAACGAGAGTTTAGGTGACCTGCACAAGAAAACCACTAAATGTCAAAGTCTTCCAGAAGCGAGATATTTGATAAATGTGGTCTTAGCATTATTCCAACTCTTACCATCCAGCACTTAAACATGCTATGTAAAATATACAGATATTTGTCCAAAGAAAACAAACTTGTTTTCTCTGGACAAATATCTGTATAAACCTACAACAAGTTTATTTTATCCTATACAATTCAGGAAATGCCATCTGAAAGTATCTAGATTTAAAAATTTTCGGAATGAGAACGATGACTGATGAGATGAGATAACTTCCAGCCACGGATCGCCAGCAGAATAGCACTACCCCACCTCCAAAATGCTCTAGCTACGCCACTGAACACTTTGACCAGAGTATTTGCTTCCATGTTTAACAAATGATTATTTTATAAATGCTATGGGAATTGTTAAGTCTCCGAGAGATGGTTAAATCAATATGGCTATATCAGAGCCAACCTTTCCTTGAGTGTAAAATGGAGATTGGCGTTTCAAGAGAATTAACCTGAGAGATAACAGCACACTTTCTGTATGCTATGCCGTTCCAGTTTGTCAAATACCGTATTAATGTGAGTGTTAGCTTAGGATACATATTACCCTCTCTCGGGATATCCGGGAGAGGATTGGATTCTGCCAAATGATGCATCATGGGCGGTCTTATCAAATATTCACACTGATGTAACTGTTACGTATCTTGAGAGGGGGGTTTATTGTTTATTATTAACGCAATATCATTTCAGATTTCAAAAATACGAAAAATGAGTGAATAGCAATGTCCAATTGATTTGTCTCCAAGTATGATTATTCAACAGATAGAGCAGGTTTCTGAAAATGTTAAATGATAAAGACTAATAAAATGCCTTGTAACGGGCTTGGAGCAGAATCCGTTGCTATTCCTTCTCTCTGGAATTGAACTAGGTCCGTCAAGGATGAGACTGACGAAACAATAAAGGCATCCAGTTTCTCAGCCAATCATATCACGTCCTAATCAACAACGTCACGTGTAAGCGGACATCATAATCAATTACGGCATGGATGACGTGATTACGTCTTCCCGCTTTATTAGTCCATCAAGTTGTACGAATTGTGTCTTAATTAACTATTTAACTATATAAGAACTATTTAATAAACATTCTTTTGAATATTTTGAAACTGATTTGACTGGGTTCTCTTGGTTGTTCCCATAGGCAGCAACAACACCCAGTCAAATTAGTTTCAAAATATTCAACAGCTTATCTGTATAGCTTTCTAGAAATTGCTATTCTAAGAGTGCAGGGATTGATCGATCCTAACACGAGCAAAGCGTGCGTGGAGCTTAGCCAAAGATGGGCGATATTGCTCACTTTGCTCACGGTGTGACACAATATGACCATTGTCTTCGATAAAACTACGCACACACGCACGCACGCACGCACGCACGCACGCACGCTCGCACGCACGCACGCACGCACGCACGCACGCACGCACGCACGCACGCACACACACACACACACATGCGTACGCGCTCGCACGAAGGCATACACACATTACATTCTTGTGAAATAAAATGCATGCATATTGGTTTCGTGAAGGTATCTTTTTGTGTAAATCCTATAACTTCTAATCTACCGTGTGAATGCTCTTTTGTTGCATGTGTAGAACGACAGCCATTGGTCAGGATAATCTCGGGATTCTTCCCAATGACTCACGGATACGGATGAACGATGCGAGGATATGAAGAGGAATTAATAAGAATGAAGAACATGAAAGTATGTTCAAGTTTATTGCATGAGTAGTTATCAAATGACAATTGATTCTGATTCTTGGATGATCGATTGAGAGCCACAATTTTTGCATTAAAGGACTGCTACTTCCTATAGAATGGCGGGACCGGGCAATGATGTGGGCAAGCGGGAAACGTGGGTGGAGCCTAACTAGAAATGGGCGGGGCATAGCTAGAAATCGATCCTTCAATTGATCTCCTGATTCCTATGGATAAGGGAGTATAAGCCATAGAGTTAATATAGGTGTGGAGCATTCACCACACTCTCAGTGTTTTTCTCGCCCGATCTATAGTCTCCAAAATAATATATGTTCCTGTTAGTAATTCTATTACGTCATCGAATAAAGTGTCAGATAAATACAGCCAATGCGATTTTATTTATGATAAAAATGTACAAAGTTGGTGTCTGTTCATTTTCTTTTCCAATCCCTAAAAGAGAAGTCGCATAGTGAACGCATGGGTCTGAACACTCTACGGATCAAACTCTATTGTTAGGACAATACACCCAATCGTGAAGCTATGCGCATGAACACTCTACAGACCTAACTCTATTGTTGGAACAACAAGTCCCATAGTGAAGATATGCAGATGAGCTCTCTACGAATCTAACTGTATTGTCGGGACAATACGCCCCATTGTGACGGTATGCGCATGCGCATGAATACTCAGTGGATTTAACTTTATTGTCGGTACAACAAGTTCCACAGTGAAGATATGCACACGAGCACTCTACAGATCTAACTCTATTGTCGGGACAATACGTCCCTATTATCTGTATACTTGTTCAGTTTTAGAAGTTAATAAATGTGAAGCTAGTTAGAAACCAGTTCGCAATGTTGTTCATTTGAAGCTATATGTGTCAGTCAGTGTATCAGTTATGGTGTTAATAAGTCATCCAATTATGTAAGTACAGCAATAACTTTCAATCGGTCAGAAATGTTGGAATAAGACTGTCAATCTGTTAGGCTATGCATATGTCAGTGATCTCGGTCGAGTCACAGACCTCTAACTACATCTGTTATGCCATGCGTCTGTCAATGATCCCGGTCGAGTCACAGACCTCTAACTACATCGGTTATGCCATGCGTCTGTCAGTAATCCCGGTTGAGTCACAGACCTGTAACTCCATCTCTTAAGCCACGCATCTGTCGGTGATCCAGGTCGAGTCACAGACCTGTAACTACATTTGTTAGGCGATGCATCTGTCAGTGATCCAGGTCGAGTCGCAGACCTGTAACTACATCTGTCAGTGATCCGGGTAGAGTCGCAGACCTGTAACTACATTTGTTAGGCGATGCATCTGTCAATGATCTGGGTCGGGTCACAGACCTGTATCTACATTTGTTAGCCGATGCATCTGTCAGTGATCCGGGTCGAGTCGCAGACCTGTAACCACAAGAACATTTAGCACTGACACTGTAAATTTAAGCCTCCGATCAAATGTTATTAAGTGCTGATTCCTCGTCAGTATGAATTTATATAACCGCTGTAGAACCACGATACTGTGATAGAATAAAATGATCATGTCCGGTTCTGTCATCATGAATGGACCCTTCCATTTTATCCATCCATCATATGATAACTACGTGACGTGTAGGATGACGTCATAATCAATTACATCATGAATGACTCGATTAGTCCGTCTTAAACGCTTAATAGTCCGACACGTTGTACGAATTTACTATTTAATAGACATTCTATTGAATATCCCAGGCATAGGCAGCAACAGCTCCCAGTCAAATTAGTTTCAAAATATTTAACCGCTTACCTGTATAGTTTTCTTGAAATTGATAGTGAGTTCAGGGATCGATCACAACACGGGAAAAGCGATGGGCGGGACATAGCTAAAATTGGAAAGACGGGACATAGCTAGAAATTGGCGGGGCATAGCTAGAAATTGGCGGGGCACAGCTAGAACTTGATCATTGCATTAGCTATGTGACGCATATCTCCTGGAACCGGCCACTAAACCGGAACTGCGCGACTGAGCAGTTTACTTGTGTATTGGAGATGTTATCTCGCATTCGGTTACTAAATAGGTTCTATAGGCTTACTGTTTTATGCTATTGAACCGAGAGTTGATTATGGCCTACTAGTGTCATCCTGCCCATCAATAGACCGTCATGTACTTCCCTCAGAAAACATAATGACTCCGTCATGTACTTGCCTCAAAAACACAATTACTCTGTCATGTACTTCCCTCAGAAAACACAATGACCCCGTTATGTACTTCCCTCAGAAAACACAATGACTCTGTCATGTACTTCCCTCTGGAAACACAATGACTCCGTCATGTACTTCCCTCCGAAAACACAATGACTCCGTCATATACTTCCCTCTGGAAACACAATGACTCCGTCATGTACTTCCCTCTGGAAACACAATGACTCCGTCATGCACTTCCCTCTGGAAACATCATGACTCCGTCATGAACCTTCCTTAGGAAACACCATGGCCCCGTCATGTACCTTCAGACTTCTTCAGGAAGCACCATGGCCCCATCATTCACCTTCCTCAGGAACCACCATGCCTCCGTCATGTACCTTCCTCAGGAACCACCATGACTCCGTCATGTACATACCTCAGGAAACATCGTGGCCCCACCATGCACCTTCATCAGGTAACTCCATGCCTCTGCCATGTACATTCCTCAGAAAACATCATGACCTTGTCATCCACCTTCCTCAGGAAACATCATGACTCCGTCATGCACCTTCCTCAAGAAACGTCATGATCATGTACCTATTTGAACACGCACGCTCAAATGGGAATTGGTTTTACTTTTCTCAGCACTAGCCGTCTGCACGCCATGCACCTTTCCCAATGCTAGCCATCTGCTTGCCATGCACCTTTCCCAATGCTAGCCGTCTGCACGCCATGCACCTTTCCCAATGCCAGCCATCTGCATGCCATGCACCTTTCCCAATGCTAGCCGTCTGCATGCCATGCACCTTTCCCAATGCCAGCCGTCTGCATGCCATGCACCTTTCCCAATGCTAGCCGTCTGCATGCTATGCACCTTTCCCAATGCTAGCCGTCTGCACGCCATGCACCTTTCCCAATGCTAGCCGTCTGCATGCTATGCACCTTTCCCAATGCTAGCCGTCTGCACGCCATGCAACTTTCCCAATGCTAGCTGTCTGCATGCCTGGCACCTTTCCCATGCTAGCCGTCTGTACGCCATGCGCCATTTCCAATGCTAGCCGTCTGTACGCCATGCACCATTCCCAATGCTAGCCGTGACCGCATCATGTACCTTTCTCAGCGCCGGGCGTGACCCCATTATGTACTTTTCTCAGC
This sequence comes from Chaetoderma sp. LZ-2023a, assembly GCA_034401795.1. Lineage (NCBI taxonomy): Eukaryota > Metazoa > Mollusca > Caudofoveata > Chaetodermatida > Chaetodermatidae > Chaetoderma > Chaetoderma sp. LZ-2023a. The sequence goes on from CM067374.1 coordinate 17,750,114, forward strand.
GCTAGCTGTGACCCCATCATGCACCTTTCCCAACGCTAGCCGTGACCCCATCATGTACCTTTCTCAGCGCTAGCCGTGACCCCATCATGTACCTTTTCCAACGCTAGCCATGACTCCAACATGTACCTTTCCCAACGCTAGCCATGACTCCATCATGTACCTTTCTCAGGGCTAGCCATGACCCCATTATGTACCTTTCCCAACGCTAGCCATGACCCGTCATGTACCTTTCTCAGCGCTAGCCATGACCCCATCATGTACCTTTCCCAACGCTAGCCGTGACTCCAACATGTACCTTTCCCAACGCTAGCCATGACCCCATCATGTACCTTTCCCAATGCTAGCCGTCTGCATGCCTGGCACCTTTCCCAATGCTAGCCGTCTGTACGCCATGCACCATTCCCAATGCTAGCCGTCTGTACGCCATGCACCATTCCAAATGCTAGCCGTGACCGCATCATATACCTTTCTCAGCGCTAGCTGTGACCCCATCATGTACCTTTCCCAACGCTAGCCGTAACCCCATCATGTACCTTTCTCAGCGTTGGCCGTAACCCCATCATGCACCTTTCTCAGCACTAGCCGTGACCCCATCATGTACCTTTCTCAGTGCTAGCCGTGACCCCATCATGTACCTTTCCCAACGCTAGCCGTGACCCCATCATGTACCTTTCCCAATGCTAGCCGTGACCCATCATGTACCTTTCTCAGCGCTAGCCGTGACCCCATCATGTACCTTTCCCAACGCTAGCCGTGACCACATCATGTATCTTTCCCAACGCTAGCCGTGGCCCCATCATGGACCTTTCCCAACGCTAGCCGTGACCCCATCGCGTACATTTCCCAATGCTAGCCATGACCCCATCATGTACCTTTCCCAACGCTAGCCGTGACTCCAACATATATCTTTCCCAACGCTAGCCGTGACCCCATTATGTACCTTTCCCAATGCTAGCCATGACCCCATCATGTACCTTTCCCAATGCTAGCCGTGACTCCAACATGTATCGTTCCCAACGCTAGCCGTGACCCCATTATGTACCTTTCCCAACGCAAACCGTGACCCCATTATGTACCTTTCCCAATGCTAGCCGTGACCCCAACATGTACCTTTCTCAGCGCTAGCCGTGACCCCATCATGTACCTTTCTCAGCGCTGGCCGTGACCCCATCATGTACCTTTCCCAACGCTAGCCATGACTCCAACATGTACCTTTCTCAGCACTAGCCATGACCCCATCATGTACCTTTCTCAGCACTAGCCGTGACCCCATCATGTATCTTTGCCAACGCTAGCCATGACCCCAACATGTACCTTTCTAAGCGCTAGCCGTGACCCCATCATGTACCTTTCTCAGCGCTAGCCAAGACCACGTCAAGCTCTTTTCTCACCGCTAGCCTTGACCACGTCACACACCTTTCTTAATGCTAGCTGTGACCACGTTACACACTTTTCTTAATGCTAGCATTGACGACGACATGCACCTTTCTCAGCGCTAGCCTTGACCATGCCATACACCTTTCTGAGCGCTAGGCTTAACCACGCCATGCACCTTTCTCAGCGCTCACAGCGACCGCACCCTGCACTTGTCTCAGCGCCAGCCTTGACCACGCCATGCACCTTTCTCAGCGCTAGCCTTGACCACGCCATGTACCTTTCTCAGAACTAGCCATGACCACGCCATGCACCTTTCTCAGCGCTAGCCTTGACCACGCCATGCACCTTTCTCAGAACTGGCCTAGACCACGCCATGCACCTTTCTCAGCGCTAGCCTTGACCACGCCATTCACCTTTCTCTGAACTCACAGCGACCGCACCCTGCACATTTCTCAGCGTTAGTCGTGACCCATAATGTACCTTTCTCAGCGCTCACAGTGACTGCACTCTGTACCTTTCTCAGCGCTAGCCGTGACCCCATCATGCACCTTTCTCAGCAGTAGCCGTAACCACGCCATGTACCTTTCTCAGCGCTAGCCTTGACCACGCCATGCACCTCTCTCGGTGTTAGTAAGAACTAAATTGTTCTCCTGTAAATAAGCTGCCAGTCGGCGTGAAGGTGTGACGGGGAAGGTGCACCCATACTATGAAAAACAGTTTGTCATTGCTTGACTAGTAGAGCATATTCTCCCCCCTCATGCATTATAAAGAAATAACCGTTGTTGACATTCATGAGCACGAGGTGGGGGATGTGGTGTGGTGTGGTCTGGGCTGGGATGGCTGGGGTAGGGGGAACGAGTGCGTGCATGTGTGTTTAGGGGACGCATAATGAAGATCAGTGCTCTTGAATTGCTATAAGGCCTATGCCATCAGTTTCATCACGTGGACCGATATTAGATTAGCAATATTAAAGCCATATAGGTGTACAAGAAATGCGTCTGCCGGATATTGGATAGGGCGAGCCACCATTTTGAAGGATTCAACAATAACACACTCGCTCGCCATAATAGTCCGAGACAATGACATCTTCCATGATCTAAACATTACACGATATATTGGCATAATAAAACGACATGGCGTAATTGTGCAGAACGTGTGCCACGGCTGCTGCTCCCAGTCTCGGTTCTCCCGAATTCTCCGTAAATAATCTCTATTACGCGAATGTGAATTGAACCAGAGATAACAATATTGATTGTCTCACGCAGATGTCCCATTCATGCAATACACATTGATAAAACACCAAGACGAGAATTCTCAAGCAGAAATAGAATACATTTACAGTGCTCAGATCGATTTATCCCAAAGCGACAATATGGATTTACAAACTAGACGTCCACTTTCAACATCTTTATTTTTCTCACAGGTACCATATCGATTGTCTTGATCTCTATGCCATATATATTGATGACAACTGTCAATCAAATTTTCACAATAACACGATGATCGTTCTGCAATGCATAACACATTGTATGGTATACATTGTCTGTTATTGTGCCATGTATGGTAAGTTGTTCGTGTTTCAACTAGTGACAATTTTGATTGACGTTATTATCAAATGATCTCATAGCTACAAATTATGAAGTTCTCTATGTTTTCTTGCTTATTTTGTGTGGGGTGCCTAACAATGAAAGACTATCTAACATGGATGTATGGTATTTCAGGTCTAAATTGCTTTTAAGCAGTATACATTGTATAGCAGCTTAATGTGTTCGCCTCCATTCAATATTTTGTTCTATTCATCGCAACAGGCATATCTTGTAACGACAACATAATGGTAATACTGCTTATCCTAATTACTCGACAATCACATGACCTGGGTAACATTATTGAGAATTTAGCAAGAGGATGACTAATATATAGTCATGTATCTTGTTGTTAAAAGAGATTGCCTGCAGTGTACCATGCCATTATCTAATGATATCGAATCGAATCATAAATAAGTTGGTTTGCCAGAAAATCCAACTCCCCAGTCCATTTCATGCGGTCAATATCTTAAATATATAAAGGGGGAATTATTAACTCCCGGGGTTTTAATAACATTTCTCTCTGCGTGGTGTACATGTAATTTGTTTGTAGAATGCTTATATCTAGCCATCGGAATGCAGGAAATCATTATATAGCCCTCTCACCAGGAAGCTTATACCGATCTATCTGAATGCAGGAAACCATTCTATGGCCCTCTAACCAGGAAGCTTTCTCATCCGCGAAAGTAAATCAACATATCTCATTACGAGCGAGGATATAAGTGATGCCTAAGACGGTGATTTATTAAACCAATTCTGTTTACTTTCAAATAGGGGGTGGGTGAGTGGGCGGGTATATGGGTGTGTGAGTGAGTGAGTGAGTGAGTGAGTGAGTGAGTGAGTGAGTGAGTGAGTGAGTGAGTGAGTGAGTGAGTGAGTGAGTGAGTGAGTGAGTGAGTGAGTGAGTGAGTGAGTGAGTGAGTGAGTGAGTGAGTGAGTGAGTGAGTGAGTGAGTGAGTGAGTGAGTGAGTGAGTGAGTGAGTGAGTGAGTGAGTGAGTGAGTGAGTGAGTGAGTGAGTGAGTGAGTGAGTGAGTGAGTGAGTGAGTGAGTGAGTGAGTGAGTGAGTGAGTGAGTGAGTGAGTGAGTGAGTGAGTGAGTGAGTGAGTGAGTGAGTGAGTGAGTGAGTGAGTGAGTGAGTGAGTGAGTGAGTGAGTGAGTGAGTGAGTGAGTGAGTGAGTGAGTGAGTGAGTGAGTGAGTGAGTGAGTGAGTGAGTGAGTGAGTGAGTGAGTGAGTGAGTGAGTGAGTGAGTGAGTGAGTGAGTGAGTGAGTGAGTGAGTGAGTGAGTGAGTGAGTGAGTGAGTGAGTGAGTGAGTGAGTGAGTGAGTGAGTGAGTGAGTGAGTGAGTGAGTGAGTGAGTGAGTGAGTGAGTGAGTGAGTGAGTGAGTGAGTGAGTGAGTGAGTGAGTGAGTGAGTGAGTGAGTGAGTGAGTGAGTGAGTGAGTGAGTGAGTGAGTGAGTGAGTGAGTGAGTGAGTGAGTGAGTGAGTGAGTGAGTGAGTGAGTGAGTGAGTGAGTGAGTGAGTGAGTGAGTGAGTGAGTGAGTGAGTGAGTGAGTGAGTGAGTGAGTGAGTGAGTGAGTGAGTGAGTGAGTGAGTGAGTGAGTGAGTGAGTGAGTGAGTGAGTGAGTGAGTGAGTGAGTGAGTGAGTGAGTGAGTGAGTGAGTGAGTGAGTGAGTGAGTGAGTGAGTGAGTGAGTGAGTGAGTGAGTGAGTGAGTGAGTGAGTGAGTGAGTGAGTGAGTGAGTGAGTGAGTGAGTGAGTGAGTGAGTGAGTGAGTGAGTGAGTGAGTGAGTGAGTGAGTGAGTGAGTGAGTGAGTGAGTGAGTGAGTGAGTGAGTGAGTGAGTGAGTGAGTGAGTGAGTGAGTGAGTGAGTGAGTGAGTGAGTGAGTGAGTGAGTGAGTGAGTGAGTGAGTGAGTGAGTGAGTGAGTGAGTGAGTGAGTGAGTGAGTGAGTGAGTGAGTGAGTGAGTGAGTGAGTGAGTGAGTGAGTGAGTGAGTGAGTGAGTGAGTGAGTGAGTGAGTGAGTGAGTGAGTGAGTGAGTGAGTGAGTGAGTGAGTGAGTGAGTGAGTGAGTGAGTGAGTGAGTGAGTGAGTGAGTGAGTGAGTGAGTGAGTGAGTGAGTGAGTGAGTGAGTGAGTGAGAGTGAGTGAGTGAGTGAGTGAGTGAGTGAGTGAGTGAGTGAGTGAGTGAGTGAGTGAGTGAGTGAGTGAGTGAGTGAGTGAGTGAGTGAGTGAGTGAGTGAGTGAGTGAGTGAGTGAGTGAGTGAGTGAGTGAGTGAGTGAGTGAGTGAGTGAGTGAGTGAGTGAGTGAGTGAGTGAGTGAGTGAGTGAGTGAGTGAGTGAGTGAGTGAGTGAGTGAGTGAGAGTGAGTGAGTGAGTGAGTGAGTGAGTGAGTGAGTGAGTGAGTGAGTGAGTGAGTGAGTGAGTGAGTGAGTGAGTGAGTGAGTGAGTGAGTGAGTGAGTGAGTGAGTGAGTGAGTGAGTGAGTGAGTGAGTGAGTGAGTGAGTGAGTGAGTGAGTGAGTGAGTGAGTGAGTGAGTGAGTGAGTGAGTGAGTGAGTGAGTGAGTGAGTGAGTGAGTGAGTGAGTGAGTGAGTGAGTGAGTGAGTGAGTGAGTGAGTGAGTGAGTGAGTGAGTGAGTGAGTGAGTGAGTGAGTGAGTGAGTGAGTGAGTGAGTGAGTGAGTGAGTGAGTGAGTGAGTGAGTGAGTGAGTGAGTGAGTGAGTGAGTGAGTGAGTGAGTGAGTGAGTGAGTGAGTGAGTGAGTGAGTGAGTGAGTGAGTGAGTGAGTGAGTGAGTGAGTGAGTGAGTGAGTGAGTGAGTGAGTGAGTGAGTGAGTGAGTGAGTGAGTGAGTGAGTGAGTGAGTGAGTGAGTGAGTGAGTGAGTGAGTGAGTGAGTGAGTGAGTGAGTGAGTGAGTGAGTGAGTGAGTGAGTGAGTGAGTGAGTGAGTGAGTGAGTGAGTGAGTGAGTGAGTGAGTGAGTGAGTGAGTGAGTGAGTGAGTGAGTGAGTGAGTGAGTGAGTGAGTGAGTGAGTGAGTGAGTGAGTGAGTGAGTGAGTGAGTGAGTGAGTGAGTGAGTGAGTGAGTGAGTGAGTGAGTGAGTGAGTGAGTGAGTGAGTGAGTGAGTGAGTGAGTGAGTGAGTGAGTGAGTGAGTGAGTGAGTGAGTGAGTGAGTGAGTGAGTGAGTGAGTGAGTGAGTGAGTGAGTGAGTGAGTGAGTGAGTGAGTGAGTGAGTGAGTGAGTGAGTGAGTGAGTGAGTGAGTGAGTGAGTGAGTGAGTGAGTGAGTGAGTGAGTGAGTGAGTGAGTGAGTGAGTGAGTGAGTGAGTGAGTGAGTGAGTGAGTGAGTGAGTGAGTGAGTGAGTGAGTGAGAGGGGGAGGGCTTCTGAGGTGTAATGGGTAAATGCGATTTTCTGGATGTGGAAGAGGTTAGAGTTCCTGTCCTCAGAGCACATTAACCGTAACGAAATTATTGACCTCTTATGTGAGAAGAGTAAGACAGCCCTGACAAAGGCCAGATCCACAACAGTGCCATCAGCACCACTTGACGAAGACTCCATCATGGTAGCTGGTTCTACAGCTAATGAGGCGGAATTGTTAGCGCAGTACCCACTCTTTCCCGTCGAGAAAGGAACACTTTGTAGATAGATACAGCTCAAGGTCCGGGAAGCCCAAGGCTGCCGTTGCTCCGCCGCATGGCTCATGTTTATCAGGAGTTGGATTTATGGAGGATTCCATGAAAACTGCGTTGACGGCTATGTCTCTCTCTCTCTCTCTCTCTCTCTCTCTCTCTCTCTCTCTCTCTCTCTCTTCTCTCTCTCTTGCTTAGGGGTATTGTCGAAGCAGTGGGTTCGACTTTTGTTGAGAGAGGCAAACGGGATAATCGGCGGTCCTGAGGGGTTGCATACGAGGATAATACCTGTGTGATCAGGGACTCAGGATTGGGTGGCAATTTTACGAAGACTCTGACGAGGTTAGAGCAATCGAATCAGAGATCAGTCGGGGGAAGACGAAGTCTTTTTATGACTGATTGGTGTTGGTTAACAGGGGACAAGGTAGTGCATCAATGGATTTCCCAATACTATTCGCCCAATTGGTTAATTTTAGATCCTCAAGCACTGCTATTCACTCATCTTGTCTCGACTCCCATTGTGAAGGAGTCTGATCATCTTTTATCAATACAACAAGTAGCTCATATCCTAGAGAAAGAGGCCATTCGACAGGTGATGGATTGGAGCAGCCCCGGCTATTATTCAAACATATTTCTGGTAACCAAATACACCGGAGGATGGCGACCAATTCTAGACCTGAACCCACTTAACCAATGTATTCAGTCTCCAAGTTTCAAAATAGAAACCACGGGTCGGTAATGGAAGGTCTAAAAAGGAATGTGGTCTGCGTAAATAGCCTTGAAAGATGGCTACTTTCACATACCTATGCAAGAGTATTTTCAAAAATTTCTAATATTTGCTTTTTACGGTCGCATTTGAAAGTTTACAGCTTTTCCATTCAGCCTTACAACAGCTCCTCGGGTCTTCACCAAAGTGATTCCCGCAATGACAACGATTCTACGCAAGGGAGATAGTATCACTCCATACATACATAGACGACTGGTTGATAAAAGCAGGCAATCCATCAACCTTGAATGCAAATCTGCATATAGTCATTCAACTATCAACAGGATTGGGCTGGGTAATAAACTTCGACACATCTAGCCCCAACCCAGCACGTTGTATATTTAGGAATAGTGTTCAATTTTCAAACAGAAATGGTGTTTCCTTGGGAAGAAAGGGTTATGGGTCTGCTAGGAGCTTTGAAATCATTCCATTTAGGAAAGCAGGTTCCAGAAAGAAGCATTTTGCATCTGCTGGGCTTGATGTGTCTGTGGCTAGAGTAGTGTAATTTACCGCACTGATGCGCACGCCTATTCAGATGTACTTTATGACTCAATGGTCCCAGCGAATGGACTTATTGTTCAAACCAGTCCCAATCATGGATGCATTCATTCACCATATTCAATGGTGGATGGATCGACGCGATCTCGAAGTATAGGTTCCATTCCAGATCCCAACACCTTAGGTGTCTAGTTTTGCGGACGCATCGATCGAGTGTTGATGAGCGTTTCTGGGAGAAGAGACAATTTCTTGTCTGTGGAATCAGGAGGATGCACTAAAACACATACATGTCATGGAGTTGTTAGCAGTGATGTATGCACTCAAACACTCAGAAGGCAGTTGACACACAAGTTGGTTCTGGTCAGGTCGGACAATTCACCTTTCCAGAGTATCTATCTATCATCTGACATCGTATGACATCATAATCAGCTCAGCATGTGTATGATGACGTTACAATCATTGCGTCACAAAGGGTTCCATATTGACCGTCACCAAATCTCAAATACTCCGACACGTTGTATGAATTGTGTGACTTTGTAATTTTTTGCTATTTAATAAACATGCTGTTGAATATTTTGAAACAAATTTGACTAGGCGCTGACTTGACCCAGTTAAATTGGTTTCAAAATATTCAACAGCTTAAATGTGTAGTTTTTTGGAAATTGATAGTCAGGGTGTTCAGAGATCGGTCGATCCCAACACGGGCGAAGTGTGGGTGGAGCTTAGCTAGAGATGGGCGGAGCATAGCTAAAACCGGAAAGGTCCATTCGTCTGTGATGGCTTATATAAATCGCCAGGGAGGAACCAGATCGCCACAGCTTTGCATGGTCACGCGGAGGCTTCTGTGCTGGTGCAAGGAGATGAAAATCTCACCGAGGGCAGCACCAGGTCGGTGGAACATTCTAGCAGACTCTCAGAGTCATCGGATAGTTGTGAACTCCCTTCTACTTACTTTAGCAGCATACAAATCAGCCTTAGAGACTATTTCCCTAGCCTTAGCAGGAGAGGATATGGTTAGGCTTAATGATATTATTCGATGGATGGTTAATAGCCGACCTAGACAACCATTACACATGCCTACTTGGAGTCTATCTTTGGTTATTCAAGGTGTAGGTGGTGCGTCATTTGAGCCGATTAGAACAATTGATATCAAATTGTTGACATGGAAGGCTGTGTTCTTGATTGCACCAGCTTCATGTAGGCGGAGAAGCGAAATTCATGCACTCTCTGCTGAAGATGATCATTTTGTCGTTACAGGTGAAGGACTTCATTTGCTACCTATAGGTATATAGAGCTAAACTCCCTAACCACTCGGCCACTGCGCCTCTATACATAGACAGAACTTTATATCTAAGATCAATCTCTAAAATATCCTGGTCAACCTATCTATTTGCCTAGTCTCACTCGTCATGACCCATCCACTAGTGTATGGTGTCTTGTTCGAGTAAATCCAAATACATACGAAACTTACAGATGAGTGGAGGTCCAACCCAAAGGCCTGATGACTATGTTACAAAAAGCTCATAGTCGTGCCTCCAACGACACCATAGTTAGATGGATTGTTGAAGCAATCCAATTTACTCACAAGATACCTACAGGAAATCAGGTTATATAAGCGAAGGCTCGTGATGATAGATGGATAGCATCTTCTAGTGCATTATATAATGGTGTACCCATAGAAGATGTTATGTATGTGGCTCAGTGGCATTGTGAAAACTCTTTCACAGACTAGTATATGCGTGATATTGCTGACTCATCTAATGCTGTTCAACTTGCATTGAATCCACGTCGTTTTCTTAACCATTGCAAATATTTCAATGACCCACCGCTAAGGGCTGAGTAGCTCCTCGAGTACCTCAGTTGTGTGGTCAAGTTTAGGGACTTGCCGGTGAACGTTTCATCATGATCGTCTAGAAGGTAGTCAGAATCTATCTGCATATATACATATGTATTTTAATGACAGTGTATATATATTATATTTATCTTTCAAGTCTCGGTTTATTAGCAGTTAATGTCCATTCCTCAAGTCTATGACCTCATGGCTCATGAGAGGTCTTGTCTTGCACATTAAATGTAGAGAAGCGCTCCCTTCATACTTCCTGAGCTGTCCTCAACTGGCTGAAGGACTCTCGCAGGCTTGGGTCGTGTTTCCTCACATAACCATTGTTTTAAAAGGAAGGTGGATCGGTTGGGTGGGGGAGGGGTAGGGGGATGGCAGGGGTGGAGGTGGGTGCGTGGGTGTGGTGACGTGTGGTGTGTGTGCGATCCTTGGATCTCTGTCAAGGATATCTTCTATCCAAAGTTGGACACCAGGTCTTCTTTCTCAGTCGTCATTCTTTTGGCGCGTCGCTTTGGGAGAATTTCAAGTTATAAAGGTTTGACTCGCCTCCACCCTACGAACGGATGGTCTGTTGAATCCGGTTTTTCCAAACAGTTCTCCATCGGTGGGTATTCTTGTCAAAGAATCAACAATGCCCTCACATTTGTTTCTCTGAAATGAAAGGATACCCACCAATGGAGAAATGGCCTGCCTCGACCTCCCCTAAAGACGAGTCAGAGTTGCATCTTCTTTCAGCCTCCAAAACATCAAGGAGGCCGGATTATCTCATTATCCGGGATCCATGAGGTCGGGTCTTAGAGGACTCTAGACAGGGTGGGCAGACTCAAGAAAATTCAAATTATTGTCAAAATAATTGGTAAGTAATGCGATTACTGCTTGCTAAAGATTTGATACAAATTTGAATGTAATTTTTTGCTGCAACAGCTTTCACTGTATATATTCTAAAATAATCAGCATAATACCCAGTTGACACTCGCTACGAATTTGAAGAGCAATTTGACACGAGAAATTTATTGCAATTAGCTATAAAGGGAGAGAAAAGGGATAACCACACAAGGTCCGTTACCGCTCGTAACCCATAAATACGCTATGTTGGAACATAAACATTCATAAATGTTACAATTTATTGACAAGCTATGTGCTATTACAATCGAATTCTTTAATCTAGACAAAGCATAGCTTTTGTTCTGAGTTTATCACCTAGTATGACCCAATCGGGACACTAAAATGTGACCGACGCCTCTCTGTATGTATGAGACAGTGTGGGGAATTATTGCACATCATAAACATACGTTGATAAGACTAATCCAACAACAACAACAACAACAACAACAACAACAACAACAACAATAATAACACCACCACGACCACCACCAACAACAACAACAACAACAACAACAACAACAACAACAGTATTAAGTGAGGTAAACTTTAGAGTTTCAGCTATTTTCTAACATTCCACTTTTCCACTCCATATTATCATGTATGTGATGTCTTCATGAAGCCCGTCTTAGAAAGTAATCTAAAGGTGTATCTGTAGATAAAATCCGTTAATTATAGATAAACTTATACAGTATAAGCATGCATCGTGCAAACACATACTAATTCCAAAACTAACCTACAAGGTAGTCAATCTTGAGATAAACTCCACCACAGAGACCAATATATCTGCTATAATTCGCTGCAGAGATAAGAGCTCGTCATAGATACGTACTGGACAGAAGGGATTGTGGACACGCTTCTCAGAATACGCACTGGACAGAAGAAATGGCAAACGAACTCAACATTCACCCACACATGTGAGAATTTGAAAACACGGAATGCTTTGTCGTTGATGTTTCTAACATTTCTTTTAAAAACATGCGCTTACATTCTGGTGGGTGATTATATACGGCAACATGGCACAGAAGTAATCCAGTTTACTGCTCACCATTCTACCAACTATCATGTCCATTGTTTTGACAATTATGTGATGCTTATAAATTCCAGGTCTCCGCAAGACGGCAGTATGCATAACACATCGAGATTTAATGAGACGAGAAGCGATGATGCGCATTGTCTGTTATTTTTCTATGGACGGTAAATGGTTCATGTTTCAACTAGTGACGAGAATCGAGCGGAGCAGGAATAAAAGGTCATGTAATAAATTTAAATCATAAAGCTCTCGGTGTTATCTTGGTTATTGTGTGCTTGGCGCCCAGTAACGAAACAATATGTGACATGGGTATATTTTGCTATAAGCAAACGCTTTTAAAGTAAATGATGATGCCAAATTCACCTTTCCAGAGTACCCACCCATCATATGACGTCATAATGAACTGCATGATGCATACAATGCCATCATAACGAATGACGTCATGAATGACGTCGATAAGTAGGTCACGAACGCATATTTGAAGACGGTCTATGCGTTGTTGTACAAATTGTTTGCTTTTACTATTTAATAAAAATTCTGTTGAATATTTTGAAACTAATTTGATGGGGCGCCGTTGCTGCCATAGGCAGCAACAGCACCCAGTCAAATTAGTTACAAAGTATTCAACAGCTTCCTTCCCTATATAGTTTTCAGGAAATTGATAGCTAGGGCATTCGGGGATCGATCAACCCCAACACGGCGAGGTGTGAGTGGAGCTTAGCTAGTGATGGGCGGGGCATAGCTAAAAATGGAAAGGTCTATTGAATCGTAAATTAGTTGGTTTAACAGACCATCTGTCCAAGTTAATAAATATATATTACTTTATTCAGGTTTAAGCTAGGCCAAGTTGCATAGGGCCAACATCTTACAATATATAAATGGTGAATTATTTACCCTGTTGTTGTTTAATAAGTTTTCTCTCTGTGTGGCGGTCGTGTATGCACCTGTTTGTATAAAACTAATACCGCACGTTCAAAATGCAAGAAACCCATTCCATTGTAGCTCTCACCTGGAAGCTTCCTTAGCCGTGCAGTTGTATTATCACTTTTCATCATGTGCACGTATATAATTGATTTTTACTATGCGTCTGATTAAAATAATTCTAGTTACTTTCAAATATCAATAATTCATTAAACATTAGTAGTAGGCATAGTATTATCTCACTGTTCAACTCGTAATATATAATTAGGTAACTTGGACTGAGATTGCAGAGATGCTCATACGTAAGTGGATTAATGTATCTCGTGCAGCTCGCGCACGATGGCTAATGACACACACACAGCTGCATAGTAATACTGTAAATGATTGATGGTTAGCAATACCTGGTAGGGTAATCTAGCTACAGAGTTATAAATATCTGTAAGTGTGATTTCGAAATTACAGTCTGTTTCACTGTCCACGAGAACACAGTTCACTGTGGTATAATTGTTTTGTCGTTTGATTGACAATGTGTGTAGAGTAAACATGCCAAAATCACCTCAAGTACCAAATCATACAAAGGTCAAATTTTCTCGAAATACGAAAATATACAAAAAATAAAAAAATCGTTCAAATGCCAGAAAGAAAAACAAAATCACTACAAATAAACAAACTACCCTGAGTGTCAAGGGGCATGTTTGATCTTATGAGTAGCCTACTGATGGTTGTTCGTCCACGTTTACTGGATGCCACAGCTGAGGGATATCCTACTCAGTTGTTAGAGTGCTTGCCATATTATGACACTCATCATGATCATGAAGAAGATGCTCATATAAACCACCATTGGCACGAGATCACAAAGATACTTCTAGCAAACTAACGGGGTTGTCACTAGTCACCTTCAATGAACAATACTGAAAACTTTTAAAAAGTAAATTAACTAAATAAATGTGATATGTAAAGTTGTACAGAGATAATTCCCTCGAAACACAGAAATCGCACGAATGACGAAAATGTAAAAAGCACTACACTGAATGCGCACTCATGGCACCTGGTATACTCTTCAAGTTGAAAGCGGCCAGTAATTGGAAGAAGAAGAGGAAGAAGAAGAAGAAGAAGAAGAAGAAGAAGAAGAAGAAGAAGACAATAATAATAATAATAATAATAATAATAATAATAATAATAATAATAATAATAATAATAATAATAATAATCAAATAACTAAATAATTAAATTATCCTAACATGCTTAATCTTGCCCGTAGACGTTCATAGCTCAGGTAAATTCCAGACTGTCAGCAGTTGGGAAAACCAAATATATAAGATATTTAGTGAGCTAAATTTTTTATTTCCTGGCCTACAAATGCATATTTATCATGACCACTGCAAATAATAAATAAGGGATATCAAATAAGGTCATGGGGTTAGCAGGGCACACCAGATGGGGGCTGGAAACTCAAGTTTGAGGAGTGAGGGCTGTGCGAGGAGTGAGGGCTGTGCGAGGAGCGGGGGTTGTGCGAGGAGTGAGGGCTGTGCACCTCCTGCTCTCTCTCTCTCTAGATCTGCACCAGTGTAGTTATCCTTGAGGGCGAATACTCATATCGAGGTGAATGTGGCCAAAGACAATATGGTGTGTGTGCGTGCGTGCCTGCCTGCCTGCCTGCCTGCCTGCCTGCCTGCCTGCCTGCCTGCCTGCCTGCCTGCCTGCCTGCCTGCCTGCCTGCCTGCCTGCCTGCGTACGTGCGTGCGTGCGTGCGTGCGTGCGTGCGTGCGTGCGTACACACCTGCTGCATACCTGCCTGCCTGCCTGCCTGCTTGGCCGTTTGCATGTGTGCACGTGAGCGTGCATGCGTATATGCCTGCCCATGTGCCTGCCTGCCTGCCTGCCTGCCTGCCTGCCTGTAATCGTTCGTGCGTGCATGTATGCCTGCCCATCTACGTGGCTCCGGGTGTGCCTGCATGCATGTGTGTGCGCGCGAGTGCGTGCACGCATGCACATTGGCTGCCTGCTGCATGCCTGTATGTCTGCCTCTCTGTAATCGTTCGTGCGTGCATGTATGCATGCCAGTCTACGTGGCTCCGGGTGTGCATGCGTTCGTGTGTGCGTAAGTGCGTGTGCGCGTGTGAAATTATAATCTGCAACACTCCATAAATTAGAACAAGTAACTTGTATTATATATCCAGCAGTGCACGCGCATCATTCCTGCTACAATGAAACTTAGGCATAGTCTTGCTATTATTGCTGTAAACGAGTTCCTTTGACCTCACTTACATATACTGGGACATTTATCGATATGGTGCCATTTAATTTAAGAATACCATTTCGAAGACATTTTGGTGTGAACGTCTGAGTGTTCTCCTCCGATGTCATACACATAAATACTTCATAACTACTATGTGAATGGGGACACATGAGAGACGATGCCGCAAAATCAATACAGTTATCACTGGGTCATCTCTCCTAATACGGAGATTGCCTTTACAGGAGAATTCATAGCAGCACAATTTCCGCATGATTATGCTATAACGTTCCAGCTTGTCAGATACGGTATTAATGTTAATGTTAGGTTAGGGTAAATGTCACTCTATCGTAATATCATGGCGAGTGATTGTGTTTTATCAGGTGATTCATCATGGGAGGTCCAACACATATCCAGACTGATGCAACTTGCTTATATCCTGTGTTTATTAATAACACAATATCATTTTATATGCTGTACTCAATAGTAAAGTTAACTGACGAAAGGCAGCGTCAACCTTCGGTCCAACGGCTACCTAATTATTCCTTCCAGCACGAACATATAAGGTACTCACGCTTGGAATATAACTCTTCACAGGGACACGATATCTTCTATAACCAACCACAGAGAGAAGATATATTCTATACCTCTCTGTAGAAACAAGGCCTCTTCAATAACACTTCGCATTAAAAAGACCTCTTCTATAGCCCACCACAGGGACAAGATATCTTCTATACTTTGATGTAGAAACAAAACCTCTTCTGTATCTCTCCACAGAGACAAGACATTTTCTATAGCTCTTCCCAGAGACAAGATGTCTTCTATAGCTCTCTGCATAGAAAATACCTCTTCTTTAGCTCTCTACAGAGATAAGATCTCTTCTATACCTCCCCGCAGAGACAAGATCACTTCTATAGCTCTCGACAGAGACAAGATCTATGCTATAGCTCTTCACAGGGGCAAGACGTACTCTATAACTTTCCAGAGAAACAAAAACTCTTCTATAACTCGCCACAGAGATAAGATCTCTTCTATGGCTCACCGCCGAGACAGGATCTCTTCTATATCTCTCCACAGAGACATGATCTCTTCTATAACTCTCTGCACAGAGACGACCTCTTCTATAACTCACCACAGAGACAATAACTCTTATATAGCGCTCTGCACAGACAAGACAACTAACCACAGAGACACGACCTCAGTAGTTATGGGTGGCGCCGATCGCTATTGTTCTAGAACAAAAGAATTCGGTCTAAACAATGGCGACCAGCGCCCCAGCATCCCAGAACAATGACGACCAGTGCCCCAGCATTCGAGAACAATGGCGACTAGCGCCCCAGGATTTGGAACAATGGCGACCAGCTGCCCACGTTTCGAAAACAATGACGACCAGCCACCCACACTTTTTTTGAGAATCTATTTTCTGGATGTCATTGTCTGTGAGGACAATGGCATCCAGCTGGTAGAAAAAAAATGACGACCAACCGCCCGCACTTATTTTGAGAATCTAATTTTGGACGTTATTGTCTGTGAGAATAATGGCGTCCAGCCGTTAGAATAAAGTTATGCAAATTTTGGTATGAATAGGGTGTAAAAATATTTTTGACAAAGGCGTCCAGTGGATAGAATATTGACGATTGGGATGATAGTTGATGTTTTGAAAATTGTAACCCCTAAAATCGGGTATTTTACATTTTAAATTAGCGGTGCGCACCCCCCTCCATGGTTATCTGCCATGGTATGTTAGGCAACAATAATAGAGTTTAAGAGGAGGTCTGATAACGGATGTCTGAGGATGAGGGATGTGGACCGCTATCGTACTCGTTTTACGAGGCAATGAGGTTTAGGAGGAGGAGGAGGAGTGATGCGAAATGCTATCGAGGCCAGGCTCTGCTTGGTGCATATTTTTCTCTGCACGTGAGCTTAAATAGAATGCGCCTTTCTTCGCCTGTTAATTGTCAGTTCGCTGAAGTATAATATTTGCTCTTTTAACTTTCTTAATATTTACGTTTTGAGTGTAGATTTTAAAAGAATACTTTTCAAAAATATAATATTAGCGAGGAGTAAGTAAGTGTGCGTTAAAGACATTACGCGTTAGTACCTTACAAAATGGCAGCTAATTTAAGTGACGAAGTTAACGAATGTGAAAATGTGGTTAATGCGATTTTGCAGCAGATGCATGACTCTGATGTCACTGGATTAAACGCAGATCTACTCCTTTCAACTGATGAACATGTTGATAGCCTTTTCTTTTTGGATACTACATTTTATCATCTCGATGTTACAATTCCACAAACGTGTGCATCTGATGAACATAATGACATTGCATTACATAATGTAAATTATAGCGATGACAACACTGTACTGGTTCCTTATTACCATGAAGTCATTCCTGAACTGACTATTATGAATACTGATGCGTCAGTATTCAATTATCTGTATAATTTTTATGATTATGACGTAATCGTATCTATACAACTTGCTTCTACCGATGATCTAACCGCTCATATGAGAACTGAACTATCTATTCTTGATATGAGTACTGTACCACCATCATCATCAACATTTTTCAACAAACTCTTATTGACACACATGCAAATCATTCGGTAGATGAACTTAGTCTCATCACTGATGAAACCAGTCATTACATATCGGAGAATATAGCGCTTACTGAAGACCTTCTTAATTGTTATTTGCAATGCGTTTACTGTGAGTACCCTCAAGTCGGAGGGTTAGTATTGGATTATACTGACTATATATCTGTGGGGACTGTGCGCAAACAGCACAGTAAAAGGTATTGTATCGAAGGTACTGAATATAATGTATCTTTTAGCAGTTATCCTATAGCTGATACACCACTTTCTCATTCTGAGTTCGTGTCTGGTGCCTTTCAATCTTTGCTTGATATGTATAGCGAATATAGTAATGTTCAGCTGAACGACCACGTGAGAATCGAGTTGATTCAACCTTCTTTGGAAATGCCAATTGCAATGGATTTTAGGCTATGGAATAAAATTACGCCTGACATAATTTTAGAATCAGTGGAAAAGGTCATTCAATCAAACACTGATTGTAGGTTATCAGACAGTTTTGAATTTCACGTTTTTCACATTGAGGACTACAACTCAATTGGGCGAAATCTCCTAGGTTTGATCGATTCTAGACATTTAAATTTATTAAATTTACATTCATCTGATATAGATGTGTACATCCGTATTAAAAATGTATTATACCCATTTGCGCTGAATATCCATTCTGTTTCGCTGCAGGAATATTTTTAGGAATAGAATTTATTGAGAAAATTAACAAACTAATCTCTACAAATGAATGGTGTAATTTGAGATGTAATAAAAAAATTTGACGCATATGACACGTGAGTATCATACAGCTTGCTGTATTCCTGAATGTGAAATTAATAGTGCTGATTGGTATAAATTTCAGGAACATTTTCGCAATCAATTTTCTATTCAAGTCTACTCAGAGTCAACACATGAATGTCTATTTGGTAGCACTTCCCCGAGTTTACCATGTACCAATCTTATGCATTCAGAACACGATAATCATATATATTTGATCACGTCTATCACCGCATTTCTTATGGTATGTAGGTACTGTACGTGATGTAACGTATCATACAATCGTGATCACGCATGCGCAGGACGGTGATATAGTTGTCTGACACCTTATTCTAATAAAGGATCTTGTACTTCTACAGATGCTTCACATAAGATAATGTATAATGATTGTCATCATAAGTTTTATAACCAACAATGTATGGTGAACCACCTCTCTAATGGGAATGCAAAATCGTGAAGGTGTGTCTCCACTGTTTCATTCACATTCATAAGATGACGATGAACACGTATGTGGTATGACAAAATGTCAAGCATGTAAAGAAGAGTATGTCATTACTGAAAATCATACGTGTTATCATAAAGTAATTGAAGAACCTATTTTGTCATTATCCCATGCATGCTCTATGCATATGGATGCTGACATTTGTAATTACGAAGATTTTCAGAAATACATTATTTACGACACAGAAACATATTTATTGCCTATTGACAGTAGCAATACTAATATTCTAGCTGAGCATAAAGTCAATCCCGTGGTTGCCAACATATGTTGTGATGCGTGCTTCGAGCAACCACTCGAAGATGATTGCTCTACATGTCACCGAGGCACGAATTATGGATATGTTCGCTTTCACGGGTTAAACGCAGTGGATCAGGCTACGCGTGCCGGTAAAAAAAATCAATAGAAAATATGTTTTCTCTGACTACTTGGTGCCTATGATTCTCTTTTACTCCTTCAATGCATTTGCGCAAAACCGCTAACATTCATCTTAAACCTACAACTATTATCATGTGTGGCCATGCAGTTCTCTCATTTGACGTATGCACTATACGTTTTATCAATTCCATTAACTTTTTTCCTCTTTCATTAGGTAAGGTGGGCGATGCTTTTAATCTTCCTGTTTGTAAGGGGGCATTTCCCCATCAGCTCAACATGCCTCAATATTTGGGTAAGGTAATACCTTTTCCCGAGAGTGAGATATTTTGTCCACAAAATATGAATACGAATGAATTGATTGAATTTGATCGCTGGTACAATGAACAGATATCTAGACATGAACACTACGATGCTGATAAAAATCTCATCGAATATTGTAATGATAACATAACCATCTGGCATTTAGCCATGTCTAGATTTAAGACTCTATTTTCTGAATCGACAGATGGACAAAATCAATTTGTGACAGGGATAATACTAGCGGGAGCATGTAATGCTGCCTATCCAGCTTTATGGCTTCGATCTGAGAGCATACAGACTTTACCTGATTTCTCACTAAGAGCAAAATGTATAGTGTGTTGGGCATAGAATGGATGGAATGGGTCAGTCAATGCGAGGGTCGCCAAATCGCGATGCACTAAATGCTGGTGAACAGAAAATATGCGGGCATTATGTAGATGGCATTGATGCATCTGAAAATACTATTTTCGAGTTTTTAGGATGCAAATTTCATCAGCATGAGTCTGATTGTTGCGGTGATAAGCATGGTACAACATATGGTGATCAGACATATGAAGAAGCATATTCTGAACTTCAATGCCACATTTCTTTATTTGAATCACATGGATATATGGTGAGAATTATGTGGGAATGCGACTTTAAGAAACAAGTCGCTGATTCCTCTACCCTAAATGATTTTATCACCTAATTGCTCACCCAATATCCCAACGTGAAGTGCTATTCAGTGGACGTACATCCGCAATTCGTTTATTTCTGGAAGCGGATGAGCATACCACGCTCGAAAATTTAGACTGTGTTTCTATGTATCCTTCAGTGATGAAACAATGTTGTTTTCGAGAAGGACCATATATGGTACTTAAAAGGCAATGACTTGAGTGATAAGATGGTGCGTGACTTTTTTGGTCTTATTAAATGCAAAGTCCTCCCACCTCGTGATTTATACTTTCCTGTGCTACATACTAGAATAAATTCATGCCTTATGCTTGTACTATGCACCGAATGCGCAAAAATGAATAATCTTCTGTATGCGAACATATGGAAGAACAGTGCAGGTTATGTGGAACATGGACTACTCCAGAGTTACAGCTAGCTATACGCAATGGTTAAGGTATGAAGTTTGGCATTATCATGTGTCATCGCAATATGAGCAGCATGGCGACAATGGGTTATTTTCAGATACATTAACCATTTTTTTTAGAATTAAACAGGAAAGTAGCGGCTATCATGATTGTGTCAGCAATGAGAGTGAAAATGCGAATTATGTGGCTAACTATTATAAACATGAACGAATACAGCTTGACCATGCAAAAATATCGAATAACCCGGGTTTGCGCTATGTTGCTAAATCCTGTTTGAATATTTTGTGGGGACGATTTCTCTTCGTGATCATAATAAGAATAGCATGATATTAACACGTAACGGTGTTCGCTCCCTTCTGAATGATAAAAGTAAAACTGTAGGTGCCATTACATTCATG
This sequence comes from Chaetoderma sp. LZ-2023a, assembly GCA_034401795.1. Classification (NCBI taxonomy): domain Eukaryota; kingdom Metazoa; phylum Mollusca; class Caudofoveata; order Chaetodermatida; family Chaetodermatidae; genus Chaetoderma; species Chaetoderma sp. LZ-2023a. The sequence continues at coordinate 17,770,881 of CM067374.1, forward strand.
AACAATAGTCTTCTATTGGCCTCCTATTCAGTCAGTGATGAGTGTGTTCCATAACCATTAAATATCAACTGTATTTTTGCATCTTTCGTGATAGCTTATGGGCGAGTAAAACTGTATGAAGTCTTTACTTGGTCGCCGCATAGCCTATCATGATGCGGATTCAGTGGTATTTAGTACCTGTGAAGGTGAGCCGACCATTCAAGAACGAAGTGGGTATCTTGGCACTTGGACGAGTGAAATTCCCTCCGACTACGAGTTAACAATTTTTTGTGCACTTGGTCCAAAAAACTATAGTTATGAAATGAAGCATCACGATGATCCATCGATTGTTAAACAGGTATCGAAGGTTAATGGTTTAACACTGGGTACTGAACAATAAAAACAAGTTAATTTTGATAAAATGAAAAAACCCATTGAACAAATTTTAAATGATGGTGAATTATGGCTAGTAATAGCGTACTTCTAAGCTACCCATCTAAGATCACACGCACGTCTCAATTTAGAATTCTTTCAGTCAATAGCAGTACGATTTTCAGACCCGTCTTCAAAATACGAATTTTGAAACTGGATGATTTAACCATATAGTTACACTAGTGTAGTATAAATATAAATAGTAACATTGCACTTTATCAGTCAGTTCGTCGACTGCACTATGATAGCATACATGTATGTCGCTAGTCTGTGTAATGCTTATAAGGATAAGATGCACGCATTGTTTATGAGAAGCATGCGGTTCACTTTAAGACATGCTAAAATTAATGCGGGAAGAATTATCATGTCTCAAATTAGCAAGGATTTATTAACCGAATATGGGATAGACATAAAATATTGGTTATGAGTATTATTGTTGCGAAGTTACATTAATCGATGCCTTTCTCATTCATAACTTTAAGTATGCTTAGTTATCGCTCGCATTATATTTCAAGTCTTATATTACTGTACCACAAAAATATTTTGACTGTAAGTTGATGGCAGCTTAACACACCATGAACTTACAGACAGATAGTTTTCAAAATATTTTGTGTATTCAGTGATAATACACATTCACTTTAATGTGCCGAGGCTCTCAGTCGTGTAATGGTTAAAAGTTGGTTATATTGAGGAAATTTCTGTTTGTCATTGTGCGTGTATGGTATTGTTCACCAGGTGCTGTTCAAGCCATGTGCGGCTGTACATTATTGTTTATAATGAGTTATAAATGCCATAGTTTCGTGCTATGATTATACGTTCTCCATGATGGCATCTGATCCTTGCTTTAAATATTTAAATCGCTCGGCATTTTGGTGCGATCTTGGTAATTCACATAAAGCACGAATAATACGTTTTGGTGAAAGGGGGTGTATCGATCTATGGCAGTTTCATCCTGACGGTTATCCTACTAAACACGGTTTATATACCAGCATAGTAGCGTTTAAACAGTTGTTACAAATCATACTTGATCTTGAAGACGCAGTAAAATGTGGCCGCAAAAAAGAAGGCATACTATTTACATATTCTTTGGATAATTCTGTTCGCATTTCTATTTGTGACGATTTTCCGTGTATTGACATACGCTATTTTTTCTGCTTTGCCATAGAACCACACCCCACACGGCATGGTTTATACCTGCAAGATGGCAAGTGGGAATTATTGAAACAGAACGTGAGTAATTTGCTGGCAGAATTACCTAACTTTTATGTGCCTCCTGATGTGAGCGATGACACACTTTTTAGCGCGTTACCTCAGTGCTTTTACGGTGTGATAAAATAAAGAGAACATGAGTGACATTCCATCCAATAGTGATTTTGCAGAGATGTCTAATCACGCCACATTTGCTTCGGACACTACATACCTCGATGATTTTTTAAAGCAATGATGATGAACTAAATCTCACCAATGACGAACTTGTGTATGATACCATCAAATTGTGTCAGTATTGTAAAACTATGTGTCAGCCACACCATTATTGTCCTACGGATCATGTGCAAAAGATTAGTCAGAAATTATTCGCATTCATGCTGTGTGAAAAGATACATTCGTTGGGTGTGCGAGATTGTTACGGTTGTCTAGTAAATCATCAAGTCAACGTGAACATTCTTGTTTAGGTATTGATGCAAACCTTAATCTGATTGACGATATATATATATATATATATGAACATTGTACTGAACTCTACCGCATGTCTATGACGGAATAGTATAGGCACATTGTGGATGTAATATATGAAAAACAGATCTTATTACCATAACTATAATTAATATTTACTCGATGCGTGTATTAAGTCGTTGCTTTCGCGTTATATACCTGTAATAATAGTATCAATTCAAAAACATAATTAAGAAGATGGAACCTTATTTGTCTGTTTTTATTTAAAAATAAAGATACTTTTTATGCATTAAAAAGCGCTGTTAATTTAAAATAAAATCATAAAAAGGTCGCACCTACTTAATTGATTTTATATGCCTTTTAAAAGACACCACATAATTAATTGTTTTATTCCGTCAATCGTAACTTTGGAAAAATATGTTGTATTTGTTTTTTTATTTCGTAAAATCGTATTTTTGTAATGTAATTATTGATGTCAGTATTAATAAAAAGTTTTAAAATCGGATTTCACTTGTTCTGTACTAGCACCTTGCTCTCTCTTTATCTATCGCTAGCGACTCACCATTTCCTACCCCACCTCCTCTGCACACGCTGGTATGGATGCTTTTTCACTTGAATGAGGCACTTGTCAGCACGTTCCATTGCTATTCTATTCTTTAGAGAAGAATTGGATAGGTGAAGTATTGATAGAGTAACGCTGATAAAGAATAGCATATTTCATTATGCGTGCCCCACATATAAAAATGTTATATGGTTTTGTTCAATTTCATGGTAAAAATTCACTGAATATGGTGTTTATTTTGTAACTATTTAAAGATGTCATGGATTTGTTCTTCTTCGTCGCGCAAGTATATGATGTCATAATCTATTCACTCATACATCACTATATTTCATTCCAATTTCGCTCTTACGCAAATTTATGGCATCAAAATCTTCTATTATATGTTTTTATTCATAGCATGTCTCCTAAGATACGTAGCTTGGATATGATGTCACAATCATACACTTAAATGTTCATAGCATTTTCCTAAGTTACGTCTTGAGTATCTGACATCACAATTATATTCTTAATGTACCTATCCAGAAAGCATTGATAAAGTATTCACAGAAGAGTAGCTACATATTATATCCTAGTGTTATGTCACCATAGTGACGGTTCACGCACGTTTTGTTTCAACTAAGGTATATATATATATATATATATATATATATATATATATATATATATATATATATATATATATATATATATATATATATATATATATATATATATATATATATATATATATATATATATATATATATGTCTGTCTATGGACCAATGCAGTGCAGTAAAACTGAGATGATAAAAGCTCTAGTAAGAGATCCCACCACCATTACTCCCCCTCCGCAGAGGATTGGGTACTGCTACGGTGCATGGGTGTGAATGTCGAACTAGAGAGTACTGGTGGTACTCGACGAGTTGATAAATAAATGCCATGAGAATGTGGCTGATCTATTTACCAAACTTTCTCACCATGAGAATTGTAGCATCATATTTGTCACGCAAAATCTGTTTCACAAGTTGCGCAATCAGCGTGACTTATCAGTTAACTGTCACTACATGGTATTGTTTAAGAATCCACGTGATGCATCCTCTATTCGTTCTTTATCTAATAGATGCACCCAGGCAATACAAAGTATTTGATTGAATCATATAAGGATGCTACACGCACACTCATATCTACTCCTAGATTTGAAACAGTCGACACCTGACAATATCAGACTACATTCATCTGTTCATCCAAAGGGGGCCTGCTACGTTTACATACCTAAGAAAAATGGCATCACGTAAAATGGAACGCTATTGACTTATGCTACAATATTTGGCTAAAGCAAAGCCTTCGATCAGAAATGATGCAATCAAACAGTGTTCAAGCGAATTGGTGGATGTACTATGCGAATCATGCCTAAACATATTACGTGGGAATGTTCATCTCACTAAATCACGATACAAGCAGCTGAGTAAATATAGAGGGAAAATGTGAATGCTGACTAGTCTTGGAGAGCCCTACGCACATAAAAGAACATTGCTACAAACAGGTGGATTTTTAGGGGGGTTATTACCAGCAGTGATCGGTACGCTAGCTCCATTAATTGGTAAATTGTTCATGTGAAAAGATGGATCATACACGTAAAATGGCGCTAGTTCCTCATGAATTGATAGGTAATTTAAATGAACAGAGTAAAATTTCATTACTACAGACAGATCCAACGATATGTAAAGCTATTAGTCTTGACAACGAGATATCCAATATATTAGCTAGACACGATCTGACTGAGAATGAAAAAGCAAAATCGCATTCACAAGTGTTGGATAGGTATAGGCACTAATATCAGCAAACACAAGGCCAACAATATCAGCCACCACCTCTGCAACCCATAACTAGCTACGGTGCACTGCCCACACAAATACTTGAACGTACGATGAGGGGAATACCGAAAACATACAAGACAAAAGCCAGTTGAGTAATTGATATTTTACATATGGTTCATGAACGTTTTAATGCTAATGAGCTGGGCGAAGTGACAATAGAGGGTACGTTTTCCCCAAAAAGTAATGTACTTGACCTGCCTACAAATATAGTAGCGCATGGGAAAAAACCTCTTATGGCTGGTATGCCTGATCAAGTGGAGGGAAAGTTTCTTAATCTGCTACGTGACCTAAACATACCATGTAGATTTGTAGGCCAAGAGAAAACGATGAGACAGATCTATAATGTCGTAGAAAAGGATGATAGCACCAGTGAGTACACGCCTACGCCCATGAGTAAAAGAATACGTAAAAAGAGTTCTCGAGTGGCCAGAAGTGAGAAAATGGTGCATTCAACTCCATGGGTAAATTTAGATAAGTCATGAATGATGCTAAATTGGCAAAAGTATATTTCGACATGAAACATTTCGCATCTTTTGGTGGGAAAGAAAAGCTATATAACGCATTAAAGGGTAAAATACCACCTGACTGGTGAACTATGGCAGGCAGATCTATGATCGATGGGAATGCTGGCAAAAGAGAACAACAACTTGTTATATTTGCTATGCATAGTTGATGCCCTTTCAAAATTTGCATGGGTGGAAAGTCTTTTGAGTAAAATGTCTTCTGCTGTCAAGAAAGGGTTAGAAAAAATACTGGAGCATACTGAGCGCCGCCCACATGCTATTCAAATGAACAAAGGGGGCGAGTTCATAAACCATGTAATGAAGAAGTATTTGAAAGATAATGGAATACATTTCTACACTTCTCAAAAAGAAATGAAAGCTGCAATGGTGGAGCGTTTTGAACGCACGCTGAAGGGGCGAATATGCAGATACATGACACATAAGAATAGAGGAAAGTATATCGATGTATTACCTAGTTTAGTTACTGCGTACAATAACACCACACATACCAGTATGTGTATGGCTCCTTCTGAAGTCGACCATAGTACTGCATGGAAAAATATATATGGTAAGAAGACGAAGAAACGCGCCAAATCTAAAAACAGCCCTACTCAAAGCAACCATGTTAGAATATCTCAAGTAAAAATGCCATTTGAAAAAGTATATCATGGGCAATGGAGTCGCGAATTGTTTAAAGTGCACGAGGTGCTTACAGACAAATATTCATATGTATATAAATTAGAAGACTATGGAGGTGATCCGATTATTGGTACTTTTTATCGTGATGAGATACAGCAAGTGATATATGAAAAAGATCAAGAGTATGTGGTGGAAAAAAATACTTAAAAGTGGAAAAAATAAAAAGGGACAATGCGAGTATCTGGTAAAGTGGCTCGGCTACCCAGCTAAGTTTAACACGTGGGTTGATGAACTCAGTACTATGCATCATTAACAATGGATGAATATATAGAGAGAATGTCAGATCAGAGCATGTGGTGAAGGATGGGTTCACGAGTACCGAAAGAACAAATAGTATACCTAGCTCAAGTTATAATAATTTATATCGTAATCATTACATGTATCATGAATCTGAGTGTACAATATGAGCAATCAGTCATATGGATATCACTTTTGAGTGGATGTCTAGGGTATATATTGCCTACTCCATGCATAAATACGGACATACACCATTCAATTCGGAATGAACGAGGATCAGGTTTACATAATCCTTCCGAGAAATAGTAGTACCCAGTTCTTTCCAGACAATAAGATATTAGAGGTTAGAACTCGTCTGCAAACGCCATTAACATTAGATGGTGAATGGAAAGTGGGCCTCTCGAGTGTACTATATCCAATGAGTTGGCTTACTAATACAGAGGAAAGCTTTGTTCAAATATATGTATTTACTAAGAACAAGATAAAGGAGAAGAAGAAGAAGAAGAAGAAGAAGAAGAAGACGAAGAAGAAGAAGAAGAAGAAGAAGAAAGGTAGCGATGTGCCAGAATAAATTAGCAAAGATGCCATTAGTGCGGTGGAAATAGAAAGGGAAAAGACAATACCCTTTCCACTAGTTTTAAAAGATGGTTATGGTAATCAAATGGTCTGCTGATCGGGGGAAACTTGCTCGAAATGATTGAGCCGATGATCAGGGAAAACATGTGCAAAATGATCAAACTGAAAATGGGAGTAAAAAACGTACACGTAGAAGTGAATATCATTATGTACAATTACAAGCTCCATTTATCAGTGTGCCAAAAGGATACTATGCAGTGAAAAATATTGAAGACTATCTAAATGGACAAATAGAGAGCAAGGCGAGATTTGACACACAATTTTTACTTGCATCGCGTGAATCTCGTATCTCTCACAGTTAAAAATAATTACGCTATACAATTAGGTGGAGAGGATGCAAATTTAATTGGATTCGATGAAGGAAAAATACATAAGGGACGTATAGAGTTTAAAGAATCATTTCGTTCGAACCATGTATATATACTGCGATGTAGTCTCACATAGTGTGGGAGGTGATACTTCTGTGCCACTACTCAGACTGATACCCATTTCTAGTACAGATGGAGGGAAAGGTATATGTCAGTAGACGTTTCCTGATATTCAATACCGCTCTGTGTCAAGGAACTACATTGCCACTATTGGAATACTTATAATGGATAGAACTGGCACCAATGTACCATTCAAGGACGGAGCATCACCGAGTATACACTGCCTGCATTTCAGACGATGACAACGATGATGAGAGGGACGATGAGAGGAAGAATGAGAGGAAGAATGAGCGCTCCAGCACTGGTGCATTACTACGTGAGTCAAACGGGCCATGGACGTATTCCAGTTTTTGTAGCCGCATGTTACCAATCAGGGCATGGACTCGGAAATATCTTAGGTGGACTATTACGTTCAGCAATACCTATTGCAAAACATTTAGCTAAATCTGTAGGAAAACAAGCACTTAGCACCGAAGAGGAAGGGTTGCAATAGATGCCAGAGAAAACAAGCTGACATCTTTAATTAGCAAAAAACCATGAATCTTAGTCAGTGAATTAGACATTTTTCAGACACGTCCCATAGTGACAACATTGGAGTCTGCAAAATGGGAACAGTTTCAGCCTGTATCGAGTTTATCAGATAGAGGTCCGATCGAGTTTTACGTCAGCGGGTTTACTGATAGATATTTAGATCTTACGCGATCTTATCTTTCAATTAAAGTTAAGTTAGTAAAGCTAGATTGAAATGGTAATGAGAAGGCACTCGAGGCGAATGATATGATAGCACCTGCGAATAATCTTTTGCATACAATGTTCTCACAAGTGGATGTTTTTTTGAATGGTAAACGTGTCAGTGACTCGAACGAAAATTACACTTACCACTCATACTTTGGGATGTTGCTAAATTATGGCAGCAATGCCGCATCCTCGCATCTACAACTTGCCGGATGGAAAATAGATGATGCTGGTGAATTTGATAATATCGCCGATACTAACTTAGGATTTCAGGAACGCAGAAGAATGATGGCTGAAAGTAAGACAGTGCAATTAATGGGACGCATACACAGCGATATGTTTCAGCAGGACCAATTCCTGCTCGGTTCTGTTGATTTGAGAGTATGCCCACAGCAGAGTAAAGATGTTTTCGCCATTGTGGCTGCAGAAGGAGTGAGACCTAAATTGAAAACATTGTCAGCTAACTTATTTGTATGCAAAGTTATTCCATCAGCAGACATGCTAGTGGCGTACATGGTTACTCTGAGACAGAAATGCACAAAATATCCTATTCGCAGGGTAGTGTGTAAGACTTTTACATCGCCTAGAGGTGTTATGAGCATCGATAGAGATAATATATTTGTTGGACAGTTTCCTATTAGAGTATTATTCGCTTTTGTACTGAATGATGCGTATAATGGTGTGGTACAAAAAAATCTGTTCAAGTTTGATAACAATAACACTACCTATGCAACATGTTATATAAATGGAGAAGAGGTTATAACATCACCAATACCCCCTTCGTTTAGTGACGACATTTATACTCAGACGCCTATTTCTCACTATTCAGTAGTACTGGGGCATTATTCAAAAAGACCGAGGCTACTTGCTAAATAAGTCACAGTTCAGACATGGAACCACGCTGTTCGCATGTGACTTTACACCAGATCTAGCTGATTCAGAGCATCGCTACCCTACACACACTGGTTCGTTAAGAGCAGTCTTCCATTTTGCTCAGACTCTTACCGTTACAAATAAACGTAAATTGCTATACTGAATTTGATAATATGGTAGACATTGGATCAGACCGTAACATATTAACAGATTATTAAAAAATATGTTGAATATATTTGAAATAGAGGATCTATTCTTTAGTAACAATAAAACATGCGAACACTTTCTCGGTGTTTTTCCAATTTACAATGTGCCCATGCATCTTAAATACCACCCGGCTTCATTAGTAATAAACACATATCCCAGTAATAAATCCGGACAACATTGGGTGGCAGTTTATTACACTAGAAATCGAAATGCTGAATACTTTGATCCTTATGGAAGACGCCCGTCTGATGGAAGAATGATATCAAATGTACAAAATGGACGACATGCGCATGTTTATTATTTCAACAATGGATGTGTTCAACCAACCATGATGACTACTTGCAGATATTATTGTGTATATTTCTTAGACCATCGTTCGAGAGGTGTACAAATGAAACACATATTATGAGACAAAAATGATGCTATAGTGGAGCGCTTGATGCACAGGATTATGAATAAACAGAGAAAAAAAGATCATGCTTAATGTATAATTATTTTATCTACTACGTTTCCTTTAAGAATATAATTATCACGAATAATTGTCACTAATGTTTATTTATCATAAAAATGTATCGCACGTGTCATTAAATACATTTATTTTTAAAAATATTTTATTATTTCTTCGTGTTCCCTTACCCACTTCCTGTATCATCCCTCAGCCACCATCACCAATTATCACCATTTTTCTTTGAAACACACCGATGGATGAACGAATTTTAACTCCAGTACATACTGATAATGGCTAATGATCAATATCACACTAGGAGCTTGAGGCATCCCACAATGATCAAAAAATTAATACACTAATTAACCGTATTCGCATCGTGACTGACAAAATTCGTTGTTTTAATATCTGAATACAGGGATACCGTATGATGTGTTCTCATCGGTAAATGAATCATGCATGTTAAATGTCGCTCATATCAATTCCAGTTTCTGTAAAAAAAATGCCAATCAAACATTTATGGTGCGAACAATTTTGTACATGCAATTGTCCGCATAGTTATGTTTTGAAATCCAATGATGTTAATCTTAAGCGGTGGAAACAATCATGTGACCGAAATAAGGGTATGTTCAGATTGGAAAGTTAGTTTTACTGACAGCATTCATATTTTAGCTATAAAAGCGAAATGCATGCTACTAGTAAGGCATACATCTTTTTGAATTTGCGATGTGAAAATGTAAAACAAATCTTTTTTATGCGATCGCTGGTGAACCATCGGCTCCATACAGCCATTTAATAAGGTAATGCGTTAAATCCAGAACTGCTGGAGAGACTATCTAGTAGAACCGGATGAACGTGGTTACAACAAATGGCTGCATACGAATTATCAACTTCGTTACGAATGCTGCGTGTGTCTGTGGTGCGTGGATGCCAGAAAATGTCGATTGCAAAATAGAGATTAAACATTTTCAAAAAGCAAATAAAAAATAAAAAATAGGCCTATTTTTTTAAGGGCCCTCTAAAAAACAAAATTACATTTCGTACATAAACAACATACACACGCATTTATAATGGTGCATAAAAGACACACACACACACACACTCACACACACACACACACACACACACACACACACACACACACACACACACACACACACACACACACACACACACACACACACACACACACACACACGCACGCACGCACGCACGCACACACACACACACACACACACACACACACACACACGCGCGCGCGCATACATGACGTACATGCGAAGGGAACAGGGAATACATACACATGTACACTTAGAGGAGACAGGGCATGTGTGGCGCCATGCGTGTGGTGCCACACGCAAGGTCCTACACACGTGACAGAATGCGCAGTTCATGTGAGTATGTGTGTTGGTGCATGAGGTGTGTGTGTGTGTGTGTGTGTGTGTGTGTGTGTGTGTGTGTGTGTGTGTGTGTGTGTGTGTGTGTGTGTGTGTGTGTGTGTGTGTGTGTGTGTGTGTGTGTGTGTGTGTGTGTGTGTGTGTGTGTGTGTGTGTGTGTGTGTGTGTGTGTGTGTGTGTGTGTGTGTGTGTGTGTGTGTGTGTGTGTGTGTGTGTGTGTGTGTGTGTGTGTGTGTGTGTGTGTGTGTGTGTGTGTGTGGGTGCATACGCGGTAGAATGTAGGATGCCCTTATGCCATGGAAGATGGTTCATAAGCAGATTCCGATGATACAGGCACATAGTGTTCTACCACATATTCCACGGTGAGGCAAATAATGATATGCCTTTCGTCATGGTCATGTGTGGTTTCATACGTTAATATACCAACACCATTATTAGTTCTCACGGTAGCAGCGAGATCATAGGCATGGTCTAGTATCAGCTCAGCTGACCTTAAAGTGTTTGAAGCGTCCATGTTTAATGTTAACATGAGCTATGTGGTGTGTGAAGGGAAATTATTTATACATATATTGACGCATAATTCCACTCCCCTCATAAATATGCAAAATCTCTAGCGCAAAATCCGAAACAAGATATTCGAGTAATTGATGAGGGAACTAGTACATATGTCCACTCGGTTAATAACTGGGAAACACATTGTGCACGATAATGCGAACGATAATCCGAACAAAAAAAGAGAGTAAAGGTATAAATTATTTATTCCATTCAAAATTGTACAAAAACAGTCCAGAGAAGCCCTCATTCGTAACTATGAAGAGAAAAACACTCTATCTCCTCATGATTGAACTGGATGATAATTTAATAGTAATTTTGAATATTTCTAAAAAAGCGCTTAGAACGAGATGGGAGGTCCAAATCTTTTTACATTCTTTCATTGTTCCTTAACACTGTCATGTTTGTAACTCGATTAAGGACCGATCTCATGGCTAATGCACCACTGATGAATGGTTAGATTAAACTTTTACCATACACGACAAAATAATTTTTTTTTCACACAGAGTGAAAGGACATCATACGCTTGATGAATATTAGGAGTCCTTAAACGTGTGATTCATAGCCCTCAGAGACGTAATGACACCATTTTGTCGTAAACGCGACAATGACATCGAGCAGACACAAAATTTAAACGACTGACGTTATTGCAAACGCTATATCACGACACCTATTAAGCATTTGAAAACAATTTGCGCATAAATTGATGTTGGTTAAGCCACCAACAACTTACAGTCAAATCGTTTTTCAAAATATTCAGCATGTACCCCGTTTACTAATAAATTAACATTTAGTGGCTTAAAAGCAGCGAGACAAAATCAATCGATTTCGCACCAGACAAAGTAATTGGATGGTGAGGTTTACTTGCATTACAGGGATTTACGTCATAGCTAAATATTTTGGAAATGATTTGATCGTAAGTTGTTGCTGACTATGCGCACAGACAAATCGTTTTCAAAATATTCATCCGGTACAGATTTATTATGCATAGACATTAACGTTTACTGGCACGTAGTGAGGTTAAAAAAACCTAGCGGGCAACCATAATAAAACATCTGACGAAATGGTGCAGTCATTCAAGGGATCTACGGATACTGATAAATATTTTGAGTAATGATTTGATCGAAAGTTGATGCCGACTAACAATGCAGTTAAATTATTTTCAAAATATTTGTACAACAATATCGCGCCTTGACATAAAACGAGTACGATAGCATTCCTCATCCCTCCAACTCAGACCTCCGTTATGATACCACCTCTTGAACTCTATTATTTTTACCTAACATACCATGGTAGATAACCAAGGCAGGTTGGGGGGGGGGTGCTAATTTAAAACATAAAATACCAACCTTTTAGGGGTGAAATTTTCAAAACACCAACTAACATCCCATTCGTCAATATTCTATCTGCTGGACGCCATTGTCAATAACATTTTTACACCTTATTCATACCAAAATGTGCATAATTTTATTCTAATGGCTGGATGCCATTCTTCTCACAGACAATAACGGCCAAAATTAGATTCCCAAAATAAGTGTGGGCGGCTGGACATCATTGTTTATTCTATCGGCTGGACGCCATTGTTCTCACAGACAATGATGTCCAGAAAATAGATTCTCAAAACAAGTGTGGGTGGCTGGTCGCCATTGTTCCAAATCCTGGTGCGCTGGTCGCCATTGTTCTCGAACACTGGGGTGCTGGGCATCATTGTTCTCAGACACTGGGGCTCTTGTCGCCATTGTTTAGACCAAATTCTTTTGTCCTAGAACAATAACGATCGACGCCACCCATAACTACTGACCTCATCTATACCTCTATGTAGAGACAAAACCTCTCAAAATAAACACTGAGGGGAAGGCACTGCAGATAAGCTTCAGTCGTATATGTGTGAATTTAGAAACACGGAATGTTTATAGTCACTAGACACACACACACACACACACACACACACACACACACACACACACACACACACACACACACACACACACACACACACCCACACACATCCACACCCACACACACACACACACACACACACACACACACACACACACACACACACACACACACACACACACACACACACACACACACACACACACACACACACACACACACACACACACACACACTGTTGATAAAACAGCTTCAGTGCAATATGTTTTCTATGGCGTTCAGATTGCTCTAATCCTCTTCTAAATATGTTTTTGGTCTGCTACCAATGATCGCATCTGCTATCACGTGACTGAAGTAGTCCAGTTTACTTTCTCATGAGTAACATGTTGATTATCTTGAGATCTATGTCATATCTATTAGTGATAGCTGTCAATCAAATGTCACCTGAAGACGATATTCTCTCCGCTATGCACAGTACTTATTTAATGAGATGTCCTGGTTTTTCAGTGTAGGGTGCCTAACAAATAAAGCCTATCTAACATGGATATATGGCATTTCAGTACCAAGTTGCTTTTATGCTGTGAAAATTGTATAACAGTTTCATGTGTTCACCTCCATTCAATATGTTGTTCTATTCATCGCCACACGCATATCTTGTAATAACAACATAATGATAATAATGATGAACCTAATTACCAATTACTCAATTATATAATAATCACATGTCATGGAAGACCTTATTGAGAATTTGGCAAGATAATGACGACAGGGTGATCAGCTGATCTGAGCTAATAAATATTCATGTATTTTGTTGTTATAAGAGATTGCCGTCAGTGTACCATGTTATTAACTAATGATATCGAATCGAATCAGACATAAGTTGGTTTGTCAGACCATCCAACTCTCCAGTCCATTTCATGTGGTAAATATCTTAAATATATAAAAGGAGAATTAGTAAGCTCCACTTGATTTAATAACATTTCTTTCCGTGTGGTGTACGTGTCATCCGTTTGTACAAAGCTAATAACATTTCTCTTGGTGTGGCGTACATGTCCTCCGTTTGTACAAAGCTAATAACATTTCTCTCCGTGTGGCGTACATGTCTTCCGTTTGTACAAAGCTAATAACATTTCTCTCCGTGTGGCGTACATGTCCTCCGTTTGTACAAAGCTAATAACATTTCTCTCCGTGTGGCGTACATGTCATCCGTTTGTACAAAGCTAATCAAATTTCTCTCCCTGTGGCGTACATGTCCTCCGTTTGTACAAAGCTAATAACATTTCTTTTCGTGTGGCGTACATGTCCTCCGTTTGTACACAGTTAAAAACATTTCTCCCGGTGTGGCGTACATGTCATCCGTTTGTACAAAGCTAATAACATTTCTCTCCGTGTGGCGTACATGTCATCCGTTTGTACACAGTTAATAACATTTCTCCCGGTGTGGCGTACATGTCCTCCGTTTGTACAAAGCTAATAACATTTCTCTCGGTGTGGCGTACATGTCATCCGTTTGTACAGAGCTAATAACATTTCTCTCCGTGTGGCGTACATGTCCTCCGTTTGTACAAAGCTAATAACATTTCTCTCGGTGTGGCGTACATGTCATCCGTTTGTACAGAGCTAATAACATTTCTCTCCGTGTGGCGTACATGTCTTCCGTTTGTACAAAGCTAATAACATTTCTTTTCGTGTGACGTACATGTCATCCGTTTGTACAAAGCTAATAACATTTCTCTCCGTGTGGCGTACATGTCATCCGTTTGTACACAGTTAATAACATTTCTCCCGGTGTGGCGTACATGTCCGCCGTTTGTACAAAGCTAATAACATTTCTCTCGGTGTGGCGTACATGTCATCCGTTTGTACACAGTTAATAACATTTCTCCCGGTGTGGCGTACATGTCATCCGTTTGTACAGAGCTAATAACATTTCTCTCCGTGTGGCGTACATGTCTTCCGTTTGTACAAAGCTAATAACATTTGTTTTCGTGTGACGTACATGTCCTCCGTTTGTACACAGTTAATAACATTTCTCTCGGTGTGGCGTACATGTCCTCCGTATGTACAAAGCTAATAATATTTCTCCCCGTGTGGCGTACATGTCTTCCGTTCGTACAACGCTAATAACATTTCTCTTCGTGTGGCGTACATGTCTCCCGTTTGTACAAAGCTAATAACATTTCTCTTCGTGTGGCGTACATTTCCTCCGTTTGTACACAGTTAATAACATTTCTCTCCGTGTGGCGTACATGTCCTCCGTGTGTACAACGCTAATAACATTTCTCTCCGTGTGGCGTACATGTCCTCCGTTTGTACAAAGCTAATAACATTTCTCTCCGTGTGGCGTACATGTCCTCCGTTTGTACAAAGCTAATAACATTTCTCTCCATGTGGCGTACATGTCCTCCGTTTGTACAAAGCTAATAACATTTCTCTTCGTGTGGCGTACATGTCCTCCGTTTGTACAAAGCTAATAACATTTCTCTCCATATGGCGTACATGTCATCCGTTTGTACAAAGCTAATGACATTTCTCTCCGTGTGGCGTGCATGTCCTCCGTTTGTACAAAGCTAATAACATTTCTCTCTGTGTGGCGTACATGTCCTCCGTTTGTACAGAGCTAATACTGATCTTCTAAATACGGGAAACCATACCATTGTCCATCTTAGCAGGAAGCTCCCTCAGCAGTGCAATATCACATGTCATTAGGAGCGAGGATATAAATGATGCGCAATATGTAGATTTATTAAAACAACTCCGTTTACTTACAAAAAACAACAAAAATTCATTAAACAGTAATGCTTAGTGTTATTTAAATCGTCAAAGGCTAACATATGACTATCTACCTTGAATCAGTAGAGATATCCAGATTGAAGTTCATTAATATGTCTCAGTTTTCAACAGTTTGCACACGCTATTTACCGGCAAACACAGTTCAATAGCTACATGATTGATTGATAGCGATACCTGCACCAGCAATCTAGCTACACGATTTGCAATGGCTATACCTATAATTTGCGGAATTACAGCCTGTTCCAAATGTCCACAATAATACAATGGCACAGTTCTATGCCGTATAACGGCCTGCTTATGTTGAATTAATTGATTGACAAGGCCTGTAGAACGCATATGTCAAGATATCAAATCACATAAAAGTCAAATTCTCTCAAAATACACAATTCACGCAAATGGGAGAGCGAGAGAGAGAGAGAGAGAGAGAGAGAGAGAGAGAGAGAGAGAGAGAGAGAGAGGGTGGGGCGATAGCTCTTGGTAATGAAATTTGGTGCTCTTGGCTTTCTTAGTTTAAGCGAAAATTCGCTATCAATTTCTGCGGAAATTGGATAGGGTGAGCCATCACTTTGACAACTACGACAATAACACAATCACTGGCTATGATATTCCGAGACAATGACATTTACCATGACCTAAACATTACACAGGATATTGACATAATACAGCTTCATGGCACAATTGTGAAGAACGTGGCTGCTGCTCCTGGCCCCAAATCCCTCGAATCTTCTGTGAATAATCGTTGTCACATTACGCAAATGTGAAATGAACCAGACATAATAGTATCGATTGTTTCTCACAGATGTCCATTCACATGCCATTCATGTTATACAGAGTGATAAAACAAAATCCAGACGAGAATTCTCCGAACGAAATATATTACATTTATTGCATGCAAAGGCGACAACGGTATAAGCACTCAGAGAACTGTATCGTAAAGCGACGTCCAATTGAATGAATACATTCTGACACTATTTTCAATTGCATATTGAATATAAACAATGCTCCATTTATTCATTTATACATGGTATGCATTGGATAGAACATTAAATGCATCAAGTGTCTCATTATATTGACAAGCTATGTGCTATTACAATGGGATTCTGCATTCTAGATAAAGCATAGGTTTTGTTCCGGTGTAAACCTGCTAGCCATTTGTGATGGTAAAATGTGACTGAATGTTGTATGTATGTTCGTGTAGAGAATTGCAGATCATGTACACAGGTTGATAAGACTAATTCAACAACAGCATATGATCGCATGGCTTCAGTGAGGAAGGTTAAGAGATTCAGGCTTTCCTAAGATTCAAGTTATCCAGGAATATTATCATGTATATGATGTCATGGATGAAGCCCTACATTATTCATAAAGATCTTCAGAGAAAATAATCTAAAGTGGCATTAGTAGATAAAATGCGTAAATTATAGATATACTTCTACATCTGTTTGCTTAGCAGATCGTCTAATTATGTTGTCCAACTCAATAACTATTGTCCAGGAGCCTGTGATGGAAGATTTCACCCCATTTCACCTAGAAGGTTTGACTCCTTAAAGTTACTTGGGCCACCTAAGTCATCCACACAACGTTTGCCAGCTGCTCCCCTATTGGCAGGTGTGGCCCTGGAGCCCATTGAAAAGCGCCGCCTGGGGGTTGTGTTTATCCCTTCTAATACATGGACAAAGCTTTGTCAAAACAAAGTATTATGTCAGTAGATTATAAAAATCGAAAAGCGTAACAAATTTTAAAAGGGAGGGTTGGGTCAGACACCCTACAAAGTGCCACAAAAGAGGTTAATATATCCCATAAGCTACATGGACAAAACTTTGTCAAAACGAAGTAGCATGATGGTAGATTTCTAAAAAATGAAAATGACCCAATTTCGGAGGTGGGACGACGTGGCCAGACCCCCCCCCCCCCCTTAAGGTGCCCTCTACAAGGGGATCCAAAAGGGGTTTGATTTAGCCCATAAACTATATGGGCCAAACTTTGTCAAAATAATGTAGCATGATGGTAGATTACGAAAAGGTGAAACTGACATTTAATGGGCCCTCTAAAGAACCCCAAAAGGGGGTTCATTTACCACATAAGCTACATAGACCAATCTTTGTCAAAACAAAGTAGCATGATGGTAGATTACAGAAAAATAAAGCTGACCAAATTTCTGAAGTTGGAAGATGTGGCCAAATCGTCGGTAATGTGTCCCTACAAAGATCCCCAAAAAGGGGGTGAGGTAGTTGGGGGGGGGGGGGAGTGGTCATTTATCCCATATATCTGCATGGACCCAACTTGGTCAAACCAAAGTAGTGCGGTAGCAGATTACAAAAAGTGGTCAAACTTCTGAGTGGAAAGTTGTGGTCAGTTCACCACAAAGAGCCAGGGCGCGTGATTTATATACACCCATTAAGCTGCACTTATTATTAAGTAAGAAGAAGTATGATAGTAGATAACAGAAATAATAAAACTTGCATTATTCAGAACTTCAATTAAATATATATTGTTTTCAGTCATTTTCTCATCAGAATAAATATCCCACCCCAGCTCTTTATGGGGCCTCTAGTCCTCACAACTGTATAGGGGCTATGCCTGACGGAGCTATAAATTTACTATACGGAACCATGTCCATAAAACCCTTCAGTGGGTCAATACTCTCATTTTAACATCAATTCTTATATATACGACTATTCAATATCCGAGAAGATGCAAATTATGAATTCACAAATAGAAAAATTGTAAACGCAAATCTGACGGTCGCTTGCATTTCCGTTCCGCAGAGAAACCAGAGTATTTGCTACTTAGTGATGGCTTGCGATTCATAGCTGGTCTTGAATAAACAAGAAATATTATTATGCAACCTATTTGTTTGATGTCCTGGTAGAATTTCCTGCGGTTTCAGTCCTCCCCGCGGGTATCTCCTTAATGTTTTTGATCGCGGATCGCTGTGGCGCTAGGATTTTGTCTGTCGCCGGCGAACTGTCCATATATATTTAACATTTTCTGAAGTCTTTCCAATTGGATTGTTTCGTAAATATAATGCTTCCATAAAAACAACACATAATAACCTAGATGTGTGACGGGGTCGGAATTTATGTATAAATATTAGTGTGTCCTAACATTACACCGGACCATTATATTACAGCAAAAATACTGAAAATTCCAAAATTTATTTATATCTCGGAGGTATTGGATCTTTTAATTCGCTTTTATTGCCACGGTAACCATCTTCGACCCCATTCGTGTCTTCTGCTATAACAAAACAAGGGCGCAAAATAACGAATCCTGCTATCATTGGCGGCACAGATGGACAGACGGACAGTCCATGCATTCACAGACAGACAGGCAAGCAGATATAGACAGATGACCAGATGTATCATGATAAGTCAAGTCAGCTGAGCCAGACATATGTCAGCCATGCAGAAAGCTCCTTTTGTTAGTGTGTGTGTGTGTGTGTGTGTGCGCGCGTGCGTGCGTGCGTGCGTGCGTGCGTGCGTGTGTGTGTACGCGCGTGTGTTCATGTGTATGCGTGTCTTATTGTTGGGTAGTACGTGTGTGTCCTAATGTACTTGTATTTTTACAAGTATAAGGACAAATTGCTTGATCACAGCCCCCCACCCCATCCCACCCACCCACCCATACACACACACACACACACACACACACACACACACACACGCACGCACGCACGCACGCACGCACGCACGCACGCACGCACGCACGCACGCACACACACACACACACACCACGACCACCACCCCCAGATTTACAGACAAATTCTATATATTTTTATTTTAATCACATTTTATTGGTTATCGTCAGTCTGAATATAAACCTGTTGGTAAACGTCTGAGATGCCTTTTTCATAGCTTATATAAACATAAACATATAGAGGCAGGAAAGTGATAAAATTCCAGTACCTTAACGCAACTGTCCACCTCAAGAAGCATTACCCAATATACAGTTGTTTCCTTAGGTAAAAGAGGAATCCAATCTGCCACTCAAGTATATAACGCCATGATCAATTACGTCACACATAGGTTGGCGTAACAATAAATAATTGACACAGAGTACTCTGTCATGAAGCTGTAACAAAATGTGCAAATTTTATGTCTTTTTACTACTTAGTAAACATTCTGTTGCCTATTTTATGTCTTTTTACTACTTAATAAACATTCTGTTGACTGTCTTTTTACTACTTAATAAACATTCTGTTGACTGTCTTTTTACTACTTAATAAACATTCTGTTGACAGTCATTTTACTACTTAATAAACATTCTGTTGACTATTCTATGTCTTTTTACTACTTAATAAACATTCTGTTGACTATTTCATGTCTTTTTACTACTTAATAAACATTCTGTTGACTATTTTATGTCATTTTTTACTACTTAATAAACATTCTGTTGACCATCTTATATCTTCTAACTACTTAATAAACATTTTGTTGACAGTTTTTACTACTTAATAAACATTCTGTTGACTATTTTATGTCTTTTTACTACATAATAAACATTCTGTTGACTATATTATATCTTTTTACTGCTTAATAAACATTCTGTTGACTGTTTTTTATTACTTAATAAACATTCTGTTGAGTGCCTTTTTAATACTTAATAAACATTCTGTTGACTATTTTATGTCTTTTTTGAAGCTAAAGCATAGGCAGCAATGGCGTCCAGTTAAAGTAGTTTCAAAATATTCAACAGCTTACCTGTATAGTTACCTAAAATTTGGGATTCTAAGAATTACTACTTAGTAAACATTCTGTTAAATATTTTATGTCTTTTTACAACTTAGTAAACATTCTGTTAACTATTTTATGTCTTTTTACTACTTAATAAACATTCTGTTGACTATTTTATGTCTTTTTACTACTTAATAAACATTCTGTTGACTATTTCATGTCTTTTTACTACTTAATAAACATTCTGTTGACTGTCATTTTACTACTTAATAAACATTCTGTTGACAGTCCTTTTACTACTTAATAAACATTCTGTTGACTATTTCATGTCGTTTTACTACTTAATAAACATTCTGTTGACCATTTTATGTCTTTTTACTACTTAATAAACATTCTGTTGACAATATTATATCTTTTAACTACTTAATAAACATTCTGTTGACAGTTTTTTTACTACTTAATAAACATTCTGTTGACTATCTTATGTCTTTTTACTACTTAATAAACATTCTGTTGACTATTTTATGTCTTTTTACTACTTAATAAACATTCTGTTGACTATGTAGTAACTTAGCTACGTATAAAAGGTTACTCACCCAACAGAGGTCTCGAATCGGCCCGTGGAACCGGCGGCAGATAAGCGCAATTCGGATTCTAAGGTATGACTGCCGGGCATCCGTAGAAACGGCGGGAATCAGCTAGCCCGGCAGCCACGAAATGCGAACTACGGGATTGCTGGATACCGCCAGCACCACCCTCTCCCCCGTTCATAAAAACATGGTTATGTAATTAAAAATTTTATCTAAAAATCTAATCTTATTTATCTAATTTACACATCATAAAAAACACACAGGCGTTGACGCTCAACTGCTAAAGGTAGAATTAGAATTTACCAATTAAAAAAAGTTTTTCCCATAGTAGGTGTCGATCCATCCAGAAAAAATGAGCTGTTAATAATAAAACAGATGGATAGATCAACAGCTGCCGGACGAGGGCCATCGTTACAGATTTTAAACTAGCATAGCATCCTAACTAAAATTAAGGACAGTGGTTTTCCACCACAGCCGAAAACTGACAGAATTGACGGCATTGCCGAATTGATAAACAAGTGATAAAAATAATCTCACATGAATTTAGTGGAAGTGTTATCTGAAATTAACATATGTGAGATTCGAGGAAAACCTATGAATATTGCATATTTTAAAATCTAGTGAACATTTTTAACCTTAACATTTATGATATGCCTCTTATATAATTGAAACGGATCTGAATCCACACATTTAGGAAATCCGGAAAACCACTATCCCTATCACAATACAGATATCTGAATGAAGCTAAAGCGGAACAGATAATACAGCAGAAGAAAGAAACATATGAATTTGCGCTATGACTAACACGTGCATTATGAAATGGTAAGCGCAAGAAATGCATCTGCACGATTTATGCAGTCTTTGCTAAATGCATATTATAAATATGCTGTCATATGCAAGACTTCCGCATTATAGAGTAATGCACATTATAAATATGCATGTGTTATGCATTATAGAGTAATAATGCATCATTGCATCATTTTAACATGTAATTGCTACACGTTTAATAAATGAAATACCTAGTTATGGCAGTATATAATATGTTGGCCTAATATAAAATATCTGAACTGACCTATGTAGAATTAATATACATGGGCTATCCTATAAAATATCTGTGCTGACCTAATAAAACTATATATAATATATTTGAGCTACCCTATAAAATATCTGAGCTGACAAATGTAGAACTGGCATTAAATAGCTAACCTAAACTGAATTTCACTATACTTAGATGAGTTTGCATCATAACATATGATGCATATACTTATAAAAAGCGTGTACATGGATTTAATCCATATACACATAAACAGAGAGCATTATTATGACCACACGTCATGACGGACAATAAATACAGTTAACAATACAATGCGTATGATTAAAGTGTAACAATTTACACATCATTTGACAACGCATATTTGTAATGTGTGATCAAGAAATGCGTGAATATAACCATACATTACTACGCGCAATTATTCAAGCGTCATTTGAAAAAACACGTAATTATAACAACGCGTTCTGTGAGTCATACAGCGATGGACCCCTGTTGGTTTTTGGCATCTCAAGGATTATTATTGCTGGAAAAAGCCACTCTGTGCTTATGTGTCCAACTAATTTAGTTTCCCAAAAACTTACAAAGAATAGAACATCACGATTTTGCTGTTGCTGAAACTAAAGCTAAGATGGAAACGGAACATAAGCCAATGATTATAAATGATTTCCGGACAAGTTGAATGTCTTCAGTGTCATGCAGAATGTTAAAATTTGAAGTCATAATTTCATATCATCTGGATTACAGTAATTCTTTTAATGTTGAATTACTGTTACCATTGTACATTATCACATTACTACTGTAGTACTGTACTACGACCGAAAAGCTAACTGCAGTCCGCAACAATACCATGACCAAATGAATCCGAAATAAGATGAAACCAGAGGAACATTTATGCAGGTGGACAAGTAGGGTCCATGAAGACTTACATATTCCAATTCACGAATGCTTAAAGATCATTCTAATACATTTCATAATCTAGGAACCTGTTGGCACTGCCTTCCTGTTCGACTCTGAATGGTGTGAGTTTGGAGTTGGTCATCTCTAGGAGATGTGTGATGCGGTTCCCCTCGGACCGGACACCTCATGCGCCTAGGGGGAAGTGTTATGCGTTTCTCCTCGGACCTGACACCTCATGCGCCTATGAGAGTGTTGCTGTGTTTGTGGGACGGGTAAAACAGAGTCGATATCCAGGTCATCTGTCAAAACAGCATCTAGATCATTATGCAGAATTGATGAGGATGGATCAATACCATATGGAATGGTTTCATCCAAATCCTCTTCAAAAATGGAATATCCAGAGAGGTAAATCACGATCTCTGCATAGCTTTAATCTATCATGGTGAAAAACTAGTTACCGGCGTTGGTTTTTGATACCAAACAGTGCTTCTGACAACTTTTTATAAATAATAAATTGACCAGTCCAAGGAACTTGTAGTTTACTGGACTGACCTATTTTAGTTGCAGAATTAGCAAGATAAACTACATCACCAACATGATCATACTCTTTTTTCTGGCACGTCAGAGCCATTTTAAGGTTATCCCGTGCTATCTCATGAGTTTCATGCAACGTTTGCTGTAACTGTTGGACAAAGTCACTGGCATCTGAAAGGGAACCCTCTGTAGTCGCAGACACAGCGCATTTGCACATTATGTCAATAGGCTGTAGCACCTCTCGACCAAGCATCATCATGGAACTCGCCCAGAGCACCTCTAGGTCGGATGGAAGCTTTTTTGCTACAGCTACAAATCCGACAGGATTTCACATATGCCACCACATCACGAGAGTATCCGTGCCAGATATATTTAGCCTTCACTCTCTCTAATGTCTTCTGCTCACCCATGTGACTGGCAAGCTTAGAATCATGACAATTTTCCAAAACCAGCTTCTGGAGAGACATTGGGACTATCAGCAGATTCCGTGTGGTATTTGCTTCTACCCAGGGGTAGTGCAAAATGCTATCGACAAAAATCAATTGTTCACAACGAGCCCACCAAAACTTGACAGCTGGACTAGCTAAATATAGCTCCGCTTCAGAAGGTGTGAGTGACTGCTCAATCCATGGTACAACTGTCTTCAGATCAGGATCCTCCAACTGACGCTCCCTTAGATCTTCCGAAGAGAATGCGTCTAAGCAGTTTGACCTTCCGATAACCCGGTTTGTTTGGGGGACACCATTCAGCAGTCCATCTGGATCATCGCTGTCTGTGTCACTGTCTGATAGGTCATTATTACTCAGTTGAAGGGCCCTTATGGTTTGAAAAGCCAAGGGAATTACATCATCAGCATCTTGTTCAAATTGAGACCATTGCTGCTGAAGATTGGTACAATATTTGCACCCACCACATGGTAATGAACTAAGAGATTGGCCAGCTTTATAACAGTGGCAAGGTGAAGAATCACTTGGAACTCGTGATAGACCCTCAGCATTAGAGTGCTGTACTGCATCGTCATATTATATTGGGACAGTTCTTCTAGCCATCTAGCTAGTTGTCCTTCGATGTGCTTGAAACTGAGCAGCCACCTGAGACTGTGATGGTCAGTCTGCACAATAAATGGCGTCCTAGCAAGTACATATGGTACTGCCTAGTAAATGCTACCATGGCTAGCAACTCTTTGCATGTGACACAATATTTACGCTGAGCCGGTGTCAACGTTCGGCTCGCAAAACCAATAAGCACCTCTTTCCCATTCTGAATTTGGGATAACTCTGCCCCAATAGCAGCCTCTGAAGCATCAGTATCCAATGCCAAGGTTGTGGTCTTGTTCCAGAGTAATATATTGGGCCGACAGGTTCCTTAACAAAATAGGAATCTGCGAATCTTTGGCAGTGGCCACTGTATGAGGTGTTACCAGACCCTCCAGTTTAGATGAGGCCTGGAGCACAACATCATTCTGTACCTCCCGATCCAGAACGCCTGTGGTCTTCACGGCCTCAAAAGGACCAACGACCTCTTTCTGCTTCAGTGTTACCCGAGCTACTTGGGCTTCTTCCCACGAGCTCTCAACATTGATGCTTGAACTGGTTCTCCATTAATTGTCAGACACAGTCTAGTCAGATCAATGGTGGCCTTGTATGCCTTCAAGAAATCCAGGCCTAATATAATCGGATCATTAATATTGGCAAGAAGGACTGGCCAGTTGAACATCATAGAGCCTTATGAAATTGTGACTGACTCAACACTTTCCACAGGGATAAAATTGTCTCTACCTGTACCTTTCAATGAAATAGACTCCAACTTCTTCAAAGGGTAAGGTAATTTATTTGCAAAGAAATTGCCAATTACTGTCACTTGTGCTGCGGTGTCCACCACTGCATCAACGGAAACACCATTTACTTTAATGGGAATGACCAGTGTCATAGGGTCACGATTAAACTCATACATGTGAACATCATATGATCGCACAGGCGGAGACCTCGGTGAAGCAGAAGGTGATGGCGACAGTGTACGCCTCGGTTCTGGACACTCACGGGAAAAATGCCCCTCTAAATTGCAATTAAAGCACTTTCCCGATCTGAGAGGAGGAGAAGGGGAATGCGATGAAACGACCTTCCCTCTTGGAGGAGACCGACCTCGACCGTATTGACCAGATATAAGATTCAAAATCTTAGCAACATCTACCTTCATCACCGCCATATCCTTCCTAAGTCCTTCGACATCTTTCTCCAATTTATCTATCCTGCTTGGAGCCGTTATGCCTCTCAACTGCTCAGGATTATCTGCCTCCATCAAACCAGAAGCATCGTCCGGAAAACGGACCTTTCGGACCTCAGGTCTTCTGGAACCCATGACCAATCTTTGATTATGGATAGCTGCATTGACCATTTGTACAGCCTCATCCAGGGTGCTCGGATCTTTATCCATAGCTATCAGAGCGGCTCGCTTATGCTCAACACCCCGTAAGGGAATGCATCAATGGCAATTGTCTTGCCCAAACTCTCTGTGGCATCAGGGTAGCCATCTAAAATGAGCTCCTGAATGATATCTGCAAATTCTTCTAAAGCATTACCCTCTTGTCGAATGTCTTGCATTTTTTTCCTGTTGATGTGGGGCAGATCTTTCTTCCCGAATCGCAACCGTGATTTGTCGCATAAACTAAAGTAATCATTCTGGACTTGCACAGAACAGATGCAGCAAAACTTTAAGGCCTTGTCCCTTAAAGCTGAGATGAGCATGTCTAATTTACATGTATCAGACCAACGATACTTTGAAGCAGTATGCTCAAACTGTATGAAAAATGGTTTCCACTCACATTTTCCATCAAAAGTTGACATTTTAGGTGGAGGAGGCCCATCAGAGTAGCTTCTACGACCGGGTGGTGACATTCTAGAGTCATTGTACGAAGAGCCATCCAAGTAAGCTCTACGAACTGGTGATGCCGTCCTAGTGTCATGGTGAGAAACTGATCTCAACTTCCTCTTAGGCTCTCTAGGGGTATATACTCCCCCCCCCCCCTAGGAGCCAGGTTATCAACTAGGGTCTGATCACCCCTTTGTTGACTAGTTGAGTTAAGGAGTGCCTTGTATTTGATACCTTGAGCTAGCAGTTCCATGTTCAGTCTAGCTACTTGCTCTTCCAGGGATTCTTCCCTTGGGTGTGAGTCGACCCCACCAACAGCACCTTCATCATTGATGTCAAATACGATGTCCCCGCCATGGAGCAATCGTTCAAGGACTGTAGCTGTGGCGGGCAGATCAGGATCTGCCTTAATGTTGGCCAGAGATATGGAACCTCCTCTGGACTCACGGAAACTTACTATTGCAGCAGCTGGAATCTACATATAGTATGGAGTGCACTAAGTTCCTCCATGGTTGCAGTGTTAATACACAAAGGTTTCGGCATTATGGGTCACCTGTTGATTTATACGAGGGAAGCGAAATCAATATTCGCTAAAAAGGTAATATCACTTACTGAAATAAGTTGTGAGTGTATGCTTACTGTAAAATATAACTCACTGAGTAGTGATGGTGGTGCAACTCTGGAGAACGTCTACATGAATCTTCCAACGCCAGACCAGATTCAGTAACGTACCTGCATGCAAACCGTTCTTCAGAAACTCGAAAGTATAATGATAACGGATGCGTTTACGTGCACTAGCTTTTTTTTTATGGAGTATTAACTCTACACTGCATATGATGGTGTGTACACCAATATCTGCATTAATTTTCTCAATTCTATCATTGAGAAGAGAGAGTCTGTCATGCAGTTGCAGCTATTGGTCTTTGAAGGAACAGGGATTCAAATGGTGAGGTTGCTCATTATACAGGACCAGAGAGTACGCCGGGATATCGATAAATTTCACCTTGGCCATAATGCCTTACTATGTCTATCGCATGTTGATAGTGTTGGCAAATATGGTCTACCACAAGTTCA
The DNA here is from genome assembly GCA_034401795.1 of Chaetoderma sp. LZ-2023a. Taxonomy (NCBI): domain Eukaryota; kingdom Metazoa; phylum Mollusca; class Caudofoveata; order Chaetodermatida; family Chaetodermatidae; genus Chaetoderma; species Chaetoderma sp. LZ-2023a. Next base: position 17,798,479 of record CM067374.1, read on the forward strand.
TCATCGGCCATCCTTAAATAGACAAAACCATCGCCTCGTTTCTCGGTAAGGTTGCACGTTCCGGCCCAGATATAGAAAATGATACAGTGAAGTTTCTGAATGGCATTGGCTATTCTCGACTGCAAAATATTAACCAGGTCTTGTGTAGTACCACCGCCTTTGCACCAATAGTCAACAAACCCAGTTTGATCAACCCTTTTCAAAATGAAACCTTTACTTGTACCCAACAAAATTGCTTTGTGGGTAAAGGATTGCTCCAATGAAAACTGGGTGCGAGCCAAAAACTCCTCAGATTTAACCCAAGGGAAGAATCCCTGGAAGAGCAAGTAGCTAGACCGAACATGGAACTGCTAGCTCAAGGTATCAAATACAAGGCACTCCTTAACTCAACTAGTCGACAAAGGGGTGATCAGACCCTAGTTGATAACCTGGCTCCTAGGGGGGGGGGGGGGGAGTATATACCCCTAGAGAGCCTAAGAGGAAGTTGAGATCAGTTTCTCACCATGACACTAGGATGTCATCACCAGTTTGTAGGACCTACTTGGATGGCTCCTCGTACAATGACTCTAGAATATCATCACCCGGTCATAGAAGCTACTCTGATGGCCCTCCTCCACCTAAAATGTCAACTTTTGATGGAAAATGTGAGTGGAAACCATTTTTCATACAATTTGAGCATACTGCTTCAAGGTAGCTTGGGTAACATTGAAGCAGACAGTGGTCGTTGGTCCTATTGAGGCCATGAAGGCCACAGGCGTTTTGGATCGGGAGGTACAGAATGATGTTGTGCTCCAGCCCTCGTCTAACCTGGAGGGTTTGGTAACGCCTCATACAGTGGCCACTGCCAAAGATTCGCAGATTCCTATTTTGTTAAGGAACCTGTCGGCCCAATATATTACTCTGGAACCAGACCACAACCTTGGTATTGTCAATGAAATTGAGGAGGTTTTAGACCCTGGAACAGAATTTCAACTTGCTGGTAACCCCATAAACCAGGATGGTTTACAGACTTCTGCAGCCACTGAGGTCGACATCCCTGTATTCTTACAGGATCTGTATGAGAGGTCGACATCGGGTTTATCGAAGATGCAGTCTTTGCAAGTTACATCCACGTTAATCGAGTATCAGGATGCATTTGCAAAAGATGATCTTGATTTGGGTTTGTTCAAGGGGATAAGACATAGGGTTGACACAGTTGTAAACTCAGACGAACTCCTCTTGGTTTTGAGAATGAGGAAGAGAAATACCTTGCGGAAATGTTAGAGAAAGGTATCATAGTTCTGTCAAAATATGAGTGGTCATCAACCCCGGTATTAGTTCGGAAAGAAAGACGGTACCGTGCGGTACTGCGTCGATTTTTGAGCTCTGAACAGTCTAACTCACAAAGACCTTTACCCTCTACCAAACATTGAGACATGTCTGGATGCACTTTGTGGTGCTAAATTCATCAGCACACTTGATACGGCAGCCGGGTATTGGCAGGTCGAGGTTGACTCAGATGACCACCACAAGCTCGCATTTATCACAAGATATGGGCTCTGAATTTGCCTGGATGCCATTTGGTTCGTGCAACAGCCCGGCTACCTTTCAGAGGGTTGTTCAGCTGGTGTTGCAAGGTCTTAACTGGTGCGAGTGTCTTGCATATTTAGATGATGTGGTAGTGACAGGGACTGACGTTGACCATCATATGACCAACTTGAAAGCTGTCATTTCCCGATTCATGTCGCACAACCTTAAAATAAAACCTAAGAAGTGTAATTTGTTCCATACAGAACTCTGTTTCTTAGGCAAGTTGGTGAGTGATAAGGGAATCGCTGTTAAGCCAAACAATATGGTAAGCGTCGCTAATTGGCCTGTTCCTAAGACCAGGAATGAGGTAGAATCTTTCCTAGGGTCCTTCAATTACCACCGAGAACACATACAGGATTTTGCTGGTATTTCTGCTCCTCTCTCTGCACTTATCAATTCCAAAGTAGAGTATGACTGGACTCTAGAGCATCAGGTAGCTTTCGAAACACTTCAGGGTGCTATGTTCAACCCTGCAGTGTTAGGTTATCTGACACTGGATGATACTTTTATACTGGATACTGATGCTTAAGGGGCTGCTATTGGTGCAGAGTTATCCTAAATTCAGAATGGGAAAGAGGTGCTTATTGGGTTTGCGAGCCGATCGTTGACACCGGATCAGTGTAAATCTTGTGTTACATGCAAAGAGTTGCTAGCCATGGTAGCATTTACTAGGCAGTACAATATGTACTTGCAAGGATGGTCATTTATTGTGCGGACTGATCATCACAGTCTCACGTGGCTGCTCAGTTTCAAGCACATCGAAGGACAAATAGCTAGATGGCTAGAAGAACTGTCCCAATATAATATGACGATGCAGTACAGCACTCTAATGCTGAGGGTCTATCACGAGTTCCAAGTGATTCTTCACTTTGCCACTGTTATAAAGATGGCCAATCTCTTAGTTCATTACTATGTGGTTGGTACAGATATTTTACCAAGCTTCAGCAGCAATGGTCTCAATTTGAACAAGATGTTGATGATGTAATTCCTTTGGCTTTTCAAACCATAAGGGCTCTTCAACTGAGTAATAATGACCTATCAGACAGCGACACAGACAGCGATGATCCAGATGGACTGCTGGATGGTGTCCACCAAACAGACCGGGTTATCGGAAGGTCAAACTGGTTAGACGCATTCTCTTTGGAAGATCTAAGGGTGTGTCAGTTGGAGAATCCTGATCTGAAGACAGTTGTATCATGGATTGAGCAGCTGCACACACGTTCTGACACGGAGCTATATTTAGTTAGTCAGCTGTCAAGTTTTGGTGGGCTCATCGTGATCAATTGATTTTTGTTGCTAGCATTTTGCACTATCTTTGGGTAAAAGCAAATACCACACGGAATCTACTGGTAGTTCCAAAGTCCCTCCAGAACCTGGTTTTGGAGAATTGTCATGATTCCAAGCTTGCCAGTCACATGGGTGAGCAGAAAACATTAGAGAGAAATATATCTGGCACAGATACTCTCATGATGTGGTGGTGTATGTGAAATCCTGTCAGATTTGTAGCTGTAGCAAGAAAGCTTCCATCCATCCTAAAGTCACTCTGGGCGAGTTCCATGCTGGTGTTCCCTTGGAACGGGTACATATGGACATTTTGGGCCCCTTCATCACATCTGCACTGGGAAATAGATATGTGTTGATGATCATAGATCAGTTCACTAAATAGGTTGAGTGCTATGCACTCCCTGAACAAGGGGCAGAGCTGGTAGCCAAAATGTATGTGGAGTGGTTCGCCACCACATTTGGCTGTTCAGGTCCAAAGGGAAATACATCACACATCTAGAGATGACCAACTCCAAACTCACACCATTCAGAGTCGAACAGGAAGGCCGTGCCGTCTTGCCAGCAGGTTCCTAGATTATGAACTGTATTAGAATGCTCTTTAAACATTCGTGAATTAGACTATGTAAGTCTTCATGGACCCTACTTGTCCACCTGCATATATGTTCCTCTGGTTTCGTTTTATTTCGGATTCATTTGGTCATGGTACTGTTGCGGACTGCAGTTAGCTTTTCGATCGTAGTACGGTACTGTAATAGTAGTGTGATAATGTACAATGGTAACAGTAATTCAACATTAACAGAATTACTGTAATCAAGATGATATAAAATTATGACTTCAAATTTTAACATTCTGCATGATACTGAAGCCATTCAACTTATCCGTAAAACATTTATAATCATTGGTTTATGTTCCGTTTCCATCTTAGCTTTAGTTTCAGCAACAGTAAAATCGTGGTTTTCTATTCTTTGTAAAATTTTTGGAAGCTCTAAATTAGTTGGACACGTGAGCCCATCGTGGCTTTTTTGCCCAGGAATTATACTCCTTGAGATGCCAAAAACCACCAGGGGTCAATTTCTGTATGAGTCACAGAATGCGTTATTATAATTACGCCTTTTTCAAATGACGTGTGAATGATTGCGCGTAATAATGCGTGGTTATATTTACACATTTCTTGAACAGCACATGGATAATTACGCCGTGCAAAGATGCATTGTTAAATGATGCGTAAATTGTTATGCATTAATCATATGCATTGTATTTATTGCCCGTCATGAAGCTTGGTCATAATAATGTTTTCTGTTTGTGTATATGGCAAATCCATATACACACTTTGTGTAATAAGTATATGCATCCAATGTTGTGATGTAAACTCATCTATGTATAGTGAAATTCAGTTTAGGTTAGCTACACTGTGTCAGTTCTACATTTGTCAGCTCAGATATTTTATAGGGTAGCTCAAATATATTATATATAGTTTTATTAGGTCAGCACAGATATTTTATAGGATAGCCCAGACATATTAATTCTACATTATGTCAGTTCAGATATTTTTATTAGGTCAACATTATATATATATATATATATATATATATATATATATATATATATATATATATATATATATATATATATATATATATATATATATATATATATATATATATATATATATATATATATATATATATATATATATATATATATATATATATATATATATATATATATATATATATATATATATATATATATATATATATATATATATATATATATATATATACCATATCTATATACCATATCTATATCTATATATATATATTTGCTTTATTATACGTGTATCAATTACATGTTAATTTGATGCAATGATGCATTATTACTCTATAATGCACGACTCATGAATATTTATAATGTGCATTACTCTATAATGCAGAAGTCTTGCACATGACAGCATATTTATAATATGCATTTAGCAAAGACTGCATAAATCGTGCAGATGCATTTCTTGTGCTTACCACTTTATAATGCGCAAAGTAATTGATGCGTTAGTCAAAATGCAAAAGCATGTTTCTTTCTTCTGCTGTATTATCCGTTCCGTTTTAGCTTCACTCAGATATATTTATTGTGATAGGGATAGCGGTTTTCCGGATTTCCTAAATTTGTAAATTCAGATCCGTTCAATTATATAAGAGGTATATCATAAATGTTAAGGGAAAAAATGCTCACATTTTAATTTCAAAAAACACTTCCTTTAAATTCATGTGAGATTATTTGTATTACTTCTTTATCAATTCGGCAATTCCGTCAATTCTGTCAGTTTTCTGCTGTGGTGGAAAACCACTGTCCTTAATTTAAATTAAGGATGCTATGCTATTTTAAAATCTGTAACGATGGCCCTCGTCCGGAAGCTGTGGATCTATTCATGTGTTTTATTATTTGCAGCGCATTTTCTCTGCAGGGATCGACACCTACTATGGTCTTTTAATTGTGGTCGATTCTAATTCTACCGTATAGCAGTTGAGCGTCAATGGCCATACAATTGTATCACACAATTTTTGTTTGTTTGTAATAATGAGGCTTCCAGCTTTTTAGAATGGGAGCCTCATTTTAAAGAACGGGAAGGAATGTGAAACTGGCGGTATCCTGCAATCCTGGAATTCTCGTTTCGGGGCCGCTGGGCTAGCTGATTCCCGCCATTTCTACAGACGCCTGGCAGTCGTACCTTGGAACCTGAAACGCGAGCACCTGCCGCCGGTTCCACGGGCCGATTCAAGACCTCTGTTGGGTGAGTAACCTTTTATATGTAGCTAAGTTACTACAATATCTAAGTCACAGATCTGAACTTTGTTTTGTCCCGCATCTTTTCTATGAGTTTGTACACTGACCTATGTTATAAGTAGCATTTTAATACATAAAACATATACACATTACAAAATATAGTTCTATAATACATGTGTACTATTTTACTGTGCGTAATGATACATAAGTTACTTAATAATCTGCACACCGTGTCCATACATTAATATGTGTGGCTGGTATTATTCTCTCACCAGAGGAAGATCGATGCTTTCCATTATATAACAATTCAAACATGACTGTAGTCCACTGTTACTGAATAATATAGAAAGTAAGATATAACCTTCATTGAGAAATCCAGAAGTATTTTGGCTTGTTGTATTCTCCTATGAGGTTATACACATGGATATTGCATAATTGTTATGGGAACGAGGACGCGTGTGAAAGACGGCTAGAATCGATACGGTGCTATGGGTGTCAACTCACCTTTGAATAATATTATTATTGTCGTTTCAAGAGAATTCGCGAGGGAAGCCGCATCAGCACACTTTCTGTATGCGATGTAGTCCGTTTAATACAGTATTCACCCTTTAATACCTAAAACGGTATCTGCTGTGGTCTTGAGAGATATCTATTTGCAGACCAAGAGAAGACTATCTTTAGAAATTCGCCACTACAATGACCACTGGCTCGATAATCGAGTCATTCATTCTAGTGTAAAATCCTAAAAAATAGTCTTCTCGTCGTCTGCAAATAGACATTCTGTATAAAAAAATGAGTTTATTCTTGACAAAATCTGGCCATTGAAGTATTAATGTGAATTATAGGTCAGGGTAAATGTCACTCTCTCGGAATATCATGGCGAGTGATTGCGTTCTGTCAAGTGATGCATCATGGGAGGTCCTATCCAATACTCACACTAATGTAACTTATTTCTATCCTGTTTATTAATACCCGATTAACCATTTTATATGGTGTAATAAATAACAAAGTTAGTGGACGAAAGGTAAACTTAGGCAGCATCGACCTTGAGAGCCCAGATGTCTCCAGATTAATTTCAACATTTCTGCTTAGATTTTTTCAAATCAGCCTTCTGACTTCTGTCAACTGATCAGGATTTCTGTTGTACAGACAGCTTGCTAACGGGATTGCTTAACATAGGATTTGCTTTGGTTACATTAATGTTTTTAGTTATAGCAGTTGATGTCTCCACGCATTTCAGGACCAGGGCGCAGTTATTGGTATCCTATACGATGCCTGGGTAATGTTGTTGTTAGTTATATTTGAGTGATGATGGTTGACCATGGATTTTTATTTTGAGGGTCGCTTCCAGATGAGGCACATTGGATCAATCCATAATTGAGTAACGCTGGTTAGTGGTGCTCGAGGGTGTCCAACACAGCGGTTGTTTGGTTGAGAAAAATTAGACATGATCATGTTATTGCCTGTATGTGGGCGTCAGGTCGCAATCCTTGATGCCGCTAGCTTTCCCCTAGCTGGTGACAGGTGTCAATTAAATGTCACAATGCCACGACTATCAGTGTGCTCTGTACACCATATTAAGTTTTAGTGAGACGAGATGCAATGCTGTGCATTGTCTGTTAGTGTGTTATGTACGGTAAGTAGTTCATCTTGCTTTATTTCAATGTTCAACACGTACTATATAATTAACTCGCTTGAACCAGGATTTCAGAGATATTCATACCGAAGTGGCTTAATGTATCTCGTGCAGCTCGCATCTAATGACTAAAGATACATACAGCTGCAATACTACAGAGCAAATCATTGATTGTTAGCAATATCTGCAAAGGTAATCTAGCTACAGAATTATCAACAGCTGTAAGTATGATTGCAAAATTACAGTCTGTTTCAACTGTCCACCATAACATAGTTTTATTCTGTATAGCGGACGTGCTATGTTGGATTGCTTGAGTGACAAGCTGCGGAGAACATAAATGCCAAAATTCCTTCAAATACCAAATGACAAATTTCCCCGAAATACAGAAATCACACGATTTACAGAAATGTAATAAAAGCACTACAAATAAACAACCTATCATGATTGTCATGGGATACGCCTAATCTTGTCCGTGCTGATGACATTTCTACCGCAGATTGTTAAACGTTCCAAGCCTGGTACTAGAGTCTGTATGCATCTGTTGCGAAAAGCTAAATTACATAAGCTATTTGGGCGCGTCTAAGTGAGCTAAATAGTTTTCTCCTGGCCTACAAATGCATATTTATCAACACCACCGCAATGGTTTGATACCTTTTCCACACCTTGTTACATAAACATATACATATTATGGGCAAAACGTAACAAACTCGAGAGTAGCTTAAGATAATTATGCACCTCCAGAAGTTCTAACCTCTATACCATTAGCAGTTAATTAATCGGGTAATTAGAGCGGGGTGTTGATACATAGTACAAATGCAGAATCAACAAGATGATCGTCATGTATTAGTGCGCTAGTTGAATATCTAGGTGAAATCGTGAAAAAATCTGTTGGTATTCTCTCTGAAACGATCTTTAGAGGTCTTCCTTTAGAAAATTTGAAAATATGGCATTCCGAGTAACCATTTGGTGCATCCTGAGTTAGAAGAGATCGCTAACAAATAATGGATATCAAATATGGTCATGGGGTTGGCAAACAACAACATAATGGGGCTAGGAACTCAAGTTTGAGGGTCGATGCTGTGAATGTCATGTCCCTCTCTAGATCTTTCCTGCTTGCAGCTATGCTTGAGGGCGAATAGTTAATCATATCGAGGTGAAAATGGCTATAGACAATATGGTGTGCGTGCGTGTGTGCGCACGCGTGTGCATGCTTACCTGCCTGCATGCCTGCCTGCCTGTGTGCATGCCTACATGCATGCCTGTCTGCCTGCCTGACTGCCCGCCTGCCTGCCTGTGTGTGCATGTATGTGTGCGTGCGTATGTGCATGCATGTGTGCCTGCCAGGAAATGTGTACGTGAGGGCGTACTGCCTGCCTGCCTGCCTGCATGGTTGCATGTCTGCAGGGGCGCCGGAAGGAAATCTAAGGTGCGGGGTCAGGCTCCGCAAAAAGGGCACACTGGATGGAATTGCCTAGATAAAGATCTGAGGTCAAGAACTTATGTATTCACTGGTCAATTAAGCTTATTATAGTGGGTAATATTCTCCTCTGATGCCTGCTATTAGTCAATTGGTAACTGTGACTATGCGATGACTAGCTATTTTTCTTGGCTGTGCACGCATGCATTCGTACGTGCGTGCGAGTGCGCACGCGTACGTGAGTATGTGTGTGAGTAAAGAGCGAGGGAGTGACTGACAGAGCGAGTTAGTAGACGTAGGTGGAGTGTGGAGTGGGTAGGCGTGAGTGAGCAGACAGGTCATTGTATCAGTAAGTGCGTGAGTGTGTGCATTCGCGCAGATGTCTACACGGTGGATCCGCCCAGTTTGTCTTGAGAAAAATTTGATTTGACGTTAGTTCCTAACTTCCTAATTAGATTTGCCAAATTGTGGCACAATCCCTTCACCGCTTTTAGAGGAAATGTTTTTTGTGTGAAATCTATGCTATCCAAGACCGCCGGAAGTTTGTTCAGCCTTAGATGAAGGTTCTTGAGTTTCATATCAATGGGCCAAGAAGTATCAGAGTAGATCATCATGTGTAATTCTTAATATAGTACACAATCCAGGATGGCCACAAACAAAATCGACCAGGCAGTATCCCGGGACAAATTCTGGATTCGACCCTTGGATCCTTCCTGCCCAGTTGTTCTTCAAGACTCGCTTAAGGAAAAAGGTGGATAGGATAATGATGGAAGGATAGATAGATGACGGTCGACATAAAATAAGTTGGTTGCTGCTGCTGCTGCTGCTGCTGCTGCTGCTGCTGCTGCTGCATCATGGTCATACATATGTACGCATTAAAAATAGCCAACATTATTAACACTTTCAACTACCAAGACCAATTATAATACATGTTTATGGTGTGTTAAATTTGCTGGGGATCCTTTTAAACCTAATATTATTGGAAGATGTTGTTTCCTGTGGCAGCAACACCAGCAAAGTCAAATTAGTAAGACACTATTCAGCTGCTAGCGTGTATGTAATGAGTGATGTAAATCATGATTTCGCAGCCTCATACTTGGTCATATTGGGACGGGTTGTCGCAGAGACATTGGCACCGGCACAGACTATTCAAGGAAGGCCTTCACATGTCTGATTGTGTGTTTTTGTGCGGACGGTGGCATCATATTTTATGGCTAGAACTCTAAAAGCTTCACGCGGCTAAACATGTGTATCACGACCCTTGATAGGGGAGGGTGAGGGTACTCATGCTCATACGAAGAGTACAGCATTCAACAGTCCATGTGGATGATATTTATTACTCAGAATGCAGGAGATGGCGCATCTAAGTATTAGATTTTTGACCACTGCTCCCTCCCCACCCCATCACCTAGTCACACCCTCCTCTCATACTGGTAGGAAGGGGACAACAAATCTTAGACCCATTCCTCAACTGTCCCACCGACATCGATCCCACACCATGTTCATGTGTATAGAAATTGCATTCTCCCTTTTCATACGCTTCACACGTCTATTAAAATTTTGATTTTGAGAGTTGTCAATTCTAGTATCCTATGAGCGTCGCCGGAGATATTCTTTGTTTTAGTGTTACCACGTAGGTAAGATAACTTCATCCTAAAGCACTCCCCTATTACTTTACGTGCTAATACAAAGGCTCAGTCTGCTCCGAATATTCTAAAAACATTTTTGTTTTAAGCTAAATATTATTTTAAATAGGAAAGTGTAAAGGGCACAGCTGCTCCCGCTGCCTCCTACCCAAATGGCAACAGGGGCAGCTGCCCTCGCTGCCACACGCTTCCGGCGCCCCTGCATGTCTGCGTGGCTGTGTGCGTGTACGTGCGTGCGAGCGTGCGTGCGTGCGCGCGCGCGCGTGTGTGTGAAATTATAACCTGCAACTCTCCATATATTAGAACATGCAAGTTGTATTATTTATCCACCATGGCAAGCACATTATTCCTGATACTATGAAATGTAGGGGTAGCCTTACGATTATTGCTGTAAAACGAATTCCTTTGAACTTGCTTACATATACTGACACATTTAGCGAAACGGTATACTTTAAGAATTACATTTCGAAGGCATTTTGATCTGAATGTCTGAGGTTAGGGTAAATATCACTCTATCGGAATATCATGGCGAGTGATTGTGTTCTATCAAGTGATGCACATCCAGACTGATGCAACTTGCTTGTATACTGTGATTATTGGTAACCTAATATCATTCATTTCATATGATGTAATCAATAGCAAGGTGATGATGAAAGATAAACGTAGGCAGCATCAGCCTTCGGTCCAACCGGCATCAAACTATTCTACAAAGCAGGCTTCTGAAAATATCAAATGATCACATGGAATAAACGTCTGGTAGCGAACTTTGATGACATGCCTTTTTCTATCTAGGATCAATTGGAGAAGAAGACGAAGATGAAGAAGCAGAAGAAGAAGAAGAAGAAGAAAAAGAAGAAGAAGAAGGAAAAAGAAGAAGATAAGGAAGAAGAAAAAGAAAGCAAGAAAGAAAGAAGAAGAAGAAGAAGAAGAAGAGGAAGAAGAAGAAGAGGAAGATATTTAAAGAAACCATCGGTAAAAGATATACTCCTTTCAATACGAACATACAAAGTACTCACGCTTGGAATATAACCCACCACAGAGACAAGATATATCTTCTATACCTCTTTGTAAAAACAAGACCGCTTCGATAACGCTCCCCAGAGACAAGCTATCATCTATACTTCTCCACATAGAAAAGACCTCTTCTATAACCCACCATAGAGACAAGATATCTTCGATACTTCTCTTTAGAAACAAAACCGCCTCTATAGCTCTTCACAGAGACAAGATATCCTCTATAGCCCTTCATGGAGACAAGGCCCCTTCTCTAGCTCTCTGCAGAGACAATTCCTCTTCTATAATTCTCCACAGAGACTAGATCTCTTCTTAAATTCTCTGCAGAGACAATACCTGTTCTATAACACTCTACAGAGACAATATCTCTTCTATTATGCTCCATAGTGACAGGACCTCTTCTATAACTCTAGCCAAAGACAAGATCTCTGCTACAATTCTCCACAGAGACAAGACCTCTTCTATAGCTCACCACAGAGACAATACCGCTTCTATAACCCACCGCAGACACCAAGGCCTCTTCTCTAACTCTCTACAGAGACAAGACCACTTTAATAACTAACAACGGAGACAAGACCTCTTCTATATCTTTCTGCAGAGACAAAACCTCTCAAAATAAGCGTTGAGCAGAAGAAACTACACATGAACTTCAATATTACATGTGTGAATTTAGAAACACGGAATGTTTATATCCAACAACCACACAAACATACACTGTTGATGCATTTGCTGCAATGGTAACATAATGGTAATGATGATGAACATAATTACTAATTACTCGATTATATAATAATCACATGACCTGTCAAACCTCATTGAGAATTTGGCAAGAGGATGCCCACTGGGTGATAAGCTGATATTAAATATCCATGTATTTATTATTATAAGAGATTGCCGTCAGTGTACCATGTTATTAACTAATGATGATATGAAATCGAATCAGACATAAGTTGGTTTGTCCTCAGTCCAGTTCATTTGGTCAATATCTTAAATATATAAACGGAGAATTATTTATTGCCCTGGATTTAATAACATTTCTCTCTATGTGGCTTGCATGTCCCCTGTTTGTACAAAGCTAATATTGATCGTTCTGAATGCAGGAAACCATTCCATTGCCCCTCTCAACGGGATCCACCCTCATCAGTACAATTACATTATCACCTTTCATCATGAACGAGAATATAAATGATGCGTAATAAGCGGATTTAATAAAACAACTCTGTTTATATACAAAAAATAACAATTCATTAAACAGTATCACCTTATAGTAGACACGGTGTTATCTAAATCTACCTTGTACCTGGAGAGATATCGAGATTGAAGTTCATTAATGCATCTCGTTCAGTTTGCACACACGGTTCTCAGTAATCAAAATTTATGCTCTTGGATTGCTTAGCAGAAGAATGTTGTTATCAATTATATCATATATCAAAAAGCCATTAGCTTAAGCGAAAATTCGCTATAAATTTCAACGGATATCGGATAGGGTGAGCCACCACTTTGGCTAATACAACAAAAACTCAATCACTGGTTATAATATTCAGACAATGGCAATTACCAAGACCTAAACATTACACCAGATATAGGCAAAATTAAGAACACCATAGCGTAATTGTGCAGAACCTGTGCTACGGTTGCTGCTCCTGGCCCAGAATCTCTCGAATCATCTGTAAACAATCTTTATCACATTACGCAAATGGGAATGAAATCAGAGCTACTGGAATCATTGTCTAGCACAGATGTCCATTCATTTTATACAGATTGATAAAACAAAATCTAGACGAGAATTCTCAGGAATATATCACATTTATTGCATGCAAAAGCGTCAATGTGATAAGCACTCAGAGAGATGTATCATAAAGCAGCGTCTAATAGAGTGGATATATTCAGACACCATTTCAAAGGACCTTTCCATTTTTAGCTATGCCACGCCCATCACTAGCTAAGCCCAACCCACACCTCGCTGTGTTGGGATTTGTCGTTCCCCGAATGCCCTAGCTATCAATTTCCTGAAAACTATACAGGGAAGCTGTTGAATATTTTGTAAATAATTTGATTGGGTGCTGTTGCTGCCGTAGTATCAAAATATTCAACAAAATATTTATTAAATCGTAAAGACATACAATTTGTACAACACCGCATAGACTGTCTTCAAATATGCGTTCGTGACGTACTTATCGACGTCATTCATTATGATGTCATTCTACACATCACGTAGTTGATTATGACGTCATAGGAGGGTAGCTACTCTGGAAAGGTGACTGGCATATTGAGTACAACCAATACTCTATTTATTCATTTATACATGCTATGCATTGGATAACACATTAAATGCATTAAATGCCTCATTCTATTGACAAGCTATGTGCTACTACAATGGGATTCTGTATTCTAGATAAAGCATAGCCTTTGGTCTGGCATTTGTCTGTGTTTGCCACCTAGTATGGCCCAATCGGGATGACAATATGTAACTGAATGTTGTCTGTAAGTATGAGTCTGTGTGGAGAATTGCGGTTCAGATATATACACGTTGATCCAACTAATTCGACAACAGCATTTCATTGCATGCCTTCAGTGCGAAACGTTGAGATTCAGCTTTTTCCTAACATTCCAATTATCCAAGAAGATTATCATGTGTATGATGTCATGGATGAAGCCCTAAATTATTCTTGAAGATCTTCGGAGAAAATCATCTAAAGAGGTATCTGTAGATGAAATGCGTTAATTATAGATAAACTGCTACATCTATTTGCTTAACAGATCATCTAATTCTGTTGTTCAAGTCAACTATATATTACATTATTCATGCATTCTTCATGTTTAAATCATAAAGCTCTCGGTGTTATCTTGGTTATTGTGTGTTTGGCGTCCAATAACGAAACAATATGTGACATGGGTATATTTAAAGTAAATGATGATGCCAAATTCACCTTTCCAGAGTACCCACCCATCATATGACGTCATAATGAACTGCATGATGCATACACTGATATCATAATGAATGACGTCATGAATGACGTCGATAAGTACGTCACGAACGCATATTTGAAGACGGTCTATGCGTTGTTGTACAAATTGTTTGCTTTTACTATTTAATAAATATTCTGTTGAATATTTGGAAACTAATTTGACGGGGCGCTGTTGCTGCCATAGGCAGCAACAGCACCCAGTCAAATTAGTTACAAAGTATTCAACAGCTTCCTTCCCTGTATAGGTTTCAGGAAATTGATAGCTAGGGCATTCGGGGATCGATCAATCCCAACACGGCGAGGTGTGAGTGGAGCTTAGCTAGTGATGGGCGGGGCATAGCTAAAAATGGAAAGGTCTATTGAATCGTAAATTAGTTGGTTTAACAGACCATCTGTCTAAGTTAATAAAAATATATTACTTTATTCATGCTTAAGCTAGGCCAAGTGGCATAGGGCCAACATCTTACAATATATAAATGGTGAATAATTTACCCTGTTGTTGTTTAATAAGTTTTCTCTCTGTGTGGCGGTCGTGTATGCATCTGTTTGTATAAACCTAATACCGCGCGTTCAAAATGCAAGAAACCCATTCAATTGTAGCTCTCACCTGGAAGCTTCCTCAGCAGTGCAATTGTATTAGCACCTTTCATCATGTGCAGGTATATAATTGATTTTTACTATGCGGCGTCTGATTAAAATAATTCTAGTTACTTTCAAATAACAATAATTCATTAAACATCGTAATATATAATTAGCTAACTTGAGCTGAGATTGCAGAAATGATCATATTTAATTGGATTAATGTATCTCATGCAACTCGCTCAAAATGTGTAAAGAGAAACACAGGTGCATAGTAATATAGTAAATGAGTGGTTGTTAGCAAACCTGCAAAGGTACAGAGTAAATGACAATACATGTAAATATGATTTCAAAATTACAGTCTGTTTCATCTGTCGACGAGAACAGAGTTCAATGCTGTATACTTGTTTTGTCGTTTGATTAGCAATGAGTGGAGAGTAAACATGGCAAAATCTCTTCAAATAACAAGTCATACAAAGGTCGAAATCTGTCAAAATATGAAAATCGTACAAATGGCGGAAAGAAAAGCAAAATCACTGCAAATAAACAACCTATGCTGAACGTCAATGGACATGCTTATTTGTATCAGTAGCCTACTGATGGTTATTCGGCCAGATACTGATGGATGCTCACAGCTCAGGGAAATCCCACCCAGATATTATGAACTAGCTTCAATAGCCACATTTACAGAAAAATTGCATTCGCTGAAAATCTTTATTTTACTCACAATTTATTGGTTATCGTCAGGCTGAATATAAAGTTGTTGGTAAACGTCTGAGATGCTTCTTTCATACCTTGTTATATAAACACAAACATATAGCGGCAGGAAAGTGTGAAATTCCAGTAGCTTAGCCCAACTGCCCACCTCTAGAAGCATTAGCCAATATACATCTTTTTACCTAGCTAATTGAGGTATCTGGTCTGTCACTCAAGTATATGACGTCATAATAAATGCTGAGTTCACAATAATAATCCATAGAGAATACTCTGTCATGAAGCTGTCATCAACGGCGCACAATCAAATCACGTTCAAAATATTCAACAGCTTCCCTGTATAGTCACCTAAAAATTGGGATTCTGAGAATTCAGGGTTCAAAATATATACATCGATCCAAACATGCGTAAAGCGTGGGCGAGGCATAGCTAGAAATGGCTGCTTCTTGTCCCATGGGGTTGGGCGGGGGTATACATATAACTAATACAGACTCAGTAAGACGGTCGCGAAGCATTAGCTTAGCATTAGCGTAACAAATTTATTGTTATGATGATATCAAATCTGTCCATGGAGCTTGCAGGGCATAACATCCGGAGTCAGGGACATCCGGTTTGAGGGGCGGTGGTGTGAATCGCCTGCACCCATCTGAATCTGCACCCAATGACTTGCAGCTAGCTATTACAGGGAATAATTAACAACATCCGGTGACGATGGTCAGATATGATCATATTTGAAAACGATTTTTGGATTTAGGAACTTTACCTTGACATTGGAATGACGGGGGTGAGGGCTGGGGGTGTTGGTTCTGCAGTTCGAAATTAGATATGGCGGCGTAAAAACGCTTAAACATTCATTTTAATATAATAATATAGATATATCTAGGTCACAGATCGCAATTTTGTTTTGTCCTGCAACTTTTCTATAAGTTTGTACATTGGCCTATATTACAAGTAGCATTTTAATATTTAAAACTTATACACATTTTAAAATATAGTTCTATAATACATGTGTGCTATTTTACTGTGTGCAGTGCTATATAATCTGCACACCTTGTCAATGCATTATTATGTGTGGCTTGTATTATTCTCTCACCAGAGGAAGATCGATGCTTTCCATTATATAACAATTCAAGCACGACTTTACTATTATATCTACCAAACAAGCACCTATTACTATAGTCCACCGTTACTGAATAATATAGAAAGTAAGACATAACCTTCATTGAGAAGGTCCAGAGATATGTATTCTCCTATGCTGTTATACACATGGATATTGCATAACTGTTATGGGAATGGGGATGCATGTGAAAGACGGCTAAAATCGATATGGTTCTATGGGTTTCAACTCACCTTTGAATAATATGGATATTGGCGTTTCAAGAGAATTCGCGAGGGAGGTTACAGCAGCTAAATAGATTTCTCTTGGCCTACAAATGGATATATATCAAGATCACTTCAAAGGCCACATGCCTTTTCCATACCTTGTTACATTACCTGAGTAATTAACTGTTAATTGTATATGGGTTAGAGTTTCTCGAGTGCATAATTATATTAAGCTACCCGAGTTTGTTAAGTTTTGTCATCATATATATATATATATGATGACAAAACTTAATAAACTCGGGTAGCTTAATATAATTATGCACTCGAGAAACTCTAACCCATATACAATTAACAGTTAATTACTCAGGTAATTAGCAAGGAGTGTTTATACAGGTCACAAATACAGAATCAGCAAAATGGCCGTGAATTATTGGTGGTTATTTAGGTGAAATTCTGTGACAGCTGTTGGCATTCTGTATAACACGATCTTTAGATGTCTTCCTTTGAAAAATTTGAAAATGTAATGCTAGTTTACAATAACGAATAATGGATATAAAATATGGCCATGGGTTTGGCATGGCACAACAGATTGGGGCTGGGAAATCAAGTTTGCGGGGCGATGGCTGTGCATCTCCCGTCCCCTCTAGATCTTTCGCCCTTGCAGCTAGCCTTGATGGAGAATAGTTAACCATATCGAGGTGAAGGTGGCCATAGACGATCTGGCGTGTGTGTACGTGTGTGCGTACGTACGTACCTGTCTGCATGTCTGCCTGTGTGTGTGCATGGCTGTGTGTGTGTGTATGTATATGTCTGCCTGTGTGCCTGTGTGCACTCATGCGTGTATGCATGTAAAATTATAATCTGCATCACTCCATGAATTAGAACATGTAAGTTGTATTATGACTATGTGTCATCTTACCTAATATAGAGATTGTATGTACAGGGTAATTCATAGCAACACACTGCCCACACGATCCTGCCATGACGTTCCAGCGAGTCAAATGTGATATTAATGTGAGTGATAGGTCAAGGTACATGTCATTGTCTCGGAATATCATGGTGAATGATTGTGTTCTATCAGATGATAATGATGATGCATCATGGAAGGTCCTATTACATATCAGCACTGGTGCAACTTGCTTGTATCCTGTGTTTATTAGTAACACAATATAATTTCATAGGATGTACTCAATAGAAAAGTTAACTGGCGAACGATAAACTCAGGCAGCATCGACCTTTACTCTAACTGCCACAAAATTATTCCAGAAAACAGACTTCTGAAAATGTTGAATGATCACAGCAAATAAACGTCTGGTAGCGAACTTAGAGGACGTGTCTTTGTAATTCTTAAGTTCAAACGGAGAAGAAGACGGAGTAGAAGAAGGAGGAGGAGGAGGAGGAGGAAGAGGAGGAGGAGGAGGAGGAGGAGGAGGAGATGAGGAAGAAGAAGAAAGAAAAGAAAAAAGGTAGTGGCTGATGAGTTTTCTCAGCATACTAAGAGCCACAATCAGCTATAGAATTGCTGAGAACATTCTTGAGATCTGTCTGTCTGACGTAACATTGTCTGCTTGAAGAGATTTTTGTTGCTAATATTAAGTCTGGGATAGGGTTCTCGTCATATTAATCGTGGTCTGAGCAGAATTTCGTTTCACTCTTGGTACTTTGCTCAAATTGGTCGATCGTCTTTCTAATGTGGCAGCTGGTGATAGAAAATGATTGCATAACACGTTAGAGATTGTGTTGCTTCTCTATCCATAACTCCGAATAATTCAAAGGAGATTAGGTTATTTCAGAATAATTTCAACTCGACGATGATGTGTACGGCGTATAGGCAACCATCCGGAACATACATTTGTTTAGACGAGATTCCAGTAAGTACTCAATTTTATACCAATGCAGAATGAGCTCCACGTTATTATTCTGATCTATAAATATGTAACTCAAAAGAAATCACACTTGATATTGGATTGGGCCACACTTATCTGTCTGAAGAAATGCAGTAACAAAACAATCGCTCGTAATAATATTACATTACATAAATTCACATTCACCAATGCCCTCAACATTACACCATATGGGGTGTCACGACGTGACCCATCTGATCGTATTTATCATCATCTCACTACAGATTCACCTCTCCCTACACGGTGATTATAATGCAAACTACCGGTTTTGTGGGATCGGGTCTGTTACTCATGTATCTGAGGTCATAATCAAAATATGTTGTTTGATATCTGACGTCACAATGAAAATTAAGTAAGTCCATTATATAGTTTAAAAGTCCATCACGAAAAGTGTAGGAATTGCAACATCCTTTGTGAATTTACAATTTAATAAACACTCTGTTGACTATTTCGAAACAAATTTGACTGGAAGCTGTCATTGGAAGCAACAGCTTCAAGTCAAATTAGTTTTAAAACATTCAGCAGCTTACCTATATAATTACCCTGAAACTGGAATTCACTGGTCCAAAGTGAATAAAGCGATTCAGATACGCATGCAAAGTAGGCGGAGTCAGGTAGAAATGAGCGGAGACTAGCTAGAAATTCCCCATCTATTACTGGATGTCTTACGCCAGCATCACTGACCAGGTGGCCATGGTGACATCACTGATCAAACGGCCACGGTGACATCATTGACCAGGCGACCATGGCGACATCACTGACCAGGCGGCCATGGTGACATCACTGACCAGGCGGCCACGGTGACATCACTGACCAGCCGGCCACGCTGGCATCACTGACCAAACGGCCACGGTGACATCACTGACCAGGCGGCCATGGTGACATCACTGACCAGGCGGCCATGGTGACATTACTGACCAGGCGTCCACGGTGACATCACTGACCAGCCGGCCACGGTAACATCACTGACCAAACTGCCACGGTGACATCACTGACCAGGCGGCCATGGTGACATCACTGACCAGGCGGCCACGGTGACATCACTGAGCAGGCGGCCATGCTGACATCATTGAACAGGCGACCACGGTGACATCACTGACCAGGCGGCCACGGTGACATCACTGACCAGACGACCACGGTGACGTGACTGACCAGGCGGCCATGGTGACATCACTGGCCATGCGGCCACGGCGATATCACTGACCAGGCGGCCATGGTGACATCAGTGACCAGGCGGTCACGGCGACATTACTGACCAGGCGGCCATGGTGACATCACTGACCAGGCGGCCACGGTGACATCAATGACCAGGCGACCACGGTGTCATCACTGACCAGGCGGCCATGGTGACATCACTGGCCAGGCGGCCATCGTGACATCACTGACCAGGCGGCCATCGTGACATCACTGACCAGGCGGCCAGGGTGAACTGCAGGATGCTTAGTTTCATCTTCCGTTCACAGTTCTTCTCACCTTGATAGCTGATTTTCATGCAAAGGTGACTGACAGACGAACACGCAGCATACGTTTGCAGAGGAAGAAGGAAACCATGAACTTTACGTGGGTCCATCTCCATCCAGCATTGCAGCCAACCACTGTGTTCTATTTTGCGCAGAAACCTCTTCCAACTTCCCATCTTTCGGTTTGTGGACATTATCAATTGCCCCAGTATTAGTACATGTTAGCCGTATTATCAGGGTTATGTCTGCTGCTCCTCGCTGGTACCGTGGTTCTCTCGAAATCTCTGTAAACAATAATTGTCATGTTGCTCTAATGTGATTTGAACGAAAAATAACAATATCGATTGCAGCTGTCTCTCACAGACGGCTCTTCACATGCGGTTTAAATAATATTTACAGATGAAAAATCTAGGAGCGATTCCTCGGGGCAAAATGTCTGAGAAATGCCGCAATTTGCGACGGATAATGCGAAATCAATATACGTGATCTAACCCGCTTAATACACAATGTAGATGGGTCCGGGTGTATCAGCGAATAGCAAAATGATACGCTAAAAGGGGCATCTGGTGCTGATGATTTGCTAGTTCTTATCGGGTATTACGACCTACATAAAATTACTATTTCCTGAACGTTGCCAGAGTAATATATTTTGCTTGCCCTGGTCGGACATACATGTTCCCATAACCTGAGGCAACTAATAAACACTCAAAGCAATGCTTCACAAAGCTACACTTTAATCGCACACTATAGGGTCTCTTTGAGTATAACAATTCGATACAATATAGCTCGTGTGTTACAAATTGAGGCAAAATCTGCTTTCAGAGAAATTTATAGGTTCAAGACTAATCAAATGTTTGGACGTCCTAGTTTATGGAATTACAGATGATAGCATATCGCCAACTTTTTTCATGAACTTTCTCTGTCCATTAATCAGCAAATACTGTCGCGATCTGACACGGTTATGCCATATTTATTGTTCCCTGACTATGACGCTTGTCGAAGCTAACTGAAATATCTATTTCTACCAAATAGAACCGAGAGTACGTGTAGGTTGAATCAATGCTCTTCTATACTTGCAGCGTGTGTGCGATTCACAGTATTTTTTACCCATTAGAGATAGCCAAAGAGACATGACATCATCTGGCTAAATCTAGACATTACGGACATCCCATCACATGCACGTATATTTTAATATGTTCATTATGACTGTTACATGAAACCGACACATGAAGCATTGTTATCATATTCGATATGCAATTATAAATATTGGCTGCATGTATTTCTCAATTAGATTTATGATCATGGTTATTGCGAAATTCAAAAGTCAGGATCCGGATACAAATCTGAATTCTGATCAAATTGTGCACAATCTGAAATATCAGATAGGTTGAGGTCTGCAAACACTGATTTTGCTCGCTCTTCCTCTTCTTCTTCTTCTTCTTCTTCTTCTTATTATTATTATTATTATTTTTATTATTATTAGGGTGTTAGTATCATGGAATGTGCATACACAATCATTTTATTGGTCTACTTGTGTCTTGAGCAGAATACTACAGTGAGGGTTTTCACCAAGTCTCATCATTCGTCCAGCGGCTAGCACAAGTGTTCTTCTTCTCCTGCACTTTCAAGAAACACGGCTTCTGATCTTTCTAGTTGGTTGAATCAGAGCATTTGTGAGATACATAGTGAGGTACACCCAGCTTAAAAAAGGTAATGATTCAGGCTCTACATTGCTGTCAAAACGCATTGCTCTCGATCAGCCTTGTAGAGGAAAGTGTGGACAAGATCAAATTTATAACTGATAGATTAGATTACTGCAATCATGCATATATTGCACACATACGCTCTTTAGCTTCCTATTATCGGGGAACCTTGTCTATATCTTCTTTTTAATATATCACGCAAATCATGTGTTGTGCATGGGAAACGTGTCCTGTCCTTACACATATGAAAACTGGCCCAATCACCGTATTTGAAACAGCGGTGGTCAAACAATTCGCGTGAGCACACATGCACGCATGCAACAAGAGTCATGATATTTTGTCAAGGTCCATGCAGCACACCTTGCGCGTAGCAAATATGTCCATCCCTAATTGTTGGTACTTCCATGCGCAGCAGCTTTGCGCATAGCAAATATGTCCATCCCTAATTGTTGGTACTTCCGTGCACTGCAGCTTCGCGTGTAGCAAATATGTCCATCCCTAATTGTTGGTACTTCAATGCGCAGCAGCTTCGTGCGTAGCAAATATGTCCATCCCTAATTGTTGGTACTTCCGTGTGCCGCAACTTCGCGCTTAGCAAATATGTCCATCCCTAATTGTTGCTACTTCCGTGTGCCGCAGCTTCGTGCAAAGCGAATATGTCCATCCCTAATTGTTGGTACTTCCGTGCGCAGCAGCTTCGCACGTAGCAAATATGGCCATCCCTATTGTTGGTACTTCCATGCGCAGCAGCTTCGCGCATAGCAAATATGTCCATCCCTAATTGTTGGTACTTCCATGCGCCGCAGCTTCGCGCATAGCAAATATGTCCCTCCCTAAGTGTTGGTACTTCAGTGCGCAGCAGCTTCGCGCATAGCAAATATGTCCATCCCTAATTGTTGGTATTTCCATGCACCAACTATCTAGCAATACCACTCATACACGCATTGATGTCCTAATCTGTGTAACCCATTGGGCTGTATCAAGATTGATTCAGCATTTTGCTCAGATAAAACATTAACGTGGTATGATTCGCTCATGGACGATCGCTGTCACGCGTGTGATCACACTTTCCGCACCTCATTATGTTTAATGTTGCATATAATAGACCTAAGCTTCACCCATACCACGCCGAGTTGGGATTGATCGATCCCCAACTGCTCTAGCTATCTAGCTATCAATCTCTTGAAAACTATACAGGGAAGCTGTTGAATATTTTGTAACTAATTTGACTGGGCGCTGTTGCTGCCTATGGCAGCAACAGCGCCCAGTCAAATTAGTTTCAAAATATTCAACAGAATATTTATTATATAGTAAAAGCAAACATTTTGTACAACAACGCATAGACCGTCTTCAAATATGCGTTCGTGACGTACTTATCGACGTCATTCATAACGTCATTCATTATGATGTCATTGTACACGTCACGCAGTTCATTATGACGTCATATTATGGCTGGGTACTCTGGAAAGGTGAATTATGTGCAATATTCATTATACTCTTTCACGTTGGTGTGGTGGCTTATGTTGGTATGCAGTTGTATGGATTATTTGTTAATAGCCATGACATAGCAATGGACATTATGCCATATCGCTTCACTAAAAGTTATCTTCACAGGAATATATGTTGTTTATCTTATTCTGCTCGATATATGAAATTTCAGATAGAAAACAAATCGATGTCGGCTGTTATTCTAACATTTTATATTAATGGGACAGTTTGCAATTGTTAAAGGGACAGTTTCCATTTCTTTCGACCTCCACATTTGTTAGGAACTCACTACTTTGAACTGTTGGTATTTGTACTGATACGAACATATCTAAGTAAATTAATTGGCATTTGCAGACAATTCCATAGTTAAATAGATTTGAATATCTGTGTGTCCTCCAGCCATGCTCTATCAGACATTTCCACTTAATAGCTGCACAATTATTCCTGAACAGTATGATCGTGAACATTTGTGCCAATCTGTATTTGAGTTATTATGTGTGCAGTACGGGTAGCAAGCGATCATTGTATCGAGATTTCCTTGCTGGTATTGCTGCTAACATTCAATCATTTATCCCATAGCCATTTAGATTATTTTTTCTTTTAGTGCCGCCTACTGGCTCCAGACCACGCCATTCACGCACACACACTGGCTACATTTACAAATCAGCATGTCTTGAAGTGTTTGCTGCCTATGGCACCAACGAGTTTCAGTCACCTTATCTGCACATTTACCAAGACTAGAATAAGGTGTACGAAATGTCATCTCTGACCACTAGCACGACTAAAGTTCATCTCTGACCACCAACACTACTAATTGACTTAATGTAATTGCACAGAGGGGGAAGTTCCTCAGTGAGACGAATGAAGAAATGGCGTCTTGTATTTTTTACTGATCGCGATTACAGATAGAACCCCTAGGCAATACTAATAGCAACGTTATTTGCAGCCAATTAGATATGTGATTTTCCATATTTCAAAATTGGGACCTATATAACCACCAGTCAGGATGCGGAATTGTGCTGGGTTTCGACACAGTATTGTAAAATGATATATGAGAATTCGGTGACTCTAGGGTTGGATGACTGATGGCCCACATAATCTTGTACACATCATCATTTCTTGGATGACTGATGACCCACAGAATCTCGTACACATCATCATTTATATCCACAATGCAGAGAAAACAAAACTAGACACACACCCAGTTGCTAATACAAGCTATAACCATAGCTAAGCCTAAGGATTCATATTTCTCAAACTAGCTAAAGCTCAAACAAACTAAAACCCAATCTAGGCCTAATATCACAACATATTACTAAAACAAACTATATTTGAACTAAACCTATTGTCAGTGTATACTGCTAAAAAGCTAAACCGTAACTAAGCTTAAGATTAGTTAGATTAAGACTGTTTGTTTAGGAAATTGTAAGATTGTTAAATTAGTAGGTGGATTACAGTGGCACCATAGGTTCAAATTTGAATTTTATGATGGGTCCCAGCATGTTATTCAAATCAGAAATGGTGTTTATGAACTTGGCATTGGAACCCTGATGAGATGCCTAATGAATTCAAAATTAACAGGCATTTTAGCCTTTGGTTTTCAAAATTCTTTAGAATAATTATGCATATTTTAGTGGAACCTTTTTAGCATTAAGATTCTTTTGAATTTATTGGCAGTTCCGTACTGTTTTTCACTTTCATGGTTGATCAACCAATTTTATCTGTAAATAATATGCTAATCTAAGCAAACTTTGACTAAATATAGCTAAACCTAAACTAAGCATATGACAAGCCAGGTTAAGAAACATCTGTTTATTATTTTATAAGCCAGATATGCTGCATAAGCTTTGTTAGATGTTAAGTAATCTTATTTCAAATTAACATTTTCAAGCATAAATCACATGACATCCTAACAAGTATGCCTTGAGTAAGATATTTATATAACCGACAATATAATCTGTTCATATGCTGAAAATTTTGCAACAATCGAATGTATAGTTGCTAAGATATATACAGGACAAGATCGGTGTATTTTGCAATAAAACCTTCATAGAGTCAGCTCTACACTATGATTAAGACAAGGGAGATAATTAGAAGTGTGTCGCTATGGAGAGTTGCTACTAAAGAAAATGTCGTCTGCTTTACATTACATACAATTATTTACAGGTGTATGCTGTTCATATAAATAAGTCTAAATTGATAACAGTTTTTTTCCCATTATGTGCAATCTAAATAATCATGCTTAGTTATATTTCATCTTTCAAAATTAGTATATATTTCATTTGGTACCAGTTTTCGCATACAGGAAACAGGACATTTTGACAGGATTTTTTGAGAATATCATCATTGGTCCAAAGGTAGAGACTTTGACCTATACACCATAAATACCACGGTTTGAATCCTAGCTAATACTGAATATAATTTAATTCATAAATAGTATTTTACTATATCGTAGAGTATCCAGTTTCGGCGAGCTTGCGGTACGCATGCGCTGTGTAACAACACAAGTTCTCATGACGGCATAATTTTGTAATCAACCAGTACGGTAATTATCGGTAACGTTTACCGCGTTTCCCCTCAAAATCCACACTAAAATGTTGAGTCAGCACTAACTCAGCTTTAGCATGTAAAAAATTGCCGATTTTCGTATTACTTTTTATTATATGCCTTTAAAGCATTGTATTTTAAATAAAAAACGTACATTTATTTGTTCAAATATTGGAAATTCTTCCCCGGCATCTGTTTTATTTATACCACGTGACCAATGTCAAAATCCAGACTGGCCAGGATGGTTCAAAAGTCAACAGCGCAGTGCCTGCTCTTAGCACTTATCAAAATCAAGGAGTATACGCATAGTATAATATTATTCAATATCTTGTGCATATTTCCATTTGATGCTTTAGTCAAGCCCTCACAACTAGCTCCAGTCTGAGGAAAATGTCCACCACCATCAGCCGAAAATGACAATTAAACACTTCCCCATTCTGACAACTTCGAACGTTCAGCAGTTTTTGCTCTATATGGTAGCTGTATTGTCTAAAAACAAAAATTTAAGCGAGCCTGTACGGGTATCACCGAAACAGGATACCATCGTTTTTATTGGTTTTGAAGTACGTCATCGCCTGATGGCATTGTGTTTTGCCATTTCGTTTTCGGGGATTTTCTTCTAACTTGGCGCTGGATAAGGGATAAAGTCATTAACAAATTAAGCCAATTTGTTTTTTAAATATTTATGGTATTTATTAAATTATTAGCAATTTCTTCTTAGGCGCCCCGAAACTGGATACTCCGCGCTAATATCTTTTATATATCTAGTCATTCCGATACACTGTTACTATGCACATTTTATTTCAGTTACTTCTGTTGATATCATATGCATTTCTTATGACGTTGGTAGTTTTATTTTTCATTTCTACTGTTATTTTTTTCTTTGTACTTTCTTGGCAAATGCGGTCTCCAATAAGATTTAAAATAAAGCATTTTAACATATTCATCAACCAGACCTTATATGACACCTAACCAGACCTTCCTCTCAGACCTCCTCTTGATTTATCAAGACGGAGTTGCTGTACCAAAGGCACGATAGAGGGTTTGGGCAGCCTGTTTATCAGACGTAATAGCATGGTTAAAAGCTACATAATCAAGATCATCGATGCGGGTAAAGATGTTAAATGAAAAATAGATATTGCACTAGTTTATATTTAGCAAACAATGTTTTGATGTTTAAACTGTTAATGATTCATCAGACAGTTTTAGCCTGTAAGACATTGTTTAATAAGTTTAAATTAGTTTGCCAATAAGTACATGATATTTTA
This sequence comes from Chaetoderma sp. LZ-2023a, assembly GCA_034401795.1. Lineage (NCBI taxonomy): Eukaryota > Metazoa > Mollusca > Caudofoveata > Chaetodermatida > Chaetodermatidae > Chaetoderma > Chaetoderma sp. LZ-2023a. The sequence goes on from CM067374.1 coordinate 17,825,778, forward strand.
GTTTTTAAATTTTATCAGTGATGTTGGTTAAATTCTCCTTATAAAAATAAATAATTGTACACATCATCATTTCTTGGATGACTGATGACCCACAGAATCTCGTACACATCATCATTTATATCCAGCAATGCAGAGAAAATTCATCTTCCTCAAATTCCTCGCAAAGTAACAGTTATCACAGCCTAATAATTAAATTAAAACTGCATTTATCAAAGTGCAGCTTCAGAATGTAATCATACAGAAACGGTATAGCGCTTGTGGCCACAAATTCCTTCTATGTTGTATTTGTGATTAGTTAAAGATAAGTTGAGGCAGAAATAACAGTATTGATTTTAATCACTTCTCGCAGATATCTGCCCTTGTGTGGTGTTTCTTCTTCTTCTTTTCGTTCGCTGATCATACCGCCAGTCCTGTAAGTGACTATCGACATGATCATAAGCGTGGTGTTATGCAGTATTTATTTGAGTTGCATCCTCAAGTGGAACTGTCTGCGAATGTTCTTGCTACATGCTTGTTTTCCCGCCTGTGTAGGCGAGGACAACGAGTGCACATTTTCCTGGAGTAATAGAAAGGCTATGTTTGGATATTCCATCTTCTAGAGACAGACGAAATTGTCCTGGTAGATTAATAATACAGGTTTCGACACGGTTACAAATGGAAGGGTTATGACCTGATTGGTAAATAATATAAGTTTCATACATTTATAAATGAAAGGTCTCAGGGGTTTCGATCTCGTCAGTGAAATTAGGAAATTTTGCTTTTCATTGAAAAAGTGTAGTATGGTGATTAGATGGAATGTCTGGAATGGTCGTTTATAGATATTGAATTATTTAATGTTTTCTTCTGGCCTTTACAATCTCTCAAATAAACCATCAGCATAGAAATTTGGACGCGATAACGTGATGCATATTCCAAGTCTAATGAGCTGATCACACACTTTCATCGACGCTACCCCTGATCGAGCCATGCACTTTCAGGAAAGAGAGAGAGAGAGAGAGAGAGAGAGAGAGAGAGAGAGAGAGAGAGAGAGAGAGAGAGAGAGAGAGAGAGAGAGGGAGGGAGGGAGGGCGACGGGCGGGCGGGCGGGCGGGCGGGCGGGATGGATGGAGGGAGGGAGGGAGGGAGGGAGGGAGAGAGAGAGAGAGAGAGAGCGAGAGCGAGCGAGAGCATTATATGGTTGTCCAATGGAATGAACATATTCATGCAACATTTACAATTCCATATCCAATGCAAACAGTGATCTTATTAGTGATTTATGCATGGAATGGTTAAATGACTTGAGCGAGAACTAAATGCGCCATTCTAGTCACAAGTTGCATCGCATATAATGGCACCGTGTTGTAAAATTAAGCATGAGTAAGCTGCGTAATATTGCTCAATAATAATTCTAAAATGTGACTGGGAAAGTCGTTATGAACGAGAGGGTAATAACAGCCAATACATATGTTGAGAAGACTAAGGCCCGATTTATAAGTCGAACCTCTCATGTGCCGTGCCAGCTAAATTTACCCGAGTCCTAACTAGCGCGACAAAGGTTCGACATATAAATCAAATTTTCTGGCTCGGCGCTAGTCACAGTCGTTCGTTCGTTCGTTCACTCATTCATTCTTTCAGTCATTCATTCATGCAGGCACACATGTGTATGCGCACGCACGCGCGCACACACACACACACACACACACGCGCGCACGCGTGCGCACATGCACACATGCACATGCACACCCGAACGCACACAATTTATTCGTTTTCAATTTGTTATTCGGACAGGGAAGATGCATAGAACGTGCATATAACGCTTGCCATTTTCTGTACCAGAACAAAAGCGTACTCTAAATTTGTCAAGGCTTTGGGTGGGTGGAGGGGCAGCGGTGGAGTGGGTGGGTGAGGTTAAATGGGCCTAGTTTCGATTCTAATGATTTTTCCAGAGGATCAAGCAGTGAAAAGTGTCCCCATTTTGGATACATTTTAGGGGAATAAGTATCTTTAGAAAGAATTTGAAAATCAGACGTTCTGAGGGGTTATTTCTTGCAGTCAGAGTGATAATTCTTTTTAGGAAAGTTTGGCTGACAGCTATTACTGTTTAAAGCGACAACAAGTTACAGTCGAATTATTTACAAAATTTGTAACAGCTTTCCTGTTGTTAGTTGTCATTTCCATCGGCGAAATAGGTTACGCCATTAACTAACGCCGTTAAAGATGCATAAGTATCACACCAGAATGCATGAAAACAAAATTGTTTAAATTGTATACTTTTAGAGCCTTAATTTGTGTACCTCGATGTAATGTTCAAGCGAAATAAATCTTAAAAATTAAATAAATTCCAAACAGATGCATATATTTACTGCATGCCAACTCTTGGGCCACCATTCAGTAAACTTTCGCCCTTGCGTTCGCTCTCGCGCTCGCAATCACGCTACTGTGTTGTTCTAACAATAGATTTGTGCGGCGCGACATAATTTTACATCTAAATCAAAATTATCATTAGCCGTGCCGACGCCGTGCTACAGTCAAGCCAGTCGTCCTTAGCGCGGCGCTACAGAAAGTTCGACTTATAAAACGGGCCTAATCAAACAAAAACATTTGATAAAATGTCTTCACTGAGGGCCAATATATGTTAATGTCTTTGAAATTATATAACGGATAAGAGACTATGCTATTTTATAGCATTCCAGAGGAAGAAGAAGAAAGGGGATGAAGAGGGCGGGGCGGGGGAGAGGAAAAGGCTGGTGTGACCTCTCAGCATATTGAGAGCCACAATCAGCTATAGAATTGATGAGGACACTCTCTGTCTGATGTCACATTATCTGCTCGTAGAGATTTACATTGCCAAATATCATAATTTAAGTTTATCCTGCACCAATTTCACCCAAGGATATGTATATATTTTGTCAATAGTAATAATTACACATTTTGCCATCTAATATCCGAAGCGTCTATTATCCGTATAGACCGTTCCTATATTCAGCTGAGTTTGGAATTGAACTCGATTTGTAGACAAAATAGTTAGATTGTCTGCCACACATGGGTTGGTTGCAAACGACTACGTACTACCAATACATCAGATAGTAGCATAACTAACAAGCCAGGAATCAAACATCCTTCCATTCATTCATGCACTAAGCGGCTGTGACACAAATAGTTTCATAATTGCTAAAGGAAAACACGTGTTCAAGGTTGCCGTGAAATGTCATGAAATAGTGGATTGTTTGGTATACAGCTGAGGGCACGTGAAGAAATTACAGATGAGTAAACCTTGTTGACATTTCTACTACGATAGTAGCATCATTGTATATTAAAAAGAAATTTGAAATCCTTAACATGTTGTTGGGGCACGTGTATGAGACGAAAAGGGAACTTAAAATACTCCCACGAACAAATTGTGCATTTAATCAGCATATTTGGTAGCAATCTGATATTGATTTTACAATAGTATTAGATGCTTTCCAGATTGGATGGACCTCAGATTATGGTGGCACAAAACACGTGCTTTTAAAATAGTCCCATATCCCAACCGTGTTAAAAACTGTTTCCGTAAGTACAAGGCAGGGCGCGTAGGTAGGAGATACTCCTGCAGAAAGAAAAACGTGTAATATGAACTGACTTGTTCTTGTAAACTAAAAAAATGGAGGTGTGACAAAATAATTTTCTATTGGAATAATAATATTTTCGTAGATATAATTTCATCAATCTATGATTGTTACTGGTCAAAATACAAATATAACAAACCTGTCTGAGAATCCACCTGCTTTTGGCGGTTCTTAATGATGCATGGTTGTATGATACAAATTTGTGACCGACCCCAAAAGTCTTCTAGTCCGGTCAATGACTACATCGTCTCAAGCTTGCCTGGTTGGGTATTTTGGCACTAATTAGCTGCATATTGATCCATTGGAAGCAGGATCAAGCTTCGGTAAGGCAGGCTGGTTTTCTTTGTCTACCAGTCTTAATTGTAGTCTATGCTGACCTTCGTTTGACCCTTGGTACTTTGTTCACATTGGTCGATCGACTTTCTAATGTGGCAGCTGTTGATGGAAAACGATTGCTTACCCCATTAGGGGTGTAAGTGATTCTATATATAAGAGGATTAGAAATTTTACATCTACAACTCGGCGATGATGTGATGGCGTATAGGCACACATTCTAAACCTACATTTGTTTAGACGAAGTTCTATTAACTATCCACTTTACTTCCAATGCAGAATGCGCACTATTTATTATTGTGATCTTTAACAGGGAACCAAAAAATCTGCAGAAATAAATCATTCTTGATATTGGATTGAGCCACACTCATCTTTCGGCAAAATTGTGGTAACAACACATCGCTCGCCATGATATTCCATTACATAAATTCAGATTCACCGATGCCCTCAAAATCTTTATCATCATCTCACTAGAGATTGCACCCTTACCCATTTTTTTTATCCCCTCAACCCCCATGTTGTGGGACCCGATCTGGCACTCACGCATCAGCCTGCACGATGCTTGATTTCATATTCCACTCAGAGTTCTTTCCACCCCATAGCTGATTTCCATGCGAAACTTACTGGCAGACGAACAGGCAGTATACGTTTGTAGAGGAAGAAGGAAACCGGAAACCTATACATGGGACCATATCCATTCAGCATTGTAGCCAGCCACCGTGTTCTATGTTGCAAAGAACCTCATCCAACCTCCCATCTCTCGGTTTGTGGACATTATCAATTGGTCCAGTATTGGTACCTGTAGCCATACTATCAGGGTTATGTCTGCTGCTCATGTCTGTTGCTGGTTCTCTAGAATTCTTTGTAAACAATAATTATCATGTTACTCAAATGCTCAAATGCGATTTGAACAAAGGATAACAATATCGATTGTAACTGTCTGTCACAGTCGGCTCTTCACTGCAGTTTCAAAGGCCCCAGGTAAGAACCTTGGACAGCCCCATCCACCCTGAATACTAAGGTTGGCCTTGAGAATTATGTGCAATATTTATTATAATATTTTACGTCGGTGTGCTGGCCTATATTGAAATGAATTTGTGCGGATGGTTTGTTAATAGCCACGACATAGTGGGGTGGGGAGGCAGGGTGGGGTGGGGGTGGGGGTGGGGGTGGGGTGGGGTTTGGGTGGAAACTGCGGGGGCAGGTGTGTGTGTGTGTGTGTGCGCGCGCGCGTGTGTGCGTGTGTGCGTGCGTGCGTGCGTGTGTGAGACTTTATGCCATATAACGCCACTAAAAGTTATCGTCGTAGGAATATATGTTGTTTATCCTATTCTGCCTGATATATGGAATTGCAGTGAGGAAACAAATCGATGTCTGTTGTTAATCAAACATTTTCTATTAATGTAATTGTTTGCATTTGTTTCGACCTCCACATTTGTTAGGAACTCGCTACTTTGACTTGTTGGTATTTGTACGAATACTAACATATCTAGGTAAATTGATATTGTCATTTGATGAAGAAAATTTCATATTTAAATAGATTTGAGCATCTGTGTGCCTTACAGACATGATCTATCAGACATTTTTACTTATTAGCTGCACAATACAGTCTGAACAGTGTGGTCGTGAACATTTGTACCAGCCTGTATTTGAGTAATTGCATGTGCAGTACCGCTAACAAGCAATCATTGTACCGTGATTACCTTGCAGGTATGGCTGCTGACAATCCATCATTTATCCCATAGGCATTCAGACTCGTGTGCCCTTTATTGCCGCTTTTTGGCCCCAAACCACGATATTCATGCACACTCAATTACATACCTTCAGGATCTAGATTTAATATAGCTATTTGTATGCAACCTGACAAACATCTTCAAAACAAAATGAGTTAAAGTGTGTGCAGCCAGCGAGTTTCAGTCATGTTGGCGTCAAATTAACCAAAACTAGAATAACGTGTACTAATGGTCATCTAAAAAAAGGTCCAAAATGACACACTGTTTTGAGTGCTTATAACATGGTAACCTTTGCATGCAATAAATGTGTTATATTTTAGCGTGAGAATTCTCGTCTGGGTTCTTTAACAATGTGTACTGTATGAATGGGGTGTGAATGGACATCTGTGAGAGACAATCTATACCATTATGTCTGGTTCAATTCACATTTCCGTAATGTGACAAAGATTGTTTACAGAAGATTCGAGAGAGTCTGGGCCAGGAGCAGCAACCGTAGCACACGTTCTGCACAATTACGCTATGGTGTTCTTCATTATGCCAATATCTGGTGTAATGTTTAGGTCTTTGAAGATGTCGTTGTCTCGGCATATTATAGCCAGTGATTGTGTTGTTATTGTATTTTTGTGACTGATGAGTGGCCCACTCCAGTACCCACTGTGATATAGGCCTATAGCATCTTACTATTGAGTCTCTTCCCTACCTGACTGTGGCTATCAATTTAGCAGCAAGAGAAATCTAATCAGACTCTACCGATTAATAACTGTTCATGCTGATACATTGACCATACCTTGGTCTTTATTTAAATCTTTCTTTTTTCCCGTTCTCATCTTCTGACATCATGCACACATCATATCGTGTATCTTTCTGTGAATTGGAAAGAACGTTGGAATTACCATGACCAGTGGATATCGTTATCGACATACAAGCAAAGACGATTCACGACTTAGATTAGAGTTGTGAGCATGTCTCTCCGCGCGTGTACATGTGCGCGTGCGTACTGCATACATACCTATTGTAAATATTGGGACGTGATTGGGGCCCTGGGACTAACTATCCTCGGACGATTGTCCGGACCGTTGATAGTATTGGCAATGAACTTTGACCCGCTGATCTCGACGTTGATTTTATTACATCATCTCAGATATGAATATTCATTATGTCGTCATCACCGCATCAATGATTTCCTATGTCAAACTGATAAACTAGAACTCCCTCAATGTAGCGAGCAGTAATTGTCTTTACGGCTTTGGGACCGGAGTGTTCGTATGCCGAATTAGACTTTGTATCGCAACACATTTGAACATGTTCGCTGTACTGCGATGATAATGTAATACGCACCCACGTTAATAACAATGTTAACACCGTATAATTAAGTGTTGCTTTATGCGTGGTTACTATTCATGAGAATAATTAGTCTGTGAATGGACAGATATATAAATAGATAGTTTGATGGATGGACAACATTTATACTTCACGTTATGTATGGTTACTAGATTTGTAGTGTTCCTGTTGGAAAGATTTTATAGAGGGTCGGATGTGGCCTACAATCATGAATCGTATTGTATCATATTATTTAATGAAATCACCTTGTTAGGTGTTAGTCCAAGATGTTACTTCGGCCACATACGCACATAATGGTAAAATCACTGTTAGTTGTAAATTACGTAATTACTTCAAATAATTTGTGTGTTTGGAAAATTACCCGAAATATCCATGAATCATGATCACATAGTACACAACAACATCGCAATATGCTTTGATATGCGTTTGAAATCGAGAATTAGTTCTGATATGTTCAAGTCTTATATTTGGAACTGCTCCGGAATTGCTTCCCAATGATAGCGAGTATGAAACTTGGAAAGGCACAGGCGGATTAAATGTAGATATGCCCTAAGGATAATTAGTTGGAATTTAATGTGACAGTAAGTAGCGAGATGAAGCTGCAAGATATTATTTCCAAAAATAGAAACATAATTTGTCTCAGGCTTTAGCTGGGTTAATTAATCCGGTTCTGTATATACTAGGCGTAGGCTCGGGAAAGTATTGTACGAGAATGAATCACACTGCTGGCGTTTCTAGCAATGCAGTACATGCACGTGACAGGGTTAATGTTGGCCCGAACTAATGTTTGATATGTGAAGACCGTTAATTCCAGAAGCCTTAATTGAATGCGTCCCAACTTAATTGAATCATAGCAACGCAGAGTGAAATCCATTAATGCCTTGTCAGGCAACATCGGAATGCAAAAGAATGTATGGCATTCACTTTTAATATTGATGCCATAACAATCCTTGTTGGTATGAACTGTCAGAAATCCATCAGATTGATACAGATGGAAACGGATCAATCTTGCACAGCTTTCATTGTGAGAAAATCTTGGGTATGATCTTATTGGCCAGGAATTATTGGCCGGCCAATAAGGATCTGTAATTTTATGAGGCGTAGATAATTTGACAGCCCGTCACAAGCACGTGCCTGCGGTACACATACTTATCATACTTTGTTTCGACAACACTCATCCACTTGATTTTCCTAAGATCAATCATAATTCGTATTTGAGCTATCTTAGTAAAATTTGTTAGAATATTTAAGTTCACATATTGTATAATAGTGCAATATAAGTATAATGAATTATTATTCATTTAAATTCGGGAAGATTAGAATAGATTGTACATGAAGGAAGTGATAGTCTATAATATGTGGTGAAATGGAAATTAATTTTCCCGAATCTTGAATCTTCTGTTTGACTCCGGGCATCGAGTCAACGGCCCATTTTACCGAATCCAGCCAATGCCTTAAGTGTCTCTGTAAGATGTTTGTGTGCGGTATACACTTGCGTGCGAAGTATATATTTATTGTTACATGACCATTAAGTTACTTAGATATCTTGTTGAATGATGTGATAGCAAACGAGTATGAATAGACAAGGGGTCAGTGCCTTTGGGGGGGGGGGCCTTGCATACAGTTTCTGAAATTCGTACCCAGAGGCATCAGAACTTCCAAGTGTCAAGTTGTCATGCCCAAAGTCCCTTTTCAACCATATTGCCTCTGGGAGCCCCTGAGGTCAGAGGGCTATGGGCACATGAGCCCTATAGGTGCATCTTTAAGTTACACAGGTGCCCCAAAAGTAACATAAAAACAAGGGGTTGTATCACTTTCCGGGGCCCTGGAAATCTTGGAGGCCCTGTGCAAATGTACTTGATGAACAGCCTTAAATTCGGCTCTGAAATGGACGGGACTTGTCAAACACTCCACTAAAGGAACATTATCTCCTGATTAGAACTTTATAGTGTAATTGTGCAGAAAGTGCGCCCTGTCAAATTTTCTGTGAACAATCTTTGGCACGGTACACAAATGTGAAATTGAATCAGAGATAACAGCATCGACTGTCTCACACAGATGCCCATTCACATGCCATTCATGCAATATTATACCTTGCTAGAGAAACTAGACGTGAATTTTCAAGAAGAATTCTGGCACCATTCTTACACGTGTGCTTATAGCGACTGTCCACACACACCTATGATGTTAGAAAAATGACCTCAGGTGGCACAACACGTTTTTTTATGTCATTGAGATTTCTCACATTTAGCTTTAGATACATAAGCTCACCTTATGCTGTGTGGCGCCTGAACAAGTATACTAACATGAGATAAAAGTAATCCAGTTTCTTGGAAGGCAGTATGCATAGCACATCGATATTTCATGAGATGCGAAGCGATGATGAGCAAGGACGATAAATCATTAATGTTTCAACTTGTCACAGAAATCGAGGTGATAAGCACCTGAAAATGATATAATAAATTTAAATCATGAAGCTTTCTGTGTGATCTTGATAATTTTGTTTTGATGCCTAACAATGAAACAATATGTAACATGGTTATATTTTGATGCGATAAGCACCTTTTCATAGTAACTAATGATATCGAGTATAACCGTAAATTAGATGGTTTAGCATACCATCTAATTCCGCTATCCAAGGCAATGGCTATATATTACTTTATTCATGTCAATGGAAGGTAATGTTGCATGTGGCCAGTATCTTATTATATATAAATCGGGAATCATTTACTCTACTTTCTATTAATAACATTTCTCTCTGTATGGTATAGGTGTATACGTTTGTTTGTAGATATCTGATACTGATCGTTCAGAATGCAGACAAAATATTCCATGGCCCCGCTCACCAGTGCAATTGCATTATCGCATTTCATCCTGTGCCGGCGTATAATTGATTTTTACTATGCGTCTGATTAACACAATTCCGGTTACTTTCAAATAATTCCTTAAACAACACCAACTTTTCCTAGAGATAGTGTTATCTAAATTTTCAATAGATAAAACACAATTAGCTCGAGCGAACCAGGTTTGCAGAAATATTCAGATTGAGGTTGATAATTTATCTCGTGCAGCTCGCTCACAATGGCCAAAGATACTCGCAGCTGCATGCCTGCAAAGTAAATGATTGATTGTTAGCAATATTCGGAAATTAATCTAAGTACAAGATTGGCTAAGTTGATTGCGAAATTACAGTCTGTTTCAACTGCCCACGATAACACAGTTCAATCCCCTATAATTAGTTTGCTATGTTGTTTGATTGACACTGTGTGGAGAGCAAACATGGCAAAATCTTTTCAAATGCCAAATTATATTAAGTTCAAATTCTCTCGAAATACGAGAATACGAAGATCGTACAAATCCCAGAAAGAAAAACAAAATCACTACGAATAAACAATCTATCGTGAATGTCAATGAACACGCTTAATCTTACTGTGATTCTACCGCAGATTGGTAAACGTTCACAGGTCAGGGAGATCCTTACCTCTGGTTACAGTTGCTATCATAAGCCATGTTCAGGAAGTTTATTTGCATGCCAATTGTCAGTTCTTGGCATAATTTAATTTTAATCTTCCTTTATTGGTTATCGTCAGTGTGAATATACACATGTTGGGAAAAGTGACAGATTTCCACCACTTGTTACATAAACATATACATATGACTGCAAAAAGTAAGAAACCCGAATAGCTAAAATAATTATGCATCTCAAGAAGCTCTGTCCAGTATACCATTAACGGTTAATCACATGGTCTAATAGCTCATGCGATCAACCGTTAATGGTATACTGGATAGAGCTTCTTGAGATGCATAATTATTTTAGCTATTCGAGTTTCTTACTTTATTAGTGATCTGAAAGTGGTGTTTATACAGATCACAAATAGAGAAACATCAAGATGATTGCGAGGGATTAGTTCTGGGTAATACTAGTATTGGGAAAGCTGCTGCCATTCTCGCTGAAAAGGGGAAATTTGAAAATGTCATGCTCTGAGAAGTCCTTTGCTGTGGCTGAGTGAAATGACATCGTTAGTTTACGCAAACAAATTATTGATATCAAATATCGTCGTGGGGTTTAGCAGCGCAGAACTGGAAGTGGCAGAGAACTCATATCTGCCTCCAATGGCTTGCAGCTAGCCTTCAGGGCAAATAGTTAACAATATCGAGGTGAACATAGTCATAGATAATATAGTGTGCGTGCGTGCGTGCGTGCGTGCGTGCCTGGGTGGGTGGGTGCGTGCGTACGTGCGTGCGTGCGTGCGTGCGTGCGTGTGCGTGCCTGCATTTTAAATTCTAATCTGCAAATCTCCTCCATAAACTGGAATGAGTACATTGCATTATGAACCCACCAGGGATGTATTCCCTATAAGATAACCGTAGTTAATATTGCGTGCGTGTGCGTGTGTGCGAAGTGTATGCGTGCGTGCACGTGAAATTCTAATCTGCAACTCTCCTTCATAAACTAGAATATTTAAGTTGTATTATTTGCCCCCAGACATGCTCTGCTATCACATGTAGACATGCTCTGTTTTCCTTATGCTATCACATGTAGGCATGCTCTGTATTCCTTATGCTATCACATGTAGATATGCTCTGTATTCCTTATGCTATCACATGTAGACATGCTCGGTATTCCTTATGCTATCACATATAGACATGCTCTGTATTCCTTATGCTATCACATGTAGTCATGCTCTGTATTCCTTATGCTATCACATGTAGACATGATCTGTATTCCTTATGCTATCACATGTAGATATGCTCTGTATTCCTTATGCTATCACATGTAGACATGCTCTGTATTATTTATGCTATCACATGTAGACATGCTCTGTATTCCTTATGCTATCACATGTAGACATGCTCTGTATTCCTTATGCTATCACATGTAGGCATGCTCTGTATTCCTTATGCTATCACATGTAGACATGCTCTGTATTCCTTATGCTATCACATATAGGCATGCTCTGTATTCCTTATGCTATCACATGGTGGCATGCTCTGTATTCCTTATGGTAACCTTCAATAATTTCATTTCGAAGACCTTTTTGGTCTGAGTATTCTGGTAGACAAATAAATATTACATAACTGTTATTTGAATTGCGGTTAGTGATGTGGGGTGAGGGTGGGTGGGAGGGGGTGTGGGGGTGGGTGGGTGGGTGGGTGGGTGTGCGCATGTGAGAAATGAGGCAGCAAAATCAATATAGTTATATCTGGGCCATCTAATATGTAGATTACCTTCACAGTAGAGTTCATAACAGCACGTTTTCTGCATGATTATCCAATGACCTCACAGCTTATCAAATGGGGTATTAATGTGAGTGCTAGGTTAGCGCACATGTCAGTCTCTGAATATTATGGCGAATGATAGTGTTTGATGCATCATAGGACGTCATACCCAGTAACACCACTGATGTAAATGGCTTGTATCCTGTGTTTATTAGCAACCTAATACCATTTCACAAGGACGTAATAAATAACAAATTTAATGGACAAACATTAAACTTAGGCAGCATTGACTTTTATTCTAAAAGATATCTGCTTAGCTTTCATCAAAGAAGACTTCTGAAACGTCTTGCACTGGATGTGGAAGATGGCTTTGTAATTTCTTTTACTGTTTAGTTTCAAACACCATACAACAATTCCACAGTATTCTGCTACAAATAAAATACAATATTCTTATCCAAGGCGTAATCATCAAGCTATATTCAAACTCATAACTGATATACAATCATAATAACAAAGTGGGATAACATCTGCCAACACCATCTGTTTTGCAGATCTTCAACATACGAGTATAGCATGAATAATGAATCAGCCGCACCACGTTTCCGAGAATAATTGCATTAATATTACCTGGCCAAAAGGGACAGTACGGGTTATATAACAATTAATTTATTTGAAACGTGATTACAGCGCTGTCAATATATTTGAAGTTCTCATAAAGCAATATATATGAACAATCTGAAAACTCACACATACATGTAATGCAATTCAGGGTGACATAGGAATGTGAGTTTTCTCGGCATATTGAGAGCCACAATCAGCTTTAGAATTGCTGAGGACATTATGTCAATTACATCTGTCTTTCCGATGTCTCAATGTCTGTTCGTAGATATTTTTCTTGCTGATATTAAGTCTGGGATAAAGCTACCGTCATATTCGTCGTGGTCTGAGGTGACCTTCGCTTCGCTCCTGATAATTTGTTCAAATTGATTGCCATTCTAATGTGGCAGCTGATGATAAAAATTGATTGCTTAACACGCCAGAGATGTAGCTGCTTCGATATTCATAATTTCGAATACTTAAAAGAGATTAGGATAATTTTTATATGTGCAATTCGAGGATGACACGCATGCCGTGTGTGGTGTATATTTGACGCCCAGTCAAATTAGTTTAAAATATTCAACAGCATGTTTATTAAATAAATACATACAATTCGTACAACGTGTTGGACTATTATGCGCTAAAGACGGACTATATTTAATCATTCATGACGTCATGATTATGACGTCATCCTACACATCACGTAGTTGATTATGACGTAATGTGATGGATGGATACAGTGGAAAGGTGAATTCCAATGAAAAATGTGCACTATTTCATATTCTGATCGATAAACAGAAAATTAAATCCAAAAGTACTAAAACTGAAGCGAAAAAAATATCACACTGGATATTGGAATGGGCCACACTCATTAGCCAGAAAATACAGTAATAACACAATCGCACGAAGTGATATTCCACTACTTAAATTAACATTCATCTTAGCCTAGACATTACACCATATGTAGTGTATCTTGTGTGGCTCGTATACAGTAGCTAAACACAAGCACAGCGGCATAGTAATAGAATAAAAGATTGATTAGTAGAAATACCTGCAAAGGTAACCTAGATACAGAATTGTTAATATGCTCCTAACTATAAGTATGTTTGCCAAATTACAGTTTGTTTCAACTGTCCACAATAATACAGTTCAATGCTTTATATAATGGCCATGTTCAAGATAATGTATTTCCAGGAGAATTGCCCGCTCTGATGATATTTTAACTGTAATCCTGTTTTATTGGTTATAATCAGAGTGAGTATACACTTGCTGGAAACGTTACAGATGACCTAGCCATACCTTGTTATATAAACATATAAATATGACTACAAAAAGTGACAAACACCAGTAGCTTATGATAATTATGCACCTCGATAACGTCTGAATATTAACAATTAATTACCTTGGTTCATTAGAAGAAGTGTTTATACAGATCTCAAATACAGAATCGTCAAGATGACCGTGAACTATTAGTGTCTGTATATTTGGGTGAAATTGTGGGAAGCCGTTGCCATTCTCTCTGAAATGAGGGTTTGAGGTCTTCCATTGAACGATTTGAAAATGTGATGTTGTGAGAAGCTATCTGCTGCACCTTGAGTTAGAAGAGATCGTTAGTTTGCAAAAACAAATAAAGGGTATCAGATATGATTGCGGGGTTGGCAGGTACACCAGACAGGAGCTGAGAACTCAAGTTAGAGGGGCGGTGGGCGTGTACCTCCAGTAAGCCTCTGGATGTGCCTCGATGGCTTGCAGCTAGCCTTGAGGGAGAATAGCTAACAATACTGAGGTGATGCTGTATGCATGTGTGCCTGCCTCCCTGTCTATCTACCAGCATTCCTGCATACATGCGCGCATGCGTGTGTGCATGCATGCGTTGGTGCATGCGTGCCTGCCTCTTTGTGTGCCTGCCTCCTGTGTTTATGGCTGCCTAACTGCCAGCCTGCCTGCCTGTCGACGTGCGTGCCTTTGTGCGTGCGTGCATGCGCGCGCGCGTGCGTGCGTGCGTATATGTGTCAGCGCGTGTGCTTGGAATTATAATCTACAACACTCCTCCAAAAATTAGATTATGTAGGCCTACGCTGTATTATTAACTTAACAGGCCAAGCTCAGTTTTCCCTATACTATCGAATTTAGGCATTGCTATTATTGCTGTAAAACGAGTTTCATTGAACGTGCCTATTGATATGACATTGCTTGCATTTCGAAGACATTTTGCTCCGAAACCCTGAATATTATCCTCCGATATTATACAAATGAATATTGCATAACTGATATGTGAAAGGGGGAACATGTGAGAAACGAGACAGCAAAATCGATATAATTACCTCTGGGTCAACTCACCTATTATGGAGATTGCCATTACATGAGAATTCACAACGGCACAATCTTCGCATGATTATGCTATGACGTTCCAGCTTGTCAAATATAGTATTAATCTGAGTGTTAGGTTAGGGCAAATGTCACTCTTTCGGAATATCATGGTGCGTGTTTGTATTCTGTCAAGTGATGCATCATGGGAGGGCCTATCCAATATCTACACCCATATAGCTTGCATGTATCCTGCGCCTTTTAAGTAACCTAATACATAATACCATTTCATAGCAACTAACAAAGCTAGAGGACGAAAGGTAAACTGAGGCAGCATCGACTTTCAGTCCAAAAGCCTCCAAATTATTGTCATGATTTCTGCTTAGCTGTCTTCAAATCAAACTTCTGAACATGTCGAATGATTGCGATTTAAGGAAAACACGTCTTGTAGCGTACTGGGAAGAATGGTCTTTGGAATTCTTAATTTTTTCTCTCTAGGTTCAAACTGTTTCAGTTGAAGGTGAGACCGATGTGCCTATTCATAAATATTTATGATTACTGCATTTCCCTAAAGCAGTGAAGAGAAGTCATCAGGAGATATTGTTTCCTTTCTCAAGGGTTTGACAAGATATACCCATGTCGCTTCATACCGCTTGGAGGCACATGATTCGCCCAAATACCTGAGAAATACCTGAGAAATACCTGAGAGATACCTGAGAAACACCTCAGAAATACCTGAGAAATACCTGAGAAGTTTACGGGCCATGCAACATTAGATGTAACCCTCGCATGCAAGTGTGTGCCACATCCAAACACGCGCCTATATCTTTACACACAAGCACGTACACAGCAAATCTAAGAAGTGAAGGCTCATTGTTTGCATGTGCAGAAAGCTAGCCAATAACAAAGAGGAAGAGGAGGAAACGGCGGATTTTCCCAGCATATTGAGAGCCACAATCAGCTATAGAATTGCTGAGCACATTATGGAGAGCTGTCTGTCTGATGTCTGGGATAATGGTTACCGTCGTATTAAAATTGGTCTGAGCTGTAATTCTTTCAAATAGGTTGTCATTCTAATGTGGCAGCTGGTGAGGGAAAATGATTGCCTAACACATCAGAGATGCAAGCCCTTCGATATTCATAATTTCGAATACTTCCAAAGCGGCTTAGATTATTTCCGAAGAATGTTTACATCTGCAACTCGATGATGACGTGTACGGCTTATAGGCAAACATTAGGAACCGACTTTTGTTTAGGCAAAGCTCCATTGACTGCCCACTTTAATTCCAATGCAGACTGTTTCATCTTCTGATCTATAAACAAGAAGACAAGAACCTCACAAGAAATGTGCCATAAATCAGTCTGTGTATTGGATTGGGTCGCACGCAGCAGCTGGAAAATGACAGTAATGCCACAATCTCTTTAATATTTCATTGCATAAATTCACATTCACCATGCCCACAACATTACACCATATATGATGTCGTATCACCACGTGACCCCGTATGAGCGTATTTTTCATCATGTGACATGGGATTACCCTATCAGATAAACTAAATGCCCAACCGCCCCCAGTCAAATTAGTCATTCAACAGCGTACCTGTATAGTTACTTTGAACTTAGTATTCAGGGATTTCAAGGTTCAAAGTGTGTACAGCGATTCAAATACGCATACAATGTGGGCGGGGTTTAGCTGAAAATGGGCGAGGCATAGCTAGAAACATCTTTCTTTATTGCTGGATATCCTACGCCCGCATCACTGACCAGGCGGCCATGGTGACCTCTACAATGCTTACTGTCATCTTACGCGAGTTATTTTCACCTTGATAGCTGATTTTCATGCGGAGCTGACTGGCAGATGAACACACAGTATACGTTTGCAGATGAGTCAACATCATCAATTGGCCTGCCCTGTAGTGGTCAAGTACCGACCCAGTAAGGCACCGGTCAAGTACGGGTCCAGTAGGCCATATTAGCATGGTTATCTCTGCTGCTCCCGGATGTTGTCGTGGTTTTCCCGAATGCTCTGTAAATAATAATTGTCAAATGTGATTTGTAGATAAGATAACAATTTTGATTGTAGCCGTGTCTCACAGTCGGCTCTTCACATGGCATTTATGTGATATTTACCGACAACAAATCTTGGTGTGAATCCTCAGGCCAAATGCGAAGGATAATGCGAAATCAATACCTGTTACATAACATGCTTAAGAAACACTGTAAATGGGTCCGAGTCAGCGAATAACACAATGAAAGGCTAAAAGGGGAATCTGGTGCTGATAACTTATTAGTTTTTATTGGGTATGCGCGACCTACATAAAGTTGGTATTTCCTGAACGTTGCAAGAGAAATACATTTTGTTTGCTTGTGTCGGACATACATGTTGACATAAACCGAGAAAACTAACGCACACTCAAAGAAATGCATCAAAAGGCTACAATTGGATTGCAAACTATATGTTCTCTTTGAGCATAACAATTTGATAAACTATGGCTCGTGTGTTACAATTAGAGTCAATCCGAGAAATTAATAGATTCAAAGTTTGATAAGAATCCAGGTTTTTCATCTGAATCAAGACTAATGTATGGAAGCCATAGTTTCTGAAATTACAGCTTTTTATGAACTTTCTCTGTCCATCAGTCAGCAAACGCGATCTAACACGGTTATGTCTGAATATGGCCCCACGCACCCCGCCCCTCTGAGTTACAAGATACCATACACTAGAGTCAATGACTAAACGCCATTTCTAAATAGAAATATTGGCCTTAGACAAAACAGCTTCCAATCGGTTAATCAAGCATGGCTTCATCATGCATTGTGGGTAGCTCTGATTATATGGCGAGTCTCGTACAACACGAATAAGTACTAAGTCACGGCACTGGCGTGAGCGTCATAAATCTATCTCCACATCATATTTCGTTAGATTTATGTGTGTCTGCATGCGTGCGTGCGTTCGTGCGTGCGTGTGTGCGTGCGCGCGCGTGTGTGCATGGTACAACTGTTTTGAATTGCTACCACAACAACCATGAGTATCGTACAAATATAGTCATAGCAACCCTACCCATACCTATCCATAGCAATGCACGCATATCTACCTCTAATAGCTATCTCCTGAATATACACACATTACTACGCCACCCATACAACCACTGCTACTATACGATACCTCTGCTTATAACCACACATATACATAACCACCAATTATACCCACATACCTACCTAACCCACAAACTAATAGATACCATATACCCATCGCTACCGCTACTCATACAACCATTGCTCTTACCCATACACCCATAGCCACCCCTAACATATCACACTATAGCCGCATCTACCCATACAGCCATAGGTAGCCAATCATAGATACACATAACTATCCAAACTCATATCTACCCATACCAATGCACCCATAACCCCCAGCATCACATACCAATACACCCATAACCCCCAGTATCACATACCAATCACTACCATGCCATACATATACACCACCGCTGCCCATACCAATAAACGCACCATTACCTTAGCCTAGCCTACTAGCCTAGCTTAGCGGACTACGAACATAGCCTGTTAGCATAGCCTACCCTAGTAGACTAGCCTAACCAAGTCTACTAGCCTAGCCTACTAACCGACTGGCATAGCCTACTATAGTCTAACAGCATAGTTTAACAGCATAGTCTG
Source organism: Chaetoderma sp. LZ-2023a (assembly GCA_034401795.1). Classification (NCBI taxonomy): domain Eukaryota; kingdom Metazoa; phylum Mollusca; class Caudofoveata; order Chaetodermatida; family Chaetodermatidae; genus Chaetoderma; species Chaetoderma sp. LZ-2023a. The sequence goes on from CM067374.1 coordinate 17,844,577, forward strand.
GTCACCAACTAGCGTAGCTTGTTGGTCTGACATACAAGCCCTCTCTCTTAGAATAGTGGCCCGCTCTGGCATCATGGCCTGGCCCACAGGCATAGCCTACTGGTCCAGCAAACTAGCCTAATCTACTGGCTTACTCTACTAGCATATTCTACAAACTTAGCCTACGTGTCTAGGATAAATCCTACTGGCCTAGCACATTTCCTGTCTAGCATATTGGTCTAGCATACTAGCATAGTGTGTTAGCATATCCGACTAAGCTAATGGCATCGCATACTAGAATACTAGCTTAGCCTACTATTTACTAGGTTAGTTTACTACCCTAGCGTGCTGGCCTGATAGTCTATTCTACTAGTCGATTAACCTGCAGACCTAGCCTAACCATCTAGCCCACTGGTCTAACTTACTGACCCATCGGACAAACATACTACCTTAGTGTATTTGTATCCTGATCTAGCGTCCTAGCCTAATGACAAGCAACCCAGTTACCTATTAGACTAACCACGTCTGCTAGACTAACCTACTAACATGGTAATGTCGCATATTAGCCTACCGGATAGATTACTAGACGAAGCTAGCCTACTGCCCGCTATCATCGTTTGCTAGCTTAAGCAGCTGCCTAGCCTAATCAACTAACCATCTGAGCTATCATACCGGCAGACTCTAGTAGCCTACTGGTCTATCCTACACGTCTACATGCCTAGCCAACTAACATACTCTACAAGCCTGACATACTGGCCTAGCCAACGAGGGTAACCTGCTATCCTAATCAACCACCCAGCTAGCCTACAGGACTGGCATAGCTGACTAACCTACTGACATATGACACTTGTCTAGCCTATTGTCTGAATGTGAGCATGGTATGGGGTAGCTATAGGGTTGGTGTAACCATGGGATATGGGGCTATGGACCAAGTAGCTATAGGTAGGGTAGATATGGGGATACGTATAGGTAGCTATATGCTTAGCTATATAGAAAACGTAGCTGATGGGAATAGTTGTTATGTGGTGGTAGGGGTACCTATGAGGGAGTGTAGAAGTAGCTATGGATTTGGGGTAATTTTGCTAGCTATTGATAAAGGGAACCCTGTGCAGTGCGGTATGTTTATCATTTTGGGTACTGCAGGAGTTCGGTAGTGTAGGCTATAGATATGCTTATGTATGTGGGCATGGATATAGTAGATATGTGTTTTGGGTAGCTATAATGTACGGGTAGCTAAGGGTCAGGTAGCGATGGGGTTATGATAGATATCAGGATATGTGTATTGATAGACACGTATGTAGCTACGGCTGGGCTGAGGTAGCAATGTGAGTTTGGGTTACCTAAAATGACCACATACCAATTCCAAGCTGTAGGTACATACCTACAATATCTACTTAACTATGCATCCAACTAAAGTACCTATAGGCAACCACTCACCCAGCCCAAGTATCTACGCACGCGAGGTACCCCAAGTTCACGTGCAGACATGCACACAGGCATGTGTACATGCACACATGGCAGGCTGGTGTGGGACAGTGTGTGGCGTGGTTGGGTGGCATGGTAGGCTAGGCCAGGATACTATGCTGGATAAGTAGTTTACTAGACTAAACTGGTGTGCTAGGTCAGTATGGTGTGCTATTAGTATGATAGGTCAGTATGCCAGACCGGGATGCTATGCTTGGAAAGCATAGCTGTATGTTAGACCAATAATGTATGCTAGTATGTCCGCGAGGATGTCAGACCGGGATACCTGGGAAGGTAGGTCATTAGGCTAGAAGGCTATGCTAGTGGGTTATCCCAGTGCGCCAGGTCAGTAGGCTAGGCTATACCAAGCTAGTAGGATATGCCAGTAGACGGATAGGCAAGTAGGTTAGACTGTTAGACCTGTAAGCTTGTAAATTAGGCTAATGTGATAGACCAGAAGGCTGTGCTAGTAAGGCGAGGCCATGCAGTATTCTAGCAGGCTATGCTATTAGTTTATCCCAGTAGGCTAGGCCAGTAGGTATGACCAGGTTATGATGTGTAGCCGGCCGTCTAGTATGTTAGGCCCGTAAGCCATGCGCATAAGCCAGCCAATAAGCTAGGCAGCCTGCGCGATTAGGATTTGCTGATACACTAGGTCAGTGGGTTAGTAGGCTAGGCAATATATTACTATGCACATTAGGCTAGGCTAGTAGGTTAGGTTATGATAGTCTATTAGGCTGAGCCATGTAAGTAGGTTATGCTAGCAGGCTATGCTAGCAGGCTATGCTAGTAGGCTATGCTCGTAGGTTATAATCGTAAGCTATGCTCGTAGGCCATGCTCGTAGGCTATGCTCTTAGGCTATGCTCGTAGGCTATGCTCTTAGGCTATGCTCTTAGGCTATGCTCTTAGACTATGCTCGTAGGCTATGCTCGTAGGCTATGCTCGTAGGCTATGCTCTTAGGCTATGATCGGAGTCTATGCTCGTAGGCTATGCTCTTAGGCTATGCTCCTAGGCTATGCTCTTAGGCTATGCTCGTGGGCTATGCTCTTAGGCTATACTCCTAGACTATGCTCTTAGGCTATGCTCGTAGGCTATGCTCTTAGGCTATGCTCGTAGGCTATGCTCTTAGGCTATGAACGTAGGCTATGCTCTTAGGCTATGCTCGTAGGCTAAGCTAGTAGACTATGCTACTATTCTAGGCTACTAGTATATATGCCATGCTAGTAGCTAGGGTGGGATAATAAGTCTTTATGCTAGGCTGGGTTATTTATAGACTGGGTTAATGTAGAGTTGGCTCCATTGATATGTCTAGCAGTGGTGTTTTATTATGCTATACTATGATATGCTATGCTATGCTATGCTATGTTATGCTATTGTATGGTACGGTACGGTACGGTACGGTACGGTACGGTACGGTACGGTACGGTACGGTACGGTACGGTACGGTAGGGTAGGGTAGGGTAGGGTAGGGTATAGTATGGTATTGTATGGTATGGCATGGTATAGTATGGTATTGTATGGCATGGTATGGTATGGTATGGTATGGTATGGTAGGATATGGTATGGTATGGTATGATATGATATGATATGATTTGATATGGTATGGTATGGTATGGTATGGTATGGTATGGTAGATATGGTATGGTATGGTATGGTATGGTATGGTATGGTATGGTATGGTATGGTATGGTAGATATGGTATGGTATGGTATGGTATGGTATGGTATGGTATGGTATGGTATGGTATGGTATGGTATGGTAGATATGGTATGGTATGGTATGGTATGGTATGGTAGGATATGGTATGGTATGGTATGGTATGGTATGGTATGATGTGGCGTGGTATGGTATGGTATGGTATGGTATGGTATGGTATGGTATGGTATGGTATGGTATGGTATGGTATGGTATGGTATGGTATGGTATGGTATGGTATGGTATGGTATGGTATGGTATGGTATGATACGTATGGTATGGTATGGTATGGTATGGTATGGTATGGTATGGTATGGTATGGTATGGTAGGATATGGTATGGTATGGTATGGTATGGTATGGTATGGTATGGTATGGTATGGTATGGTATGGTATGGTATGGTATGGTATGGTAGGATATGGTATGGTATGGTATGGTATGGTATGGTATGGTATGGTATGGTATGGTATGGTAGGATATGGTATGGTAGGATATGGTATGGTATGGTATGGTATGGTATGGTATGGTAGGATATGGTAGGATATGGTAGGATATGGTATGCTATGGTATGGTATGGTATGGTATGGTAGGATATGGTATGGTATGGTATGGTATGGTATGGTATGGTATGGTATGGTATGGTATGGTATGGTATGGTATGGTATGGTGCATGGGTATGGGTGGGGACTATGGGTATATTGGCAGTGATAGATGTGGGTATGGATAGATATGTGTATGTGGCATTGGCTAATAATGTTTGTACGGGTTAGAGATAGCTATGTTGTAATGGCAACGGTGGATACGGGTGTATGGACAGGAGCAATGGGTGTATGGGTAGGGTAGCGATAGGTGTAAGGTGGCAATGGGTGTGTGGATTGGGATAGCTATTGGTGTGTCAGTGGCTGTGGGAAGTGTTGGTTATGAGTATTGGTATTGCTGGGAGGCAATTTTTAATATATTAGACTGTTCATAATAGGTACGTTTCAGATTTGAATTTCGAAGTCGATTTTCGAATTACGAATTTGGGTTTTGAATTTTGAATTTCTAATGAGCGTTTTGGGCTTTCGTAGTGTAAGGACAGGACAGATTTGCCATGCACAATACACGATTTAAGTGATTTATTCAAAGGGGATTTAGACGAGATGTCCCCAGTATTAAGAACCTACAGAACGTATGTGTACGGTATATACACAATTTCAGTAATCTAATCTATCAGCTATAAATTTTATCTTGTCCACAATTCTTAAAGGCTGATCGAAAGCAATGCGTGTTGACAGCAAATAATTACCCTTCTAATCAGGATGTACCTCGCTGTGCATCTTACACAAGCTCTGATTTCTATCCGCATCATGCCTAACCTCTTGTTTTGTATTTCGCAATGGCCGTGATTATAGAGCAAAGTGTGAAATACATTCAGCCAATATTTGCATGTCCAATATGATAACAATGCTTTATGTGTCAGTTTCATGTAACAGTCATAATGAACATATTAAGAGATACGTGCATGTTGCTCGTAATGGGCTCGTGATGGGCTCGTGATGGGCTCTCCGTGATATCCGGATGTGGCCAGGCGATGCCACGGTTCTTGGGCTACCTCTAACAAGTATAAATACTCTGAATCACGCACACCCATACAGGTCGAAAACACCATTGCAACAATCTACACATACGAAATCTAAAGTCCTGCTTTCTTGAGATCATCTCGTAACACACATAATAAATTTATGCAAGGACGTCCCCTCCTGGCTTTATATTTGCTGGCTCCCAGTAGGGCGAATTCCAAGGCTCTCGGTCTGTGCTGGTGAGTCCCCTGGCATTCTTAGCATATTGCCAAACATGGAGCATCTTTGCTGGGCAACTTTTTCGGACAACAGCAATGTATTACACATCTTGCATAGTGCATCATTGGCAATCGCTTTCCAGTGATGGTGCGTAGGTGTTTGTGATCACGTGCATCAAGCTGCCCAGCTGTTACAGTTATACAGCATCAAGGATACGCAGGTTGCATTGCATAAACGTAGTCTGTTTGACAATGACATCTTTGATCTACGAACCGATAGCCCAATGACACAGCGTGCAGCAATTTCAGCAGTGCTACAAAGCAGTGAGCCCATGATTGTACTTTTCCTACATGATTCGCCCGCCGCCTTAGTTTCATGTTTTGTAGGTAGGTATATGGGTGAACTCTGTTTAGGATTCGTTCACAAAGATATTTTTAATTATTAGTTTGTTTGCAGCTATTGGAAGAAGTTCGTCAAGGAAGTTTTTTCCTCGTCTATGAAGTCCGATAGACGGTATATTCCATCTCTAGCCACTTACACAGTTTGGACACTGGGGGCTTTGGTCTTGTGGAATTTTCCCGCTCAGATTTCAATGCAACAGTAATGTAACAGGCGAAAAGCACAGGAGACAGCCCATCTCCCTGTGGGGAGCCAATTGATGTCTCAAACTCTTCACTAACTTGACTTGTAGTCCCAGCTTGGTGTCTCACAAAAGTAAATATGCCAATATTTAAAAGCAGTGATAACGTAAGGAGGCTAAAATTCTGTTATGAATTGCTGCCGATATATGCATCAGCAATATGAGTAGTCTTACTCACGTGCGCTCTATTTCCTGGAATTCACTACGTGTGAAGTATGCCTTTCATCGGTCATAACTGTTTCAGACTGTAGACGCGTAAAATCTGATTGGTTGATTTAAAATTAGGATTTCGAAGTCGAGTTTTGAATTTTGAAATCGAGTTTGGAATTTCGAAGTCGAGCTTTGAATTTTGATTTTCAAATGAGCCTCCTGGCCTTTCGTATTGTGGACATGATGGAATTTATAGCTGATCGATCAGCTAACGGTAATCCTGTGTATACTGCACACAGACACACACGTACTGTTCAGGTTTTTAATACTGGGCACATCTCGTCTAGATCTCCTTTGAATAAATCACTTACATCGTGTATTGTGAATGAGAAACGTGTCCTATCCTTGCACAGATGAGAACTGGCCCAGTCACTATATTTTAAAGAAGGGTTGTTAAGCAGCTAAAGGAGGCGCACAAACGCGAGCGCGTACGCACGCACTTAGGTACGTACATACGCACGCACGCACACATGCACACAGGCAAGCACGCAGACAAGCCGTACGCACGCAAGTACGCACGCAAGCAAGCACACATATACAGATGCAGTCACATCAACAATAGTCTCAGTATTTTTCAAGGGAGCTTTCCATGCAGTGCAAGGAATGTGATTGACAGCTGTATTGACAGCGCGACAGGCTGTGCATCAGCTGCACGTGTATCAAATATGTCCATCCTTCACATTCCAAGCATACAAATGCCTCTATTACCAGGGATCCACCGTACCTCTTATGAGTTGGTACTTCCATCCGCTAAATCTAGTAATACAATACATGCTTAGATTGATGTCGTAATCTGTGTAACACAAGATTGACTCGGCATATTACTCATATAAAACATTGACGCATAACGCTATGAAACACATTGGACTGTATCAATATTGATTCAGCAATTTGTTCAAATAAAACATTAACGTGGTATATTTCCCTTAGGAACAATCGGTCGCTCACGTATGACATCTCATACCGTGCCACATCATTTTAATGTTGCTTATATGTATGTGCAATAATCATTATAATATGTCACGGTGGTGTGCTGGCTTATGATGTTACGAATTTGTATGGATGATTCATTAGCAGTGGGAATTATGCTATATCAACCAGTAAAAGTTATCTTCACAGGAATATATGTTGTTTATCGTATTCTGCCTGATATATGGAATTAGAGGAAAGACATCGATGTCTGCAGTTATTCTAACATTTTATATAAATGTGACAGTTTGCATTTGTTTCGACCTCCACATTTGCTAAGAACTCACTACGTTTCACTGTTGGTATTTGTACGCATACTAACATATCTAAGCAAATTGATATTGGCATTTGCAGAGAATACCCTATTTAAATAGATTTGAGCATATGTGTGGCTTACAGACGGTTTGACTTATCATCGCCACAATAAAGTCTGCCCATTCTCATCGTGCACATTTGGATCTGCCTGTAGTTATGTGTTCAGTACGGCTAACACGCGATCATTGTACCGAGATTACCTCGCAGGTATTGCTGCTGACAAGCCATCAGTTATCCCATAGGCATTCAGATTCGTACGTCCTTTATTGCCGCGTACTGGCTCCAAACCACGCCATTCATGCACACTGAACTACATACCTTCAATAACTGTGTATTCCCCCGTGCAACCATTTACAAAACATCATGTTTTAAAATGTTTGCTGCCTCTGCCATCAGCGAGATTCAGCTACATTATCTTCAAATTAACCAAGACTAGAATAAGTGTACGAAATGGCATCTCTGACCACCACCACCACGACAACAACAGGTAATCTCTGACCACCAACGCGACTAAAGGTCATATCTGACCACCAACACGGATAAAGGTCATCTCGGACCACCAACACGGCTAACGGTCATGTCTGGTCATCAACACGACTGGGTTAATGGGTTAATGAGTGGGCTAATGCAATTACACAGAGGAGGAAGTTTCCCCCTAACAGGAACCACGAAATGGCTTTCTGAATGTCCAGCTATCGCGATTACATATAGAGCAGTAGACAATGCCAATAAAAACGTTATTTTCAATGAATAGAGGAGATGATTTACATATTGCAGAATACGGCTGTATAGATCCACCTGCCAGAATGCCGAATAGCGCTTGGTGTTGGCACAGCACGTCCTAAAACGATATATGAACGTTCGATGAAACTGGGATGATTGATGGATCACAGAATCTAGAACACACACCCAGCAACCTTCTATTTTATATTCAGTTTAGTTTCAATAGGGTAAATCTATCCCAAGATATAAGACGATATCTTACTAGGTGATACACGCACAACACAAAACATGGGTTACCTATAACACAGAGTGCCAGTGTAATACCACATAACTTGTCAATACACAGTGCCATTGTAATACCACACAATTAGTCAATACACAGTGCCATTGTAATACCACACAATTAGTCAATACACAGTGCCATTTTAATACCACACAACTTGTCAATACACAGTGTCATTGTAATACCACACAATTAGTCAATGCACAGCGCCATTGTAATACCACACAACTTGTCAATACACAGTGCCATTGTAATACCACACAACTTGTCAATACATAGTGCAAATACAATGCCAGACAGCATGTCAATTCACAGTGTCATTGTACTGTCAGACAGCATGTCAATACGCATTGCCATTGCAATGTCAGACAACATGTCAATACACAGTACCATTGTAATGCCAGACAACATGTCAATACACGGTGCCATTGCAGTGCCAGACAACATGTCAATACACAGTGCCATTGTAATGTAGTAACACTGTCAGTAGAGCAGAAAGCGTTACGCCTGCTCATCTATCAAAGCAGCCAAAGTGAAGACCACACAAACTATGCCGGGAGCACAATAACATACTGCGCCACATTAGCAAACGCTTAAACGATCTTGCTATTCAACAAGGAGACTCCCGAGCAGATGAAATCACTGCCACAGATGCCTGCCACAAAATATTTCGAGCAGCCAGAGCCCTGAGAGTTACTGACTACACACCACCACGCAATGTACACAACTCTGAAGGACACTTTATCGGGACTGACCAGGGCAAAGCCGAGGCGATTCGAGAATGTTTCAAGGAACAGTTCACTGACCAAGATCATGAGCCCTTGCACCCGTTTTCAGGAGACCGCACTCCATTACTGACACAAATTAAAACAGCATAAGTTGAGAAGACACTCAAAGCCCTAAAAATGGACGTGCATCTGGACCTGATAGCATGAGCAATGAATTGTTCAAATATGCAAGTGACATAATCTCAAACCCAATCACGCAGCTAATTAATTCAGCTTTTATGCACCACCTCCCCATTGACGCTGTAGGCCAAGGCACCCGTATCGCAATACCCACGTTCAAGAAACCACCTGCCCCCAGCCAATCTGCGCACGGAAAATCCTATTCAATGTTACTCTATCCCGCATCCGAGACAAGATCGATGACTTCACCAGACGATGCCAAAGTGTCTTCAAACGTGGACGCAGATGTGTAGACATTGTATTGGCTCAACGTGTGCTTGTATCGGTAGTCATGCCCAAACACTCGGACTTCCATAAAATGGGCATCGACATGTCACGAGCCTTCAAAACAAGTAAACGATCAACGATTCTAGATGTACCAGACCAGTCCAGTTGCAATAAAGATGAGCTACGACTAGTGAGACTACTGCTTGCATAAACCAAGATGAGAGTACGAGTCAAGCCAGTGACGTCTGTGGAGTTTGAGACATAAATCGACCCCCAACAGGGAGAGGGTCTATCGCCTGTGCTTTTCACCTGCTACGTTGCTGCTGCATTGAAATCCGTGCGGGAAAGTTCCACATGACCAAACCCGCCAGTGTCAATACTGCGTATGCCGCTAGAGATGTGGACTTCATAGACGAGGAAAAGAAACCCATTGACGAGCTTCTTCCAATAGCTGCAAGCAAACTAAAAATTGAGAATCGCTTTATGAATGAATCCAAATCAGAGTTCACCCACACATACTTATGTACAAAGCATGAAACTAAAGCAAATGACGATGCACTTCGTGGCGGCGAAGCATGGAGGAAAAGTAAAACCCTGGGCTCACTGCTTTGCAGTATTGCTGACATTGCTGCACACTTCGTCATGAGGAACATAGCTTTCCAGCCGTGCTAGAAACTATGGATTCGTAGATCAAAGATGCCCTTGATAAAAAGACTATGTTTATACAATGCAGCCTGCGTATCTTTGATGCTGTTTAACCGTAACAGCTTGGCAGCTCCAAAGGCAACTCTAGACAAACTCGATGCCTGCCACCGCAAACACCTACGCACCATCACTGGACACCGATGGCCAGAAAGCATAATTTCCAATGATGCACTATACAAGATATGTAAGACGTCGCCGCTGTCTGTAAAAGTCGCCCAGCAAGATGGTCCATATTTAGCCATGTGCTAACGATGCCAGAAGACACACCCGCACAGATAGCCTTGGAATTCGCCCTACTTGGAGCCAGCAAATACAAAGCCAGGAGAGGACGCCATTGCATAAATCTGCTAAGTATGCTACCAGCTGACCTCAAGAAAGCAGGACGCAGTACACTCAAGTCAAGAATAGATATGAGGAAGCTAAGGATTTCGGCTGAAAACAAGACACAGTGGGCAAACGCGAGGAAGGGCTGATTGCAGCTCTAGGATGATTCTACTACTACAGCCGAGAATACAGTAATCATACAGTACTCATACATTGTAATGCCATACAGCATGTCAATGCACAGTATCATTGTAATACTAGACAACGTGCCAATACAGAGTGTCATTGTAATGCCGCACTTGCCAATAGCATGACATATCTAAAGTTCGATCTTATGACTTAACCATGCCATGTATAAATGAATAAATTGAGCATTGTTTGCATTGAATATGCAATTGTAAATGTTATCTGAATATATTCATTCCACTTGACCTATTGTTAAAGCCATATTGAATGTCGTATATTTAAAAAGATTATAGTCTCATGATCCACTCGATTCCATTTCTTGCAACAAGTAAATACATGTCCTGATAACGCAGGTATTGATTTAGTAATGGCCCAGTGACCTGCGTTATCAGGTTGTCCATGAGGTAAAAAGTACAGCGAGCATCCATTTTTCTGCCAAATTAGCAGCTGTCGCTTACTAACTGAGAGCTGATATAGTTCCTAGCTGAGGACTGATATGGTTCCTAGCTGAGGAATGATGTGGTTCTCAGCTGAGGACTGATATGGTTCCTAGCTGAGGACTGATATGGTTCCTAGCTGAGGCCTGTTATGGTTCCTAGCTGAGGATTGAAGTGGTTCCTAGCTGAGGACTGATGTGGTTCCTAACTGATGACTGATGTGGTTCCTGGCTGAGGACTGATATGGCTCCTAGATGAGGAGTGATATGGTTCCTAGCTGAGGACTGATGTCGTTCCTAGTTGAGGACTGATATGGATCCTAGCTGAGGACTGATATGGTTCCTAGCTGAAGACTGATATGAAGCCTAGCTGATGAATGAAGTGGTTCCTAGCTGAAGACTGATATGGATCCTATCTGAGGAGTGATGTGGTTCCTAGCTGAGGACTGATATGGTTCCTAGCTGAGGACTGATATGGTTCTTAGCTGAAGACTGATATGGTTCCTAGCTGAGGAATGATGTGGTTCCTAACTGAAGACTGATATGGTTCCTAGCTGATGAATGAAGCGGTTCCTAGCCGATGACCGATGTAGTTCCTAGCTGAGGACTGATATGGTTCCTAGCTGAGGATTGATATGGTTCCTAGCTGAGGACCGATATGGTTCCTAGCTGAAGACTGATATGGATCCTAGCTGAGGAATGATGTGGTTCCTAGCTGAGGACTGATATGGTTCCTAGCTGAGGACTGATATGGTTCTTAGCTGAAGACTGATATGGTTCCTAGCTGAGGAATGATGTGGTTCCTAACTGAAGACTGATGTGGTTCCTAGCTGAGGACTGATATGGCTCCTACATGAGGAGTGATATGGTTCCTAGCTGAGGACTGATATAGTTCCTAGCTGAAGACTGATATGAATCCTAGCTGATGAATGAAGTGGTTCCTAGCTGATGACTGATGTGGTTCCTAGCTGAAGACTGATATGGTTCCTAGCTGAGGACTGATATCGTTCCTAGCTGAGTACCGATATGATTCCTAGCTGAAGACTGAAATGGATCCTATTTGAGGAATGATGTGGTTCATAGCTGAGGACTGCTATGGTTCCTAGCTGAGGAATGATGTGGTTCCTAACTGAAGACTGATATGGTTCCTAGCTGATGAATGAAGTGGTTCCTAGCCGATGACTGATGTAGTTCCTAGCTGAGGAACTGATATGGTTCCTAGCTGAGGATTGATATGGTTCCTAGCTGAGGACCGATATGGTTCCTAGCTGAAGACTGATATGGATCCTAGCTGAGGAATGATGTGGTTTCTAGCTGAGGACTGATATGGTTCCTGCTGAGGAGTAATATGGTTCCTAGCTGAGGACTGATATAATTCCTAGCTGAGGACTGATATGGTTCTTAGCTGAAGACTGATATGGTTCCTAGCTGAGGAATGATGTGGTTCCTAACTGAAGACTGATGTGGTTCCTAGCTGAGGACTGATATGGCTCCTACATGAGGAGTGATATGGTTCCTAGCTGAGGACTGATATAGTTCCTAGCTGAAGACTGATATGAATCCTAGCTGATGAATGAAGTGGTTCCTAGCTGATGACTGATGTGGTTCCTAGCTGAAGACTGATATGGTTCCTAGCTGAGGACTGATATCGTTCCTAGCTGAGTACCGATATGATTCCTAGCTGAAGACTGAAATGGATCCTATTTGAGGAATGATGTGGTTCATAGCTGAGGACTGCTATGGTTCCTAGCTGAGGAATGATGTGGTTCCTAACTGAAGACTGATATGGTTCCTAGCTGATGAATGAAGTGGTTCCTAGCCGATGACTGATGTAGTTCCTAGCTGAGGACCGATATGGTTCCTAGCTGAAGACTGATATGGATCCTAGCTGAGGAATGATGTGGTTTCTAGCTGAGGACTGATATGGTTCCTGCTGAGGAGTAATATGGTTCCTAGCTGAGGACTGATATAATTCCTAGCTGAGGACTGATATGGTTCCTAGCTGAGGAATGATGTGGTTCTCGGCTGAGGACTGATATTGTTCCTAGCTGAGGACTGATATGGTTCCTAGCTGAGGCATGTTATCGTTCCTAGCTGAGGATTGAAGTGGTTCCTAGCTGAGGACTGATGTGGTTCCTAGCTGATGACTGATGTGGTTCCTAGCTGAGGACTGATATGGCTCCTAGATGAGGAGTGATATGGTTCCTAGCTGAGGACTGATGTCGTTCCTAGTTGAGGACTGATATGGATCCTAGCTGAGGACTGATATGGTTCCTAGCTGAAGACTGATATGAATCCTAGCTGATGAATGAAGTGGTTCCTAGCTGATGACTGATGTGGTTCCTAGCTGAGGACTGATATGGTTCCTAGCTGAGGACTGATATGGTTCCTAGCTGAAGACTGATATGGATCCTATCTGAGGAGTGATGTGGTTCCTAGCTGAGGACTGATATGGTTCCTAGCTGAGGACTGATATGGTTCTTAGCTGAAGACTGATATGGTTCCTAGCTGAGGAATGATGTGGTTCCTAACTGAAGACTGATATGGTTCCTAGCTGATGAATGAAGTGGTTCCTAGCCGATGACCGATGTAGTTCCTAGCTGAGGACTGATATGGTTCCTAGCTGAGGATTGATATGGTTCCTAGCTGAGGACCGATATGGTTCCTAGCTGAAGACTGGGGTGCTGGTGGCGGTGTGTGGAGGGGGGGGGGGCGGCCGGCAAGTGAACGAACGAGCGAGCGAGTTGTATGCGCGACAGAGTGCGATGCATGTGAGTGTGTGTGTGTGTGTGTGTGTGCGTGTGCGTGTGCCTGTGCGTGCGCGTGCGTGTGTGCGTGCGTGTGTGTGCTTGTGTTTGCGTGCGTGTGTGCATGGGTGCGGGAGTGCGTGCTTGGGGTGTATGTCTGTTTGTAATAGGGGTTTACTGCCGGGAGATCAAATCAGTAGTGGCAGAGTCGATGGCGTTACTGTCAGATATACTACAATCTTCCCCTCCAACAAAACCATACATATTTCAGCAATCACCATGTGTGTCGCATCCTTCTGCCACGTTTTGTATTAGCTCTGTATATATCTGCTCATTTCCATTGCATGATGTGTGAATTGCTGACGGATGATTGACGAAAGATATCAATTTTCGGGTAAATACGTGTCATGAACCCAATAATGGCGGTCAGAATTGCTGCTTTATTCGTATGTTCAGTTCAGTTCAGTTTATTTACTCTCAGGTCACAGAGTGACAGATGGATGGTACAGCGAATACATCCAACACCAACATGATGTTAAGTTAAGTTAAGAGGCATTACCTCCGAGATCTAAATAAAATTGGAAATAGTCAATATATCTTTTGCAATATAAGTGTCCTGATGTATTATTAATACACATTATTTGTATACAACAATTTGGACGTCACACACACACGCACGCACGCGCGCGCACATACGCACGCACGCACTCACACACACACACATCTATATATCTATATATCTATTTTAAAGACGTCACAAAATCTTAAATCAGTTTAGCGACTTCGCCAAAAATACTAGCGCCTGAACGCTCAATGCACTGAAATATCAAAGGTTAGGCGCCTGAAGGAGAGAAACGGCAAGAAATCATATCATGCCATCAAACAACTAAGTTGCAAAGTAATAATTCTTGTTTATGCAAGACCACTAAATGGCAAATCCCCTCTGTTTTCCGAAATGAAGATAAATTCCATCGTCAGATTTGTGTTTGAATTTTTATAATTTGTAGAAAATATAATTTGTATCCTCTTGGATCTCGAATGGTTGAATATATAAGAATTGATGCTAATCCGCGGGAATCGGTCTATGGACATAGTTCAGTATGTTACATGTCTAGATCTATCAGCGATAACCGCTTTAACCACATGGTCCATACTGAATAATAACTATTATCAGCCGATTCCAGGGTCTTCTTGACCATACGGTCCATCACTGATAATAAGCGTCATCAACAGACTCCAGCGTGTTCTCGACCATACTGTCCATCACGGATAATACGCGTCATCAACAGACTCCAGCGTGTTCTCGACCATACGGTCCATCACGGATAATAAGCGTCATCAACTGATTCCAGCGTCTTCTTGACCATACGGTCCATCACGGATAATAAGCGTCATCAACAGATTCCAGCGTGTTCTCGACCATACGGTCCATCACGGATAGTAAGCATCATTAAATTCCGTCGTGAATTGTGTTAATATAATTGAACGGAAGAGGATGTTTCCTGGAGAGAGGCTATATTAAATCGTTTCCCGTATTCCAAGAGATCGCTATTAGCTTTATTCAGCTGCATACAGACAGAAATATCAATATAATCCATACGTGCCGATGACCCGCCTGTGGCACGGTTACATCAGGACTCTGACTCAGCGTGAACAAGATTATATTAACTTGTTCACCTGGTATATCCAATCTATAATTATTGATGCGTCAACAAACTACGTACACAAACCATCTAGCTAATAGCCAAGTTAACTATTTTCGTATTTATTAGCTGTTTGGTCCAACGAACACACAGCATCTTTCCATGTGCCAAATTCCCAGCTGTTGTTTACTGTCTAATACCTGATGATAATGATGATGAACGCAATGGACCTTTCCATTTTTAGCTATGCCCCACCCATCACTAGCTAAGCTCCACCCACGCCTCGCAGTGTTGAGATTGATCGATCCCCGAATGCCCTAGCTATCAATTTCCTGAAAACTATACAGGGAAGCTGTTGAATATTTTGTAACTAATTTGACTGGGTGCTGTTTCAACAGAATATTTATTAAATAGTAAAGGCATACAATTTGTATAACAACGCATAGACCGTCTTCAAATATGCGTTCGCTACGCACTTATCGACATCATTCACGACGGCATTCATTATGATGTCATTCTACACATCGTGTATTTGATTATGACGTCATATGGTGGGTGGATACTCTGGAAAGGTGAATTACTCATTCATAGCCAGGTCCCGTATATATATATAAATAAACAGCATATCGAATAGTGACAAACAAATAGGTTCGTTCATATTTTGTGCATGACTCGAATATCAGCGGATAACGAGTGGTAGTGAAATCCCAATGCAGATGGTCGTGTTTGATTGTTGGAGCTCAACCACCAAATGAGCGAATCTACAGGGAAATCAAAGCAACCAGATTTTCTGCTGTATGATGATAATTGCTTTTATGGAAGAATCCGATCATTCACTCAAATATCTTAACTATATGATGTCATAGTCAACATACGTCACCAGCTAGCTGACGTCACAATCAAATGACGTAGGTCCCTCACGACAAATGTCCAATAGAAACCATCTGAAACCTGAATTGTATGTTTTGGTGAATTTAGAATTTCGTACAAACTCAGTTGAATAATCTGAATTTAATTTGACTGGGAGTCGTTGCACCATCAGTGCTTAGTCAAAGTAGTTTCAAAATATTCAACAGCTTACTTGTGCCTATTGTGAAATCTAGATTCTGGGATTTTAGCTTTCAAATTGTTAAAATCTATTGAAAGGCATATATGCAAATTAGTTAGCAATGGGCGGTGACTAACTGGAAATGTCTCCCTTTATTATCCAGTTTCATCCAGTCACATGGTACTACAAGAGGTGTTGTGAGGCCAGACAGACTTCTGTGAAAATAAAATCATACATGAGACAATTTCGAATATATTCCACTTTGATTTGTCCACTATTGTTTGATTTCAGTGATTTGTCTCCACGATAGTGATGTTTTCATATCCAGTGTGGCGTGCTTTGTGGATTAGCCAGGAAATGATTATGTCTTTTGACTGATAATTGTCTTACAGAGGGAGAGGCGTTGCCGTCATATTTTCATTTACCATTACTGACTAGATATAATAGACTCCTTACCTTTTCCCCAAATACAGTGACAGATTTCCATGGAATTACCTGAATACCATTCAACAGCGGATCTATGGGGTTGATTTGAAATTAAGTTACTTCGTTTTCAGAAAGAGCTAATCGTTGCCAACTTCTATCACAATATTGATTTTGATAATTTTTTCTGCTCTTAGTTACTGTACGAATGGTAAACAGGTAACATATGTATAGATAGATATCGAGGTATGCTCACAATAAACCTGGGAGTCATTGTCGTGTGTCTTCTCATGAATATTAAACACCGTAGGGCTGAACACTTCCATAGTGATAGAATCAATGCACAAGACTGAACGGCGAGTATGGCTCAACTATTGAATTCCGATTTCCCAGGCCTTGTAAGATTATGTCACATATTTCCAGCCCACGCTCTCTTTATGTATATCAGCTGAATATTTACGCACATACGCACGTACAGCTCCAACTCGGTAGAGCGCAGTAATAATGCAACCACTTGCTAAAATAAAATTCATCTTTGTCAGATTCGAAAGTACCAGTTATCAGCCTAATAATTAAATTAAGACTGTGTTTGACATAGTGCACATTCAGGCCCAATGATGCAGAAACAGCATTGCCCTTGTGGCCACCGATTCCTTGCATGTTGTAATTTTCTGTATTTAAGGATGAGTTGAAGCAGAAATAACAGTATTGATTTTAATCACTTCTCGCAGATATCCGCCCTCGTGTGGTGTTATGTAGTATTTATTTGAGTTGCATCCTCAAGTGGAACTGTATGTGAATGTTCTTGCTACATGCTTGATATTCCTTCTGTGTAGGCGAGGACAACGAGTGCTTATTTGCCTGCAGGAATAGGAAAGTTATGCTTGGATTCGATCTTCTAGAAACAGACAGACTAGCTGATGCATTAATAATACATCTTTCATACATTTATAAATGAGAGGTTCCCGGAATTTCGACCCCGAAAGAAAAATAAGGAAAATTAGATTATCGTTCTAAAAGTGGCTTAGGCTGATTGGGTGGAGTGTCTAGAATGAACTTTGTTGTGTTACGTAATATTTATTGCCGAGATCCCAGATATGTCAAATAAAATACCAACATAGAAATTTGAAATCGATGACATAATGCATGTATTGCAAGTCTAAGTGTGCCTTGTTATGGCATGCGACTTGCACCACTGCTACAATGGTGCATATAATCGCATGGACCGTGGGACAAATTTTCGTAGAACTGACACTGAATTTGTTACACCCACACTTTGTACAAAGTCTATGGTGTTATATGCACATATTCCCCATTAATTTGTAAACAGGCATCAACATTATTATAATCATTAAAATTATCATAATTGTTAACATTATTATTATTATTATTATTATTATTATTATTATTATTATTATTATTATTATAATAAACAAATATTGGAGGGCTGTGTTGGTTAGTGTGTGGTAGGGGTCGGGGGGTGGTGGGGTGGGGTGGGGGCGGGGCAATCTGCTATTTTAGGATAATACATTTATGTCATAACCATTCTAAATCGCGTTACCAAATTGCTCCTTGTTCACTAATTATAACCATGACTGATTCCCCTATTCGGTATAAAGTGTGCTAAGTTGGATATAAAATAGTATATGGTCACTAGTATATGAGCAAAAAGGTCTCTAACATCTAGAGTTGAATTACATCGTCACAAATCATGTTCATTCCGATAGCTTTAGGAAGAAGTCGACAATTGATCTGATTGGAGGGTATTTTCATGGATCCACCAAATTTGGCAACTGCTGCGATGAAGTACGCTCGTCACTAGTCCCACAACCGTACTTAATCAATTCTATAGTACAACAATTATAGCCACAGGAAGTTACTAGCTGAACCACAGAACCGTGATCCTACACCAAGCTACTACTAGACGTCATGTCATACGCTTAGTTTTGTAATGCATCTATATTACTTTAATATCCCTACCTTACCCTGGTCTCCATAGATTACCCCTAAGACCATATCATGCATATATAATACTAACTAACATATATACCATACCACTCGTAGTAGCATAACAATGCTTCTCCGTGTGTCTCTATCACTAGTACCTAATCTTCTCCATTCCGAGGGTGCGGATAACACTATGTTCACCATTGTACGTCTGACATACTTCCAGACCCTACCACCTTGCGATACATTACACACAATACATATACCTACCCTAGTTACCATACCTAGGGATCCTTCACTGGAACACATACCCCTATGATATCTCGCCAGTACTCATCTGAGTAGCAATATATCTTTCCTACCTTATGTATCGTGATGATTGGATAATATGAAATATTTTGTTAAATGTAACCTTAGTTCATATCAGAGATAAACTATATAGATTTACGTGAAACTGGCAGAGTGGCTTTAAATAAAAAAAGCTGCCGCGCCGATATAGTGTCGGTAAACCATATGCTAACATCGATAGTACTATCTCAGTATTGGGTTTCCTTACAGGTGGTGCATCAACATACCACGTATTTGATACCGTCAAGAGATGAAAGATTCGTCAATTCCTCTATCACACCAAGTGTGACAATGACACACTTTGTCTGATGAGACGCAAACTAGTAACCGCAATATTAATTTACTGTTCACGCCAAATGAATGCCTTCTATTACATTTGACACACCATTAGGTTCACCACAAGGAGGTGGTTTATGTACCAATGTTGTTCACAGTCTACTCTCATACCGTTCGTTTGCCTATATACCAGGATCTTTCATCTGGCTGGTGGGATAACACATACGCGTCTCTATAGTTACGGTAATACTTTATTAATATACAACTTACGCTGGGACACTGTCACTGGCTCGTTTGCACAGTTAGCCACAATCCACAGTTTGATATTTAAGTCGTGGAGTGGGACCAACTATCCAAAACAACAAGTGACCGTGCCCAACGCCAAACTCCAACTGACTGCCGTCCCATGTTCTATTCGAACCATGTGACGTCAGTCCATAGTCACGAACCTTGGTGACAAACAGTTTCATCTGGTCCATGGCAACACATTTTGTATGCACAGTACATATTGTAGATATCGGATTGTCTTGTGGGAAGTCATGACCCCGCTAGATGTCTTATATTTACGAGTAAGACCTCAGTGAAATCAGTGTAATTTATATTTGAAAATACCAGGTGAGCTAATGAACTGAGTGAAAGTAGTAGCAAGTTAGATTAGTAGTAGGACGCTGCACTGCTTGACATCGGCCAGTGCTGCTGATAAACAGTTAAACAGTTTCGTGGAAAACGATGCGAAACCCCATCGAAACTAGAGTTGAGTATTAGCTAGGAATGAAATAGGACCGACGGTTCTGAGTTGGTGGTATCTGTCAATAGTTGAAGAGGAAAAGTTGTTGCTGTGGGATCGGCACGCACTTTTATAATGTTCAGCAGTCGTTTCGGCCAGTAGTTTAGTAAATAATCGAGTGAAAAGAATCGATAGGAATCGATAGGAATATAGGTGACAGACTGACATTAGTTGTTGACGGTCGGCATTCCGACTCCCTTAAGCAAGTACAACAACACCAGCTGGCAATGAGATCATACAGCTCATGTGCTTATTAACGTTCGCTTCCTACAGGCTTATCCAAGATAGGCAAGGGACAGGACAGAGACATTGTAGCGTCCTGTAGGAATTCATAACACAATCGAAATTTGTATATCAACTATATGGCAATCATAGAAAGGCATGCTACAACAACAGATACCAAAATGTTGTTGGTTAGCTGACAGATCGCATCAAATCAGAACCAGCCAACACCGCTTTGACGCTGTTTGATGGTATCTCCATGGAAGAGAAGCCCAGAGTGTGATTGGTCAAGATGACGTCATAATCAAGGAGCATCGAATCAAACTCTGCGGCAGAGAAACCAAAGAAATAGTGTTAGGAAACTGGAAGTTGTATATTAGAGGCACTTTGTCTTTTAAGGGGTAATCTTTATCATCCGTGGTTCCGGAGCAGTCGTCGCTTCGTTATCGAAATTTACAGTGCACATATTGGAGTAACTGTGAATTGTAGTAGCTAGTCTGATAGCATACCAGCAACCGTTGGGAGTAATCAGTCGAGTTAGTGTTAGAGTAGGATAGATTTGTAGTAGAAGATAGGTTGTTTGAATTGAATCGTATCATACTTACATTGCTTAAAAGTTATCATAATTCGTCACGACAGTAAAAGTCGTTACTTGTTATATCAGTATTAGGGTAGCGAATAAATAATCCAATATTTATACAAGTAGAGAGTTAAGTTGTGTTTGAAGAATACTCCAGAAGCACGGAGCAACACCGTGCCGTACCTGCGCATCTTTCTGATAAGCCAGATAGGCCCAGATTGCTATATAAATATCTTCACCAACATCAGAAGAGGTGAGCTAGCAATCATCTTAATAGCACTTGGAGAAGATAGATTGTCGCAGCAATCTACCGTCATAAATCTTCTCCGAGTATTAGTAAGAATAAAGTAGTTAGAAATACGAAGATCCGAAAACTTCAATATGTATAGATTAAGTATAACATTAAAGCATGGGCACAATATAATCGGTAATCCTCTTTCGTATAAGCCTATGGGTGTATATAATCCGTAGTAGTGAGTGTAATTCAATGGCGGTGTGTGTCACTGTCGATGTATGTTAGTTCACTTGTGCTTTTATCTGTGGGCGTGGCTTGTTCATTTATTCATGTATGTCCTGTGCGTGCGTGCCTGGGATCCTCTGTATTCTCCTTTATGGGCGTGTGTGTATATCCATTTCTGTCCGGGAGTCTGCTGTATATATTCTGTGTCCTGGTGCGTGTGTAGTATACGTCTGCTTATGAATCGTGTGGTCAGTTGTGTGTTCTTGTGTGTGTCTTTCTGCGTGTGCTGAACCTCTCCCGTCCTCTGTACCATACTACCTTGGTGTGGCTCTATCATATGCTCGATAAGATCAATCACCACAATCACAATGGTAGCCATGCTACTACAGACAGCGTATACAGCCTATGTTGATTTCATTGATCAAGAAAGAATTCACAATGATGAACTACTTCCACTAGGAACAAGCAATCCATCGAGGATCCGCAACCCTCTTCATGAATGCAGCGAAAGCTCAGTTCACTGGAGACGTGGTGAAAGAGCTGTACTCTATCGTGGGATCATTACTCTGCAGTTCAACAGTTTTTGGAAATCGTTGATTAAAAGGAAACTTTGTTTTCCAGTCATTCTGGAATCTAGAAAAAGGTTATAGAATTCCCATGGAAGTTAAGTTTCACCTTACGATGCTACATGCGTCTTTTAATAAAGCTATGGAACCGAGACAGTGGGACGGCTCCAAATGCTTTCTTTAACAGACGTGATGCTTGTAATCGCAAAAATGACTCACGACAGTGGCCACTCAAATCTCAGGACTGCATAATCTGTGCAACACAGTTCAATGGTCAATGTTGGGCACATTTATTAAATGCCAGAGAATACATCCACACAGAAAGCATTGGAGGTTTCAGTCCTGGGTGCGTATCAATAAGTATAAGGCTCGACCGACGCTATAGCAACAGCTTGTGTTTGATGATGAGACCTCAAAAGAGGTAACCTAAGACCACTGAAGAAAACAAGAAGATAAAGGAACTTAGTATGATTGCAACGGACAAGACACCATGGAGAATGTTGAAGAAAACATATTGCAGCTCAAATAAGTTTACACTTCATTTAGCTGCAAAAACCAAACACTCATAGAACTACTTTATCTATGAAATCTTGACCTTTTGTGTCAACAACCTAACATTAAAGTAGAAAAATAACAGCATGAGATAGAATGGATGCGTTAATTACATTCAGCAGTAACTAAAAAAGGTGACTAAATTGCTCGCTTTAATTACATAAAATGTTGCAATCTTCAAGTGATCATTGACACCGCCTATGCCGTTAGACTGATTCTTCCCGATACGTGCTACATAATACACACATTGTGCTCACATTTCCCATGCTTCTGATCTTCATGTACTTGTATCGACACTCCAAGGTTCATGATTTTCATCTTCCGTAGACCGAGCTTAATACAGTCATAGAATTCCTGAGCAATCCAACAATGGCAGACAGAGGTAGTTAATGGGCTTTCAAGGTCGCCTTTAGACATCCGTGCGAAGTTCAATGATTTGAACAACCCCATAGTTGATATCATGTGGAAATTCCCATATGGACATATCTGATCAAAGTAAATACATTCTTGTATGTTGACCTGTGTTTCTATCAATTCAGATGAAAGTGCCGCACAATTGTTAGCGATATAGATGCCTACCAAGTTGCTAAATATAACCTCTTCTAATTATTTAACTATGCTGTTATACCTACGAAGGGGGATCGCAGAAAGCCTTTGGACCC
Organism: Chaetoderma sp. LZ-2023a; assembly: GCA_034401795.1. Taxonomy (NCBI): domain Eukaryota; kingdom Metazoa; phylum Mollusca; class Caudofoveata; order Chaetodermatida; family Chaetodermatidae; genus Chaetoderma; species Chaetoderma sp. LZ-2023a. Next base: position 17,867,725 of record CM067374.1, read on the forward strand.
AAATAACCAGAATACGAAACTAATTTAACCAATAGTTATTTCTGCCTAGCAGCTGATATAGGCAGTCAGAACTCCTGGCCATATTCGAAACACAACATTAAAGAGTTTACCTACATACCTGTCGTCAAATTGAGATTCTTGGGCGCCAGGGGTCAAAGGGTTAAACTGTTTACAATCGCAGTGATATTGATGATGTGATCATATACACATTTGCTAGCATCATGCAATGATTAAGTTCTTGGAACATTTAATTTGTATGGTTTTGAACATCATAATAAGTTGATCGTTTCTAGTGGTTTTGACCTTTGCATTGATTTATCTGTATATTAATATTGGACAATTGTTGAATGTTGGACATTTGCCAATTGGACATCTTCACATCAGAGTTTACGTATATATGTTTAAGAGTACGATGTCGGATTTCAAACCGGTAGTTGGGCAATGGTATTTAGAGGTGCTACTAAATACCCATCATTGAGACTTTGCAAGGTAATGTTAATGAGTCGTCATTTATCTTACAACTATTCAACCTCGCGCGCCTTTTGTTGATGATCCTACAGTCCATACACCATCGAACTCGTCATAAAATGCCATTATGAAATGTGTTAATGTAATTGCACGGAGGAGGACGTTTCCAGGGAGTTGGTCTATGGAATCGTTTCCTGGATTCGGAGTGTTCGCTGTTAGCTTTATATAGCTGCATACAGACAGAAATGCTATTAGAATTCATGCGTGCTGAGGATCCGCCTGGGGCACGGATATATTTGGCCAATGGCTCAGTTTGAACAGAATCATCTAAACGTTTTGACTTGGCATATCTGATCATTATTAATGATCCAACAAACTACGTACACAAACCATCTAGCTGAAAGTAAAATCTTTTCACATTTATTAACTGTTAGGTCAAACAAACACAGCATCTTCCCATGTGCCAAATTCCCAGTTGTTATTTTTCTGTCTCCTTCCTGATTTTACTGGTGGTAAAAGTAATTACACATCTATCACCAGGATCCGTATATAATGCAGATAACAGAGGGTACTGAAGGAAAAATAGAATACTGCAGAATACATCAACAAGGAGGAATATAATTAGGATCATATCAAAGAATGACAAAAAAATGTTTTTTTGAACTGTGTTCAAGACACGAAACTCCACATGCTTAGTAGTGAAATCCCGATGCTCTGACTCAAATTCGTTCAAAAGCGTACTCTTACTTCAGGGTTCAAAGTGTTAAACATCTAGCAAAGCACACATACTGTAGCTCCGGCACGTCGACCATCAAGCTCCTCCTCAGAACCCGACATTTCACCACCGGCCCGACGATGCTGATTAGCTAGCCTCGGGGATGCTGATGAAGGGACGAAAGCGGCACCGGCGACCACAAAATCCGACTCGCGGGGGAACGACATTATTCCTGTGGGGCCGTGCGACCATTGCCGACTACAGTAAATACCACCACACCATCTCGGCCGTTGGTGTAGCCGGCATGATGCTGCATGGTGTCTAACTAGAAGTTATAAAGAGGACATAATGCCGGTGAGTTGAGGACCGGCTTATGAGACAGTATACTGCTGACAATATTAGATCATCAACTAAGTACATTATTAATGAGACGTAATGGACTGACTGTTGTTATATCTCGCCGAAGATACCTATCCTATCCTTACTTATATAATAGGCACCCTAATGAGGCTAATTAATTTAATATAAACTAACACCTCAGGTGGACCAACATGTTTGTTCTGCGAGAGGAAAATGCCTTGCACAGGTCTCAATCACAGGAAAATGCCAACAACATATCCGACCCTTATCACTTTTTATTCTAGATACTGGTTTAGTCGTCACCCTATTATTTTGGTGGTCCTTCCAGAGGAACTAAGTCAACCTTTAGATATTTGGTCCAGACACATAGGGATTTATTGTCTCAAACGGCCTATCGCCTACTGAACTTTGGAAACAGCGAATCCTACCTATGGCGTAAAGACTAGCTAATGGGTACTATGGCGGGTACAGAGACGTGCATGTGAAACATCGACATTTTGATTCTCACCATCAGGAAACCTCTGTGATTTCCTGGGTTGGTGCTAACCAAACCGGCGGAGAAGACTACCAGACAATTAGGACGGCCAGATAGCCAAAGAGCATATAAGAGACAGCTGCTCCAAAAATAATTTAGGAGGCCTTAAGTTGATGGCCAATTATGTAAATCCAGCGTGCTTACATAGTGGAGCAGCACCGCCGGGAAAGAGGCTTTAAAATAAAACAGCTCTCCTTCATTTGAGCAGTTGTCTCTCGCAACTCTATCCTAACAAAATACCAGAGCGTAGCACTAGCTAGGACTAGTCGCCACATCCCAGGCCGTATCCCAAGCTGCGTGGGCGTGAGAGACGACTCTAGTGTAATTATGTTGCTGTATATTAGAGGGTTTAATTGTGTGCATTAATGTAGCTATTTGGTATTAGTTTAGACGTAAGCACATTTTTAGTAAGAATACATAACTATTTAACTAAAAAAGGTGGCAATAATGCAAATATACAGTAAAATACTAAACCGGCGCTCGCCGTATCTATACATACATTTAGAACAATGTACTAAGGTCAGACTGACCTAAGGGACCTACGTGTAATCGGTGCTACATATGAAAAAGAAATAACTATACCATATTAAAGATAAGCACCTATTAGTCATCAGTGCAAAGTCCGTTCGTATAACACAAAAGTTCATTGGGCAATTGTTAGTTATCAGCGCACTTAGGAATCTGCTGACGAGGTTGGTGTGGGCGCCTGTTAGTCATCAGCGCAAAGATACCTCTGTGGGTGAAGCGCCTGTTAGTTATCAGCGTGTGTGAGCGTCTGTGGACGAAGTAAACAACTGTTGTCCTGATTAAAGCGCGTGTCGGCGTCCGTGGGCGAAATTGCCAGCAGTAGTGATATATTCGGCGTTATGGGTGCTTCATAGTCATTGACACTTATAACATAATAGAACAGTTCAATTTACAGTTCTGAGGGCGTACCTGATGAAAGTTGCCTCTGTTGATAGAGAGGCAGGTAATAGGCTTATGGCACAAGATGATCCATGATATCTAGCTTACTGACAGCATGGAGAGCAATGTTCCCAAGCAGTGATGAAGACGTTAAAACAGAAACGTGCTTCATTTTGTCTCCACTAATTTGATATGGTTTGGCAGGTCCAGCGAGACATCAGACAGACCACTTGTACTAAATACTGAGAGTGGCTGAAACCGCACTCATACTCGTATCACGGACATAACAAAACAAATACCCCCCCCCCACAACCCACCATGGGCTGTTAAAAACTGGAGTGCAGTGATGTGGGCCTAGTGCCAGTGTGGAGCGCAAGTTGAGAGTTGATGCACGCTGGTGTAGATTGTCAAAAGATGCGCTCTACGTAGTAGGCTGTTTGAATGACTACCCACTCCGTCACTGTCTTAACGACTGACGATTACTGCAGAGTTGACTTATTTTATAGTATTTGACGTCCAATCAGCAAGCGACATCGCAGCACTCAAGCAATCAGCGAGCACTTCATAGCAAGCTAGCGTAAAGCGGTCACGTGTTTATGACATCACACTAACTCATCCATGCACGATGCTGATTTTACCAAGTTATCAACACATTTATAACTAGTTTTTAATCTACTGATATAGCCGTCCCTGAACCGATTTAAATTATGTTAACAGATTCGTTTTCCCCAACGAATCCTGGTCTTGATCGATACCAAGAGGTAATGAATTGAGCCCGTATTAAGAAATTAGGTAACACGGGCAACTATATATATAACAAAGCTATCCCTCATAGGCTAATACACACAGCATGTGTGACCTATCTCGAACAATGCGCATGCACACTGAGCACATTTGCAGACTAATTATTTGAGTGTTCTCTCGGTTGGCTACAGGCCCATACCTATATACCAACGGGGATGTGGCTGTAGCGTCTCAGATTGGGCCGTTTCTTACCCTGGGTCAGCTTGTACCCAACTGAGCGATCCGCACTACACCACAAAGTGGGCAGGCCATATCTAGAAATGGGCACCGGTTCATAGCTAGAAATGGCTCCCTTTACTATCCAGCATATTATGGTAATAGAAATCTGTGGTGCAGCCACTCGAGTGTCCCTGAAAATAAAATCGCGGAAAAGTCAAATTCTAACATTTTTCACTGATCTGTCCACTATTGTCTGATTTGCCTCTGCGATATCGATGTTCTTATATACCATGTGATGTGTTTTGCATAGTGTTCAGAAATTGAGTAAAAATCTGTATCGTTCGTAAGCATGTAAAATATGAAATGTGTCTTGGGTAAAATACGATTGATACATTGAGACGATATGGTCCAATATGTGCTAGGTATCTGCCATGTTTCTAGTTATTTGGTTTAAAACTCAAGGAGAAGATGCAGTTTAAATATTGCTATCACATAGTGCCTATATTTCTAATGTGGGATACCTTGGGTAAAGAAACAGATTTCTCGAAACTATTGGTGGGATCCAATAGGGGATTGATAACAAGAAATTATTGCAATTAAGAGTTTATCTAGGTATTAGTAGATCGAAAAACAATTTGGTGCCCATTTAGAAAACAAAGACATTTCTTATTTTAACGTCTCCTTGTAAGTCTGTATACTGTTGTGTCTTTAACAATATAGTTCATGCTGTAAAATAAGTTTGTTTTGTCATGTCCGTGATCTGCATTTCGGTGTGACTGGAGAACGATGTCAACCGGGACCATCGACTAGTGATTTGTCGATTCCACAACAGTCATTAGCACAGATCTTCGAGGATTGAATCAGGTTTCAGAACCTCAGATTTCCCCTTTACCATATATTCGAGAGTGTCTGGAGGCGTTACGTGGGTAAACTTTCTTTACCACCTTGGACCTGTATAGTGGATATAGACAGGTGCCAATAATTCCTTGTGACCATAAGAAGACAGCGTTTTCCACAGCATATGCCCATTGGGAATTCAGGGTTATGCCAGTTGGCATAAAAAATGCCACAGCAGCATTTTCATGGTTGATGACGAACATTTTGGAGGGTTGCATTGGACAAAGAGTGTCCAGTTATATGGATGATATTATTGTGGGAGGGCAAGATTTTGATCAGCATGTTGGTCTGCTTCATGGCGTATTTGAGCGGTTGTGTGCAGCGAAGTGAACCGTGAATTCTGGGAAGGTCAAGTTTGTTGGTCACATAGTTTCAGCAGCAGGTATAAGGCCTGACCCAGAGAAAGTTCGTGCCATAGCTGAGTGGCCCACACCCACGACTACTAAAGGGTTATGTCAGTTTCTCGGATTGTGTATATACTACTCTGAATTTATTCCCAATCTGCAGGTGAGAGCAGCTGCGTTAAACTCTATCACAGGAAGGGCTGATTTCATTTGGACACTAGGCTGGGCTGCGTGTTGTCACAGCATGACAGGTTTGGTTTTCAACAACCTGTGATATTTTCTTCCAAGGCCTTTTCAGGCCATGAAGTGAATTGGTGTACTTGAGACAAAGAAGCTTTTGCCCTTGTGTTTGCATTGCATAAGGTCTGTTACAACCTGTTGGGGAGATGGTTTAAGTGGTATACTGATCACAAAGGGCTGCAGTGGTTGAAAGGTATGAGAGACCCTCGCGTGAGGTATGCACGTTGGGGAGAAGAGATATCAGAGTTTGATTTTGAGAGCTACTTTCATCATGGTGCAGAGAATGTTCATGCTGATGCTCTGGTCTGTAAATGTGCTCCGTCATGCTGAAAGTCTCACAGTAGAAAACTTTCGGAAATGTCAATCTGAAGACCCTGTAATCAAGGAAGTGATCATGCACAAGCGCATGAATATTCATGTTTCATCTTCAAGGCAAGTGATGAATTGGTTAAGTCAGTTGGACTCCTTGAGCATAGACGAAACTGGATTACTCTACATTAACCATGTGTATAATGGAAAGTCTCTGCGTCATCTGGTGGTGCCTGAGTCATTGATTCTGTATGTACTGCAGCAAGCGCATGATAACTCAGGTCATATGGGTTGTGAAAAGACAGAAATATTGCTGAAAAGACAGTATTTCTGGCTCACGATCACTCCAGATGTCAAACAATACTGTAAATCTTGTGTTGTATGTTTAGAGTCTGTGGGACCTAGGATCAAACCTCAAGCCGAATTGTGTGAGAAGTAGTAGTGTCAGAATTAAAATGATACCACCTCCCTTAACCATTCATCGATCTGTGGCCCCCACTGCCCTCTCAATCCCTGGGGCATAGGTTGTTGAGACGGGGGCCAACACGGATCGCCGAACGGCTGCCAGTGGAGGGAGGTAGTATCATTCCGACACTACTACTGCCAGGGTCTGAACGCCCATTTAAAGACAAGCCTTCAGTGATATACACCACTGATCGCCTTGTGACCAACCACACCAGAAGGGCCAGCCTCTCTATTCTGTGTGGGTTCATACAAACACGTAGTCTCTGCCAGAGTCGCATCGGCATGATGGGCAAGCCCATAGTGGCTTCCATCTACCTTGACAACGCTCACCTGGGAGGAGGCTAAAGTGATTAGCAGTTGAACCACGGCAGACTCTGGCATGTTCACATGTTACACAGATAATCTGGTGCTGAGAAGGGGTCTCCAGCAGACAACCACGTCCTACCCTCTCCACACCATAGAAGTGGCAGACAGACTCGATCTCTTCACGTGGGTGAAAGCAGTCATAAATGTTTCTCCGCAAGGGGTCGACCCAAAGATTGTACTGGGGGTCATCCCGGAAGTGGGCCCACTTGGCATCCAATATTATGGTAGTCTCAGCGCCCTGTGCCACTGCTGTAGACGCCAGCACGAGCAGTATGATGAGAATCATGGCTATATATGGAGGATTAAACTGAACAGAGTGAATCCCTCGAGAAATACCTGTACCGGATCGAGCCCTGTCCGGATCGATAGTGATCTTCATCCCCTCAGGGGCAGGGGCTAGCTGCTTCACCCTGCCGCCGGCTAAGAAACGTAGCTCTAGGACTATATGAGTCGTTTGTGGGCTAGTGAGTCCGACTCGCTGAAGCAGTTTAACAGTACCCTTGGCATTGGGGACATGTGACACACCATCTACCCGTAGGATGCCCTCCTGGAGGTTAACAGCTTCTTTTGGTCCAGCGATTGGACGATGCAGCAGGAGCTTTCCACCTGTAACCCGGATCCGGTGACCCACCCTCGTCAGGGAGACACCTTCACCTATTTAGGTGAGGAAGGATGATCCCCGATTGTAGAGCTTTCGAACTGTCCCATCCTTTTTCACAACAGTGGAGAGGGGAGTAACCTCTATGTCAATGACTGCGGGAGGCCTATATAGGGGCAACCATGTTTGCCAGTCACCCCCAGGTCCAGCGCAGTACCACACTTCATTCTTCTTAAATATGAACTGCAGGTTTTTTGGCAGGGTCAATAGCAGGCCATCATGGGCCATCGGCGGGGCACTGCTCGAATAGGGTTTGACCAGAGGAAAGCTGAGGTCGTTATTTAGGGTGTTGATGTCTGCCGCTTCTATATCCGAGAGCTCAATCAACGGCTCGAGGATGTACTTCCTCTTCGGGAAATCGTACCGAAACACGATCTTGTGGCCATCTATGTTGCGACCCAGGCGCTCCTTCGACATATCCTTGAGGTCTGTGAGCAGCTCCACCCCATCACCACCAATGGGGTGGAGGGAGAATGCCTTTGAGTTTGCTTCATACTGTAGGGTGAATGACTTGCCATCGCTCTCTTCTACCTTGGCAGCATCAACTGCGTACACATCTGCCAGGTCAGCAAGACCAGTCGAGTGAGCAAATATGGGTTCCACAGCACTATAGGAGGGGTTTAAACAGGAGATATAACCATGCTGATTGTCCGACCTGCTCTCCGGTGGTGAGAACGTCATCTCACTCTCTCTAGAGGGGAGATGGGTGGTACAGTACCATGTAGAATGGGTCCTCTTCGAGGTGCCCCGGCAGGGAACAACATACATACACGCCGATGTGCTACGTCAACCTCCGGGCAGCGCACACAGCAGCTCACTGGTAGAAGTCAGCCGGGACATGATAGAGTATCTCCCAGGTACCAACAGCAACCTATGAAAAACTATCGGTCCTAGCCTGTTCACACCTGTAAATCACCTGTTTGTCAGCCCCTCCATTAACATATATGCCAGCATGGATGGAATATTGGACACCCATTTAGAGTTTACACTCTTATTACTCATTGACCTGACGACAACATGATATCATACCAGCATTATCTGACCGTGGCCGAGATGATGAAGAAAGACGTTCACCCCTTCATGACCCCTGCACAGAAAAGGGCCTTAAACGAACAGATGCTTGCACTGCAACAAGAAGGAGAGCGACTACAGCGGGAGAGCTGGTATCAACAGAACGTGAGCATTGCAAGGAGGCAGGACCTCCTAGAGGAGAGTAAGCAGAACGCAGGAGTCTTGACAGACGACAATGAGCCAGATCAGATGTCTACGACTATGTCACAGACGAGGATGAGCCAGATGTCATACAGTGGGAAGAGGAGATGGCGCAGAAATGTAAGACCAAGAAAGCCATCCAGCGGCGGACCTACTATCTTGGTCATAAGGTGAAGTTCCAGATGTCACGTCTCAGAAAGCTACTAGCACCCGACGTTGTGCTGGATGCCCACTGTCTAAGAGACGTCTGTCTCGACACCAACAAGCTCGCACGGTTCACCAGGCTCTCCAAAATGAACCCTTCTATGACTCATGAGCAGATTCTGCAGGTGATGCAGGTTTAATCTCCAGGTATACTATGGCAAAATCAGAGTGGCGGGGTGGTACCATCCATGGCTGGCAACGCCAGCAGATAGATACCATCAGGCAGAATCTCGTCCATGAGGCAGAAAAGTACAGCAGAATGTGCAGGCGATATAAGACAGCCTACAACGTCCTAGCGCATACAACCACTGCTGCGGGTGTGATTGAAGCCTTGCTGGGGTGGTAGCTGTGGCCACTCTCGCTACAGGGGTGGGTGCCATCGTCGCCATCCCGCTGGGTGGCGTGACACTAGCCACCACTGTCTTGGCCACGGGCTTGGGGGTGGGGCAGTGGCAGATCACAAGGAGGCTGGAGAAGCATGCTAAGTACGTGGCACTGGCACAGAGTATGCTACAGACTATCAACGAGTCTGTCAGCAAAGCTCACGAGGATGGCCAGGTCACCGATGAAGAGTACCACCATATATAGAGGGTCTAAGCCCTGTACCGCACGGAGAAACCTAAAGTGCGACAGCAATATTTCAAAGGCTCCAGCGGGCAGGTTGATATGGAGGAGTTAAAAAACGAGATGTTATGGCGAGGTCGCCTTGCTGGTCTCTGGAGTCGAGATAACTACAAATAGTGTGCTGCCTGTACGGTAGCTTTAAGAACACCAGTATAGATGGCCTTCCCACTGAACCTCACGACAGTCATCTGGAGCCAACCGCCCCTCCTGGGTACACCCTTGACTGGCCTGAGAGGTCTATTGGATGATATACCAGAGCTAACACCGTTCTCCATCACAGTGGATGGACGGTCCCGAACCAGCTTCTCCGTCAACCCACGACCGCTGACCATCCACCCCATCACCATCAAAGATGTGAAGCAAGCTCATACTTGGATGGCTGCTCCAAGCCTCTCATACTGGAATCAGCAGCTGAACTTTGCCATGTGGTGTGCCACGGCAGGCTGTGGAGTAAGTTACACCCTGCTTCACTCCTATTCTGGTACCCCTGAAGCTGTGCTCATCGCCAGCTGTCTCAGATTCCATGTGTACTTCATGGTGTGACGAATCCTCCATGAGTTGGGTGCAAGCCTCCCTGATACAAACGCCTTCGACCCATAGCTCCACAGTCATAGCGTCTCAGCAGCCAACAGACTACAGAGAGAGTTCGGTGCTCACCCAGACTATTGGTGGCATGGTGGTGACAACAGCAGTCTAGGAGTTATGTATGGTGACCCGAGACGTAACTGCTCAGGATGCCCCTATCGAACACCCCGACGAGTAGGCCATCGGAAGACAGCGACATTCTCGTTCGATCCAGACTCCGACCCTGGAGCGCTCGTGCAAAATATGCACAGCACTGGCTTGCAGCAGGACTATCCAGATGTGTGGAAGTACTTTGTCCTACACACCACCTCAGGCCTCACACCAGCAGGGATCGTTCGGATCAACCAGTCCCTTGAAGCACTGTGCTACTGCCTCCTTACAGCACAGATCCAGATGCAGCAATCCATAGATGGTGTCAGCGGAGCAGAGGTCCAGGCCATGTTCATCAGTCTCATTGAGGATATGATCATTGTGGTAGACCCCAGTAGTCTTATTGCTAAGTTCCAGCAGGGGTTGCAGAAGGCCCATCACAAACTTGACTTTGCTATTTCACCACACCTACGGTTGATTCTGAGCAACATGATCATGAACATCGAGGACCTCCAAGTCAGGGGCTATAACAACATGATAGTCGAGGGGAGTTCCCCGAGTGTCCATTTCGTCTTCAACACTGACATCAACGCACCTACATTATGTGTAGTACGGGCCATACAGTCGTTCCGACCCTGACACTGCAGCCAGTCGACACGGCAGCTCCAGGCATTCCGACTCTACGAGTGTTGTCAGGCCTAGCTATCGTGGCGCTAGCTAGCAAATCAGCTATAAGACGATCCCGACTCTCTACAGTAGCAGTGGGGACCACGGCGAGACACTGAACCAGCTTGGCATGCCCTACAGTCCCTATACATCCTGCCAACATGCACATCCAAGGGCTCGAGGGTTCTGCAGCGCATCCTTTTTCCAGCTTGTAGTATCGCAGAGCCTTGTTCAGCTCTGAGTCCGGTGAGGCCATGGCGGTCTGCAACTGCTGGAACACTTCTGACAGATACGCCCGATCCTTGTAGAAACTATTAGCTCGCAGGAGCTGCTCGACGATACTCCCGCCCATGATAAGGTCTTCGAGGAAGCAGATCTGTCCCTTGCCAAATCCTAGATAGAGCTTCACAGCTGTCAGCTCCTCTGTCTGCTCAGCATTGGAGAGCTGAGTGAGCTCATCTGGTGTCTTCTTCTTGTAGTCCTTCAACTCCCTCCGGAAGATGTCATAGTACTTCTCACATAGCGTGAGCCCGGACATGTTTAATATGTCTCAATAGAGAGATGAATATTCCTGAGTGCCAACCCGTCCACATGGCAGATGCAGACTGGGAAGATCTTATTAGCTCTCTCGACAGGGGACGCAGACATTTAACCACGTTGTATACTCAATAATGTCAACGGAGCAGATCGTGAAGCAACTGCCCAAGAGCCAGGCAAGTCTTCAGAAGGTGGAGAACCTGCTGTGAACCAAGACACAAAAGTTACTGACCGAAGCAAAACCTCTAGCGGTCCATGTCGCCGGTAACGTGGCGGCGAATGTGGCCGTGGTGAAGATGATGGGGGAAATGAGGTTCTTCTTGCCACCACTGTGGCTGTCCTCGCTACAGTGGTGAGTGGGGTGGCCAGGCACTGTCTCGGAAAAACTCACCCCATCCCAAAGATCGCCCTCAGTGGTGTCTCCTACACTGTTGCCGCCAAGATCATGGGTTAACATGTTACACTAATGGAGGCTACGGTTCTAGGGCTATCAATGAGTGCAATGGCTGAGATCATCGTCGCCTACATTTAAAACCTCTGAATAGTGAGAGATGGATCACGAGACCCCTGCAGCATATGAGGCATGGCGTGCCGGAGGGCGGTGTGGAGCCCATAGTTGAGCATGTGGACTGAGGATTGCCAATGCCTGGGAATGGTGGCCCGGCCACAAGGCGTGCCCCTGCAGAGATGGCCTGTACCCTGAGCACTGCTACCTATTCCCTTAGCTGAGTGCGTGGCCCTCCTATGCCCAACTATTTCACTGGGGGTATGACTAGTAGGTTTAAGCCATCTGTATATAGCACTATGACTCTGTCACTCATAGACCTAGAAAGCAAAGAGCTAGCCGATCTTGCTCACTTGGGCGAGGCACACCTCGGTTCAGAGGACACTGTTGCCCCTATCTCCTTCCTAGACTTTGATGAGAAGGGTGACCTGCGGGAGATCCGAGGTACCATCCCAGCCCGAGATCTCATTGGGAAAACCGATACGGTAGGACAATCCACCATTAACAAGGCCAAGACTGTATACAAGGGGATGGGCATCAAGGCGAGGGCGCCGATACGAGGTATGCCCGGAGTCGATGAGGCTGGAGCCATCAAGGTTATGGCTGAGTCCTTTGCACAGGACCTGGTTAAGGATCTCCTGGAACCACGGAGCTCATTCCGACAGGATGGAGAGAATCTCAAGATAGGCACCCTCGGCCTGAGCCATATCACTGTCGATGGTAAAACAGGTGCTACCGCCAGCCTCCGGCTACCAGAGGTGAAGAAGTCAAGGTTCTTTGGTTTGCTGTTTAAGACCACAGGATAGCCATGTCTTCCCATGCATGTATCATACATATACTGGATGTACTAGACAATGTGAGTGTGGGCACAGGCCATCTATGCTATATTATCAGCTGCTGCTGGGATTTCATGCTTGACGCCTCCATCACATCCTTCGTATCAACTGGAGGTGCAGGATTCCCGCTCTGCAGGCGAAAGAGCTGGTGCAGGAAGCACTGCCGTTTAACCTCCCAGATATAGACGAGACTACCGCCGACCAAGTGCTAACCATCCTCCGCACGCATGTCTGTACCATTCGACAGTAGGCCGGCCAATGCTGGCCAGGTGGTGCTGATCATTGCCCCTTCAGGACACGGGAAAAACATCTTGCTGCGGGCTCTCCTGGCAGAACATCTACACTCTCAATACATCCTTCTGGTGTCTGACTCTGCCACTGAGGCAGTTGACAGTAATGATCAATGGTACAATGACCCAATCACCAAGACGCAGAACCTTCAAGCCCTGATGGAGAAGCTGCTGGCAGTCCAACTGACAGAACCACTTGTTCTAGTTATCGATGACCCTGCAATGGACCAGAAGACAGTCACCTACCTCGCAACATCACCAGGTGCATCCGGCACACAAAGATGACTGTCCCCATCCTCTTTCAGAAGTACACCCGCGGGATCTCACCAAATGCATGGTTGCTATACTTCAGCTCCAAGTGTGGACATGCCCTGCTCTAGACCATATACGACAGCCTAACCCTCAAGGAGACCAAAGGGGACTTTATCGCAGGTGTACAGAGGGCAGCTGATCTGTACCGCTCCATCTTCAGCAACAAGGAGACAGGTGAGCTGTCACATTTCAAGCCATCTCTGGAAAAGGCGCAGACCTTCACCTACAAGCTTACTCCAGCCAGAAAACTAGCCTGCTCTACGTGTCATCGCTGGCAGCCTGTCGCAGCTGCCGCAACCTGTTTTTCATTCATCAGAAGGCTGAGGAACTTCGTCCACGGTCTCCGCTACTTCGTCAGATGCTTAAGGACCTTTGTCAGAAGCTTGAGGAACTTCGTCAGAAGCTTGAGGAACTTCGTCAGTTTTGGCAGAAGCCTGTTGCTTCTTAAGATGATACTTTCGCTGAAACTCTTCCCACTGAGGGTTCTTGTCTGGGATTCTATTAATCTGGTGCATCTCACGGATGACCCACTTTCCCCATGAGAGCATTTGACTTGTTAGGGGATTTGATGAGGTAGTTCTGGTAGTTATCTGGGAATATCACAAATACTGCCAGATCACTGGCCAATCTCCAGCGCCCTTCTGCATTGAAGATGTGCTCAACAGCCTCCTTGCAGCCAACAGTGACCCCCATCCCGAGGACCTTCTACTACAGCGGCACTGACCTGCTTCGTGAGGGCGTTATTTGCTCCAGACTGGATTCTATCCAGCATCTCTCGCTCTTCCTGGCTATGGAGTCTAAATACGTCAGCCCTCACCCTTTGGAGAGCTAGAATAACAGGACTGTTGGTTGGGGCCACAGGTAGGTTGGGTAGTGCCTTGCCCTGGATGGTGTCAAACCTCCGGTAGAGTATCAGAGTCAGGAGTTATTTTGTACTACGAGCTGGCGCTCCTTCCTCTATGGTGGCCAGTATCTCCACATCAGACGGAGGTGTGATCTTGGCTCGCTCGTGGATAATGTTGATGTCACGAAGCAGTCCTCGGACCCTGTTACAGTGGGACAGTGCACGCCGTGGCTGTGACTATCGTGCCGACTTGTTCTGCTGCCTATAGACAATCTGCTGGAGAACTTTACCAAACATGGCAGCCGTTTAAAACCTCTATATACCCAGACCGTAAACAAGTTGCAGTATGTGCAATATCCAGATGGGGCCATTGAACCCGCGACATCGCACCGCACTGATCCTCGGAAGGACTGCCTGATGGTCATTTGACCCAGTATACATGATGAAAACCCGTTGTCCGCTGCTGGGAAGTACATTGACTTTGCAATCTCGGCACAGATCCACGAGATCAAGAGCATGCCACTCGAGTTCAAGCTTCAGAGCACAATAGAACAGATGGTAGAGCTCCCGCAGGTTCTGAACAGGAGGGAGATCGTGCAGAGCAACAGCACCGTGGACACCACCTATGTGAACGACGAGTACCGAGTCCTAGGTCCGCTGGCTCGTGGACCAACCTTCTATGCGAAGGGAAAGGGGTACTATGCTGTGGGGTGCAATGAGGGGTTCATGGAATTCGAACTACGGGCAGGTGTCGTGAAACCCTTGGCAGTTCCACTCTTAACCCTCCTCGAGAACATACACGTGAATCCGGCTGCCATGCAGGATAGACTGTTCCTACGGATCTACACTGAGCAGCTCGCAGATGCGACGATGAATGCTCCAAGATTTCCTGTCTGGCATGACGAGAATGACCAGGAGCTGAAGCAAATGGGTTCCAAACAGTGGATCATGCATGTGGAGCGAGAACACCAGCAGGTCCAAGCCACAGCTAACCAACGGGTAGAGCTGACATTGTACCATGGTGCATCGGACGGTGTCGCTGTTGCAGTCCTGGTTCAGAAGGAAGGAGCCATCCAGCAGGTGGATAAGCTAACTTGTGGTTGCTGGGACCAATGTTCTTGGTGAGGTACGCGAGCTGGCTGATTGCCAACGCTACAGACAGAAAACTAAGTCATATGCCCTTCCGCGCCTAACCAGTGGAAGCAACGATTCGAGGGCCGTCACCACCTCGGGGGCAGGGACATCCCACCTAATCAGGGCAACCAGCTCAGCTTCAACATCGGAAACCTCATAGCTGGGACTCGCTCATTAGGGGTGACGGTACTATGACGATGGCTATGCTAAGGTATGCGTGTCAAACACATCAGGTATTCAGCTTGAGCGTGCATAGAGCACGACTCCTGTCGTCATAGCTGCAGCTGCCACAACTACTATAAGCTCTGCTGTCTTCTGACCTGTCGATGCTTCATGGTCCAGCGTTGGCTCATATATCTTTACAGCCTCATAGTACTCATCGAGACTCTCATCTGCCTCTTTGATGCTCTGGTTGGCCTGAGCTCGGAATTGTCGTCGGCGTGCCTCCCTCTGGTGCATATGCTCGAGGGCTTTGCTGTAGACAGCTTCTCCATCGCCTGGTTATGATGCTCATGCTCGACCTCTGCCGCCTTCTTGTCAGCGAAGCTGAGTCCGACAGTTCGCTAAGGCAAACACGCTTGCATTCAAGATTGCGGATGCCATGCTATAGACTACAGTTTAAAGCTACTATATAGCTGCCCCAGCGACGGATCCCCAGAGCGATGTATGAACCAGAGGCTGATCCAGTCGAGGATATAGATGATGAGGAGGACTATGATGAGGAGGATTATGATGCAGACGAGTACGATGTCGGTGGTGAGTATGATGATGTAGAGCCTGAGTGGTTTTTGTCGTCATGGTATTTACTGCTAAATTATGACAGACAGGGTGTGTGAGTATAATAACGTCCAGTTGGCAGAGATGGCACGTCTCCTAGGCATAGACAAGAAGATGGTGAGCCCTATGCGACCACAGGCTAATGGTGCCATAGGGCGATTAAACAGAATGATTGGAGAGATGCTCAGAAAAGAGGTGCAGGATTTCAAGAATTGGGATTCGTACATACAGTTCTGTTATCATACTCATGTACATGACTCAACTGGATATTCTCCGTTTTTTCTTTTGCATAGTGGAGAGCCGCGGACTCCATTGGTAATCAATGAATCCTCCTTCTGTAAGACTCAGAAGGTAACAGTTCTGTGGGAACTAACCTAGCAAAGCAGCTGAAAGAGGCGTATGAACATGTGGTGGCAAGAGACACTTAGTTGAAGGCTAAGCGAGTGGAGAAGAATGAAGCGCAGGTGGTCCAGTATCATTATAAGTTTGGAGACATGGTTAGAATTTATTTCCCGTCGATATTGCCGATGTGCAATCTTAGCACACGCTGTTAAACTATCATGAGTAATATTGCCAATGTGCAATCCTCGTGTACGCTGTTAACAGGGCCGACTCTAGAATTCATGGTGTTAAATTATTACCTTTTTGTCACAGTTTATGAATTTAATCCAGCCTGAGCCTGTCACCCAGCTAACTGCCCCCACCCATCCCCACACACCCACCACCTTGCCATGCTACTGAGTGGACTGACTCACTGAAGGCTAGCTCCAAGAAAATCATGAAACCTAGATGCTCTCAGAGCCCATCTCAAGCATTTCTAAATAATCTTCTCTTGGCCTATATATGGGAACTAAAATTGAAATAATTTAAATATTTTGACAAGATTTGGCCATTAAAGAGTGATACAATTTTTATTTGGTCAGCTATTAAATACAATTTGTAGGATAAGCCCTATTATTGAGCACTGATTCTTAACCCACCCCCTTGCTGTCGTATGCCGCCCTAAATTTCGTAGGCGCTAGTGACACCCTAGTGTGCCTACTCAGGCCCTAACATGATAGGCCGGCCCTCGACGTATGGCTATTGTCCAAATGTCAATTTCATTTCAAGTTTGCTCTTCGACTTATATGGAATCAGTTGGTATTGACCGTAGGCCTATATTAAGCTAGAAGGGCGCCTTATAGCTAAAAGTAGATACCTCTGCCATGAAATCGTTTCACAATATTTTGATATATTGCTAAACATGTGATCCAGATACGAATACAAACCTATTGTGCATCAGCATGAACACGCGTGCGCTTCATTGCATCCACTGGATACCAGAGGGCTGACCCAGCATATTGGAGCAAAATATCTTTATTACCCCACCACGTTCTAATTTTCTATTTAAAACTTTACTGGATTGAGTTTCCGTTCATTAACAATCGTCGTGTATGGCAAATTGAAGTTGATATCTGGAAATCAATGACACTAGGAAATATAAGTGTGATGAGTTGTATTGCAAATAGTCTTATCATGTGGTCAGATACATATGTCACATAATCCACTGCCTGCACGTACTACAGCAACACTTTGTTTGGAGGTCAGTCCCAGCCTCATGCAAGAGGGCATCATTTGGTGAGGAAGAAAACTTGTCATCGGATGTATTGTTATGATTATTTTCTTGGGAATCTGTACAAATATGCTCTAGCACACACGGCATAATGCGGCAAGTCACATAATTATTGGCTCCAAACCACGCCTTTAACAAACACACGGAACTACATACCTTCAGGATCTAGATTTAATGTAGCTATTTGTACGCAAGCTGCCGGGCATTTACAAATTAACACGAGTTAAAGTGTGTGCCGCCAGCGAGTTTGAGTCACGTTGGCGTCAAATTAACCAAAACTCGAAGGAGACTGTACTATAGGTCATATCTGGTCACCAACACGACTATGCGGGTTAATATAATTGCACAGGAAGTTTCCCCGTGAGATGAACCAAGAAATAGCGTCCTGACTGACTAGCGATCGCGATTAGAGATAACGCTAAAGGCAATACCAATAGAAACGTTATTTTCAGCGAGTAGATGATTTACGTATTACAAAATTTGGCTGTATAGTTCCACCATTCAAGATGTAGAATAGTCATGGGTGCCGACACAGCACGTGTAGAAGAATATATGAGCATTCGGTAAAACTAGGCTTGGATGATTGATGGACCACGAAATCTCGTACACAAATCACAATGACATAATCATATAAGCCACTTTATACAGATGAGTGTATGATTGGCCGTATGGACACTTAATTCAACACACATGTTATTATCTGTATCTGTGTGCGCGCACGTGTGTGTTTGTATGCAACCAAGGTATATACGAATATGCTTTATGCCGCGTAGTAGGTGTCATTAACAGACTTGAGTAGAATCTTAACCATACGGTCCATACCACATAATAACCATAAGTCTCATCATCCGACTCATGCGTGATTACTGTATTCTGCGGCTCTAGTAGTAGTAGTAGTAGTAGTAGTAGTAGTAGTAGTAGTAGTAGTAGTAGTAGTAGTAGTAGTAGTAGTAGCAATAGTAGTAGTAGTAGTAGTAGTAGTAGTAGTAGTAGTAGTAGTAGTAGTAGTAGTAGTAGTAGTAGTAGTAGTAGTAGTAGTAGTAGTAGTAACAGCAGCAGCAGCAGCAGCAGCAGCAGCAGCAGCAGCAGCAGCAGCAGCAGCAGCAGCAGCAGCAGCAGGAGCAGCGGCAGCAGCAGTAGCAGCAGTAATAGTAGTAGTAGTAGTAGTAGTAGTAGTAGTAGTAGTAGTAGTAGTAGTAGTCGACGTGAACGCACACGTTTATGTAGCTCTGCAATTGCTGCCCGAATTTGCTAGTTTCTAGCGCGATTGTGTAGATAAATTGTGTACATATATTTCATATTAGTATTTCCTTTCAAACTTTATGTTTAATTTATGAATTCTTGTCTTGGTTGGAGCGGATTTTGTGTCTCCATTTTCTAAAGGCACTCCTCTTAGCTGGCGGTTTCCGCCATTTAATAGGTCTCCCCTTACTGTGGTCAATGCAATACATTTCTCCCTGCGCCAATATGCTATTTCTATAGCTCGTTGGCTAGCTCATTATATTTGGCAAGCTCGCTTGAGTGAGTAGATTTAATTCCTTTGTCATTTGTAAGCGCAAGCCTAGTTCTTTGATTATATACATCTTTATAGTCAGTTGGCTGTCCCCGGTCAACTCGAACATACTAACAAATTTATGTCTGTAATATGTTAGTATGCATTAGGAAACCACTTTAATCGGTTAGGTGTTAGTGAACCACTTAATAAGTGCTTCAAACTAACAAATATACGACTGTACTCTCTATTCGTATATTTGTTGGTAGACGTCAGGGTTTCAAAAGGGGACACTATTTATTTAGTGTTTAGCTCTTTCCCTGACGTCTTGGTATTATATATTTGTATTATCCCAATTATATATTGTAGTAGTATGGTTTTCCTCTATTTTTGAAAAAACATCATGGCAACCTCCTATAAGCGTACCCTGAGTCTTAAAATCACGACAAAGGCTTGTGGTGTTTCGGCAATTGAGGTGTATCATGGGTTGAAGGACGTAATTGGGGCAGGCCCACAGGTCATTCAAGATCTCATTAACGTTTCCAAATCTGTATGGAATGTCGCTGTGGTTAAGTGTGGCGTCCTTTGTGGACTAGCCAGTAAATGATTAAGTCTTAGGACTGATAATTGCCATACAGAGGGAGAGGCATGGCTTCATATTTTCATTTACAAAGACTGACACGATATAACAGACTCCTTACCTTTTCCCCAAATACAGTGGCCATTTTTCGTGGAATTGAATTCCGTGGCTTACCCATGTGGTTGATTTGAAACTTATTTCGTTTTCAGCGTTGAAAGAGCTAATCGTTGCAGAATTCTATCAAAATGCTGATTTTTAGTAACTTTCTCTGTGCTTAGTTACAACATGAATACAGATAAAAGTCGCATAGATATCAAGACATCAGTGTTTTCGTATGCTCACAATACACCTGGGAGTCATTGATGTGTGCCTTCTCATTAAGATTAAATATGGTAGGTCTGAACACTTCCATAGTAATAGAATCAATGACTAAAAAGGGGTATAGCTCAAATTCTGAATTCCGATTTCCCAGGCGTTGCAAGATTATGTCACATATTTCCAGCCCACGCTCTCTTTATGTATATCAGCTGAATATTTAAACACACGCGGCTTTACAATTACAACTCATCAGAGCGCAGTGACTAGGATAAAATCCATCTTCATCAGACGGCTTTGAAAGTAATAGTTATCATCGTCCAATAATTGAATACAGATTGCGTTTGTCATAGTGTATCTTCAGAATGTAATCATGTAGGCAAGGTATTGCGCCTGTAGCCACTGATACATTGCATGTTGTATTTTTCTCTAGTTAAAGATGAGTTGAAGCAGAAATAACAGTATCGATTTTAATCACATCACCCTCGTGCGATTTTATGCAATATTTATTTGAGATAAATCCCCAAGTGGAAATGTCTGTGAAGCTTCACCCTACATGCGTGTTATTCCACCTGTGTAGGCGGGGACAACGCGTGCTTATTTGCCCTCAGCAATAGTATAGTTATGTTTGGATTCGATCTTCTAGAAACAGACGCCCTAGTTGATACGTAAATACTACATCTTGCCCTAGCTGATGCGTAAATAATACATCTTTCATACCTTTTCCCTATAAATGAGATGTTTCAGGAATTTCGATCTAGAAAAGCAAATAAGGACAATTAAATTTCTGATGTGGGGTAATATGATTCGGTAGAGAGTCTGGAATGGTCGTTTGCTATATTTCATGATTTAATGTTTATGGCTTAGATTCCCCATATATCAAATAAAACACCATCATAGAGATTTGAACCCAATCACCAATTGCATATATTGCAAGTCTAAGTGAGCCTTGCTATGTCATGCGCCTTTCAGCACGGCTACAAGGGTATACATAACCACATGGACCATGGGACAAATTTTCGTAACGCTAATACTGATATATTTGTAACACCCAGACTTTGTACAAAGTAAATGTGATTATAAACACACGTACCCCATTAATCTGTAAACAGGCATCAAAATTATTATAATAAGTAATATTATCGTAATTATTAACATCATTATTATAGTAAACACATCTTGCAGGTTGCGGTTAGTGGTGGCGGGGGAGGGGGAGGGGGATGGGGCAGGTTGTGGTATGGGTAGTGGGTGGAACAACCTGATATTGTAGCATAATATCTTTATGTTATAACCATTCCAAATAACATTACCCACTTTCCCTTTGCACATTAACGTGGTCAATATATAGTCGGGTACTGGAACTTATTGTGCTACGTTGGACTTGTGCAAATACAATATTAAATAGACACTAGTTTATGAGCAAAAATGTGTCTACCATCTAGCGGTGGATTAGATCTCCTCAAATCTTGTTAATTCCGATAGCTTTAGGAAGAATTCAACAATCGATCTGACTGGGGGGGGGGGGTATTTTGCTTAATTTACAAGATTTAGTAACTGATGCGAACTGCGCTGGACACTAGTACTACAACCCTACATACACATACCTACATAACTACAATTATACAATTATAACCAGAGGAAATTAATGCCTTATTTTCAAAAAGCCGATCCTACACCACCCTACCGATAGACGTCATGCCATACCCTTAGTATTGTAATGCAACTATACACCTGTGCAAAAGTTAAGCACCACCCTATTTCTACGCACATGCGAGGGTATATTCATGTGCTATGAAGAAAGCAATAGCATAAACATTTATGTACCCATCCATCTTAGTGCAAGAGGTAATAATGCAACTAGAGGAATGCTGATTACGATGGTGGGGAAACACTGTATGTTTTTGTTTGAACTTGAAAACGAGGCCTGAATATGGTTACGTTGACACAACTGACAACTATTGCCCTACAGTTGACACACGTGGCTAGATTGTCATTAATGGTGTCTGAAAACGAAGTTTAACATCTGTGCACGAGTTTGAGACTGTCATTATTAATACCGGGTATATCCACCTTGTGCCTGGATGACGGCCTGGACACGACGTCTCATGCTGGTCACCAACCGACTGATACGCCATTGTGGTATTCGTTTCCATTCAAGATGGAGTGCGTCTGTTAATTCCTGTAGGTTCTGCACAGGAGGATCCCTCCTCACCATGTTTCCCAGAATGTCCCAGATATGCTCAATAGGGTTCATGTCAGGGCTCCTTGCTGGCCATGGTAGGGTTTCGATGGCATTCTGGCGGAGGTATTCATGCACAGCTCTAGCACGATGTGGTCGGGCGTTGTCATCCATGAATATAGGGTGGGTTCCAGGTGCATGATTTACAAAATGAGGGACCACAACTCTATCCAGTATGGAATCTTGATATCTTTGTCCATTTAGTGTTCCAGGTACAGTCAACAGATCCAGCTTACAATCAAATGAGATGCACCGCCATATCATAACAGAACCTCCACCAAATGGAACTTCTTCCATGATGTTACGTTGGTCGTACACCGTGCGTCTGGACCTCCATACACGAGTTCGACCATCTGTGGCATGAAGCAGGAACCGACTTTCATCGGACCAGTGTACCCGTCTCCAGGATCTCATGTTCCAGTGTCTTCTTTCGTTGCACCACCTCAGACGCTCCTCTTTGTGGTGTGCAGTGAGGAGAGGACGTCTGACAGGTCTCCTAGCTTTCATGCCAGCAGCATACAGTCTCCTTTTGACTGTAGACATTGACACTCTATTGCGCGTTTCCCATTGCTGGCTGAGCACTCTGCTGTTGGTGAATGGAGATCTCCTAACAAGGCGTACTAGGGCTCGATCATCACGGGCAGTAGTCTTCTTCGGTCTTCCAGATCTAGGCCTGTCCTTCACCTCGTTAGTTTGCCCATGTTTTGCAATCAAACGACTGATTACAGTATGGTTAATGTTCAGCTGTCTGCCAATCTCTCTGCATGACATACCAGTGGTATGCATGCCTATGATTTGCCATTTCACACGATCACTTAACCTTCGTCTTGCCATAGCAGTTCACAATCAAGAGCTAATTCTCTCTGTACAAATAAACCACGGTCATGAACACAAAATTCCTAATCTTGTCGCCTAAATCTGTATGTAATGTTCTACACCTCAAACTTGACTTTTACATAACTGAACACGTGTGCTGTTTCCCGCCACGCACGGACATCAAGCGGCGTGAAGTCATGCATGCATGTGCATTTCGTACTTGGAATTATGTCAGCTAACGCGGGGACAAAAAGTATGGCAGCCTAGTTGTACCATCATGTTCCTACGTTCTATTGTTTTTGCTGGTGCTTAACTTTTGCACAGGTGTATATATTACTTTAATAGACCTACCTTCCCCTAGTACCCATAGATTACCGCTAGCACGCTGCCATGCATATATAATACAACTAACACATTTACAATATAACTCCTTAACAGCTTAACACTACTTCTTCAAGTGCCCCTATCACTTGTACTTAAGCTTCTCCACTCCGAGAGTGCAGATAACACTATTTTCATCCTTATCTGTATGACATACTCATAGACCCTCGTGCCAGGCGACACATGGCCCACTATACAAATGCATATTCCTATACCTGAGTACCATTCACTGTAACATCTGCGCCTATAATCTCCCCTCCTTAGTCATCGCTATAGTACCCTATCTGGAGTATCATATACAACCGGACAACGTGGTAAATGATATAACCTCCATTTTTCAAATCAACCAAGGCATTAAATATCGACACACCCCAGCAACAATTCGATGCATGCAATTCTGATGGCCACTTCATCGGCCCTGGCCAAGGAAAAGCTGAAACAATAATAGAATGGATGAATGATCGGCTCACCGAGATGGAAGATGGTTCCCCCATATGCTTACTGACAGAAGCAGAGTTTAGAAAAGCAATAACATCATTAAAGAATGATCGCCCATATGGACCAGATGGTATCAATAACGAACTCCTCGTGCATGCAGGCTATACTATCTCCGCACCCTCATATATATATATATATATATCAGAATCATTGCCTTTGAAGAACATGTTCATGTAGATGCGGTCGGAGATTGCACAATCAGCTCACTGCTTAAGTGCAAGAAATCACGTAGACCTCTCTACAGCTTTATGGCAATCCTCCTTTTTGAACGGTATTGGGTAAACTTGGTCAAATCTGACCATATCAAGCTGTTCTTACAGACGTGAATCAACATGTCACCCGCATTTAATACCATCGAGAGCGCACACATTCTTTATTTCCTCAATCAAGATGAGCGTGACGATGACGAACTATGCCTGGTCAGACACATATTGGTAGGCACAAAATTTACTGTTCCGGTCAAGTCAACACTTTCGACAATATTTGGCACATCATTAAAATGGAGATGGTTTATGTGCCAGTGCTCTTCAACTTTTACGTTATTGTGGGCTCGATCTAATGTTGGAGATCATTCGACAAGACCATACCCTAAAATCACAACGCTAGCCATGCCACTAGAAACTGAGTATGCAGATTGTGTTGATTTCAGTCATCAGGAAAACGGTTCTATTCTTGAACTGCTCGAAACCACAGCTCGTTTGATAAATGAAGGCTAAGCTGAGGTCACAGGAGAAGTCGAGAAAAAGTTGAACCTTGGGCTCATTTCTATGCATTTCAATTGGTATTGCAAATCATCGCATAACAGAAAGGTTTGTTCAGCATTCCTTCTGGAAGCTATGGATTCGTTGCTCTAAAATTCCCATGAAAGTGAAGCATCGCCTACGCGATGTTACACATGTCTCTTAATAATGTTATGCAACTATGACATCTGGACGGCTCCAAATGGTCGTGTAGACAAACTTGATATTTGTCGTTTCAAGCACTTGTGAGCCACAACGAATCACCATCTTCCATCCAGCGTAATCTCAAACTCAGCAATGTGCAAACAGAGAAATCTAGTACGGTAGTTTGCCTATACATCAGGATCTTTCATCTGGCTTGTGAGATAACACATACGCGTCTTTATAGTTACGGTAATACTTTAATAATATACAACTTACGCTGGGACACTGTCACTGGTTCGTTTGCACAGTTGGCCACAATCTGCAGTTTGATATTCATGTTGTGGAGTGGGATCAACTATCCAAAACTACAAGTGACCGTGCCGAACGCCAAACTCCAACTGACTGCCGTCCCATGTTCTATTAGAAACATTTGACGTCAGTCCATAATCACAAACCTTGGTGACAAACGGTTTCACTTGATCCGTGACAACACATTTAGTATGCACAGTACATATTTATAGATTAAGTATAGCATTAAAGCATGGACACAATATATTCGATAATCCTCTTTCGTATAAGCCTAGGGTCTATGTAATCTGTAGTAGTGTGTGTAAGTCAATGGCGGTGTGTGTCACTGTCGATGTATGTTAATTCACTTGTGTGTTTATCTGTGGGCGTGACTTGTTCATTTATTCATGCATGTGATGTGACTGTCCATTGCGTGCGTGCCTGGGGTCGTCCGTGTTCTCCTTTATGGGTCTGTGTTTATATTCATTTCTGTCCTGGAGTGTGCTGTTTATATTCCGTGTCTTGGTGCGCATGTGGTATATGTCTGTTTATAAATCGTGTGGTCAGTTGTGTGTTCTTGTGTGTGGATTTCTGCATGTGCTGAACCTCTCCTGTCCTCTGTACCATATTATCCCCTGCTTCCCCTAGGATACTCCGTATCCTGTGAAAGGATAAAACATAGAAACAACGTTATAATTTCTTAACATCAGGTAATTTTCAGTAAATTCAGCACAAAGAGAATCTGTCATCATATCTAACATGGAAATCATAGAAACAATCTCCTTAACAATATTTATACATTAGAACTTTAAAGGAGAACGCCAGATCCCATTATACTGCTTGATATAATATAAATCTACACAGTGTAACGTTTTCAAAAGTATAATTATAGCTTCTATAATACTGAATTAGAAGTATGAATATTCTTTATCTTAAAATGTACTAGCTTATCAAACTTTTTCTTCCTTAGTGGAACGTATGACGTCATAGGTTGAACTAGCTGGTAGAGACTTATAGAGACATAACACTTTTTCACAGGTTATTAGTCCTTAAATACCAATGTCCCAGCAACTTATTATACAGAAATTTCGATATGTGCTCAACCACAGAATTATGCGTTTTATTCAAAACACATCTTGCGTTCTCCTTTAAGTAGCGTGCACTATTATGATATTCTAGGACACTAGCTAATAATATCTCAACTTTCCATCAAACTTCATTACTCGTGCATCCCTGATTATGCACTCATTCATTATTACTAATTCATACTTTATTACTCCTTCATACTTTAGTATTTATTCATAGTTTATTATTCATTCATATTTTATTACCCATTCATCGTCCCATCTTTAAACGTTTTATGAGAGAATGAATCGGTCAGATGACCATGTCACCAGGCAAGAACCTGATATATGGTTTCAAGTTGGTAACAGCAACAGACAAATACATTAAAAGATACCGTTTACAAGTTTCTAGGAACATCTTTCCAGAATACTGTTTCCCAAAAGATGTTTCCAAATGTGAACGACAGCCGGAATCAGCGGAGGTAGTATTATGTACACCCAATACTGCCATCCTAGATACCAGGCTATTATGCAAGTAATCTTTGCTTGCATACCATATCCATGCATATTTCCTGCACGAACTAGGATACAGAAATTGTTGCATCGGATGCTTAACAATTTCACATTTAGACCATATACTGGACTCATTAATAGTCACATTGCTACACTAAACTTACCTTTATCATGGCTTATTCATTACATTATATACATACTATCCTACCTCGTGTTTCAATCACCTCCTGCTTGCTGCCTGTCCTGCAAAATAAAAGACAAAGAACACACAGCAGAATCATTTTAATCATTTACATTACCATATGGTTTCCTTTTTTTAATATGGATGAATATGTGTGTATGCCTTTGAACATAAACAGCACTTGATTATTACCAGATCTAATATACATATAGCTTAAATATGATAAACTATGCGATACATATCACCTTTTATTACTGGATACCATGATTTTCATTAGCAGTGCCATGTAATTACATTATTCTACCATATCACATGCATCTAGCAATTGTATTGGCCACGGATAGATGCATTATCACTGGTCTGATTTGAGCATTGGGGGCGGGGCGCGGGGTCTGCTTCACGAGGAACCTAGTTCATTGATTCTAATATCTTCTTCAGATTATCTGCTACTATGGGGATTGCCTGGGGTTGTCCCATTGTTCTGGCGAGGCTGTTAAGTTCTTCATTTATTTGAAGTAATCCCTCTATGGCAGTTCATCTGAGTTGGCCGTCAATTAATTTCTGTTGTGCTATGCTTACCAGATCATCGAAATATTTCACAATTTTGCTGTGTGTATCTAGTGCATTTGCATATGTCACCTGAGAACATGCATTACATTCACCTTTGTTTTCGTCATTTTGACCATCTGGATTTCTTCTGTGATGAATTGTAGCACATATTACAATGCCACTCTGCATTTCCTTGATCATTTGATCTCTGCTTGTGTTTATATTGACCATTTGACAATGTATAGCACTCATTACAGTTATAGTATTTATTTGCTTTCCTCTGATCATTTGACCGTTCAACATATTTATGTCTATACTGTGATAAACCATTGTAGTCATTGAATTTAGCATTTTTATAAGTTTCCTGTTGATCATATGATATGTTATACTTATCATCTTGATAATAGGAGGTGTATCGATTTGTGTACCTCCTTTGTGGCTGTAGATGTCTATTGTTGTGTCCAGCCCTTTCCCTTGCCTTTCTATCCAGATGTACATAATAGTTACGTAGTGCACCTTCACCTAGGTTCCAATGGGAGCCATTCTGTGTGGTCGAGTTTACATTTGTAATGTGTGATTCCATTTATTATTGAGGTAGCTACTATTTTGTTGATAGTCTCTATTTTGTCTTGTGGTTTTAGCATAGATTCATTGTGTGCATGTTTCTTGTATGTGCCTATTGTTGTGATTGTGGGTGCATTATAATATTTTGCTGTTATCGAAGTTTTTGGAGGTGGACACTTGCTGTTCTTACCCTTTTGTGTTCTGTATGTGTAGTATACTCGTAATAGGGATTCTGAAATGTTATCTTGTGGCTCCCATGAATTTGGAAAGTTGCCCTGCCATTTGACCTTAAAGTGTCCCGTGCCTATTTGGTTGTTCTGTGTTTTTGGTCCCTATGGGTGTCTACTGTGTCTTGTATCTGTGGCCAAAATTTGCTCAGCTACATACCAAGTGTTGTCCTTCTTCACTACCTGTTGTTTTTGTGATTTTGGGTATCAGTCATCTGATTCCTTAGTTGACGGCTGTGGATGTTTGCTAGTGTTTTTATTTGTTTTAATTGGTGCCTTATTTCTACCATTATTTATCTTTGTATTGTAACAGTCATGGAATTATTGTTTTAATGACTATATTACATACGAGGTAGTGTGGTCTTTGTGTATATATGATTTTAATAGTAAAGTTATACATTAATAAACTACTCTTTGTTGTTAATTTCATGTCCACAATTGTATGATTTACTATCGTTTATTGGGCAATATTAACTTTAATGTAGTATCCAATTAATACATTTACTGATGTACCAGAACTTTAAGCACCGCTTACATAGTGCTGAGTTCTTTTCACCGATTTTTAACCGCACACCTTAACAACTAACAACGCACATTTACATAACCTTCTCTGCACTGAACAGACCATTTGACAGCAACTAATCAGCGACTGTCAAGGGTTATGCAGGAATTTAAAAATGCGACACCATACGATATACATTGTAATCTATTTTATTTAGATTTGGTCACTTGACAACCTTTGTACACAGACGACCATACCAGGAGAATATTACACCTAGGAGTCACCCATGGGGTATGCATATTTATATTTTTATACATCTGTGTTTACCTTACATTGTAAATGCAAGGAGTTACCGCCCTTGCTGCAGATATACAATAATCTATTAGACATTTATTACATACCCTTAAGCGTATGTCTACATACATGCACTCTTACACACACCTACACACATGTACACGCACGCTCGCTCACACACACACACACACACACACACACACACACACACACACACACACACACACACACACACACACACACACACACACACACACGCACGCATGCACGCACACACACATGCACGCACGCTTACACACTTGTACACGTACGCATACTTACACACACTTGCGTGCATGTATTGACGACACATGCATGCATGCCTATATACACATGTGCACACGCTTGCACACACACCTGCATGCATGCACGCACGCACGCACGTACGTACGTACGTACGCACGCACGCACGCACGCACGCACGCAGGCACACGCACGCACGCATGCATCCATGCACACATGAATGCCGGTACGCATGTACGCACCCATGCACACACACGCACATGCGCATACGCACACACGCATCCACGCACACATGAAGGCCACCACGCATGTACGCATGCATGCACATGCCCGCAAACACGCACACGTGTATGCATACTCGCATGCACACACACACGCACGTACGCACGCACACATTATACAATGACAGAGTCAATGCTTATTGATGACAAACTGTATTAAATTGTTCAGCGTCTCTATAATTTGTATCATGCATTTGTTGTAACATAATTATAACCTGTACTTTTATTACTTGTGTTTATAGGGTGTTGCTTGTGCAAAAGCTGTCTATGCTTTTGCCTTCTCTCTTCCTCTATCAACTGAACTCATTGTATTAAACGTGCAGTAATACAGACGACTGCTACCCCATAGCCTGTGTTGGAGTTGTTCATGTTATTCAATGCAAAGTCTGGCCACAGTATCTAATGGTCTAACACTGGCATTCAGTGTGGGTTCGTCTGTGCTGGCATCTTCTGTGTTTGATATTTGGTTGTTCTGCGTTTGTTGGTCCGTATGTGTGTCTACTGTGTCTTGTATCTGTTGGTGTGTAGTAACTGTTTGTTGCTGTTTGTTTCTCTGAGGCATGGCTAACTCATTATCCATTTGCTCAGGATCAAGGTCATCTATTTGTATTAGCCCTAGAGGTGTATTTGTGGGCCTATCCTCTGGGTCTATAAATGGTCTCAATCTGTGTGTGTGGACTCGTGATTGCAGTTGTTTGTTATCACTGCTTCGCCCAGGCTTGTACGTATAGTTGATACCTACATCTACTATATAATATGGCCCTACCCATTTGCAATGCAATTTTGGTGAGAGTCCCTCTGGTGTTTTTGTGCAGTAGAGCCATACCTGTTGTTCTAAATCAAATATGGGTTCGTTTGTGTTTTTGTCATAATTTTGTTTGTATTGGGATTGTGCTGTTATAATGTTTTTTTGTTGTTATTTCTTTGGCAATTTTCAATTTATTTGTTAAATCTCTAACATATATTCTGACAGTTGCATTGGTCTGTGGGTGATATGAACTACTTTGAACCTTAGAAACCTGAAATACATTGCACATTTCTTTAAAAATTTTTGACAGAAAGTTTGCTCCTCTATCAGACAACAGGGCGTGTGGCGCATCATGCCTACATATTATTTCATTGTATACAATTCTAGCAATTTCTGTTGCCTCTTGCGTCTTTAATGAAAAGGCCTCACACCATTTTGTGAATGAATCCACTATCAATAATATATGCTTGAAGCCCTCTGTTCTTGTTGATAGTGGGCCCAAAATATCGATATGAAGCCTCTTAAATGGTCCTTCTATTGGAAGAGGTCGTAATGAAGCTTTAGCAAAGTGATAATTACGTTTAGCTTGTTGGCATGATATACATGATTTAATGTAGTACTCTATGTCCTTATACATGCCCTAGCAAGTATTACTTCCTAATATGCTCAAGTGTTCTTTGAATCCCTTGGTGACAGCTTTGCAATGAGTCATGATTGGACTTGAGAATATGATCCTGTAAAACCTTTGGTAGTACTGATTGCCTAATTACCGTTACCTCTTGGACAGTACACGTAATACATTATGCTATCCGTTATAGTGAGCCCCTCACATTCCTACCTAACCTTTCGACATTCATTATCATCGTCTGGTAGTTCCCTTTTCATTAAATAGTTAATGTAAGGTTTAAGCTGATTGTCATTCTCTTGATGCTCTTTAATAGTTCTGCTCTCAATTGCAAGACTTTCCTCAGTTATCAGCAATGGGTCTGCCATGCAATACTGTTCATTCACCATGATCATATTAGTTAATTTGTCAAATGTGTTCGTTTGTTTTGTTTGGTTTGTACTAGCTTTGTATGTTGATTCATCATCATCATACCTGTTAATTGTATGGATGTAATTCTTAATTTTGTTTGTATTCTCTAAATGCCTAGACTCTGTCTGCAATTGATTAGTAGTGCAATTTTCGGCATTAAATTTATCTGCATATTGTATTCTACTAAGTGCATCAGCATTTCCATTGTCAACACCTTTCTTATATACAATTGTATAGTTGTATTCCTGCAATTCCAGTGCCCAGTGTTGTAATTTGGGTGTATGGCCACCAACTGGCTTGAGATGTTCTAATGCTTTATGATCAGTGCAAACTGTGAAATGTCTGGGTGCTAGGTATAAATGATATTGTTTAATTGCTGCTATTAGGGCAAAACATTCACGTTTTGTAATTGGCCATTTCTTTTCGGCTGCAGTTAACGTTTTCCCACCATATGCAATAACTACCTCATGTCCATTATCATGCCTTTGGCCTAACACAAAGCGAATTGCATGATCTGACGCATCAGTATGAACAATGAATTCCTTATTGAAATCAGGAAATGGCAATATTGGCTCAGATGTGAGAATTTTCTTCAAGTGATTAAGCGCATTCTCACATTCTGTTGTCCACTCAAATTTGGTTTCTTTTCGAAGTAGTGCATTTAGAGGAGCTGCTATCTTTGACAAATTTAAATTTTCTATAATAATTGCAGAGACCAAGATATGATCTAACTCCTTTGGCATCTTTTGGTGTGGGAAAATTAGTGCCTATTTCAGATTTATTTTTATCTACCTTGATACCATCTTTTGACAGTACAGGGCCTAGGTATTCAACTGATTTAGCAGTAAAATTACATTTTGATGGTTTCAACTTTAATCCTGGTGCTCTCAATCTATTGAATACACTTTCTAAAGCATGCAGGTGTGATTCAAAATCCTTGATAAATATCAGGATATCATCTACATATACGATTGCATTTTTCCAATTAAGTCCTCTAAGGACCCCTGTCATGACCATAGAGAAGGCCATAGGTGCATTCATTAAACAGAGGGGCAATTTTCGGAACTGATAGATGCCACTGTGTGTCATGAATGCAGTCTTGTGCTTTGATTCATTGTTCATCTCGATCTGCCAATATCCAGATCAAAGATCTAGTACTGTATAGTACCTCGCATTTGTGTTTCCAACTGCATCAAATAGATCATCAATTCGAGGAACTGGAAAAGATATAGGTTTAGTTACTCGATTCAGCTTTTGATAATAAACTGCAAACCTATATTCACCATTTTTCACCATTCTTCACCATGACAATGGGACTAATCCACTGTCACATGCTCTCCTCTATCACTCCAGTCCTAAACATATCATCTATTTGCCTAACAATCTCCTTTCTATGTCAGGAGTATCTCGGTAAAATTGACGCTTAATTGGCTGTGCATCGCCAGTATCTATGTGATGCTGATAGAGATGTGTTGTACCCAACTCATCTATGTTTTTGGCAAATACATCCTTGTTTCATCCTATAAACTCTAATAGAGTTTCTTGTTGTTCTGCTGACAGGTCTGAGTTCTCTAAATTTATGCCTAGATTTAGTGCAATCTCACGATGTTATTTTACTTCAGCTACATTTACACTACTATGATTTGATACATCAGCTACATTCTGTTCTTCACTAGTCATGTGTCCAATTATCTGTGATGTATGCATGACTGTAAACAATACAAGTGGAGCTTTGTCAGGTAGATAGATTTCCACATCTGTAACATTAAAGATGCAATAAACTGATTCGTTATTGTTGCCTACCTGTATGACACATTTTGCTCCTAATAGATGTAGTTTAGTCGGCAATGACTGTAGTGGTTCTGCCATCCCTATTTTTGATTTGACATCTTTGCCATAAACATGTACTGGCAATAGCATTTCTGTATTTGGTGGAAGATAGCACTTTCCTTTAAGCTTAACAACACAATATTTGTCTTGGTTTGAAATTATATCTGTCTCAGTCATGCCATTGTGTAATTCTAAAGTATTTGTCTCAAAGTTTATCTTCACCTTGTGTTGTTTTAAGAAGTTTAGTCCTAGAATGAGATCATGGTTACAGTGTTCTAATAGGTACACTGTGTGATACAGTTCAAGTCTATTGATTCTAATAGTCAGAGTCACAATATCCTCGACATTGATTGCTCTGCCACCAACTCCAAATAATGTCTGTATATCTGACTCTTCCAATACATAATTATTCTTTGCTTTAAGCTCCTCATACATTCTTTGCGAGAGACAACTTATTGTTGCTCCTGTATCAACTAATGCATTGACACATTTCCCATCTATCCCTACAATCACAACATTTTTCAGCAACTGAGTTGACTGAGCCACGGCTACATCGGGAGCATCAATGTTTGATACACCAAAGTTGTCTTTGAAAAACATTTTAGTTTCTGTTATGGCTTTTCAGAGATGTGGTCTATTCTGTGAAAATTGCTGTGTATAGCTTTTCTGTTTACAGCTTTGTTTTGGCTTTTCCATTATCATTGTTTCATTAGAAGCACTATCTAGTTATCCGTACCATGTTATAATATGAATTATTGTATTATATATGTTAATTATTTAAATTAGTTAATTATACTCACATTCACGTTTATACACGCCATAGCTTAATACACACACATTTGTTGACATAACGGCAGCATCATATTTAAGAATGGACAAATGTTGACGATGGACAGTTAGACAGGGAGTTAGTAAGTGAGAGTTACTGTTACGGACTCGGATGGACTTAGACAGCGGTCTCTGGCTGCTAGTGACAGCTAGTGAGTAGTGAGATTGTCAGCTATGTAGATAGAGAGGAGACCGTAAGGTTAGCTTTGTTGTATTTTATTAAAAATACTTTCCTTCTTAAGAATCCATTGTAGTTAAGTAAAAAGGTTTAGAATAGGTAAGCGACACGTAACTAGAATTTGGAATTATATGTGTAAACTATAGGATTAAGAAATTTCAGTAAACGGGTCATTATTAATAGAATACAGCATTGTGTCATCCATTACATCCATCTCCGCTAGAAGGAAGCTCCCGGTTGGTACGCGGGTTGGGACGGTGGCGACCAAATCCCTATGGAGAACCACCCTCCTGTCTTATTCACCAGGGCCATATAACCACCATCCAATCGCTAATGTTTGGACATGTACTTTGAATGCCAGCGAATACATCCACCCAGATAGCATTGGAGGTTTCAGTACTGGGTGCGTATCATCCGTGACCTCTATTTTTGATGTTTTGACCCCAAACTAAACATTTTCTAGCTACTCATAATATCAAGGTATGCACCATATGTGGTGATTCTACCCTATGCACGCCTTTGGCGGCGTGAGTAATTGCAGTAAGCAGTAAATCCAAGTAGCTACAAAATTTCATTTTAATTGCAAACAATGTTGTAAGCTTCAAGCATTGCCTGCATAAAATATCGGCCTATGAGGTTAATCTCATTCTTCCAGATACATGCTACACAATTATGGCCAGATATGTGTATTTCGGGATGAGCTAAGTGACCTTGTGACCTCTATTTTTGATGCTTTGGCCCCAAACTACACATTATTTAGCTACTCATAATATCGAGGTATGTACCATATTTGGTGATTCTACCCTATGCATGCACACACACACACATGCACGCACGCACGCACGCACGCACACACGCACGCACGCACGCACGCACCCACGCACACACACACACGCATGCACGTATGCACGCACGCACGCACGCACGCACGCACGCACGCACGCACGCACGCACGCACGCACAGACGACACTAACTGCAATACCCACACCAACCTTTGGCGGCGTGAGTAATTACATTCAGCAGTAAATCCAACTGGCTACAAAATTGTTCGTTTTAATTGCATACAATATTGTAAGCTTTGCCTACATAAAATATCAGACTATGAGGTTAGTCTGATTCATCCGAATACATGCAACATAATTATGCACACATTGTGCTCACATTTCCAATGCCTCTAATCTTTTGATAATGACGTTGAAACTCCAAGGTTCGGGATTGTAATATTCTGTAGACCAAGCCTAATGTAGGCATACAATTTCTGAGCAATCAAAGAATGGCAGACATAGGTACTTAGTGGATGTTCAAGGTGACCAGCAAATACCCATGCCAAAGAGTTGAACAATCACAAAGCTGATACCGTGTAGAAATGCCTACCTGAATATATCTAATCATGAAAGTCTTATCCCACACACTTCAACATTCACTCTGTTATCTGTTAAAGGTGATATCATTGGGTTTCTCATCAGATGACATGTTAATAGATACATCAGCAGAGTCTGTGACTAAACGCACCACATGGTTCAGGTAGGTCAAAACCTTTAGAAATGTCGCAGCTAACATTACTGCATTGGGTGACATATGTGTCTTGTTAAGGGTAACGTCAAGCATGTCATTCTCGAACCGGAAATGTGCATCTTACTTTTATTATAATTATCATAATTGCGCGTTTATGACGTCTCATTTTGTAGCTGACCAACAACTTTGGCTTTTCGCTTAATAGTCAAGGTGAACTCGGAAGTACACCATCACTTAAAGAGCCGAGACCAAAGCAGTTTATGTGAATTTTGTGTGGAGTCTTTGTATTGGGACAATGTATTAGAAATTAAACATTCCAATACATTAAAAGATATATTAAGCCTTTATTCAACCAGCCGGATTAACCATTATCGGGTAGACTAACTATTTTAATACAGGAAATGTAACATTTTGTTTTCTATATTTGCAGTAGTATGCCAATAATAGATAAGTGAGAAATACAAGCACACAGTACTCCTCTGAGTATCACACTGACTGTTAAAGTTACATCATACAATATCTATCATCTGTTATGTTGTGTTAAATACATTCACGAATACATTCTTGTACGTTGACATGTGTTGCCATCGATTCAGATGAAAGTGCTACACAATTGTCAGCGGTATCGATTCCTACCCAGTTGCTAAAAATCAGCCCTTCTAATTGGACATATCAATTCAAAATCACTGCTTATAATTCACCTTTCCAGAGTATCCTTCGATGATTTGACGTCATATGACGTCATAATCAGCTACGCGGCGTGTGGGTTGATGTCATAATCATTACATCATAAAAGATTATATTAGGCCCGTCTTTAACTATTAATAGTCTGACTCGACTACCAGATCTCACATCTCACATCCAAAAACTTGCTAGTATTGACCTGGCCCATGATACTACCAGTGACTTGGCCATGACCTCTTTTGTGGATTTATATATTACTACAGCACGCCGGAGTTAAAAGTTAGTCATTGGTAAACCAAACAAGAATAAGACCAATAAATGGTCCAGACCAGATTGTATTGAGCTGAAGAAGAAGAAGAAGCTCAAATTGATTAGCAGTAAACTCCGTGTTAACCCATTCTGTCCACAGCTTCTTCCAGAACTCAGATCAACTCGTTCTAAATACAAGAAGCTATAAATCGTTAGAAAATTCAATTTCAGCAAGATATTTTGAATCAGCTCGAAACATTGCATGATTGTAACCCTCAATCTTTCTGGAAATTGTTTAAAATGTTTAAAGGATTGGAAACTGTTGTTCAAAATCTTATCTCAATGGCAGAATGGACCTCATATTTCACCCAACTTACCAAGAACAACATGTTAATAAATAATGAATTCGACAGTTTTATGGATGACTACCTTGCATCTAATAAGAACACACTTTTTAATGAACTAAACAAATCAATTTCTGTAAATGAAGTCATTGCGTCAATCTCAAATCTGAAAAATAGCAAGTCCTCAGGTCCTGACTTCATTTTGAATGAAATGCTAAAAGTCGGACAGCACCAACTGACTCCTATTATATGTAGGATTCTTAACAATATGCTTATTAATGGTGCTTTCCCTGAGGCCTGGCGTTACAACTTTTTAACGCCATTGCACAAAAAGGGAGATAAACATGCTGCTGGTAACTATCCAGGTATTGCAGTTGGCAGCAATTTATGCAAACTGTTCTGCAGTATTTTATATAGTAGACTCTACCATTTTTCTACTGAGCATAAATTGCTACCAGATCCACACCACACAACTTGGATTTAAAAAGAACAGCCGCAGTGCGGATCATATGTATGCTGTAAAGACCTGATTGAAAGGTATGCCAAATCATCTAAACAATATTTATTTTGCTGTTTCGCGTATTTTAAATCTGCATTTGACTCTGTCATCGGGAACGCTCTCTTATATAAATTGCTATTATCCGGAATAGGTGGAAACTTTTTAAATACACTACAAAGCATGTTTCCGGAGTTTAATATTCCATTAAAACTTCAATATTACCACAGCAGTCCTTTCTCGTCTAGTGTTGGGCTTAAACAGGGTTGTGTATTAAGCCCACCTTTATTTAATATGTATATTCGTGACCTACCCAACATTTTTACTCAGCAGTGTGACCCAGGCGCGCTAGATAACATAACTACCAATTACCTCAGGTATGCTACCAACCTTTTATTGCTGTCTACCTTACATACTGGGCTCCAAACTGCACTCAATAATCTAAGTGCATATTGTG
Organism: Chaetoderma sp. LZ-2023a; assembly: GCA_034401795.1. NCBI lineage: Eukaryota > Metazoa > Mollusca > Caudofoveata > Chaetodermatida > Chaetodermatidae > Chaetoderma > Chaetoderma sp. LZ-2023a. Next base: position 17,905,495 of record CM067374.1, read on the forward strand.
ATCAATGGGACCTGGTGGTTAATATTGCAAAAACTAAGGTACTCATTTTCAGTAAAGGTGGTAAACTATTAAATAATTATCTGTTTACCTACAACTGTAACATTATTGAAATAGTCCAGACCTATTGCTAGCTGGATATAGCATTTGTTGCTTCTGGTAACTTTAAAACAGCTTACAAACGCCTTTGCAAGCACGCAACTAAAGCCATTTTCAAACGAAGACAATTTAACATTAGGACCAACATATTTACCAGACTCTTCAAGCAATTGATTTTTCCCTATTTTAATGTATGGATGCGAAGTTTGGGGCCCATATTTTCTTAAAGGCATTAGGACGCATGGCGTTAAAACAATCTGCGATAATCTACCAGCAGATAGGGTTGTTATGAAATTTTGTAAATACATACTTGGTGTTCGTAGAAATGCAACCAATGATGCAGTCCGCGGCGAATTGGGTCATATCATTCTCTTCTTATATCCTGTTTGATGCTTGCAATGGAATATTGATGCAGGCTGTGTGCACTAGATAATACTTCCATAGTCCGCAAAGAGTATTGTGAATCCTATTCTAATATATCGAGTAATTGTAATTGGCCTTTCTTCATCAGCGAACTGTGTACCTATTTTGGATTCGACTATATGTGGGATAACACGGTTGTTGGTCACACAGAACCTGATGTTAAGAAACTAAAACCTTTAATGCAGTCCAAATATGCAGACATTTGGAAAGATAACCTTCTAACATAAATGCTAAATTACCCACTTATGGATTGTTAGAGTTTAACTTTGTGATGGAAAACGATCTGATTAATTCTCGAAATCTCTTAATACGTAAGGATTTCACGAAACTTAGAGTTAGTGCACACAGCCTGGCGATTGAACTCTGAAGACGCCAAAAGGTACCATTTGAACGCAGGATATGCAAGATGTGCGTATTAGAGTGTTTTGAAGACGAGAAGCACTTTATCCTGCATTGTTCTGCTTATGACTATGAATGACAGAACCTCTTCAATGCATTCGACTCCTTTTGCGACTTCCCATCATTAATTGATGAAGAGAAGCTCGTGTTCCTGATGTCCTGCAATAACAGCGGTACAGAAATCTCTGAACTGGTTCTAACCTTTGACCATGCATGTGTGTTCAAACAACATTCTACAACTATTGATCCCATGCATTCGGATAAGCCTCTGTGACCATAACATAATACATTGTATCTTTCCACCTATCCTGCTGTTTTGTAGATATGCTGACTGTAACATTGTATATATATTGTTAATGTGTGTGTGTGTGTGTGTGTGTGTGTGTGTGTGTGTGTGTGTGTGTGTGTGTGTGTGTGTGTGTGTGTGTGTGTGTGTGTGTGTGTGTGTGTGTGTGTGTGTGTGTGTGTGTGTGTGTGTGTGTGTGTGTGTGTGTGTGTGTGTGTGTGTGTGTGTATTTTTTGTTTTTTTATTGTAGCTATCTATCTATCTATCTATCTATCTACCTACCTACCTACCTACCTACCTAGTCTTGGTGCGGTGGTCCAGTGGAAAGATGCCTGGTTGCTGATGCTATGCGGAGTTGTAGAATGGCAGTTCGATCCCCCGACCGGGAGATGGTGATCAACAAATTAAACTAATGGGTGCATGACTGTCGGCTAAGTTAGCACATGGAAATTGAAGCCGCACGTTGCCAGTGCGTCAATAAAATAAAATAAATACACACCTACCTACCTACCTACCTACCTACCTATTTGGAAACTATCCCTGATAATGCTGCAGATCACAGGCCTCTAAAGATTCGTCACAATCGTCGAATCACAGGCGCAGGAGAATCTCGGAAATGTGGAAAGAATTGGTGTAAATTAGATCTACTTCTTCCAAATCAAAAAACTTTTATGAGCTTTCAGAACAAAAACAAATTTCAAATTCAGTCCAATTTAGATTGCGATTCCGAAAACGTGATTTATGTAATATCTTGTAAATTGTGCCAAAAGCAATATGTCAGTGAAACCAAATGCTCTCTAAGATGGCGAGCTACTAGACACCTTTGCGATATTAGACATGAAAAAGACACGCATGTCGCTGAACACTTTAACTTTCCTGACCATTCAGTCGCTCGGGACTTGCGTGAAATAATTCCATTCACTCTGACATGTAATCGAAAAAATGTAGAAATTTCCGAAATTTTGAAAGATGAATATCATAAATTACAGAATAATTTAAGACAGCCTCTCAATTTGCGCCCAGTAATAGCATTTAGGAAAAATCCGAATCTACGTGACATATTGGTAAAATCCAAATTAACTGGACAAACATCATCATCCTAAAGTTGTCCAATATTTGTAAGGCCATATCGCCTCTATAAAACAAAAATAACAAATCTAGGCAATAAAATAAATAAAAAATATTTTCAATTTTTTGAAAATTCTGAGCCAGCGCCTTAACCATATTACTCCCTACCAGCCAGTGCCAGTTCTATTATTTTATTGACTTACTAACCCACTAATTATGTGCACCTGTCTATACCGTCGGATAAATCTGTTATTCCACTCATCAATCAATATGGTCTGTCTTCTCAAATTGTGGTTTTGTAATTGGGAGTTGGATGGTATGGATGGGTGGATGGATGGATGGATGGGTGGATGGATGGATGGATGGATGGATGGAAGGACATGTGGTCTGGATGGATGGATGGATGGGTGAATGGAGGATCTGGATGGATGGATGGATGGTCTGACTGATGGATGGATGGTCTGGATGGATGTATGGTTCTGGGTGGGTCGGTGGATGGGTGGTATGGATGGATGAATGGAAGGACAGGTGGTCTGGATGGATGGATGGATGGATGGAGAGATGGATGGAGGATCTGGATGGATGGATGGTCTGACTGCTGGATGGATGGATGGTCTGGATCGATGGTTCTGGATGGGTGGCTGGGTGGGTGGATGGATGGATGGATGGATGGATGGGTGGTATGGATGGATGGATGGATGGATGAATGGATGGGCGTAAGGACAGATGGTCTGGATGAATGGATAGAGGGATAGAGGGATGGATGGAGGATCTGGATGAATGGAATGTCTGACTGATGGATTGATGGATGGTCTGGATGGATGGATGGCTCTGGATGGATGGGTGGATGGGTGAATGGATTGATGGATCAGACTCTTCCTTCCTTCACTCCACCCCTCCTTCTTTCAGCCATTCATTCCCTCTCCTCTTTTCCACCCCTCCCTCCAATTTTCGCCAGTTTGGAGAAAGATTTTGAAATTAGGTTTACTGAAAGTTTTATTGCTGCGAGAAACAACAAGATACATTCAGCAACACAATACTCAAAATTAGTTTTTAAAAAAAATGTTCAGTATTAAAATTAAAAAAGAAATTCTTATTAAAATTGACAAAATCATTCTCAGTTTAAAGTTTAATTTTATTTGAATAGATCAAACATTGAAAACAATACCAATCTGGTGCCTTTGAAGAATAGCAAACAATTCACTGAATTAATGGCCGAGGTTTGATCATTTGATCAATGACTTCTCAGTCAAGCGAGTGACACCCAAACCTCACTCGAAAACCCTAGCGCTCAATCAATAGCAAATGGCATAACACAATTGAATCTAACACCTATGGCGGCCTGAATCTTTAATGAAAATAAGTTAGCTAATTTCAAAGCAATTGAGTAATTTTCGAAAACAATCCCCTAAAGCCAGCCACCCTAATAAATAGACAGGAATTATGATGGAAGGACTGATTTGTTCTCAAGGCTCTGAAGAAGGTTATTCTTAACCGAAACCGGTCAGCCAAGCACGACGGTATCATAAAATTGTGAGTTATATATTAATTGCTATTATTGTATTGCTTGTATGTTTAAATATTAAAATGCTACTAATCCTTCATCTTCCATTTCAGGTATAGTTAAATTGTGTAGGCTTGTAAACTTAGTAGGCTTGTAGTTCTATGTAGGCTTGTAGATTTAATTATTCATCACTCAAATTTCAGGTTTTAATTTTTAGATCAGCCCTTTAATTTAAACTAGACAATTGTTGGTTAGAGCTTGATTATCTCCCTTGCTTAGATTTGTTGACTGGCCCAGTTGTTACTCAATTTGTTGGTTTTAGATCATTTATTAGAGCGTAATATCACCATGGCTATAACAAGCAAGGGCAAGAGACGCAATGTCAACCATGAGGACAGCAGTCCGTCTCCTCCCCAGGCTCGACTAGTCAAGTGCTATTATATGATAATACAATGTTTTCACCACATAGGTGTCCTAACCAGCAATTTGAGCGCCAACACCCTGCCAACCGGTCTGAGCAGGAAGGTGAGTGAACTCTGCCATTTCGTTAAGCCAGCTATGCCCAATATAGAGGTAGTAAGTGACATCAAGAAAGTTAACTTTGTTTGGTCAAATTCCATCATTCGAGCTATGATAGACCATTACAATTTCAGTTTAGGCACCATCATGTCCGAAATTATCGTGGCTCAGACCGCGCCAAACCGTAATTTAGGTAAGGCAAAATCAACAGCCATCAGATGGGCCAAAAGCCAACTATGGCAAAAAACTTCACGTCAAATCAATCGAGGCATTCTATCAATTCATTAGGCCTTTTGACCCACACTTTCAACAGAAAGCGCAAAATTGCCAAGTTACCACCCCTACTGGAAGGTCACCCGAGACCGTACCAGTCATTCCACCACCTTCGGAACTTAGAAAACGGCTCAGGTCACCGACCAATAGCCCCCCACCAGTGAAGAGAATGGATACTCGGTCATCACCGATATTCCTATTAGACTCTCCTGTGGACCCTCTTCAGATCCCTCTACCAGAGTCACCACTACCCTTGTCTCCAGAAGAATTCCCTCCCCTTCCACGGAAAGTGGATGCTAATCAGAAATCTGGTCCAAGGACCAAATCAACTCCTGTGGATCCTAGTAAGATACCTCTACCAGATACCCCGCCTCCTCTGTCTTCAGAGGAATTACCTCCCCTTCCACAGAGAGCAAAGGATTACAGAAAAGCTGGTCTAAGGACCAGATCAACACCTTTGACTCAAAAGGGTCTCAGTACCCCAGTGCCAGTGGCCAAACTACCTCAGCCAAAGTTCATCCCTACACCGTGTAGAAACAGCATCAATCATCAAAATAAACACAAGAAAACTACACACTTAGAAGCTAATTCTTTCTGGAAAGTTCGGTATGAGGTAGACCACGAAAATGAATGGCGACTCCCTGTCTTGACGAAAAAAATCCTGATCCTTGGCTCCTCCAATCTAAGCCGTATAAATGTGAAACCCCATTCAGACACCCAGATAGCTTGCTATCCAGGGGCAAAATTGTGCCATGCTAGGACTATTGTCAAAAAATACATGGACTCCTATCAGCCGGAGAAAATCATCGTAAATATTGGCATACATGACAAGGATGAACCTATGTCTGTAACCGCTCAACGAGTCCAACTCCTATTCAGTACCATTCGTTAAAAATTTCCAGATGCAAAGGTTTATTTCACTAAACTGAACTACTCTCAACATCTAAAGCAGAAAAGGACCTTAGCATTTATCAATTCATCTGTAGAATCCCTGCGTATAAAGGTCTCTGTCATCCCTAGTCTACCAATTTCTGAGTTTGAAGTAGTCCAGGATAATATCCATTGGAGTGAAAAAACTGCTAATGCATTGTATTATAGCTGGTTAACTTTTCTTGATTTAAACTAACTGAGGGTCAGGGTACTAACCACCCCGGTATCGGACTGGGTAGTGATATTGTTAATCTCACTGGCTCTACATTATCTGAAGCAGATAAATCAATACTCAGTCGTGGCCTAACCTTTGTACCAACTCCTAGACCCAAATTAGGCATAGATGCACTTTTAGATAATGGCTCAATGGAAATCTTGAATTTTCCCACTGTGTCAAATTAGCCGACTTTTTCGAAATTCGAAAAGTAATATTCTGCCATTCGTGGAAAAAACTGGCTGGGCGCCAGACTCAAAATTAATCGACCCAGCGATTTCTGACAGTATAAAAATTGTAAAAGAACGTATTGAAAATGTTAAATTTTCGAAAAATCATCAAAATTAATCATATGAGGAACGTCAAGCCTTAACAGGATTGCGTAGAAACAATGAAATTGTCATTAAACCGGCTGATAAGGGATCTGCTGCTGTAATAATGCTTAAAGACAACTACATTCGTGAAGCGCATCGTCAACTCAGTAATCCAAAACATTACCAAAAATTAGACGAACCACTCTGGCAAAATAACTGCGACAATTTTAATGAAATTCTCCAAAATATGGTTGATAACAAGAGTTTAACGCAGAAACTGTTTAAATACCTTGTTGCGAAACGAGATTCAAAACCACGTACATTTTATCTGTTACCCAAAATTCATAAGCCTATTGATTCTTGGTCAGATCCTATGATACCACCAGGACGACCCATAATATCGGATTGTGGTTCTGAATCCTATAGAATCAGTGAAATCATTGATTATCACCTACAACGAATTGCGAATAGACATTTTAGCTTCTTGAAAAATTCTGAAGACTTTCTCTCGCAGGTCTCTGAGACCTCGATACCTCCAAATTCATTTTTGATTGCGCTCGACATCGATGCAATTTACACAAACATTGACATCGAAAAAGGTCTGAATTCTGTCCGTAAAGCATTTGAAAAATACCCTGATAACAATAGGCCCACTGGCGAAATATTAGCTCTCTTAGAGCTGAGCTTAAATGGCAATGATTTTGAATTCGCCGGTGAAACATACCAACAAATTTGTGGCTGCACAATGGGTAAGCGTTTCAGTCCAAGTTTTGCCAACATCTATGTAGCAGAGTGGAAGGAGGATGCGCTTAGCAAATGTCCAAACCAGGCCGCTCTTTTACCGCAGGTACCGCGAAGATATTTTCATTATTTGGCATCATACAAAGGAAGAATTTAATGAATTTTTCGCCATTTTGAACAATCATGACCCGAATATCAAACTAATGGCCAACATTGACCAGATGTCCGTAGACTTTTTAGATGTAACTCTATACAAAGGTGTAAAGTATGACACAACGGGACACCTTGATTATAAAGTATATTTTAAGCCCACATATTCTCACCAACTACTTCACAAGAAATCTTTCCATCCACCTCATGCCTTTAAAGGAATTTTAAAATCACAAATCATCCGTTTTCATAGAAATTCGAGTGATAGAAAAAACTTTGAATCTGCATGCTCTCTCTTATTCAAGGCCCTCAAACCGACAGGATATTCGTCTAGATCGTTGCGGAAAATTACGTCTGAAACTTTACAGGATTTGGAAACTATCCCTGATAATGCTGCGGATCACAGGCCCACCAAGATTCGTCACAATCGTCCAGTCACAGGCGTAGGAGAATCTCGGAAATGTGGAAAGAAAAGGTGTAAATTAGACCTACTTCTTCCAAATCAAAAAACTTTTATGAGCTTTCAGAACAAAAACAAATTTCAAATTCAGTCTAATTTAGATTGCGATTCCGAAAACGTGATTTATGTAATATCTTATAAATTGTGCCGAAAGCAATATGTCGGTGAAGCCATGTTGAAATTTCCGAAATTACAGAATAATTTAAGACAGCCTCTCAATTTGCGCCCAGTAATAGCATTTAGGAAAAATCCGAATCTATGTGACATATTGGTAAGTGTTACAGTCTATCCAAGCATGCATGCGAAGTGGGCTTTATCTAGAAATGTGTGGGGCATAGCTGGAAATGTGCGGGGCATAGCTAGAAATGTGCGGGGCATAGCTAGAAATGGGCGGAGAATAGCTAGAAATAGCTACCTTTATTATCCAGCATCTTCCAGTCATATGATAATACAAAAACTGTTTTGCAGCAATTCGAGATTCCCTGAGAAAAAATCACACACGGGTCGAATTCTAACATTTTGCACTTTGCTCTGCCTACCATTGCCTAAGTTGCCTCTGCGATACCGAGGTTCTTATATCCAACGTGATGTGTTTTGCATAGTGCTCAGTATTTGCATATAAATATGTTACAATATTCGTATAATTATATGACTGAATACTCAATTTATTTCAATATTTCCGATAACAGGCAATTCGAAATGAAATGTCGTTGACCAGCCAACACTACTCAAAAACCTAATGACAGGAGTAGAGTTTAGAAAAGCAATAACGGCACTAAGGAATAGTCACCCAGATGGCATAAACAAGGAACTCCACAAGCATGCAGGTGATGCCATCTCCAGTATCCCTGACACACATTATCAACTCTGCCTTTGAACATCAACTCCATATACATGCTGCCGAAGAAGGCGTACTCGTCACCCTGCTTAAGCCTAATAAATCACCGGGTGGGTGGGGGTGGGGGCCCTATCCAACCTGCGACACACAGTGCTCTTTCTTGAACGGTATTAGAACCACCGAAAACCACAGAAAATGAAAGAGAACGCGAAGCAGTAGAGAATTGTGAATGAAATGGATTGCAGCTAAAATAAGTGTGCATACGTTTTAGCCGCAAAACCAGTCACTCGTCATTAAACATTACCTATGGATTGAAAGAGTACGTTCTACTGATTCAGGAGACACATATGATTAGTGTACTCTATGGCTGTAGTAGTACTGTAGTAGAATTACATTCAGATATACATCCAACAGGCGACAAAATGGCAGGTTTTAATTGCATAAAATCTTATAAACTTCAAGCGGGCATTCCCGACATAAAATGGTCAGTCTGACGTTTCCTGAAATGTGCTACATAATGCACAAATTGGGATCATGCTCCTGATGTTCAGATAATATCGTCGACACTCAAAGGTTCGTGATTGTAATTTTCCATAGACCGAGCCTAATGCAGTCCTAGAATTCCTGAGCAATCAAACAATGGCAGGAAAAGATAGTTAATGGATGTTCAAGGTGGCCACTCGACACTCGTGCCGAGTTCAATGACATAGCTATCCTGTGGGAATGCGTACCTAGACTTATCTGATCATTAAGGTAATATCTCAAGCATTTCAATATTCGGTATGGTTCCCTACTACAGGCGCTATTATTTAATAGTGACTGTGACTAAGCACGTCATGTGGTTAATGTAAGTCAATGCATCTGCAGATTGACTGAGCCTAAGCACGCCATGCGGTTAATGTAGGTCAATGCGTGTGCAGATTGACTGTGACTAAGCACGCCATGCGGTTAATGTAGGTCAATGCACGCCATGCATTTAATGTAGGTCAATGCGTGTGCAGAGTGACTGTGACTAAGCACGTCGTGCGGTTAATGTAGGTCGATGTGTCAGCAGAGTGACTGTGACTAAGCACGCCATGCGATTAATGTAGGTCAAATCATCAGCAGAGTGACTGTGACTAAGCACGCCATGTGGTTAATGTAGGCCAATGTGTCAGCAGATTGAGTGTGACTAAGCACGCCATGCGATTAATGTAGGTCAATACATCAGCAGAGTGACTGTGACTAAGCACGCCATGTGGTTAATGTAGGTCAATGCGTGTGTAGAGTGACTGTGACTAAGCACGTCATGCGGTTAATGTAGGTCAATGCGTCAGCAGAGTGACTGTGACGAAGCACGCCATGTGGTTAATGTAGGTCAATGCGTCAGCAGATTGAGTGTGACTAAGCACGCCATGCAGTTAATGTAGGTCAATGCGTGTGCAGATTGACTGTGACTAAGCACACCATGCAGTTAATGTAGGTCAATGCGTGTGCTGATTGACTATGATTAAGCACGCCATGCAGTTAATGTAGGTCAATGCGTGTGCTGATTGACTATGATTAAGCACGCCATGCAGTTAATGTAGGTCAATGCGTGTGCTGATTGACTTTGATTAAGCACGCCATGCAGTTAATGTAGGTCAATGCGTGTGCTGATTGACTATGATTAAGCACGCCATGCAGTTAATGTAGGTCAATGCGTGTGCTGATTGACTATGATTAAGCACGCCATGCAGTTAATGTAGGTCAATGCGTGTGCAGATTGACTGTGACTAAGCACGCCATGCAGTTAATGTAGGTCAATGCGTGTGCAGATTGACTGTGACTAAGCACGCCATGCAGTTAATGTAGGTCAATGCGTGTGCTGATTGACTATGATTAAGCACGCCATGCAGTTAATGTAGGTCAATACCATTAAAGACAATGCCCCAGGAAACATTACTGGATTGGGATAGCGTAAGAAGATTGCTTTAAGTCTGGCATCGATTCTGGAACCAGACATGCGTATTTCGCCTGTGATATATCATCCAACAACCTTGCTTCTTTCACTTTATTTTCATTTAGCAATCAAGGTTAAAGACTAAACCAAAGCATTTTATGCGAGCTTTGCGCATTGGCTTTGTGTTGTCACCATGGAGAGTAAGATATAGTGCTTATTCCCTATACCTTCACTATGGGGCGTGTTGTCCCGACCGCCGGTGACATGAGTTTAAGAAAATATAAGTGCGCATGTCCGGACATCACTGACCGGCATAGCAGACGATCAGCAACATAGATAGCATCCAAGCAGTGTTGAATTATCTTTCGGAAATTGGAAGAGAAATTTTATAGACGCTGGAGACGGAAATTTATATATTTTTATCAGACATATAATTGTATTCGATACATTAAACCGACCCTTTATTCGACTATGTAATATAATTAGTAAGGAAAACACAGTATTTCGAGATTATTGTACAATAATGAAGTCTCAAATTCCGCCTTTGAGAGGGTCATAAGTTTGACGCTTGTCAATCGAACATCGTCGCATCGCTGATCCCCTGTACACGTTAATCAAACAGTGTTATAATGGATACTGGAACCAGTCTATAATTAAGTAATGCCACATAAGTTACTGCTAACGATCCATCATTCAGACGTCGTTACTTTGCATCAATTGCTAATGAACCGTCATTTATCCTATAACTATACAGCCTCGTTTTATCTTTTGCTGTTGCTTACTAGCTCCATGCTTGAAGAACGCCTAAGATCTATATTGAAAGTAGCTGTTTATAAACAACATGTTGGTTGCTGGTTCTAGCAACAGCGAGTTTCAGACGCATTGTCTTCAAAATAACAATTATCTAACTACGAGCACGACTAGATGGGTTAATGTAATTGGATAGAGGAGGAATTCTCTTGGTAACAGGGACAATATAAAGGTTCCACCAAGTCCAGCGATCCTTTGATAGGTCATTAGATAAGTAATATGTGCTATGAACATTCAATTTTAACAAATTCCTTTGTGACCTATATTCATAGCAATTTGGATGTGTGTTTTGTTAGCAGCCGTGATATAATGCAGGACGTCTCGTGCCATTGAATGTTAACTTCACATAAATAGATGTCGCTATATAGTATTATGGTACAGGAACATACCCGCATGGACATACCAACACAAATGGACGAGGATAGAGACACACGCTCACACGAACGCACGCATACGCTTGACAATAGTCACGCCCAGACACGCACACGCAACGACACGACTACGAAATACGCTGAATGATGGACAGGCCCAGTGACACGTGACAAACTAGAACGGACAGGCCGCGAGCCTTACAGCAACAAATGGACATAATAACCGAGCCAGTCATTCCCACGGTAAATTAAAAAAAAAGCCTTTTCTTGGTCTGCAAATTGACATTTTATGAGAAAATTGAAAAAATGCTAACAAATTCGAGGGTTACAGAGTTTAATGTCTTGAAACTGATGCACTGCAGGTGGGGGGGGGGGGGCGGGCGGGGGAAATCATCGTTTAATATTTTGATAATTTGACTGGGAGCTATCGCTACCATAGTGCCGTGTTTTTTTAACTTGTGATTCTGGTCGTTCACGCAACTGAATATTAACCAGAATGGCTGGACCTATCGTGGAGTGTGCATATGTATGAAAATAAACATCTAGGCCTAGGGCCTACAGCTCGAACTAGATACAGAATAGTTTCCATGACCACCAATATCAACACAGATATGAGGCTATCAAGCAAGCAGGATACATGGGGCGGTATGGAAACCTAAAACGGTTATAACTCATATTCCTTACGCGTTAGCCAGCCTGGCTTACGCGTTAACCAGGGAACCAATCAAATTATATTCTCGCTAATGCATAAGCCTGGCTGGATAAAGCGTAAGGAATATGAGTTATGACCGTTTTGGCCTTCCACGGGGAGGTAGCACCGCACCTGTGCGTACCTGTATCCTGGCATGCATGGTTATACCTTTAGCTAATGTACCAGCCTATAATATTTATTATTATTTCCCAATTCATACATACAAAAACATGTGTAAATATGGAAATAAAGTGTATTTTCCTACCTTTTAATGATCGCCGTTTAGCGGCACGATATGCTACCATTTAATTCCATATGTGTACAGACCTTTATGCCAATATGTAACATTAATCAGACATAATTATAGCGATGTTTTTATAGTAGTACGAGAATATGGTTGTAAGCCCACGCCTGTCCATCAAACATATGTACACTAAGTATCTATGCAAATATATTCAGCATATAGTTTAGTAAATGTGGGAAGAAGTGTGGGAGTAATGAGCCGATATTGTGCATATACAGTCCTCAAGTATGTCTGACGGCAGACCTAATGATACAAATATAGTAGAGCCTACTATAGCGGGCATCATCATTTGGGACCAAATGATGGTGGCTCTTCTAGACAGGTGTTCGGTCTTATGGAACCACCATCTGTCTATACATCCATCATCTGGTTGTCTCGAAGATCATTTTTATAAATAATTACTTATAATTAATTGATTACCTGTCCTTTAGTAACCACCTATAGATAGGCCAAAAGGTGATCGGTATAGACGGACCTAACTGTACAATAAAGCCTGTGTATAACGGACACCACGTTGATTCGTCGATCTGTGGTCAATGTAGGTGGTGGTGCTCGCTTACTACATCTCGCCGTCTAATGAGACTTTCCAGTTTTAGCTATGTCCCACCCATCTCTAGCTAAGCTATACGCACATCTCGCTCGTGTTGGGATCGATCGATCCCTGAACTCCCTGACTATCAATTTCCAGAAAACTATACAGGTAAGCAGTTGAATATTTTGAAACTAATTTGACTGGGTACTGTTGCTGCCTATGGCAGAAATTAGTTTCCAAATATTCAACAGCATCTTTATTAAATACTAAAGACATACAATTCGTGCAACAACTCTTAGTCCGTCAGCAATTATGCATTCATGACGTACTTATCGACACGTCACGTAGTAGTCATATGATGGATGGATAAACTAGAAAGGTCCATTGTCTTTGGTATATAGACCATGTGATTAACAGATGATTGTTTATGAAGAGGGTCCTCCTGAGCACTAAAGTAGCTGTCTGTTATAGAACTGATGTCGCCATAGTCGCTATGCGTGTTGTGCATGAAGAGATCACATCATTAAAGACTATTATGTGCTCGCGAATAGCGACTGGCAATGCCTTCAGAATCGACAATATCAATCAAAAGGCTTTAACCTGCACAGATCAAACCTGACAAATTATTTTTGATGTAAGGAATTGTCTGGTAAAACCTTTGAAACTAATTTGACTGTTATCCGTTGTTTCTTTTGGCTTATCCGTATTTAAATGTGTCTTGAAACTGAAACACTGAGGGGTAGAAATCATAGGCCTATACAATTTAATACATATTATGATGAGCACATTGAAATATAATCTAACTGGGCGTCTCTGACTTAATGACAGTGTGAGACAACACTGATGACGTATGTACAAAATGAAAGATTTGATGATATAATCTAACTGGGCGTCTCTGACTGAATGACAGTGTGAGACAACACTGATGACGTATGTACAAATGAAATATTTGATGATATAATCTAACTGGGCGTCTCTGACTGAATGACAGTGTGAGACAACACTGATGACGTATGCACAAATGAAATATTTGATGATATAATCTAACTGGGCGTCTCTGACTGAATGACAGTGTGAGACAACACTGATGAGTTATGTACAAAATGAAAGATTTGATGATATAATCTAACTGGGCGTCTCTGACTGAATGACAGTGTGAGACAACACTTATGCCGTATGTACAAAATGAAAGATTTGATGATATAATCTAACTGGGCGTCTCTGACTGAATGACAGTGTGAGACAACACTGATGACGTATGTACAAAATGAAGGATTTGATGATATAATCTAACTGGGCGTCTCTGACTGAATGACAGTGTGAGACAACACTGATGACTTATGTACAATGAAAGATTTGATGATATAATCTAACTGGGCGTCTCTGACTGAATGACAGTGTGAGACACCACTGATGACGTATGTACAAAATGAATGATTTGATGATATAATCTAACTGGGCGTCTCTGACTGAATGACAGTGTGAGATACCACTGATGACGTATATACAAAATGAAAGATTTGATGATATAATCTAACTGGGCGTCTCTGACTGAATGACAGTGTGAGACAACACTGATGACGTATGTACAAAATGACAGATTTGATGATATAATCTAACTGGGCGTCTCTGACTGAATGACAGTGTGAGACAACACTGATGACGTATGTACAAAATGAAAGATTTGATGATATAATCTAACTGGGCGTCTCTGACTGAATGACAGTGTGAGACAACACTGATGACTTATGTACAAATGAAAGATTTGATGATATGATGCTATGACGATACCATTATAATAAGTAAATAGGGCACAGGTGCAATGCTGACGCGACTGAAGCTGCAAAATGAAAATGACAACATAATGATATGATACAACTAAACATACCGATGTAAAATATAACAATATAATGATGTTTGTGATGAGAATATGATAATATTATTACGATGATGACAAAACAATATTATGCAAATATAATGACGATGACAGAACTATGATCCAATTCATAATATTTGAAAATATAGGTCTATAATAACCATATATGGCAAATGATCATGCATATATGATGATGTAATATAGTCACAATCTTTTATGCTGTATATATATACCTATGCCATATGTCATTGTATGACATGAGAATGATAATAAACTAATCAGTAAAGAGGTAGCTGGTTGTATCTATAACAGCATCATGTTCTTGTCACCTTACTTATGGGAAGAACGATTCCAGATCCTACATATATAGTCGTCATAAAATCGAAATTATGAGACTGTTAGGTT
Organism: Chaetoderma sp. LZ-2023a; assembly: GCA_034401795.1. Taxonomy (NCBI): domain Eukaryota; kingdom Metazoa; phylum Mollusca; class Caudofoveata; order Chaetodermatida; family Chaetodermatidae; genus Chaetoderma; species Chaetoderma sp. LZ-2023a. The sequence goes on from CM067374.1 coordinate 17,920,620, forward strand.
CAGACCAAAATCATACATTTCACTTCTTCATCAAATAGAGATACACCACAAGACGTATGTAATTTACATGGCCAATAATATAACATTATATGCCAACGTTAAAAAATATGATGCGGGCGTATACGTATGTATCTAACTTCGTGACGTCCTACAAAATGTATTTGTGAGACGATCGCTTAATCCTTTAAATTCGATTTTAAAAATCAAAATAAGACTGCTTTAGAAAATTTACCACTGGAATGACTGGCTCGATAATCGAGCCAGTCGTTCCAGTGGTAAATTTTAAAAAAATAGTCGTTTATTGGCCTGCAAATGGACATTCCTCAAAACATTGCAGATGGTCGGTTTTGGCCGGCTTCGGCATGAAATGCTTAGAATGAAGAATGAAGAGTGTCATGACCATGCAAGACGCAGCTGACCACTAAAGATGGCCGTGCCGGCAATAACTGATGATGTCGTATATATCGTGTTTGTAGGCTTGCCCTACACAGTGCTGCATTTGGCAAACAACAGATGCGTTTCACGTGGGAAAGCGAATTATTCTGCTCTCACTGTAAACTGCATGAGTAGACTATGGTTGCCATAGAAGCTGATATGTAAATATAATAACTAGCGTGAAACAATTTAATGAGAACATGATTCAATGGGGCAATCTCTTAGTAGTGGCCTTATCGATGCCAATCCACTTTCCCTCATAAATATGCTCCCTCACCTCCTAAGACCCGATACAATTCAATGAGAACATGATTCAATGGGACAATCTGTTAGTAGTGGCCTTATCGATTCCAATCCTCTTTCCCTCATAAATATGCTTCCTCACCTTCTAAGATCCGAAAATCAATAACGTTAGGTTTAAGGCTTTCAATCAGGACGTCCCAAAATCTCGATTCCATGGCAATGATGCTGGTAAGCTCTTGAATGTTTTGAAACTTTGTAGCGTGAACATGCGCCATAGGCAGTGCAACAGCTCCAAGTGAACTTAGTCTCAAAATAGTCAACCGAATATGTATTAAACTGCAAATGAGCAGTGGTCACTAAAATATATCCTTTAACCATTTCATTATGAAGCTGGCCAAAACCACCAGACTCTGTAGTGGACTTACAGCATGTCCATTTGTAAGCCAAAAGAAGATTATTTTTGTATATTTACCACTGGAATGACTGGCCTCGTCACAGAGCCCGTCATTCCAGTCATTAATTTTCATAAATAGTCTTCTCTTGGTCTGCAAATGGACACTTTCTAGGTGAAAATTAGAATTCTCTTGACAAAATTTGGCGATTAAAGGGCTAGTATGTGTCTGCTGTCACAGAAACTGGCTTATGCGACCACAAAGCAGTTGCTATTCAAAGAACCACCATCTTAAAGAAACACCCTCTCGTTGGACTAAAAGCATGTGCCAACCATTCACCAGTGTTGAATGTACATTGATAAATGCGTAGTACACGAGCGTTAGCCTCTGCGTGCGTGCGTATGTGCTTGAGTACATGTGCGTGCATGATATCTCACCTAGATGCTTAGGACTATTATGCAATCTTCGTCTTTTGTGGAGGCGTTAGCTGATCATTTGGAAATGATCTGGGACAATGATTCCTTCAGTCTCCCGCAGTAGCTCATCCATTACTGTCAACCTATCTTTGATTTCTATCTTAATCAGGTCAGAACTGTCCAACAAATGCAAGCATCCAGAATCGGTTATCTTTCAGCCCGCATTATTGAGAAGGTGACAAACATCCAGAATCGGTTATCTTTCAGCCCGCATTATTGAGAAGGTGACAAACATACATAATCGGTTATGTTTCAGCTCGCATTGACCTGTCGTGAAGTACATCTGAATATGTCTCTCTGTTAGCTCTGATGGCGGTGATGATGATAATGACCGGAGTAAATACTGCTATACAAATAATGTGCCGCTAGTACAGTTAGGTTAAGAGTAATGCAAACTGGCTAGCCCAGGCTCCATTAAGTAAATACGCCATCTATAAAACCAGCACCGATGTCACTGCGCGCGCGCTCAACTTGACAACATGTAGTACGATAATCTATTATTTTATCAAAATCGCTTCAAAATATGCAATGGAATAATCTTATATAATAAATATTTGATTGGGATAACGAACCTTTGTCGAAAAATGTGTCATATTTCAATGGTCAATAAGAGGCACAAGGGGGACTGTATCACCAACACCAGTATTTAAAAGAGGAACATGAAACCTGAAAGGTTTGTCTGGACGAAATCTAAAGCCGTGTTCTCACTAGAGACTTAATCCGGAATAACGCCATATTAAAGTATGGTGTTATTCCTGATTAAGTCTCTAGTGAGAACGCGGCCTAAGTTCCTAATTTTGACAGAGTAAGAGTTTAGTCAGATCTAAAGGAATCTGGGTACAAAATGCCCAAAATAGGATTTGACGCAAATTAATATATGATTTTCACTGACCTAGCCGATCAACCAAATTGAATACTATCAAATTCCAATAAAACCGCCATCAGCAAAAAAGCTAAATTATGATTGGTCAATGATGGATTTGACGTATCAACTTCCCTTTGTCAAATATAAAATATGCATCATCATCATCATCATCATCATCATCACATCATCATCATCACCATCATCATCATCATCATCATCATCATCATCATCATCATCACCCGCCCATCGATGAATATGCTGCACCATGTGCGTGGGTACGTGCGCATGTGCGTGTGTGCGCGCTTGCGTGCGTTCCCGCCACACTTCCTTGTTATTCATCAGTGTGTGGATTTCCAATAAGAACGACGGCTGTGTCGCGCACATCTTCTCTGGGTATGACACAACGGCAGGGCTTTTCTGGTGTGCTTTGCTATGCCACAAACAAGATGTCAAAACAATGGCTTGGGAAATGATTGGTTGAGGCAATTGCAGCCCTCTCCTCATCAGTACTGTTTTGCAATGAGATGGTCACCATCCAGTTTGGTGTTGGTCATATGATCCTTTTGCCAAGCTTCGACGCAATCACTTCAGCGGTTCTAGAGGACGTTTCAATTTTTATGAAAACAAGAACATCTTGTATGACCGCCATGCAAATCGACCAATTGAGTCCTCATGAGCAAACTTGGTTTAGCTCTTCCGCCAAAGGAAGCTTCTAGAGCTGATGTCAATTGACAAATGAGGTAGCGCAAAATCAAAGACAGCCCCCCAACCAAATTGACGTGATCGATCCGTCTGATCCGAAAGTGTAAAATTAGCATTAATGTTTTCGTGCCCCATTAAATACACAACCTCAGCACGCGATATGTGATGCCTGTTGACCTCTGTTTAATTTACCCAGTATGCAATGGTACCGATCGCGCAATGCTACCCAGCATGCAATGCCATCACTCTATAATCGTTGTAACTATTGGGCGCCATATTCCTTTAGTCTGTTGTCTGTATAGGTCAGAATTTCTCAAACAAGAAGATGCGGCCTGTACGTGCAAATGGTCATTTGTCAGTCACCTCTGGAAGCATAAGCAGGTAAGATGTATTCACGGCGGTACAGTAGACAGCCTGCATTTCAAGACTGTCCATCACAAGTTTCTCTATTTCCAGGAGAAAATACGATATAACTTTGATATACTTTGTCAATAATTTGCCAATAATTTGCGTGAAAATTGTTGCTATCAATGAAAGCAGCAACATTCAGTCAAATTATTGTCAAAATAATTAGGAGGTATTGCGGTAACTACTTTGATTTGATAGAAATCTGAATGAAATTGTTGCTGCAACACCTTTCAGTCTAAATATTCTAAAATAATCATCATAACTTTCAGTTGAAATACGCTGCGGATTTGAAGACCAATTTGACTAAGTTGATCATTACCAAGGCACCAACAACTTTGACAAATAATTGCTTTCCATACTATCCAAGTAAAATAAGTATAAGCCTAGATACGACATGCATGCACGAACGAAATATTTAATAAAGCTGTGTGTATTTCTGTTCGATCAATGCATTTCAAACAGGTGCGCAGTCTGTCTACACGCCTATTATATGTATACCTACATATTGACAATCAGTTGTGGGCGTGTGCCTAGCAATTCAACAATGTTGTTGGTGCCTTAGGAATTAACAGCTTACAGTCAAATTGCTCTTCAAATCCGTAATGAATGGACTGAAAATTATGATGATTATTTTAGAATATATAGACTGAAACCTGATGCAGCAACAATTTTCATTCAGGTTTGTATGAAATCTGTATCAAGTAGCACTCGCATTACATACTAATTATTTGGATTATAATTTCACTGAATGCTGTTGCTGTCATTGATAGCAACAATATTTACGCAAATTATTGTCAAACTATATATAAGCTTTCTCGTATTTTGTAGTATTAAGATGTAGTAATTGATATAGTATAGGGATGTAGTAATTCATATAGGATAAGGATGTAGTAATTGATATAGTATAAGGATGTAGTAATTAATATAGGATAATGATGTAGTAATTGATAAGGATGTAGTAATTGATATAGATAAGGATGTAGTGATTGATATAGTATAAGGATGTAGTAATTGATATAATATAAGGATGTAGTAATTGATATAATATAAGGATGTAGTAATTGATATAATATAAGGATGTAGTAATTGATATAATATAAGGATGTAGTAATTGATATAGTATAGGGATCTAGTAATTGATAAGGATGTAGTAATTGATATAGCATAAGGATGTAGTAATTGATATAATATAAGGATGCAATAATTGATATAGTATAAGGATGTAGTAATTGATATAATATAAGGATGTAGTGATTGATATAGTATAAGGATGTAGTGATTGATATAGTATAAGGATGTAGTAATTGATATAGCATAAGGATGTAGTAATTGATATAGTATACGGATGTATTAATTGATATGGTATAAGGATGTAGTAATTGATATAGTATACGGATGCATTAATTGATATAGTATAAGGATGTAGTAATTGATATAGTATTAGGATGTAGTAATTGATAAGGATGTAGTGATTGATATAACATAAGGATGTAGTAATTGATAAGGGTATAGTAACTGAAATGTATAAGGATGTAGTAATTGATATAGTATAAGGATGTAGTAATTGATATAACATAAGGATGTAGTAATTGATATAACATAAGGATGTAGTAATTGATATAGCATAAGGATGTAGTAATTGATATAATATAAGGATGTAGTAATTGATATAGTATAGGGATCTAGTAATTGATAAGGATGTAGTAATTGATATAGCATAAGGATGTAGTAATTGATATAATATAAGGATGTAGTAATTGATATAGTATAGGGATCTAGTAATTGATAAGGATGTAGTAATTGATATAGCATAAGGATGTAGTAATTGATATAATATAAGGATGCAATAATTGATATAGTATAAGGATGTAGTAATTGATAAGGATGTAGTAATTGATATAGTATAAGGATGTAGTAATTGATATAGTATAAGGATGTAGTAATTGATATAGTATAAGGATGTAGTAATTGATATAGTATAAGGATGTAGTAATTGATATAGTATAAGGATGTAGTAATTGATATAGTATAAGGATGTAGTAATTGATATAGTATAAGGATGTAGTAATTGATATAGTATACGGATGTATTAATTGATATGGTATAAGGATGTAGTAATTGATATAGTATACGGATGTATTAATTGATATAGTATAAGGATGTAGTAATTGATATAACATAAGGATGTAGTAATTGATATAACATAAGGATGTAGTAATTGATATAGCATAAGGATGTAGTAATTGATATAATATAAGGATGTAGTAATTGATATAGTATAGGGATCTAGTAATTGATAAGGATGTAGTAATTGATATAGCATAAGGATGTAGTAATTGATATAATATAAGGATGTAGTAATTGATATAGTATAGGGATCTAGTAATTGATAAGGATGTAGTAATTGATATAGCATAAGGATGTAGTAATTGATATAATATAAGGATGCAATAATTGATATAGTATAAGGATGTAGTAATTGATATAATATAAGGATGTAGTGATTGATATAGTATAAGGATGTAGTGATTGATATAGTATAAGGATGTAGTAATTGATATAGCATAAGGATGTAGTAATTGATATAGTATACGGATGTATTAATTGATATGGTATAAGGATGTAGTAATTGATATAGTATACGGATGCATTAATTGATATAGTATAAGGATGTAGTAATTGATATAATATAAGGATGTAGTGATTGATATAGTATAAGGATGTAGTAATTGATATAGTATAGGGATCTAGTAATTGATAAGGATGTAGTAATTGATATAGCATAAGGATGTAGTAATTGATATAATATAAGGATGCAATAATTGATATAGTATAAGGATGTAGTAATTGATATAATATAAGGATGTAGTGATTGATATAGTATAAGGATGTAGTGATTGATATAGTATAAGGATGTAGTAATTGATATAGCATAAGGATGTAGTAATTGATATAGTATACGGATGTATTAATTGATATAGTATAAGGATGTAGTAATTGATATAGTATTAGGATGTAGTAATTGATAAGGATGTAGTGATTGATATAACATAAGGATGTAGTAATTGATAAGGGTATAGTAACTGAAATGTATAAGGATGTAGTAATTGATATAGTATAAGGATGTAGTAATTGATATAACATAAGGATGTAGTAATTGATAAGGATATAGTTCCTGATATGTATAAGGATGTAGTAATTGATATAGTATAAGGATGAAGTAATTGATATAGTATGAGGATGTGGTAATTGATAAGGATACAGTAATTGATATAATATAAGGATGTAATAATTGATATAGTATTAGGATGTAGTAATTGATATAGTATAAGGATGTAGTAATTGATAAGGATGTAGTAATTGATATAGTATAAGGATGTAGTAATTGATATAGTATAAGGATGTAGTAATTGATACGGATATAGTAACTGAAATGTATAAGGATGTAGTGACTGATATGTATAACGATGTAGTAATTGATATAGTATAAGGATGTAGTAATTGATATAGGATAAGGATGTAGTATTTCATAGGGATGTAGTATTTGATTTAGACTTGAAGGAAAGCCCTACTGTCGGCATTACAGTAACGATTCCTCATTAAATCCTGAACCATTGCAATGACCAGCCATGCTCTTGGCTTCATATCAAGAGATCTACCGTCGTGTCTTAAAGGTACTCAATGGAAGAGAATATGCCACAATGATACGACCCATCATTGAGCTTTATCATCTTTCTCCTAAGATAAACTCGGGGATTACAAACATTGAGGTACCTAAACCGGCCAGGTCGTGGATATGAATCAAGCAGTAGGACTGACAGTACCTCGTTAACAGTAAGCCACTTTGGATGGGAACTGGGATCACACATAGACTGATATATGTGCCACACCAGTTCTATTTCAGGCCATTGGCATTGAACGCGAAGTACTAGCAGCACGTTTCCAGTTCACGCAGAACAAACAATATGGTACTCAAGAACAGCTATCATTGGGAAACAATCATTTACAGAATGTTGCTGTTGTTTCGAATCTGGACGCTAGGGGTGCTTTCATAAATGTTTTACAACTGAACGCCTTCTCACTTGGGCACCATTCTATGGCAGCTTTCCAGTTTTAGGTTTTAACTAATCAAAATAATATTTAGAAAGTGTAAATATTTACACAAATGCAAGTCACTTTTTTGCAAAGCGTTGCTATGAATGTGTGTCTGAAGCTTGACTCATATAATCAGGAAAGTAGCTTGTCTTAAACAGTCTTACCCAGATTATTTCAAGAAATCTGTCATTTACACAAATGATTTAACGAATTAATTCCCAGAAAATGGTCAAAATATACTACAAACCGCCATTATCGCACATTACGTTTTGATGACTAAATTAGAGTCTGATCATGTCAACACATTATTATATGGATCAGCAGCGTCAGAGTGAGAATGGGGCGTTCATATTATACTACTACACTGAAGGTAAATTATTTATCTATTCAGGTGCGTGCATAGGTGCGAATACGCTGATCCATTTCTATCTATGCCACGCCCATTTCTATCTATGCCACGCCCATTTCTAGTTAAGCTCCGCCCATGCTTTGCGCGTACTGGGATCTATTTATGTACTTTGAACCCTGAATTCCCAGAATCCCCAATTCGACGTAACTATACAGGTAAGCTGATGAATATTTTGAACCTAATTTGACTGGATGCTGTTGCTGCCTATGGCAGCAACAGTGTCAAGTCAAATTAGTTTCAATACATACAATTCGTCCACCTCACGGACTAGTCAGTGTTCATGGCGGGCATAAATACGCCATTCAATACACATTTTGATTGTGATGTCAGCCTACATGGGACGTGGTTGAATATGAAGTCATATACTTGAGAGAAAGCTCGGATTGATTAATTAGGTTTGTGTACGACATTCTGTGGTCCATCAGTCATCCACGCCTAGTTTCACCGAATGCTCTTATATCATTTTACACGTGTTGTGTCGGCATCGATGACTATTCTACATCGAGAATGGTGGATCTATACAGACGTATTTTGCAATATGTAAATCATCTCGTCTATTCGCTGAGAATAACGTTTCTATTGATATTGCCTACAGCTCTGTCTGTAATCGCGATCGCTGGAAATTCAGGAAGCCATTTCTTGGTTCTTCTCACGGGGAAACTTCCTGTGCAATTACATTAACCCACCTAGTCGTGTTGGTGACCAGACATGACCTTTAGTACATCTTGTTTTTGTCTTGGTTAATTTGACGCCAACGTGACTGCAACTCACTGACGGCACACACTTTAACTCGTGCCTGGCAGCTTGCGTACAAATAGCTACATTAAATCAAGATCCTGAAGGTATGCAGTTCAGTGTACGTGAATAGCGTGGTTTGGAGCCAGTAGGCGGAAATAAAACACACACGAATCTGAATGCCTATAGGATAAATGATGGATTGTCAGCAGCAATACCTGCAAGGTAATCTCGGTACAATGATCGTTTGTTAGCCGTACTGAACACACAGTTACTCAAATACAGGCTGGTACAAATGTCCAGCTAATAAGTGAATATGTCTGATAGACAAGGTCATACAGATGCTCAAATCTCAGCAAATGTCCGATTTCTGACAAATGGCAATATCAATTTACGTAGATATGTCAAGATCTAGACAAAAACCAATAATTCAACTCTTACAAACAGGCCAGTCCAGAAATGTTCAAATCTTGTGTGATCCTAAAGCAAACGCAACAGGAACCATTACTATAAAATGTTAAAATAACAGCAGTCATCAGTTTGCTACTGCAGCGGCATTCCTTATCTTAGGCAAGATACTATGGTACAGGGACATACCCACATGGACACACCAACACAAATGGACGAGCATAGAGACACACACACACACGGACGCATCTGCATAAGGAACGCACACACGAACGCACGCATACGCTTGGCAATAGCCACGCCCAGACACGCACATGCAACGACACGACTACGGAATACGCTGAATGATGGACACGCCCAGTGACACGTGACAAACTAGAACTGACAGGCCGTGGATGTAGCAATTGATATAGCATAAGAATGTATCAATTACTACATCCTTATACTATGTCAATTATTACATCCGTATACTATATCAATTACTGCATCCTTATACAATATCAATTACTACATCCTTATACTATATCAATTAAAGCATCCTTATCAATTACTACGTCCTTATACTATATGAATTACCACATCTTTATCAATTACTACATCCTTATCATATATCAATTACTACATCCTTTTCAATTACTACATCCTTATACTATATCAATTGTATCCTATGTAGTAGTTGATATAGTATAAGGATGTAGTAATTGATATAGTATAAGGATGTAGTAATTGATATAGTATAAGGATGTAGTAATTGATATAGTATAAGGATGTAGTAATTGATATAGTATAAGGATGTAGTAATTGATATAGTATAAGGTCGTAGTAATTGATATAGTATAAGGATGTAGTGATTGATATAATATAAGGATGTAGTAATTGATATAGTATAAGGATGTAGTAATTGAAATAGTATAAGGATGTAGTGATTGATATAGTATTAGGATGTAGTAATTGATATAGTATAAGGATGTAGTACTACATCCTTATACTATATCAATTACTACATCCTTATCAATTACTACATCCCTATACTATATCAATTACTACATCCTTATACTGTATCAATTACTACATCCTTATCAATTACTACATCCATACCAATTACTATATCCTTATACTATATCGGTTACTACTTTCTTATACTATATCAATCACTACATCATTATACTATATCAATTACTACATCCTTATACTATATCAATCACTACATCCTTGTACTATATCAATCACTACATCCTTAAACTATATCAATCACTACATCCTTATACTATATCAATTACTACATCCTTGTAGTATGTCAATTACTACATCCTTGTAGTATGTCAACACAAATGGACGAGCATAGAGACACACGCACACACGGACGCATCTGCATAAGGAACGCACACACGAACGCACGCATACACTTGGCAATAGCCACGCCCAGACACGCACATGCAACGACACGACTACGGAATACGCTGAATGATGGACACGCCCAGTGACACGTGACAAACTAGAACGGACAGGCCGCGGATGTAGCAATTGATATAGCATAAGAATGTATCAATTACTACATGCTTATACTATATCAATTACTACATCCTTATACTATATCAATTACTACATCCTTATACTATATCAATTACCACATCCTTATGCTATATCAATTACCACATCCTTATACTATATCAATTACTACATCCTTATACTATATCAATTACTACATCCTTATACTATATCAATTACTACATCACTATACTATATCAATTACTACATCCTTATACTATATCAATTACTACATCCTTATACTATATCAATTACTACATCCTTATACTATATAAATTACTACATCCTTATACTATATTAATTACTACAACCTTATAGTATGTCAATTACTACATCCTTATACTATATGAATCACTACATCCTTAAACTATATCAATCACTACATCCTTATACTATATCAATTACTACATCCTTGTAGTATGTCAATTACTAAATCTTTATCAATTCCTGCATCCTTATACTATATCAATATTACATCCTTATACTATATCAATTACTACATCCTTATGCTATGTTAATTGCTACAGCCGTATCAATTACTACATCTTTATACTATATCAATTACTACATCCTTATACTATATCAATTACTACATCCTTATACTATATCAATTACTACATCCTTATCAATTACTACATCCTTATACTATATCAATTACTACATCCTTATAGTAGATCAATTACTACATCCTTATCAATTACTACATCCTTATACTATATCAATTACTACATCCTTATACTATATCAATTACTACATCCTTATCAAGTACTGCATCCTTATACTAAATCAATACTACATCATTATACTATATCAATTACTACATCCTTATACTATATCAATTACTACATCCTCATAGTATGTCAATTACCACATCCTTATACTATATCAATTACTACATCCTTATACTATATCAATTACTACATCCTCATAGTATGTCAATTACTACAGCCTTACCAATTACTGCATCCTTATACTATATCAATTACTACATCCTTATACTATATCAATTACTACATCCTCATAGTATGTCAATTACTACAGCCTTACCAATTACTGCATCCTTATACTATATCAATTACTACATGCTTATACTATATCAATTACTACATTCTTATACTATATCAATAACTACATCCTTATACTATATCAATTACCACATCCTTATACTATATCAATTACCACATCCTTATACTATATCAATTACTACCTCCATATACTATATCAATTACTACATCCTTATACTATATCAATTACTACATCAGTATACTATATCAATTACTACATCCTTATACTATATCAATTACTACATCCTTATACTATATCAATTACTACATCCTTATACTATATCAATTACTACATCCTTATAGTATGTCAATTACTACATCCTTATACTATATCAATTACTACATCCTTATACTATATCAATTATTACATCCTTATACTATATCAATTATTGCATCCTTATACTATATCAATTACTACATCCTTATACTATATCAATTACTACATCCTTATACTATATCAATTACTACATCCTTATACTATATCAATTACTACATCCTTATACTATATCAATTACTACATCCTTATACTATATCAATTATTGCATCATTATACTATATCAATTACTACATCCTTATACTATATCAATTACTACATCCTTATACTATATCAATTACTACATCCTTATACTATATCAATTACTACATCCTTATAGTATGTCAATTACTACATCCTTATACTATATCAATTACTATATCCTTATACTATATTAATTACTACATCCTTATAGTATGTCAATTACTAAATCTTTATCAATTCCTGCATCCTTATACTATATCAATTACTACATTATTATGCTATATCAATTACTACATCCTTATGTTATATCAATTACTACGTCCTTATACTATATCAATTACTATATACTTATGCTTTATCAATTACTACATCCTTATGTTATATCAATTACTACGTCCTTATACTATATCAATTACTATATACTTATGCTATATCAATTACTACATCCTTATACTATATCAGTTACTACATCCTTATACTATATCAATTACTACATACTTATCAATTACTACATCCTTATCCTATATCAATTATTACATCTTTATCAATTACTACATCATTATGCTATATCAATTACTACATCCTTATGCTATATCAATTACTACATCCTTATGCTATATCAATTACTACGTCCTTATACTATATCAATTACTATAAACTTATGCTATATCAATTGCTACATCCTTATACTATATCAATTACTACATCCTTATCAATTACTTTATCCATATCAATTACTACATCATTACACTATCGGCTTTAATATGTATAAATAATGAAAATGTAATGCTTATTTTACAGAGTACAAAGGCATCGCAATACCCTTTAGTAAGTGGTCCCAACGTATGCCTCGATCAGTTAACCAATTTACTATGATGTATTTCATAGTTTATTCTATCAGCTGGTCCCAAGGATTCTGCTATGAGTCGAACTAGCAGAGTGCTGACAGCAAGCTGTGCTCTGATGTGTATAACAACTCAATGCGGCCAAACAGACGTGTGCGTGCATCAAACGCATACATCTTATACGTTCAATAATCCAGCCAAAGCGAAAGGAAAAATAATGGCTTCTGTCGGAGTTTTCTCGCCAGGCCGATTGGACGAGTTTCGTGTCTACTTAAACCTGTCTAGAAAATCACCTTAGAGGTAACAAAAACACGTCACAGAAAGACAAGTATTCTCTTACTACAACTCAATAACCATTTGGAATTCATGCTGGTATACAAGATGTGGTCCTTTACCACAGTTGATGGTTTTGATTTTCTGCCACAATAAACCACACAATCACCTGGGCCCCAAAGTAAATGATGTTGAAGAAGGGGTTATCCGGCGCTATAACCCGGTACTGTAGACGGATGACAGACTTAGAAGGGAGAGGCAAATTCCTGATCAGTTGTATATTGTGAGAGTATCGATAAACTGTGTCCAATCACCGGCCATGGCTGATCCTGCAGACTTGTACGGCTTCAGAGTTTCCAGGTAGAATCGCTCAATTACACAAACACTGATAACTACAATAGACTACTTGCTTAACACGCATGCGTACGCTGCTCGTCGAATTATTTTGGGTGAAAGGTTGTCAATTTATAAGAACGAACAGACCACAAAAATCACGCTATTCAATGTTCTAGTATATTATTGCATTATCGGGTTGTTCTCAGAAATAATTAGTTAATAATCATTTTCGTTTTAAATTCAGGGATAAATTGTGTGTCATGGCATTTTAAAATATGGTATCAGTTGAACGTGTTTAAAAAAGTACAATTAAAGCTCGATGTTGTGTTATAGCTATCACCGGCAGTCAATTATCAGGGAGGCGTAATAAATTACATCTTTAATAATCTTGTTAAATGGGTAAATGCTGTTCTACTCCTTTTAGAGAAAACATGATTTTATCCCTAACATAGTCAGTGGCGGTGTCTCGGACGTTGGACCTTTTGAAACAGAAGGTTGACAATTACTGTATAATTTAAATTCCTCGGCTAGGCCTATATAATTTTCATCTTTTATCTTCTACATCTACGCCATTTTTTTGACATCACATCTGTTTACTCATCGTTGGAAGATGTAATCGTTTCAGTGTCTTAGTTTTAAAAGTTACCTTGTCTTGATTTAGGCTACTCTGAGTTTGTAGTGTTGACAAAACTACAATTTCTTAACAATTTGTGCGATTTTCAATTTCTTTGAAAACTTAACCTGACAAGTAGATATTCATTCAGGTACGGATCAAACCTTTACGTTTATGATTTTAAACATTGATCACGTGGAATAAATCACAGTAGCTGCGGATAATTCGTAATCGTCTGATAAATGTGAGTACATAGTCACCGCATGACCTATACACGCACACGCACCTAAGCAGGCACACACCCACGCATGCAAGCACGCTAGCACACACGCAGGTATGTACGTTCGTGCATATGTACGCAGGCACGCACGTTGGGTTGGTGGAGGTGCGGTAGGGCGTTAGTAGCCATTTGCATTTCAGGTTTCTGCCTGCCTGTCTGTCTGCCTGCCTGCCTGCCTGCCTGCCTGCCTGTCTGTCTGTCTGTCTGCCTGTCTGTCTGTTTGGTTGGTTGGCTGGCTGGTTGGTTGGTTGGCTGGTTGGCTGGTTGGCTGGTTGGTTGGATGGTTGGTTGGTGTGGTTGGTTGGTTAGTTGGTTGGTTGGTTGGTTGGTTGGTTGGTTGGTTGGTTGGTTGTTTGGTTGGTTGGTTGGTTGGTTGTTTGGTTGGTTGTTTGGTTATTTACCCGTTACCCGTTTCTACGGAACTATTGCCCCTATCTTCATCGACAGTTGCCACTTCTCATCTTTCTCCATAATCCGGCAGAAATTCCAGGAAAATCTCGCGAACAAACAAACAACGTAAAGTGGTGAGTTGCGAAATAAACAATTCTCAAAAGCTATGGATGTGATTACATGTAAGAGCCATATAAAATGTGTTGCTTCGTTATGTAACGATTGTGTAATAATAATAATAATAAAAATAATAATAATAATAATAATAATAATAATAATAATAATAATAATAATAATAATAAGATCAGTTCCATTCGCTAGATTGCCTATTGCCATATATTTAAATTAGTTGGCTTTCAGCCAAATTTCTCACGAAAACTACTAGCCTGGTTTTATTTCAGTCTATTATTGGTAACTTCCCCAGTTTTTACACTGGTGCCCAGTTGAGAGAGGCAACGAGGAGCGAAGGAGATTGCAAATGTTTCCGCTGATTGGCTCGTAATCCAACTGATCGCCCGCCAATCGAGCGGGATTTGAACCCCCCCCCCCCCCCCCCCACCCCCACCCCCACCCCCGCCAAACTGATTAGCAGGTGACCACGCTAACACGACGGCCAATCGTCCCCTCTCGTTATGTACCGGGCGAGTATTTCATTACTTTAAATCCACATATCAAATGCAACACATTTTTAGCTCACCTGGTTTGAAAGGTCAAGTGGCCAATGTGATTTGGCGATTTCACACAAATTTAGCACGAAAACTACTTCTCGTTCAGAAACACTGGATGAATCGGGCCAAGATTGGGAAAATATGATAAAGAGACTACGGAAAATAATACCGGGGCTGCCAATAACGAATCAAAATTAAACCCTTGTTAATTACACGGGATGTAACTCTGTATGCTCACTGAAACACACAATTAATACACGTGGTCAGTTCCAAATACATTTGGCCGGATTCCTGATTAGTGAATAGCGATCCAATATTCGATAACCGATCCTGATTGCTACATTTGGTCGGCGGCCAGCTTGCATTATTGCCCTATTTTAAAAACGTAAAACATCTCCGAAAGCGCTTGACTGATTGACTTACACATTCAGAAATCTCGTCTAACGAAAGTGTTGAACCAAGTTTATTCAAGAAATCCCTAATTGGTCGATTGCGGTCATAAGCGATCACTTGGCAACCATTATTAAGGACTAAAGCCATTCGAGTTTGTTCAAGGGAGGTTGATGGGTAAAAAATTCCAAGGTTTTCACGGGTCAGTCAATATTGAGCTTTCGTTAGCTGATGAATTTTAACAATAAAAATCGCAATTCTATCAGTTTAAAGTACTTAAGGTTCTCGTGTGACAATAAATAAAGAAGATTTGCACGAGATATGAGATGCATGTTGATCTCTGTTCAGTTTATCTAGCGTGCAATGCGACCAAGCATGCAATGTCCTGACTCCATAGCCGTTGCAACTTGTCATTTGTCCGCCAGCTCTGGAAGCGTAAGGATACATGTAGGACATATTCATGGCAGTATATTTCACAGCTCTGGAAGCGTAAGGACACATGTAGGACATATTCATGGCAGTATATTCCACAGCCTGCATTTCAAATCTCTTCTGCACACGTTGGTTAATTTCCTGGAGAAAATACGAGAAAGCCTTTATATGGTTTGACAATAATTTGCGTGAAAATTGTTGCTATCAATGACAGCAACAACATTCAGTGGAATTATAATCCAAATAATTAGTATGGAATGCGATTGCTACTTGATACAGATTTCATACAAATATTAATGAAATGTGTTGCTGCAACAGGTTTCAGTCTATATATTCTAAAATAATCATCATAATTTTCAGTCCATTCATTACTGATTTGAAGAGCAATTTGACTGTAAGCTGTTAATTCCTAAGGCACCAACAACATTGTTGAATTGCTAGGCACACGCCCACAACTGATTGTCAATATGTAGGTATACATATAATAGGCAGGCCTAAATTATTGCCAAAGTATATCAAAGTTATATCGTATTTTCTCCTGGAAATAGAGAAACGTGTGATGGACAGTCTTGAAATGCAGGCTGTCTACTGTACTGCCGTGAATACATCTTACCTGCTTATGCTTCCAGAGGTAACTGACAAATGACCATTTGCACGTACAGGCCGCGTCTTCTTGTTTGAGGAATTCCGACCTATACAGACAATAGACTAAACGAATATGGCGCCCAATAGTTACAACGATTATAGAGTCAGGGCATTGCATGCTGGGTAGCATTGCGCACTCGGTACCATTACATGCTGGGTAAATTGAACAGAGGTCAACAGGCATCACATGTCTCGTGCTGAGGTGCTGTATTTAATGGGGCACGAGAACAATAATGCTAATTTTACATTTTCGGATCAGACGGATCGATGATGTCAATTTGGTTGGGGGCTGTCTTTGATTTTGCTCTAGAAACTTCCTTTGGCCGAAGAGCTAAACCAAGTTTGTTCATGAGAACTCAATTGGTCGATTTGCATGGCAGTCATGCAAGATGTTCTTGTTTTCATACAAATTGAAAAGTCTTCTAGAATCGCTGAAATGATTGCGTCGAAGCTTGGCAAAAGGACCATATGACCAACACAAAACTAGATGGTGACCATCTCATTGCAAAACAGTACGGATGAGGAGAGAGTTGCAATTGCCTCAACCAATCATTTTCCAAGCCATTGTTTTGACATCTTGTTTGTGGCATAGCAAAGCACACCAGAAAATCCCTGCTATACCCAGAGAAGATGTGCTTTCTTATTAGAAATCCACACACTGATGAATAACAAGGAAGTGTGGCGGAACGCACGCAAGGGCGCAAGCGCGCACACATGCACGCACGCAGGCACGCATGCACATGGTGCAGCCTATCCAGCGATGGGCGAGTGATGATGATGATGATGATGATGAAAATCATATATTAATTTGCGTCAAATCCAATTTTGGGCATTTTGTACCCAGATTCCTTTAGATCTGACTAAACTCTTATGTTTTCTTTTAATTAGGGACTTAGGCCGCGTTCTCACTAGAGACTTAATCAGGAATAACGCCATACTTTAGTATGGCGTTATTCCTGATTAAGTCTCTAGTGAGAACGCGGCTTTAGATTTCGTACAGAAATGCTCGTATTTCCAGACAAACTTTTCAGGTTTCATGTTCCTGTTTTAAATACTGGTGTTGGTGATACAGTCCGCCCTGTGCCTCTTATTGACCATTGAAATATGACACATTTTAGACAAAGGTTCGTTATCCCAATCAAATATTTATTATATAAGATTATTCCATTGCATATTTTGAAGCGATTTTGATAAAATAATAGATTATCGTACTACATGTTGTCAAGTTGAGCGCGCGCGCAGTGACATTGGTGCTGGTTTTATAGATGGCGTATTTACTTAATGGAGCCTGGGCTAGCCAGTTTGCATTACTCTTAACCTAACTGTACTAGCGGCACATTATTTGTATAGCAGTATTTACTCCGGTCATTATCATCATCACCACCACCATCAGAGCTAACAGAGAGACAGATTTAAATGTACTTCACGACAGGTTATTGGGGCCGTCACTTTCTCAATAATGCGAGCTGAAAGATAACCGATTCTGTATGTTTGTCACCTTCTCAATAATGCGGGCTGAAAGTTAACCGATTCTGTATGTTTGTAACCGTCTCAATAATGGGGGCTGAAAGTTAACAGATTCTGTATGTTTGTCACCTTCTCAATAATGCGGACTGAAAGATAACCGATTCTGTATGTTTGTCACCTTCTCAATAATGCGGACTGAAAGATAACCGATTCTGGATGCTTGTCACCTTCTCAATAATGCGGGCTGAAAGATAACCGATTCTGGATGCTTGCATTTGTTGTACAGTTCTGACCTGATTAAGATAGAGATCAAAGATAGGTTGACAGTAATGGATGAGCTACTGCTGGACACTGAAGGAATCATTGTCCCAGATCATTTCCACATGATCAGCTAACGCCTCCACGAGCGATGAACATTGTGTAATACTCCTACGCATCCTGGTCGGATATCATGTACGCACATGCACTCACGCACATACGCATATTGCACGCAGACAAGTAAGCACGCACGTAGAGGCTAACACTCGTGTACTAAGCATTTATCAATGTACATTCAACACTGGTGAATGGTTGACACATGCTTTTAGTCCAATGAGAGAGTGGTTCTTTAAGATGGTGGTTCTTTGAATAGCAACCGCTTTGTGGTCGCATAAGCCAGTTTCTATGACAGCAGACACATACTAGCCCTTTAATCACCAAATTGTGTCAAGAGAATTCTAATTTTCACCTAGAAAGTGTCCATTTGCAGACCAAGAGAAGACTATTTATGAAAATTAATGACTGGAATGACGGGCTCTGTGACGAGGCCAGTCATTCCAGTGGTAAATATACAAAAATAATCTTCTTTTGGCTTACAAATGGACATGCTGTAAGTCCACTACAGAGTCTGGTGGTTTTGGCCAGCTTCATAATGAAATGGTTAAAGGATATATTTTAGTGACCACTGCTCATTTGCAGTTTAGTACATATTTGGTTGACTATTTTGAGACTAAGTTCACTTGGAGCTGTTGCACTGCCTATGGCGCATGTTCACGCTACAAAGTTTCAAAACATTCAAGACCAGCATCATTACCATGGAATCGAGATTTTGGGACGTCCTGATTGAAAGCGTTAAACCTAACGTTATTGATCTTCGGATCTTAGGAGGTGAGGGAGCATATTTATGAGGAAAAGCGGATTGAAATCGATATGGCCACTACTAAGAGATAGCCCCATTGAATCATGTTCTCATTAAATTGTAGCACGCTAGTTATTATATTTACATAGCAGCTTCTATGGCAACCATAGTCTACTCATGCAGTTTACAGTGGCAGCAGAATAATTTGCTTTCCCACGTGAAACGCATGTGTTGTTTGCCAAATGCAGCACTGTGTAGGGCAAGCCTACAAACACGATGCATACGACATCATCAGTTATTGCCGGCACGGCCATCTTTAGTGGTCATCTGCGTCTTGTATGGTCATGACACTCTTCATTCTTCATTCTAAGCATTTCATGCCGAAGCTCTGCAACGTTTTGAGGAATGTCCATTTGCAGGCCAATAAAAGACTATTTTTTGAAAATTTACCACTGGAACGACATTCCAGTGGTAAATTTTCTAAAGTAGTCTTATCTTGGCCTGCAAATTGACACTAAAAAGCAAAAATTTTGATTTTTAAAATCGAATTTAAAGGATTAAGCGATCGTCTCACAAATACATTTTGTAGGACGTCACGAAGTTAGATACATACGTATACGCCCGCATGATAATTTTTAATTTTGGCAAATTATGTTATGTTATTGGCTATGTAAAGTACATACGTCTTGTGGTATTTCTCTATTTGATGAAGAAGTGAAATGTATGATTTTGGTCTGAACCTAACAGTCCCATAATTTCGATTTTATGACGACAATATAGGTCGGATCTGGAATCGTTCTTCCCAAAAGTAAGGTGACAAGAACATGGTGTTGTTATAGATACAACCAGATACCTGTTTACTGATTAGTTTATTATCATTCTCATGTCATACAATGACATATGGCATATGTATATATACAGCATAAAAGAGTATGACTATATTACATCATCATATATGCATGATCATTTGCCATATATGGTTATTATAGACCTATATTTTCAAATATTATGAATTGGATCATAGTTCTGTCATCTCATTATATTTGCATAATATTGTTTTGTCATCATCGTAATAATATTATCATATTCTCATCACAAACAACAAAAAAATGTTATATTTTACATCGGTATGTTTAGTTGTATCATATCATTATGTTGTCATTTTCATTTTGCAGCTTCAGTCGCGTCAGCATTGCACCTGTGCCCCAATTACTTATTATAATGGTATCGTCATAGCATCATATCATCAAATCTTTCATTTGTACATAAGTCATCAGTGTTGTCTCACACTGTCATTCAGTCAGAGACGCCCAGTTAGATCATATCATAAAATCTTTCATTTTGTACATACGTCATCAGTGTTGTCTCACACTGTCATTCAGTCAGAGATGCCCAGTTAGATCATATCATCAAATCTTTCATTTGTACATAAGTCATCAGTGTTGTCTCACACTGTCATTCAGTCAGAGACGCCCAGTTAGATTATATCATCAAATCATTCATTTGGACATAAGTCATCAGTGTTGTCTCACACTGTCATTCAGTCAGAGACGCACAGTTAGATTATATCATCAAATCTTTCATTTGTACATAAGTCATCAGTGTTGTCTCACACTGTCATTCAGTCAGAGACGCCCAGTTAGATCATATCATCAAATCTTTCATTTGTACATAAGTCATCAGTGTTGTCTCACACTGTCATTCAGTCAGAGACGCCCAGTTAGATTATATCATCAAATCATTCATTTGGACATAAGTCATCAATATTGTCTGACACTGTCATTAAGTCAGAGATGCCCAGTTAGATTATATCACCAAATCTTTCATTTGTACATAAGTCATCAGTGTTGTCTCACACTGTCATTCAGTCAGAGACGCCCAGTTAGATTATATCATCAAATCTTTCATTATTACATAAGTCATCAGTGTTGTCTCACACTGTCATTCAGTCAGAGACGCACAGTTAGATTATATCATCAAATCTTTCATTATTACATAAGTCATCAGTGTTGTCTCACACTGTCATTCAGTCAGAGATGCACAGTTAGATTATATCATCAACTCTTTCATTTGTACATAAGTCATCAGTGTTGTCTCACACTGTCATTAAGTCAGAGACGCCCAGATAGATCATATCTTCAAATCATTCATTTGGACATAAGTCATCAGTGTTGTCTCACACTGTCATTCAGTCAGAGATGCCCAGTTAGATTATATCATCAAATCTTTCATTTGTACATACGTCATCAGTGTTGTCTCACACTGTCATTCAGTCAGAGACGCCCAGTTAGATTATATCATCAAATCTTTCATTTGTACATACGTCATCAGTGTTGTTTCGCACTGTCATTCAGTCAGAGACGCACAGTTAGATCATATCATCAAATCTTTCATTTGTACATAAGTCATCAGTGTTGTCTCACACTGTCATTCAGTCAGAGACGCCCAGTTAGATTATATCATCAACTCTTTCATTTGTACATAAGTCATCAGTGTTGTCTCACACTGTCATTCAGTCAGAGACGCCCAGTTAGATTATATTATCAAATCTTTCATTTGTACATAAGTCATCAGTGTTGTCTCACACTGTCATTCAGTCAGAGACGCCCAGTTAGATTATATCATCAAATCTTTCATTTTGTACATACGTCATCAGTGTTGTTTCACACTGTCATTCAGTCAGAGACGCCCAGTTAGATCATATCATCAAATCTGTCATTTTGTACATACGTCATCAGTGTTGTCTCACACTGTCATTCAGTCAGAGACGCATAGTTAGATTATATCATCAACTCTTTCATTTGTACATACGTCATCAGTGTTGTCTCACACTGCCAGTCAGTCAGAGACGCCCAGTTAGATTATATCATCAAATCTTTCATTTGTACATACGTCATCAGTGTTGTCTCACACTGTCATTCAGTCAGAGACGCCCAGTTGGATTATATCATCAAATCTTTCATTTGTACATACGTCATCAGTGTTGTCTCACACTGTCATTCAGTCAGAGACGCCCAGTTGGATTATATCATCAAATCTTTCATTTGTACATACGTCATCAGTGTTGTCTCATACTGTCATTAAGTCAGAGACGCCCAGTTAGATTATATTTCAATGTGCTCAACATAATATGTATTAAATTGTATATGCCTATGATTTCTACCCCTCAGTGTTTCAGTTTCAAGACACATTTAAATACGGATAAGCCATAAGAAACAACGGATAACAGTCAAATTAGTTTCAAAGGTTATACCAGACAATTCCTTACATCATACATAATTTGTCATGTTTGATCTGTGCAGGTTAAAGCCTTTTGATTGATATTGTCGATTGTGAAGGCATTGCCAGTGGCTATTCGCGAGCACATAATAGTCTTTAATTGTGTGACCTCTCCATGCATAGCGACTATGGCTACATCAGTTCTATAACAGACAGCTACTTTTGTGCTCAGGAGGACCGTCTTCATAAACAATCATCTGTTAATCACATGGTCAATATACCCTAGACAATGGACCTTTCCAGTTTATCCATCCAGCATATGACTACTACGTGACGTGTCCATAAGTACGTCACGAATGCATAATTGCTGACGGACTAAGAGTTGTTGCACGAATTGTATGTTTTTACTATTTAATAAAGATGCTGTTGAATATTTGTAAACTAATTTCTGCCATAGGCAGCAACAGTACCCAGTCAAATTAGTGGCACAATATTCAACCGCTTACCTGTATAGTTTTCTGGAAATTGATAGTCAGGGAGTTCAGGGATCGATCGATCCCAACACGAGCGAGATGTGCGTATAGCTTAGCTAGAGATGGGTGGGACATAGCTAAAACTGGAAAGTCTCATTAGACGGCGAGATGTAGTAAGCGAGCACCACCACCTACCTTGACCACGGATCGACGAATCAACGTGGTGTCCGTTATACACAGGCTTTATTGTACAGTTAGGTCCGTCTATACCGATCACCTTTTGGCCTATCTATAGGTGGTTACTAAAGGACAGGTAATCAATTAATTATAAGTAATTAATTATAAAAATGATCTTCGAGACAACCAGATGATGGATGTATAGACAGATGGTGGTTCCATAAGACCGAACACCTGTCTAGAAGAGCCACCATCCTTTGGTCCCAAATGATGATGCCCGCTATAGTAGGCTCTACTATATTTGTATCATTAGGTCTGCCGTCAGACATACTTGAGGACTGTATATGCACAATATCGGCTCATTACTCCCACACTTCTTCCCACATTTACTAAACTATATGCTGAATATATTTACATAGATACTTAGTGTACATATATTTGATGGACAGGCGTGGGCTTACAACCGTATTCTCGTACTACTATAAACACATCGCTATAATTATGTCTGATTAATGTTACATATTGGCATAAAAGTCTGTACACATATGGAATTAAATGGTAGCATATCGTGCCGCTAAACGGCGATCATTAAAAGGTAGGAAAATACACTTTATTTCCATATTTACAACTGTCTTTGTATGTATGAATTGGGAAATAATAATAAATATTATAGGCTCGTACATTAGCTACAGGTATAACCATGCATGCCAGGATACAGGTACGCACAGGTGCGGTGCTACCTCCCCGTGGAAGGCCAAAACGGTCATAACTCATATTCCTTACGCTTTATCCAGCCTGGCTTATGCATTAGCGTGAATGGAATTTGATTGGTTCCCTGGTTAACGCGTAAGCGAGGCTGGCTAACGCATAAGGAATATGAGTTATAACCGTTTTAGGTTTCCATACCGCCCCGTGTATCCTGCTTGCTTGATAGCCTCATATCTGTGTTGATATTAGTGGTCATGGAAACTATTCAATATCTAGTTCGAGCTGTAGGCCCTAGGCCTAGATGTTTATTTCCCTACATATGCACACTCCACGATATGTCCAGCTATTCTGGTGAATATTCAGTCGCGTGAAGGATCAGAGTCACGAGAAAAAACACGTCACTATGGTAGCTATAGCTCCCAGTCAAATTACTTGAAATTAGTCAAAATACTCAACCACAATGATTTGTCCCCCCAGCGCCTCAGTTTCTTAACCCTTTAAACCTCGAATTTGTTTTTAAAAAATCAATTCAAACTCATATAAAATGTCCAATAGCAGACCAAGAGAAGACCTTTTTGAAAATTTACCACTGGAATGACTTATCGAGCCAGTCATTCCAGTGATAAATTTTCAAAAAGACTCTTCTCTTGGACTGCAAATGGACATTTCTCAAGACCACTGCAGAAGCCGTTTTTGGCTGATATGAGGGTTGAAGGGTTAAATACAGGAAAGTCATGGGCGTGTTAAGTATGACGTCACTGTACGTGATTCGCGACACGGAAGTGTGTATGTTGCTTTATTAGCGAACGAAGTGACCGTATATAGACAACATGTACGTACGTATAATGCGGAAAAACCAACAGAAAACGAGACAGGGAACCAGGCTAAAATATATGCAACTGAGAAAGCTTCGTTTTCGGTCGCGAGCTTTTTTTGGTTCCGGTTTCGGCTTATGATATAGCTTTCGTGGTTTCTTCATGGGCCGTCGTTGTATCCTGGAATATGGTTATTCATTACGCGTATGTTCCCCTAGTTGTTTTAAGGCAACCTACTGCACATTTTCAATGTACAAAGTGTGTGTGATATTGTTATCACGAAATCGCGTACATTTACTACAGAATGTAAAGCGATTAAATAGTCTGACGCAGACCAGATACAAGATAAGATAAGATAAGATTGATTGCAGGCTGACAAGTCTCTACGTTCAGTTTTGTGCTAGGCTGCTATAGAGTTAAGCTGCTTTGATAGTTAAATTTTATTTTCTAGTTTGCCCAGTATGTGTCCAATAATACAAGCTTTATTTATTGCTGCCTAGAATTGCCTATAGGCGCTGCCATTTCGCGCAGGGGATTGTGGGGCTGTGTCTCGCGAGATCTCCATCGATACGAGATCTAATAATTCTCGGCGCGAAGACACGGCTCTATTTTTAGATTGCTAGATATCTAAGTTCAAGTTCAAGATTATTTATTTTGATATAGAATATACATTTACAGTTTCACAACAGGTAGTCCACCAAAGGCAGAGCCTATGTGGCGGTGGACCCCTACATATAACATATCACAACAATATAGGACATGAGAATACTGAATACATAAGGTTAACATGTTATAGTCCTATATATACATATAGTTAACTGTCTCGCTGCCAAGCGTCTGCAGTCTACATTTTCCATGGAGCCTAACTCAGGGTATGCTGAGTACCTCTAAAAAAAACGTCATACTTAACACGCCCATAGATAGACATATGGGCTTGTTAAGTGATGACGTATTTCCGGATTCAGTTAGATTGTTTAATACACAAATCAATGTTTTTGTTTAACAACAAATGGTGGCGTCATAAACAGTTTTTGTTTAGCAACAAATGATGACGTCATTAACACGCACTTACGATGTATTGAAGAAAAATACACATTTCAGGTGTGGGGGTGGGTGCGAATCACGCGCAGTGACGTCATACTTAACTAGCCCATAGTTTTCAAAGTGGAGGAGTGTTTCTGAGGTGTTTTAGATCTCTACCGTAACTTATCCTTGCACATCTGTGTGTTCTGTATGGAAAATATACATCATGACTGGTTGAACTGTTTGACTAATGAGGCTACCAGCGTCTGGCTAAGCAACCAGCAATTCATCATGGAATCAACCCTAAACTTACGACAAGCGATGATAGAAACACTTGTGTGTGCGTGCGTGCGTGCGTGCGTGCGTGCGTGCGTGCGTGCGTGTTTGTATTCTACTGGCAAGTGTCTGACTATTAGTATCCTTGTAAAACAGTAGCTATGGAAGAAAGTACTAGGAAGCTATTTACTTGGCTCGCGAAGAATGTTTCTGGTGGGCGGGGATATTTCAGTTGAGATATGTTTTAAATCGAATTTGACTGAACTCAACTCAAACGAGTATGATAAATGAAAGAGCAATCTCCCTCATTAGCTTGGCGATACCGGCTAAGATGTCGGGATCACGGGCTGGCAAACATTAGTAATGACAGGTGTACAGATTCTCTAAAGGAAATACTAATGAGCAATAAAAAGTTAAAAAGCGAGTTTTGTGTAAGAAACTGTTCGAGGAGAATTTCTAATCAATGAACAAGAGAAATCACATATTACAAATCCTACACCCTACATTTTTGTGACTTTGACCATATTGTCGGATTTTCCGGATATTTTCGGATTTCCGGATTTTTGCTGATCATGACCACAGTTGTGGAATCCAAGTGAACTGTGGCCACACCATTTCATGTGAAAAGCTGAGCCAAATCGTGCCAGGAGATTCTGAAATATCCCTGGATCCACAATTTGGTTAGTACTGGATCCGGGTTCTTTTATCCCGCTCATGGTCAAAGTTTGGAAATCCTCTCGCACGGTAAACCTCTGTGTTAAAATTTGAGCCAAGTCACGCACGCACGCACGCACGCACGCACGCACGCACGCACCCACG
The DNA here is from genome assembly GCA_034401795.1 of Chaetoderma sp. LZ-2023a. Taxonomy (NCBI): domain Eukaryota; kingdom Metazoa; phylum Mollusca; class Caudofoveata; order Chaetodermatida; family Chaetodermatidae; genus Chaetoderma; species Chaetoderma sp. LZ-2023a. Next base: position 17,947,883 of record CM067374.1, read on the forward strand.
CACGCACGCACGCACGGACGCACGCACGCACGCAAGGCGCACGCCAGAACAGACAAACAAAGCATTAGGGGCCGATGGTACTGAATCAGTGTAGTAGATGTTGTTTCGGCATAAAAAGACAATAACAACTATAGCTTGATAACGCAGGTTAGTGGGCCGGGACTGGACCAATAGCGGGCCAGTAACTTGCAATATATGGGTAGATGTAATCAGGACAAAGAATCTTCCTCGTTGACACGTTGCCAGCACAATAAGTATGCAAATACAGTTATACAGATGCATTGTGACGTTATGTATATAATCTCTTCCATACATTCATAGTCAAATAAGCAATGTATATTTAAATAAGAATCTTTGAAAGCATATTTGGCAAAGCGTAATTGTGAGAATGTAAGAACAGCACAAACATATGGAAGCTGAATTGAAATGAATAAATTGTTCATGAGATATTGACAGTTATTTAAATCGCTTTCTTAGAAATTATACTGTAAGCGGCAGACACTCAATGAATACACAATCGCTATGATGCAGATGAGACGGAATGATAAATATCAAATACAGCTATTACCCTCGAGGTGGTGAAGCAAACGGATGTATTATGAAGCGATTCACGACCGTCTCACTAATTCAGTTGAGCATCTCCAGGCTATTAGGTTACACTCACCGATTCACTTTCCCTTGTGAGCTGGGGTTTATTGAACACTGGCTTACCGACGCAGAGTATTGCGTGTACGACAGCTCTCAGCGACGCTGGCTTCATAAAGTAGTTTTAAGTCATTCAGCAATTGATGAATCCGATCTGACGATCAAGTATATGACGTCATAATCAATTACGTCACACGTGTGCTGACGTCGCCATTATAATTGACACAACTGTTCCCTCATGAAGTTGGAATACGCTATCACGAATTGCATGATAACGGATCTACTATTTAATAAACTTTCTGTTGAATATTTTGAAACTAATTCGACTTGTCGCTGTTGCTGCCAAGCTATTCAACAGGTTGCCTGTATTGATCATGATGATTACTGTATTCTGCGGCTTTAGTGGTAGAAGCATAATACAGCTGCAATCAGTCCTTCTTCACCTGTATTACTACCTTGAAATTGGGATTCTGAGAATTCAGTGTTCAAAGTATATATATATATATTAGTGGATGTTCTATCAGCCAGGGACATATTGGATACATTGCGCTGGCTATTAACAATAAATCGCCCACCAGCCAGTACATTCCACCCTATGAATAAGCAGGTCTTTATTATGCTAATATATATATATATCTCAGCCAATATGTTTCCATGCCGAAAACAGTGTTATGCCAATAAGGACGGTGGAACAATTCCAGTTTATGCACTAACCTGGGAAAGGACATGAGAGGTGGTGCCCCATCATACAGTTGTGAGGTTTGGGGTTTCTCACCCCACCCACCAACAGTGGGACGTGTCCTTATCAGAAGCCATTCATGCACGTTAGAACGACTACAATACTGGCAGCATTAAAATTGATGTATGCTGTTTCCTTAAGTTATTGGAAAGGGCAACCGCTCCTGCACCCTACCCCCTCGTTCCGCCGGCCACATACGCCATGCCACTATGCCGCTGGACAAATACAAACACACCGCATTCCCGGGGACAAAATCAGATGGTATTTGCTTCAGCTGCTGCACAACTAAATTATTTACAAATCAAATTATTTTTTACACTGAAACAAATACAGAGAATCTCGGAATTAGCTTCTATTGGATCGGTTGGTTTTTTGTCTGTAGTATTGCTGAGCTAACCCGTAACATCCTGAAGACCCAGAACATCAATTCTGGAACACGCATACAGATAAGCTGCTGGATATTGTGTAGCTGATTTGACTGGAACCTGGCTAGGATGTAACAGCTACACGTCGAATGAATAGCGAATTGTTCAACCTAATAGCATATGTTTTATGCATGCTCTTTTAGCATCTTAAATTGACGATTACACACTGACAAGCAGCCAGAAGCAACAACGAAGACTTCCGCTTGTTTTATCCCTTCTCTACAAAGGCATTTACCATCGAATAAATAAAAAAAAAACACCATTTGTACAACACTTCGAGAAACTAATCATTAATATAAAGAGGCCAAGTGTCCGATTCCATAACTTTGCACACATCGCAAATGAACGTGCTGACCTTTGAATTATGGCCACATGTTTTGGGTGGGTAGCGGTACTCCATGGACCTTTGAATTATGGCCACGTGCTGCGCGTGGGTAGCGGTACTCTGCGGACCTTCGAATTATGGCCACGTGCTTTGGGTGGGTAGCAGTCAATTATTCCAGTCGTACATTTACGAACAATCATATTTTCTAAACCTCCAAATGTACATTATATTTGATTTTCTGGAGTCACTCTATCCACGAAATTGCTAAACAACCACCACGTTGTTGTCTAAAAAGTAGTTTCATATGACACCATGTGGTTTTAGTGACTGCTTGTGATTAGTCTATGACATGCTTGTTAATTGATGGATTGATATCACACTCACTTACGTCACATGTAGGCTGACGTCACCATCATAATTGACAAATTCACCGTTACGAAGCTGGAATGGCCTGTAAAGTGTACGAATTGTATATACATGATGGCTTTATGATTTAATAAACATTCTGTTGAATATTTTGAAACTAATTTGACTGGGGGCTGTAGCTGCCATAGACTGCAACAAGACCGAGTTAAATTAGTTTCAAAATATTCAACAGCTTACATGTATAGTAACCGTAATATTGGGATTCTGGGAATCCAGTGTTCAATCGATCCCAACACTGACAAAGCGTGGGTGGAATTTAGCTAGAAATGGGCGGGGTATAGATAGAAAATAATCCCTTTAGTTCGCTAAATAAATATGTATTATATTAGTAATAGAAATATGGCCTGATCCTAGTACCGATAGTGGGAATGTGCACGTCGTCATGGATACATTCCCCCACCTGTCGCAATGTAACATGAAATTTACATAAGGAACATCGAGATCTGTATCTGTATATTAGACTGGAATCAATTTCTATCTTATCTGGTCAGCTTACTGACTTGTTTTTAACAGCCTAGCTTCCTCGGATATAATGGCATGACAATGGTCTTCTCAGACAGCCCTAAACCTGTTCAAATATATTACCAGATCTGTCAATATAGCTATCTGTTGCAAAGTGGTTTCTAAAGCGAATGCAATAAAACAATCTGTATGCGTGTTGCTGCGACCAGTCAGAATATTGACCAAGTTCTATTCTTATCTAAGTCAAAAACCTTTTGTGTACAAAGTAGGATGAAAAGCATATGCTGGCATCGACGCATTGGCAGCCAAGTGTTTCCACTCTGTCACTGGAATTTACGAAGTGCTAACTTTCCAATGTAAAATATATTTTCTGAATGGACAATAACAATGATATAAGACTGCTAAAGCATCAAGCGTAACTAGCACTTCACTAGCCTACTGTAGCCTACTGTAGCGTCCATGTCGATGACGACACAGTCTTAATGAAAGACATTATTACCCTAATGAAAGATATTATTTCTTACAATAACTGTTTATCGAAGTAAACATGTTAAATGATTTGCGACTTGCCTTGTCGCATCTTAAGTTAGCAAATCACATGTATAACTAGGACAATGTAACGCTGGATATGCAGATAACTTTAAATGTCTAATGACGAAATTTGGCCAAGAATATGGCAAGAATATAAAAGTATTTGCTTATTAAATGTCCATTTACAAGTCAAGAGGTGACCATTTAACCAGTCATTCCAGTGGTAAAATTTCAAAAATAGTCTGTTATTGGCATATAAATGTGAGACCATTACAGATAATGCTTTTTGACCAACTTCGTCATGCAAGGGTTAATAAGTTCCTACTAGCTGTCAGGGAACACGGAATGTACGCGGTACATTAGCATAGTTTGACCACAGGAAGACACATTCTCAACTTCGCCTCACAGCGGTGTGATCTCACCACCGAAACATGGATTCTACCAGGCGCAGTAACACACGAGAAAAGCTAAATGGATTCCCCAAGGCGCAGTCATCTGGTTTTAACACCGCATGTCTTTTCCGAGGCGCAGTAGCTTCGTTTGACCAACGGATACACTATCAAATGTGTAATTGCATGGTTGACCCAATGCTCCACTTAAGCATGAACATCAGTAAAATACTGACTGTATTTGATGAGATACTGGTAAATTATAAAACTGACCAGCATCAGATAATGACCGAGATACTATTTTAAAGCAGTGTTTCTGTTTGCTCTGTGAAGGTACGAAATCTTTAATTATTTTAATGAAAATGTCTGTGATGAGGAATTTTTCAGTAGACATGCTTAAAATGTATGTCAGCATCTTTGTAATAACCAATACTAGGAAATACTTAGGGCTTTAGATTCGTTCTTCGCGTGATTTCAAGCACATTTGGTCATTTTGTGGGATCTTGCAACACAGGATTTCAGCATTTCATAAATGGTATTGATCCAAGTGAGCTGGTGCTGGCTAAAAGAAACTCTATCAGCATAGTACTAGTACTGGCTATTAACTATAGCACTGGTCTGACAACTGAATGCAATCTTCAAGGCTCCGTAGCTTGGCCTGACCAATGAATGCTGTCCTCAAGGCTCCGTAGCTTGGCCTGACCAATGAATGCTGTCCTCAAGGCACCGTAGCTTGGTCTGGCCAATGAATGCTGTCCTCAAGACTCCGTAGCTTGGTCTGGCCAATGAATGCTGTCCTCAAGGCTCCGTAGCTTGGTCTGACCAATGACTGTTTTCCTTACGGCACAGTAGCTCAGAATGGCCAATGAATTAAACTATACTGCACCCTTGTTCTTCCGCATCTCACCTACTGTAACGCTATCTGGACGAATACACACAAAAGCAACCTAACAAAACTACAAAGCCTACAGAAGAAGGCACTAAAACTCTTTTCTAAACCAGAAAATGACCAGAATATATTCAAGTCAGAAAAGCTATTAAAGCTGATGGACATAGGCAAACTACAGATGTATACCATAGTAAAGGAGTTTCACCACAATACATTACCACACTCCATAGCCTCCAATTTCACACTAAGCACCGACATCCACAAACACACCACTAGGACAAAACACAATCTACACACTCAATTTACACGAACAGAAATAGGACAAAGACGAATTACAATAGCAGCCACACAACTATGGAACAGCATCAGTACAAAAATACGTGATAGTAATTAAACCAGAAATCCTTTAAGAAGATTGCCAGGGAATCTATGATCGACAAATACTAAATTAATATATTTATACCTGATGGTCACAGATTCTCTGCCAATTAAATAATACAAACCTAAGACATCCCACCATCACCACCACCACCACCACCACCACCACCAACACGACCACCACCACTATAGATAAACTAACCTAACCTAATAATTGAAATAATAAGTCTAAACATAAACAGACTTTACAGTTTATTTTCACTACTACTACACTTAAATAGCTCACACACGATCAATGCATCTGTCGATTCTTAACAACTCCAACTATCTCAACTTCATATTACAGTGATGGGCTCTTCCCTGCCCCCACCCCACCCTCAGTAGCATACAAAAGTCTTATATTATAATAAACCACTCCAAACTAAATTTAAATAAAATAAGATAATGATGTAACTAGGGAGTATATGTATAATATATGTTTAATTAAGTCAGTAGCTATGTACATGTATGTGTGTATGTAAATATGAATGCCATAAATATGTGTTTGAATGTCGTGTGTTTTATGTTTGTGCACATTGTGGCATATATCCATGTAAACATCAAAGCAGGGACAGCCCTACCCACCCACCGCTTAATATATATATATATATATATATATATATATATATATATATATATATATATATATATATATATATATATATATATATATATATATATATATATATATATATATATATATATATATATATATATATATATATATATATATATATATATATATATATATGCATGTGTGAGTATATGTATATGGGCCTATTTAAATATGATCTATTGTACATTATAGGTCTGAGGCGAATAATTCCAGAAGGGTAGTCAGGTCCCTGTATAAGTATTCATATCTATGTAGCTTGTTAACATTCTGTCACTGTGCCACTGTTTTGTGTGTGATATATATGTTAATGTACAAACGTTTTATAATGTGTGTATGGAGTCCATCGCTCCATGGGCCATGCCTTTGATGGACTGCCTGTTTAGAGTATTTATATGTATAAAACACCACATGAAATAAAGCAACTTTGATTTTGAACTTGAACTGGGTTCAACGCATTCAATGCGTTCCTCACGGCGAAGTTGATTGGTCTGCCCAATGAATGCTTTCCTCAAGGCTCAGTAGCTTGGTCTGACCAAGGAATTCTGTCCTCACGGCTCGGTAGCTTGGTCTGACCAATGAATGCTTTCCTCACGGCGCAGTGGCTTGGTATGACCAAGGAATGCTTTCCTCAAGGCTCAGTAGATTTGTAAGTGTGTATTGTTCGAGTATTGTTCGAGTGCCATTTAAATTTGCCGATGCTAGCACTACCCGCATAATTATTAGGCTTTCCCCCACATGTTATAGCATAGCCTGGATGACACAAAGAAAACTTGAGACTTGAGATCCTGGTAAATGAGTATTGTTCGAATTTCACTAGAGTCGACCATGTCAGCACATCAGACCATGGGATGCTTATGGACGAAGTTATCTTTAGGGTATTGTTCTCTGATTTCCGCCAAAATAAATCATGTATTCACAAGGACGCGTTTAATGAAGCATTCCTCAAGGCATAAATACTAGACAGCGACCGTATATTTGGTTATTCCCACGTGGCATCTTGGAGTGCTATCGCAGTGCTATGCCAAGATCAACCCTGGATTGCAATCAATGGTGACAAAAGAAATATTCCCAGAAGTCTGGTGATGTGCAGAATTTACTTAGAACTAAGGTTTTCGTGTTTTTATAAACATTCTTTCACACGATCGTGTAAAGTTGTGCGTTGTGTGAAAGTTTGTTCATGGTTATGATCCTGCTACGTGGTGTGAAATAAGAAAGAAAAAATGACCACTGCCCCTGAGTGCTGGGCCCAAAGGGGACTATCGCTAATCGTCGCACCAACCCCACCCCAACCGCACCAACGAGTAAGAAATTTAAATGCTCTTAGAGGATAGAGGGCATCTCTTACACTCAACGAAAATATATTTACGCCAAGTTAGTGGTATGGCGATTCTTAGCTAATAGTGGTATTCGTATAACGATGAACGAAACTAGCAGACTTACAGCACTGTAGCAGTGGCGGAGAAGTAGGCTCAGCGTAGCGGAGAGCCAGAGATAACAGTGTGAAGAGTAGGCCTAATCAAACTGCACATAATCATGATGATAACTATACATATTGGATTGAACATTGCACGTTTTGGGAACACTGCGTACTTATTTTATACCGTGTCCTGTTATCAGGAATAGTCTATTATTCTAATAGATCTAATGATCTGCATATTGTGTCCTAATGTTACACTATGCCATCGGAAGCGATGTTTTGGTTAGTGTGTATTCAGTATTACCGTTTCTAACTATCTATATTAAGTCAACCTGAGATCTCTTTGTGTGTAAATTTTAATATTTTGATTTGCCCAGGAAAGAATTTTGTAAGTTTACAACACTATTATGTTGACGCACGCACGCACACACACGCACGCGTATCAAATGTGACAACCCTAATCTTTTTTATTACAGCATGCTATAGTCTATCCCTCTTATAAAAATCATGTAATGCTAATAGGATTGATGCATGAGCTTGTTTGATCTTCTTGAAGGAACTGACATATCTTAGATCTTGCGTCTCATAAGTGTCCCTTGCGTCACTACCAGGCAGCAAGACTTGTTAATGATCAGGCTATCATCCTGTTCAAGATGACTTGCAGAGGCGGAATGTCTTGGAGACAACACGTATTGCCGGTCATCTTTTAAAGCCGGTATTTGGACAGTGCTGGATGCTGTGGTTAGTATAATGGAGACATCTGGTCCCTCACTCAAGTACGTGATCTCAAAATGAAAAATACACCACTTTCTTAGCTGATGTTACAATCAAATGTAATAAGTTCCCCGTGAAAGTGCCAAAGTGTCTAACAACAGTCATCTGAATTGTATCTCTTTTGTGAATCTCCTCTTCCTCCTCCCCTTCCTCCTCCCCATCCTTCTTCATTCCTTCTGCACCTCCTCTTCTCCTTCTCCTCCTTCTCCTCCTCATCCTCCTCTACCGCCTCCTTCTCCTCCTCCTCCTCCTCCTCTTCCGCCTTCTCCTTCTCATGCTCTTCTGCCTACTTCCCTCCCCTCATTGCCGCCGCCTCCTCTCCCCCTTCCTCCTCCCCTTCTCCTCCTCATGCGCCTGTACACCACCCACCACCCACCCCAATCTCATCCTCTTCCTCCGCCTCCTCCTCCTCTCCTCCTCCTCCTGCTCTTCTTCCGCGTCCTTTTTCTTCTTCCTCCTCCTCCTCCTCCGCCTCCTTCTCCTTCTCATGCTCTTCTACCTACTCCCCCCATCATCCGCCGCCTCCTGCTCGTCCTACCCCTTCTCCCCTTCTCCTCCTCATGCTCCTCTACACCACCCACCACCTACTCCAATCTCCTCCTCTTCCTCCTCTTCATCCACTTCCTCCTCCTCCTCCTCTCCTCCTCTCCTCCTCCTGCTCCTCTTCTGCGTCATTCTCCTCCTCCTCCTCCTCTTCCGCCTCCTTCTCCTCCTCATGCTTTTCTACCTACGTCCCATCCCCCCCATCCGTCGCCGCCTGCTCCTCCTCCCCCTTCTCCCCCTTCTCCTGCTCATGCTCGTCTACACCACCCACCACCCACCCCCAATCCCCTCCTCTTCCTCCTCCTCCTCTCCCTCCTCCTTCGCCTCCCCTCCTTCTCCTCCCCATCCTTTCTCATTCCTCCTCCGCCTCCTCCTACTCCTCCTCCGCGTCCTCCTCCTCCTCCTCCTATACCGCCTCCTTCTCCTCTTCCGACTCCTCCTTCTCATGCTCTTCTGCCTACTTCCCTCCCCTCATTCGCCGCCGCCCCCCCCCCTTCCCCCTCCTCCCCTTCCCCTCCTCTTCCTCCTCCTCCTCTTCCTCCTCCTCCCCTCTTCCTCCCCATCCTTTCTCATTCCTTCTTCGCCTCCTCCTCCTCCTCCTCTACCGCCTCCTCCTCTTCCGCCTCCTCCTTCTCATGCTCATCTGCCTACTTCCCTCCCGTCATTCGCCGCCGCATCTTCGCCCTCCGCCTCCCCTTCTCCTCCTCATGCTCTTCTACACCACCAACCACCCACCCCAATCCCCTCCTCTTCCTCCTCTGCCTCCTGCTCCTCCTCCTCCTCCTCTACCGCCTCATTCTCCTCTTCCGCCTCCTCCATCTCATGCTCTTCTGCCTACTTCCCTCCCCTCATTCACCGCCGCCTTCTCCCTCTCCTCCTCCCTTTCCCCTCCTCATGCTCTTCTACACCCTCAACCACCCACCCCAATCCCCTCCTCTTCCTCCTCCTCTTCCTCCTCCTCCTCCACTCCTCGTCCTCCCCATCCTTTCTCATTCCTCCTCTGCCTCCTCCTCCTCCTCCTCCTCTACCGCCTCCATCTCCTCTTCCGCCTCCTCCTTCTCATGCTCTTCTGCCTACTTCCCTCCCCTCATTCGCCGCCGCCTCCTCCTCTTTCCCCTCATCCTCCCCTTCTCCTCCTCATGCTCCTCTACACCACCCACCACCCACCCCAATCTCCTCCTCTTCCTCCTCCTCTTCCCCCTCCTCCTCCTCCTCATCCTCCTCCTCCTGCTCCTCTTCTGCGTCCCTCTCCTCCTCCTCCTCTTCCACCTCCTCCTCTTCATGCTCTTCTACCTACTTCTATCCCCTCATTCACTGTTGTTTGCTCCTCCTCCCCCCTCCCGCTTCTCCTCCTCATGCTCCTCTACACCACCCACCACCCACCCCAATCTCATCTTTCTCTTCCTCTTCCTCCTCCTCCTCCTGCTCCTCTTCTGCGTCCTTCTCCTCCTCCTTCTCTTCTGCATCTTTCTCCTCCTCATGCTCTTCTACCTACTTCCCTCCCCTCATTCGCCGCCACCGCCTGCTCCTCCTCCCCCTCCTCCCCTTCTCCCCCACGACCCCAATCAACTCCTCTTCTTCCTCCTCCTCCTCCACCTCCTCCCCCTCCTCCTCCGCCTGCTCCGCCTCCTCCTCCTCCTCCTCTTTCTCCTCCCCCTCTCCCTTCCTCCTCCTCCTCCTCCTCGTCCTGCTCCTCCTCCCACCTCCTCCTCATGCTCTTCTACCTACCTCCCTCCGCCATTCGTCGCCGCCGCCTTCTCCTCCTCCCCTTCTCCTTCTCATGCTCCTCTACACCACCCACCACCAACCCCTCAACCTCCTCCTCCTCTTCCTCCTCCCCTCCTCCTCCTCCTCCGCCTCCTTCTCCTCCTCATGCTCTTATACCTACCTACTTAAAAACTAAAAAAACCCATTCTGTTCTGTTGAATAATCTGAAACTAACTGAAACTAACTGAAACTAACTGAAACTAACTAGAAATGGATCCCGCTATTGGCCTATCACCAACTTGCCGCGTATAAAGTTGATGGAGCTTATCGAGTACGGGGCAGGGCATAGCTAGCCATGGATCCCGCTATTGGCCTATCACCAACTTGCCGCGTATAATGTTGATGGAGCTTATCGAGTACGGGGTGGGGTATAGCTAGCCATGGATCCCGCTATTGGCCTATCACCAACTTGCCGCGTATAATGTTGATGGAGCTTATCGAGTACGGGGCGGGGCATAGCTAGCCATGGTTCCCGCAATTGGCCTATCACCAACTTGCCGCGTATAAAGTTGATGGAGCTTATCGAGTACGGGGCAGGGCATAGCTAGCCATGGATCCCACTATTGGCCTATCACCAACTTGCCGCATATAATGTTAATGGAGCTTATCGAGTACGGGGCGGGGCATAGCTAGCCATGGATCCCGCTATTGGCCTATCACCAACTTGCCGCGTATAATGTTGATGGAGCTTATCGAGTACGGGGCGGGGCATAGCTAGCCATGGATCCCGATATTGGCCTATCACCAACTTGCCGCGTATAATGTTGATGGAGCTTATCGAGTATGGGGTGGGGCATAGCTAGCCATGGCTCCCACTATTGGCCTATCACCAACTTGCCACATATAATGTTGATGGAGCTTATCGAGTACGGGGCGGGGCATAGCTAGCCATGGTTCCCGCTATTGGCCTATCACCAACTTGCTGCGTATAATGTTGATGGAGCTTATCGAGTACGGGGCGGGACATAGCTAGCCATGGATCCCGCCATTGGCCTATCACCAACTTGCCGCGTATAATGTTGATGGAGCTTATCGAGTACGGGGTGGGGCATAGCTAGCCATGGCTCCCACTATTGGCCTATCACCAACTTGCCGCATATAAAGTTGATGGAGCTTATCGAGTATGGGGACGGGGCATAGCTAGCCATGGATCCCGCTATTGGCCTATCACCAACTTGCCACGCATAAAGTTGATGGAGCTTATCGAGTACGGGGTGGGGCATAGCTAGCCATGGATCCCGCTATTGGCCTATCACCAACTTGCCGCATATAATGTTGATGGAGCTTATCGAGTACGGGGACGGGGCATAGCTAGCCATGGATCCCGCCATTGGCCTATCACCAACTTGCCGCGTATAAAGTTGATGGAGCTTATCGAGTACAGGATGGGGCATAGCTAGCCATGGATCCCACCATTGGCCTATCACCAACTTGCCGCGTATAATGTTGATGGAGCTTATCGAGTACGGGGCGGGCATAGCTAGCCATGGATCCCACTATTGGCCTATCACCAACTTGCCGCGTATAATGTTGATGGAGCTTATCGAGTATGGGGCGGGGCATAGCTAGCCATGGCTCCCACTATTGGCCTATCACCAACTTGCCGCGTATAAAGTTGATGGGGCTTATCGAGTACGGGGCGGGGCATAGCTAGCCATGGATCCCGCTATTGGCCTATCACCAACTTGCCGCGTATAAAGTTGATGGAGTTTATCGAGTACGGGGCGGGGCATAGCTAGCCATGGATCCCGCTATTGGCCTATCACCAACTTGCCGCATATAAAGTTGATGGGGCTTATCGAGTAGGGGGGCGGGGCATAGCTAGCCATGGATCCCGCTATTGGCCTATCACCAACTTGCCGCGTATAAAGTTGATGGAGCTTATCGAGTACGGGGTGGGGCATAGCCAGCCATGGATCCCGCTATTGGCCTATCACCAACTTGCCGCGTATAATGTTGATGGAGCTTATCGAGTACAGGGCGGGGCATAGCTAGCCATGGTTCCCGCTATTGGCCTATCACCAACTTGCCGCGTATAAAGTTGATGGAGCTTATCGAGTACGGGGCGGGGCATAGTTAGCCATGGATCCCACTATTGGCCTATCACCAACTTGCCGCGTATAAAGTTGATGGAGCTTATCGAGTACGGGGCGGGGCATAGCTAGCCATGGATCCCGCTATTGGCCTATCACCAACTTGCCACGTATAAAGTTGATGGGGCTTATCGAGTACGGGGCGGGGCATAGCTAGCCATGGATCCCGCTATTGGCCTATCACCAACTTGCCGCGTATAAAGTTGATGGAGTTTATCGAGTACGGGGCGGGGCATAGCTAGCCCTGGATCCCGCTATTGGCCTATCACCAACTTGCCACGTATAAAGTTGATAGGGCTTATCGAGTACGGGGCGGGGCATAGCTAGCCATGGATCCCGCTATTGGCCTATCACCAACTTGCCGCGTATAAAGTTGATGGAGCTTATCGAGTACGGGGTGGGGCATAGCTAGCCATGGATCCCACTATTGGCCTATCACCAACTTGCCGCATATAATGTTGATGGAGCTTATCGAGTACGGGGCGGGGCATAGCTAGCCATGGTTCCCGCTATTGGCCTATCACCAACTTGCCGTGTATAAAGTTGATGGAGCTTATCGAGTACGGGGTGGGGCATAGTTAGCCATGGATCCCACTATTGGCCTATCACCAACTTGCCGCGTATAAAGTTGATGGAGCTTATCGAGTACGGGGCGGGGCATAGCTAGCCATGGATCCCGCTATTGGCCTATCACCAACTTGCCGCGTATAAAGTTGATGGAGCTTATCGAGTACGGGGTGGGGCATAGCTAGCCATGGATCCCACTATTGGCCTATCACCAACTTGCCGCATATAATGTTGATGGAGCTTATCGAGTATGGGGTGGGGCATAGCTAGCTATGGCTCCCGCTATTGGCCTATCACCAACTTGCCACGTAGAAAACTGATGGATATTAGCTAGTATGGGGCGGAGCATAGTTAGACATGGAACCCACGTTTGGCCTATCACCAACTTGCCGCGTAGACCCATCGGCTTTTCTCCACTGCAACATTATTCCTCTCGTCAGCCACCTGGATTGGGTATCAGTGTTTGTTGTGGCTATTTGTATATGCTAATAGAGATGGTGATTTACTACAGGTTGAGCACATCTGTTACATAAACTACATAGCATTTTAGAATGTTATCGAGCTTTGTCTTGAAGTGAAAATCGCAATCATTAATTATGTTTAAGACTACGTATGTATACCTTACACGAGAACAACAAGTCAATGGCTTGAATCAACCAGGCTGTTATCCAAATATCCAATTATATTCTTAAAGGTGGCATACACAACTTTTCAATTGTATTACATTCTTATAGTACTTCAAAACCAATGCGCGTGGCAATAGGTATGTGAAATTTACTCGCAGAAAACACAACATTCTTCGAGAAATCTAAGTTTAAAAACGCGAGCAGAGTAATCTATTTCTAGCTTAGCGCATTGACACGCTGTGGTGAATGACGTCACGCATGTTTCCTACAGTTAGGTATGATGTTGCTGTATTTGACAAAGTGTCCAGCTGAAAGATGAAACCTTTATGATGTTATAAACGCGATCCTGATAAGGAGCTTATTTTGGCGACGGACCGGGTCTGTGAATTTAATAATTTGGATTAGACCACGAACCAGGAACCAAAACGGCATTTATGCAAATTGGCGAAGTTTTCCGCTCGTAATTTCGTGGCAATGTTCTGAATCCACAAGCATTATAAATTGCGTTAACATTAGCAATTAATTGATGGTATTTCGATTTGGAATATAATTCAGCCATTCCGAAACCGACGGCGATGGGATACGAAAACGACTTTTCTAATCGCGCTTGTCGCCTGTTTTCAAACACGCTTGAAAAACTTTCCTGTCGCTAACCGGTCGCCAGCGACGAACGTTGTACTGACCAATTAAACCACATGTCAAGTACATGTCCCACGTGTCAGTTCACGCACATCTTCCAAAATGTCTAATAAAAGCATGTGGACGAGTGAGATGGAAAAGGGCTTAATTCAAGAATGGAAAGCACACCGCAAACACCTACGCACCATCACTGGGCACCGATGGCCAGACAGCATAATTTCCAACGATGCGCTATACAGATGTGTAATACGTCGGCGCTGTCTGTAAAAGTCGCCCATCAAAGATGGTCCATGTTTGGGAATGTGCTAAGGATGCCAGAAGAGACATCAGCGCAGAGAACCTTGGAATTCGCCCTACTCGGAGCCAGCAAATACAGAGCCAGGAGAGGACGTCATTGCATAAATCTGCTAAGCGTGCTACGAGGTGACCTCAAGAAAGCAGGACTCGGTATATACACTCAAGTCAAGAATGGACCTGAGGAAGCTAAGGATTTCGGCTGAGGAGAAGACGCAGTGGGCAAAAATGAAGAAGGACTGATTGCAGCTGTATGATGTTTCTACTACTACAGACGCAGAATACAGTAATCATACATACATACACCCTTGCTTCTATGACGTCTTTGAGAACGATTTTATAAATAAATATGAATAATACTATATAGGTGGCAGTGGCATACACGTGCGCCGAGTCGCATGATATACACGTGGGTGATCACATATAAACACGCTGTCTGGCGTCGTCAAGGTGTATTATATAGTTTATTCGGCATGCTTCAAATCACGACACAACGCCGATACGAGGAAACCAGTAAGCGACTTCTTGCGTTCACTTTTCGCTTTCTATCGCATCGCCGTCGCAACAGTCGCATTGGCGCGATGTGCACTAGGTACACCAAAGACACGTGGTCTCGAAGGGCTCCGAGTGTAAATAAAGTAAACTTGAAATTGTCTCCAACTAGCCAGTAGTCTCCCCATTCCATACATAAACATCTCTTTACTAAGGAGAATCATTGTCATATCCCTCATGGGCCTATCCCAGCCAATCCACTTCCATGCAGATAACGTTTATATTAGACAATATAACGGACACAAATACGGCAGGCCGAATGATATGGACTGCAACTGCCGCGCGAATAACTGGATGATAAATTAGCTTATATTTTACACGGAAACAAATAGAGAGACGGGAGGAAGCTGCTTCTATTCCGCCACTTACTGACTTCTTTCTGGTTTAACTGTATTAATTATAGCCTGACAACCAGCCGGAAGCACCGCTTAGGACTTCCGTTTGTTTCATGACTTCTCCGCAGTGGCTTGTCTCAAGCTATGCAAAAACAATTAATCAGGAAACGAAATGTTCGCGGGAGCCGTCAAACCTGTCTATAGCGGCCACTCGATTCTTGATCCACAAGCAGATGGTCGCATTACCACGAGTATTAACGTAGCTCCACCCCACCCCACACGGATAACTTAGAGTTTCTTTCCACATTATTCCCGATTATCATAACCTCTTGACCTCTAACAGTATAAACCCAAAAAACAAGAAGCTTTTATAGGACAACAAGGGCGGCTCCCAGCCTACTTATACCCAGCACATTTGGTAATGATCACTCAAGAAGTACGTGATCTGTGCACTCACCTTTTGACCCAACATCAATAAATGTCTTTGGGACACCAATAGCAAATTTCTACCCAAGTTTTGTCAAGATCCCTCTAGTAGCACCTGCGTTTTAGCGACAAACACGCACCAGGGGCGAATCCAGGACGTCATTTTCCGGGGGTGGGGGTGGTGGGGTGGTGAGGGGGGCACCCAAAATGTTACGGGGGTTAGCTTTTGAAAATGGGCTCACTCCGCCACTACCAGGTAAGTAAAAGAAATTGATGGCCCTGCCCGGGGGGTGGGTCACGTGCCATCGAGTCCCCCCCCCCCCCCCCTGGATCCGCCACTGCGCACCCCATGTACTCACGCACGCACGCACGCGCGGGCACACACGCACGCACATATACACACACAGGTAGGTCAGCTACATTAGTTGTGTGACACTTTTGGGCGAGGTTAATAAACACTATCCTTTTGCCACAAAAACTGTTTCATATGGATAAAGACTAAAAAGGTATTATTATTTCTCGATAAAAAGGTTACGAACTCATTATGAATTCAAAATTTAACCTGGTGTTGGAGTGGGAATGAGGCTATCGCTAATACACCTGCACTTTTCGTAATGGAACAAGACATTTACATAACGAAGCCAGCTGTATTGATTTATAATGTAACCGTTGCAATATTTAAATCATATGATCAGCTAATTGAATTTCATACCTTGGCTTCCAACCAAATATAGCGCTATGCTAGGATATAGCAACATGATAATGGACTCCTCAGATTAGCATTAACATATGTTCAAATAGATTATGAGATCTGTCAACATAGTTATCAATAACGGACTGTTTGCTAAAGAAACTGCAATACAGATACGATCTCTGGCCCCATATGTTGACATTGTGTTTTAAACTTCCAGTTTCAAGTTAGCTGAATATTACAATTTTGAATCTGAAAATAATTTTGTTGAATATTTTGAAAGGGATTTGCATTAGCACTTTAATAGCTAAATTTGGTCAAGATTATCAAAATATTTGCCTTATCAAATGTCCATTTGTAGGCCAAGAGAAGATTATTTTTGAATATATTTACGACTGGAATGACTGGTTCGGTTACCGACCCAGTTATTCTAGTTTGTAAATTTTCAACAAATAGTCTCCTATTGTCCTGCAAATGGACATATCTTAAGACCACTGCAGAGGCAGGCTTTGGCCGGCTTCATCGTGAAAGATATAAAACAGTCTGTTTGACCATCTTATGCACTAACCTCTCTACCTAGTCTCTCTACATAGTTTTAACGCTTACAGACACGACATGACAAATTCTATATAACATAACGACCATTCTGTTGAATATGTTGACCCTAAATTGGCTGGGAATTTGGTGCCAATTAGTTTCAAAATATTCAGCAACTTTCCTGAATAGTTGTCATGGAATTGATGCATTGGAAATTCAACGTTTTTACGAGATTACAACATATCGTGTCCTTATAGGACACTTCCTGTGTCATCCGAAAGTAGTAACTAAAGGCAGACGGTCGCTAAAGACAGGTGGTCATAAAAGACAGGTTGTCACTAAAAAGGATGTCACAAAAGACAGGTGGTCACTAAACCCAGGTGGTCACTAAAGACAGGAGGTTACAAAGCCAGGTGGTCGCTAAAGACAGGATGGCACTAAAGTCACAAAAGACAGGTGTCACGAAAGACAGATGGCCACTAAAGCCAGGTGGTCACTACAAACAGATGGTCATTAAGAAAAGGTGGTCACTAAAGACATGATGTCGCTAAAGACAGATGATCACTGAAGTCAAATAGTCACTAATGACAGGATATCACAAAAGACAGATGGTCACGAAAAACAGATGGCTACTAAAACCATGTGGTCACTAAAGACAGATGGTCACTAAAGACAGATGGTCACTAAACACAGGTTGTCACTAAAGACAGGATATCACTTAAGATAGATGGCCACTGACGACAGGTGGTCACCAAAGGCAGGTGGTCACTAAAGACATGATGTCACCAAAGACAGATGGTCACTAAAGATAGACGGGCACTGACGAGAGGTGGCCACTTAAAATATAACTCCGTGCTTTTGGTAAATCTTCATTTTGTTTCAAAATGAAGGTACCGTAGCTCCTTAGGTCAGGCCGTCTTATGATCAGCTTTCTTTAAAATGAGTAATGGGCATATTTATGGCGCCAAAAGTACGTGGCCGTTATTAACGTTATTCCGAGATTTCGTGTTATCAATCAGAATATTGAACCAGATTGATATTTATCTAACATAAATGCTTTGTCTGGAAATGCTAGATGAGACGAGATGACATGTGCAAAGGACGCGTGGAAGCAATATCAGCCAAGCGTTACCGTTATGCGATTAGAGTGAGTGCTAAAGCGTCTTTCCAATAAAAACATATATTTCGTTAATGGACAAACAACGACACGAGACTGCTTTAGAGAATCACATACACGCCTGTTCGTATTTAGCATCCGTCAAAGTCAAGTATTCTCCTGGGTAGGTATCACTCGGAAGGGTTCGGGAAATAGCATGACCCCCATCACTCACGATAATACGTTAATGTGTCTATCACACATCCTGTCGCATCTTAGGCCTAGGTAGCACTTCATGAACCTACAGAAACACGAATGTGGAAGATGACTCAATTCATATCGTACCCATTTTACACAGACAAGAGATGACCAAGTCTTTATGATGCAAAGAATATTCTGTGGAAAGTAAGTTGACTGGGGGTTGCTGCTGTCTATGCATAGTTTTAAAATATTCAACAGCCTTCCTACATAGTTGACTTGAAATTGGGACACTTGAATTTCAAGTGTTAAAGATTTATTGAACGATATCTTTGTCTGTCCGGACGCCGTATAGCAAAGACACATTTGTCCAATACTCGCGCCGTTGATATATTTTTCAGTCAGGCCGCCGTTAAGGTAAAACTTGTCTATTTTGAAAGCAATGTTGCTGAAAGCTGTTGCTGTTGCGTTTTAGTCTTTGGTCACAGAATTGGCATACATGTTCGGGAACACATTGGCAAGCTTCCACCCAAGGTTGCAGAAGATTGCACTAGTAGAGCAAGAATTATTTAACAATAAGTGAAATGTCTATTTTGAAAACTGTTGCTGAAAGCTGTTGTTGCCGAGTCTGAGACCTTGAAATTGACACATGTGCTCGATACCCCATGGCCATTACTTCTCTACAAATTTGGAGAGAACCATTCATGTAGAACCAAAGTTATTAAAATGTTTTAAGAACAAGGAGAAGGAAAAGAATAAGAACGAAGAAGAAGAAGAAGAAGAAGAAGAAGAGGAATACTTTTCATGGGACTTTATTCAATGAACACATATCAAATATAAAGCATCACATTAAAATATTACAATTAATAAAATAAATTAGATGCGTGTTAAATACTTATGTGTTTACCGGCAATATTAAAAGTTTGTTATGCATATACTAAACGATTAATTACGCATATTATGTAAACATGTTCTCGCCTCCAAAATAAACAGAACAACTTTAATAAACTATTATAAGAATCTGTTAAAACAAGTTCATTATCTTCGACACGAGACGCAAAATCATTAAAGGCCCAAAAACCTTTAAAATCTGTAGCGATTCAACACTTCGATGACATTGGAATCCGTTATAGATACGCGATCTAACAATAGTCTTCTTCTTCTTTTCGATCGCTGGTACCACACTTGGAGAGCCGTTCTCAAGATGAAATCTGTGGTTTTCTGCAGTTCTTCCACAGGCCCATACATCCTTTCAAGAAAAGAGGTTGACAAAGGCCAGATCTCTTCTCTCAGCAGCTGATACGTACTGCAACATTGAAATGTGTGCTCTGTGGTCTGTTCTGCTTCTCCACAAGGACAAGCGGGCGATGTCGTAAGGTATCTAACTATAGTAATGAACTCTTTCAGTGGGTCTGCCTCGTTATTCCAATTCATGGGACGTTGACGAGTAACATAGGTTGCCATCTTAGCAATAGACAAGAGCCAGTTAAAGAGCTGATGATGAGTTTTTCGCGCAGATTTTGAAGGGCATTGAGGACAAAGATAACCGTGTATATAATCTTTAGGTCTGAACTCTTCAATTTCCAGCAAACGGAGAGTGATATGTCTAATAGATAAATGTAATGGATGGAGTCGAGCACATGGTACAAATATCTGTGTTTTATCCTTGGCCAGTTATCATTGGGACGTTACCCAGCCCGAAAAAGAAGCGCCCCTGTGTTCAATGCACTGTGCAGAATTTCCCACCAGAGATCCCCTTCGTAACTTCTGCAAGGGTATTCATAAAACAGTGGTAAGAGGATGTTGGTGAATGTTCGCAGCTAAAATAGCATCCCAAATGCTACATAACTGGTGATTTAGACTTTCTTCATAAGCTTTGAACACTTTGAACTTTTTAGAATTGCTATGTATTGAAACATAATGTTTTGTTAAATTTTAAAATGATACATAAATGGCACAATTGTCTCAATATATCAAGGAACAGCCACTCTATAAGCTCTCAAGGCTACGGTATAACTTTGTTACTATTTTGCTGATACGAGATTTGAAAGCAGAATCGAGACCAGATTGCTTCTTTAAGCGCATCGATTGATGTATGAGAAACTTAAGGCTAGGCTGATATGCACGACACTTTTCAATGACATTTTTACTGTACTGTACAGTACTACTGTACTGTAGCCTCTCCACGAAGAGTGTGGCTTCTTCGATAATTCTCCCTCGCATCAGCTAATTCGGAAATGTCTGACATTTCGGACACAACTGCCATTCTATCAGTTCCTGTACTGTCCTCGTAGAATGAGTTAAATAACAATAGCTTATGAGACCCGGGAAGCATGTCTCCTGTCTCTGTTACGATTCTACCGTCACCACGAGGGTCATATTCTGGATTAATGATTGGTCCAGTAGGATCCACGTTATTTATATCTAAATCAGTGGGAGTATGGTCAGTTATATCTTCAGATGGCCATGATGTTGCCTCTGATGTTACGCTGTGTGCAACACTGGCATCTTGTGAAAACTCAGCTTCACGATGGACATCAACAGTAAAAACGTTTGTAGTGTTAACATGGATTATATTGTCTATACGGGAACGTTTACGTTATCTGAAACAACATCGTCTCTGGGAGTATCTAGCTCAATAATATCATCATCAGCTTGAGCAAAGACCTGAAAACGGTTCACAGAACGAGTTTTTTGCCGTGTTCTCCTTGGCAAAACTTCAGGCGATTTTTCAGATGATATATGTGAAGACAGTTTAGATTCTTCTTGTTCGATTTGATATTTGACACAGAGGTTGGGGCTGGAAAATTGTCTTCATTAACTACCAGGTCCGGATTGGAAATGGGATCATTGTTACCGGCGCCGCCGATTGTTACATCATCACGAGATAATGTGTAGGGTATGGTTCAAGGGGGCGCTTGATAATGGAATTCTGTATATATGGTTGCGCATTAGATATTACAAGTTTCGTGGGTTCTTTGTCTAGAGGGTAAACGTTATGGAACTGGCCATCAACTTGAATGCCTTCAACGCAAATCTTCGTTACGATCTCTTCTGATTTCACATAAATAGTTATACTGTCTTTAACACGCGAGACGGCGACACCGCTCTCTGGCAGACCAACTGTAGCCGCCCATTTAACGTATGCTTCTAACCGCTACGCCTTTTAGACAATCTGCCCATTCTTTCTTATGATCCTAGCAAAAGGCTGGTAATCAAACACCGAAACTTTAAGATCTACTCGAGTCTGTTTAACTCCACAAAACTCATTGATTTTTAACAAAAGGCTAAGCACGCCTATACTTGCTTGACCAGCCTGGCCTGCTATAGCAATGACCGTTACGCACTACTATAGAGAAATCGTCGCTTATAATTTTGAATTATTACATAATCCAGCAATAACATGCAAAGTTAATGTCATAAACATGAACATAACGTTGTTATACACAAACTGTGCACAGAAAATCACATTGAAATTCAAACGATAACGAAACGAAATAATACTTCTTCTTCTTTTCGATCGCAGGTATCACACTTGGAGAGCCGTTCTCAAGATGAAATCTGTGATTTTCTGCAGTTCTTCCACAGGCCCATACGTCTTTTCAAGAAAGGAGGTTGAGAGAGGCCAGATCTCTTCTCTCAGCAGCTGATACGTACTGCAACATTGAAGTATGTGCGCTGTGGTCTGTTCTGCTTCTCCACAAGGACAAGCGGGCGATGTCGTAAGGTGGAACCGCTTGTACATGTGTTGGTTTAGTCTGTTGTGTCCAGTTCTGAGACGAAAAATGGTCACTTGCTCTGGCCTCGAGAGATGATTGTAGGCATCTTCTGATTGAGGTGTTCTGTAGAGTGACTTGATGGTAGTCTTCATCTCTGTATGGATAACCATGTTTTCTGTCTGACTCTCTTCTGCACCCACCTTTGCCATCTTGTCTGCTTTCTCATTTCCTTGGACTCCACAGTGTGAGGGGATCCACGGCAGTGCTATCCGAAAGCATTTGATGGCCTGTAGTGCTTCTTCAAGTTGTGGCAGCTTACCTTTGCTGATAGCCTCAAGGACAGAGCGGGCATCAGATAAAAAGACAATCTGTGCAATAGTGTCTGCTGTTCTGCTGATGGTATTAGCTGCATGAACCAGAGCTTCGACTTCAGCTCTGTAGTTTGTGCAGTGTTTGCCTGTCGGTATTGCAGCTGACTCATGTTGTCCGTTTGGATACTGTATGCGCAGTCCGGCACCTCCGCACCTAATTGCATCTTTGGCTGATCCATCTGTGTAGATCCTTATCCATGTCTCCTGAGGGTACATTTCTTCCAGCATGGCTAGGGTCAGGGCCTTCTTGCTCACATCACTGTGTTAATCTTTGGTTGTGAGATGAGGTACTGTGGTGCGAATAGCTATGCTCTCTAGTTTGTTTTCCCAGGGTAGAGGATCAAGGGTGTGGTTTGGGTCTTCTATTTGTGCTGGCAACATTTCTTGGTGTTTCCTTTGAAGTGCTTTTGTCTCTTTCACAAAACTTGATTTTCTAAGTCTTCCTAATGACAGCTGTGCTTCATCGGGTGGTTGTTGAACGATTTGAACTTTGCAGCTTGGATCAGTGCTTTGCATTCCCTTCCTTTGCTAAGTGGGGGGGGGATGTCTGCTGTCTGCTCCATTTGTTCTATTGGTGTTGATCTCATTCCACCAGTGATGATGCGCAGTGCCTGGTTTTGTACTCTATCGAGGTTCTGATGATGAGATTTAGCTGCTGTCATCCATGAGCTGGATCCATACTCAAGGCGTGGTCGTACGGCACCTAGATAGATAGTCTTGAGGATCCTTTCATATAATACTATATTTGAGAGTTCTACTTCAAACATCTTGCAATAAGAAGAAGAAAAAGAAGAAGAAGAAGAAGAAGAAGAAGAAGAAAAAGAAGAAGGACTCCATGCTTGGGCATACCTTTGTGTCTAGCGACGCGGGTAAAGATGTCGGAATCTCGATATTGCATGACACTCTCTTAAAGTAAAGGGTAAAGAATAACCTTGAAGAAGAAAGAAAATCAAACACAGAGAAAAATGGTTATCATGAAAATCAATTCAATTCGATTCAATTTAATGAGAATAGCGCATTAAAACAAGTGATCGAAAAATCGAGGCAAAAGCTTACATGGCGTAATACACTGATGTACTTGAGATGAAACATATATTAGTGATGATTGCATGACGTAATACATCGATCTAACTTGAGATGAAACATATATTAGTGGTGATGGCATGGCATAATACACCGATCTAACTTGAGATGAAACATATATTAGTGATGATTACATGGCATAATACACCGATCTAACTTGAGATGAAACATATATTAGTGATGATTACATGGCATAATACACCGATCTAACTTGAGATGAAACATATATTAGTGATGATTGCATGGCGTAATACACCGATCTAACTTTAGATGAAACATATATTAGTGGTGATGGCATGGCATAATGCACCGATCTAACTTGAGATGAAACATATATTAGTGATGATTGCATGGCGTAATACACCGATCTAACTTGAGATGAAACATATATTAGTGGTGATGGCATAGCATAATACACCGATCTAACTTGAGATGAAACATATATTAGTGATGATTGCATGGCGTAATACACCGATCTAAATTGAGATGAAACATATATTAGTGGTGATGGCATAGCATAATACACCGATCTAACTTGAGATGAAACATATATTGGTGATGATTGCATGGCGTAATACACCGATCTAAATTGAGATGAAACATATATTAGTGGTGATTACATGGCATAATACACCGATCTAATTTGAGATGAAACATATATTAGTGATGATTGCATGGCGTAATACACCGATCTAACTTGAGATGAAACATATATTAGTGGTGATAGCATGGCATAATACACCGATCTAACGTGTGATGAAACATATATTAGTGATGAATTTAGGAAGCTGTGAATGACGTCATCATATCATGGCACACCTGGAAGGAACTTGGTTTGGTTCATAAACTCTCATTACAGCCGATAGAAAATAGGAGGAACATGATCTGGAGATACAATAAACCACTTAAACTGTGCGGGAGAAGCAGAATCTTATATCCACACATGCCAAGCCACTATGTTTCATCTTTGAAGCTATGGAGGAAGAAGAGTTTATTGTTTGGAATTACATTTTGATAAATGTATAATTGAATGAAACGATGAGTTTCGGGCCACGTTTCATGATTCTTGCTGGAGACAGCTATTATGGAAAGATCAGGGAGTAGAATTATTTATGACAAAGTATTTTTGGACATCTCTCGTTTGATCAGGGGAACTCAATACTGCTTCCTGAGCTGCCATTATAAGGCTTTTATCATACTCCAAATCCCAGCATCTCTAGTTCGTTCTGAGAAGCTGCTTTACGAGATGCCATTAGCAGGCCTCTATTATACATCCATCACTAGTTCCTGACAAGTACCTGTTTACAAGATATTGGAACAGGAAATACGTCCTGTCTCCAAGACATTCAGCTCTTTCAAGTCATCTTGAACAGCATGATAGCCTGATCATTAACGAAACTTGTTGCCTGATATTTTTAAAATTTTAATTTATCAAAGACAAACAATTCGCATCCTTGACGAACCTTTCTAGTTTCATGACGGACCTGAATGATACGTCATTATCATTGTCACGTCAGCCTACACTTCACGTAACGTAATGACTATGCATGATCGCCGTATTCTCCAGCTGTAGCAGTAGAAACATCATACAGCTGTAATCAGTCCTTCTTCGCTTTCGACCACTATGTCTTGTCCTCAGCCCAGAATTTTGTCTTTCTCAGGTCCATTTTAATTTGAGTGTACCAATACCTGCTTTCTTCAAGTTACCTCACAGCACGCCTAACAGATTTATACCATGACGTCCTCTCCTGCAGTTATGTTTGCTGGCTCCCAGTAGGGCGAATATATGTGTATAGTGCATCGCTTGACATTATGCTGTCTATCCATTAGTGTCCAGTAATGGTATTGATGTGTTTGCGGTGGCAGGCACCACGTTTGTCTAGAGCTGCCTTTAGATCTGCCCAGCTGTAATAATTATACGTAGGTTGTGTTGCATACGTGTAGTCTTTTTGTCAAGGGGATGTTTGATCTACAAATCCACAGCATCCAGAAGGACTGGAAAGCTATGTTCCCCATGACTCAGTGCGCAGCAATGTAGGTAGTACTGCGGAGAAATGAGCCCAGGATTTTACTTTTTCTCCACGGTCCCTCGCCACGAAGTGGATCATCATTTTCTTTAATTTCTTGCTTTGCCGACAGGCATATGTGGGTGAACTCTGTTTTGGATTTAATTTATAGAGATTCTCATTTTTTTGTTTGCTTGTACCTCCATAGCGTCGGCATATTCCATCTCTAACGGTATACCGGGTATGGACGCTGGGGGTAATAAATATAACATCATATAATTGAGTGATAGATCGGATCCTTTCATTGGAGGATGCAGGCACTATTTCAGATATGCATGAGATGTAATAATAATAATGACACGATCACGTATTACAAAGAGTGGTTGCAATGACAGATGTAGCAATGATGACATGACCACTTATTACAAAATGGTGTTGGAATGACAGATGTAGCAATGGTGGCATGAACACTTATTACAAAGTGTGATTAGAATAACAGATGTAGCAATGATGACATATTCACGTATTACAAAGTGTGATTAGAATGACAGAAGTAGAAATGATGACATTACCATTTGTTACAAAGTGTGATTACAATGACAGATGTAGCAATGATGACATGACCACTTGTTACAAAGTGTGATTACAATGACAGATGTAGCAATGATGACATGACCACTTGTTACAAAGTGTGATTACAATGACAGGTGTTACAATGATGACATGAACACTTATTACAAAGTGTGATTAGAATGACAGATGTGGAAATGATGACATGACCACTTGTTACAAAGTGTGATTAGAATGACAGATGTAGCAATGATGACATGACCACTTGTTACAAAGTGGTGTTAGAATGGCAGATGTAGCAATGATGACATGAACACTTATTACAAAGTGGTGTTAGAATGACAGATGTAACAATGATGACATGAACACTTATTACAAAGTGTGATTAGAATGACCAGTCCTTAAGAGTCTGCCTGATTAGTATTTGCAAACGATATATTCCAGGGGTTATATCTCTGGAACTGCTAAATATTTTGAAAACTCTTTGACTGAAAGTTGTTTGGTGGCTAGGCCTTCCATCAAATTTTTTCAAATTATTCAGTAGATTAAGTGGTTTTGTTAATTAAAATCAATGTTTGGCGACTTAAAACAGCAACAAATTGTATCGTAAATACAATTGCGTAACCAGTGGTACAAATAGGTTCTACCCCCATAAACAGTTCTACAAATAGGGGCTCCACCCATAAACAGTGGTACAAATAGGTGCTCCACCCATAAACAGTGGTACAAATAGGTGCCCTGCCATAAACAGTGATACAAATAGGTGCTCTGCCATAAACAGTGATACAAATAGGTGCTCTGCCATAAACAGTGATACATATAGTTGCTCCACCCATAAACAGTGGTACAAATAGGTGCTCCCCCATAAACAGTGGTACAAATAGGTGCTCCTCCCATAAACAGTGGTACAAATAGGTGCTCCTCCCATAAACAGTGCTACAAATAGGTGCTCTGCCCATAAACAGTGATACAAATAGGTGCTTTGCCATAAACAGTGATACAAATAGGTGATCTGCCATAAACAGTGATACAAATAGTTGCTCTGCCATACACAGTGATACAAATAGGTGCTCCACCCATAAACAGTGGTACAAATAGGTGCTCCCACCATAAACAATGGTACAAATAGGTGCTCCACCCGTAAACAGTGGTACAAATAGGTGCTCCTCCAATAAACAGTGGTACAAATAGGTGCTCCACCCATAAACAGTGGTACAAATAGGTGCTCCCCCAATAAACAGTGACACAAATATGCGGTCCACCCATAAACAGTGGTACAAATATGCGGTCCACCCATAAACAGTAGTACATATAGGTTCTCCTCCCATAAACAGTGATACAAATAGGTGCTCCCCCCATAAACAGTGCTACAAATAGGTGCTCCCCGCATAAACAGTGCTACAAATAGGTGCTTCCCCCATGAACAGTGGTACAAATAGGTGCTCCCCCTTAAACAGTGGTACAAATAGGTGCTCCTCCCATAAACAGTGGTACAAATAGGGTCTCCTCCCATAAACAGTGGTACAAATAGGTGCTCCCCCCATGAACAGTGGTACAAATAGGTGCTCCCCCCATAAACAGTGCTACAAATAGGTGCTCCCCGCATAAACAGTGCTACAAATAGGTGCTTCCCCCATGAACAGTGGTACAAATAGGTGCTCCCCCTTAAACAGTGGTACAAATAGGTGCTCCTCCCATAAACAGTGGTACAAATAGGGTCTCCTCCCATAAACAGTGGTACAAATAAGTGCTCCCCCCATGAACAGTGGTACAAATAGGTGCTCACCCCCCCCCCCATAAACAGTGGTACAAATAGCTGCTCCCCCCCATAAACAGTGGTACAAATAGGGTCTCCTCCCATAAACAGTGGTACAAATAGGTGCTTTCCCCATAAACAGTGGTACAAATAGGTGCTCCCCCACCAACCCCCCATGAACAGTGGTACAAATAGGTGCTCTGCCATAAACAGTGGTACAAATAGGTGCTCCTCCCATAAACAGTGGTACAGATAGGTGCTTCCCCCATAAACAGTGGTACAAATAGGTGCTCCACCCACAAACAGTGGTACAAATAGGTGCTCCTCCCATAAACAGTAGTACAAATAGGTGCTCCTCCCATAAACAGTGGTACAAATAGGTGCTTCCCCCATAAACAGTGATACAAATAGGTGCTCACCCCATAAACAGTGGTACAAATAGATGCTCCTCCCATAAACAGTGCTACAAATAGGTGCTCCTCCCATAAACAGTGGTACAAATAGGTGCTTCCCCCATAAACAGTGGTACAAATAGGAGCTCCACCCATAACAGTGGTACAAATAGGTACTCCTCCCATAAACAGTGGTACAAATAGGTACTCCTCCCATAAACAGTGGTACAAATAGGTGCTCTGCCATAAACAGTGGTACAAATAGGTACTCCTCCCATAAACAGTGGTACAAATAGGTGCTCCCCGCATAAACAGTGCTACAAATAGGTGCTTCCCCCATGAACAGTGGTACAAATAGGTGCTCCCCCTTAAACAGTGGTACAAATAGGTGCTCCTCCCATAAACAGTGGTACAAATAGGGTCTCCTCCCATAAACAGTGGTACAAATAAGTGCTCCCCCCATGAACAGTGGTACAAATAGGTTCTCACCCCCCCCCCCCATAAACAGTGGTACAAATAGCTGCTCCCCCCCATAAACAGTGGTACAAATAGGGTCTCCTCCCATAAACAGTGGTACAAATAGGTACTTTCCCCATAAACAGTGGTACAAATAGGTGCTCCCCCACCAACCCCCCATGAACAGTGGTACAAATAGGTGCTCTACCATAAACAGTGGTACAAATAGGTGCTCCTCCCATAAACAGTGGTACAGATAGGTGCTTCCCCCATAAACAGTGGTACAAATAGATGCTCCCCCCCCCCCATGAACAGTGGTACAAATAGGTGCTCCTCCCATAAACAGTAGTACAAATAGGTGCTCCTCCCATAAACAGTGGTACAAATAGGTGCTCCTCCCATAAACAGTGGTACAAATAGGTGCTCCACCCATAAACAGTGGTACAAATAGGTGCTTCCCCCATAAACAGTGATACAAATAGGTGCTCACCCCATAAACAGTGGTACAAATAGATGCTCCTCCCATAAACAGTGCTACAAATAGGTGCTCCTCCCATAAACAGTGGTACAAATAGGTGCTTCCCCCATAAACAGTGGTACAAATAGGTGCTCACCCCCCCCCCCCCCCATAAACAGTGGTACAAATAGGTGCTCCCCCTTAAACAGTGGTACAAATAGGAGCTCCACCCATAACAGTGGTACAAATAGGTGCTCCCCCATAAACAGTGGTACAAATAGGTACTCCTCCCATAAACAGTGGTACAAATAGGTGCTCCCCCCATGAACAGTGGTACAAACTGGCGCTCCACCCATAAACAGTGGTACAAATAGGTGCTCCCCCCATAAACAGTGCTACAAATAGGTGCTCCCCCATAAACAGTGGTACAAATAGGAGCTCCACCAATAAACAGTGGTACAAATAGGTGCTCCCCCCCCCCCCCCATGAACAGTGGTACAAATAGGTGCTCCTCCCATAAACAGTGGCACAACTACATGCCCCGCCAGTAAACAGTGGTACAAATGAATGCGCCGCCGTAAACGTTGGTACAAATAGGTGCTCACAGATTGGCCATCGCTGAGTAGTGAAGCTGTCAGACTAGAGCGGTTCTCCTACAAAGGAGCTAGAGATAGAAACAAAGCTAAACAACACACATCTGCATACAGTTATTATTCTTATGGACATAGAATGTGCAATAAAGTACGTCTTTTTGCCAACAACATTCGCATGCCTGGTGCAGAACGTACATGCATGCATGGCTATGTACTTATTTGGCGCTAAAGGATGGTGTGTCTTTATCGTGGCTTGTCGCCTCGTCACTTGTATAAAGCACCGCACCTGACAACTAAAAGTACTTACTATAGAAAATGAGTTGTATCAAGCGAGCACATACTGATTACTTATTCATTGACCATAATAGTAGACTATCTCTGCGCTAAAGCTGTGAAACTAATGTTTTATGCAGCCGCTTTATTATTGGCTTGTATGCAAAGATCCCGACTCTCCAAGGGTTTGCGTATCACATTTACACAATTCTCCTGACAGATCTGGGAGTATTGTTTTACAAAACACACTGGCTTTCTTAGATTAACCTTCTATTATATTATGTTATTATCCATTAACATAGCTGATTGCCGTCGGAATATAGCATGACGACATCACTAAATGTATGAACGTCATTCTGTATGCATTAGTTATTCTAAGGCAGTGTTGATTTTGGTGTAACATACGGCACCAGAGTCCAATAAACGTATATATTGTCATCATCTAGCATTTACGGTAAGCGACAATGATTGGCCATGTGGAACGGTTAGTTAAGCAGAACCTCGCGAAAACAAGATTTATCTTTGCTGAAAGCGGAAAAAGTTAATCTATAAAATTTGATTGTATTAAGACATAATTGCTACAATACCGTCTAGGGGAAACACATGAAACTCAGCAAATAATGCTGCGTAGAGATCCCATATGCTATAGTTGTAGGCTCCCATCTGTGAAACTAAATTGTTATTGTTAAACAAAAGACGTTGGTTCCTTAAAACAGGTGGTCATAAGACCAACTACATTAAAGAAGCGCCAGATGGAGGAATCCAATCTGTCACTCAATTATATGACGTCCTAATCAAATGCGCAAAATGTAGGCTGACGTCACAATTAAAATATGTCATGAATGACGTATCTACGTTACGTCGGGAGCTTTTAACAGTCCGCCATGTGTACGAATTGCATGTCTTTATTACTTAATAACCATTCTGTTGAATATTTTGAAACTAATTTGACTGACAGCACCCTGACGAATTAGTTTCAAAATATTCAACAGCTTACCCGTATAGTTTTCTGAAAATTGAGATTCAGGAAGATCATGGTTCGATCGAAGCCAACACGGGCAAAGCGTGGGTGGAATTAGCTAGGGCTGGGTGGGACAAAGCTAAAAGTGGATTCATCTCACATCCAACAGATGAGTTGTATTCTGTCACTATGGTTATCTAGGGACCACTAATGCCTTGTTTGGGCATATTGTATCATCTAAACACTATCTGCTAAATTTGCTAGTTGGAGTGGGGCGAAATCCCCACCCTATAATCTATTAAACTCGTGTTAATTGATCTGTGAAATATAGGCAGAGCTATGAAATGTAGTAAGTACTAATACTGTTAGTTATCCCTCATCATGTAGGAAATGACTTCTCTGAGACTCTAATTTTTAAATTGTTCAAGAAGAAAGGGCCACAGAGGGGAATAGGAGAGGGGACCCCCCCCCCCCCCACCCCGTCTTTGCATCGGTTGAGGCTCCTTTTTATGTAGCTTCCTTCCACAACCACTGGCAACTATTATCAACACCGCTATATACATCAGCTAAGTAACTTTATATTCAGGATTCAGTTTCTACGAGTTTTATTGAGTAACGATGCCACCTAAAACAAACGTGACATGGAACCGTTCATTAACTTCGTGCTGCCGAATCAATCATGTTATCACAAGAGAAACTGAATCTATTCAGGTCTGGTGACAGCAAAATAGAAACATAAAAACAGAAGTCACAACAGGTACAACGAATGGCTGTTGAACTGAACACATAATGACAGATTGCAGATCCTCGTCCTCCCGCTTTTGTAACATTGTAAAGTGCTCGGATTTTCCGAATTTCTTGTTTGAAGATTTAGTGTTGTGTTGGTGAGGGGTTATAATGGCTACAACCGCAACGAAGTTGCATGGACGGACCCAAGCGAGTGGACACATACTGCATTGTCCCGCCCTTTCATATGGTACATTTTGAGTCAAATCTGACAAGTAGTTTCCGAGATATCAATAGATTTCGAACGCGTAAACTGGTTGTGTTATCCATATCCGGGCCACGGTCTGGATATCCTCTCGCCCCGCAAGTTCATTGGTTATGTAAAGATTTTAGCCAGCATCGGCTATAGCGTCGATGAGGTCCCCTGCCACACATATATAGTCATTTATTTGCGAAGAAATCGTTCCAGTATTCCATCAATTTAACAAGCACATTTGCTTCCTCTCTGGTGACAGGCTAAAATAACAACCATCGACCATCTTTGTAAGCATACATAGCTGTGATGGAGACAGATTCCATTTGGAAATAGTCCCGAATGTCAATTTATGATCGATTTTCTGCTGAGCAATTGAAATAATTGCTCACTTGTTTGAGCGATCTTGTTTGTTTATTGGAGACCCACAAATCTGAGACAATAATCTAATCACAAAGTGAGCCACGTTGTTAGGGGCCCTGACATCAACCAAACGAAATACGGTAGCACAATTCAACTAACATTCATTGCCGCTTGTAAGATTAACTACTTTTATTTGAATTGCTTTCGGAAGCGTGAACGGTAGTTATAGACCGTAGTAAATGTCATTAATAAATATCGAATGAAATTGGTTAATTGTGGATGTACCAACAAGCACGGATGGTGTTTGCTATCGATTGGAAGTCTTCTCCGCATCCGGTTATTATCACAGGCGACAAGATACTTAAATCCTGACGGGAAAACAGTACCCATCAATCAAATCTGAGGCTTAGTACAGATTCTAAAACATTTCCTACGATTAGTGACATGATTACGGATGAGTGATGATTCAAGCTTCGCGATTCTTTGTGTGCTATCATGTAAACAAAAAGGATAATGCAAATACAGTTACAAACAGTACAATACACTGGACATAACATACACTGTATATGATCTAGGTCTATTTATCAGTATTACCACAGTACATTGTACAAGTAATTTACCACAATAAATGGCAATCGGCATCATATGATGGCGGTGATTTAAGAAATGTGGTCTTGCGTTTGCCTGAAAGAACTTTTATCCCATACCTCCGAAGGCTAGTTCGTCTATGCTTACAGTTCGGGAGATCTCATACAGGGGGATAGATATCCCGTCTGCAAGGAAGATAAGTTAACTTTTTTTATTAACCAATTGCTTTGGTGGAACTAAAAATCCGATCGGCGGGACTCCTCAGTGATTTTCCATAAACTCTCGCGACGGAATAATCGAAAATTAGATACTCTGAGAAGCCACTACACGCAGAGAGATTAACAGTGTCATTATTCTGCCCTGTTTCCCTCTGTTCACAGACAGTGTCATTATTCTGCCCTCTTTCCCTCTGTTCACAGACAGTGGTTTAACTAATCCTTAAGACATTATTTAGACGCGGAACCTTTTGGTCTTGTTCGAATTCCGGTTATGTATACATCTAAATGTTAACCTTCTCCAATTTCATCTTCTCAAACAGGTCCCAGGTGAAGTAATTTATTACATCCTCCGAACATACTAAGGTAACACAAACAGAGGTGATTGGTGCATACATAAATTCCTTGTTGTGCGAAGAGTTAATAGTTTCATTAACAGTTGACTCGTAAAACAAACACGACACAGCTTTAATGGCCCGGGTACAGTTAAACTTAAATTAATGCGTAGATACAAGCACTGGATTGATTCGCTACCCAAGATCCAGTCATATGGTCGGACCCCAAGGTTTTAAGGAGTCCGTTTTGGTCTGTAATCGGGTTCTCAAGCTTTGTTTTGCGGTCACAATCTGGCAGGAACTTGATCGTCAGCAGAAAATCAGTTCTTTCGCATCGTATTCATTCCATCTCGGGTTGGAACACATCTGTCAGCTGACTTTTCTCCCATGTAGCTAACCTTACGTTGCTGTTCAGCAAGTATACCAATGGAACTAACCTTACGTTGCTGTTCAGCAAGTATACCCATGGAACTAACCTTACGTTGCTGTTCGGCAAGTATACACATGGAATAACCTTACGTTGCTGTTCAACAAGTATACCCATGGAACTAACCTTACGTTGCTGTTCATCAAGTATACCCATGGAACTAACCTTACGTTGCTGTTCAGAAAGTATACCCATGGAACTAACCATACATGGCTATTTAGCAAGCATTTCTGTTGAATTACTTCCGGATTTCTCCCTTACCTCTCTAGAGGTGGGCGTGTGGGTGGGTCGGCGAGTTTGCGGGTGGGCAGGTTTGTGAGTGGACAGGTTTGCGGGTGGGCAGGTTTGTGAGCGGACAGGTTTGTGAGTGGACAGGTTCGTGAGTGGACAGGTTTGTGAGTGGACAGGTTTGTGAGTGGACAGGTTTGTCAGTGGGCAGGTTTGTGACTGGACAGGTTTGAGTGGATAGGTTTGTGAGTGGACAGTTTTGTGAATGGACAGGTTTGTGAGTGGACATGTTTGTGAGTGGACAGGTTTGCGGGTGGGCAGGTTTGTGAGTGGACAGGTTTGCGGGTGGGCAGGTTTGCGGGTGGGCAGGTTGGTGAGTGGACAGGTTTATGGTCCAACAAGCCAGTGGGTGGACAACTGGGTGTTTTTTGTGCGGGCGGGTGGGCGGTGTGGTTGGTGGGTGAGGGGTGTACGGATGGAGCGATGGATGGACGGATGGATGGATGGACGGACGGACGGGGACAGCTGGACGGACGGACGGACGGACGGACAGACGGATGGATGGATGGATGGATGGACACAAATGCTATCTTCTGTTCGCCATTTGTGTTGAGGCTGACTAATAGTACACATAGTTCACACAGTACTAAGGATATGTGTGCCAATTGCTTAACATCCGCATCAAGCGTCTGATTGATGTTTACCTACCAGATTTTCTCTTTAATAATGGTTTCCCATTCTACTCTCTAGTGCGCTACTTACGGTTACATATGTGTAATGATGGGTCTAATTCTAATCTCTCATTGGTAGGTTGATAACATGGGACGTGGATGTGCGTGAGCACTGGCTATGCAAACCCGTAATTAGGAAGCGTGCCCTATGTCTGGGTCATAAGAGAGCGAAAGAGAACACAACAAACAACTTTTAGCAGATCTTAAATATAATCTACTATGTCTAAATCTGGAAAGACTAGTTGCCGTAAAAGGAGTTCATATCAACCACCAGCGCTCTTTGCACCTGTCTTACAAATTTCTGTCAGGATACCAGTTCTTAGACTTCCTCGTTTAATCTTCCAGTGTCCAGCTTTCTTTTACTACAATTACTAAATTATGCAATGAAGCCAGAATTAACAAAGCATTCAAGTACAATTAGCTAGTGAGGCTCGAAGCTTTAACTGACAGCAGCTATAATACCGTTTCCAGAAATGGGGAACAATTACTAGACACCATAGCTATTACGTTGTGAAGATTGACAAGAAGATGGCCACGTTTTCTCAAATTGCTCTAAATTCAACCGAATTATCCCAAATAGTCAACCATAATAGCGATGTGGCAAATTGATGTCAGAAATATAGTTGATAAGAGTCTCTCACAGCGAACAGGCTTACAGCTATTTATACACATTTCCTTCGTCGCGAAAAATGTGTGCATGTTGTATGTTCGGTTTTGTTATACAGCTGTATCTTACGTCTACAAAATTAGAAGCTTGTGTGATAATAGACATATATTTACTTTGTGATCTACAAATGACCATGGATTTGATATTGGTAAGATAGATACGAGCAACAGTTTGTATCGATCACGTTTAGTTGTCTCCCCTTACCACTTTGTCAAATATTCAACAAACACAGACGCTGAATGCATAGTGTCAATAGCAATGCGCAGCTGGCTGTTCGGAAAAAGTAGTTTAAAATACCGCGTAAACGTGTGTCTAACTCAGGCAGGTTAATGAACCTACTAAGCGTGTTCCATCAGAGCCAAAAAATAAACCACAATGAATCGGGGGAAATGAGCCATGTGCCAAGCCTGTTTGAGCCAGATTTAATGGCAAATTCACTCTTTCTTGGCAACAACTTTCAAGTCAGTAAGGATTACATAAGTTATAAGCGGATGCAAATTCCCTATAGATATCGGAGACTACAGATGTGTGTAATTAATAGAAAGTCTCTGATGGATCCAAATACACCAAGTTATGCAACACCATCGTAAAATGTATTCATAGAAAGCAGGTAACATGACAATCAAATGATGCTTTACAAAGACATGTTACATAAAGCAGTTCATGGCACGTTAGATATACCATCGAAATGAAGCTATAATCAAAGGACATTTTACGTGGCTTTTTATTATAAAATAAATTAATACTTTTGTAATGTTGAATTCAGTTGTATTCTCTGTTTGCCAAAATTCAATAAAAGTGGCGATGATTCAATATAGCCTGGTTAATTTGATCATTAAACAAAGATTTACTCGAGTAGTGAACTAACCGCAGAGTTATTTCACCACCCAGACCCTGTCCCAGTACATACACAACTGATCATCTTTCAAAATTGTGTTTGTGCTCTAAACACGAGTATTTCAGTTAGAAACAAGAAGTTATATTTTGTATGCAAGTAAAACTGCTGCAATCTGGCGAAAGTGCCTCGTTAGACTGTGCATTTATTTCGACAAAATCGCGTCACCACACATGCCCGGATTTTCCCATATGCAAATACGGATACCTAAAATATTCTTTTCCTTATTATTAAATATTAAAGTGTTGAGGATAAAGCTTTTTGCATGACTATAAATGACATTCACTATTGCATCCGCTACTACGTGAAAACGAACATAGAAATACTTGTCTAATGTTTATATAGTATTATTATAATCCATATGCATGATCGGGGACTGTTCTGAGAAGATAAATGGTTATATGTTTCATAAATATTGAAACACCATTTCAGTTGTCCACATAGGAGACCATCCCTCAGTTTAGAGAAACGTAATACAGCATTAAAGTGCTCCTAAAAGACAGTTTC
Organism: Chaetoderma sp. LZ-2023a; assembly: GCA_034401795.1. Classification (NCBI taxonomy): domain Eukaryota; kingdom Metazoa; phylum Mollusca; class Caudofoveata; order Chaetodermatida; family Chaetodermatidae; genus Chaetoderma; species Chaetoderma sp. LZ-2023a. The sequence goes on from CM067374.1 coordinate 17,984,874, forward strand.
TGGATATTTCTGGATATTTCGGACAAGCATGTTTTAAGAAAAAGCTCCCCCCCCCCACACACACATTCTTTGAAAGATATACATATGACGGGATACCCGAATTTATGCTTATGACGCATGACATAGCGACACTTGTCAAAACTTCTGGATTAAATCATATTTTATTTCTGCGAGTCACTTCCGCTTGAGGCACAGATCCACCAGAAAGCACTCATGCTCTACAACGATATACGCAATCTTCCAGAAACTGTCCTGGAGAAATAGGCTAGCAAGACGCCAGCTTGTCGTCAAGTCTATAGAGAGCCAAAGCTGGTTCATCGCTCTGAAGAAAATTCTTTGGAAATATGACCTGGAAGATATAGAGATGTACCTTGATTCACCAGTTGCAACAGAGAAGTGGAAACTACTTATCAAGAGAGCTATTATACGCCCCTGGAAAGAAAACATAGTAGAGGTGATCCCTCTCTATAGTTCTTCTAGGTACTTAAACGACTCGTCTTTCACACAAGATAGTCCTCACCATATCCTGAATGCATATTACTTCTCTGTACATGACATCGCACGTATACCAGTGAAGCTAAGCGTACTTATAGGGACGTATAACATCCAGGCCAGTAGATACCACTACAGACATAATGTACGTGAACTTTTATGTCTGCTCTGCAAGGAAGAGACAGAAACTGTGAGCCATCTTGTAATGACGTGCCGTGCTTTGGAATCTAGGAGAAGAGACGTGCTGCAGTCAATACTTGAGAATCTACAGACAGATTGCCAACTGCAGCTGAACCAATGCTCTACAGAAGATATCATCCAACTTATCCTTGACCCTACCATGATCCTTGAACCTACCATGATCCTTGAACCTACCATGATCCTTGAACCTACCATGATCCTTTAACCTAATGAGCTTAAAAGGTGTGCATTGGATGATCTAGACGCTAATAATAAACACATATTATACCTCCTACATACATATAGATTCAAGCTACTATCAGATCTAGGCGAATCTATCTAGGATCTGTTTAACAAACCCTGATCAGCATAGTGCTACATGTACATACTGGCTCTACACCTTAGCATTCTGAACATACACGCACCAACGCACGCACGCATGCACTCGCGCACGCACGCACGCACTCACACACACACGCACGCACGCACGCACTCACGAATACACATATATATATATATATATATATATATATATATATATATATATATATATATATATATATATATATGGAATCCTTGTCTTGTGGTATATAGCTGCCATTATCTATAAACAGTTGCTGTACTTGGGTGACTTGTTTCCATTCCAATTGGTGACATGTATGTATTTCTTTGTTTTATGTGGTAAGGGTTCGATCCACTCCTTCTTACTACGTGTTGTGGCAGTATAAATTAAAATTCTTTCTTATAAAAACACAGTGGTGGTGGCGGAAATAATAGGACTCACAGGATAAACACATTTATAACGTGTCTCGCGGTTCTCCTATATAGGAGGTGAAGATCTCTACAAGTTACACGTTACAAGTTACAAGTGCCACAAAACATATTGACCGAAAGTGAACGCGCTTTTCTGTTCTTTTCTGCGCTGTTCGTGGAAACCTGTCAAGTTAAATGCGTGATTCGTGAAGGAGAGGTCAGTGTCCTGGTGGAATTAATAAAACCTGACATCCAGACACCTGCCACCGGAAAGGGTTTTAATAAGATTTTTGGCGTGTCCTTTGTTCCATTTCGAGAATTAAAGAATGTGTGATATAAGCAATGAGTACAATATACAACTCGCTAC